>RXID01014251.1:0-1412583 GCA_005019695.1 Trichopus zeylanicus subsp. travancoricus
ACAACTACTACTTCTACCACTACTACTACTACTACTCTTACTCCTCCTCCTACTACTACTACCTATACTATTACCACTACTACTACTCCTACTCCTACTTCTATTACTACAACAACTACTACTTCTACCACTACTACTACTACTACTCTTACTCCTCCTCCTACTACTACTACCTATACTATTACCACTACTACTACTCCTACTCCTACTTCTATTACTACAACAACTACTACTTCTACCACTACTACTACTACTACTCTTACTCCTCCTCCTACTACTACTACCTATACTATTACCACTACTACTACTCCTACTCCTACTTCTATTACTACAACAACTACTACTTCTACCACTACTACTACTACTACTCTTACTCCTCCTCCTACTACTACTACCTATACTATTACCACTACTACTACTCCTACTCCTACTTCTATTACTACAACAACTACTACTTCTACCACTACTACTACTACTACTCTTACTCCTCCTCCTACTACTACTACCTATACTATTACCACTACTACTACTCCTACTCCTACTTCTATTACTACAACAACTACTACTTCTACCACTACTACTACTACTACTCTTACTCCTCCTCCTACTACTACTACCTATACTATTACCACTACTACTACTCCTACTCCTACTTCTATTACTACAACAACTACTACTTCTACCACTACTACTACTACTACTCTTACTCCTCCTCCTACTACTACTACCTATACTATTACCACTACTACTACTCCTACTCCTACTTCTATTACTACAACAACTACTACTTCTACCACTACTACTACTACTACTCTTACTCCTCCTCCTACTACTACTACCTATACTATTACCACTACTACTACTCCTACTCCTACTTCTATTACTACAACAACTACTACAACCATTATTACTACTACTATTACTTCTAACACTATTGCGACTACAACTCCTACTAATACTACTAGTTCTACTACAGCTACTACTGCTACTCAATATCTACTACTTCTAATACTACTACTACTGCTACTTTTACTACATTGCTACTACTACTGTTACTACATTACTACTACTACTATTGTTGTTGCTGCTGCTACAACACTACTATTACTACTACTACTATTACAACTCCTAATACCACTATACTATTGCTTCTACTACTACTACTCCTACTCATCCTCCTCCTCCTCCTCCTCCTCCTACTACTACTACTACAACTATTACTACTACGACTACAACTTCTACGATTGCTTCTACTACTTATAGTATTACTACTATTATTACTTTTGCTACTACTATTACTCTTACACTACCACTACTACTGCTACTACTGCTACTGCTACTATTACTACACTACTACTGCTACTGCTACTCCAACTACTACTACTTCGGCTACTACATCTACTACTACTACTAATTGTACTAATACTACTAGCACTAGTACCAACACTACTACTACTAGTTCAACAACAACAACAACAACTGCTACTACTACTCCAACTACCACTACTACTACTATAACAACTATTACTTCTACTACTACATCAACTACTACTACTACTCCAACTCCTACTTTTACAACAACAACTACTACTACTCCTACGACTTCTACTACTTCTACCACTGCAACTACAACTGCTACTTTTTCTACTACTACTACAACTACAAATACTACTACAACTATTACTGCCTATACTGCTAATACTACTATCACTATTACTATTACAACTACTGCTGCTACTTCTCCTACTACCACTACTACTACTACTGATACTACAACTACTACTACCACCACCACTACTACTACTACATCTACAACTTCTACTACTGTCACTCCTACTTTTACAACAACAACAACAACAACTACTACTACTACTCCTATGACTTCTGCTACTACTACCACTACAATTACAACTGTTACTTTTACTACTACTACTACTACTATTACTACTCCTACCGCTAATACTGCTCCTACAACCATTACTATTACTACTACTGCTACTTCTCCTACTACTGCTAATACTACAACTACTACTGCTGCTGCTACTACTACTACTACTATTACTACTACTAGTACTTCTACTCCTACTGCTACTAATACTACTACTATTATTGTAACTACTACAACTTCTACTACTTCAACTACTAATACTACTACTAATACTACTACTTCTATTACGACTAGAACTACTACTATTACTCCAACTACTACTACTACAACTAATACTACTACTACTGCTACTATTACTACTATTGCTACTGCTGTTGCTACAACTACTACTACTACTATTGCTATTATAACTACTACTACTACTTCTACTTCTACAACTATTTTTACTACTACTACTACAACTAATATTACCACTACAACTACGACTGCTACTCCTTCTACTACAGCGACTACTGTTACTACTACTAGTACTACTTATACTACTGCTACTCCTACTCCAACTCAAACTCATATAACTACTACTACTACAATTACAATTAACTCCTAATACTCCTACTTCTACTACTGCTACAATAACTATTATTACTACTGCTGCTATTTCTACTACAACAACAACCACAACAACTACTACTACAACTTCTATTCTTGCAGCTACTACTACTCTAGTTACTATTACTAGTACTACTACTACTGCTATCACTTCTACTATAACTACTACTACCAATACTGCTACTACTATTACAACTACCACTACTTCTTTTTCTACTACTACTGCTACTACATCAACAACTACTACTACTTTGACCTCTCCTACTACAACTACTGTTACTACTACTAATCCTATTACAACTCCTACTACTACTAGTACAATTATAACTATTACTATTACTATAGCAAATACTATTACTACTATTACTACTTCTTCTACTATTACCACTACTACTACTACTGTTACTATTACTGCTGCTGCTACTTCTTCTACTACTACCATTACTACTATTGTTATTGCTACTACTACTGCTACAAATTCTACTATTATTGCTGCCGCTGGTACAACTACTACAACTATGAATACTACTACTACGACTACTTCTCTCACTACTATTGCTACTTCTACTACTACTACTACTACTACTACTACTACTAGTACTACTACTACTACTACTACTACCACTACTACTGCTACTACTACTACTTCTACGACTGCTACTATTGCTTCTACTACTTCTACTACTACTACTATTGCTACTTCTACTACTGCTACAACTACTATACTATTACTACTACTACTACTTCTACTACTACTATTACTAGTACTACTTCGACTACTACATCTACTACTGCTACTAGTATAAATGCTACTAGTACTTGCACAAATAATACTACTACTGCTGCTACAGCAACAACTACTACTCCAACTCTTACTATTACAACTTCTACTACTACTACTACTACTACTCCGACGAATACTCCTACAGTTACCACTACAATTACAACTACTACTATTACAAATACTACTACTGCTGCTACTACTATTACTATTATTATTGTTACTCAAACTACTATAACTACTACTACTATCTACTACAACTACTACTAATGCCACAACTACTACTATGCATACTAAAACTACTACTACTACAACTACTACTACTTTTACTATTACTACTACTACTATTACAACAACAACAACAACAACAACTACTACTACTACTACTACTATTACTCCTACTACTACTATTACTATTACTATTACTACTATTACTACGACTACTACTACTACTACTTGTACTAATACTAGTACCACTACTACTACTATTTCTCCTACTACTACTACTTCTACTACTACAACAACTGCTTCTAGTACTTCTATGGCTACTACTATTACTTTTACTACTGATACTACAGCTACTACTACTAGTACAGCTACTTCTACTACTACAACTAGTGCTAATTCTTCTACAACTACTTCTGCTGCTGCTACCACTGTTACTAATATTTCTACTACTACTACTACTACTACTGTGGCTACTAATACTACTAATACTACTACTACCACCAATACTACTACTGTGGCTACTACTGTTACTGCTATTGCTGCTGTCACTACTATTACTACTACTATAATTAGTACAACTACAACTACTGCCACTACTACTACTATAATTACTACAACAACTACTACTACCACTGCTATTACTACTACTAATACTATTTCTACTACTACTGCTACTGCTACTGCTACTACCATTACTGCTGCTACTACTGCTACTGCTTCTACTACAACTACTACAAGTACTACTGCTACTACTACTGCTACAACAACTACTACTATTGTTACTACTATTGCTACTACTACTAATACTATTACTACTACTAATACTAATACTAGTGCTACTACTGTTACAACTTTTACTATAACAACTGCTACAACTACTGCTACTACTTCTTCTACCACTACTACTATGGCTACTACTACTACAACAACAACTACTATTACTTATGCTACTATTGCTACTATTACTACTACAACTACTATTGCTGCTGCTATTACTATTATTTCAAGTAATACTACTATCGTCACTAATGCTACTATTTTTGCTGCTACTGTAAGTACTACTACTACAACTGCTACGAGTACTACTGTTGATACTACTGCAGCTTCTTCTACTACTTTTGCTACTACTACTACTACTACTACTACTACTACTACTACTACTACTATAATAGGTACTACTACTACTATTGCTACTACAACTACTGCTACCACTACTACTACCATTGTTGCTGCTGCTTCTACTACTTCAACTGCTACTGCTGTTGCTGCTATTACTATTATTACTTCAACTACTTCTATTACTACTACTATAATTACTGCGGCCGCTGTAGCTACTACAGCTACAATAACAACTAATGCTACTACTTCTCCTCCTGCTGCTACCACTACTACTACTACTACAACAACTAATACTACTACTAGTAGTAGTACTACTACTAGTATTACTGCATCTGCTACTGTTGCTACTACTATTGCTGCTGCTACTACTGCTATTACTACTACTTCTACTACTACTACCACTACTACTTCACCTACAACTACAAATGATACAACTATGGCAACTACTACTACTACCACCACCACCACCACTACTACTATTGCTATTGCTACTACTACTGCTGCTGCTGCTGTTGCTGCTACTACTGCTGCTGCTCCTACTTCAGCTACTAATGCTACTTGTAATACTACTACTCCTCCTCCTAATACTACTACTACTACTGCCACTGCTACTACTAGCACTACTCCTTCTGCTAGTTTAACTGCTACTACTGCTGCTGCTGCTAATACTATAACTACGACAACTACTACTATTGCTACTAATGCAACTGCCAAACTATAGCACTCCTACTACTTCTACTACTACTAGTACAACTATTACAACTACTACTACAATTACTATTAGTAGGAGGAGTAGTAGTAGTAGTAGCTATTGTAGTAGTAGTAATAGCAGTAACAATAGTAGTGGTAGCAGTCGTAATAGTCGTAGTAGCAGAAGTAACAGTAGTAGTAGGAGGAGAAGTAATAGCAGTAGCATTAGAAGTAGTAGTAGTATTAGTATAAGTAGTAGCAATAGTAGTAGAGTAGCAGTAGTAGTAGTAGCAGAGTTGTAGAAGTAGTAGTAGTTATTATAGTAGTAGTAGAAATAGTATAAATAGTAGTAGAGCAGTAATATTAGTGGTGGTGGTAGTAGTAGCAGTTGTTGTAGTAGTAGTAGTAGTGGTAGAAGCAACATTAGTACCTTTTCTTTAAAATTAGTTATAAGGACCTATTTATAAGATTTTAAAACTTTCAAAGTTCTTTTTGTAAAATTTAATTTACAAAATAATACATTTTAGACTTATTTGTAAATAAAGTCTATTTGTAGATTTGGGAATGCCAAATTTGTAATTTAATATTTCATGGAGGGTTATTTACAAAAAGTAAAAATTTTAGGATTTTTTTGTAAAGATAAATTTTTGAATGACTTATTTGTAAACACTAGATTTTATAGAGATTAATTTATAATTATTAGTTTTTGAGGGGTCTTTTTACAAATCCTAAATAATGTGAGGACCAACTTGTAATTTGAAGATTTTTACGTACCTTTTTATAAAATTTTTAAATTCAAGGACTCATTTATAAGAAAAAACTATTCAAAGATCTATTTGTAAGAATTTATTCAGTTTAGGGACTTATTTGTAAAAATTTTATTTTTTCTATTTTAGCCCATACTCTTAATGAGTTTTTGACCTATTGTTGATCCAGATTTTGGTCTCATTCAACCTACTTAGATTGATTTTAATTCAAACCTAAATTTCACACAATTTAGATTGGAATTGAACTCAATTTTTGGTCAAATTAGACAGTGATTTAGGTCTAAATGAGACTCATATTTAAGTCATAGTCCGCTAGCATCCAAATTTCGATTTTTGCCAAATTTTGATCAAATTTAGTTTAATGAAAAATCACTTAAATAGGGAGTGGGGCAACGATGAATATCAAGTCTTTTCCAATCCCTTTCTCTTTTTATATTATTAATGTTGGTAATTTAAATGCTTTAAATTATAAAGTGAGAACATAACCTTATTTAAGCCATGCAACCCTATTTAAATTAATTAAATTATACTACTTCTTTCTTTGTATCTCTATTTTATTAGTTAAATTTTTTACTTTAAGAGATTCTTAATAATTTTTAGGGTAATTAACAGTAGAATCTTGCATTTATTAAAAATCATGTTCTCATAATACTTGAAAGTTAACTCATACCTACCCAAAATTGATTTGTTATTTTGAGATTAGTTTTCAGAATCCTTTAGCTACCCTAAGTAGTTGATCACGACTTTACAAATACTATGATATCCAAAAGTAGTTGTACTATGGCAGATATATTGGTAATGTATCTGAGAATGACATATGGAAGGTTGAGCTAATGGCTAGTCAAAATATAATGAATAAGGTAAAGCTCCATATAAGATAATTTATTGTGATGGCCACCCTTCGGAAGGATAGTGTAAGTGAAAATTTGGTGGAGAATGTAAGAACAAGTCAGAAGTAGATTAGCAATTATTTTGACCAATGTCATTTCAATGTTTCTCCTCAAACGCAATTTGAATTGCATTGGGATAGGAGATGGGAACATTCACCTTCTCCCAAGATTGGACGATGGTAAACCTATTATCACTAGTGAGAATGTTGAGAATGTGGCCTAGTAGGTCTACTCCTAATTCAATTTAAACTAATTCATAAGAAGGTGTGAGAGTAGTAGTGCTATACTCAAATAAGGCATTAAGAGTAAAATATGCACACATCCTCATCAAAATAAGTTTCTCATTTGTAGCTAGTTATAGCCAACCTTGAGAACAAAAGAGAGATGCTAGGTTGAATGAGGTAAAAATGATCTTGATACCTCTTAAAACAAGTAGGAGAATTGAAAGTAATGGAGGTGTTTGACACCTCACTAGAATTGGCATTGGAACGCCTCCTCCTCTTGCTTTCCATGCATTTCTCTCTTGGCATGGTGAAGAATGAAGGAGAAAATAAATATCTAAATTTAAAAGAACGGAAGATGGAGAAGTGAAATTTGGAGACCGAATTTTGTAGAGAGTGAGTGGAAACAAAATTCTCCCAAGAAGTTGTAACTCTTTAGCCATCCTCTATTCGCAAAATTATAACAAAATGACTTGTGGGCAACCATCAAGAAAGGAAAGGAAGTCACATTAACATCATGAGGATCCCTCTTCTTTTTCTTTTCTTTTAATTTTCATTTCTATCTGGCATTAGATTCACTAGCCAAAAAATAAATATCAACTCTAGTATATAGTTATCAACGTTTAGGACATATGCATGGGTTCAAGAAGGGACCTCTGGGCCCTTCTGCATCGTGGTGGTAAGCCTTCGCTAAAATTTACTTTTACTTTTTTATCTTTTGAGCATGATTCTACACTCTAAAATCTCACGAAGTTGACATTTTTCTTCCAGGAAAACATGAAAATAGGCCGCAAACTGTCAGAAAAATATACCCCACTTCTAGTGAAGAAGATCCTCACACCACCTACTAGAGATCTCATGGGACACATAGGTTAGATGCACAATTCTCAAAGCATGTAAGTGCATCATCGACTCAAAACAAAGTTGAACCAGTCCACACACTACCCAAATTGAAACTACCCACCGAGACCTACACCAATATATTGGCCTCCTTTCCCATCCTTCCCCTAGATGAGGAAGGGCGCTAGCTAGCTAGACTCCCTCCATGGGCGCCCATGTGTTAGTGACTTTCCTCCATGGGTGCCCATTTGTTGGCACCCAATTTGGCAAAAACTCTTGTTGGCTAGCACCAACTAGCCTGAGTACAAGAAAATTGTTGTTGGTGCCAACTCCAACCCTCAACTTGCAAACACCACTTATTTTCACCCTTCAATCATCAAGAAATTAGCAAAAAGTCACACCCAAATTAATCCATGAACCACCTTGAAATCACCCTAAATCTATTATAAATCCTTCATCCATCATTTCCCAATTCTGAAATTTTCTCAACCACCCTCTTGGAGTTTAGTGGGAGCACCCTAAAATCAATTTTTGGCAAGGCAAAAGGGGTCATCAGGCTCATCCTTTACTTTTCTCTTTAATTTTATTTTATTTCACATTTGGGTTAGACTCGTAGCCTAAAAAATTATCACCATCTCTAATATATAGTTCTCTACTCCTAGATGACCTAAAGAGGGTTAGGGAGGGACCTCTAAGCCCTCCTCTTCCATGATGGTGTGGATGCCTCTACCAAGTCTCTCTTTTATTTTATTTATTTTGTTAACACAATTCTACACTCAAAACTGCACAAAGTTGCTATTTCTTGTAGGGATATATGAAGACAAGTTGAAGATCGCTAGAGTAGGTACACTTGCAACTAATAAAGAGGATCTCTACAAAACCTTTTGGAGACATCACACACTATGTTGGTTGAGTGTGCAACTCTCAACCCACATTCAAGCGACTACCTAACCCAAATTTGCGAGATCATGACTAGTGTATCACTCTACCAAATGAAAAATTCTTTAGCAGCCCTATGGCAATCTATGTCGATTTGCAATCCCTAATCTACCACTACCAAGAAAACAATGATTAGAATTTGGTTCTTCTTCTTCTTCTTAATATCATTTGTACTGTTTGTTATCCTTGATTCACCACTACTAGAGAAACAAAGGTTAGAGTTGGTTCTTCTTCTTCTTCTTCTTTTTCTTCTTCTTCTTCTTCTTACCATCATCTTTTATGATACCCAAGCTATCTACCATCTAATGTCAACACCTCCACTAATCTGCCTCCATTGAGAAAGCAAGGGTTAGGTTTTGATTCTTCTTCTTCTTCTTCCTTTTGATACCCATGCTGCATATCACTTGCTCTCCGCTCACCCATCACTTCATCATCTCCACTTACGTGCTAATCATGTCATCATCTTACCATCTTCCTCCTTGCTACCAACTTCTTGCAAGGCCACTGTCTTGCCCATCTCTCCTTCTTCTTCATCCTCCTATGAAATTAAGTTTTTTATATAAATTTCTTAGAATTAAAAATTTATATCATCAAAAATAAATATTTTGCATGGGAATTTAGGAACATTAATTAATGAAAAAAGAATAAACATTTAAGAAAAAACTCTAAATTATTTTAAAGCTTATTTTCATAATTTATAAAATCTTTAATAAAAATATACAATTTTTGTGTATTTTATCTAAGGTTCTATTCAATATGTAGTTTCAATTTGGAAAAAAATGGCCTTTGATTCTATTCTCTATTGCTATGTTGTAAGTAATTGTTTATATAATTGTTAGATGATGTATTTTGAGATACATTTGGATCTCTATTATTGGAGTCTGTTTTCTATTTGCTAGATTCCTCGAAAATTGTTGGTATGCACAAAATAATGTGGTTTTGTGCATATATGATACTTTCTATTTATTTTGATATAGTAAATGATACTTTCTGTTTATCTTGATAATTTTATAGGAGGAAGAAGAAGAAGAGGTGGGGGAGATAGTGGCCATGTAGGAAGTAGAAGAGAAGAAAAAAGATGGTAAGATGATAATATGATTGCCAATCAGTGAAAATAACAATATGACAAGTGAGTGGATGGCAAACGATGTGTGGTGCAAGTATCAAAAGGAAGAAGTGAATATCCGAATAGGCAATCTAAGAGGGGAGATGAATTAAGTTTAACAAGAATTCTCAACTTTTAAGCAAATAAAAAATCTAATTCAATCCTCAAAATCACAATCAATATAATTGTAATAGTAAATGAGGTAAGAAAAGAATACATCGAGATTTACATGGTTTGGAGGCCAACCGCGCTTACTCCATGGCCCTTGTCTCACTCTTGGGGACTTGAACTCTTCACTTGAGTAGTCACTATGGGATTAAAATTGACAGCCTTCTCGTGTGTTGTCAATTAGGTTTGTAGCGTCATCAATGACTTTTGAGTTAGCTTAGCTTTGAAGTGTGGCCGATAGCTTTGAGCATGTTGTCAGTTGACTTTTTTTTATTTTTGTGATTTGATAATTGACAGTCTCTTGGCATATTGTCTATTAGATTTGTAGCATCACCTATGGCTTTCGAGTTGGTTTGGTATTAAGCATATTATCGGTTAACTTATTTTGATTTCTGTCATTTGATAATCAACAATTTCTGGGGTTAGTTTATAACATCACCAATGAATTTTGGGGTTAGTTTTAACTAAGTATCACCAATGGCTTTTAAGTTGGCTTAGCTTTGGCTAATGGTTTTGAGCATATTATTGCTTGACTTCTTTTTTATTTTTTTGATTTGATAATTGATAGCCTCATCAGCATGTTGTCAATTAAGTTTGATGTGTTGCCAATGATTTTTGGGGTTGGCTTAGGTATGGGCTTTTCAGTTGACTTAGCTTTAAAATATTATTTGACTAAATTTAGAGTTCTATTTGAATATATTATTATTTAATTTAAATATAATTTGACTCAATTTAGAGTTCAATTCAAATTTTCTGTGATTTAACTCACATAGAGTTTAATTCAAAATTTATCTTGATTTATTTTGAATATTGTTCGACTCGATTGGAGTTTAATTCAAATTTATTTTGATTTCAAGTTGACCCAACTTGAACCTAAATTTATTCAAGTTTGGACCGATCAAGGCTTAACCAAATTAAAGTTGAATCTAGACCCAAATCATTAGTTTTCTAATTGAAATGAATGATGGAATAGGGTACCAATTAACCAACTGAAAGGGTGTCATTCTAGGTTCATCAGAATTGGGTGACCAGTTCTAGTACCAAGCATTCAATAAAAGGGATTCTATTCTTCATTTATTAGAACTAGGCGACCGGTTGGGGTATCGATTGATTAATAAATAGCTTGCAGTTTCTTGGTTTACTAGAATCAATTGACTAGTTGAGGGTATCGGTCGACCAATAGAGTTTTGCTCGTTCTATTTGATCAAGACTCATTGACTGATTGAGAGTAGTTGACTGGAAGAGCATTTTTTTTTTTGCGCATCTAGACTAGTTTAAGTCCATTTATTTTAGATCTATTTGGTGCTTGTGGAATTGATTTCAGCAGTCGAAGAGTAGCAGAGACCCTAGAGAGCCACTTTGAAGCACAAATCAAAATATATTTATTTAAAGTGCACTATAAGATATTGTGATAATATTGATTTCTAATAGACACAAACTCCTATTATTAATTATCCTGATAATTGTCAAAAAATTTCTAAAATAAAAAATATAGCTAATAAAATAGAGACACAAAAAGAAAATAAGAAAGAGTTTGATTAATTTTAAGAAATGATATATGGCTTAAGCAAGGGTATACCCTCACTTCACCATAAATTTTAACATGAAATTATGGAAATCATAAAAGAAATAAAGAAAAGAAAAGAGTGGAGAAGAAAATCTGATATGTGTTGCTACCCCACTCCTATATGTTGGACCATGTGATGTCTGATTTAAATGCATCTGGACTTGATCCTCGATGGATGTTGATGGCATAGTTTGGTAGGACATGAAAGGGGATAAGAGGTGAAGTATTTCCATTAGCCCTTGAGCTTTGGTGATGACCTCTTGGATTGAAGTGTTTCTAGTAGCCAGCAAGACATTGGAGATAATTTTATTTGGTAAGGCATTGGCGATAACTCTATTGATTTTGAAATATTTACATACCCAATGAGACATAGGTAATAACTTCAAAAGTTTTGAAGCATTTTCATAACCAATGAGGCATAGGTAATAACTTTGTAAGTTTGAAGTATTTCCATAGTCCATGGGTCATAAGTAATAACTTCATGAGTTTAATGTGTTTCCACAGCCAATGAGGTATAAGCAATAACTTCTTTAATTCTGAAGTGTTTTCATAGCTCATGAGGTATAAGTAATAACTTCATTGATTTTGAAATATTTTCATAGCCAAAGAGGCATCAATGATAACTTCATAACTTTTGAAGTATTTTCATAGACTATAGAGCATAGGTGATAACTTCATTAATTTTGAAGTACCTCCATAACCAATGAGACATTAGTGATAACTTCATTAATTTTAAAGTATTTCTATAGCCAGTGACCCATAAGTGGTAACTCCTTTGATTTTGAAGTGTTTATATACCCAATGAGTCATAAGTAATAACTTTATTAGTTTGAAGCATTTCTATAGCCAATAAAGAATAGATAATAACTTCATGAATTTAAAATATTTTCATAGCCAATGAAGCATAGGCAATAGCTTCATGAATTTGAATTATTTTTATAGCCAATGAGGCATAAGTGATAACTTCTTTGATTTTAAAGTATTTTCATGACTAATGAGGCATAGGCGATAACTTATTTTAGTTTGAAAGTAGCATTACCCACTACTTGTGGAGTTGCACATAGCCTCAGAGTACTGTTAAGGATTTTTATATCACACCCAGTAGAACTCAATTTAACCACATTTAGTTTCATTCAGACTAATCTGATTTAGGTTTGAGTTAGGTTTAATATTTAGCACTCAATTTTAATTCACATCTGATTTGAATCAAGTAGATGTTCAACACTTGATTGAATTGCAATTCGCTAACTCTTGTTAGAAGATAATGAGATGTTTTAGTTATCCTCTTCCCAGAACCTTTAGTAATTGGGGTCACATTGATGCTCTATAATATAAAATTAGATGCCACTACCATGAATTGACTGCCACAATCATGGAGGGAACATCAGTTTGACCCAGGGAACCATGCTTTACATCCATTCCCACAATAATTGTTGGTATTTTGAAACCAAAGGTATTAATGGTGGATTTTCAACTTCTAATAACAAATTCAATCTACCAAGTTTAGTATTAATTTTCAGAAGAAATTTGTCAAATACTGATTATTAATTTTAGTTGGAGCAGTACTAATTTTGATTTGAGTCCAAATTAATTCAGTTTAATGTTCCAAACTTGAGTCTAGTTTTGTCAATTTAGGTCAAGATTGGTTTTGTGTTAGACCCTTATCAATTTATTAATGAATCCTTAACAAATCTCGAGTTCAAGCCCTTGGTGGATTCTTATTGGACTTTTAATGGACCTTGGATCCGACCTTTGATCGATTCTTGATGGATTTTTCTTGGATTTGACCATAAATGGGTCCTTATTAGATTCTCAATAGATGTTAAACCCAACCCTTGATGAATTTTGTTTTGACATATTGATGGATTTGGGTTTAACTCATATTGTATCTTCTTTGGGAATGGACTTTGGTCCAAGTTCAAGTCAATTTGGTTTAACTTGGTTTCAATTCAATCTCAGTCTAGTTTTAGTCTAAGTTTAGGTTTAATCTGACACGAATAGCTTTCACTTTGAACTTATTTTGACCTAATTAGGGTTTGATTCAAGTTTAGTTTGACCCAAATAGGGTTTGATTTGAACTTGACTTGATTTTATATTAACCTAATTTAAACCCGATTAGGGTTGGGTGTGAGTTGATTTGGT
Organism: Trichopus zeylanicus subsp. travancoricus; assembly: GCA_005019695.1. Taxonomy (NCBI): domain Eukaryota; kingdom Viridiplantae; phylum Streptophyta; class Magnoliopsida; order Dioscoreales; family Dioscoreaceae; genus Trichopus; species Trichopus zeylanicus. Next base: position 13,955 of record RXID01014251.1, read on the forward strand.
TTTGGGTCCAATTCAATTTGAGTTTGGATCTATCTATTTAATCAATTTAGGTCCATTTGAGTCAATTTAGTTTTGTTTATTTAATCAATCTGTTAATCAATTTAGTTTGAGAGCCCTCGAATTGTCATGGTGACTTTGGTTAAGCCTATGGGCTGACTTGGAGTTAATTTGGATTTTTGATGGGCTCACTAGCTGGCCTTGAATTAGATGTTCAATGAGCCAACAAGCTGAACTTGGTCTAAATAGATATTCAGCGAGCTTGTGAGTTAGTCCTAATTCAAATAGACGTTTAGCAAGCCCGCAAGTTAGGTGAATAAGCATTTGCCAAGCCAGTGAGTTGTCCTTAATTTGAATAAATGTTCAGTGAGCTTGCAAGCTAACCATAGTTCGAATAGACGTTTAGCTAGCCCACACCCTGACCTTAGTTTGAGTAAATGTTTGATGAGTCTGCAAGCTAACTTTAGTTTGAATAGATATTTGACGAACCCACGGACTGGCCGTAGTTCAAATAGAAGTTTGGCGAGCCTTTGGGCTAACCTTGGTCCAAATAAATATTTTATGAGCTTACAAGTTGACATTAGTCTAGATTGACGTTCAACGCGCTTTAGTTTGGCCTTAATTTGGATAAACATTCGACAAGCTCATAAGCTAACCTTAGTTAAAATAGAAGTTCTGAAATCTTACAAGTTGGCCTTTATTTAAATCAAGGTTTTAAGTTTCGGCCGAAATCGAGCCGTTTCGGCTGAAATGGCTCGATTTCAGCCAAACCCAAAATGAAACCTTATATTTCATTTCGGTTTTAGGGTTCACTGTTCTCCTCTCTCAGTTGGCAGTGAGCAGAGCGAGCATGCAGGGCAAGCGCGGAGCGCACGGGGGAGCACGGGGCGCGCGGGGTGGGCGCGGTGTGTGTGGGGTTGGCATAGGGCTGGGGCGACGCGTGCGGGGCGGGCGTGGTGCATGCACGCGGCGAGCTCAGCGCGCACGGGGTGAGCGCAGCGTGCCAGTGGTGAGCTCAGCAACAGGCGGGGCGAGCACAGCATGCCCACGGCGAGCTCAACGCACGCGGGGCTCGCACAATGTGCCTGTGGCGAGCTCAGTGCACGCTAAGCTTGCCGCGCGTGCGAGGCAAGCACAGCACGCCGACAGTGAGCTCAGCGCAGCGCAGCATCTCCAGCATCTCCACGGTGAGCTCAGCGCAACGCGGCATCTTCGGCATCTCCGCCCACGAGCTCAGTGCAGCACGACATCTTCCCATCTCCAGCGAGCTCAACGGCCGCGGCATCTCTAGGAAGTCGGGCTCAACTGGCGGCGAGCATAGCGCTCTCGTGGCGAGCGTAGTTTGGCCAACGAGGGCAACTCGGCCGATGAGCGCAGCTCCCCCCATGCTCTCAGTTTAGGGTTTACTGTTCTTTACTGTTTGTTTATTTTATTTGGTTCATCACCAGCATGATGACTGTAGTTTGTTCTTATTGGTTGTTTTATTTGGTTAATAACAGGCATGATCACTGTAGTTGTTACTGTTATTTTATTTTTTTCCGTGGATCACGGGTCGATGGCTATAGGATGGGCTGGTTGATGTGATGATTGATTGATTAATTGTTCATTAGTGGCAAGTAATGAGCTTTATGGCTTATATATACTTAGTGCAAACTACAAAGTTTGCAAATAATATCATTTGAGATTTTGTGGATCTATTGGTGTTCAACTCTTTCAATTAAAAAGTTTTGTGGATCTATTTCTGTTTCAGTTGCAGAAGTAAGAAATTTTCATATTAATAATTGATGTACCATAAATAATAAGGTTTTCATGATGAGATTTGAATTGAAATGAAGAAATTATCTTCCTACATGTTTCTAATATTGGCTTAGAATATGGTGTTTGGTCTATTTGAATATTTCTGTCTACAATTCCTGAAAGTTAATCTGTTAAAAATCTATTAATTATGTATTAAATTATATATTAAATTATGTATTATGTACTAAATTATGTATTTTGTATATGTATTAAATATTAAATTATGTATTATGTATTAATTTATGTATTAAATTAGTTAGTATGTGTATTAAATTATGTATTATATATTAAATTATGCATTATGTATTAAATTATGTATTACATATTAAATTATGTAGTAAATTACGTATTATGTATTAAATTATGTATTAAATTATGCATTATGTATTAAATTATGTATTACATATTAAATTATGTATTAAATTACGTATTATGTATTAATTTAAGTATTAAATTATGTATTATATATTAAATTATGTATTAAATTATCTATTAGGTATTAAATCATGTATTAATATTTTATGCGAAAATTATGTATTCAATTTAGAATGTCGAAATTAACGTGAAAATTAGCTAATAAATCAAGAAATAACTTAGTAAATCTTAAACCCTAAAACTTATATCCTAAATATAAAATTATTTATGCATGTGTCCATTAGTTAGTATTTAATTATTTATTAATTAATTTATGTGAGAATAGAGTTTTTTCCTTAATCATAGATAAATTTTCTTCCTCCAACATTTGTTCTGTTATTGCTACTGTTGTATTATATATGGCTCCAAAGCAGAACACGCCTCGCGATGACGATATTGCATGGCAACACTGTGAATTAGTGGATACATAAAATCGAAAAGTTTGTTGCAAATGGTGTAATCGTATACTTAGTTCTGGAATTACAAGATTAAAATAGCATTTAGGAGGAGTTACCATCTCAGTTCGCCCATGTGAGAAAGTCCCGAATGAAGTGAGACAAACATTTCGGGCAATAGTACAAATTGACAGAGAAAGTAGAAAAAAGGATAAGGCCAAAAAATCACACTTTGAGTAGGAACTTCTCAACCGCTATAATCCAGATTCTAGACAAGTTTCTGATGATGAAGACGATGATACCGAGGTTCAAGAAGTAATTTGCGAAAGTCGAAGTTTGTATGAAAAAACTCAAGGTGGTGTTAGTACTTCTGAGATTGTTTGTGATCACTGAGCTACTAGTTTCAAAGAACGATGTACACAGCGACACACACCTGCTCCTTTAGGAGTAAGAGGGGATTTTCATCTTCCTGACATCAGATCTATAAATATTTCTCCAATTGACTCATTTCTATTGAAACCAAGAGATGATACTCAAATAAATTTGAGAACAGCATCAACTGATTTTCGGAAGGCAAAACAGTGGTTGGGTAGGGCAGTATCCAAATTTTTTTCTATAACCATGTTCTATTTCATTTAGCAGATGGCGGTTACTATCATGGAATGATATGTGCTGCTCAAGAGGTTGGCCCAAGAGTTCCTCCACCAAGTGCTCATGAAATTTCTAAAAAGTATCTAAATCTTGAAGTTGAAGAGATAACTGCTTTTATCTAGACTTTTCACAAATATTGGGATGAATTTGGGTGTACCTTGATGTGTGATGGATGAAAGACACAAAACAGTAAAGATTTGATAAATTTTTTAGTATATTGTCCTGAAGGGACCGTTTTTCTCAAGTCAGTTGACACATCAGGATAGTCGAAGACTGATAATTTCTTATATCATCTGATTGATAGTGTCATTGAGGAGATTGGGGAATCAAGAGTGGTACAAGTCAAAACTGATAATGCAGCTCCACTGGTATATGTTGGAAAAAAGTTAATGCAAAAAAGAAAACATCTTTTTTGGATACCTTGTGCAGCTCACTCTATTAACTTAATACTGAAGGATATGGGTAAGGATCCTGATATTAGAAAAGTGGTTGAGAAAGGTCAGAAGTTGATGTCATTTATTTATAACCATGCTTGGTGTCTTGAACTGATGAGAAAGGAAATAAGGGGATGAGAAATTATCAGGCCAGGTGTTACTCGGTTTGCTACACAATTTATCTCCTTAGATTTCCTATATACTCACTGACAGACACTGAAAAGATTATTTACCAGTGAATAATATGATAAACATTATTTGAAGTTAAAATGATCTGAGAAAATTCTTTCTGAAAAATTCTACAATCAAGTCTTGAACGAATAATTTTGGAAATCAGTTGAAAAAGTAATCGAAATCTTCAGTTAATTAGTTAAAGTGTTTCGAATTGTTGACTCAGATGATCATTCGCAGATGGTCTTATATGATGCAATAGAATGAACAAAATTACAAATAAGATGACATATAGGAACAATTGAATTTCGTAAATGGGAGAAGATTATTGATCATCATTGGGACAAAACATTATCCAAAGATATTCATGCTGCAGGTAATTGAGTAAAGAGTCATTTTATAACACTTTACTAAGTTATAATGATACTATTATTGATTCATATTTAATCATCTTGTAGGATACTTTCTGAATCTAATATTTCAATATGCTGATGAAGTCAACAATAATAATACCATTCTCGAAGCGCTACAGAAGGTAATCGAGAGAATAAAGCCAGATATGAGAACAAGAATATTGGCATTATGCGATATAAATTCTAAATCATTATTTTTTTTACATAATTAAAAAAGTTCTTAACTTGAGTACGTTCGTTAAACAAGCAGACGATTTCAAAAATAAAGTCAAGAACTTCAGCACACAATAAGTAATTGTAGCTATTAAGGGTGATACTCCTGGTATAGTTGATGTTCAATAATTATATATATTTTCTAATTAAATTTATATCAACTTATAATAATTTTTTCTCATAAATTACAGATAGATAGTGGAGTATTTATAGGCAGTATGCAGCACCTAATCTTGCAAAGATAGCCATTAGAATTTTAAGTGAAACTGTTTCAAGTTCACAATGCGAGAGGAATTAGACAACTTTTGGATTGATCCATACAAAAATGAGAAACAGACTTAAAATGAAAATTTTGGAGAAACTTATTTTCTGTCATTATAATATGCGTTTAAGAGCCCAAAACTTATAGATGAGAGCATCACCAGAGGATGAGCTAATCAACTTGTCTGTCATATTATAAGATGATAATCCTCTGATAGAGTAGATTCGAGAAAGAGAAAAATTTATCCTAAATCATTCTCAAACACAAAAAGTTATTCACCATCTCTTCGAAGAAGAAACAGAAGAGGAAGCTGACAAAATGCTACTTCTGATGCAAGTGATAGTAGCAATGGTGATACAGTTAGTGACACCAATTTTCAACAATCACAATATGATGACTCATCTTCATCTTTTCCACGGTATGGAGAAATGAGTTTTTAGACTCTAATTTATATGGCGGTTATATGCATAATATCCATATGATTCATATGGTAGACAAGATGTCAATCAAGGTCCAACAGACAATGCGAGCTCTAGCTACTGTGGCGGTTATCGTAGCGAGATATCTTCTTTCAATCCAGGATATCATCAGTCAATGCAGGACCATACGACTTCATACTATCTGCATGCTGAACAATACTATCGATCACAACTTCATCGTACTGATGAGTATGGTGATGAAGAATACTAATCTCTTCAAGATCCACCTCGGAACAGCATATGATTATAAGACGTGGATTTATGCTATCTATGAAATGATGTTTTCATTATTGTTTTAAATTGATATCTTATCATAATTTTATGACATTTAAATTTAATGTCTATATGGTTTATTTTATCGCATGATAATTTATCTATTTCATTAGCACAATTTATTATAATCTTTCCATTCTGACTTATTTTTTATTATCTATTTTATATTCATAAATCCTAACAATTATAAGATATTTTTTTTGGAAACAGATAATGGTAAATTTGGATGATTATATTACAGTTCCAGATCAAGTTACACTGGAAGCAGGAAGAATAATTATGTCCATTCTTCACCAAAAACTTATGCTTTATCGTAGAATGATTCCACCTTCGGCCTATGATATACTTGGATAAGCTTTAATTGAGCAGACATTACAAGGCCGTGGAAGGGTAAATGATCAAATTTATCATGCCTCTCAACAAGATTCACTTAATGCTATCAATCATCATCTTACCGTAATTTTCCCTGAACACTTCGCACAGTATGATATTTATTTCTCATGGGTTATTGGACCACTTTTACTATGTGTTGTTAATAAATATGGTTATCATTTTCATTTTGGACCTTCGATATATGGTTTTACTTCAAAACCGCTGTCACGAGATCACGCAAAGCTAGTTGTTCTGGCTCGTATGTCTACAAATGCTCATCAGGATCGTTCAAGTACTGAATTTGTAATTCCACACCCAGATGTTCCAAACTCAACTAATGATGATTATGATGATGATGATGATGATGATTAGTTGTATTATCTTATAATTTATAAATTATGTATGTATGAAGTATATTTTAATAAAAAGTTAAATTTACTTATGTTAATTTTTACCTTTTAATCATATTTATATTACTTCTTGTAAAATTTTTTTTAATACACTAATATATATTAAAAGTAGACTATATCAATGACTAACTATGAAAATTAATTTTAATTAACTAAAATAATATTTAAAATTATGGTAAAATTAAGTATAAATTTCTTCCTAATTTTTCAAATTTTTTCAAATTTTTTCCAAAATTTTATCGTATTTTTAATTTGAAGTCAAAGTACAGTCAAAATATAGTCAAACTCTTGTCAACACACAATTAATAACTAAAAAAATCTTTCGGCCGAATCGTATCGGTTTCGCTGAGTACTGAAACCGAAACCGAAACTGATACTATAAACCTTAATTCAAAGAGACATTTGGCAAGATCACAAGTTGGTTTTAGCCTAAATTAACATTCGGCGAGTCTACAGGCTAGTCTTTGCCCAGATAGATATTCGGTAAGGTTGTAAATTAGTTTTAGTCTGAATAGATTTTTCACGAACCTATGGACTAGTCTTAGTTCGAATAGACGTTCGGTGTTAATTCAAATAGACCTTCAATGAGCTCACAAATTAGCTTTAATTATAATAGACATTCAGTGAGCTCGCAAGCTAATCTTAGTCCGAGTATATGTTTGATGAGCTTACAAGCTAGTCTTAGTTTGAATAGACCTTTGGTGAGCTTGCAAGCTAATCTTAGTCAGAATAGACGTTTGGTGAGATCGAAAATTGGCCTTAGTCTAATTAAATATTTAATAAGCTTGCAAGCTAGTTTTAGTCTGAATAGACATTCGGCGAGCTCACAAGCTAATTTTAATTCAAAACTAGTTTTTAAAATAGCTTACAGGCTAGTTCTAGACCAGAATTAACTTTCATGTGAGGCTATGAACTATCCTTAGGTCAGTTGTGATGGTAGTCCATCAATGCTCAAGAGACCATGGGTGGACGCGATATTATTGGAATTTTACTGATACATAAAGCCATAGGTGATCCCGGTGGTAATAGAATACATTAATGCTCCAAGGATCACATGTTGTTACAGTATTTGTAAGGTTTCATTAACACACCAAAGACTACAAATGACTATAGTAGTGATGACATGAAAATGGAGACAAAAGAAATTTTCTTTTTTTTTGTTACAGGCTGGATTTTTTTTCTACCAACAAATCCCTTTTTTATTTATTTATTTTTTTCTTCTTCTTTCTTTCCCACCCATGCCTTTCTTCACTTCCTCCCGAAGCCCTCCTTCCTCTTGCGTCTTCAAAACCCTAAGCTTCCCCCCTCTCCTCTATCTTCTCGATCGAGTTGTGAAGGCTCGGGTTTCTTCCCGGCTAGATCCGGCCTGTAGCGGTGTTGGACTGCCACCTAGTGTAGGTGAGGCTGGAGGAGCTCGGGATCTAGTGGTGATGCGGGCAAGTCGACGTGACTTCCTCAACGAGCACCTGGCGGCTAGAAATAGAAGAGGCCAGAGATGGAGCAGGGGCAAACTCGCGGGCATTGTGGCTCGTGATGGAGGTGCGGCCTGAGGTGGTGCAAGGGCTTGCGAAGGCAAGGGAGGGGAGCTTCGGCGGCGGGAGCTCGGTGAGGCAGTTGTGGTGGCACCGGGGAACCTGCTACGGAGCTGGGAAGCGGAGCTCAAATGCAAGCTCAGGCATAGCGGCTGACGTACTGAGGCGATGGTGGCGCAGATCGGAGCCAGGTGGGCAGGCCTCAAGTGCGTGCGAGACTGCTTATCAGCTGAGTTTGTACGGTTGGATTTGGCCAGAAGAGGCAACAAATGGGCGAAAGAAGCTGGCGAGGTCTTATCGTCAAAGCCATAGCGACGTGGCAGGGAGAGGAGTTTCGACCAATGAGTTTGGGCTAAGCTGGTGGGCATGAACTAGGCTCAGATTAGGCTGATGAAGCTAGGGCGTAGCCCAGGAGGAGAAAGGTGCTAACGGTGAAGGGCCTGGAGCAAGACGGCTGCTGTGCGTGGGTGGTCCAAACCATGAGTCATCCAACAGGGAGTATGGTAGAGCAAATTCGGCGAAGCTGTTCTCTCCAAGGAGGAGGGGAAGAACAGGGAGAAGGTTAGTAGCTAGAGAAAATGGGTGAAAGAATTATGTCATCTTCCTTTCTTTTGCTTCAAATCTTCAGTTTTGGTGACCTCCCGATTTTGATCTCCCTTCTGTCTCTCTATGTATTTTCTTTTTTTACAAATTCTCTATCAATTTATAAATCTCAAGCAGATTCAAACTCAAATATTTGATTGGTTTTATTTTGAAATATGGTGTGCTTGTAATATTTGATTGAAATTAAATTTTTATGTTTTTGTGATTGGCGTATAATTTATTGATTGAGATTTATTTCCCTAATGAAGAGATTTAATATTTATCCTATCTCTAGATGCTGAACTTTCAAGGGGATATTCACAAATTTTTCGAAAAATTTAGACCCAAATGTAATTTTGTAAGTTTCAAGATTCATTTTGCAAAAGGACCTATTTATAAAATTTTAAATTTTTTAAGAACTCTTTTAAATAAAATTTAGACTCATTTGTAAATAAAAAACTTTAGAGAGTTTATTTACAAAAATTAGAACTTTCAGCGGTTTATTTTGTGGATATAAAATTTTGAGAGATCTATTTGCAAACAGATTTTGTAGGAATTGATTTGAAATTTCAGAATTTTCAAAGACTTTTTCATAAAACTTCTATCTCAGGGACTTATTCATAAGAAAAGCCTAATCAGGGATTCATTTGTAAAACATATTTGGTCCAAAGATATATTTGCAAATATTTTATTTTTTTTATTTTGGTATAGTTATTTGATGAATCTTGGACCTAATTTTTGTCCAAATATCTAGCCCACTCAGTTCAATTTAACTAGAGACCAAAATTTATAGCGATTTGGGTTTAAATTGAGCTTAATTTTTGATCAAATTTGATCGTAATTCAAATCTAGGTGAGACCCGCATTCGAATCATAATTCAGTGGCATTTAATTATATATTCTAACTAAATTTTAATTAAATTTGATTTTTTTTACCAAAATTGACTCAAATATTGCTTTGTTTGAGTCAATTTGATTTTATTTATTTATTTTAACTGAATTTACTTGAGTTTAATGTGATTGAGCCATTTAATTAATTTATAATTATTGATTCTATTTTGATTTGAGAGCTCTCAGAATGTCATAATGACTTTGGGTGAGCCTCTGAGCTGACCTTGAGTCGTGTTGACTTTTAGACAAGTATGCATGCTGGTCTTTAGTTGATTTAGACTTTTAGATAACCCATAGATTGACCTTCAGTCAAAATTTATTTTTTAGACAAGTTTGTAGGCTAGTCCTAAATTGATTAGACTTTCATATGAGTTCACAACTGACTTTTTGTCTGAATAGGCTTTCTGGGGAGCCCACATGTTGGCCTTTAATCTACATTGGTATTTGGCCAAACCCGCAAGTTGGTCTTTAGTTGAATTAATTTTTGAGTAAATATGCAAATTAGTCATTGATTAGAATAACTTTTAGGTGAGTCCGTAGGCTAGCCCTTAGTCAAAATGGCTTTTAAGCGAGTTGTAGGTAGGCTTATGTCAAAGTTCACTTGTGAACGAGCCAATAGGCTTACCCTAGGTCTGTTAAAGGAAACATGCACATGTGAGAATACTTTTCCTTTTTTTTTTCTTTTTTTCCATTTTTTTTCTTTTTTTCTTTTCCTCCTTGTTTTTTTATGTGGGCTAGCAGTTACAACCTGATTATTTTTTGTTTACTTTTTGCTTTCTCTTTCCTACTTTTGCATTCTCCTTCTTCTTTCTTTCGTTTTCCCCTTCTTGCTCGATTCCTTCTTCTTCTTCCCCTTTTCTTCCTTCTCAACTAGAGCAAGGGCGAGCTCCATCTTCTTCAAGTTCGGACCATCTTCTCTTTCTTCTTTATTTTGCTCTCCATAAGAGAAGAGTAGCAATTCTCTAAAATTGGGCTAGATTCGGCCATGAGTGGTAGTGGACAATGGCAAGGAATGATGTGGGTGTGAGCAGAGCTCAAGGGAGCATGGGTGGAGATGGAGCTGTGGGTGGCTACAATGGTGATAGAGCTTGCAGAAGGGATAAAGCAAGGAAGCAAGGCCAAGCGGAGTTTTGACAGCAAGTACCTCATAGAGAAGGAAGAAGAAACACAAAGAAGGAGAGAGGAAAAATCAAAGAAGGACAAAAAGGAAAACTATATTATACTTCAGCTTGGTCATCCCAAGTTCTTTGGCTTCTCCGAGACCCTCACCTTCTCTCTGATCTTCTCTAGAATCCTCTTGATATCCTCTCCATTAGATTTTGTAAGTCTTTTATAGGACCAAGATGATTAAAATCAAATCATTGATTAATTTAAAATTGAGATTTGATTGGATTGTAATCAAATTTCAAATTTAGATACTCATATTGTTGATTGATATATTTTGAGATTGCAATGTTCTTTACTAAAAAAATTATGTTGATTGCTGATGAATTTGGACAATAATTTGTTTAATCTTTTGATTATCCCAATCCAAACTAGATGACCAATTGAGAAACCAATCAACTAACAAAGATTGCAATGGTCTTTGCTTTATTAGGACTAGTTGATCGATATAGGAACCGGTCAATAGGCAGAGGCTATGCTATTTTTGACTCATCAGAATCAATTGATAGGTTCACCAAGTAGTTGACCTATATGACATAGTTTAAATTTTGGGTCTAAAATTTTAGCCCATATTTTCTTCAAGTTGGACTCAACCCATCACAAAATGGACTCAAAGTATATCCCTAATTCTCATCAAACTCAGAGTTAGAGTTGAGTTACAAAATCTATTTAAACAATTATTTCTTGAGGTGAACTCAAGTCTTTACATTAACCCACAGCCCATAAGTGTTGTTTCTTTCGGGTTGAAGCCATGTCTGTATAACTCTTGCTTCAACCGAGCAATAGCTAATTCTACCAGAGCTTTGTCTCTCACATTCTCCTAACACGTTAGGAGTGTTTACAACGAAAGAAAATGAAAATGAAATATAATTATACCTCTCTACAAAAGACTCTCAAGAAGAGTACAAGGGCCAAAAGATATAAAAATTAATTCTAAGTTTAGAGCTCTTTTTAAGGTAGAGGACTTGAAAAAACTTATTCTTTCTTTCAAAGATAATCAAGGATCTAAAAATTTTAATTGAAACAAGCTCCAAGCCCTTATATAGCCATTGGAGAGAGAACGGGCTGTTATTAGCTATTCTTGATCGTGTCAGACATTCAAATATCCCAATAGTCAAATTTAACTAACCGTTTACAATTGATATTATGAGTTCGGACATATGATCATTAGGTTTGGGCATCTGAATAAACAAGGTTCAGGGATTGAAACCTATACTAGATGATCAAAGTCAAAAATTTGAGAGCCATGAATTTTATAGCTTTTGACCTTCGATCATCCGAACTAGAGTTTGAAGCTGTCAATAATCTTAGGGTTATTTCTGCTATATTCAGGTGTCCAAACCCTAAAGTTCAGACACCGAAGTTGATAGAAAAAATCCTAACTAGTTCACTGCAATTTCAGTTTGCATTTAACATCATCTCATAACTAATTTTGAATAAAAATAATAGGTCGATTAAAGTATTCTAAGAAAAGTTAGAGTATTAGGCAAAAGCTCTAAGTTGTAGAATCAATAATTGAAATCTTGGACTTGACTTAAAATAAAAAACTAAAATTCTAAACCTAATAAACTGGCTTGATTTCTTGAGATTTCTTCAAGTCATCTTCAAATCTTCAAGTCTTATCTGTTGATCTGCCATCATATCTCATCTTCAAGGCTATCTTTAGGTTTATCTACACTTGAGGCTTCTAAATTGACTCGATCTTCATTTCGAGCTTGGTTTGACTACTAACTACCCATACTGAAGATATGATCAAATATAAAAATTTGTTCATCATTAAAACTATAAAGGGCAATAAGAAGAACTAAACCCTAACAATGTGTTGGACAAGTGAGTAGTAAATAGTAGGCTTGTGGGTATTAGAAGGCAAATACCAACAAGTGTATGAACTTTCAAAAAAAGAAGGAAAGAAAGAAAAAAGAAGAAGAAGAAGGTCTTCCATATCTATGAAGCTTCAACCACTATTAATGATCATATTTGGGAGATTCCATATCTATAAGTTGACTTACAAACCCTAAATTTTAAAATTAGACAATAGTTGATAAGAGGAGTAATATTTTATTTTTTTATGATATCAGCCCAAATACAACTTAAAAGTTAAAATTTATTGTGATAATTTTTAAGGTATTTGAAGATATTAAAATTATAAAGAGAAAGTTAAAAAAGAGAGAGATCAAATAAAAAAAGAGACAATAATAAAATAAAAATAAAAATCAGAAAAGAAAAAGGAATGAAGATGTAAAATATTTTTCATATATTGAGGCATTTGGGTCATTTTCTATTTCCTGTTAAAATTTAGGGGAAATTATTTACAACCCCCGTAATTAGTCTTAATTACCTACAACTCCTAATTTTCGAAATTACCCACACTCTTCCTTTTCAAAATATTTATCTACACCCCCTTAATTGTTATTTAATCAAAATTTTCTCAAAAAATTTCAATTTTACCCTCGGTTATTTTTACAATTAAATCACTAAAAACTTATCTTTTTTATTATTTAACACCCCGAAATTCGGATTTTTGTAAATAACATCTCGAAATTATTTCGCTTTATAGAAAAGTCCCCGAAATTCATATTTTTGCAAATAGGTGGCGGCGTGCGGGCGGCAACGCCAGAGGCCGGCAGAGGGAGCGAAGGCCTGAGGCCGGCACGTGGGAGCGGACGGCGGAGACGACGAGTGGGCGCGGAAGCCGGAGGCCGATGCCGGCGAGCAGGCGCAGAGGCCAGAGGCCGAGGTCGTCTAGGGACGAAGGCCGAGGCTGGCGAGCGGGAGCAGAGGCCGGAGGCCGAGGCCGTCTGGGGACGAAGGCCGAGGCCGGCGAGCGGGCGTGGAAGCCGAGGCTGAGGCTGAGGCCGACGAGCGGGCGTGAAAGCCGAAGGCCAACAACGAGGCCGTCTGGGGACGGAGGTCAAGGCCGGCGTGCCGGCATGCGGGAGTGGACGGCCAAGGCCGAGGCCGAGGCCGGCGCGGCAGCGCATAGGCGTAGACGCCGGCTGGCGAGGGGTCTATTTGTAAAAAGTAGTTTTAAAATAAATAAAATTTGGATTTATTTTTTAAAAAAATATTCAAGGGGTCTATTTTTAAATGTATAAATATTAAATTTATAATTTTAAATTAAAAAACCTTGAATATCCTTTTTGTAAAATTTTATTTAAAATATGATAAAAAAATATAGACTTATTTATAAATATTATAAATAAAAATATTGAAGGAATTTATTTGTAAATGTACAACATGAAAATTGTAATTTTAAATTTTAAGTTTTCAAATCTTCAATGACTTATTTGTACAATTTACTTATAAAATAAATAAAATTTGGACTTATTTATAAATAAAAATATTCAATGTGGTCTATTTTTAAATGTACAAATATTGAACTTGTAATTTAAAATTTTAAATTTTAAAACCTTCACTGTCTTTTTTGTAAAATTTAATTTTAAAAATGATTAAAATGTAGACTTATTTTAAATAAAAAATAATCAAGGGATCTATTTGTAAATGTATAATATGAAACTTGTAATTTTAAATTTTAAGTTTTGAAACCTTCAATGATTTATTTATAAAATTTACCTATAAAATAAATAAAATTGGACTTATCTATAAATAAAAATATTCAAGGTGGTCTATTTTTAAATGTACAAATATTGAACTTATAATTTAAAATTTTAAATTTTAAAATCTTCAATGTCTTTTTTGTAAAAGTTAATTTTAAAAATAATTAAAATTTAGACTTATTTATAAAAAAAATATTCAAGGGGTCTATTTTGTAAATGTACAAATATGAAACTTGTAATTTCAAATTTTAAGTTTGAAAACCTTCAATGTCTTCTTTGTAAAATTTTATTTAGAAAATAATAAAATTTGAACTTATTTATAAATACATTAGTATGTTTCTCTTTCTACAACTACAAATGCAACTAGAACTAGGTTATTCTCCCCGTCAATTTCACAAGCTAAAAGCAATGTACCTTTATATTTTCCTTTCAAGAAGTATCCATCAACTCCCAGTATAGGTCTGTATCCAGTAAGAAAAGCTCTCCTACAAATATGTAGTAATAGAAAATATTTTTGAAAAGACGTATCTGGATATTGAGTAAAGTGCACAATATTATCAGGATGCCTCCTCTCCAACTCTACCTTCAGCGAATGAAATAAATTAAAAGATTCTAATTCATTGTCATGAATAACCTTGTAAGTATAATCTTTTCCCTCCATGCCTGCATATAAGTCAGTTTAAGACTGTATTTATCATTCATTATATTTTATATTTTCTTGACTGTGATTTGCTTGTTAACATACATCTAATGCAAAACTTGGTTGTTTACCCATTCAGCACTCACTATTTTGTTTCTAAAAGTATTAACAACAATACAAATATGAACTGGTTCCATTTTCTTTACCTGAAAATCTGAACCATTAGATCTCTCTGAAGCATGAAGCCTCTATCGGCAATTCACAGAAGCACATCTGACTGTTACTCTGTTACGTTCATTTTTCACAAATAAAGGCTGAAATCTGTGCACAATATAGTACTGTCTAAGAGTCAATCTGAATGCATGTACATCCTCAAATATTTCTCCTATTTTCAAAACATTATCATTCAAATTATCTTCAAGTAAAGGTAGTAGATCATCTTCCACTCTGTCTTCTACTCCTTCTTCGCCTTGTCTTATATCCTCTTCCTCCTTCTCAGCCACTAACTCATCATTATCATTCTTCTCCTCCTCATCTTCATCATCATCAGAAGAAAAATTCAAACTGTGAAAACTAGAATCAGAAGGAGAAGCATCTAAATTTGAATCAATATATTCATCTCTTTGCATACTGTGATACACAGAAGATTCTCCTGACATAAATTTTCTTTGACCATATTGTGATGTGCCAAATGTAAGAGTTAAAAGAGTCAGCCTTGGTGCAGACACCGCTGATTAGGGATCCCCTATGTCCTTGACTGATATATAGATATTGTTATGCTTCAAGTCTTGAATCACTGTCCACATTGCTTCCAGTTGAATTTCACTGTTGATTGACATATAAATTGGAGGAGTGCTATTTGGATATAAATACTTTATCACAAGTAACTCATTTGTCCTTACTTTGACCAATTTACAGGCTTGAGTCTATAACTCTGCAAATGTGTATTTTTTTGTATCAACCAGTAAAGACTTTTGTCTACCAAATACATATTTTATTCTTTGAGTATGTTTCACTTCCTTCCAATATCATCTATAACGGAGCACTAATCGTACAAGATTCTCCGAATCAGACATCTGTAAATACACAATATCAGAAATTAGATAGAAAAAACAGATAGAAGGATTGTGGCGGGTGGAGGGAGGTGGCCGTCTTGGGGGAGGAGGAGAGAGGGAGGGGGGGGGGGGGGGTGGGAGAGTGTGTCAAAGGCCGTCTGGGGGCGGGAGCGAGTGGCTGGGTCCGAGGCCATCGGGTGGGGAGGGGGTCTGAGGCCGTTGGGCGGGGAGGGGGACCAAGGCCATTAGGCAGCAAGCAGCTCGCAGACGCTGGTTCGAGGCCGCACGGAGCAGACGGCCGAGACCACTTGGCCTCCGACGTTCGTGCCAGGGTGCCATCACGCCGGCTAGTGAGAGCCGCCACTTGGCCTTCTTCCATTGGCCGTTCTCGCTGGCCTCGTGCGCGAAGGAAAGGGGGGGTTCGGGAGAGAGGAGAGGGGGGGGGGGGTTCAGAAGGGGGTGGTGGCAGCGACGCAACGGCGGTCTTCTCACCGGCGGGGCAGTGATGGCGCGGGGGCAGAGTAGGGGGCCGAGGACGAAGGACAGAGCAATGATGGCGTGGGGGCGCGGGGCAAAGCAATGACGGCGTGGGGGACGCAGGGCAACGACTGCGCAGGGGAGCGGCAGAGCGACGGGACGGCGATCTCCTCGCCGGTGGGGCAGCGACGGTAGCGGCTACGTAGGGAGCGGCAGAGTGGCGGCGCTGCGGGGGCAGAGCTTAGGTTAGGGCTACAGTGAAGGGGAGATATTGATAATAAAATTTTGGGGACTTTTTTGTAAATCGAAATAATTTTGGAGTGTTATTTGCAAAAATCCAAATTTGGGGTCTTTTCTATAAATCAGAATAATTTCAGGGTGTTATTTGCAAAAATTCGAATTTCGGGGACTTTTCTGTAAATCGGAATAATTTCCGAGTGTTATTTGAAAAAATCCGAATTTCAGGGTGTTAAATAATAAAAAATAAGTTTTTAGGAGTTTAATTGTAAAAATAACCAAGGGTAAAATCGAAATTTTTTGACAAAATTTTAATTAAATAATAATTAGGGGTATAGGTAAATATTTTAAAAAGGGTGAGTAATTCCGAAAATTACGGGATTGTAGATAATTAAAATTAATTACAGAAAATTGTAGATAATTTCTCCTAAAATTTAATTAGGATAAGCTATATTTGAGTGGGGGGAGAATAGCTGGCGACCGCGCAATAGGGGTGAGCAAAAAAAATTGAAAAATCGATTAACCGAACCGTACCGATTAGAACCGTACCGAAAAACCGGTTATCAGTGTAAACCGGTACGGTTCCGGTTCTGAAATTTCACAGAATCGGTTTTCCGGTTCCAGTTCCGGTTATTCCTTCTCTGAAAAATCGGTTAATCGGAATCGTACCGGTTTTCCTCTTTATATATAAAATCCTAACCCTAACCCCAACCCTAACCCTTGCGCCGCCTCCGCGCCTCGGCCTCGCCTCGCCCACGCCTCGCCCCTGCGCTCGCAGCAACGCGCCGCTGCCGCCGTCTCGGCCTCGCCCTCGCCTCGACCCTGCGCTCGCAGCACGCGCCGACGCCACCGCCTCGGCCTCGGCCTCGACCTCGCCCTCGCCCTCGCCTCGCCCCCGAGCTCACAGCAACGCGCCGACGCCGCCTCGGCCTCGCCCTCGCCTCGCCCCCGAGC
This sequence comes from Trichopus zeylanicus subsp. travancoricus, assembly GCA_005019695.1. Lineage (NCBI taxonomy): Eukaryota > Viridiplantae > Streptophyta > Magnoliopsida > Dioscoreales > Dioscoreaceae > Trichopus > Trichopus zeylanicus. The sequence continues at coordinate 31,324 of RXID01014251.1, forward strand.
TCGTAGCAACGCGCCGACGCCGCCTCGCCCTCGGCCTTGCCCTCACCCCCGAGCTCGCAGCGACACCGCCTCGCCTTTGCGCTCGCCCCCGCGCTCACAGCGACGCCGCCTCGCCCTTGCCGGTCGTCGCGTCGCCGGAGATCCGATTAACCGGTTTTAAAACCGGTTTAGAACCGGAACCGGAAAACCAGTTCTTCATCCAAACCGGTACGGTTCCGGTTCTCAATTTTTTGAGAACCGGAATCCGGTTCCGGTTCTCAAATGAGCAAAACCGGTCCGGTTAACCGGTTTTGCTCACCCCTACCGCGCAACAATTAAGGAAAAAATCTCGATTTTTGAAGTAGATAGGTTAAAGTTTAAAGTTTTGAGGGATGTAAAGGATAATTTCCCAAATTTCCACGGGTACAGTGGCAAAACCCTTCAAACATAAGGGGGTTATGCACAATAGGTTAAAATTTAAAGTTTTGAGGGACGTAAATGAAATTGTCCCACTCTCCGCGGGTACAGTGGCAAAACCCTTCAAACATTAGGGGGTTATGCGCAAAAACCTTTTTTTCACGATAACTAATCCGATAAACAAATAATCCCGTCGTCTCCCTTTCCCAACCTTCTCTTTCGTCTGCTTTGCAGGCAGCTGTTGAAGGGAGAAGAGCGACCTCAGAGGCGGCTCAAGATCCCAGCGTCGATCGCGATGGGGAATAACGGAGGAACCGTCAGAATATTCCTCGTTTCGTGCCTCCTCCTCGTCGGCTCAACCTGCGCCTTCTACCTCCCCGGCGTCGCCCCGCGCGATTTCCAGAAGGTAATTATTCCTCTTTTTTCCAATCGAAATTGACGTGGATCTAGCTCGATTTGACTCCTTTTCTTTCCCTGTTTCGAGATTAAGGTTTTGCCATGTTTGGCTCTTGGATTGTGCCGGATCTGGCTTTGTTGTTGTGGGAATCTGGGATCGGAGGAGGGGGTATAATGATCTGTTACTTTTCTTGTGGATCTGCGATCTCGTTGTTGATCCATTGGGCCAGATTTATTATTTGTGTAGTTGTCACTTGATTTTAAAAGATATTCAGGAACCTGCAATTCTATGCTACAGTACCGAGCTATTTTATTCGATCGCTCAATTGATTTGACTGTATGATGATTATAGTTATGATCAATAATTTCACGATAGCAGCTGATGTTCTTTCGAGTTGACAAAGTTCCATCTTTCCTGTATAAAGTTATCAAGTTCTGCTTTTGTTTAGTGCAATTTGAAATTTAGTTATTATTCTATGAACATTCTTCGTTGATGTTATTCTCTGCCTCAATCACTTGCACACCTATGTAATGCATGGAATTTATAAGATCAAGTCACACAAGGATCGTATGGTTCTATCAAGAGATATTCAATATGTAAATGGAGAATAAGATAATCTGGTCTTTTCTTGCACAGGGTGACGGACTTCAAGTGAAAGTGAACAAGCTATCATCTACAAAGACACAACTTCCATATGACTACTATTTCTTGGAATACTGTAAGCCTTCCACAATCGTTAACAATGCTGAGAATTTGGGGGAGGTTCTCCGTGGGGACAGAATCGAGAACTCGGTCTATACAGTAAGTTCAAGTTATCACCTATTTCTATTGGCTAGCTAATGGTTAGGAAATATTTTCTAAGACCTGTTTGGATTGTGTTGATCATGAGAAAATCGCTTAGCTAGTTGAGTACTGAGTAATGATGGGATTCTAGCACATAATTTTTTCAAATTGATATAGTTGTGTTTGGATGTGGGTTGGTAGTAGAACTTTAAAACATGTTTGGATGAGTAGAGACTGAGTAAGGTGATGATCACCTCCCTACTCACAATCGAAAAAGAACCCCAGCGCTTAGATACTTTTTGCATGCATTTTTTGATATTATCACTGATTCTGAAAACTTAATGATGGTCCAGTTCAAAATGAGGAATGATGAAGGTTGCAAGGTAGCTTGTCCTGTAAAGCTTGACTCAGAAGCAGCGAAGAATTTCAAGGAGAAGATCAATGATGAATATCGAGTGAACATGTAAGTATACCTTTTTGTATTCTGTTTTCTGATGATATAACTTTAAGCTAAGTCCCTATCATAATTTTCTTGTTACCTTTGTAACTGAATGCATTTAGAAAATGTTTTGTTTTGTTGCTCCTGATAAAGTTCTCTTTTTTTTTTCTGTAGGATCTTAGACAATCTACCTGTTGCAGTGGTTGGACAAAGGAGAGATGGAAGTCAAACACCAACTTATGGACATGGTTTCCCTGTTGGTTTGAAAGGAAGCCAGCTTACTGGTGTATGTTTCTTTGTTTTCTCTCTGAACTTCTATTATGCTTTTTTGACTGTAGCTTACATATATCGTTTCATATCCAGAACAACGATAACAAGTACTACATAAATAATCATCTGAGCTTCAAAGTCATGTACCACATGGACATTGAGACTGAGGATGCTCGTATTGTTGGTTTTGAGGTTATTCCAAGCAGGTGAAATATTATGTTTGATCATTACTTGTCACATCTCTATGCAAAAAGTTTTAATTATAAGTTATAGGTGCACTACTATGACTTAGATTTGTTCTCAGACTAGAAGCTATCTCCAGCTTATTTTGGCATCTTTAAGAATTACCAATATCGGATTAGTACAAAGGCAACATGTAAATGTGATAATGATAGACGATCAATTTAATCATGTCATGAATTTCAAAACAGAGATGAATTTTCAGTCTATAAGTGGCTGTTATAGTGAATGAGGTTCTTGGTTGACATTGTTGGAGTGTAGCTGACTGTCGAATGTATGGATAATGTTCCTAAATTTTTTTTGCTCCAATGGATCAGGGCCATTAATTTGTATGACTTTTACTCTGTCAATGATTGATTTCTTTGTTGTTGATGCCTGCTTGATCTTGCTGTTTGTTGTCTTAATGATCTCACTTATAGTTCATAACAAAAGATCCCTGCAAATTTAATCTCCTTTAAATTTAAATTAAATTAATTGAACATTATTGAATCTATTTAGAAGGTTTGTCCTAAGCATCAAATAATGGGGTTCAGAAAGTTTATGATTTTATAAACAGGGTCCTTGGATGATTGTATCTGACCCAGTGGAGATGGGAAAGAAGTAAACTTCAGCAATTGTACTTAGAGAGAAAGAACAAGTAGGAAGTCAAGTTGCCTGTTTAGTGCATGACAATATAGGAAGAAAGTGAACCCTCCAAAATTTGATTTTTTTAAATTGCAAACTTTTCTGCTGATTTGATAGGATAAATTTTTGGGGATTGTCACAGGGACCAAGAAAATGGATGAACCAACTAATGCATGTTGGCAGTTGACCATATCTTAATTGGATTGTAGTTTCTAGTCCTATAGTAAACTATATTCATTATTATCTATTGCCTAATGTGGTTGGGAAATAGTAGTTCATTTCACATTGGATTCATTGATAACCAACAATTTGATATCTATCATTGTTATATCGATTCCACATATAATTTAATATTTGGCTGCAAAAGCAGGAATAGATCAACAAGATCACACACTATAAGGCCTGCTTTAGCTGTGTATATCTCATATCTCATCATTTGCTAAACTGAAATTGTTGCATGCAATTGATAAACTGAAAGGTGACTGAATTTTGATGTGTCCTGTAATCCCTCTCTTAGGGTTCGTTTGGTTGGGGGTTAAGGTCAAGACTAGTGAATTACTTTTGTAAACTAATATCTTTTTATCAAAATTAAGGCTTCAATAATTTAAAGCTCAAAAAACTATTTAATTTTTTATAATAATTTAATTTAATAATAGTATAAAATAATAAATATTAATTTTACAAGAAAAAAATAATTCTGAAATGAGCTGATCCTGATCTTGATCCCAAAACAAACGGGACCTTAATGATCTATGTCAAACTTCTGAGTTTTTGGTTTTCAATTTTGTTGGAGTTACTCCTACTCTCCATCTTGGTTTGTCTCTTGCTTGTGTCAGTCATATACATTGGTAGCTTGTAAAGCATTTTTTTTTCTATTCTTTTAGCATTGCAATATGCTGCTTGTGATATAATGTTCTTCATTGGGCAGCATACAACATGAGGATGTTGAGTGGGACGGGAAGAAACCTAAAGTGGCAACATGCACCTCAAACACTAAAATTACTCCAACTAGCCATCCTCACCAGGAAGTTACTGAGAATGCATTGGTTGTGTTTTCATATGACGTTACTTTTCAGGTGCAAACTGTATAATAGAACCTCAAGAACTTGTGTGTTTGCTAATCTTGTTCTTACTTTCTTCAGTTTGTCTCTTGCAGCCAAGTGAAACCAAATGGGCATCTCGTTGGGACACTTACCTTCTTGTCAATGACGATCAAATTCACTGGTTTTCTATAATAAACTCCTTGATGATTGTCCTATTTCTTTCTGGCATGGTTGCAATGATTATGATGAGAACCCTATACAGAGATATTGCTAATTACAATCAGCTGGAGACTCAAGATGAAGCCCAGGAAGAAACTGGATGGAAATTGGTCCACGGTGATGTCTTCAGACCACCTGTCAAATCTGGTTTGCTTTGTGTTTATGTTGGAACAGGCGTACAGTTCTTTGGGATGACCTTAGTTACCATGATCTTTGCACTGCTAGGCTTCCTCTCTCCTTCCAACCGTGGGGGTCTCATGACTGCCATGGTTCTCCTCTGGGTCTTCATGGGCTTGTTTGCTGGTTACTCATCTGCTCGTCTCTATAAGATGTTCAAGGGTTCAGAGTGGAAAAAGATCACCCTGAAAACAGCCTTCATGTTCCCAGGCATTGTCTTCTCTGTGTTTTTTGTTCTGAATGCTTTGATTTGGGGCGAGAAGTCATCTGGTGCAGTTCCCTTCGGGACCATGTTTGCTTTGGTGTTTTTATGGTTTGGCATATCTGTGCCGTTGGTCTTTGTTGGCAGCTATTTGGGATTCAAGAAGCCTCCCATTGAGGATCCTGTGAAGACAAACAAGATTCCCCGACAGGTACCTGAGCAAGCCTGGTATATGCAGCCGACATTCTCCATCCTCATTGGCGGTATACTTCCATTTGGTGCAGTCTTCATTGAGCTTTTCTTCATCTTGACCTCTGTATGGCTGAACCAGTTCTACTACATCTTTGGCTTCCTCTTCATAGTCTTCATCATCTTGCTTGTGACTTGCGCTGAGATCACAATTGTGCTCTGCTACTTCCAGTTGTGCAGCGAAGACTACCACTGGTGGTGGAGGGCATATTTGACGGCAGGTTCTTCTGCACTCTACCTGTTCTTGTACTCGGCATTCTATTTCTTCACCAAACTGGAGATAACCAAGGTTGTCTCTGGGATCCTATATTTTGGGTACATGTTGATTGTCTCCTATGCTTTCTTTGTGCTCACGGGGACAATTGGCTTCTATGCTTGCTTCTGGTTTGTTCGGAAGATATATTCTTCGGTTAAAATAGACTGATGGGATGGTGGCTGGAGGTGCTGTGTCGCAATTGGGGGCTTAACCAGTGTTTCAGTAAAGAATGGTGACCAAGCAAAGATGCCTTTAATCTCAGCAGCTGCAGTATAGTTTCTGTATTGCAATACTGTAGGTCTATTAAATTTTTGTACGTAGAGGACATTGTAAGCTGGGTCTTGTGGTTTGTATCTTGGTTTGTGTTAAAATTGGAACTGGGCATGTATTTCCATTTCTGCTTTTTTGCATTTGTAATCTTCTCAAACTATACAACTCTTTATATGACATCCCTTTGTAAGGCTTGACCTGAAAATTCTAGTTGTGTAAAAAGCCTTAGCCGTTAAATACCTTATTTTTTGACATGTTGCGTGTATTATAGGAATAACTATTGGGTAGATGGTACAACAGAACCCACCATGTGACATAAGCAATGTCATGTCCACAATTTGTATGCTTGTTAAAACATTTAGGATCTGTCATCAACAATGAATTCAGGTTTAGGGTTTATCGACGACTCAGAGGTGACCTGCCTGTGAGGAGGCAACAAGATGAAACCTCAAATGGACAGACAAACCATAAAGCTTAATTGATTAATACTCAAATGGACAGACAAACCATAAAGCTTAATTGATTAATACCATCTAATGAATTTAATTGGATAGACGCACCAAATATGTACCCAATAATTACTCCACCCAAAAAGCTCTATTCAAAAAAACAAAGTGGATTATTTTTGTCACATAATCATACTTTTGTGATAAAAAACACAAAATTAAAATTTTGAAAATATTTTTTACTGCGATTTTTAGTTATTAAATTGGATAAAAATAAATTAAATAAGACTTAATAAATTATTTGAAGGGAAAATTTCTTATACTTCCTCACATATTTTTTTTCCTTTTAAATCCAAGTGACATTTTCCCTTTTCAAAAATCCCATTCACTGGACTTTAGACGGAAGGCCCAATGGACTTTCGCTTTTCAATTTATTCATCTCTCCCTCTGACAAATCCAATGAGCTCTTTTTGTGTGATAATTGGCTCCCTCCTCCTCCTCCCTTCCTCCGTGGCACCCTCCTTCTCATCCTCGGTGTCCTCCTCCTTGTCTCTCTCGCTGGTTGAAAACCTAGCTTCACTCCCTCTTGCGCCATACATGGCCCTGTCATGTCGTGTTTGTGCTAGGTATATGTAGATGCCTTATCCTCTCATGCTATAGGCACAACCAAAAAAAGGGTGGGATTCATCGAAGCGGATGATGACGAAGGCAAAGATAAGGAGGATGAGGAGGATGATAAGGGCAACCATGCATAAGAGGTGGGTGGGGAGGTGGCAGTGATGGTTTTAAGTGGCATTGATGAAGCTAGTGAGAGAGGCGAGGAGGAGAAGAACATCGAGGATGATGACCAACAAGCGAAAAAATGAATATTTATGTATAATAAAATGAATACTTATGTATATGAAAATAAAAGTTCAGAGCGAAAGTCCATTAGGCTCTAGAGCAAAATTTGTTCTAAAGATTTAAGCCATAAAAATGTAGAATGGAAGTCCACTCTAGGACCCAGCGGACTTCCATTCTAAACCTTTATTTTCACACAAAAATATTTATTTTTTCTACACATATGTATTTATTTCTACTCATAAGTATTCAATTTTCTATATATATATATATATATATATATATATATTACATATTCATTTTCTTGCAGTTTTCTATATTTATGTATTTATTTACTCAAAAGCAAAACTTTGTTGGTCTGTAGAATAGAAGTATGCTGGCCAATCATCATTCTCAACATTCTCCTCCTCCTTACCTCTCTTGCTGGCTTCATCAACACTATATGGGTCCGTCCCTACCTCCTTGCCACCTACTTCTTTTGTATGGTTGCCCTCATTGCCCTCCTCCTTGTCCTCTTTGTCTTTGTCTTCATTACCACCCACCCTGATGAATCCCGCCTCATCCTTGGCCGCGCCTATAGCAAGAGAAGGTGAGGTGTTTGCACAACTCCAATGCACACATGAGGTGGCGAGGTTATGTGTGACATAAAAGAAAGCAAAACAGAGATCCTGGTAAGAGGAGAGGCAGATTTGATATTGTGCAAAAGGAAGGAGATGCAAAAATAGAAGTTTGCTAGCCCCTCGAGCAAAAGTTTCTTCTATAGTCAATTTTTTGTTGAGGTGATAATACCATATTAATTTTTGATGAGTTTAAGAAGCCGACTTCAAGAGGTTTTTAGCAAAAAAATCGTTTAGATTTAAGAGGAAGAAAACAAAATTTGAAGGGCTAAAAGAAAATTTTCCTTTTTTGAATCTTAGTTTAGTATTTTTTTTTTGTCAGCCCAATGCTATGGCAAAAATAGTCTAACACTTGTCTCTTTTAATGTCTATTTGGGCATTACGCATTCATCAAGGGACACCTGAATTGAACTCCAAAGGCGGATGGTAAACCGAACCCATCTCATTGCTACCAAAAACCACCCTTCACTCCCCCACCCCCACTGCGAAACTAGAGCTCGGCGAATTGCCCCAAAATAATCTGTAATCCATGCAACATGCCTCTAACCTTCAGGTTGATGATGCCATCTTCAGTGCTGCCTCTAGCAAGGCCATTGCTCCTTGCACATCCCATCACTATCAATGTCACCATCCTCTCCCTTGTCATGCTTTGAATAAATCGAGGTACAAACTACAACTTCTCTTTTGATCTATAACTCTGTTGATCTATTTATTAGTGGAGCCTAGTTCACCACTAACTTTGATCCAAGAGACTCCTCAGGATCTCAGTACGATAGGTCGCTCTCTCTCTAATCTGCAAGAGGAAAAAATTGTGAAAGAGACAATTAGAAATTCTATAGTGATGGCCTCTCTGACACTTAAGTAAGTGGGAATAACTTAAAATACAATGGAGAATTAAGACTAGCATTAGATTCTTACATCCAAAAACTTGATCCTCCTTATAGATTGAGAAGGTGATTTGAGGGACCTTTGAACCCATGATTTCTACCTTGATATCGCTGGATCTTTTGTAATTGATTGTCATGATTCTCAAATCCTCTAGAAGTCAATCCTCAAGGATTGTTATATATTAGTTTTCATAAATACTTGGTCACTTCCATATGTAGGCCAATCCTACTATATTTCTTTAATTATCTCAGGATGAGTATTCACTAGATAAGCAATTCTCATAGTGCCGAGTTGAATTGACCTTGGTGACATTTCTTTCAAATGTTAGCCTTAGTTGCCTTAGTTGGTAGCCTCAGTTAGTGGCTCAACCTGCGACCTAGATTTGAATTTGTATTTAGTTCAGTTATTTTCTGTAGTTCCTTGTCCACTTGATTGTGTTGAATCAAAATGAGTCTCTAGCTACTTTGAATATTTGGAATCCGATCTGCTACTTCATCAAATCTTGAGTGACGCTTGTAGCCATGACTCCTCAAAAACTGACTGTTGGTTCGCCAGATCGTGCTTGGCGTATATTATTAACAAACACAACCCTTAGGAATCTAAGCTATTGCCTTGACAAATAATTCAAAATTATTAGAGTTCATTCCCTTTCGAGATGATGCCCTAAGCTATCTTTTCAAATATCAAGGCAATCCTCGATATTAACATGTGTACCTAGTGATTCTTGCCCTAGACCATACTAGGCGACTCTTCCCAAATGGTCAACACGTATTTCTCAGGATTTGAGTAGTGATCCTAGAGTCGTGCCCTACAAACTTTCCCAACCCAGATCAAGCTGCATGGTGAGGATTCGATAGTTTGGAAAGGGCTATATAGAGGAGCTTTTATCCTTTCTCCTCCATTTTTGGCCATCTTATAGACCTATGCCTTCCCTACTTAAGTTAGCGTTTGCTTTCCACTTGTTAAGTTTGTTCTAAATGACATCTTCATCTACTCCTTCCTCCTTCAAAAGGGGATCATCTACAACTAAGGAGGCTACCATTCTAACCACCAAGCTAGACATAACTCCATCCACCAAGGCGACCACAACTTCATCCACCAAGGAGGTTGCAACTTTGACCAGTGTTCTAAAGCTGGTAGTATGCACCCTTAGGATCTAGGGTATCAGTAGATTGAGCTCTGCACCCTCTCTAGCAATTATCAAGGGGCTAGACATCCCCAGGCCTATGTCTTCCTTTGTAAAGACTAGTTTGAGACCTCCCTGCTGCCTTTATCTTGATGGCTCTGGGTTCCATCATAGGCTCAGCTTCAAGTGGGTCATACTTCTAACTCTTTTTGGTCATGGCAATTTCATTCACGTGGACCTCTTATTTTGAGTTGAACAAACCATCATGTGAACTTTAAGATAGGAAACCAAATTCTAGAATATAACTTGATTTTGCACTTTTATTAGGTGTCTTTGAAGTAGGAGTTTGGATCTCCAAATTCACCCTCTGAGAAGAAAGATCTTGAGAACTTGGTCAGTGTGTTTGACTTTTTAGATGGAACCGAGATGGACTTGTGGGGGTTAGAAGAAGATAGCAAAACCCTAAGAGAGGAGTTCAGTTTTAAATTTAGCACCTACTAGGAGATGTTCGAGAGTGACCTTAGGTATTCTAAGCTTCACAACCTAGTCATTGAAAGACAAAGTCCATAACTTATCCATGATACGCTTATGACGTGTATAATAAATTGTCTATAAACTCTACATGTTCCTTTTGTCTTTATGAGGGATAATCTCAATGGTGCCCCTAGGTGACAAACATCTCTACCACTTGTGCCACTTGCATTACCCACTACATCTGCTCCACCTTGCACTATATGATAAAAATTCACTGGATTGTGATATGGAATGGTAAGCAAAGTTTCCAAAATATCCCTGCCTACCTCACATACTTACTATGATAAAGTTACCCAAAGGGGGCTTGGTCAAGTTATCTAAAATACCTAATATAACAGGAGCCCAAAGCATCTAAGTAAAGGATTCAAAATTCCTTCTCCTTCCTTCGTAAGTTCAATTTTAGCATGTTATTGCACAGTAATCTCTAACTCCCTGGAGAGCAAAAGGGATCAAAAAAGTACAACATACTTACTTGAGCATTGGAGCATCCTTCCTCAGTCACAAATGAATATATAATATTTTTCTTTGTGTATAGTTTGAAACCGGCTAGAGAGGATCATAAAGCGCTCTTAGACTCTGTCCCTAAATTGGACAGATGTAACAAACTAGTACTTTCATTGAGATTTACCAAAATACCACTCTCCAGATAGTTGACCACAACTATCCCACTATGATAGCACCATCATGAAAAGCAACTAGTGGTGGGCATCTTGAGTCAATTGATGCCACAACAAGCCTCTTTAGAAGATGTCCTTGATCCTCATCTCCAAATGACAAGAGCCTCTCCTAAACTAGGGTCTAGCAAGCCAGAATTGGAGCGAGGGGGCCACAATTAGGAACCCATCTCTAGGGTGAGTTTGTCCAGCTAGTGGTGAAAATCCAAGCCATTGCTTAGTAAGTGAAAGCGCAAGCCCAAGCGGCACTAGAGTGTGTACCAGCCTTTAGGTGGTCCCAGGGTGCAAGGAGCCCCTCAGGATGAAAGGTCGTGTCATCAGGCATCAAAAGGCCATGCTAACCAAGCTAAAGAATGACACGCTTTGAAAACTTTAGCTTGACAAGAGAGTTAAGGTTAAATTGATCCTTCCAACAAAAGCTACAAACTATCTATCGAGATAGGTGCAATGTGGAGTGCCAAAGAAATGGAGAGGCACATTGCCTAGGTGGTGGATGAAAGGTTGTGGAATTCAACTGAACCTAAGCCACCATTAAGTAGCACTATAAGTGCACTAAACCCATGACTTATAGCTGAACCTCCACAACCCAAGTTCTAACAACCACTTTGAGAGTTGTATGACAAGACCAGAGACTTGCTGGATCATATCAGTTTATTTAAGAATAGTATGATTTGTATGGAGCAACCAAAACTATAATGTGTATGGCATTCTTAGCCTCCCTCCAAGGCTCAGCATGGGCTTAGTTCTCCAACCTCCCAGTAGGATCAATGAAGAGATTCTCTAACCTAGAATGCAAGTTCATGAACCAGTTCATTTCATTGGTCCCAAGGTGCTACAACTTATCCATTTTATTAGCAATTTGCCAAGCCGAAGGGGAGGGCTTGAGAGACTACCTTTCTAGATTCAACATAGCTGAATCTAGGTAAATGATTTTGATAATTCAATTATTTTGGCTATTAATATGAATGGCCTCAGGTCTAGCTAAGTGGCATATAAGATGGTGCAATGGTCACCATGGACACTAGTAGAATTTACGGAATAAGTATGCGTGCATATTGATGTGAAAGAAATCATGGCAGCTCAGCAAGAAGTTGATGGTTCCCTAAGAAGGAAAGAGAAGAGAGAGTTGCGACTACCTGAGCCCAGGTGGCAAAGGGTCGAGTTGTGGGACTATAAAGTTAAATTCCGAAGCTATGCCCTATTCAATCATCCTCGCATTAAGGTATTAGCATAGATTGAGGACCAAAACTACTTGCAAAAACCCCCTCTAATTAGCTAGGATTGAGGAAGATTGGATACTTCAAAGTATTGTAGGTATTATAGAGATTATGACTATGAGATGAAGGAAGACTAGATACCTCTAGGTATTGAAGTTTGAAATTGAGCACCTCATCTGTGAATGTTGCTTGATGAGATACGTCCAAACTAAGAAGTGTGACCAAGCTGGGAAGGAGGCTAACTCAGCAAAAGCCAAAAATGATAATTGTTGTGCCAATAGGTCACCATCCCCTCCCCTAGCTTAGGCAATAAAAGGTTACCTCACCATCATTTGGGAGGATACCTATTAGGAGAGAAGGATCACTATTGTGACAAAGAAGCCACCCCCCACTGTGGCACCTTGGCATGGAAAATGCTGATGGGAAGGAAAGCAACTTGAAGATGCATCGACCACAGAAAAAGACCCTGAGTATTGGAGGGGTATTTGACAAGAAGAGTACCAGTGGACATGGGAGTGTCTACTAGTATCTTGTTCACTTAGATCTACAATCGAATAAAGTGTGATTAGCTATTGCACCCCTACCAAAGTAGATTAACTGGCTTTATGGAAGACTCTTTGAACTCTGAGGAAGTGGTAAGAGTGCTCATGACCACCAAAGAAGGCCAAAAGAGCACTACCTTCTTGATCGACTTCATTGTGATAAGAATACAATCCCCTTATAATGCAATCCTTGATTTCCCTACCTTGAATAGATTGTAGGCAAGAATCTCCATGCACCAGTTGTTCCATTAATTTCTCACCTAGTTCAAAACTAGAGAGATATAGGGAGACAAAAGCATGGCATTCCATTGCTATGCCACCCACCTCGAAGAGCAAAGAAAGCTTAGAGAAAGAAGAAGGTGGAAAGTGAACCATGACGTGAATGAACCCATAGCCATAGAACCAATGATGAACATTACCTCGAAAGTGGTAGAAGCCTTGCCATCAAAGAGCAAATAGGGTTGTTCGAACACCACCCCAAACTAGACATGTAAATGACTTACTATCATTTTGCCAATAAAACATGGTTGTTTTTATCATCATAGGAAGTGTGACTATCGACTTGGTTATAAGCTCGCGTGCTTGAACTCACAAAAACCTAGTTATAAGATCTACTCTTGACTAAGATATGGTTACAAACTCTTGTGCTTGACCCCTTGAAAGCCTAGTTACAATATCTGCTCTTGACCAAGGTTACAAGCTCTCATGCTTGATCCCCCCAAGGTCCAATTATAAGGTCTGCTTTTGACCAAGATTTGGTTATAAGCTCTTGTGGTTGATCCTCTAAAGGCAAGATTACAAAATCTACTATTGATTGAGGTACAATTACAAGCTTTTGTACTTGACACCCTGAAGATTTGGTTACAAAATTCAGTCTTGACTGAGGTATGATTACATGCCCTCATGCTTGACCCATCAAAGGCCCAATTATAAGTTCTGTTCTTGACTGAGGTACAATTATAAATTCTCACTTGACCCTCTGAAGGCTCAATTACAAGATTCACTCTTGATCGATGTACAACAAGCTTTGTGCTTAACCTCATGAAGGCCTAGTTATATGATCTACTCTTGACAGAGGTACGGTCAGAATCTCTCGCACTAGACCTCCCAAAGGAGTGGTTACAAGATCTGTTCTTGACTAAGGTATGGTTACAAGCTCTCACGCTTGACCCCAAAAAACTTTTTGGCCAATATGGATCAATGAGCCATCCCTTGCAAACAAAAGGTACACCTATAATCTTCCTTTTGATTGCATTCAAATCAAAATAGTAAATTTTCAGGAAATAAAAGTTTTTGTTAAGAGCTACTAAAAGGATTAAAGACCTAGTTACAAGATCTGCTCTCAATTGGAGCTGGGTTACAGGCTCTCACACTTGACCCTCAGAAGCTTTTCAATCAAGATAGATTAACAAGCCATGCCTTGCAAAGGAAAGGTACACCTATAACTATCATTTTTATTGCATTCAAACAGAAGCAATAAATTGACAAGAAGTGAAAGTTTTCATTATAAGCTACCACTGAGTAAGCCTAGTTACAAGTCCTGCATTTGACTGAAGAGTGATTACAAGCCTCAGGCTTGAACCCCAATGCCTAGTTGCAAGCTTGGTGCATGATCAATAAAGCACCCAAGTCCCAATACTTTCAGAAGCTCATGAAGGAGTGTGAACTCACAGCTAGAGATGAGGTCCAAGAATAGCCATTCCTTTCCAATAGAATGATGTGAGTCTAAAATTGGATAGGCAAGATCACTCTCTTGACAACATCACCAGGACTTGAGCATCACTCTGGGATTGAGTCCCTCGACCTAATGGCCTAATGAGCCATCCTAGATGAAAGGGGGCATGGTTAAGATCATCATACTTGAAATATATTTCAAGGTTGAATAACCGTGTTGCAAGAAACAAAGTCTTTCACAAAAGACAAGCCATTTCTTTTATTGAAACATCACCAACTTTGAACTTGATAAATTAGGATCACCTCCTACAATAATAGTTGGGAATGCAAGCATAATTTTGAGCAAACAAAAGGTTTTATTAAAAGCATAGAGGGGAGAAGAACTCCCATTACATCAACAAAATCAAATAGTAGAGAATTACGAAAGCCACTTGGAAGACATGCCCCTTGAAGGCTCAGGCACCCTCATTAGGATGGGCTAAGCCTGTCGAAAGACCAACCTCCCTGACATCAGGTGAAAGTAGCACCTCGGGCTTGGATGACACATCCTCATGGTTGAGAGGATTGAAAGGGGATTGAGGGAGACCATTGGCATGATGGACCGAAGGAACAAATCTTCAAAAGGGTCAAAATGGGGCCTCTTCGATCTATTGAGGATATCATACCAACAATACAAATAGCTGTTAGAGAGCCTGTTACAATTCCAATCAGCAAGCTCATCCTTGTACTAATTCGACTCTTTGAATTCTTCCATTGCCTCCTGGCAAGCGGTCTCATTCCTACCCATTCCAAGTCATGGGCCTCTTCCATCGCCTTAGCCTTCACCTCAAAGACTACAACTTGGACCTTAGAGAGCTTAGCCTCTTTCTCAACATTTTTGACCCTTTGAGCTGCATTAGTAGTCTCCTTTTTGGCTGCCTCTAGCAAGTCCTTGACCTAGGCAAGCTCCGCCACAAATTGGGCCCCCTACAAGCCCTAGCATCAATTATAATCTGGGACATTTCAGTGAACTCCTCAATAGCTCTCAGCCACCTAAGGGTCTCATAGGTGGTGACAATAAGTTGCAGTAATCTGACGAAAGCATTAGAGGAAAGAAAAAAAAAGAAAGAAGGATGGGTGACAATAACCTTACAGTTATAATGCCATTACTCATCTCTGAGGGGATGAATTCACTAGTCTAGAGCTTGAACTAGATTGCAAGGTGGACCAACGCTGGACACACAATATTCAAGCTATTTATCTAACCCCTAGAAGATGATGGCACCTCAGCAAGCATACCATGCCCCTCCTCAGTGGGGGGAAGAAGGTGGTATAACCAAAGTGCATTCAAGGGTGGGCTTCAAGATTAGGGTGATGATAAGTGTTCCACCCTAGCTAACAGTGCTTAAAATGAGGGCTACAATGGCCCCCCTCCCCACCCCACCCCCCCTTTTCCCTTTCCCCTCTCTAGTTGGGGAGAAAAGCACTAAGTGGTCTTAGCCTCCTGGCCAAGAGCTAAGGATCATATCTTCTTGGTAGCCAGAGAACAGGAGGAGCTCCTTTCCCCTATTGCACATCTGGAGGAAGCTGGAGGGAGAAGTTTACTCCCCAAGATGTAATTAACATACTAGGCTTCATCTTCTCTTATAGAAAGAGTAAATCATTATAAAAAAATATGCATTGGAAGAACACAAGATTGGTAACTCAGAAGTGCACTACACACTCGAGCTCTAAGCTATGCTAAGGCCATACAAGTGCAAACACTCCTTAGAACTCCATAGAAGTGCATTCCTCTCACTGGGTATGATTGACCTTATCCAAACCTCAAAGGTTTTGGTCTCACACCTGTAAATCTTAGGGTGCTTGTCACAATTCGAGGGAGTGCTGACCTTGGGAGGTAGCCTTAGGTCATCAGAGCAAAAGATCCTAGCATAGTGGTCATTCCAATTGAGAATTGAAGAGAAAGTCCCAAAAAAAAATTATTGACCCCTACGTTGGGGCACACACTAATATCCATCATGGTCCCCAGTTTAGCACAACTTAAAGATAGTCTTAAATATAAATATAGAAGGGGTCACTTTGTAGGTTGTAAAGTACACCCAAAAGGTTGATACCATCGTCATCATTTCAATATCACCAAGTCTAGTGATAGTTTATAATCTTAGAAGATTTTGGAGAAATGAAGGGAAGGAAGTTGCAATCCAACATCAAACTAGATCCAATAGGCATCATAGTAAAAGAGAAGATCTTGTAGTGCCTCCGCTGTGCTTGGGTCCTATGGGAAGGTAGATATCTCAAGATACTTTAAAAAGCCAAACTCTAAAATAAGGTGGCTAGTTTGCATCTCATACCTCATTCTCTAGATCAACCAAATGTCAATGCAAGAAGGGGGATGATGCATAGGGGGCCACACTCAGGATGGTTCGAACTCTCCCTATAGGATAGAATACAATTCATCATGGGTACCCTCCTAGTCTTGACCTTGAACCTCAGTCAAGGGGATAGAGGGAATTCCCTCATCAAAGCCAAAGGGAGTAAGCCTAAACTCCCACTAAAGGTGAAATCCAATGAACCTAGCAAGGGGGAGGCAACCATCAAAAAAAAAAAAACTATGGCCTTGATACTATTGAGAGAAGTCTAGACCTAACTCCAAGAAGAAAAGAGAAAATAAGAAAAAAAAAATGCATCATGTGAAGCCCTAGATGTAGAAAGTCCTAGGAATGAAGGTGGAACCTTCATAGAAATATTAGAAGCAAAGCATAAAGTGGAAGAGAAAAAATTATTCGATATCCTAAAGAACAAAAGGATAGACAAAGTGTAGCAATCCACCAGAAAAGAAGATGGAAGAAGTAGCAAATCAAAATTAATTTGATTCCAATAGCAACAAGGCATAGGAAAGAATCTACGCCTCCCCTTTATAAAGGGGACAAATCATAATTGACCCACCTTGAGATGAATGATGAGAACATGCATCCTTGTTGTAGTGGTTATTGACTAACAACTAGGATTAAGCCTTGCTCATCTTGTGATTGGCATAAAAAACATGAGCCCCTATCATGGCAATTAATGTGGGCAGAACATGACAAGATCTGACCCGAATGCAGTCAGAATGGGTTAAAAAGAGAGAGGGGTAGCATGGCAATAATTTTGCCCTACCCCTTGAGGATAAGAGCTATTGACATTTTACATTCGTCAAGGAACAAGATGTGGAAGAAGTAGTATGCTCAAGGCACATTGGGTGGAGGGAAGAAATCATTGACATAAATTCATCAAGAGAGAGAGCCAAGAGGTAAGCAAATAATTTGTTCATTAATTAAATAAGGTGCAAACAAGGAACTGAGCTCCCACAATGCGACAAGTACATTGAGGGCCCTTCAAGGCTATGAAGGTTCATCCTCCATAGCTTGGTCCTTAGTAGCATGAGGGCTCTCTCTTGCATAGTAGTCAGAATAGGGAAATCAGTAGGCATAGAACCATTGGGAAATTAGAAGGAGATTAAGTATGATATGGCAATGTCAGAGGTAAAAGTGGAGTTAGAAGCATCTAGCAAAGGCAAGAGCAGAGCAACCATGGCATGGTTGAAAGAGTCCTAAAGAAACTCTACTCTTCAAGTTGTCGAGAGATAACAATTCACCTTACACTCGACCATATTCTCCTCCACACTCCAGGTGAAGAGCTACTGAGCATCAAGCATCTAGTTATTTTGGATGCAGAGTGCCTCACTCTTGCAGTAAGCATACCCTTGTAGGAATGAGATTGACCTAGTCTCAACTATATATCACCTCCCCTCAGCAACTTTGTCGTACTGAGCTTGATCCAACAAAGTTCAAAACTCATTAATAAAGCATAATTGCTCCATTGCCCAAACCCATTCTCCCTAGGCCAAGTCCCAGACCATGTTTGTTTAGCTAGTCCTCGCCTCTTCCCACCAGGCATGATCTTGAAGAAAGTCTGATTATTCCCTGCTCTCAGAGAGCTCATCATGGGTGGCCTAGAGTATTTGTTGTATTTTTTGTAGCTCACAATTGACATGGTCCAACTCCCACAGAAGAGGGTCTGGCTCAACCTAGGAATCCACTGTGCTATGAGCCAATAGGCTTCTGGATATGCTTCAGACAATATTACTAAGCTAGGATCGATCATCAAGAAGGCTAGTTTGGTGACACAACTTAGAGTAAGATATGAGTAAGTTACACCTACCTTCACCTGGAGCTTGGTGCAAAACAATACCAGAGCACTTTATGAAAACTCTTGCTCATTTAGAGCATTTGATAACAAACCTTATGCATGAGAATCCTCCTAGTGTGGAGAGGTGGGGTCATAGACTCTTACACAAAATCCCATAAGTCTACACCACCCTAGGAAGCATCATGCTATGATGGTTGACTTACTGATGACATCGATGGTTGAGAAAGTACAACTACCAAAGATGAGTAAAGAAGGTACAATGACAACAAAATGAAGGGAAAGAAATAAGATCTCTAGAAGTTGGTAGAAGATGCTTTACTCTCACTTCTTATATAGCCACAAATAGATGGCCTAAGAGGTTAAGAGGTTGAAACCACCCACTTGTGGAAGCTATGTCGCAAGAAACCAACAAGCAAGACAATATTCAAAGAGACGTCGCAAAATTTTAAGCACTGTGAAGGCTACCAAGTTATTAAATGGGAAGCCATCAAGGATACGACATTTTTGATTCCCAAAGATAACATGAGAACCAGAGAAAGATAGTTATGAGAGTAATCTTCAAAGTTTGATTAGTTAAAAATCAAATAAAGGGCTTGAAGAGCCATGATATGATAAAGAATAATGGTGAAATAAAGCTAGGTCCCAGGACAAATTGGAAGGAGGATTGGGCCAAAAGCAAATCTGTCAGCCTCACCATTACATATAAGCCTAGTAAGGTTTTGAAGGACTAAGTCCCTAGCTTAATAGCTCCATAGCCTTGCTATCGCAAGAGCTTCATAGCTTGACTACTAGAGGATTGGGCTCTACAATCTTGCTTGTCAAAAGATGAGCTCTATAGCTCGGCTATCAAAGGATGGGCTTTGTAGCTTGGCTATCAAAAAATGAGCTCCATAGCTCATACCCCCAAAGGTAAGCTTTGCAATGCAACCATTGAAAAAGGAGTCCGAAGCTCGTCCATGGTACGTCTATGACTCATATATAATAAATTATCTATAAACTCTACATGTTTCTTTTGTCCTTATGAGATATAATTTCAATAACATCCCTAGGTAATAAACATCTGTGCCACTTGTGCCATCTGTGCCATCTGTGCCACTGGTGCCACCAATTTCCTGCACCGTTTAGGCCAACTGCTACACTTGCTTCACCTTCCACTACATGACAAAACTCTACCAGGTTGCAATACAGAATGCCAAATAGAGTTTCTAAAAGGCCCCCAGTTAAATTACACACCCATCCTGATATAGTTATCAAGGGGGTCCGATCAAGTTACCCAAAATAACGGGGCCCAAAGCATGCACATAAAGAGTTACTTCCTCCAGAAGTTCAATTCCAATATATTATTCGACAATAATCCCTATCTCGCTAAGAATGACATACTAATTTCAGCGTTAGAGTATTCTCCCCCAATTACAACTAGACGAATAATATATTTTTTTCTTTGTATAGATTAAAAATCAACTGGAGAAAATCGAAAAAAAGCTTTTAAACTCTGATCTCAAACTAGATGGATGCAATAAATTTATTTTTTGCAATAGTTTACAAGGATATAACCCTCTTTCTTTGACATGTGTCACATGGTGCTATTGGAATGGACAAAAATGTATGGGAAGGGAATCTGTATGCAAAAAAGTATTGGAGTATATATACAAAAACACTTTCCAAATTACAAACAAGAAAGCTTTTCCAAAATACCAAAAATATAAAAACACTTTACCAACTTCCAAGTGCTCATGTGCAGTTTTACATTTTTACAGGAGTAAACATGCAAAAAATCTGTAATTATGGCATTTATTTTGAGCAGAAAATCCATAGTTCTCAGTTGCGCATGATGGTTAGGTACCCATTTTGAAGTGATCAATAAATTGGGGATGACCACTAGATGCAGATAATTGTAGTCAAAAGTTCACATTTTGTATTCTATGCATTTGTTAATGAATTTTGTTGATTTCCCACCTATTTTTGAATGAAAGAATGAAAAAGATTTATGAGATAATCATTATACTAGTGCATTTTATTCTTCAGCTCATTATAATTAATGTGTAACTGAATACAGATTATAATTAATGCTTCCATTGAAAGCAGAAAAATCAACCTTCACAAGTCAAAGAGTAAAAACCCCATATTTTAATTTTATTTTTACTCTGAATGTGAAGAGTATGGTGGAATAAAAATGATCAGTATAAAACTTGTTTTCATTTTCTCTTATTTTTAAGTTTGCTCATTTTATAAGAGTATGGCCTGCAGTAAGATTCAGAAATTGATGAGGATTAAACAGTCAGAAAGGATTAGAAAATTGTCAAACACATTTATCATATAGAAAGACAGTCAACATTCTGTCATTTTTTATATTTCCATTTTACTTTTCCTCGGACTAGAAAGGCCATTATAAAAAGTTATAGTAGAGTAGCAATTATTGGACGAGTGGAAAAAAAAGGGGCAAATTTCGTTAACAAATCAATTATTTTGGCAATTGGAAGACTTATTTAGAGAACAATTTTTTTTGAAAAGTAACTTTACATTTTTATCTTTTTTCGTTGAGTCAAAAATTTAATTTGTTGAATCTATATTTTAGAGTTTTTTTTCAACATTTTGACTTAACTTAGAATGTCTAATATAAATTTTGAATTGATGTCAAAGAGACTCAAGCTGTAGATAATTTAGTGTAAATTTTTTATCAACATTGGCCATCTGAATTTTATGGTTCGGACATCCAAATCTCTCAAAAAACCTCTAGATTTTATCGACAATTTTGGGAGCCCAAATCTTGTGGTTTGGATGACCGAAGTTATTAACCAGAAATTTTTACCTTCTATTATTTATAGTTCTGGTTCTCTATCCTCGATTTCAAACACTCGAAATTAAGGTTTCAAATGTCCAAACTTGTGAGATCACATTATAATGGCTAATTTTATTTGATAATTGGAGTAGTTTGAATGATCAAACTTTAGTTTTGAGTGTTCAATCTTTAGTTTTGGGCACCCCCTCTTAGGTTGTTTTTCATCTTCAATTGGTATTAGAGCATGGTGCTCTTAATTTTTGATTTAACAACTTTGAGTTTTCAATCTAATTTTTCATGGCCAATTTCAGTACTTCACCATCTCTTCAAGAGAAGGAATCCACTACTAGACCTCCCCTTTTTAATGACACTTATTTCAATTATTAGAGATCATATATTCACATTTTTATTAAAATCATTGACAATGATTTATGGCATATAGTGAAAGAGGAATATATTCTACCCACCAAGTTAATTGTCGTTATGATGGTTAAGAAACCAAGAAATGAATAGAATGAGGGTGATAAGAAAAATAATCCTTTGAATGACAAAGCTATGTATATTTTAATTGTACTCTTGACTCAAATGAATTCAATCATATTAGTATTTATGAAATGACTTGTGAAATTTAATATTATCTTGAGGTTATCCATAAGAAAAGTAGGTAAGTAAGAGAATTCAAAGTGAATATATTAGTTAGTCAATATGAATTTTTTAGGATGAAGCCAAATAAGTCCATCACCGAAATATTTACTCATTTATCGACATTATTAATAGTTTAAATCTCTTGGTAAATTATATACTAATGATGAAATGGTGAGAAAGCTTTTGAGATATCTTCCTAGGTCATGGGATCCCAAGATTACAGTTATTTAAAAGGCTAAAGGTCTCAACAAACTACCTTTGGAGGAGCTTTTGGAATCACTTATCATCCATGAGATTACTATGAATGATCAAATTCAAGAGGATGATGAAGACAAGAAGAAGAAGAATATAGCACTTAAGGCTAAAGAATTAAGTGAGAATAATAAAGAAGATAGTGATGAGGAAATGTCATTTCTTACTAGAAGATTCAAGAAATTTCTTAAGAAAAAACACATGTCAAGGAGACCCCATAAGGAATGAGAAGAGCGATAACAATGATGATTATGAGGATGTGCCAACATGTTTCAAGTGTAAAAAGCTCAGACACTTCAAAGCTAATTACCCTTTCAATCCTCAATCAAATAAATTCAAAGGGAAGAAAAAAGAAACAATGATGGCTACTTGGGATGATTTGGAGGTAGATAGGGAGAAAATCTTATCTCATGGCAATTGATATAAGGTATATGATTTATTTTTTAAAGAATTGCAAGATACTTTTGAAGATTTATATTTAAGGCATAAAAAATTACTTTTCAAGCTTGCTACATTGAAAAATAAACTGATTTCACTTGAGAATGATTTTGACTCATTGAAGTCTTTTAAAAGCTCTTGTGATTGCAAAAAGGATATTGAGGCTTTTCAAAAGGAAAATGTGAATTAAAAAAAGATTCTAGAAAATTTATTTCATGACAATACTATTTTAAATATGATTTTGAAAAATCAAAGGAATGTTTAAGAAAATTCAAACATGGTTTCATATCTTTTGTAAAATTCAAAGATACCAAGTCTACTTTTATGAAGTCTTCAAATATGAAATCTTCAAAATTACAATGCAATTATTATTGTCCTTATGGACACATCTCCAATAATTGCCCAATCAAGAGAAATTCTTCTCTACAGTAAATTTAGATATCTAAGGAGATGATTCCTAAAACTAAGGAATTCAAACCTATTTGGGTTCCCAAAGCTTCTCTAACTTGAGTAGTTAAGGTTAGCTAGTAGTGACCCATGGGTCGTAACTTACTTTATATTTATGCTCACTATCTAGCTAACTTAGTTAAGGTTAGCATCCCTTTTCAAATAGTTTTATTACCTAAAAACATTTTATTTTTGACTCTTGATTTAATGTCTTGCTACATATTTTGTTATTCTTTAACCTTGTGAACCTTTAATTAAAATGGGTACCAACCTAATAATCTTGATGTTACAGTTATGTCTCCACTTCAAGGATCAAAATGAGAAATGGTTTCTTGATATTGGATGCTCACAACACATCACAAAGAATTCATTCATGTTTATAGTGTAAGGCCTGGTGGAGCAGTAAGCTTGTAACTACCAGCAGTCGTCTTTACTCTGACATCGACAAAGTGTCAGAGTTGAGACTAGGCTAAATATGATGACTGTTATAGACCTAACAATGAGGCCTTTTCCCAAGGAGCTGGGAAAAACAAAACTCTTGGGTCGGGTGGGCCGCAGACCATAGACGCCCAGGGACAATATCGTGTTGGGTCGGAGGCATCACATAGTGGTATTAGAGCTACTCCACACCTCTTGATCGATGTGGGATAGTTTAGCGAGGATGCTGAACCCTTGAGGGGGGAGATTGTAAGGCCCGGTGGGGTAGTGAGCCAATTGATAGGCAGTGAGCTTGTAATTGACAATAGTCATCTTTAGTCCCACATCGACAAAGTTTTAGAGTTGAGATTGGGCTCAATATGATGACTGCCGTAGAATCAACAATGAGACATTTTTCTGAGAAACTGGGAAAAACAAAACCCTGAGGTCAGGTGGACCACGGGCAATAGACACCTAGGGACAATATCATGCTGGGTTGAGGGCATCACATAATCATAAAGGCCTAGTAGGCAGGTAGTGGGCCTATAACTGGTAGTAGTTATCTTTAGTCCCACATCAACAAAGTGTAGGAGTTGAGACTGGGCTAAATATTATGATTGTCATAGACCAAACAATAAGGCCTTTTCCTAAAGAGTTGGGAAAAATAAAACTTTGGGATCGGGTGGACCGTGGGCCACAAACACCTAGGGACAATATCATGCTAGGTTGAGGGCATCACATAGTGGTATCAGAGCTACTTCGCACCTCTTGATCGGTGTGGGATAACTCAGCGATGATGCTAGCCCTTGAGGGGGTGAGATTGGAAGGCCCGGTGGGGCCAGTAGGCCAGTAGATAGGTAGTGGGCTTGTAACTGACAGCAATTGTCTTTAGTCCTACATCTATAAAGTATCAGAGTTGAGACTGGGCTAAATATAATGACTGCTATAGACCCAACAATGAGACCTTTTCCGGGAAAACTGGGAAAAATAAAATCCTGGGTTTGGGTGGGCTGTGGGTCACAGATGTCTCTAGGGACAATATCATGCTGGGTCGGAGGCGTTACAACCCACGTGAAACACAAGATCCCGCCTTCTAGTGTTAGCATAACTCCTTTGTCTACTATGTGTTGTGAGCAACCTCTTTCTAGTCACCTCAATCTTTTCAGTAGCTAGTTGAACCAACTCTGGACCCCAAATCTGCCTCTCACCAACCTCTATCCAACAAATAGGGGATCTACACTTTCTCCCATACAAAGCCTCATAAGGTGCCATTTGAATACTAGCATGATAACTGTTGTTGTAGGTAAACTCAGCTAGACACAAATGAGAGTCCCAACTCTTCTTGAAATTCAGAGCACACGCTCTTAGCAAATCCTCTAGAGTTTGGATTGTCCTCTCTGATTGACCATCAATTTGAGGGTGATATGCAGTACTAAAACCTAGCTATGTCCCCAAAGCTTTTTGAAAACTACCCGAAAATCGTGAAGTGAATCTGTGATCTCTATTGGAGATGATGGTAATGGGTACTCCATGAAGTTTTGCTATCTCCTCCACATATAATTCAGCAAGCATGTCCAAAGAGTAGGTCATCTTGATAGGAAGGAAATGAGTTGATTTAGTTAATCGATCCACCACAACCTAAAGAGCATCCAATCCTTTCCTTGTCTTTGGTAACCCAGCCACAAAGTCCATAGTTACATGTTCCCATTTCCATTCAGGGATAGGAAGTGACTATAACCTTCCAGCTGGTTTTTGGTGTTCAATCTTGACCTATTGACACACCAGACATTTGGAAATAAATTCTGCAATGTCTCTCTTTATGCCATGCCACCAGTAATCTTGCTTCATATCTCAGTATATTTTTGTGCTCCTTGGGTGTGCTGAGAAGAGAGAACAATGAGCCTCACTTAACAATTTTTTTTTCAATTGAAAATCATCACGGACACATAGTCGACCTTGATACCGAACCACCTCATTAGTAGTCACATCAAACCTTGGCTTAGGACTTTAAGTTAACTCCAATTTTAAAGTTTGCAACATAGGATCTTTCAATTGACACTCTTTGAGTTTTAGTACCAATTCTGACTCTAGACGCAATCAAGCTAGCAATCCTTGTTGAGTCTCTAATATAATAATTAGTTCCATGTCACTCAGAGTCTCTAAGGTTTTCCATTTTCTTACCAATAAATGGGCCGAGTATCCTACAAACTTCCTACTAAGTGCATCTACAACAATATTAGCTTTTCTTGGATGGTAATTGATCAAACAATCATAATCCTTTAGAAAATCTAGCCATCTCCTCTGTCTCATATTAAGTTCTTTCTAGGTGAAGAGATATTTCAAATTCTTATGAACTGTAAAGATTTCAAATGTCTATCCATAAAGATAATGCCTCCAAATTTTTAGTGCAAAAATGATGGCCTCTAACTCAAGGTCATGAGTGGGATAATCTTTCTCATGGGTCTTCAATTGCCTAGAGGCATAAGCAACCACTTTTCCATGTTGCATCAAAACATAACCTAATCTTTTAATGGAAGCATCACTATATACCACAAAACCATCACCCCTGGAAGGTATGGTCAACACAAGTGTAGTAGTCAATCTTATCTTCAAGTCTTGGAAACTTTGTTCACAGTCTTCTGCCCAATCAAATTTAACACCCCTCTAAATCAATCGGGTCAGTGGAGTAGCAATCTTGGAAAAATATTTCACAAATCTTCTATATTAACTGGCCAATCCAGGGAAGCTCCTCACCTTAGTTACATTAGTGGGCCTTTTCTAGTCCAACATAGCTTCTATCTTCTTGGGATCCACTGATATACTAGCACCAGAGATCATATGACCCAAGAAAATCACCTTTGACAACCAAAAGCCACACTTACTAAGTTTGGCATACAATTTCTCTTATCTCAAGATTTTCAACACAATTCTAAGATGTTGCTCATGCTCCTTGTGACTCTTGGAATATATTAGGTTGTCATCTATAAAGACAATGTCAAACTGATCTAAATACTACCAAAATACACTATTCATCAAATCCATAAAGATAGCCAGTGCATTGGTCAAGCCAAATGGCATAACAAGAAATTTGTAATGTCCATAGTGAGTCTTGAAGGCCGTCTTCAAGATATCCTCCTCTTTAACCTTTAGCGGATAGTAGCCAGATCTTAGGTCAATCTTCAAGTATACTTGAGTACCCTGTAACTGATCAAATAGATCATCAATCTGAGGGAGAGGATATTTATTCTTTACTATGATTTGATTTAACTAATGGTAATCAATGCATAATCTCATAGTTCTATCTTTCTTCTTCAAAAAAAGGACTGGTGCATCCCAAGGAGTTTCACTGGGGCATATGTAACCCTTATCCAAGAGCTCTTGCAATTTCTTCTTCAGCTCTACTAACTCCACTAGTGCCATTCTATAAGGGGGTTTCGAGATCAGGGCTACACCAGGCATGAGGTCTATGCCAAACTCCACCTCTCTGTCCGGAGGCAACCCTAATAACTCCTCGGGAAGGACCTCTAGGTACTCTCAGACAATAGGGATGTCCTCTAACAGAGGTGTACTTGATTGCTCCTCAGAGAAAAAGCTAGATGCCCCTTGCAACCCTTCATCAATAGCTTTTGGGCTTGAAGAAAAGAAATGATATGAGGAAGGTTTCCTTGCACACCAGAGAAGGTAAAAGTAGTTTGCCCAAGTGATTTGAAGGTTACTACCTTCATGAAATAGTCAACACTGGCATGATGAGCTGCCAACCAGTCCATACCTAAAATGACATCAAAGTCCTTGAAATTTAATAGGACTAGATCCACGGTGAGTTCTTGGTTTTCAATCCTAATAATACACTGCTTGAATACCTTATATACAATCATACTATTGCCAATAGGCATTCCAACTATCAAAATTGTCTCTAGAGGTTCAAGCTTTCTAGTTAACTTGATGGCAAAGTGAGGGGCAACAAAAGAATGTGTAGATCCAGAATTAATCAATATAGAGGCAATCACATTATCGATAAGGATTGTACCTTGCACCACATCCTTTGAAGCATTTGTATCAGCTTGGGTCACAACATAAGTTCGAGCTGGTGTTGGGCTCTTCTTCGGGATGGACTTTTTTCATTGTTGATTCTAATTCTGCCCAACATTCTACTGAGTATGTAATGCTTTTGGATAGTCTCTTGCCAAATGACCTGATTGCTGGCACATGTAACAAAGATGCTCCCCGCCATTGCTCCTCGGGCAATATCATGCCTATGTCCCCACTGGCCACATAGATAACATTTATCTCTATCATATGTTACCATTTTCCCCACAGTGCTCTTGGCTCCCCAGGCCTGGATCTCTTCTCTGATTTTCATACTGATGTATGGGTTAGTGGTCTAGGATGATTCTTCAATGACTTCTCTCTCAATGACCGAGAATGAGATTGTGTCTTCTCCACTGAGAGAGCCTTACTCACAACCTCTCTATAGGTCTTCAGCTCAAAATAGGCTACATGCTCTCTGATCCCCTCAGTGAGTCCATCCTCAAATAATTGAACCCTCTCCTTATCCTTAGAGGCAAAGTCTAGAAGAAAGTGACAAAGCCTGTTGAACTCAGCTTCATACTGTTAGACTGTTCGGTTGCCCTGTTGGATGTTGAGGAGTTTTCATTGCATTTCCTTTCAAAATGCTGCAGGGATATACTTTTGTAGAAAATGTTCTTTAAATTATTCCTAGTTAATAGTCTTATTGGACTTTCCCAGAGACCTCAAAGTAGTTCTCCACTAGGCATCAACATTGCCTTGCAGTAAGTAGACCGCCAGCTTCAACTTTTCCCCATCCGGGCAATCAATAGCCTCAAAGGCTTTCTCTACCTCTCATAGCCAAGTATCCACCTCATTGAGATCATCACATCTAGAAAATGTTAGAGGCCCCATCTTCTTGAACTGAGTCAAAAAGGGGTTGGGGTTACTTCTTTTTCCCCCTCCTCCACTGCTAGTGCTAGCCCCCATCTGCTAACTTAAGAACAACATCAGAGTTTCTTGGAGTGTTATCTCAGTATTTTCTTCTCCTGTCTCACAACCTTAACTAACTCTTGTAGTTCTTACTCACTGTGGCATGCCCTCCCCAATATTAAGAGTGCCACATCCACGATCGATGGTAGCAGCTCCATGAGCATGATGAATAAGGGCATAGTGGGGAGGCATACTGAACCGATAAATAAGGATTTGGAGGTTCAACATTTCGGATGATACCAGAGAATATTCTATCATGAAATAAGTCTTAAAACTATGTTATTCTTAAACCTTATGCTTTAATAACATAAAAGTTGTAACACCCCCGTTATTGTCTGATTGAACCACAACACAAGGTGGACAATATATATAAAAGGTTTACAGAATACAGAGAATTAAGATTTATTACATCAATGTAAACATAGTCCAGATAACCTAAAGAAAAGTGATTCAACAGGAAATACTCAAGTTTCTCACAATGATTCCCCATACAAGAAAATAAAATAACCTACAAATAAAGTAGCTCCAAGTGTAATCACGTACATATGCACTGCTATGATTGCCACTTATGTCTATCAGCTACTCTTCTATGGATGAGGCCACTTGGGAGAGAGAGAAGGATATCAAGGCCAAATACTCCCATATCTTTTAAAGTATGTCCATTTTAAATTTGGGGACCAAATTTATTTAAGAGGGAAGGGATGTAACCACCCACTACTCTGTAATAGCCCATTACTCAAGCCAACTACCCATGTCCCAACCACCACCTCATATTTATAGGCAGCAACCACCCATATCGAGTAATTAGGACATGAGGATAAATTAATTTTTATTCTTTATAGAGAGTTAACAAATCATCCTCCACTAAACTTTCTCAGATCGAGAACCTATTTGGAAATGAAAAGAGTCAGGAAATGATCATCGTAAAAGCTTACAAAGTGGCGAGAAGCTTTGGGATGATCACCATTGAGATTCGAGGTAGGTTGAGATGGTCATTGTTTATTCTCTCTTTGCCTTTATTCTTAAGACAATTTCATGTCGAATAATTTGTAAACTTAGTGACCCTCATGATACCTAGGAGGAGGATGATAACCTAGATTTAAGCAAAACTAAATAGAAACTTAGAAACTAGATATGTCAAAATTTGAGATAATATATCGATATAGGTTTCTTATTAAGAATAGGAGAATTAGAGGGTTATATTTGTAAAATCTTTATCTCCCTCATGGCCAACCGGTGATGGTTCCGGAGCGAGATGGCCAGAGCTGGATGGCTGACATTGGTGATGCATGTTGCATGGTGGCACACACGGACATCATGCACTGGCATTAGGCGTGATTGTGCCAGTGCATGACAATGTGGGCTGCGCTAGGCCACAGCTACGAGGGCTGCACGGGTGTGCCAGTGTGTGGCCGCGTGTGACCCGGAGAGATGGAGCCGGCCGACGATGACAGGAGCGCGGTGGTGGCCCAGCGGTGGCAGCAGTCTGGTGATGATGACGGTGACGGTGAATTAGGGTTAGGGATTGATGGTTTGAGTTGAGAAAGAAGAAGAAGAAAGGTTTAGGCTTAGTTTAGGATTGGTTTTGGTTTAGGTTCTGATTTGGAGCTGGTTTGGGTTAGGTTTTGGATTAATTGGGTTAGTGATGATGTAAGTTATTTAGGTTAAAGCAAGTAATCTGGATTTATAATTTGATGGAATCAAATTGGAAATTTAATTAGAAGCCGGTTGAATACCTATAGGACTTCTTGGTTCCAAATTGAATTAATTAGTTTTATTCATTAAATTTAATCTTTGATTTATAGAATTTATTAGGGACTTGAATTGAACTTGATTAGAAATTAAATAATATTTTATAATTGAGAGGCTAAATTGTATAGATATATTAAACAGTCATAACTCCCTCATTTGAACTCCAAATTTTATGATTCAGGAGTCATTGGATTCAACTTTTTCATGCTGATTCGATTGGTGATCTCAAATTCTTATTTTGATAATATCTTCTAGTTGATTTAGTCTGATTTGTGATCGAGTCAACTTCTTTCTATCATTCGGTAACACTAGAAGGTGGAATCTTGAGTTTCATGTGGGTGACCATGTTTTTCTAAAGATCTCTCCAGAAAAAGGGCATAATGAGATTTGGGATGAGGGGCAAGTTAGCGCCTTGTTATATTGGCCCCTTTGAGATCTTGGAGAGAATTAGAACAGTTGCTTATAAACTTGTGTTACCTCTAGCTTTGGTTAATGTGCATAGCGTCTTCCATGTGTCAATGCTAAGAAAGTATATCTCTGATGTCGCACATATTCTATCATTTCAGTAGTTATAGCTAAGGAAGGACTTGACCTATGTGGAGCAGCCAACTTAGATTTTGGAGAGAAAGGAGCACGTGTTGAGAAGGAAGGTGATCCCTTTAGTAAAAGTACTATGGCAGCATCACTTTGTGAATGAGACCTTTTCCTAGGGAGTGGAAAAAATAAAACTCTGGGGTCAAGTGGGCCATGAGCCATAGACGCCCAGAGACAATATCGTGCTGGGTTGGGGGCATCACATATAGAGTTAAGAGACAAGGATGGAAGACATGTAATATTTGGGGATAATGTAAAGGTAAAATCATTGGTATTAGTAACATATTGATCGGTTCTTCCTTAATTAAGAATGTCCTCTTGGTTGAAGAGCTCAAGCATAATTACTTTATATTGGTCAACTATGTCATAAGGGATTTCATGTTTTATTTGAGTCAAATCTTTGAGAGTTAGATATGATAACATTGTCAACTATGTCATAAGGGATTTCATGTTTTATTTCAATCAAATCTTTGAGAATTAGATATGAAACATTATAGCTTTCATCGGTCATCAAGATGGAAATGTATATACTATTGACCTAGGTGTCATAAAAATCAAAAATATTTTGTAGCTCAATATAGCAATGAATGACTTTAGCATAGAAAACTTGGAAATACAATTATTACTAAAGTCAACCAAAAGGACTTAGTGAGGGGTCTACCCAAAGGTAAATTCATCAAATATAAAGTATGCAATGGATGCCAAATGAAGAAGCAAGTAAAGACCTCGCACAAATTCAAAATGATGGTAACATCAACAAGGTTACTACAACTTCTTCATCTAGACTTGTTTAGATTGATTGAGACTACAAGTCTAGGAGGTAAAATTTATGTTTTAATCATAGTTGATGATTATTCTAGATTTACATGTATTTTATTTATTGCATAAAAAATTATTCTTTTAATGCTTTTATTGGATTTTGCAAACATGCTCAAAATAAAAAGGAATTCATGATTTTCAAAATTCATATTGATCATGGTGGAGAATTTAAAAATTATTTATTTGAAAATTATTGAATTGAAAATAAAGCTAAACATAATTTTTCTGAACATAATTTTTTTGCTTCTCACATACCATAATAAAATGACATTGTTAAGAGGAAGAATAGATCTCTTCAAGAGATGACTAGGATCATACTTAACGATCACTCCTTATCCAAATATTTTTGGGCAAAAATCATTAACACGACATGCTATATATTGAATAGAGTCTACATTCATCTAATTCTTGATAAGACTCCATTTGAATTGTAGAATAGTAAAAAGCCAAACATTACATATTTTCATGTATTTGGTTGTAAGTATTTTATTCTCAATACTGAAGATCATTTATCAACATTTGATTCAAAAATTTTTGCATACATTTTTCTTGGTTACTATTTAACATCAAAAGGTTTAGGATTTTTAATAAATCATCTATGGTTGTTGAGGCATCTAATAATATCATATTTGATGAGATTAACTCTCATTTGTGAAAAATGTGATTAATGATGACATGCAAATCTCTAAAATGATGAATGAATTTCAAATCATGGAACAAGAAGATGGTGAATTAAGCAAAGGATCCAAAGAAAAGGATGATGAAGATAAAGTGGTTCAACCAAAGGAATAAGATAGAGACAACAAGCTCCCCAAGGCATGGAAGTTTAAGAAGACCATCTAAAGGATCAAATCATAGGTCACATTGAATAAGGGGTAAAAATATATCATGCCATCAAATACAATCTTCACCATATTACTTTTCTTTCACAAGTTGAGCCCAAAAATTTCATCAAAGCTCAAAGGATATAAGTTGGTTCTTGCTATACAAGAGGAACTAAATTAATTTGAGCAAAATCAAGTTTGGGAGCTTGTCCCAAGATCAAGTGACTATCAAATTATTGGTACCAAATGAGTCTATAGGGACAAGGTAGATAAAAATGATGTCGTAGTTTGAAACAAAGTTAGATTAGTGGCCCAAAGTTTCAACCAAGTAGAAGCACTTGATTTTGATGAGACTTTTACACCTGTTGCATGTTTGGAATCCATTTGAATTTTATATGAATTTGCATGATTTAGAAATGTTAAACTATTTCAAATGGATGCTAAGAGTGATTTTCTAAATAGTCGCTTATCCAAAGAAGTTTATGTCAAACAACCTCCTGATTTTAAAGATTTAAAATTTTCAAATCATGTTTTCAAATCGGGAAAGGCTTTGTATGGCTTAAAGCAATCTCCAAGAGCTTGGTAAGAGAATCAAACTTTTTTTTTATTTCAAAAGGTTTTAAAAGAGAATGTATTGGCACCACATTATTTCTTTTAAAAGTTGATAATGATTTGCTAATAGTGTGAAGCAGATGATATCATTTTCGATACTACTAATGATAAATTATGTGAGACCTTTGCAAACACTATGCAAGAGGAGTTCAAGATGTGCATGATAGAGGGGAAGTTGACATTCTTCCTTAAACTCCAAGTGCAACAATTAAAAGACAGAATATTCTTTAACCAAGTCAAGTACATAAAGGAATTGCTTAAGAAATTCAAGGTGGATGAAGCTAAACCAATATGAATTCCAATAAGCCCATCAACTTGTTTAGATAAAGATGAAGATGGTGAAAAGATTGGTGAAATCTAGTACAAAGGTATGATCAATAGTTTACTTTATCTTACTACTAGTAAACTAGATATAATGTTTAGTATTTATTTGTGTGCAAGATTCTAAGCATCACCTATAAAATTATATTTAGTTGTCATTAAATGTATATTTAGATATCTAAAGAACACACTAAATTTAAATTTGTAGTATTCTAAAATTAATTATTTTGACTTGATTGAACTTGTGATGCTGATTATGGTGGGTGTTGTGTGGATAGAAAGAGCACTAGTGCACATGCCAATTTTTTTTAGTAGAGCTCTCATATTATGGAGTTCTAAAAAATAAAACTATGGCTCTTTCTATTACCAAAGCTGAATATGTGGTCGTTGGTTTTTGTTATTCTTAAGTTCTTTGAATGTGCCAAACTCTTCGTGGTTTTGATTGTAATTTCTCAAATGTACTAATTTATTGTAACAACAATAGTGCTATTAGTTTATCTAAAAATTAAATATTATATTCTCGATCTAAGAATATTGATATTTGACATTATTTCTTACATGATCATGTTTCCAACAATGATAGTTTAGTAATTTTTATTAAAATTGAATGTGAACTTGTCGATATTTTTAAAAATCTCTAGATGAGATTTGATTTTGCCTTATTCAAAATGGGATTGGAGTTTTATGGATTGAGTGAGTTGAGATTTGGAATTCTTCTGATTCTTGATATGACTGACAAGTTTGATCATTTGATTATGATAGTTCAAACACCCAAACTTTGATAACAGAAATTAGCTTTCTGGTATGGTTAAGTTCGAATACCTGAACTCTAATAATAAAAATCAGCTTTTTGGTTCAGTTAAGTTTGGATATCTGAACTTGAAAGATTGGATGACCAAACTTGACTTTATCTACGTAAAACTCTAAGTGGCCACCCATTTTAGTTCATGTCCTCCTAACTGTTCCACTCTTCATGGCTCTTTAGTGACCTAGCTCCCATTTTTTCAAACTCCCCAAGTGCTCCCAAGTGAAGCCCCATCCTCCCCTCCTTTCCCTCTTCGAATCCCACCCTTCTCCTTCAATTTCATCCATGGCTCCAAGACCAAAAGGATAAAACGCAAGAGGAAGAAGACTGTAGGCTCCACCTCTAGTGAGAAATCTAAATTTCCATCCAAATTTGATTCTCTTGCTTGTTTCATTTATTTTAGGGATAGGTATGCTTCTTCTAGAGTAATTCCCCCTAGACTTGTTAATTTTAGGGAATTAGCTTTTCTAAATCTCTTCACTCTTTTTGTTGCTCAAGAATGATTACCTTTAGTCTCTAATTGTGAATCATATAATGAGGATGCACATATTTTTTACTCAAATACATCACTTGATTATAGTTGCACAATTCTTACTACTTATTATGAAGATTGCATGATGACCATCTGCTATAATTTAAGCACTTTCAACTAAAGGGGAATAGGTTATTTCTACCTGATAATAATCTAGTGTAGACCTTCTCCTTGAATACCCAGAGGCTGTCCAAATGGTATTTGAGGATAACTATGTAGAGGCCATGAAAAAGTTGGCTTCTAATATTCTACCCCTCAAATCCTTTGTCCTCAACCAAATCCTTGCCTACACTATCCTTCTGAAGGGTGGGCAACATGATGAGGTTGCTTACATGGAGTTATATCTTATTTATTGTCTTCTTACTTATCTCTTAGTCAATCTTCCTTATGTGATTCTCTGGCACATGGTGCAATATATTAAGCACTCCACTGCTGTATTAGGATATCCTAGGATCATCATCATGATCCTTCATGACTTTGAGGTATTTATTTCTTTCCATTGTCCCTTTCATAAATATGCTCTACCTCAAACCTTCACCTGAGCATCTTTGCACCAGATGGTATTTAGTCTTCATGATAGCAGATAGGTTAGAAGTCATGCTCCTACACCTAGTGGAGTATGACAGGGTGCTCATGTTGATAAGGCCAATGATGTCTTAGAGTCAAGGTAAGCTACTGGCGATTCTAGTCCTTCTCATCCATCAGTTGATCAAAGATTGGAGGAGCTTTATGGATGATTGATTTAGATAGAGGAGATAGTGACTTCCACCTCCCATCATGTCATATGCTAGGTGTTGCTCATGCTGAGCATATGGACCATATTGAGGAGATGATGCACTCAATTCTAGATTATTTCAGGGTTATTCTAAGTGCTTAGTGGTCTTGTCTATTTTGGGCCTATGTTTATTTTAGACATGATTATGTTTTATGAAGTAATTTATATTTTATATTGTATGTGAGGATGTCTTGGTTTATGTTATGTTTGACTTATGCTTGACATTCTCCATATTTTGGTTGTGGACTTGGTTGTGGATTAATCTATTTTATTTCTTGTTACTATGTTTTGCTTGTATTTCTATGTTTATGGCTCATATTTAAGGAACCTATGCTTAAGTGTTTTTTGCACACGTATAGTGCTTATGCTTCTATATTTTGTGTTTTCATCCCTTTTTGTTGATGTCCAAAGGGGGAGAGAAAGTGCATTATGATTTTAACAGTGTTTAGTTGTGTGATATACATGTATGTGCACCTTTGATTCCTATAGGTGATACATACTTATTATGGTTATGATTCATAATTTATCAATTATCAGCTATATTCAGTGATCACTATTGTCTATGGTTTGTTATCATCCAAAAGGGGGAGATTGTTGCTCCAAGTGATTTTGATAATGATTAAATTGTATTTGATGGTTTGTTAAGTTTTGTTACTATTTGAGGTAAATTTTGTCACTATTTGAGGTAAATTTTGTCACAATAAAATTTAATTAAAATATGATTAAAATTGATACTTGTATGTCACTAAATTATAGCTTAAATGTAGATCTCAGTTAGACTTTAATTCCATTTGAGTTTAATGAAGAATTGAGCTCAATTTGGATTTGAATTCTTACAAAATTCAAGCTCAAATTAAAGTGAGCTGAGTGGTTGGATATTTGAACCAAAATTGGGCCCAAAATTCTTTAAAACTTGGACTAAAATGATAAATATAATAATTTTATAAATAAGTCCATAGACTAAATAAATCTTCATAAATGTGTTATTAGCCAAATTTTTGTTACAAATAGGCTCGTGGGATAAGAGTTTTATGAAAAAAATCTAATAAAATCCTAAAATTACAAATTAGTCTTGCAAAATTTAGAATTTATAAATAGACCCCTCAAAAAAAGTCATAATTATAATTTTCTCCTTATGAAGTTTAGGGTTTGTGAATAAACCTCCAAAATTTTATATTTGTAGATAAACCACTGCGATTTTTCATCTTTCACATTAAAATCCCTAGAAAGTCAACATTTATAAATAAGTCCATATTTTACTTAGAAAGCCCCAAAAAATTTTAAAAATTACAAATAATTTTTTTTATAATAAGACCCCCTGAAAATTATAAAATTATAATTTAATCTAATTTTTTAAAAAAATTGTAAATAGTCCATCTATAAATTCAATGCCTGAGATGAGTACAACTTTCAAATTATTATTATTGACAACAACTAACACTGATCCATATCTTTTCACAAACTTATCCAATCTCAAATTATTCATATCCATATCTATCTACACGTGTTCATTAGTCAAAAATTCAAAACAAGGAGATTGAGCTTCAACCCAACTTCATCTCTCTGAAATCTATATAAACCCTATTGATACCTAGAAAAAAAAGAAAAAGGGATCAAAATGAGAAGTGATCAGAAGGTGGAAATAAGGATTTGAACAAGCTAAAACCCAAGCTCAAAGAGGTTAGTATACTTAGCTTTTCCTCTTTTTCCTTGTTCTATTCTTTGGTTGCTTTATTCTTGAAGGGTACTTGAGCTATTCCCTATTCCCTGCTACCTTGAACCTCTTCCCCGTACATGTGCTGCCTTCCTTTTCATGCTGCAACCCACTGCTATCCCAAGCATCACCTCCCTTTGGCAAAGCCTTGCCTTAGCCTATCACTGGCCCAATCTCAACTAATCCTTCGGAGTCTGCTGTCATGAGCCCTTGTTGTTAAAAAAGCTATCTCACTAGCTTTGTTCACTAGCCAAAGCGGCTGCCACCCACTTGACTCATGGTGGCAGCCACACTCATCAACAACCTCCACTCGCCCAACTGTTTCGGACCTCCTCATTTGCTAGCTACTGAGCTTTCGCCCTGAGCTGCCATCTCTAGCCTCACTTCACTGCCACCTTGTACCAAAGCTTCTCACCGCTTGCTACCTTTTTGAACCTCCTACGCAATGATGGACCTCCACCAATGACTTAGGACTAGCTTGTGGGCTCACACAAAAGTCTATTTTACTCTAGGGCCACCCTGCAAGCGCACTTAAATTCAATTTTAGACTTAGACCATAGCTTGCTAGCTCACTAAATATCTATCCAGATAAATACTAGCTTCTGAGCTCGCTGAATATATATTTGGACTACAATAAGCTAGTGGGCTTGCCAAGTCTAGGGACAGTCTGTGGGCTTGCTCGAAATAAATTTTGGACTACGACCAATTTACTAGCTCACCAAATATCTATCAGACTAAGGCTAGCCCGCAGGCTCACTGAATATCTCTTCAGACTAAGGTCAGCTTGCAAGTTCGCTAAACATCTATTTGAACTAAGGATAGCCCTCATTCTTGTCGAATGTCTATTCAGACAAAGGCTAGCTTGTGAGTTTGTCAAATGTCTATTTGGACTAAGGCCAGCTTGTAAGCTTGTCGATGTCTATTTAGACTAAGGCTAGCCCATGGGCTCATTAAATGTCCATTTGGATTAAGGCCAACTTGTGAGCTTGTCGAATATTTATTTAGACTAAGGTCATTTTGTGAGCTCGCCAAATGTCTATTTGGACTAAGACTAGTTGGCGTGTTTGCCAAATGTCTATTCAAAATAAGACCAGCTTGCCAAATGTCTAGTTGGCGGGCTTGCCGAACATCTATTTAGACTAAGGTCAGCTTGTGAGCTCGCTAAATGTCTATTTGGACTATGGCCAACTCACAGACTGGTCAAATATCTATTCAGACTAAGGTCAGCTTGCATGGTTGCTGGACATTTATTTAGACTAAGGCCAGCCAGCGAGCTACTGAACGTCTATTTAGACTAAGTCCATCTTGCATGCTCATTGAGGGGTCATTTGTTTTGGGATTAGGATCTGGATCAGCTCGTTTTAGAATTATTATTTTTTGTAAAATTAATATTTATTATTTTATACTATTATTAAATTAAATAATTATAAAAAATTAAATAGTTTTTTGAGCTCGAAATTATTGAAGCGTTAATTTTGATAAAAAGATATTAGTTTACAAAAGTGGTTCACTAGTCTTAACCTTGACCTTGACCTTGACCCCCAACCAAATGGCCCTTGAATGTCTAAATCAAGATTAGCTTGTGAGCTCACTGAAAATCTAGATTGACTCAAAGTCAGCTTGCAGGCTCATTCAAATTCATCATAACAGCTCGAGGGCTCTCAAACTAAATCGATTAAGTTAAATTGGTTAAATTAAAGTAATTCAATCACATTGAACAAATAAAGTCATATCGACTCAAATGAATCACTAAATGGAATTAAGTTAATCAAATACATGGACTAAAACTCATATTAAACTAGACTCAAATCCAAATTGAGTTAACCTAAACCAAATCGGTTCAGACCTAACCCCAATCAAGTCCAAATCGGATCAATTTGAGATTAAACTAAATTTGAACTAAATCCTAATTGGGTCAAATTAGATTTTAATAATACCCTAGTTAGATATTAAATCAAGTTCAAACTAAGCCCTAATTGGGTCAAGCCAAATTTAAATTAAACCATTGTTGGGTTGAACCAGTTAGAATAAGACCCTGAGTGGGTTAAGTCAAATTCAAAATCAAACTCTAAGTGAGTTAAATTAAGTCCAAGCCAAAACCCAATTAGGGTAAATCAAGTTCTAATTGAACCCTAATCAGGTGAACTCAAACTCAAATTCAAACTGAAACCAAGCTAAACATGAATAGACTTGAATTTGAACCTAGTGTATCTTTATACGGTTTGGTGCTTTGTCACTTGATGTTATGGCTATTTTATGGATGTTTTTGATGTTTTTCTTATCTCTTGACTATCCAAATCATAGAATGCATCAAGTTAGGGGGAGCTTAGTATCACTTATATACAGGTTGTGGTGGTATTGACTTTATTTATATGTATCATGTTCATTATGATAGTGTTTTAGCTTATACATAGGTTGTGCTTATTGTTTTTCTAGGGAAGACTCTATCCACTTTCATTCCTATATTGTACACTTTTCATTGATATCAAAGAGGGAGAGATATTGTTGAGTGCTATATTGTTGATATTGTTGTTTTATATGTTATATAATTATTATAATTGTGAGCTATAGTGTTTTAATAGCTTTAATAATGCTTTTATTAACCAAAATCAGATGTTCAATTGGGAACCTGATGCTCGGCTAGGGTTTAGGATTAGACAAAATAGGATGCACGATTGGAAATCGGACAACCGATTGAAATAAAATCAGATGAACAGTTATCGAAAATAGATGTCTGGTTCATGTTTTCTGCATGACTAATGACTAGTTTTTTAACTGTTGGAGTGAAGCAAACCATGGGATCTCACTCCCAATAGCTTGTTTTGACCCCAAAGATATAAATAGAGTGGAAGGGGCCTCACTTAACAACTTTTACATCTTCTAATCTTTGGAAAAAGTGATTAAAGCCCTCTCTATCCTCTAGCCATTATCGAGTTCTAAACTTTCCAATCTCAAGAAAATTTTCATTGTCATTTACCTTTTTCTTGAGAGAGCTTTGTGTGAGCTAAAATTGTAAGGTCTACTTTTATTTTTCAACTTGTATTATGCTCTAAGGTTGTTTGGAGTGGTTGAGAAACTCAAACTTTGGTTAGGAGTTTATCTTGCTGGTTGGTGAAAGAAGAGTTGTATAGGGTTAGTTTTAAGGTTGATGGGATGAAGGTACCAAAACCCAAAGATAAGTGGAATGAGGTCGATAAGAAAAATGATTCCTTAAATGTGAAGGCAATGAATATTTTATATTATACTTTAGTATCTTTTTCACAAAGATTAGAAGTTGCAAAAACTATCTAGAGAAGCCCATTCAACTCTATTTATATCTTGGAGTCAAATTTAGCTATTGGGGGTAAGATTCTGTGGCAAGGTTCACTCTAATGATCAAAAAACTAACCGTTGTATGTGTAGAAAACCCAAACCAAATAACCACT
Organism: Trichopus zeylanicus subsp. travancoricus; assembly: GCA_005019695.1. Lineage (NCBI taxonomy): Eukaryota > Viridiplantae > Streptophyta > Magnoliopsida > Dioscoreales > Dioscoreaceae > Trichopus > Trichopus zeylanicus. The sequence continues at coordinate 71,763 of RXID01014251.1, forward strand.
TTAGATAACTAGTCAACAAGTTTTGGTTTGTTAGAGCTGGACCATAGTCGAGTTGGTCATCTAGTTCCCAACTAGATGTCCAGTTTTGATAGCTAAATTAGAACTAGAATCCCAGCCTAGTGCCCAGTTCCAAACCAGATGTTCAGTTCTACTTCATAAACCAAAACCTAAACCTCTAGCCAAATGTTTCGTTCTAAAGTAGTCATTTGGTTCTGTATATGCCTAAAGTTTTGAATTTTCAATTTAACTCAATTGGTCATCTGGTTTAGAAATAGACATTTAGTTCAATCAAAAAATTTCTGCTAAGAGCTTCCTGCAAAATTCTAGATGACAAAGAACTATAAATAATTAATATTAAGGTAAGTTTTTGGCTTGACTGAAAATAAAAGAAGAGCTAAACCTAGTTGATGTTGAGATTTTGAGTTACTTTGGCTTTTTCCATGTCATTTGCAAATCTTCAGGTTATTGTAGACACCATTAAACCACTTCATGTCATCCTAGGATCTCTTCAATTCATGCCATCTATGATCTCTTCAAGACACACTTGCTGATCCACCATTGCACTTTCTTTTCTTTGAAGCTTTTAAATGTACCCCATCTCCCCCAAGAGTTGGTAATTTCTAAGAAATACCACCATTCATGATAGAGTTTGTAGTTCTCTTCTATTCATTATTTGTGAATGTTGTCCTCACATTTTAGAGGGTTCCCCTCATTTTGCCTTATTTTTTTTAGTTTAAAATTTTGTGAACTAGATAAGGCTAGTAAGCCAATCCTCTCTAGTACAATGAGGTCTTGGAAAGTGTGCATAGAAGGAGCACTTAGATAGGGTGTCATCAAATTCTTTCTTATATTACCAAGTACTAGATGCAATGTAGAAGTCCTGGAGCGCACTTGGATCATAAGCAAGTGTATTGGAGGAGAAAAGAGCAAGGAAAGAGAGAAGAAGGACATGAGAATCCATCTTATTCTTCTTCTTCTATGGAATATGAGCGAAAGAGGATGCAATATGAAGAGATATATAAGTGTAGTTGATGGAGAATAGGGGTTGAACTTTGACATAGTCATGCATGTTTCTTTTGGGGTTTGAATATATCTTTATCAAGTAATGGAATATACTCATACTGACTGATTGGAAGGCCAAATGTCATTGGAATATTGAATAGCTTCTGATCATTTTATTACACCACAAGGATAAAAAATATTTTGAGCGGTTGGTGGCATCCTAGACTCTTCTTGCCTGAGTTCATCTTGACTAGCTTGTGGAAACATTCACTGTTTGTTTCCATAGCTAATAATACATAGGTGATAACTTCATGGTTTGATGTGTTTCCATAGCTAATAAGGTATAGGTGATAATTTCATAGTTTGAAGTGTTTCCATAGCCAATAAAACATAGGCGATAACTTCATTTGAATAAGGCATTATAGTTGACTTACTAAGTGAGTTCAAGCCTACTTTAGTTCATTTTGATTTGATAATTGATAGCCTCTTAGGCCTGTTATTGATTAAATATGGAGCATTGCCAATGCTTTTGAGGTTACTTAGTTTCGAAGTATGGCCGATAACTTCAAGTGTGTTGCTATTTGACTTCATTTGAGCACAATATTTAGTTAACTGATTGAGCAAGTTCAAGCTTGCGTTTAATTCAGTTTGATCTAAAGTTCAAACTTAGTTTGGTTTAAGTTTGATCTGATATAGTTCAATATTCAGGATTTAGTTCAATTTAGTGATCAAAACTTGATCTCGATTGGAATCTGATTTAATAAAGTTTAATGTTCAAAACTTGATTTAATTATGATTCACTAACCACTTCTAGTTTCTTCTTTCTAGAACCTTTGGTGATTTGGCTTGCATTGATGCCTTATAGTATGACTAGGGGGATCATGTGAAATATCTATTCCCAAAATAACTATTGGCATTGACAGTGAATGTTCATGTTGCAATGACAAATTCAATTTGTCGAGCTTGACATTAATTTTTAAAAGAACATTTGTCAAATACTAATCATTGACAGTAGTAGGAGTAACATTGACTTCAATCCAAGCCTAAAATCATCCAATTCAATTTTTAAAACTCAATTTTGGCTCAAGTCTAATTCATTCATTTGGAATCAAATTTGATCTTGTGTTCGACTCTTATTGGGTTCGGGTTTGAATTTTGGTTCAAATTGAAGTTGATTTAGGTTCAACTTGGTTTTAGTTTAGGATCGGCCTGGTTCTTGTTTGACTTTGGCTTCAATTTGTCCTGCTTGACTTTCAATTTTGAATTTGAGTTAATCCTATTATGGTTTGATTCAAACTTGATTTGCTTTTGGATTGATTCAATTTGACCTATTTGGGGTTGGCTCTAAATTGTTATGGTTTGTTTTTAACTCAATTTGGATTGAGTCTAATTTAACTTGAGTTTTAGTCCATCTGGTTGATCAATTTAGGTCTATTTAAGTCAATTTAATTTTTTTTGTTGAATTCAGTACCATCCATGAGCTCTTAGACTATTATGATAACTTTGGGCGAGCATGTGGGCTTGCCTTAGAAGTGTAAGTTTGAAGAATGACTTGAGAAATGTGAGCCCAAGTGCTAGCTTGATTCAGTGGGCCCGAAGGCTGGCCTATAGTGTCAGTGGGCCTGCAGTTTGGCCTATAATTTTGGTTGATTCGATGGCTAACCCAATTTTTAGTAGGCCTAAAAATTGGCCTGAGTTTGGCAGGTCTAAAGGCTAGCCTAAGTTTAATGTGCATGAAGGCTAGTCTGAGTTTCGTGGGCTTGAAGGTTGGCTAGAGTTTGGTAGGCCAGAAGGGTGGCCTCAGTTTGGCAGGCCCCAAGGTTGGCCTGGTTTTGGTGAGCCCGAAGGTTGGCTTCCATTTGGCGGGTACAAGGTTGGGCATATTTTGACAAGCCCAAAGGCTGACCTAAGTTTGGTGGACCCAAAAGAGAGCCTGGTTTTGGCGGGTTCGAAGACTAACTTGGTTTTGACAAGCTTAAAGGTTGGCCTAAGTTTAGCAGGTCTGAGGTTGGCCTAGTTTGACAGGCTTGAAGGTTGACCTAAGTTTGATGTGCTCGAAGGGTGGCCTAACTTCTGTGGGCCCGAAGGCTGGCTTCATTTTAGCTCAAAGCTAGGTGGCCATGATCATGAAGATGATTATCATACAAGAATGGATGTGCCAGAAACAAATGAAGCCATGGGTGTCCGCAAGCATAGAGATGATGATCGTGCAAGCATGGATGTCATGGAGATAGATAAGGCCACAGGTGGCTACAAGTATGGAGTGAACCAATTCCTCTTTCCTTTAAATTTTCTTCTCCACTTTACCTCTGACACCTTCCTTCTGCCTTCTTTTGAATTCTTTTATTTTATCATTATTTTTTCAGAAAATCAACTTCTCTCCCTTTTCTTCTTTTTTATTTGGTCAAATTTTCCTTTTCTCTTTTGCTAGTGAACAACTTTCCCACTTTATATTTTTTTTGTCTATTTTCTTTCCCCTTCTTCCCTATGCTTCTATGAATTCTTCACTTCTTCTTGAAACATCACTGGGCCCTAGTGACCTGGCCTTCTTCGTAGCTAGTTCTAAATAGATATGGCCCGCCAATCATAGGTGAGTAGCAAAGCAAATGCTTGGCTGATCTGCTTCCCCTTCTTCTTTAGTCTTGGGACCAGATCTAGCCAAGCGAGCAATAGCACACCAATGGAGCTCCAAAGATAGGGAAAAGGAGCTCAGAGCGACACAAACCAGCCAAGGGTTGTGCCTGCATTGGAGAGAGGATTAGGCTACAGTGTGAACTGATAGTGGGTGGAGGCCGTGCGAGAGAGAGGAGCTGGCTACAATGTGAGCTAGCGGAGGGTGGAGGCTGAACAGATGGTGGTCAATGCGTGGGAGGTGGCTGCAGCCAGCGCATAGGAGGCGGTAGTGCTCTTAGAGCTTGAGTGAGGCCTATAGGATAAAGTAGAGGACGGTAGTGTAGGTACGGGGAAGAGGTTTGAATGTAGTGAGTTGTAGTGCAAGGAAGAAGGTAGGGTCCAAGTGGAGCTATTCCTCATAGAAGAAAGAGATGTTAGCTTATCATTTTTCACTTCAAGCTTCCAATTCCTGATCACCTCCCAACTTCCTGATCTCCTTTGGTTGCTTCTTGATCTCTCACATTCTCCTTCTACTCCATGTTCTGATGTCTCTCTCTCCCTTCTTTTTTGGGTGCTAATAAGGTTTATATAGAGTTTGAAGAGATGAAGTTAGGTTGAAACTCAATCTCTTTGTTTTGAATCTTTGAATGATGGATATATGTGTAGATAGATATGAATATGGATGATTTGAGATTGGACAAGTATGTGAAAAGATATGGATGAATGTTTGTTATTGTAGATAACAATGATTTGAAAGCTGTACTCATCTCAAATATTGAATTTATAGAGGGGTTATATGCAATTGTTTTTTCAAAAAATTAGACTAAATTATAATTTTATAATTTTCATAGGACTTTTTTTTGTACAATGGACTTGTTTATAAATTTTGAAACTCTCAATGTCTTTTTTGAATAAATTTTGGACTTATTCGCAAAATAATAATTTTTGATGGATTTATTTGCGAAATTTAAAATTTCAAGGGTTTATTTGTAGATACAAATTTTTGAGGGGCTTATTCACAAATCCTATCATAAGGATCAAATTATAGTTGTCAATCTTTTGAGGGGCTTATTCATAAATCCTAAATTTTGTGAGGATTGATTTGTAATTTTAGGATTTTATTTGACTTTTCTATAAAATGTTCATCCCAGGGACCTATTCATAATAAGAAATTCGACCGGGGAACTATTGGTGAGAATTTATTTAGTGTAGGGACCTATTTATAAAATTCTTGTATTTGTTTGTATTGACCTAGATTTTGGATGAATTTTGGCCAAATCTTGCTTCAGATATCTAGCACGTTCAGTCTATTTGGACTAAGCCTAGCTTAAGCTCAAATTTCTCAATGATTGAGGTCAAAATTGAGCTCAATTTTGGCCAAACTTAGGTGCGATTCAAGTCTGACTGAGACCCATATTTGAATCTTAATTTAATGGCATACAAATCTCAATTTTAATCAAATTTGATTGTGGCAAAAATCACCTCAAACAAATTGCCTCCTTCACATCCTTTCTCAAGTTTTGATAAGAAGAGAGAGTGTGAACAATTTTCATGTACTTACCCCTATTTACATTTCAAGAGTTGACTACATGGGTTTAAATTGTTATGCAAAAGTGGTTTTGACTTGTCATACGATGATGGACTTAATTTGCCATATGAGATTGAACTTAGGGTACCACAATAAGTGTATTTGATTTTTCACAAAAAGTGAACATAATCTACCACAAGAAAGTGGATTTGATTGACCATGTAGATATGGGCTTAATTGCCATGTAATATGAACTTGATTTACCACTTGAAAGTGGAGTTGATTTTCCATGTGGAAGTGGACTTAATATGCTATGAGAATGTGGATTCAACCATCACACAACATGGTTGGAGTTTTATGTCTATATTTTACCTCGAGAAACATGGAGTGCATGTTTGATCGATCATTCCTTTTTGAGGAGGTCAAACATTTCGTCATAGACAAACATAGACTTTCATTTTGCTGTTGTTATCCCTAGAGGCTCATGCATAACACCTCTTCAGGAATTGCACATTGATTGGTGACATGGGCTTTTCTCCTTTGTAATCAATCAGTTGGTAGGATTCTCTTCCAAATATCCTTTCAATGATATAAGTGCCTTCCAAATTAGGCTCAAATTTACCTTTCTTGCTTCAGTTAGGAATTATAGGTCTTCTCAGGACTATAGCCATTTCTCGTTTCTAGAAAGATCCGAGCTGAGCCATCTTATTGTAGGCCTTGGACATCTATGCTTGATACATTTCTAGGTTTTGTTGAGCTACAAGTCTAGTTTCATCTAAAGAGTCTATCCTAACTAGCAAAGATGAACATTGTCTTCTTTGGTAATTTCCTCTTGCAAAGCAATTTTGAGGGAGGAAATTTGTACCTCCAATGGCAAGACAATTTTAGTCCTAAACATTAATGCATATAGTGTTGATTGGGTAGGAGTTTGATATGTGGTGAGATAAGTCCATAATACTTCAAAAAGTTTTTGGTGCCAGTCTCATTTGTTTCTAACAATGACTTTCTTCAATAGTTTGAAAAGGGTCTTGTTGAATGCCTCCATGAGACTATTTGCTATTTTTTATAAATAGATAAATATCTCTAATCTATCTTGTGATGATGTGTGAATCATCCTACTTTAAAGCTTTTGAAGGATGGCCAATTGTCAAAAATGATCACTCGAGAGATGCCAAATTGATATAGGATGTTTTCTTGGAAAAAGTGGATGATGGTATCCACTTTTACTTTTCTTGGTGGAATTACCTCTACCCATCAAGAAAAGTAATTAGTCGCTACTAATATAAAGCGATTTTGGAAGAGGATGACTCAATTGGGCTGATTATGTCTGTACCCACACTTCGAATGGCCATGAGATACTATTGGGTGTAAAAAATTTGGATGTTGATGAATAAAGTCATCGTAAATTTGGCATAGATGATACATTCTCGTGTACTCAGTACAATCCCTCACAAATGTAGGCCAACAGTAGCCTATACACTTTTTTCATTATCATTTATGGGCCTAATTGATGATCACTACAAACCTCAGAATGCACCTTATACATGACTTTTTTTGGTTTCTTTGTCTAAGAGACAGTGCAAAAGTAGTTCATTGAAGGACATTCTATAAAGAGTATCAGTAATAAGCAGAAAATGCATGGCTCTCTTTCTAAATTTTGTCCTTGTGAATTTATCTTTTGGGAGTTCTCCTTTGAGATGTTGGTGAATAGTATTCTCCAATCTACAACCTCTTCTATTAGTTTAGATTCAGTCTTGTGTTTGATGCTGAAGACTGAGCTTATTACTTGTCTATTATGGACTATGATTAGAATTTCTCTTTTATTAGGATTAGCCAGTACCTTGGCTAATTTGGCTAAGGAATCAGCTTCCGCATTGTGGACTAGGGAACCTTAGATATTTGGACATATAGGATTTATCTCATGAGTTCTTGAGCCTTTTCATAGTATTTCAGTATCTCAAATTTATGAATTTTATGTCCACCTCCCACTTAACTGATGATCAATTGTGAGTCACCAAATATATGTAGGTGCAATATTCCCATATTGATGATATTTTTAGTCCTGTAATTAGGGCCCCATATTCAACCTCATTGTTTGTACATGGTTTTGAAAAGGAATAGGAATATCATAAAATGCCCCTACTTGGAGTGACAAATATGAATTTGATGTTTGTTTTAATTTGCAAAAGCTTCAACCGAATTCTTGATTTGATGGATGATATTTCATCAAAATATAACTTCAAGTATAGTTCCCCTTCTTTGGCAAAAAGAATTTCTTCATCAAAAAGTTCATAGTTCAATAGAGAGTCATCCGGCACTGCATGAGCTGTGAGAAAATTGGCAAGCGCTTGTCCCTTACCTGACTTTTGGGGAGTGAACTTGATATCATACTCCATGAGAATTAAAACCCATTTTGCTAGCCTTCTAGTAAGTATAGGCCTGGTCATCAAGTATTTTATCGGATCAACCTTGCATAATAAAATAACTTGATGAGAGAACAAATAATGGTTGAGCTTTTTGACTATGAATATAGGCGCCAAACAATATCTTTTGAAAGGAGGGTAGTTGCTTTCTCCCCCTACTAGCATTCTATTTAAATAGTAGAGTGTGTTTTATCTTTTTTCTTTATTATTTTGAGCAGGAAGTATCCCCAGAGACCCTTCCATTGTGGCCATGTAGAGGATCAAGGGTTTATCAGGCACAGGTGCTAGCAAGATTAGCATATTTAAGAGATATTGCTTAATTTCTTCAAAGGCTTGTTGGCACTTTTGATCCCAAATGAATGGACATCCTTCTTCATCAGTTTAAAGAAGGGCTTGCATTTTCTAGAGAGATTTGTGATGAACCTTCTTATGCATGCGAGTTGACCATAGAGTGACCTCAATTACTTTAGGTTACTAGGTGGTGGCATATCCAAGATGGTTTTGATTTTAGATGGATTGATTTCAATCCCTTGGTTCCTAACAACAAATCTGAGAAACTCCCCTGATGATACCCCAAAGGCACATTTCATAGGATATTTTTAGGTTATATTTTCTAAGGCAGTCAAAATCCACTCTTAGGTCTTGGATGTGCTCAGCTTTAGATCTAATTTTGACAACCAAGTCATCTACATAGCATTCAACTAGTTTGTGTATAAGATCATCAAAGATTTGGGTCATGGCCTTTTGATAAGTGGCACCCATATTTTTAGGCATGAAGGGCATCACCTTGTAATAGTAGATGCCCACTAGAGTTTGAAAGGCCATATATTTTTCATTATGAGAATGCATTTTAATTTGATTATATCCTGAGAAACCATACATAAAGGAGAGTAGTGCATTTTAAAATTGCACTACTATGGGTAATGAAAAATCATTTTTTATATATACTTTATTTATGTCCCTGTAGTCCATGCAAATGTGAATTTGTCCATTATGGGTAATGAAAAATCATTTTTTATATATAATTTATTTAGGTCCCTGTAGTCCACGTAAATGTGAATTTGGCCATTCTTCTTCTTGCTGGCATAACGCTTATAATCCAAGACGGATATTTCTATTCCTTGATGAAGCCAACTTCAATCCATTTCTTTGTTTCTTCTATCACTTTTTGTTTTAGGTTAAATTTTATTTTCCTAGGTCCCTATTTAACAGGTGGAAGTTTGAGATTGATAGCCAACTTGTGGACTATGACTTTAGGATCTAGTCCACATATCTCCTTATAACTCCATACAAAGTAGTTAATATATTCCTTGAGTACTACTTTGAGTTTAGTTTGGCTCTCCTTTGAGAGTTGTGTGCTAATAAATGTTGGCCTAGGATCTTCCTCTGAACCTAAACTGATTTCTATCAATTTATTAATTGTGGCTTGTCCTCTGTCCTTAAGTTGATTTGAAGATCATGTCTCCATCAAGTAATTCATCATTGGGATTTGCCAAGAGTTCTTCTCTTGATTTTGACGATATTTCGGCTACATCATGCCCCCTTTCTTTTTATCTTGATGAAACTTTATTGGGAACTACATTTTTTTGTTATGCCTAGAGAACCATGGCTGGCTCTATACAACTTCTATATCAGAAGGCATTAATGATGTTTGACCTGCCTTATTATTGGACAGAGGTTCAATGGTGACCATAGGATAAGTATGGATATTTGAAGTGATGTAGCCCAATTGTTTGGAATTCTTATTTTCTCTTCTAGTGATATATGCATGCCCTTGAGGTGGATCCCATAGATTTTTGAAGAAATGGCTTTCCTCCTTTATTTGTTGAAATTTGCAATTGGACTTTTTGACTATTTGATGAAGAGTATTTGAAAAATACATAGGTATGACCATTGGCTAATAGTTATCAGTATCTTCTGGATCCTTAGTTTTTAGGATTTTATGTATGCTTGGGACATAGGGGATTACCTTGTAAAATAATATATACATTTCTCCCTTATGTTGTGGGGGAATATAGAAGGTTATTAATTCCTCCGCAACATTAATACTTAGTTTACCTATTGGCTTAAGTAAGCCTTCTAGAACTTTAGTAACAAGGAGAGAACTCTCTATCTAACCTTCGTTATTATCCTTATTAGAAGAATAACCATCCAAGCAGAATGGTGGGATTTCTTCATCTAAGGTGTCTATGTCACTTCCTAGATGAGGAGGGGCAAAGATTAGACTAGCAATCCTCTTCTTCACTTGATTGATGAAAGCAGACCCTTTATCAGTATGAGCTCTTTGGTAGTATTTCACATCATTGTAATGTACTTCATGAACACCAAAGGGATGTACATCTCCAAAAATTTAGTATTCATCACCATTCTCAAAGTATTTGATACATTGATATAGGGTTGATGGAATAACCTTATTTTTATGTAATCATGGTCTCCCTAATAAGCGCTTTGTAGGATGTATCAGTGTTGATTACATAGAACTTAGTGTTAGTAATCAATTTGCCTATATTCAGAGGTATGGTTATGGCCTGAAGATCTCTTTGGCTATTATGATAAAACTCTTGAATGGTTATAATGTTAGATGATAGGTGACACGCATCTAGAGCTAAAGCCCTTAACGTGTGGAGGGTCATCAAATTAACTAAAGGGCCTAGATTAATGAGGATGTGATTGATTTTGATCGACTGATGACATATAATGGCCTATTATGGTCCATTGTCTTTAGTAGCAAGTCATTATTTGTAAAAGTGATGGTAGAAGTCTGACAAGTATAGAAAGACTCCTTCATTTTCTCTTTAGCGAAATATGCTTGGTAATTAGTTGGATTTTGCAAGATATGCACTAACATGTCCTTGAGTTCTTGCGACATCATTAGGGCATCAAAGATACTTGCTATGTTATATTCTACTTTCTTGTGTCTAGGTTTAGCTTGTGAAGACTAGGTGTCCTCAGTTATCTAAATTTCTTTATCCTTGTCTCTCGGAATGCTTCTATCCCTAGGCTTTGGATTGCCTTGGGGCTAGCACTTTACCATCTCTGAGTTGTAGTTGGTTTACATTCCTCAATTGAATTATAGCATCATGAGACCAATAAGGCTCTTCTTCAAAGTTACTACCAAGGTTGACCATGTGATAAGAGGCGGTGGATCCTTACCCCCGATTAGTATTTTTTTGAATATCTTTAGAAGATGTGACTGGACAATTATCATCCCATTCAACATCTGATTGGGAATATGGTGCCTTCTTATAGAGAGATTTTTGGAGACTCTTTGGAGGAATTCTTTTGTTTCATCAATTAGCATGACCTTCTTTAGGACTTTGTTTTTAAGGCACTTCTTTCATGAATGTTTGAATTGGCTCAATACAGGAGTTGAGTAAGCTCCAACATTAGCTTGCTTAATCCTATCCCAAAAAACTTGCTTCTCCTTTTGGTGCTTGCTAATGTGGGGCCTCTCAAAGTAGTCATAGAGTTGTTGTGATTAAGAAATAAAGTCATATTGAACATTTGTGTCCTGTATATATAATTTCTCTAAAGTTGACAAGGTGCACCCTTCCATAGGTTCTAGGATTGGAACTTCACCAAATCTAATGGGTTGGCCACTGACTGCTAGATCACTTGATAGTGATTAAGGAGTCTACTCATCAGTGCTTACTTCAAATGTGTAAGTCACCCTATGACAAGAGGTAGTGAACTTAGATAATTATCTTCGATAGTGTCTAGCTTTCTTGACTTGTCTCTATAGCAGTTGGCACTAATGATCATTTGATCCTAGGGAGGGTTGGTAGGTGATTCTCCACCACTCCTGCAAGATCTTTTAAGTGAATTTGCTTTCTCTTCTAGCACTTTTTCCATCTTTTCCACTTCCTTACAGAGCATGGTAGTCATGTTTGACATGTTTTCCATATGGGCAGCTATAACCTATATGTGTCTGCTCAGCATTTACATTTTCCCCTCGACAAACTTCATGTTAGCCATAGATAGTTCTCTCACAGTATCTAATTGTGTTTTGAGTATGCCATATCATATTCATGGGCAAATCACTCTCTAAGATAGTCACGTTGGGAGCAACTCTTGGGGAGACCCTTGAGATCTTTCATTTCATCAGTAGCATTCCCATTGTATCTATTTGCTTCTTCTTACATTGCATCCTAAATTTCATCATTACTGAATTGATCAGGCAAGGATCGGCTTGGTTGTGAACCTCTAGTAGTAAATATGGCAGAGCATATTGCTACTGGAAGTTCACTTTCTTCATCTTCTATAGCAAGGTCCTCTAATAGAGCTCTGAGCTTTTTAAGGAAGAATTTCTTAAGAGTTACTTAGCTTCTTTCTGCTTGGATTTATTCTTTCAAAGCATCGATATATTCTTGGATGGCTAATTTCTTAATATCGTATTCATCTAGCTGAACCATCTTCTTCATCTTGCTTTTTTTTTTTTTGATATTTTGGGTAGGTAAAGGAACTTGTTTTGACAAAGTTTTTTTTATCAGCATCCTAAAATTTTGAGGATTTTTAACCATTTTTTATTAGCTTCTTTAGCCTTATAGAGATGTAAATCTCTCACAAGTGCTCCTGCTTGATTGTATGCTACACTTCTTCTTCAAAGAGGAATTTAGGAGGTGGTTCATGTGTCTCAAACATAGTCATATGATTGATGTATTCAATGAGCATTTCAAATAAGACTAACTTTGAGAGAGTTAGCTTGCTCTCTTAGCCTTTTGACCCAATCATTGAATACAAAATAGTCTTCAATAGATGACCTAACATTCTATGGTAAAGATAGTAGTTTGGATGATCTTTTTTATTGGCTTCATTTGGCCATTTGCATTCTGAAAGTTGAAGACCTAATTTTAAGGCATCTTGGAAGATTTTTCCCATCCTCTTTTTTTAAAATAGTTTTTTCCATAAGACTTTGTTGAAAATCATTGGATAATTCTACTTTGCCATCTCCTCCAAGAGTTGGTAGTTTATGAGGTTTACCTGTACTCATGGTGGGGTTTGTAAGTTTTCTATGTTTATTTGTTGTGAATGCTACCCTCAAATTTTTAGAGGGATTCCCTTGCTTGGCCTTATTTTTTTCTATTTTGGGATTTTGTAAATTAGGTAAGGTTGGGGGACCAATCCTCTCCAACTTCCTGACCTGTGCAATGAGGCCTTGGAAGGTATAAATAGAAGAGGCACTTAGATAGGTTACTATCCAATTCCTTCTTATGTTACTAAGGGCTAGATTTAGAGCTTCAAATTGGCTTATGGATTGTTCACACCTAATATTGAGGTTTATCCACTGTGTGACATATTCCAAAATTGATTTATTATCATGTTTTGGTGTTAGGACAAGGTCCACAATAGTCACCTTGTCCCTGACTCCCCTGAATATAATTCAAAAAGCTTCTTTCATCTGTGACTAAGTTTATATGAACTCCAGTTGCAAACTAGCATATCACTCGAATGTTACCCTAATTAAGTTTGCTGAAAATTGACAGAGTAACAATGAGGGGTTATTACTACAGTTTCCATATAGAGTCACAAAATGAGTTATTTGTTGTTCAGGATTATCAATGCCATTAAATTGTTTGAACTTAGGCACTGTATAGTCTTTAGAATATGGTACTTGGTCATTACTCATGTTATTTCCCTAGTTGCAATTGTGCAGCCACTATTCATTTCACTTGTTGTTGAATGTACATTGGTAGATCCATATTGGTAGGAATTCCTATGGTGAGGGATGGGGTATCCCTTGCTGAAGGAGGTGTTTGTGAAGGACTACATTTTCAAGTATTTCACCTATGAGGGGTGTGTCTTCTATCACTTCTACAGTTCCTTAGATGACTGTTGAGATTGCTCTAACTTGTGAGCTTTTACCTTATTTGTATCATCATCTCCACCAATTCCATAAGCTTCTTCTGAGCTTTATCTTTCTCTTTCCCTTATTATCTTAGTAATTCTTGCAGCGCTCTATGGTCATTTCCTTATTAGAGCTTTCTATTATAACCAATGCTTTTGCCAAAACATGATGATTCATGTCTTGAGGATTAGCACTTGGCTTGGTGTGTTTTCAATCGAGGTTAACTTCTTCCATCAGTTGAGTTATCTCAGTCAGCAGTTCTCATGGAGCAAGTAGTTATACTTTCTCTCTAGCATGATTGCAAGGATTGGCTCATAAGGGCCCTTCTATCCTGAATTTCCTCATTTGTAAGTCTTGTTCAAGCAGACTTCTTTTAACATTTTGCCTATTGAGTGTGAGCTCATAGTCCTTTCTAGTGTCATAGTGAGAAATGACTTTGATAGTGTAGGTGGTCTCCCCTTTCGGTGTCTCATGTTGGGTTGTAGCTTTATACTAGCTTTTGTTATTTTGTTTAGTTACTGCATTTGAACCATAATTTAGTGATGTACAAGTCTCACTTTTAATTGAATTTGATTATGACAAAAATCACCTCAGACAACCATATCCATACCTCTAAAGATAGATGAATTAATGGCTAATGCTAAATTCTATGTGACTAACATTGATGCATCATATAAACATTACTAGGGAGGCTATGTTACATGAAAATAAAGTGGTACCATCAAATCTATTCAATGCCTCAAGTACATCAAGGATGGTGAAGAATGTCAAATTAATGGAGATGTACATCCCTTTGATATTCACGAAGTACATTATGATGATGCAAAATGTTATCTAAGATCCTAAGATGATAAGGGTCTACTTCTATCAGTCAAATGAAGAAGAAGATTACTAGCCTAATCTTTACTCCTCATCTAGGGAGTGACATCGGCTCTTCAAATGAAAAAAAAACCAATAATTCTACTTGGGTAGATATTCTTTTGATGAAGATGACAATGGAGGTCAAATAAAGAGTACTCTCCTTATTACTAAAGTCCCATAAGGCTTATAAGTACTAATATTGTAGAGGAATTAACAGCCTTTTATATTCTCGCATGACATAAGGGAGAAAAGAAAATATTATTTTACAAGGCAATCCCCTATATCGCAAGCATGCATGAAATCCTAAAAAACTGAGGATCCAGAAGATGATGGTGACTATCAGCCAGTAGTCATATCTAAATATTTTCTAAATAACCTTCACTAACTAATCAAGAAATTTGGATGTAGATTTCAACAAACAAAGGAAAAAAAGCCATTTCTTCAAAAATCTATGAGATCCATCTCAAGGGTGTGCTTATATTCCTAGAAGAGAAAATAAGAATTCCAAAGGACTAGGCTACATCACTTTTAATATTCATACATGTCTAATGGTCACCATTGGACCTCTATCAAATAATAAGAATGATCAAATATCCTCAACACCTTTTGACACACAAGCTATACGCATGGAGGGAACCACATTCTCTAGACATCACAAGAAAGTGAAGTCCTCAGTTGAACTTTATCAAAATCTAAAGAAAGGGAGCATGGTGTAGTCAAAGTGCCCCCAAAATCAAAAGAGGAACTTTTGCCAAGTTTTACACAATATGACAAACTACTTGGTGAAGACATGATCCTCAAACTAAAAGAATCTCAACCAAAACTTGAAGATGGGGGGCAATCCACAATCAATGAATTGATGGAAATCAACCTCGTTCAGAGGAGGACACTAGGCCAACCTTTATTAGCATGCAACTCTTAGAGGAAAGCCAAAACCAACTCAAAGTAGTGCTCAAAGAATACATTAACTACTTTGCATTGAGCTACAAGGAGCTGCCTAGATTAGATCCCAAAGTTATAGTTCATAAACTAGCTATCAATCTCAAACTTCAACCTATCAAATAAGTATCTAGGAACATGGAACTTGACCTAGAACAAAAGATAATAGAATAAATAAAGAAACTGATTAAAGCAGACTTCATCAAGAAAGAGAAATATCCATATTGGATAGCAAGCATTGTGTCAGTCAAGAAGGAGAATAGCCACATTTGCATTTGTGTGGACTATAGGGTCTTAAATAAAAGCATGTCTAAAAGATGATTTTCCATACCAATCATAGAAATCATGATTGACAATATGACCAATTTGGAACTATTCTTCTTTATGGATGGTTTTTCAAGGTACAACAAAATTAAGATGGATCCTAATGAAGAAAAGCATATGACATTTCAAACTATAATTGGCAAATAGTCCTACAAGGTGATGCCCTTCAGGCTTAAGAATACGAGTGTCACTTATCACAAGGTCATGACCCAAATTTTTGATGGCCTCATATACTGGCTGATTGAATGCTATATGGATGACTTGGTAGTCAAAACTAAGTCCAAAGATAAGCATATCCAAAACCTAAGGGTGATTTTCAACTACCTTAGAAAAGATAACTTAAAGATGAATCTTATGAAATGTGCCATTGAGGTATAATCAAGGAAGTTCCTCAGATTCATTATCAGGCATTGAGGGTTTGAAATTGATCCATCAAAGATCAAAACCATCCTAGATATGCCACTGCCCAATAACTTGAAATAGTTGAGGTCATTGTAAGGCTTTCTTGCATACATAAGGAGATTAGTATCAAGCCCCCATAGAAAATGTAAACCCTTTTCCAAATTGATAAAAAAGGATGCCGCATTCATTTGGGATCAAGAATGCCAACAAGCATTTGAAGAAATTAAACAATACCACTTAAAACCACTATTCTTGGTAGCATCAATGCCTGGCAAACCCTTAATCCTCTACACAGTTACAATATAAGGATCTCTAGGAGCATTTCTTGCTCAAAATAATAACAAAGGTAAAGAAAATGCACTCTACTATTTAAGTAGAATACTTGCGGGGATAGAGAGTAACTACTCTTCCATTGAGAAGCATTTTTTGGTTCTTATATCTGTGGTAAAAAAGCTCAGACATTATTTTCTCTCTCATCAAGTTATTTTAATATCAAGTATTGATCCCATAAAATACTTAATGACTAGGCCTATGCTAAACTCGAAGGCTAGTAAAATGAACTTTAATTTTTATGGAGCATGATATCAAATTCACTCCCCAAAAGAGAGTTAAAGGGCAAGCCCTTGCTGATTATCTAGTGCTAGATCACTCTCCACTAAGTTGCAAACTTCCTGATGAGGAAATCATTTTTGTCAAGGAAGATGAACCCTACTAGAAGTTATATATTGATGGGGCATCATCCATTAAACCAGGAATCAGGCCGAAGCTTTCACAAATGAAAGTAAGCATTGGACTCATATTTGTCACTCTAAATGGAGGCATTCTTTTGAGATACTATGTGCTTGTCATACTACAGATTGAACCCCTACTCAATCAACATTATATGCATTGGCATTTGGGACTAAGGCAATCTTTCCATTTGAGTTACAAATATCTTTTCTAAGCCATGTACATTTTCTCAAATCAATCAAATCAAGCATTTTTCTATTCGTGTCTCTATTTTTATTTGCTAGGTTTCTCATTTTAGGAGGTTCTTGATAATTGTCAGGATAATTAACAATAGAGGTTTGTGCCTATTGAAAGTCATGTTCCCACAACACCTAATAGTGCATTCAACAAGCCCTCAATTTTCATTTCTTATTTTGGGATTGTTTCTCAGAGTCCCTTGAGATGCCGAGTGGTAGATTTCCATTGCATAAAGACAAGTTCAAAGAGTAAGAATTAGTTGGTATCTATGAAGTTGTGAACCATGGACTCCTTAAAAGGAAATGAGATTGCAAAAGAAAAAGGAGCAAAAGTCAGAAAAATAGAAGGGGGTGGGGGTGTTTGGAATTTAATCATCTGTTAGAATTAGCATGGGCTTTCCAACATGATTTTGGAACCTCACCAACCAAGATAGGCCACCCAAGCTTTAAATATCAGGTGGCAACCATGGGTGCATAGACATTGGATATTGATGTATAAGGGCTGTTAAAAGTAAAATCCAAGTCAAAAGATGTCAATCAACCCTAAAATGATGGTGAAAAGTATGAGCCATCTGTAATGGTTTTTGAAGGAAGATATTTCTCTAGAATGAGAGTTAGAAGAGAAACCAATTAGTTAGCCATCCCTTATTGAAGATAAAATATTATAGAAGCTCAGGCTAGTATGATCAAGCAAGAAATAAAATATTATAGAAGTTTAGGCTAGTATGATCAAGCAAGAAACCTCAACTAGGTGAGGAGGAAATACTTTGTCGGTCCTTGTTGGGGAGCCACAAGAGTGTCAAACCAAATCCATATAGTGAGCCGGACACCAAACTATCCCAAAAGCTCAAGCTCATGGGATATGGGTCTTTTTTACTACATCTATTGGACTCTATCTATTCAATATCCGATGTGGGACTAATTCATCACACCTGACATTATAACAATCTCCCCCTTCAGGTGTGATTTGACCACATCAATTTAACACTCTTAAATCAAGAACTCTTTTACTCGATCACTTTCACCGTACAACTCATGTCCTCGCATCGGCCTCTAGTGCCCACACCCTTGCGTCGGCTTCTGGCGCCCACATTTGTGGGCTCACCATCCTGGCACCAGCGTTTGCACCCTCTCTCTAGCCTCAAGAGAGCGCCCGAGCCCTTGGTCTTGCACACCCACGTCATCTCGCCGGTCTTTGCCATGAGACTAACATGTGACTCAATCTAGTCGCATCATCACGGTAATTTTGGTTTTAAGTGTTTGCACAGATTCGAACCTGAAGCTTTGATACCACTTGTTGGGGAGCCACAAGAGTGTCAAACCAAATCCATATAGTGAGCCAGACACCAAACCATCCCAAAAGCTCAAGCTGATGGGATATGGGTCTTTTTTACTATATCTATTGGACTCTATCTATCCAATATCCAATGTGGGACTAATTCATCACACCTGACATTATAACAGGTCCTCTGGAGTCTTTTATAAAAAAGGAAAAATTTGTGGAATGGTAACTCACAGCCATCCTACACAAAGCCTACATTCACGCTATTTATTTCTAAAGACCCAATAGGAAACCTAAGAAGGGGTGAAATAGGCTTTCAAATAATATAACAAAATTTCATTGATTCAAAGCCCAAAAGCACTTCAAGCACAGGGAGATGATCAAAACTCAATTAGAATTAGTAAAAGACTTAAACCATGTGAGAATAATTAATCTGCTATTTTATAGAAGATAATTTCCAATTAATATCAAATTTAAGTTCATCAGATAAATAAAAAGTAGAGAGTGTAGATCAATATACATGGTTCGGTGATTAACTACACCTACTCCATAGCCCTTGCCCCAATCCTGAGCACTTAAACTCTTCACTAATGTTATCACTTCATTCGGATGAAACCATGCCCTCACATCATCTTGCAAACTGTAAGTATCACTCCACACCAATCAAAAAATGTGCACTTCCACCACTCTTCTAGCACTTAAAAGAGTACTCAATCCTCTCCTAATAATCTAGGAGAGTTACAATGATTGAGGAAACAAAAAAAAAATCTCACAATAGAAACTTCTCAAAGTTTGAGTATAAGGGCACATGAGGATCTAAAAGTTAATACCTATTTGAGTTCTTGTTGAGGCTATGAGGCTTTGGGAGGGTTAATCTTGCTCTAAGAATATGAAAACATAGTTTCCTCAATAAGAAAAGAAGTCCCAAGCCTATATATAACCTTTGGAGCAAAATCTAGCCATTAGGAAATCACCCTTGGTTGTTTCTATTAGGTTCAGGTGCTCAAACATTGATCAAACTCATTTCAATGGTTAGAAAACTAATTGTTATTTTTTGTCCTCATGTGTTTGAATACTCAAACCACATGTTTGGCTGACCAAACCTAGAGTTTGGTAGCCAAAGTCTCTGTTTGGACACCTGAAGTATTGTAAAATCATAATATTATTTTTTTGTCTATTGGGTTTGGGCATGTTTGAGGTGATTTTTGTCATAATCAAATTTGATTAAAATATAATTAAAATTAAAAATTGTATGTCATTAAATTATTTCTTAAATGTGGGTCTTAGTCAGGCTTAAATCATGTTCGGGTTTCGCCAAAAATGGAGCTCAATTTGGACCCGAATTATTGGAAAATTTGGACTCAAATTAGGACTAATCGCCGTACTCCTCCAGTCCTTCCCCATAGCCACCTCCACTGCCCAACCACCGCAGAGTCTAGAGGATGGCACCAATCTTCGAGTTCCTCTTGATGAATGATATGCCAAGCATGGTACTAGAAATTACGACTAGGACAATAGGGCCTTTAGAGGCCTCAGCTTCCTCAGTGATGAGCTTGGCATGGTGGTCGGGCAGGAGAAGCTAGTCACGATCATGTTGCTCGACCTCTAGGTTCTCACCAAGTCCTACCACCAAGACCTCACGCCCACAATTGGCCTCATTGCTGATCACACCCATGATCAGTTGCTCGCAGCTCTCCTTGCCTCTTGCATCCACAATGGACCTCACCACCACCATGATCCACTACCACCTATTGAAGCCTATTGGGGCTAGATCCAGTTAGCTCTGGCTAAATCTAGCAATGAAAGGCAAGGCAGACGTGCCCCTCCATCTCATCACCAAAGGAGAGAGGCCAAATCTAGCTAAAAATGGTTGGATCTAGTCGAGAAGGAAACCTAGCCAGCTCAGGCCCGGTGACACCTCATGAAGAATAAGGGGGGGAAGGGGCCAAATCTTGAAGAAGGAAATATATATATATATATATATATATTTGTGCATCCAAAAAAAAATTGAAAAAAAAAAAGAAAAGAAGAATTTTCAATATTGTGGCCACCTACTAGTCTTTGGCGCAATGATGGACTCCACCAACGTCGTGGCTGCTTGCGGCCCCTAGAAAATGGTAATGAAGATGGTGACTCTTGACCTCACTATGGCCACTCATGGTCCCTCGAAGATGGCGATGAAGATGGTGATGAATACAGCAAACCCATGACCCTATTGTGACCACTTATAGTCCTTTGAAGATGGTGAATCCTCGTACCACCAAGCCAACCTTTGGGCTCAATCTCAGCCAGCCTTCAGGCTTGCACTCAATCAACCTTCGGGCATGCACCCAGCCAGCCTTTGGGCTCACACTTGGGCAACATTCGAGCTCACACTTAGCCAGTCTTTGGGCTTGCACTTGGCTAGCTTTCGAGCTCACACTCAACCAGCCTTTGGATCATACTTAGCTAATCTTTGGGTTCTCACTTAGCCAACTTTTGAGCTTGCAATCAGCCAACAATCAACCTTGCACTCAGCCAGCCTTTTGGTTACTTAGCTAGCTTTAGAGCTCACATCCAAGCCAACCTTTGAGTACACACTCGACTAACCTTTGGGCATGCATTCAGCTAGCCTATAGGCTCACATCCAAGATAGCCTTGAGGTTTGCACTTAGTTGGCCTTTGAGCTTGCACATAGCTAGCCTTCAGGCTTGCACTTAGTCAGTCTTCAGGCTCACACTCAGCTAGCCTTTAGGCTCACACTTAGCCAGTTTTCAAGCTCACATCCAAGCCAACCTTAGAGCTCACACTTAGCCAGCATTTAGTTTCACACTTAGCTTACCTTCGAGCTCGCACTTAGTTATCCTTCAGGTTTACACATAACCAGCCTTCGGACTCACACTCAACCAACCTTCAGGCTCACACTTAGCTAGCTTTCAAGGTCATATCTAAGCCAATGTTTAGACTCACACTCAGCCAGCCTTTAGCCCTCAGGCTCGCATCTAAGTCAGTCCTCAGGCTTGCACTCAACCTGCCTTTAGGCTCACACTTAGCCAGCCTTCGTGCTCACACTCAGCCAGCCTTCGTGCTCACACTCAGCCAGCCTTTGGGCTTACATCCAAGCCAACCTTCAGGCTCACACTCAATCAGTCCTCTGGCTCAGGCCTCAGCCAACCTTTGGGATCGCATCTAAACTAGTGATTGAACTCGCACATTTAAAGTCATGCTATGGGTTTATCTAAAATTATTGTAAACAGTCATGCTATGGGTTTATCTCAAATCAAATTGATTAATATAAAGTAACTCATCTAAAGAAAATCCAAATGGATCAAAATCCAAATCAAGTTGGACTCTAAAAAAAATACAAATTTAGTTAACCTAGACCAAATTAACTAAGAATCAACCCTAATTAGACTTAAGATTGGTTAATTTAAAATAAAGTTGAGTTTAAATCAAATTCAATCTAGATTAAACTAAGCTCAAATCAAATCTTAATTGAGTTAAATCAAGTCCAAATTAAAAGAACAAACTCGAAGTTAAACTAGAATCAACCTAGGTTGAGCCTAAACTAAAATTAAGTTGAACTAAGTTGACTTGACTTTGAATTAATGACCATCAAGATGTAGACTCAAACTCAATACAGATCTAATATAAGGTGAAACTTGATTCAAGCTAAATAATGTCAAACTCAGACTTGAACAAAATAGGATCAAATTGAGTCTCACTGGGTGCACTGAACCTTTGGCAATACTCCAAGGTTATGAGCAATGGGTAATGTTACCACCCTGGCCTGAACTAGAATTAGTTCAAATAGAACTAAATAAGGTCAAACTGAGTCTCACTAGGTGCGCTACAAAAGTATTTAGCAACACTTCAAAGCTATACCCAACCCCATAAGCTATTGGTGATGTTACCAAACCAAAGAAGTTAATCGCCAACATGCTCCAAGCAATCAGCTGCACTTCAAAGCTATACCTAGTCACATAAGCCATTGGTGATATTGTCAAACCAAAGAAGTTAACCACCAATACGCTGCAAGCTATCGGCCACACTTCAAAGCTATACCCAACCCCCTCAGCCATTAGTGATGCTACTAAATCAATGAAGTTAATCAATAATACGCTCAATGTTGTTGGCCATACTTTAAGCTAGTCAATCCTAGAAGTAGTTGATGATGTATTATTCAAGCTAGCCAACCCGAGAAGTAGTCGATAATGCACTGTCAAGCTACTCAACACCAAAAGTAGTTGATGATGCATTCTTCAAGCTAGCCAACTCCAGAAGCAGTTTGCAATGTGCCCTTAAGCTAGTCAACCGAGAAGTAGTTGACAATGCATTCTTCAAGCTAGCCAACTCTAGAAGCAATTAGCAATGCGCTCTTAAGCTAGTTTTTGCAGTTGACAATGCAATCCTCAAAGCTATACCCAACCTCATAAGCAATTGGTAATGCTACCAAAACCAAAGAAGTTATCACCTATGCTTTATCGGCTATAAAAACACTTCAAAAACTAAAGAAGTTATCATCTACACCTTATTGGTTATGAAAATACTTCAAGGACAAAAAAGTTATCACCAATACCTTACTGGCTAATGAAAATACTTTAAATAATGAAGTTATTGTTGATGCCTTATTGGCTAACTGAAACACTCTAAATAATGAAGTTATCACTGATGTTCAAAGCTGTTGGAGACACTTTGGATTTCTTCCATTTCTTTTCACATCCCATTAGACGATGCCATCAATACCTATCAAAGACTGAGTCAATCTAAGTTAGACGTCACGTGATTCAATGCAGGGAGAGCGGGCAATAGTATATATCAAAGCTTCTTCTTCACTCTTTATCTTTTCCTTTCTCTATTTATTTCATATTTCCTATAATTTCACATTGAAATTCATTGTAAAGTGAGGGTATGCCCTTGCTTAAGCCATGTACCATCTTTCTTAAATCAATCAATAAAATAATACTTTCTTCTTTTTTTGTGTCTCTATTTTATTAACTAGGTTTCTTACTTTAAGAGGTTCCTAATAATTGTTGAGATAATTAAAAATAGGAGCTTGTGCATATTGAAAGTTATGCTCCTACAACATCTGATGGCATACTTTAAATTAAAACAAAATTTGATTTGTGATTCGAGGTCACACCCTTGGGGTCTCCACTATCCTGGGTGGTTAACTTTGATCCCATATGGTGTCCCAACATACTAGTTAGATTATTAAACCTAACTCTAATTGCCTGAACTATTAACTATAGGTGGTCAAACTAGACAAAAAAACTTTATGAAAGTTTTTTACAATTTTGACTATTTGACACAACTTCAAATTTAACTTGGACAAATGTAAAATAAGCCGATGAATTCATATCTAATTTAAATAAGGTGTCAACCCAAAAACCCAAATAAATTAACTATCAATTCCTAGACCCTCGATCCAACATGAAATTAAAATATAAATCTATGAAATTGGAGTCGATCTTGCCTTTTGAACATTCTTTCAGTTTTCAACTTAATCTTTAAGCTTCATCTTCAAATTATCATCCTCTTTACCTTTAAGTTATTATCTTCAAGATTTAATCTTGAGACTCTATCTTTGACAAGATTGGATAATCATTGTAAATCCTAAAATTTAGCACAACTTAAGAAACTTGTTAAATATTAGTTTGATCATCACCAAAATCCAAAGGTCCACAATCTCTCCTTTTTGATTATGACAAACTATGCATATAAGATAGATTTACATAAAAGTAATTAGGCATACTTTTAGCTATATAGATCAATTAACAATGAATTTAACAAATTCCACAAATATGTATATTGTTCTCTCCCTTTTGACATCACCAAAAGCCTAATTTCCTATACATGAGTGCATAGCAAAGACGATGGAATAAAAAAAAATAAAAATTTTAAATTTATCTCTCCTAATATCATACATCAAGAGATATGAAAATTTCAAGAATGAAAAATAGATCTCCTATCACTTGTTTAAAAATAATAGTCTATCAAAATCCAATATAATCAATATTTAAGGTAATAGAAGCTCCCCCTTGATATATGCATAGATAGATTTAAAAATATTTAATAAATTATATAAATGCTCCCTCTATCTATGATACTAATAGAATTAATAATCTAAGTAGGGAATACAAAAAAGCTTCACGAGAGATCAATACACAAATTTTGAAAAATTCATTTAAGAGCAAAAAATCCTAAACTTTGTTTAAAAAAAATTAAAGGTTACCAAGAAGATCTATTCTCAAGGATGTTAGTCTAAAAGCATGAGCATGGGGCTTTGATACCAATTGAAGGCCAAAATAGACATCTTAAGAGGGGGACGAAATAGGTTTTCAAATAATAAAATAAGTTTTTATTGATTCAAAGTCTAAAAGCACTTCAAGCACAAGTAGATGATCAAAACTCAATTACAATTAGTAAAACACTTAAACTGTATAAGAATGATCAATATACTATCATACATAGATAATTTTTGATCAATATCAAATAGAAAAGTAGAAAGAGTGCAAACTATTATACGTTGCTGGCAACCAACCACTCCACTCTATGACTCTTGTCTCAATCTTGAGGATTTAAACCCTTCACTAGAGTTATTGCTCTATTCGGGTGAAGTCATGCTCTTACATCACCTCACATGCTATGAGTGTCACCCCATACTAGAACCAATCAGTCACTCCTCTCAAGTAGAGAAGTGTGCATTCTCACTACTCTCCTAAAACTAAGAAGATTACTCAATCCTCTCCTAATAGCTTAAGAGAGTTGCAATGATAAAGATTGAAAACACATAAAAACAATCTAATGGCAAGAGCCTCTCAAAGTTTGAGTATAAGGGTATGTGAGGTTTTAAAAGTTAATGCCTATTTGAGCCCTTATTGAGGCTAGAAGGCTTTGAAAGTGTGGATCTTGCTCTAAGAAGTTTCCTCAATGAGAAAAGAAGTCCCAATCCTTTATATAACTATTGGAGTAAAAATCTAGGTATTAAGAATCATTCATGGTTATTTCAACTTGGTTTTAGTGCTTGAAGGGCAATTGAACTCATTCCTACAATAAAAAAAATTAGCCATTAAATTTTGTCCTCATGTGTTTATTGCTCAGATTACATGTTTGGGTGATTGAACCTTGAGTCTAGACAACCAAAATGTTGTAAAACCATAATTTTTTTTTGTCAGTCAAATTTAGGCATTGAATGTACCAGTTACGATGTCTAAACTTGACTTTAGGTGCTTGAGCTATCTAGTTTGAGTGACTGAACTTGGTAGAAAAATTTTCTTAAATTTTTCTACATTTTTGACTATTTGACACAATTTCTAATTTAACTTGAACAAAGATAAGATAAGTTGATGAGAGCATATCCAAGTTAAATAAGGTGCCAACCCAAGTAAATTAAATTTCAAATCTCCAACTCAACAAAAAATGACATGCTACCCCTATGAGCTTCGTGTCAATCTCACCTCTTGAACATTCTTCGACCTCTTAACTTGATCTTTACACTTACATCTACAAATTATCATCCTCTATATCTTCGAGTTGCCACCTTCAAGTTTTAATCTTGAGAATTGATCCTTCACAAGATTGGATGATCATTGCAAATCTTGAAACTTATCATAGCTTAAGAAACTTGTTCAATGTTAGTTTGATTATCATCAAATTCTAAAGGTCAACAATTTCACGTCTAAAGTTTCTAAGGTAGCATTCTCTTTGTGCTCAGTTTTCATTCTTAGAGCTATCATCACTTTGCATTACTCCCATCTTACATGCATTCTACTCTATGATCCTTAGATCCTTCAACAGATATAGACAAGGACTCAACTACTTGATTTTTTTCACCTAATCAATTTAGAAACCTCAAACATGTTTGAATCTATTTTGACTAAAATCAAATCTAATTAAATTTTATTCAGAGTGAAGACTTGTATGCCACTAAATTATAGTTCAAATGTGAGTCTCAATTAGACTTAAAATGATGGTCAGATTTAACCAAAAATTGAGCTCGATTTAGACCCAAATTGGTGTAAAATTCAAGCTCAAGCCATGTTCAAACCGAGTGGGCTAAGTGGGCTAGTTATTTGGACTAAATTTGGACCTAGAATTCATCCAAAATTTGGACTAAAATGAAAAATATAAAAATTTTACAAATAGGTTCCTATATTGAATAAATTCTTACAAATAGGTCCATAGTCTAATTTCTCTCAAGAATAGGTCTCTAGAATGGAATTTTATGGAAAAGTCCATGAAAATTTTGAAATTTCAAATCAATCTGCACAAATTCTTGGCTTTACAAGTAAAATCCTCAAAAAATTTATATTTATAAATAAATCCCTAGAATTTCTAATTTTCATAAATAAGTCCCTCAAAAATTTTTATTTAGAAATAACTCCAAACCTTATTATTTTATGGACCCTAAAAGTTTTAAAATTTTACAAATGGGCCTTTTTTGCAAAAAGGCCTCTGACACTCATCAAATTATAATTCCAAATAATCCCCCTGAAAATTTCATATCACAAGTAGATACGAATTTTGAATTCTCTTATCCACAACTATCTGTCCAAATAGAACTCATCCAAAACAAATAAGAAGAAATCTATAAGATTCTTGACTTAAAAAATTTGAATGAAATCTATTCCAATCCGACCCAACCTTCTCGAGTCCTATAAATTTCATCATACTCCCATAAAAAGAAGGGTGGGAAGAGTAGAAACAAACTTGTGAAACTCCTAGAGATCATCAAGGAGAGACAAATAGGAGATAATCAATGGGATGAAAGGTACTTTTAGCTTTTTTTTCTTTAATCTCTTTCCTTTCTTCCATGGAGCAACAAGTCTATCACCTTGGCCATACTTTGGCAAAGCTCTGCCAACTGCATTCTAATGGTAGCAATTCTTTGCATGACTAACCCATGCATGTAGAACTATTAACTATCTCTAGGGTTCGCCTAACCCTTGCTTTGACTCTTAGAGCTATGCCACTATCTATTGGGGCTATCATCCCCATTCTTGAGGCTGTAGGCAGCCTTTAGCCCCACTACTGGCCAGCTTATGCTCTACCCAAGCTCCACCCAAGCCATTGGCATACTCCTGTGCTCTCACAGGCTTGTCTAAAAGTTAATCAATATAGTGCTAGCTTGTGAGCTCAACTAAAAATCAAATTTTGACTCAAGGCCAACCTACAAGTCACCTAAAAGTCAACCAATCTAGGGCCAACCTATGGGTACACCTAAAATCCATTTCAAATTGAAGGCCAACCTACATACTTGCCTGAAACTCAAATCAACTTAAGGCCAGCCTACGACCTCTCCTAAAAGACAAGTCAACTCATGGCTATCTTGTGGGCTCACCTAAAAGTATAATTGATTCAATGGCAACATGCAAGCTTTCCTAAAAGTCAAATCAATTAAAAGCTAGCTTGTGGGCTTGCCTTAAAATCAAATTGACTGAGGGTAAGCCAGCAGGCTCACCCAAAATGATTATGATCAATTCATAGCCTAAAGACTCTATAATCAGTTAAATTAAATTAATTAACATAAATTAATTTAAAATTATTGACCTAATAAAAATGGAATTAAGCTGATTCAGCTAAACTAAAAATATTGATTAAATTTGTTGGCAGACCCAGGTTCACCACAGATTTTGGCTTGGCGGGTTCTTTGAGAACTTGATCCACTATGCTACCCTTCTATCAATATGTACAATGAGGAACTATGAAGAAGATAGTTGGGAGTTCTTCGATGATAGCCACTTCAATGCTAAAGTTAGTCCATCACACAATAGTAAATGTAGGGTAAGAATTTGGGTAGTACCCCTTATCTCTCTTGCTATTGTGTTATTTATAGTGTGTCCAGAGATTTAGTCTATTATGATCCCGTGATTTTAGGTAATCACCTCACCATATTTCTTATAATGGATAGTTATCAATCCCAAATCATTAGGGGTTAATTTTCTAAAGCAGATGTGGATTAGATCTTATAATTATTCGGTGCTAGCCATGAATCAACTGGGATGTCTAGGCTTGATTTACCACATGAAATTGGACTTAGTTTGCCAAGTGAGAGTGGACTTGGTTTGCCATATGAGAGTGGACTTGATATGCTATGTAAATACGAGCTTAATAACCATGCAAGATGGATGGAGTTTTGTGTTTGTGCTTTGCCTTGAGAAACATGGAGTGCATTTTTGACTGAGCATTCCTTTTTGAGGAAGCCGAATGTTCCGTCATAGAAAAAATATAGACACTTGTTGTTATTATGGTATTGCCCTCTAAGCTTAGACATAGTACCTTTTAAGGAATCTTCTATTGATTAGTGACATAGGCCTTTCCCACTTGTCATGTATCAGTTGGTAGGATCACCTTTCAAATACAATTTTGATAATATAAGGGTCTTCTCAATTAGGCTTGACTTGCCTTTCTCTCTTCTAGAATGGCCTGAGTCAAGCCATCCTGTTATGGGCCCTTGCCATTTGTGCTCGATATATTTCTAAGTTTTATTGTGCCAGAAGCCTTGTTGCATCTAAAGAGTCTAGCTCATCAAGGCAAAGAAGAACATTGTCTTCTCTTGAAATTTCTTCTTGCAAGGCAATCTTTAGAGAGGGGATTTGCACTTCTAGTGACAAGACTATCTCAGTCTTGAATACCAATGCACATGGTGTTGATTGCAAAGGATTTTGATATGTGGTGCAATAGGACCATAGTGGCTCAACATTCTTTTGGTACCAGCCTTTGTTATTTCCAGCAACAACCTTTTTCAAGATCCTCAAAAGTTTCTTATTAAATGCCTTAGTGAGTCCATTGGCCCTAGCATTGTAGATGGATGAATTCTCCAATCTATTTTTTGATGATGTGCGAAGCGTCCTACCTTGAAGCTTCTAAAGAACAATCCATTATCATAAATGATCCTTTGAGGAACACCAAATCAATACAAAATATTTTTTTTAAAGAAGTGGATAACAACATCTGCTTTTACCTCTTTTAGTGGAATTGCTTCAGCCCATCAAGAGAAATAATTGGTTGTTACTAGTATAAAGTGATGGCCTCTAGAAGAAGATGGCTCGATTGGGCCAATGATGTCTATACCCCATACTTCAAATGGCCATAAGGACACTATTGGATGTAGAGGATTTGGGTTTTGTGGATAAAGTCACCATGAATTTGGCATAGGTGATATCTTCTCACGTATTCAATGCAATCTCCCACCATGGTGGGCCAATAGTAGCCCACACACTTAATCATCATTATTATTTTTGGGCCTATTGATGAGCTCCACAGGCTTTGGAATGCACATCATACATGACTTCTTTGGCCTCTTTGTCTGATAGACAACAGAAAACTTATTGATCGAAGGACCTTCTATAAAGAGTGTCATTGATATATAAAACGTGTGCGGCTCTCTTTTTGAGTTGTTCCCATGCAGACTTATCTTCTAGTAGTTCTCCACTTTTTAGGTAGTTGGTGAATGGTATTTTTCAATATGTAGCCTCTTTTACTAGTTTAGATTCAGTCTTCTTGTGTTTGATGCTAAAGATTAAGTTCATCATTTTTCTACTGTGGACCAAGAATATAATTTCTTCTTGATTAGGACCAGCCAGTGCCTTTGCTAGTTTGGCTGAGGAGTCAGCTTCCACATTGATGGACCAAGAGACCATAGTTATTTAAACATAAGGAATTTGTCGTATGAGCTCTTGAGCCTTTTCATGGTATTTCAGAAGCTAAAATCTGTGGACTTTATATTTGCCTTGGACTTGGATGATAACTAATTGCGAATCATCAAAAATATGTAGGTGTGATATTTTCATATTGAGAGCCATTTCTAGCCCTACAATTAGTGCCTTATATTAAGCTTCATCTTTTGTACAAGGTTTTGAGAGGGAAAAGGAGTATTATAAAATACCCTCATTTGGAGTAACATAAATAAGTCCAATGTCTGCTTTGATTTGTAGAAGCTTTGGTTTGATCCCTGGTATGATAGATGATGCTGCATCAAAATATAGTTTCTAGTAAGGTTCCCCTTCTTTGGCCAAAAGGATCTCTTTGTCAGGAAGCTCACAATTCAGAAGAGAGTCATTCAATACTGGATGAGCTACAAGAAAATCTGCGAGGACTTTTCCCTTAACTGCCTTTTGAAGAGTGAATTTCATATCATATTCCATGAGGATTAAAATCTATTTTGCTAGACTCCCAATAAGTACAAGCCTAGTCATCAGGTATTTTATGGGATCAATCCTTGATATTAAAATGACTTGATGAGAAAGTAAATAATGTCTCTGTTTCTTAACTGTGAAAATGAGCACTAAATAATGTTTCTTGATGGGAGAGTATTTATTTTCTTCATCACTAGCATTCTACTCAGATAGTAGAGCACATTTTCTTTACCCTCTTCATTATTCTAGGCAAGAAGTCCCCCAGGGATCCTTCCATTATTGCCATGTAGAGAATAAGGGATTTATCAAGTAGAAGCATTGCCAAAACTGGTGGATTTAGGAGATATTGCTTGATCTCTTCAAAGGCTTGTTGGCGGTCTTGGTCCCAAATGAATGGAATGTCCTTCTTTATTAACTTTAAAAAAGGCTTGCATTTTCTAGAGAGGTTTGAAATGAATATTTTTATGTATGTAAGTGAACCTTGGAATGACCTCAATTGCTTTAAATTGTTGGGTGACGGTATATCCAAGATAGTTTTCATCTTAGATGGGTCAATTTCAATCCCTCAATGTGTTATAACAAAGCTGAGGAACTTTCTCGATGATACCCCAAAAGCGTACTTCATAGGATTCATCTTTAGGTTATATTCCCTAAGATGGTCAAATACCACTCTTAGGCCTTGGACGCGCTTATCTTTAGACATAGTTTTAACCACCAATTCATCCACATAATATTCCACTAAATGGTGTATGAGGTCATCAAATATTCGAGCCATGGCCCTCTAAGAAGTCGCACCTACATTCTTGATTCCAAAGGGCATCACCTTGTAGCAGTAAATGCCAATTGGCATCCTGAAGGCTATATGTTTCTCATCATTAGGATGCATCATGATTTGGTTATATCCTAAAAAACTATCCATACAAGAGAATATTTTCAAGTTGGTCATGTTATCAATCATGATTTTCATTATTAGCAATGGGAAATCATCTTTTGAACATGCTTTATTCAAGTCCCTATAATCCACACAAATATGGATTTGGCCATTCTTCTTCTTGACTGGCACAATGCTTTCTAGCCAATCTAGGTTTTTTTTCTTTGATAAAAGATGCTTTGATCAATTTCTTCACTTCTTCTATCACCTTCTATTCTAGATCGAGTTTTATCTTTTTAGGTGCTTGTTTGATAAGTGAAAGCTCAAGATTGATGGCCAATTTATGGACTTCAACTTTAGGATCTAGTCCAGACATCTTCTTGTAGCTCCATATGAAGCAATCAATGTACTCTTGGAGCATTGCTTTGAGTTGGGTTTGGCTTTCCTCTAAAAGTTAAGTGCTAATGAAAGTTGGCTTGGTGTCCTCCTTAGAGCCTAGGTTGACCTCTATTAGTTCATCTACTATGGCTTGGCCCCAATCCTCAAGTTCTAGCAGAGGTTCTTTTGGTTTGAGAATTATCTCTTCACCAAGTAAGTCATCATGTTGAGTGAGGTTTGGTGAAGGTTCATCTGAAAGCATTTTGGCTGCATCATACCCCCCTTTCTTTTAGTTCTAGTGAAATCCCACCGAGGATATCACCTTCTTGTGATGTTTGAAAAGTTACGAACACTTCAGTGCATGTGTTAGGAGTTATTGATATTTATTTCGTCATCCTCAAAATCAGAGAGAGGTCCCATGATGACCATGAGACACATGTGGGCATTTTAAGTAATATAGCCTAGTTCTTTATGGTGCATTTGGTTCAAAGGATTAGGATCATCCTATCTTGACTAACCTACCATCCAAACACCAAAAAGATAGCCATATTATCTTTATGTTACTTTAAAAATAAATTACTATACTACCCTTACATTCATTCAAACTTCAATAAATAATATACCCAAGGGCATAAAGGTCCAAAAAAATTTAAACCATTCACTAGTTATACTAGCATCCAAACACCAAAAATTTGACCAGACTATCTTTTTGTACTTTTATCTTGATCTTGAGTTTGATCCCAAACCAAACAATGCCTTAGTGTTCTTGTTTCCTCTTCCAGGAATGTAAGTACGTCCTTTGAGTGGATTTCACAGATAGGAATTGGTAGCCTAATCTAAAGGAGTTATGAACTAAAAAGTACCAGTATGAGTTCTTTTAGTAAGGAATTGGTAGCTGTTACTTATGTAAATGAGTGAGAATAGTAGTTGTAGATTCAGTGAACAAGTTTGATCTTCTCCCAAAAGGGATATAGGGGGTAAGGGTCCTTTCTTTTGTTGTTGCGCTGAATAGCAGTTGTGTCCTCTTCTCAAAGAAGGTGTTGAGTAAAGGATTAGTTCATCGAGTCTAGTGAACTCGATAGCTTAACACGAATAGCGCACAAGCTTTCCTTGACTATAGCATGAGTAGAGTCTTGTCTAGCTTGACAAGGGGTACTGCTTAACTTGATAATAGCTCGACTAGGTCACTTCACTTTCCATAATCAAAGACCTCCTTTCTTGTATTTAGAGTGTATTTTTTTTACTTGTAATTGAGTATAGGTAGTAGTAGTTGAGTTGAAGAGGTCGCTATCTCCCCAATAAAGTCTCACTTCGTGGACTTCATGAGCAAAGAATACAGATGACCAAAAATCAAGTGCCAATCAGTTTGTTGTCCTGCCTCTGCCTATAGGTATTAGGTCCCTGCTCTTTCCAATAAGCGTATAAGTTGAGGGGCTTGCTTACCAAAAGAAACTTCCCTTGCCTCCTCGTGGCCTTGACACTCTAGTTTTTGTAGCTCTTGTCCTACGACCTTCCCTTCCTTCTTTCTATTTTTAAGAGCACTACTTGAGAATATGCCTAAAATAAGTGGAATGAAGTGCTTCCCTTAATATGCCAAAGTCCACGATCTAAAGAGGAGCCAAAGGGATATGGCTAATAGATTGACTTGCCCTTCACTTCGGCCTCTCGTATGGTGGATGACTCGAACTACTTAAGTCAGGGCTCAAACTGTTCTGGATTTCTGCTTTCACACTTCCAAAAATGCTTTCATGTCAAAAGATTTTTTTGGGTTGGGCCAACATTGAAAATAAAGATCACTTTGATAGCCTAGACATTTCAATAGGCTGCTCAGAGGTGATGGGTTCTCTAGTAGAAATTCATCAGCAAAGAAACTCAGAACTTGCTCAAATAGTGCAACCCCTTTTGAGACAAGAGATGTTCCTAATTCCATTTTCTCGTGGATCTCACTGTTCAGCCTCTTTCTTCTTCTTCTGGAACCCTTGGAGGATGAAAGCGAGAAGAATTCTTTGGATACTTTTGTGAAAGAGTCCCCTTTTCTTAGTCAAATGCATTAGGCAATTGTGACCCTTGAGCAGGAAGGATGAGAGTGAATCCAAATGAAAGTGAGGAAAGAGGAAGTTCATGATTGAGGGCTAAGAATGCTTTACTTCATTCGACAAGGAAAAAGTGCAAGTTTCATCATGGGGCGGGACTAGACCAACCATTATCCTTCTCTTTTGACGCGTAACACAGAAATCTATCTTCTAGAGCTTGACACACATAGGCTCCCTACAGCAAAACTCCCTTTGTGGGTACCTATTGCATGTGTTAAGCATAGAGCCTTCACGGTGCTTTTTGCTTTGCTACCTACGAGCACTCCCATGTCTATTTGATACTAGAAATACCAAATTTAGAAAGAAAAGAGAACAAATGGTAGGAGCAAAAAGTTCCACTAACAATAAGACAGGAGGAATGATCAATCCCAAAAGCTCATTCCCTTCCTTCCTCATCCCTTCCCTACCTTCTTGGGTTAGCAGTTGATGTTGTTGCCTTAGACCTTTCTAGGGCATGACCCCTACCCTAACAGAATGGCTTACCATGCCATGCGCTAAGCTAGACAAAGTTTTTTAAGAAAGAGGTATGTACTGATTAGAGAGTTGCATTCTTCTCCTGCACATCATTAGTCCACTTTTTGGACAGTGGATTGAGCTTGTACCTATTTTACTAAATAGGGTCAGGTTCGCTCCTATGACAAGTGTAGCTTGTTGGCTGCCAGAAACCGACTTTCCTCAATCATTGATTGTGGTGAGGCTCCCCCTCTATTGAAATCAAGAGAAGAAGTTTTCTTGAATCCACGAGAGATATGAATAATTTCCATTCTACCTCTTGGTTGAGAGAAATAAGCCTGACTTGATCGATACCACTCCAATGCCAACCTTTCTTAGGACTAGCTATTGCCTTTTCTTCATAGTAGGAGTCAATACTCTTTGCAATGTTGATGGGTTTCTCCTTTCCCTTAGGATTGGCATCTGACAATCATTGGATTGCTATTTTCTAGCTGTGATACAAATAGATCATCAGCTATCAGTTCTATCTTTGACCCAAAAATCATACAACTTTATTTGCCTTCTGCCTTGTCCACCACTGCAAAAAGGTTCACTAATTGACCATGGCCTCAGTCTGAGACTTGGCTTTGGGGGGATGCTTTGTGGAGTAGTCTCTTCAAAAGAGCTATCTACCAAATCGAAGTAAATAGGAGCTCGTCGATCTTCTTCTAACTAGTGTTGTGCTATCACAACTCAATATCAAACAATTTCAGGAATCTCTTTGACCTTAAATGCGTCTAGGGTAGGGACCTATCCTCTTCGTAGGGGGCCCTTCTCTCTTTGAGTCTAAGCCCTGGAACTGCTTGTTTTACATACATTTTTTGTGCCACCAACTGTCTTTCCCAACACTTTTGCTTTTTGCCATAGAGGTTTTTAGTTAAGAATGATCGAAATCTAACACATGCGAAGGTGGGTGACTTAATGCTCCCATTTACATTCTTGCCCGGTCAGCTCCTATCATGGTTTTCGATTGGAAAAATGCTTATGAACCTACTATATTGGGTTGGGAAAGTGACCTGACCTTCATCAATTGATTTGGTTGGTACGACCACTTTGCTTGTTACAGGGAACCAAAGGATTGAAGAGGACTTGGCCTCGTTGACTTGTCTCTAAGCTTTAGATGCTTCATTCTTGTGAATGGGATAGCACCCCTAGTTCATCTTGCTTTTTTTGAAATGGAGCTGCCTTTGTAGTATATTTTCCACCTGACTTGATGAAATAAATCAAGAAGGGTTCGCTCTTCTATTTTTCTGCACCTCAGCTTGAGACATTGGCGCCAAACTATGAATCTGATCTAGTTGCTAAATCTGATATCAATTGTTTCTTGATGACTTCAAGGGGTGGGTTAACAATTCCTATCGTAAAAGAAGATGGCTGGTCTAGCCCCTTTGATGTTGCTGACATAGATGGGGTGCTTGTGTCTAAGTCCTCTCTCGTCCAAGCAGTTGAAGACATCTCATCTCAATCAAAGGTGTCTCCCCAAACCGAGTAGAAATATGGAAGTTAGGGGGTCGTGTGCCCTAAACTATTCGCTTTATTTGAGTGACTACAGGATCCATCACCTACTCAGCATCTAGCCATGATACAAATGCCTCGTTCTATTGTTGTGCCAGTCAATCTTTCTTTTCTTTCATCTTTATACTTTTAAGAGAAAGCTAGTCCATCTATGATTCTAGAGGGGGTACCCCCTCCCCCGACTCCATTAGATCTAGGGAGAATTGCTCCATTCAATTAAATATAAAATACTAGTTGATCTTCTTATATTATGGTATGCCCCATAGCTCACCTCTCACTTTCTTTTGTTTGAGTGGCTATCGCTTCTCTTTGATTATATAGTGGGAATTCCTCTTTTATCATGATTGGTTGGGCCAGATTCTTCCTCTATTTATCACTCCCCCATCCCTCCTAAAGGTTGGGAAAAGGACAGGTATGCTAATGGCATCTATTAGAGAGTGCTTTCCTGGATTGGTTGGTTTGAGGAGTTCAGGTGTTATGATAAATGACAATAGATTGATCCTCTATCCCAGGCCATTCCATTCACCTAGTATTCTTCTCAATCTCAAACGGCTAGGGCACATTCAATTCTTCCTTGTTTTATTGCTTTCTTTACGAATCTCCAATTTGAAGCAAGTCTTTGATTCGGCATCGAAAGTAAGCATAGAGGAGATTGAAGGACTGTTCCAACAAGATTGTTAAGACATACAAAAGTAAGGGTCCACTAATCTAGATGGGGTCAGCTGATGCGATTTATAATTGCCATAAGTGCTGTCCCAACACAGATTTCTTCCTAGTACTAGTCGGCTTCCTTGACTTAGCGTAGCGGGGGGAGCACCCTGGCTTGAAAGCACCTCTTCGTTCCCCCTCTCTTGGCGGTGAGATTTGATGATATGGCTTCTTTGTTTTGTTTGAAAGTCATCTACTGCTCATTTAGTTCTAAAATGATTAAAAAAAAGTCTTTCTCTTGTTGGCCAAGTCATTTGGTCTGGCCCAACCCTTTTTTTAAAGCAAAAAAGTACTAGCCACTACCCTCATCTATTTTTGCCATGGACATTGAGTCATCACGCTTCTCTGTTTTAGCTGGTTGCTCAACAACTATGGCTCGTAGATTCGTAGAAGAGAATAAGAAGTTTACTTTGGCTTGTGCTCTAGAATAGAAAAAGGCAGCCAATACATACCATATCTAACCCAGAGCTTTTGAGCCTCTGTTTAGCTTCAAAAGAAGGCACTAGTACAATGAACATGGCTTTGGTGCATCCTATGCCCCAACTAACTAGTGTTTGACTTGACTCTCCCCCTATCCTATCCAATGAATAAGGGGAAGGCTAGCCTATCGATGACTGAGCTAGTCTAAAACTACTCCTGACCTCACCAAATGAGTGAAGTTGAGATGTTGATGAGAAAGGGGCGAGTCTCAAGGCCAAAGAGTGCTCTTTGAATGCTATTATGCATCCTTATGAATACGTCAGTGGTTTTTTTTTTCTTTGGGTATAGCAGGACTTGAACCTACGACCATTAGGTTAAAAGCCCAATGCTCTGCGAACTAAGCTATACACCCAACTTTTATTTTTTATGGAACGAAAAGAGTGTGGCTTGCCCCTGATCCTCTCATCATATCACAAGGGCACAGTTCTATATAAGGCTTGTACTACAGAGCAAGTATGGTCATCTTTTCACTCATTAAAGATTCTATCTAAAAAACAAAGTCCACAAGAGATACTACATAAAGTAGCCCTCATTGAAACTATCTATGAAAAAGGTAAGGCCATCTTTC
The DNA here is from genome assembly GCA_005019695.1 of Trichopus zeylanicus subsp. travancoricus. Lineage (NCBI taxonomy): Eukaryota > Viridiplantae > Streptophyta > Magnoliopsida > Dioscoreales > Dioscoreaceae > Trichopus > Trichopus zeylanicus. The sequence goes on from RXID01014251.1 coordinate 109,171, forward strand.
TTTTGGGCAGGTTCAACTAGGGGTGTGCACTATTTGGTTAAAATCGAATTAAACGACCAAACCAAAACTGAATAATCGGTTCGCTGCTCTCTCTCTCTCCAAATCAAACTGATTTTCGCTTTCCCTTCTCTTAATCCCATCTCTCTCTGCTTACTCAGAGATGGCCAACCACTTCATCGACAGAGTTTTTTGGCTTCCCACCGACTTCCTCGACAACGACGATGACCTTTTCCGAGAGAGTGAACCAGAGATAAAAGGAACCAGACCGGGGTGTGGTAGGGTTCCTTTCGCTGGTGAGATCCGGAATGGTTTGTGTTCAGATCTGAACTTGCCGACGGACATCTAGAGAGATGGAGCGCGGAAAGGAGGATTATCTGTCTGGGTTCAGCCGTCAAATGGCTCACTCCTTCCTCGATGATGATGATGACCTTTTCCGAGAGAGCGAACTGGAGATAAAAGGAACCAGGCCGGGGTGTGCTAGCATTCCTTTCGCTGGTGAGATCCGGAACGGTTTGGGTTCAGATCTGAACTTGCCGACGGACATCTGGACGAAGATGGAGCGCGAAAAGGAGGACTATCTATCTGGGTTCAGCCATCAAATGGCTCACTCCTTCCTCGACGACGACGATGACCTTTTCCGAGAGAGCGAACCGGAGATAAAAGGAACCAAGCCGGGGTGCGCTAACGTTCCTTTCGCTGGTGAGATCTGGAACGGTTTGGGTTCAGATCTGAACTTGCCGATGGACATCTGGACGGAGATGGAGAGCGGAACGGAGGACTATCTGTCTGGGTTCAGCTGTCAAATGGCTCACTCCTTCCTCGACAATGAAGAAGATGTCGTTGCTTTCCCTGGATCAAACCCTAAGGTATCTATTTTCCTTATACAAATGACCAGATCCAGATAGACACTTACAAAAAATTCGGTTGTATTTTGGTTCGGTTCGGATTCGATTTCTATACTATTCAGTTCGGTTCGGTTTTGGATTTTAAAAATTTGGAAATTTCGGTTTGGTTTATTCGATTCGGTTCGATTCGGTTTTAACCGAATGCACAGTCTTAGGTTCAACCAAAAGGAGTAGTAACTCTATGCTTTGACATTGTTCTAGTTCAGCACTCTCTTTTCTTTGTCCAATTCTGTCTGACCAACTCACGAAGGATGTTGAGGCCCTTTGGTTGTGTCAAAACCTCGGCGGCAATAGTGATGACTTGGCATGTACAAACTTCAAGCATTGATGGAGTGTGGATGACACGACCCCTGCTGTATGAAGCTATGGTCTTCCTAGCAACATATTCAAAGATGACTCAATATCATAGATATAGAATGAAATTTCATGCATAGCAGGTCCTATTTTCAGCTTAATCAGGGGGGTGCCCACCGCATCTCTTGACGAGTTGTCATACGCTCTCACCCTTACCATAGATGGTGTAAATAATATCGGATCTAACCCCAGCATCACTGTTCTCAATGGGCACACATTCAGCCCTAACCCGGACACGATGAATTTGGAACCTTGTTCTGTAAACGATGATGTTTAGAGGCCTTGTGAATGTGCGTGGGCTCATGTCCTGCTAGGCATATCCTTTTTTAGAAAATTGGATGGGCTGTGGGGCCACTAGTTGGCCAATCATCTCTTGGAGATTCTCTAGGGTTGTGCCTTGCAAGACATGAGCATTTCTTAGACCTGGTGGAAGGCTTCACGATGAGATTGTGAGGTCTACAAAAGAAAGATCCAAAATAGAGATTATAGATTTGGGCCAGAATCCTTTTCAAATGCTGGGCCACTTTCTTGGATATCTCGCCTTCTTGCTTGGTGTGGTGTGCTTCTAGCATGGTTGGCGCAGCTCCTCTCAACTGAGTAGGTTGGTATATTCAATGACTGGATCTAGTTACATTGTTGATGGAAACAAAGGTTGAATACAGCTTAGTCAAAGGCACAGATGAAGGGGGAGCATACGAAATAGTCTCTGAAGGGGAAGGAGAACCCCTAGTGAGAATTAGGCTTGATAAGGTGAGCTCTAGACGGATGCACTTAGCCCACTTCTTTCTTGGCTGACACGACATCGAAGAATATGCTGCTAATATAATTTAAAAAGGGAATATAGCAGGACATGCATGAAAAAAAACTAGCATGCTGCTAATATAGTTTAAAAAGGGAATATGGCAGGAAATGCATGAAAAGAAACTAGCTTTCCTACGTTAATGCTTGCTTTTTCACTGTCTTAGTCATGCTCAAAATCAATTAAGGGCACTCTAGAGCCTATAAATAGAAACCTTCTATAGAATCCGGAAAAAAAGAAAAATTCTTACACACTACACCTTATACTTATATAGAGAATGTGCCCTATAGCATAGCAGAGTCAACTTATATCCCACCAAAGGCATACAAGAGGGAAGAATGGGAACAACCCAATGGCTGAACCATTTTTTTAACATACGTACGAGGACCAAGACTATTGGGAATGCTAGACCTGTAACGAAATCTTTCAATCACAATGACATGGATACTCTAAACCTCGAGGAGATGACGATCGAAGGGAAATAGCTCTAAAAGATAGCTTGCATGTAAGCCCCCTTTTCAAGGGTTGAAGACGAGAACTGCAACTCATGCTATACTTGCGGGCTAGGAAAAATGAGCAGCTTACACTTTAGTAGCTACCATTTCATTAGCTCTAGTATCCACTAGCTTTCAAGGAATGGAATATTACGGAGCACCCTCCACTATTTTGAATAGTATTTATGGTTCTACCTTTTTCTCAGCAGCTGGCTTTCATGGTTTTCATGTGATTATAGGTACTCTTTTCTTGATCATATGTGGTATTCACCAATATCTTGGTCATCTGACCAAGAAGCATCACTTTGGCTTTGAAGCAGCTGCATGGTACTAGCATTTTGTAGACGGGGTTCGGTTATTCCCATTTGTCTCTTTCCATTGGTGGGGAAGTATATGAAAGAATGAATAAGTGGATTGAGGAATAAATGCTCGAAGACAAAGAGAACCGCGCTTTTCCTTTCCAAGCATTCTTTCATTACCGCTACGGAGCGCCTATGTGCCTATATGCCTATTGAGACTCGCCCGGTTTGGGGAGGGCATACTGTTATTTCTGAGACCCTACCTTTCAACACCGGAATGCTTTATGTTAACTAGGCCTTGGCTTTGGCTTTGGATACTACTGCATTGAGAAATAGTAGCTCTTTTTCCTACCTTACTTAACTAAAGTTGGAAAAAGATGAAGAGCACTTGACCAATGTGTGAGATGAGCTTTGGATTACATTGAAATTTAGGATCAATGAGTTTTTTGTTTAGCTGAAAGTATCTATGCTTCCTCTATTATCCATACTGGATAGTGGCTTGGGGCATAGGCTTTCTGGGATTAGGCTTGCTTCCTTATTTCATTCCTCTGGTCCTTACTTATTGATTATGGAATTTGAATGGACTATTTGAAAGAGAATTTTATTATAGGTCATGTACACTACTACTAAACTACGTAGGCATACTCAACTTGATATGCTTCCCTTGCTCCTCGCTTGACCTGCTTGCTTTCTCAACTAGTCTACTCACCATGATACACTTGGTTGCATATCTCCTATTGTCACACCGGCAAATTTCTACCTTAAAATTTCACCCGTGATGGCGCCAAGGTTCACCCACTTCAGCCCGCCAAACTCGCACAAGCCCACAAAAGTATAGAGGAGAAGAGAAGTACAGCAACCTTGCCAACCTTTTATTGCTCACATAAAAGGAAATACAACTCTTAACACGGAGTGACACCTATCATAGTGGGGTTGTCATGGGAAGTGGTAGTGCAAACAAGTGAGGGCTATGCTTGATCAATATCAAAGAAAACTAAAAGCAACGAGCTCGGGGAATCCCTAAAAAACAACAAGGAACCAACTTTACACTTTGCTTTAGGAACTAACCAATGAGAGGAGGGCACAGGGTGATAGATGAGTGATTAAGTTGACCGTTACCCTTGTTCTTGAAGATGGAAGAATTTTGGTTCACGCTAGCAAAAGAAGGAGATATTCTTACCTTACACAAAGGCTGGCTAGAGATTTTTTATAAAAATACTGGCTCCTACCAATTCATAATATAATGATAATAGTCAAATTTGAATTTCATGGATTACTTAGTACTATGCATTGAAACAATTCATGTGATAATTGAAGCAAAGGGTTAGTGCAGCACAACGAGTAATGTCTCCCAAAAGTAGTAAGTGGTACGTGCTCTTTCCGCATTCCATAGATAGAATTAGAATGTTTTTGGTTAAGTTCTTTCTTTCAATGAGTGGAAAGTCAATGTAGCCCCACTTTCTATAGCTATAGCAATCTAGAGTGCTCTAATGCTTAACACATGGGATATTGAGCTTGAGCCCAATGGAATCCCGCTCTTCTCTTTGCTACCTCTGCTTTTGCATCTCCTCTATCCCAAGTGTGTTGAAGACATGGTCAGCCATCACCTCGGGCACATAATCTGACTCTTTTGCTCACCTGATAAGTTTAAGCATGAGAGACTCACTTTCTTAGGGCTGTAAGTGACTGATAAATCCATTTCTTATTTTTTGCACCCTTTAAGTCTTGCTCTTTCACCACTCTATGGGTCTCATGAGATTTTTTTGAGAGGTAGAGAGAGAGTTTGTGGAGATACAAAGGTCTTTCATAGGCAGCTTTAGGAGAGAAAAGGACAAATCCAACTAGGGGAAGTAGTATGAATGATGGAGGTGCCAGTTCCATGTTAAGCCAGCTTTTTCATCATCTGAGTTTCCGTGCTGATTTTCTATCCAAGGTGTCAACTTTCTCCATCTTCAATTGAGATTATGTTGATCGATTTCTAACCTATAATGTGAAAGCTATCAAAAATCATGCATTGGATGGATGTCCAAGAATTGAGAAGGAAGGACACTTTGATCGGGAAATCATATCCTACCTCTATGGCTAGTCTGCACTCCTTGGACTTTTCAAACTTAGCGAACTAAAACATCTGAGTAGCTAAAGAAAGGAAAAGTGCTTTCATTCATAGGATTGGATGATGTAAAAACCAGCAAGTAGCAAGTGTAGGTTGTGTTGCTGTATAAGCCCAAATGACTTGTACAAAGTCAGCAACCATTTTAGGGTGCAAGCATGGGCAATATAGTATTTATGGTGTGGGGCATGCAGTAAACTAGTTTTCTAAAAAGGTTGGAATATCAGGCCAAAGAAGGTGATAGCTTTGTTCATTCATTCCTATGGTTTGATCCTTCCTAGTAAAACGCAGTGTGTTCAAATGATGATCACTTTTATGTGAGAAAGGGGACCACCCTCTAAGCCTAAGTATTCCTCAATGACCGATAGCTAAGTAGTACTGAGGGAAAGGTGAAAGGAATCCCAATTGGGGAGTGAAATAGAGAAGTTGAGATCCGATGCAAACAATCAGTCGAAGGAGCGAAGAGCTGGCACACTCACTCTAATGGCATACCTTTCACATGATGGGTCAGCGAGGAAATGAGAACAGTGGCTTAAGCCATTAGGTGTAGGTGCTTTCTTGAAGTGGAAGATTCTAGTTCCTCCTATTTGACTTGAAACTAATTAATCTAGCCATGAGTAGGTTGAAGAGAGCTCTAACAAGCCTTGGAGGACCAAACCCACATATGTGGCAAAATACAGGGATGTCTTGTGGCTAGGGGTGAAAGGCCAAACAAGATCAGATATAGCTGGTTTTCCATGAAATCTATTTCAATAGAGTGTATGATGTCGATGACCCGAGGTAGAGCACTCAATGGGCTAGGGTGGCCCCCATTTTACTTGACCAATCCTATGAAAACTTTGAATATAGGTCATCATCATTTGTACAGACAAAGTAATTGGATGCTAAGATCCAAAGTCGAGAGGGAAACAACCCAGATCGTATGCTAAGGTCCCTAAGCAACAACTTAGTGGAAAAGGAAGTGATCAAGCAATGACAACCAAGAGGTGCACTTGGAAGCAGCCATCCTTTGAAGAAAGCATAATAGCTCACTAGTCTAGCTCCATGGCATCACAAATTTCTCAGGGCTCAAGTGATTCACTGAAGTGACAAGACCTTGAAAGCTACTTTTTCAAGTGTCAGTAGCGGGACATTCTATCAATCAGGGAAGGTTTTTGCTGACAACACCTGGAGATATCAGAAGTGAGAATACTTACATGAGTAATGAGAAATCCTACAAAAAACACAATCACCTGCCAATGGAAGGCTTTTTGTGTTCAATTAATCTACACAAAGTGAATTGGTCCCTAAGGAACCCCCAAACGGGCTGCTATTCGATGGGTACATGAAAGTGACAAAGTTGCTTTGACTACTGAACCTTGCCAATCTGTTAGAGTGAATTGAATGATCGGTCCAAGTGCTGCCTCCTCTTCCCCTCACTCTCCTTTCCCTAATATTCACCGTGAGTCATCAAAGCCTTAACTAATGAAGATAGGTTCAACCTGGCCTGGTCAACCTACACTACTGGCACTTCCAAAGGTAAAGCTCTTGTCTTTGGTGACCAGCAAATAGAGGGTGTACACCCTGTAGTTTTGAAGCAAGAAGGATAAAAGTAAAAAATGATATATGAATGAGCTGACAAAAGGGCAAAAAGAGATTGGATTTCTTGCTGGATTGAGCTACATGAAAGCATTGACACAGTAGGGGGTGGACACTTTTTTTTTTCTCTAATAGTGAAGACTCTGAAGTGGGTGAACACTCAGCCTAGTGGGTGAACATGTTGAGCATAGGCTAGAGCACCTGCTGACACCTTTCGAAGCACTTTCATGTGTGAACCAAAGTCATCTTGTGTCACTCATTCCTTCAGTGCTCACCTTTTTCACAAGGCCTTTTTTTGGGGTTATGAAAGAGCAGAGCGTACCGCCTTGCCATAGTCATGAGGATCTTGATAGTCAGTCATGGTCAATTATGGTTGAAACTTCCAAGAAAAAAACTTTGAATTGGGAGGGCGATCCTCCTAGTGAACTGACCATACCCCAAACTGACATAGGTGAACAAGTAGAGTATACTAGGGCACATTGAGAGAACCATGTCAAAGGAACTCAGCAAAATAACCCCATTACTTTAGGAGAAGGGGTGCTCTCCTATCTTTTGATTATGAAAGCGGCACATACCAGGGGGTAGTGATTGTTTATTAAAAACAAAGGACTTTGCTAAGTGGTAACATGATGTATAGAGTCTGACACCTGCCTAGTGTTGGAAGTTCGAAAGGAGAAGTGTGATAAGCTTTGAATGGAAGCCCCTGTAAATAGTGGTAGTAACTCTAACTGTCCTAAGGTAGTGAAATTCCTTGTCGCATAAGTAGCGACCTGCATGAATGATGTAATGACTCCCTCACTATCTCCAACATGGACCTTGTGAAATTGAATTCTCCATGAAGATGTGAAGTACCAACAGCTAGACGGTAAGACCCCATGCACCTTGATTGTAGCTTTGTAGTGACAACAATGATGGAAAGTGTAGGATAGGTGGGAGGTGGTAAAACATGAGGACCAATCCTAAAAGACCACTCTTTCATCTAAGGATGCCTAACCACCACACCTATAGGAGCGCAACACTGTGAGGTGGGTAGTTTATCTAGGGCAGATGCCTCCTAAAGAGTAAAGGAGGTAAAGGAGGTGTGCAAAGGTAGGCTCAAATGATGATACTTCTTGTAAGCATAATGGTATAAACCTATCTGACTATGAGACCTACTAGTCGAATAGAGGTGAAAGTCAACCATAGTGATTCAAGAGTCCCATGTGGAAGGGCTCTTACTCAATGGATCAAAGGTATGTTGGGGATAATAGGTTGATGACTCCCAAGAGCTCTTATCAATGGAGTTGTTTGGCACCTCAATGTTGACTCATCACATCCTCGGGTTGAAGAAGGTCCCAAGGGTTTAGTTGTTCACTGATGAAAGTGGTACATGAGTTGGGTTTAGAATGTTGTGAGACAGTTCAGTTCCTATCTACCATTGGTGTTAAAGGGACAACTATGAGGAGCCAACCCTACTATGAGAGGACTGGGTTGGGTCAACCTATGGTGTACCGATTGTTATGCCAATAGTAGTGTCGAGTAGCTAAGTTGGTATGAAAGAACTACTGCAATGTAGGAAGTCCTTCTAGTTACAAGTTCTCATACAAAGTTTTTGAATAGATCTTCAATAGGCAAGAGGTGTAAGCACCACGAGGTGTGAAGTGATCTCATACTAAACTAAACTAATTTCACTTTCCAACAAAAAAATGAAAGAGAGTCGAATCGATTCTTGCAATTGTGGTCAATCTCACTACCTCTAAAGTTGCCACCCCCGAAGGTCTTGAAGATTGAATAACACTGCCAACCTATAGCAACAAGTGGGTGAGACTCAAGTAAAGTACAACGGGTGGGGCGTGCAGTGAACTTAGTAGCTTTGGTGTGCTACTCTTCTTTCATTTTTCTAGAAACTACCTCTTATGCAAGCATGAAGGCAGCCTTGCTCATGCATGAAAAGTAGGAGAGGGGAAGAGTGGAGCTCTAATCGGAGAACCTATTAGCAACCTAAGAGCTAGTTCTATCCCAACCAGGCAAGCAAAGCCAGGGAACCCTAGTAGGAAGAGGGAAAGAAATATCAGGGGGAAGAAGTAGGGTAGAAGAATTGGTTGACTTATCAAGCTCATGACCTAAAGACTGCAAGTTTGAATCCTATCCCTGCCTAATCACATCAGATAGAGGAGAGAGTCCTGCTCATGAATCAGTGTTCTCAATAGTGGAGAGCAAGACAATAGATGGAAAGAGTTGCCATTGGATAACTAGAACTAGAATTGAATGAGCAAACGAAGGCTGAAAAGTACTAGTTATGAGTGGCATATAGGAGCACTACAATTATGTTAGGGGCATTTTCATAGTGGGGCCTTCCAAGGGAATAGGGGTGCAACATCATTAGTGCCATTAGTGATGTTAGTGAAATTCATTTTCCAAAAGAAAAATCATATAGGGCTTTTTGCACATAACCTCTCGTATTATAGTATGTTCTCTCTTTTGGTCTAGGTTAGCAATCTTAGCTACCATTTTCTAAGCCCTTTCTATCCTGGTGAAGTGGATGCGTAAGGCTAGTCTTCTTTGTTCAACTATTCCACCAACATTGAAGAATGATAAATGGGGGCCACGAGGAAGGAGATCATCATCCACAATCTAGACTTTGACCTTGAATTGCTAACCCAAGTTGACTGACGAATGGGAAGATCCTTGATGGTACAAGACTTAGCCCTTGTTGTGGGATAATTTTTTGCACTGCTCATTCTATCTTTCTTAGCACACACGGGGCTCTTTGATGGATTTCTCGCTATTAGCACAGAAGGGTAAGGATAGATACCTTTTCATGCACTGACTCTCACTAGGGAAAGCTTAACTATCTCTTGGTGTAGTAGAGTGATCTACATAACTTGTTGTACAAGCTGAGGCAAAGCCAACTTGCTAGCCAACAAAATAAGGGGGGCAGAGACTCCATTTTATGTGTCTCAAATGATCATAGGTTCAAAAATAGAGATCAAAGACTCTACTCTATCCTTGCTTCTTGATTTTTATTTTCATATTGAGGGATTACATTCTATTGGTCAAAAAGCATTAGTGGTAGCCATGATGACTGGGGAAGAAGGCTGAGTGGATGCTTTCTAGTAAAAGTCAACATGACATAGCCTGTCATCATGCCTAACAGAGAGATTCGCCTTGGTTCTATCTATCGTTCTATAGGGAAAGCCAATAATCAGCCTTTTGATCAGGTGTTCAAAGGCTACCTTTAGCATAATTAGATTCCAATATAAGAGAGACTATCTGCACACTATCACCTCCATCCAAAAGGACTTTCTTTTCCAGGCCAATCAATCAAGTAGTCCCATAGGAGGTCAATGTAGGAGTTGTTGGACCAAAAGAAGGTGATTAATTAGACCAAGGACTACCTACAATCATGCCAACCATTGAGGTGGTCATGTAGACAAAAAACAAGGGCTCTCCTAAATCAAGTACACTGGTTGTATGTCAAACAAAATGGGCTTTGTAGGACTCAAAACCTACCTACACCCACTAAAAGATTGCCATTTTGAGAAGACGAGGGAGCACTACACTTCAAAGATGATTTGAGCATAAAAAAGGTAAAATAAAAAGCTTCTTCCCACTTCTTCATTTTCTATCCACACAACAAAGATCACACCTTGTGAGAGCCCTTGGATGGGACACATAATAGCTCCAAATCGAGTCCATTTAGGCAAAGGAGATCTCTTATTTCATGGTAGTCGTGTAGCCCTCTCAAGCACTCATTCTTTGCTTCTTCTTATTATATATGGTTGAGAATGAAAAAATGGGAATATCCCTCTCTCTTGGTTAATAAGCAGCTAATTGAGGTAGGCTTTCTCAGCATGAAAGAGAGGCTTTTCCACACATGGCTTTCCAAGGACTGACTTGAGTCAGTGTTTTGTCAGTTGAGGGGAAGCACCATTATTTGCTCCTAGGTATGGCAGATCCTCATCTCCCTGGCATGTTGCCTCTTCATTTCCCCTGCAACTCAGGCATGGTGGGCCTATCTATTGGCTGAGGTTATGGTGCAATGGAAGGAATAAAGGTCTCTTAGATCAAGCTTCACTTTTTGAGTTAACGCATCAACCACTAGATTCATGTATCTCAGCTTATACTCAATCCAAATATCAAACTCAGCCAAGAAGTCTTGCCACCTTGCTTGCTTAGGGCTGAGCTTATTCTATTTTTTTGAAATAGCTGGTGACTATGTTATTTGTCCATTTAGACAATGAATTTTGACTTGAGCAGATAGTGTCTCCAAGTGTGCAAATAGTGTACTATAGCAGTCATCTCCTTTTGTTGTATTGTGTATTTCCACTCAGTGTCATTGAGCGTACTGCTCTCAGAGGGGATTGGGTGCCCCTCTTACATAAGAACTCCACTGATGGCATAGTCCGAAGCATCGGTATGTATCTCAAACAATATCCAGCAAGGCCAGCACCGGATTAGCCATGATGGCTCCCTTTAAGTCTTCAAAGGCCTCTTGACATTCTCTCGTCCAATGCCATGTTCAGTTCTTCTTAGCTTAAGGAGATTAGTCAGAGGTGCAACCCGACCTGAAAAGCATTGGATGAACCTATGATAATAGTTTACTAGGCCAAGAAAAGATCTTAACTCATATACCTTTGATGGGGATCCCATTCCTCTATGGCCTTCACCTTCTCATTGTCCATGAAAATGGTCCCTCCCTTGATCTGATGTCCAAGGAACAAGACTCTTCTATTCTAGGTGCAGTGGCTAGGCCCTTTGCTAAATCTTTGATGCTTATGGGAATACCGTACGCCAACAGTAATTACCATAATCAATCCATTCGTTGGTTCGAGACTCAAGAATTGAGTTTGGTTACCCTCTAATTTCTAATGAACAACCCTGCGTCCACCACACACACACACACACACTCCGCCGCCACTCCCGCCGCCCTCCTCCCCCCCCCCCCGCGCCCACCCACCCCCACCCCCCTCTTTGTAGGAAGCATTATCAATGCCCTTTCCCTAACCCACCCACCCCCCTCTTTATAGGAAGCATTATCAATGCCCTTTCCCTAAGGAGAGTAGAGTGAGGTGTGATCACCAAGCGAACAGAGGTTTGCTCCCCCTGAGGGGAAAAAGGAGCTATTGAATAATCTTTCATGTGTGTTTCTATGTTATCTAATCTCTCTCTATGTTGTGGTTTTGGATCTAGTCTCTTCACTCTCATCGTATTAGGTCTTAGTGTAGGAGCTGGAGCAAGCAACCAGAATACAAGCAATCAGAATAGGAGTAAGTATATGTAGTCATAGCTAATAATAGGACTCTTTCTCATCCATCGTATTAGCCACCACCAATAGAACTAGCAACTAGAACAAGCTCAAAATGTAGGAATAGTAACCAACATCGGCAAAGGGATGATTGAACTACCAAGAGGAAGAACCTAAGTCAAGGAAAACAACTGTCACACAAGCATAGAAGACAGCCATCCCATAGAATAGAATAGAAAATTGTAGAGGATTTGAAGCAACAAGGATTTTCAATCCTTTCCCTTGGGTAGTGGATTGCCTACTTCTCAAAGATAATGCACAAGAATGAATATATTAGTAAGGCAAGGAAACTAATTGACTTTATATACATTTTTGGAGAGATGAAAGGAAAGGGAAGTGCGTGAGACTAATGGTGCTCAGGATGCATTATGGACTGATATTGTAACTAAATCGACTCAAAAAATGAATACCATAACTGAACTAGTCAGTTGACTGCTAAACTGAAGATGCTGACTATGTTGAAAGATTAGGTCATCACCCATATAACTCTTATTGCTTTTAACACTACCATAATAGGGAGATTGATATTAAACTAAAAGCCTAACTAGGACTGCTAACACCTTCTTCTCTTCCTAGAGGAAGCCTAGGTTCAAAGTCTTATTTATATTACACGTAGCAACTCTTCTCCTTCAATCCTTTAATCAGCTCTCAGGAATGATGAGAGAGTGACTATGCCGAAAGATGGAACTAGAACTGCTAACCCAGCTAGGTTCATAGAGGACCTTAAAACTAGTAGCAACCCTAGCTTAGCACCTAGCCTCTTTTTGAGCGCTAAGCTCTCTTCTCTACATCACCCCACCTTGAGTGCTTCGCATGCAATTCCTTCCTACTATAGCTAGCTTCTTTCTTCCTTTTTTTTTACTATCTTATTACTAGCTTCTTTGAGTGACCTAGAAACTCCCCCCTCAGTCCTGGTGAGTAAGCCGAGCCCTTCTTACTTGAAAGGAAAGGACTTCTACCATGAATAGACTCCTTGCCTTGGGATGTGCCATATCAGCAACTTCAGCTTCATACCCTTTCTTTGGCCTGCTGAGAGAGAATTGGGCTAACCCTATGGCCTTACTGAATAAGTGGTTGACAACCCGACTTCTAGGCCAATTCCTACTTCAGAATAAAAAATCTAGATGGAATCCTATCCTTTAGCTTATTCAATTGGAGTTTCTTGATCTGAATGATCTTTGCTTAAAAGAAGCGAAGTTTGGCTTTGTAGTCTCCCATGAATGGAACAAGTCTGAGCTCGACCATAGAAAGGAGAAAGACCTTACAGTAGAAATCCTCAGAGCCTAATAACAAGAAATCATAGTGGATTTAGAATATCATTTATCTAATGTCAAGAAGGCCATCAATTCCAGTAGTCATTGATCTACCAACACTAGTGTAGTATTTACAATTTGCTTGGGATAACCGCTAGTTACTATAAGAGAGTATCAAGAGCAAAGCTGCTCCACCAAAAGCAGGGGAAGGTTGTCAAAAACTGCATATCTTCCATCTTGTGATGGTGATTTGGATACATGAAGCTATAAGCACCGGAATGAGCACCAATATCACTTTCATTTGAATTCCAAGGACCTAAAATTGACCCTTCTCAAAGGGTGTGTTTGGGTCATGATGGTAAGGAAATTCTATTGCAAAGACATTTATGAATATGAAAATAGCCCAAAAGATGTTCCCCAAACCAATCATTAGGCTCAAAAATTGATCCCAACACTTAGTTCCCAAGCACACTACAACCAGACACCACTGTAGAGTAGAACAACCCTCTATGAAAGACCTACCTTTTGCCAATGCCAAAGCAACAAGATGGCATACCATTCTAGAGAGCTAACCCTGTCATGAAATGTAATGAGGCTTTCTTTTAAGCTTGGCCTTTCCTCTATCAGACCGATAGTGCGGTGTGACACAGAGATAGAATTACACATAGACTGATAAAAACATATTATGGAGCCCCTTTCCTTTATCCTAGCTTATAACTAACAAAAAATTTCAAGCATCAACCCTGGATGCTAAAGGACTGAGACTATTTATTACTTTCAAAGGATTACTTTATTGGTAGGAGTAGGGAAATTATGTATCCCACGTGCTATCTAATCAATCCCTTGTTTATAGCTTGTGTGCTAGAGTAAGGATATTCTTCTACACTCATTCCCTATACTGTATGAGTTAGGTTCTTACTCCCAATAAGTATAGACTAAGGCTACATTCTAACCCAGTTGGTAGTAAGTCAGTCTTACCAACTATCATTTAGTTGTATCCAATCAGTAGTTAATAAGACAATAAGAAAGCCACAACAGCAAGGAACAACTTCTTCTCTGTATGCCCTGCATGTGAGAAATGAGTCTACCACCACCTAGTAGTAATTAGCAAGCTGGCAAGGAATTAGAAGTAAGCATCAAAAGAAGATCACCTTGATCCTCACTAAGCTTGTGATTAAGCTCAAGAGGTGTCACAATGGACTTACCATATGTATCTTTCAATTCAACATATCAAGAACATACTTTCATTGTGGAGGTCCTTCCACCCGCAAGTAGCGGATCTCTCTTCACCAAGTTATAGTAGTCATTCTGCCTATCCCAACCATTCTGAAGAGTAGGCAAAAGCCCATATGGGCTGGATATCTTCAATACAATGAAGTCATAGTCTTCCCAATTTGCGGAAGTTGGCTCTACTCGTCTGCTCAAATTTGTGGAAGTGCTCACAAATCCGATTGGGTTATTGGGTTGGTTCCTCCTGCTTTGCCTTCAGGGATAGAAAGAATGCCCATAGCGCCAACTTTGACAAGTTAGTGAGAAGAAAAGGTGGTCCTGCATCTATTTTTGAATGATATCATTCACCAAACTTCTCATAGGGACTTGAATACTCTTCTATGGGTGGTAATTGGTAGCTAAAAAGATCAACATTGGTCCAAGAGGAGATCATGGGATATGGTTTTCTTGGTTCTACCTTAGGTTATCAATCATTGAAAGAAATTAGGCCTAGCATCAGCATTAAATTTAGATGGCCCTTTCTAGTATCTCAAACTTGAAACCCTTTCTATGGATTGATCTAAATAACCAAGCCAAGGTGCACTAGCAACAACCATTCCTATGTCCCCAGGATCAAGTATTGAATCCAAGAAACATAGAGAAAATCTAAATAGAAAATTGATATTGACACCTTCTCTCAAAATTGAACATAGAACTTTGTTATGCGGAGATGGCATGACAGATGAAATGTTCTTAACTTAAGGGATAGGGGTCCATACGGGATTTTTCATCACTTCAAAATATTAGAATGAGAAATATCATGTAGTAGGTTTGTTAGCTAGTTCAGAAGATTCTCTCTTAGAGTCTTATGGAAGGTAGGCTTTAACAAAGACTTATAACCAATATGCCCCTTAGGTGAGTGTGAACTAGTGAAAATCCTAACAACTACTACTTTTATTGATGAATGAGGCCTTATGAACATTGTGCCCCTTTGGGTTAACTAATAGTAGTTAGTAATGTTGCATCAAAGGAAAGTTCTAAAGACAGACCGTAAGCAAAACCAACTGTCTTACTATGCATGCCCATATCTCACTAATTGTTTAGTCTTACCCTATTACTTCCTTTGAACACTCAATTGCCCATCATTTGCATGAGATTCAAGAAGGTTAGCCTATTGCTTACTGGCAATGTGTATTGACTCATTCTAGCTCTCCTCTACTTCAACCACTAAGAAAAAATGATGAATCAAAAATCTATCTTTTTAGCTGAGAAAATATCTTGGCTAGGCTAGGAGAAAAGAGTTCCACATCTCTCATCCTTTCATAGACCTTTATCTTCATATAAAAAAGGAATTTCTAGATGAAGAGTAGAGTGCTAGATACTCTAGTTTTTAGTTTCTACAACTACACTTTTACCTTTCTACAACTCCACTTGCTTGGTGTGCTATGAAAGTTATCCCAATAGTAAAGCCCTCTATCTATTAGGAATACCAGGCAATCTCATATCAAGAATAGCCTTTCTCTATTGAAATTCATTCTGATCAAATAAGGTGTTTGACTTATTAATATGAAATTGATAAATGGTGAGAAAGTGACTAGCTGATATCTATTCTCCAATGCGCAGAGTAGTCAAAGGGGAAGTCTACTTTGCTCCATCTTGTATTGCTCTAGGACCTGGGAGCCGATTGAATGATTCTTATTTTGTTCACAACATTAAGTGTGGATTGGTTCAAAGCACTAGGCACCCTTAATGAAATTAATATGCCCCTTCAACCTAGCTTACAGTAAGCCAGAAAGCCTTATCTTCCTAGTGAGGAAGTTCAGCCGAGTCCTTCTTCCTTTGCTATTGATGCCATACCAGTAGATAGGCCCCCATTTCTTATGATGTAAGTAGTGCAACTCCTATTCCTTCAACAAAAGTGGCTATTATTCCTTCACCGAGAAGGATGAAGAAGACTAGTTTACACTTGTAGGCTACTTTGCTTAATTCCACGCAAACACCCTTTGACACCTTTTGGGTTTGAACTCCTCTCCTCTCACTACTCTCTTTGCTTTTGCCTTGAAGAGGCTTGTAGAGGGATAATTTATATGCTTTCTCATGTAAGAGAATGGTACTTGTTAGTTAAGAGGTTTGATCTAAGGGGGACAACGAGCAAATGTTGAGATTGAAGGAGAAGAGGACAGTTGTTAGGATCTGATCAAGACCTATTATACTTGGTTGTTCATGCCTAATGCCAAGGCCTTTCATATAAAGAAATTTGTTGTATTCCCAGTAGGGATTCATATCGTAGCTGGCTTGCTCCTAAAGTACAATGAGATCTTTTGGTGGAACAAATTAAGATCAGATGATCAAGATGGTTTGGGCTTGGCATTGGCATTCAATAGCACCACTTGGGAGACACCGGTTCCCAAAATATCTGGATAAAATAAAGAATATAAGAAATAAAGTTAGAGGTTGCAATAGAGTGGAACAAGCACCAAAAGGATAGGGAGAGTCTAGTGAGCTGCTATTGTCTTGGATGTGAAAGCATTGGTTCTGGTGAATCACCTCCTATTGATGATGGAGAGAGAGCTATTAGCTCATTGCCATTATATGCCATTTTTCAGATGGGATAGGGGAAAGGAAAGAGAAGATGAGCAGAAAAAGCTGCTTGAGAAGTTGTTAGGAGTTAGGAGGAATGCACTCTTAAAGAAAATGCCACTAGTAGAAGAGGCTTAGCAATCATTCAAAAGTTGTGATGTCACATATCTACTTTAGCTGATCCACTTTTGATCGAATTGCATGTGTTAAGCATAGAGAGAAAGATTCTCCTATTGGATTTGCATCTTCTCATTTGTCTACTGATATTCATACCAAGTGGCTTCTACCTAGTTGATCAGTTTTCATGAAAGCACCTTTGGGCGAGATCTACTTTTCACTCTTGGCTACAAAAAGCTTAACTAAAACATGAAAATGAAAATGTGCATTCTATCTACAACATTTGTAAAGAAAAGGGAAGGATTGGTCAACTAATAACTATTGTCTTTGGGACCACGTTCACATCAGTCGAAGTGGTGGAAGGCCCCTCTGAGTCAAAGGGGGAGCTTTTTGGTCTCCAAGAGATACAATTTAGTATCTGAATTGGCTAAAGGAGAGTGAAGAGGTGGCTACTCCCCCAACCCATGGGAAAGCCTCTTCCAGTGGGTGCATTGAATGTCCCACAATCAGAATCAAATAGGATGGGTCAAGCTCTCTGTCGGTTTGGTTTGCCTGCCCAATAGCTTTTCAAGCTTAAAATATAGCCCCTCCCCGTGCATGTAGAGAATTCGTAAAACCATTATTTTGAGCAATGAGTGCTATGTCAGTCCAGTCTAGGACTGAATCTATAGGGAAGGTATTCTAATAAAAGAAAGAAAGGGTAAGAGACAGGGAGGTAAGAGCGAGTAAGACTATGTTATAGCAAGAGAACAGAGGTTAGACAACTCGTACTAGAGGAAAAGGTTTCGGGTCACCCATCCCCTTGATCGAGACATGAACTCATCCTTATTTTGTATAGTAAGAAAGTGGTTTATCTCTTTCAAATAAGCACATAGCATGATGGAGGAGAAAGAGATGTCTATGATATGCTATCGTGAGACTAGTGAGTGAGAGATGATCAGTTATATGCCAATCGATCAGTTATTGAATAAGCTCTTGTCTATGATCCGCTGCCTTTCATGTCTGATTTTTTATTATAGCACAAACCACCCCACGCCCTCCCTTTCTTACAATAATACATCTCAAGGAGCAGAACATCCCAAGGAGTCAATGATTTGCAAGTCAAGACTATATATTGGAGTAGAAACTTAGCCTTATTAATTTTATTACTTTTTCTTTCTTTCACTCTAGTTAATTTTGTGCCCTCTCCTATTTCACATGCACTCCAAGTGTCTCTCCCCCACATGCCCATCCCCGTACCCCCACCATGATCCCCTTCCTTATTTCCACATGCAACCCCCTTGTCCCCACCCTCTTGGCTATCCTTGTATCCCCACCCCAATGCTTATCCCCATATCCCTGCTCCATGCACTTCGTGTGACCCTACCCTTATTCCCATCCTTGTATCTCCATCTTGTTGTCCTCCCCTATTTCCATATACACTCCCTATGTTCCCACCCCCATCCCCTCGTATCCCCATTTCCATGCACTCCTCACATGCCCACCCTCATTCAGTCCCTATGTCCCTACCCTCGTGTCTATCCCCATATCCCTACTCCAATGCCCTCTCCTATTTTCATGTGCACTCCCCATATCCCCACCCCAATCTTGTCCCCATGTTCCCACCCTTGTGTAATCCCCATGTCCCCATGCTGATGTCTATCCCTATATCTCCATGGTTGTGCACTCCCCATGTTTTCACATGCACAAGTATGATGTGCATCTAGATGTAATAAGTTAGCTACTTAATAAAATACCTAAGGTGCCAAAGAGGTGGATAGAGTCCCCTCAAACTTGTTTGTGTATCAAATCTCTCAATTCCACATTGGTTTGCATTATCTGAAACGTCATTAATTTCATACATTTCTTTTATTTTTTTAAACAGATAACATATAAAATAAAAAAATTTTAAAAACATAAGAATATATATCACAAGGGGCACAACCGAAAATCTTATCATGGATTTTATTCTAAAAAGTAATAACTGACATAAAAGCCTCTCACGTAGCTTGTCATAATTCAAAAATATGGGCCTTGATGATACATCAAAACAAAATGGTCCAAGTCAATGAACCGAAAATGATTCAAAACCTCATTTGCAGGTTGGGTATGAACCGAAGTTATCACCCAAGGTCATAATGCCAAGGTAAAGTCACTGAGTATTTCCCAAGGTCACAATGCCAAAGTAAAGTCATCAAGGTATTTGAACACTAGGTGAGCTCAGTAGCTAGAGAACTAGACCACCAAGAAAGTGCTCATCTCAAGGCTACCAAAGACACTTGGTGGGTTTAGTCCATGTATGGAAGTGACTAGGTATTCAAAGAAACCAGCATATATATATATATAGAAATCAAGGATTTATAGCAATCTATTGCTAGGAATATGGAGGAATTATGGCTTAATCATGGTGTTTGGGATATGCTTAACTACCACATCAGTCTATAAATACTGAGGTGATCGTAAAGGTAAGGGACTAATGCTCAGTTATTTTCATACACCATAACAAAAGGATTTACTAATTTGATCAAGGCATGTGGGACTCAACCATGTATAAGGTGTTCCAAATGATGTTGTAAGGTCCAGCTCAAGCTTGGTATTCTAGTTTGTTGAGATACTCCATCACTTGCTTCTATGACCTCGCTGATAGGTTTGTAGAGCAATTTGTCTCACTAATACCACAATGGAAGGATCCCTCCACACTCCTCATTCTAAAGTAGAAAGAGAGGGAGAGTTTGCAAGAGTACCATACTTAGTTTAACAAAGCTAGACTCTAACTCACTGAGTTGGAGAGCTCGATCATTCTCACTATAACAATTAACAAAATTCAACAAGCCCAAGTGGCCAATGAGCTCATTTGATAGCCCCCTAGATGTTTAGCTAAGTTCATCTAGTAAGTCATATTGCATATCGATGTTGAGGAGTTGATCTTAGCAAAAAGAGAGTATGAGGGTAGTAGTAAACCAAAGAAGAGCCCTCAAGATGTCAAACCCTCTTAGCAGAACAAGTAGAAGAACAAGCAAAGAGAGTATTGAGCTAGTTTCCAAACATACACACCCTTGAACAATTTAAGAACTGAAGTGTTGGCCTAAATAGAGCATTAGGACTTCCTAAAGAGTCCCTTCCCTATTTGTGCAAACAAATAGAAACTAGACAAGTCAAGATACTACCATTTTCACAGAGACTACAACCATGGCACTAAGGAATGCAAACAACTCAAGGACAAGATTGAGAGACTAATTCAAATAGGACACCTTAGATAGTTCATCTGATAAGGTGAACAAACTAAAGTACCTGAGGAGCAGGAGGCACACTAGCAAAGGTCCCCTAGCAATCCTACCTCGGAGCTACACAACCCACCAATTAAAGGGCACCTTAACATGATCTTCAATAGCCCATCAGGCCAAAGTGAAGACTTAGCGTTAGTTGGCAAATGCTGAACCCTCACTAGGGGATAGGAAGAGGTGAAAAGTTAGCATCATGAGCTAGAACTTGGAGATATAGTCTTTTCAACAAAAGACTTGGAAGGAGTCTTGCTACCTCACAATAATGCGTTGGTAATTTTGGGGGTCCTAAATGGCTACACCATGCAATGTATCATGATTGACATGTGGAGCTCAATGAATGTATTATTTATCTAAGCTTACAACAAATGAAGATGGAGTAGTATCTAGTGCTATATATTGGGACACTCACCATATTCATAGAGGACTCAGTCACCCCACTTGGCATCATCAACCTACTTCTCATGATTAGGGAAAATCCCAAAAGCTCTACAACTAAGTTCAAGTTTGTGGTGGTCTAGACTCAATTATCCTCTAATGTGATTCTAAGTCATCCAACACTTAATCAGCTTCAAGTGGTAATCTCTACTTATCATTTAGTTATCAAATTTTTACTATAAATGGCACAGGAGAAATATGGGGTGACCAAAGCATTACTAAGAAGTGTGAAGTAGCCTACTGGTAGAACAATCCAAACTGAAAGGAAAAGGTCTAACAATTATAGAAATTAGTGAGTTCACCATCTAACCAATGAAGATGCACCCAAATGTATGGAGCAACTTGTTGACTTGATCTCGATGAAGGCTCAGGAAGAACACTGAAGCTCAAAGCAAACCTCATGGAACCCATGCATGTCAAGCTCGAGAAATTCCTCTAAAAAATCTAAGACATCTTTTCCTAGTCTCTAGAGGATTTTCTTAGCATAGACCCTTTAGTGGGGCAACATGAACTAGCCATAGTAAAGAACAATAAGCCAGTTAAGCAGAAGAAGAGGTATTTTGTCTATGAGCACCAGAAGGCCATATCAGAAGAGGTAAATAAGCTTTTCAATGCTAGTTTCACCATATAAGTCCATTACCCTAAATGGCAGGCCAATGTAGTGATGGTGAAGAAACCCAATGGCAAGCGGAGGATGTGCATTGAGTTCACTGACTTGAACAAGGCTTGTCTAAAGAATAGCTATCTGCTACTAAAAATAGAGTAGCCTGTTGACTCCATTTTGAGGTATCAACTCCTCAGCTTTCTAGATGCATTATCAGGCTATCATCAAATTTGGATGCAACCCAAAGATGAGGTGAAAGTAGCATTCATCACTGATTAAAATACTTACTATTATATCACAATGCTCTTCAAACTAGAAATGCAAGGGTAATGTACTAGAGAATGGTAAACTAGGTTTTTGAACCTCAGCTCAGGAGGAATGTGGATGCCTACATTGATGATATACTGGTGAAAATCCTTCAGGTTGAAGGACATCTCAAACATATAAGAGAAATTTTCAATAAACTTCAAAAGTACAATTTGAAGTTGAACCCGAAAAAGTGCATCGTTAGGGTAGCATCAGGAAAATTACTTGGCTACCTTATTTCTAAGCGAGGAATAGAAGCAAACCCTAAGAAAATTGCAATAGTCTCATAGATGAAGCCACCAAGATCCATCAAAGAGATACAAAGACTTACGGGTCCACTCGCAACCCTAAACCACTTTTTATCAAGGCTAGGCAAGAAGTATTTGCCTTTCTTCAAGGCACTTAAGTAGAGCCCTAGATTCAAGTGGATGGAGAAATGCAACCATGCCTTTGAAGCTCTCAAAAAGCAACTACTCGAACCTCTGCTATTGGTGAGACTCAAGCCAAATGAGATATTCTTCCTCTATATAGCCACTTTCAACTAGACAGTTAGCTCAATATTGATAAGTGACTAAGAGAGGAAATAACACCCCATATGCTTACTCATGAGTCACATACTCATTGATGGAAGTTTGGTATCCTCCCCTAGAAAAATTGTCTTACGTGGTAGTACTAACAACTTGAAAACTCTAATCGTACTTCTAGGCACATCTGGTTACTATACTTACTAACCTTCCCCTTCAAAAAATGTTATAAAAGCCAGAGACCTTGGGGTGGTTACTCAAATAGTCTATCAAACTAAGTTAGTTTGATGTTACTTTAAAGCTCAAAGGACTATCAAAGGCCAAGCTTTGGTGGATTTCTTGGTGGAAACTACTTCCTATACCACTGGACAACAAATTAAAGCTTTAGAGGTTTAGGTGAATGGTTCATTTTATGAGTCAGTGCTACACTAATCATGCTAGATGGAATGGTCATTGAGTACTTAGCTCAATTGGAGTTCAATGCCTCTAACAACATTACAAAATATAAAGCTTTCCTACTCAATTTCTAGGTGGGACTAGCAGTAGGAGCCAAGAAGTTAAAGGTATATGGCAACTCTAAACTCATGTGCCTGCAGGTTAACAAATAGTATGAGGTGAAGGACATAATAATGGTCCAATAACTAGCTGAAGCACAAAAGCTCACAAGAAAGATGGATCATGTGGAGATCTTCTACACACCTTGAAATAGCAACATAGAAGTAGATTCCCTTGCACGCCTGACGTTAGCCTTTTTAAACCTAGAGCAAAGGCAATCTTTGTGGAAGCCCTTAGTTATCCAAGTTACTCTAATTCTTCATAGGCAAACTTCATAGAAGGGGAACTATGCTAGATTGATCCTATAATTAACTACCTCAATGATAGATGACTCCTAGAGGATTCAAAGGAAGCTTAGAGAATAAAGAAGCAAGTACTGAGTTTTGTCCTAGTAGGTAAAATCTTGCACAAAAGGTGGATGAGCTTTTGTGCATAAACTTCTCAGGCAAGGATACTATTGGACTAATATGGCTTTTGAAGTAGTTGAGTTCATTTCAAAATGTGAATAATGCCAAAAGCATGCCTTAGTGCATCACAATTTGGCAGTTTGACTTCAATAAATACAAGTTGCCTGGTCCTTTAACTAGTGGGGAATGGAGATCCTAGGTCCATTCCCATTAGCCTCAGGATAGAGTAAGTTCTCAGTGGTCGCAATTGACTACTTCACTAAGTGGATGAAAGTTGACCCATCAACTACAATCACCAAAAAGAAGATCCAAGAGTTCCTCTGGTAAAGTGCTATTTGTCAATTCAAGCTACTGTGGGTATTGGTCATAGACAATGGGAAGTAGTTTGATGGTTTGAAATATAGGAACTATTGTAGCAGCCTCTACATTAAATAGAGATTCACCTTAATGGCACACCCCCAGTTTAATGGCCTAGTTGAGGTAACAAATTGAACTTTACTTCTAGGAATAAAGAAATGACTTGAGAGGGCAAAGGGTGCCTAGGTTGAAGAGTTACCATTTGTCTTGTGGTCGTATCGGACCACTCCATGAACACCAAGTGATGAGTCACCTTTCATGCTTGCCTATGGAGTTGAAGCAATCATACCCATGGAGATTGGCCTCACTTCACCTTGAGTTGAAAGTTATGATCTTGAGGAGAATGAAGCAAACATCAGAGCTAAGAATGACCTTACATCGAAGGTTCAAGAGAAAGCTCGCACAAGGATCTACAAATATCAATGATGAGTGGCCCAATACTATAATGCTAGGATATGAAGTTGAGAGCTACAACTAGGTGACTGGGTGCTTTGTCAAATCAATCTCAACAATAGGGACTCAGGAAAGCTATCTCCAAATTTGGAAGGCTTGTACAAGGTCACCTGAGTCATGGGGTCAGGAGCCTTCAAGCTTGAGCTTCTAGATTGTAGAGTACTCCCAAGAATTTAGCATGTCAACCACTTCAAATGCTTTTATATCTAAATGAAATTATGACTCTTTTCTATTTATTTGAAAATCTACTAATGACGGGACTGAAAGTTAGCTCAAAAGAAAAACCTAGCTCTGGATCCAAGTGCCCAACTAGGTGCCTTAGCTCTTTAGTTAGATGTTGGCTTTTCAACCCCACAAAACCTAGCTCTAGGTCCAAGTACCCAACCAAGTGCCTCAACTCTTCAGCTAGGTATTGGATCTTCAGCCACACAACACTAGTCTTTGGGTTTAAGCACCTAACTAGGTGCCTCGCCTCTTTAGCCAGTTATTGGCTTTTCAGCCCTATAAAATATGGGTCTGAGTTCAAGTACCCAACAAAATGTCTCAGCTATTTAGCCAGGTATTGGCTCTTCAGCCCTGCAAAACCTAACTCTAAGTCTAGGCACCCAACTAGGTGTCCCAACTTTTCAGTCAAGTATTGGCTTTTCGGCCCCTCACAACCTAGGTCTAGGACCAAGTACCCAACCAGGTGCCTTAGTTCTTCAACCAAGTATTGGCTCTTCATCAACAAAAAACCTAGCTCTAGGTTCAAGAACCAAACTAGATGCCTTAGCTCTTCAGCCTAGTATTGGCTAAACAAAGCCAACAAAAGCTTGATCAAAGAAATTATCACAATAAACACGATTCTGCCTGAAAGATAGCTCCTTCCTTACACCAAGCCAATACTTTGAAATCTTAAATTCAAGCTATGGCTTGAAGAGGTTATCAACATAAACCATTCAGTTAAGTCATTTTGCATTGTTTAAGTAGTTCTAGAATAAAATCATTCTATGTTAATCTAGAGTTAGTTCTGAATTGCTTGATCATGTGTTGATTTTGAATTACTAGTTTAGAAATTAAGTCAATCAAATTCAAGATGTGATTCAAGTTGGGATTGATTTTCCCTTTGAGAGTAAAATGGATTAGTTGGTTTTGATCGGAAACCTAAGCTAAAGCTCATCATATTCTGAGTTAAGCAAATAAGTTTTCATTCTGAGTCAAGACTCATGGGAAAATAGTATGTGAGAGTTTTTATCAAAGCAAAGTTAGCTCTAAAAAATAAGTCAAATTTACATACAGGCAACACTTAGCAAAATTTCCATTTCATTCTGAGCAAATGATAAGAAGTACAAAGTTATTTCATAAAGAAATAACAAAAGATTACATAAGAAGAAAGGGATACAAAAATTAACTTGAGGGCTCTCAGGGGTTGATCAATGTGAAGGCTTATAGGCTCTTGGGGCTCATTATAGATTTCCTCTAATACCACCTCTCTCTTGAGCAGTTCCTCATACTCATGTTTGATGGAAGAACTTGAGGTTCCTCATGGAGCTCAATTGGTAGGTTCTCTAGCTCAAAGTCGGGGGATTGATGGATTTTCCTGACCATGTCTTGACAAATGAGGTAGCCCTCATCGGAGGAGTTGACAAAGAGTTATCCTTTGTCATGAAGGTTCTCTTTGCTAACCTTCAAGTCAACCATAGTGTTTGCATTTGTCTTCTCCATCAACTTAAGGAACTCTGGACTCTAGAGAGAGAGAGAGAGAGAGAGAGAGAGAGAGAGAGCCTCTGCTCCTCCTTCACTTGCCTCAATTTTCACTCTTGCCAAGCCTCAACCTCTAGTCTTTCCATGATCGAGTCATGTTTGACCTAGAGGGTTTTTTCCTTTCCTCCACTACCCTCTTCTTCTCCTCGATATCAAGTTGAAGAGACACAAGCTAGGAGTGGAGAAGGTCCCTTTCTTCTCCATTGAGGTGGCCTTGCACTTTCGGTCCACCACCCACTTTTTGGCCTCAAAATATTTGTGCTCTATAAAGTGGAAATTTCCATTACCTGCACCTAATTCAAAAGTCACATATTGATAAGGCTTACTTTAAGAAGAAAAAGAAAGGCTAAGTGACTTACATTGGAGAGAATCTTGTCTCTATCTAGGAACAAGTTGTCCTCTGGGAGTTAGGCCACCTTATAGTTTGTGTCATCTTTAAGGTTCAAGATGAAATATTCTTAAATAGTAGGGCCATCGTTCCCTAGGGTGGCTGGGTGCCAACAGGGGCTTTGCCCCTATTCTCTTATATTGGTTAGGGATCAAGTAGAATAATTACCTCCACCACCCTTTTTCCATGGTTGTTTGAGAAGGATGAGGTGTTTGGTGATGGGGCCCTAGCCGTTTGGGGGCTTAGCAACCTGATGCAGCCTTTAGTGCCATCAATCTAGATGGAGATGCTAGGGATGCACCCTACAGCCTACTTCTTCCACTTCCCATCGTCATCACCCTAGCCATTTCCCTCTTCCACCTATTTTCTTTTCCTCCTCTCACCTTGGCTCAGGGCATCCTCTATAGGGGGCAAGAGGAACTTTAGCTTTAGAAGTCTTCCTCTTTCAGGGTGGTTGAGCAGGAGCTACCTAAGGGGCTCTTGCCCTCTACCTCAAAGCCTTATTCATGAATGAGATTTAGCTAAGGTCTAAAAAACAAGGCCAATATTAGATCGAGTTAAGACTAATAAAAAGGAAAATTTTATGCATGAGGGTCAAACTACATATTAGCAAACTGGGCCATAGAGAGGTTGAACTTCCATAGATGTTTTTCATTAGACAATGTCGGGGCAAATCTAGTATACTCTACCTCCTCAGCCCAAGATATTAACAAACAATGTACCTCATGGGAGGTCTCCAAGTAAGCTTAGTGTTAAGATGGATTACCTCAGTAATTTAGTAGGTTATGATAATTTCAGGTAAAACCTCTAATAGGATGATTCTTCCATGAATGTATTGAGGAAGGGTTTGAGGCAAATAGCTTACATAACTTCTTTGGGCCTAAGTACCATTTATCCCTAGTGTTTGGACCCTCAACAACCCTTAAAAGTGTTCTTAACATCTCTAGGGTTGGGTGGAAACCTTTAGACCTAGTGAGGGCTCGAAAGGCTACTATGAACCTTATGATGTTGGGAATAATTTGGTTTGGAGCTAAATCCCAATCACCTAACATCTCTTGGATGAAGCTATCAACCAAGTATCTCAAACCACTCTCCAACATTTCCTAGAATGTGGTAAACTCAAAAACTCATCCCTAAGCTTTTTAGCATCTTCCTCCGACCATCACAGGTCTAATTCAGTCCTGTTTGGGAAGCCAAACACATTGACTAAATATTCAATATTTTACTCTCTAAGGGTAGGCTCAGTGATCTAGCCCTCACTTTAGGAAGACCTACTAAGAGTAATAGTTTTGATCTTTTGAGAGAAAGGTAAAATTTAAATATTTTTCCTAAGGTAGCCATGTTCTCTAAGTTTGTTTGAATTAAATTGAAAGTTGATGTGTCAAATTGAAAACTCAAGCTAGAAGGCTTACTTGAACCCAAAGCCGAAGTGGCTGAGGAGGAGATAGGCCTTGAACTCGCCATTATAGGGGGGCTAGAGTGATAGGTGGATGAGAGGGAATAACTCCCCATGCAGTTGTGGTGGTGAGCATGGTAGATTTGTTTGCCGAGGGGTGGCAGTTAGAACAGTGGCCCCTTTGAGGATGACCAGCCCTTTTCAGAGGAGGACAAAGCAAATGAAGATGTCATTTGAAGAGGATTTGTCAATTAGAAGTGAGAAACCCACCAAGAAAAAAGAAAAACTTGAGGAGATCTCTAGAATGCAAGATGGCAAAAATAGGTGGAAAAACATAGAGAGGCCTTTATGTAGCCCTCACCAAATCATTGGATGCTCGCAATGTGTGGGGGGTGGTTCAAATTCTCCCCTTGGATCTTCAAAAGCACATGTCACTCATCCAGGAGGAGTTGCTTGAAGTGGTTCGGGACGAGAATTGTGAAGTACACATGCCAAGATTAGGGTGTCCCTTGACATTTGAAAGGATAGACCAAAGCCATCATCTCGAAAAGGCAACTTAAGAAGGCGGTGGCAGGGGGGGTGGGGAATTAGATTTTAGAAGAAGCTTAACATTTTAGTGAATTAGAACCAATTCAGACCATAAGAAATCACAATCATGAAAACATGTAAAATATAAATAGAGGTTTATAGAGAGTGCAAACTGATATACGCAGTTCAGTAATCAACCATACTTACTCTATCAATCCTTGCCTCAATCTTGGGGACTTAAACTCTTCACTAGAGTTATCACTTTGTTCAAATGAAGTCAGGCTACCTTTTCTCCAATTGAGCAAGAGCAACTCCATACTGGAGCTAATCCTCTCACACTCTTCCACCACTTGGAAGAGCACTCAACCCTCTCCAAACAACCTAGGAGAGTTATAAGGATCTAGATGAATAAATAAATAAAAATATCTCACAAAAAGAAAAATATTTCAAAGATTGAAATACAAGGGCAATGAAGATATGAAAGTTAAAACCTATTTGAGCTTTTGTTGGGGCTAGATAGATTGGAAAATGTAGATCTTGCTCTAAAGATATCTAATTCATTCTCTTATAACGTAAAGAAGTCCTAAAGCAAGATATAATCATTGCAGCAAAAATCTAGCCATTGGAAACCGCCCTTGGCTATTTTTTGCCAAGTTTGAGCACTCACAATTAACATTCAATCATCCAAACCATTCCAATGGTTGAATAAGACTAGCAGTTACATTTTTTCCTCACATGTTTAAGCATCCAAAACACAACTTTGGGCATCTGAACCCATCCAAAGTTGAGAATGGACAACTAAAGTTCTAGATAATAGAGAGTGGCACCTCTCTATTTGGAACTTCAAGCATCTGAACCATAAGGTTTGCACGTTTTGAAGCTGACATAAAACCTATATTTGCAATTTCAGCCTATTCGATACCAACTCAAAACTTATCTTGAATTAAAGGTAAGCTGTTGAAGGCATTCCAAGTAAAGTTACGAGTTTCAATCAAGAGCTCAAATAAATTAACTATCAAATATTGACTCAACATAAAATGAAAAGCTAAACTTATAAGTTTGGAGTTGATCTTTCACTATGAGCATCTTGTGCTTTCATCTTGATCTTGAAGCTTTATCTTCAAATTATCATCATCTTCATCATCCAGTGAGCTTTTTATCTTGAGACTTGATCCTTCTTGAGCTTAAATGATTATTGATAATCTTGAGCCTTATCATAACTACACAACCTTGTTAATCTCCTCTTTTTTGATGATGACAAACTATTTGCATAGTAAGCATGCTAAAATTTATGATAAAACTAACAAGACATGCTTTTAACAAGATTAAATTAAAAGTTCAATTGAGTTTAACAAATCATGCAACTATGCATCATATTGTACTCCTCCTAAATGAGTGTATTACATTAAACATGGAGAAAATAGTAACAATAGTAATAGTTGAAATTTATTTGAACTAATATCATACATCAAGGGAAATGAAAACTTGATGAAAATGAACAAGATATATGGATAATTACTATCAATTAGCTCCACAAAATTTAATTATCAAAATCTAAAGAAATCAACAAAAAAGATTAGACAATCAAGACTCCCCCTAAATATATCCATAAATAGGTTAAACAATTTTAAGTC
This sequence comes from Trichopus zeylanicus subsp. travancoricus, assembly GCA_005019695.1. Classification (NCBI taxonomy): domain Eukaryota; kingdom Viridiplantae; phylum Streptophyta; class Magnoliopsida; order Dioscoreales; family Dioscoreaceae; genus Trichopus; species Trichopus zeylanicus. The sequence goes on from RXID01014251.1 coordinate 138,749, forward strand.
AACATGAATGTAGAATATGAAAGAGTACAGAGTATACATGTTAAATAACTTATAACCAAAAAGGAAGTTTAAAAGATTATATGCATGCTCCACCCTATCTATAATACACATAGCCTTGATTAAAATAGTTCTAAGAGATATTAGTTATATACATAAAAATTTATAATCTCTATAAAGATAATAAAATATAAAAATAAGAGTATTGCATTGATAGAAAGCAAGAGTAGAAGAGTTTAAGATTACCAATTGTTTTTGAATTACCAATGAAATTTATTGGTATATGTTCTATTCAAATCTCTTCTTCATCATCTATAAGATACAATGTGATGATCTCTCCATAAGAGATTAGTAATACATAGAGGATATCCTTCAATTGTATTATCAGGCATGAACATCATAAGGAGTTGTAAGTGAGATCAATACTGAAAAAGAAATAATGTGAAAGAAATTGAAAGTACATATACCCTACCTAAATTAACATAGCTAGAGGATGGCTAAACAATTTAAAAGCAAGTGTCACCCCTATCTAACTTGATTAGCCTAAGTTAGGGAGGATCTTAGAATCCAAACTTGTTTAGATTCTACAAATTTTGAAATCATGCACTTTAGTATCCAAACTTGTTTGAATTGACATTTCTTTTAATCGGGTAAGAAGTAAAAACATGACCCTTGTAAGAGCAATAATGACATGTCAATTTTTATGAAGAAGAACATGCACAAAGAACCTACGAAAATTGCTTGTTTTCATTATAAGTAAAGCTAGATATGATCTTTTTCAAAAACTCATTCTCATTTTACAATGTATGAAATTTACTTTCAAGAGCTGAGTTCTCCAAAATTAATTTATCATTTGCTATTTTTAAAGAATCACAATTGCATAAAATTGATTAATACTCTTTTTCAAAGATACATGCTTCAAAAATAGTTTAAATTTAGAATACAATTCATGAAATGCTTCAAGTAATTCATCCAAATTATGATTTTGTACCTCATCCTCTTTACTAATAATACTTTGTCAAGAGACAAAAGTGAATATTTTGATCATTGGAGTCATCATCCATGTCATCCCTTGTAAGCTTCCCCTTCTTCTCTTGTTTTCCTTCTTCTCTTAAGCTTGGGTGGGTGACTCTTTGGTTTCAAGTTTCTTCTTTCTTTCTCCCTTCTTTTTCTTCTCCTTCTTGTTATCTATAATATGCTCAACCCTTCCATGAGTAGATAATATACAATTCCAAATCTCATGAGTGGTTATAAAATATGAAATCCATTTAATGTCATTTTTATTAAGAGCACAATGGAAAAGATTAATAGCAATAGATTTTAGGGAATCCAACCTTTTTTCATTTTCACTCCACTCTTGAGGTGGTTTTAGAATCTTCACACCACCAATTAACTTGGTGGATAGAGAGTATCCATTTTTCACTAAATTCCAAATCTCAAAACCAATGCCTTTCATAAAAACCTTAATACAAATTTTTCATTGATTGAAATTATTTTCATCAAAATACGGTGGACAAAAAATGGATTGGCCCTCTTTGAAAGAATGAGAAATTACAAAGGTTGCCATAATAAAAGTTGATAAAAAACTTGAGGTTGTTAAACCAAAATCACGTGCACAAAGCTCTGATACCAATTGAGTATCCAAATAGGCAATTGAAGAGAGGGGAGGGGTGAATTAGATTTTACAAGAAACTTCAACTTTTTAGCAAACTAAAACCAATTAAAACCATAAGAAATCACAATCATGAAAAAGTGTAAAATATAAATGGAAATGTATAAAGAGTGCAAACTGATATACGTAATTCAATAATCAACCATGCCTACTTCATAATTCTTGCCTCAATCCTGAGGATGTAAACTCTTCCCTAGAGTTGTCACTTTGTTTGGATGAAGCTACGCTACCCTATCTCCAATTGAGCACATGAAACTCCACACTGGAGCTAACTCTCTCACACTTTTGTACCACATGGAAGAGCACTCAACCCTCTCTTAAGAACCTAGGAGAGTTACAAGGATATAGATGAAAAAATAATGAAAAATATCTCACAACAAGGAGAATTTTTCAAATATTGAAATATAAGGGCATTGAAAATATAAAAGTTAAGGCCTATTTTAGCCCTTGTTGGGGCTAGATATATCGAAAAACATGGATCTTGCTCTAAAGGTATTTAAAGTTCATTCTTTTAATAAGCAAAGAAGTCCTAAAGTAATATATAACCATTGCAGCAAAAATCTAGCCATGGGGAATCACCCTTGGCTGTTTTCTACTGAGTTTGAGCACTCACAACTAACATTTAGTCATCCAAACTATTCTAATGGTTAAATATGACTAGCCATTACATTTTGTCCTTGCATGCTCAAGCATCCGGAACACAACTTTGAGCCTTCGAACCCTCAACTTTGGGAGTCCAAAGTTGAGAATGGATAACTAAAGTTTCAGATAACAGAGTATGGAACCTCTTTGTCTAAGAACTTCAAGTATCTGAACCATAAGATTTGTGGGTTTAAAGCAGAGAGAAAACATACATTTTCAACTTCAGCCCATTTGATACCAACTCAAAACTTATCTTGGATTAAAGGTTGGCCATTGAAGACATTCTAAGTAAAGTTATGAGTTTGAATCAAGAGCTCAAATAAATTAGCTATCAAATCCTTGACTCAATATAAAATGAAAAGCTAAACCTATGGGTTTGGAGTTGATCTTTCACTTTGAACATTTTTGAGCTTTCATCTTCATCTTGAAGCTTTATCTTCAAGTCATCATCTTCATCATCTAGTGATCTTTTATCTTGAGACTCAATCCTTCTTGAGGTTGGTTGATCATTGATAATCTTGAGCCTTATCATAACTAGAATAATTTGTTAAACTCTAGTTTGATCATCACCAAAATCTAAAGGGCAACAAACTCATATTCGGGTGACTGAACTACATGTTCAGGCAACCAAGCTTGTGAGTTCAAACAACAGAACTTAGAGTATGTTTAGCTGAACTCATCAAAGTAAAATCTGAAATCTTCTATCTTCTAAGCTCGGTCTATTGAACTTAATATTTCAAGCGATTGAACTTGATAGTTTGGGCGATCAAATTTGACAAAGAAAGAATCCCAATTTCTACCTGTTATATTCGGGTGATCGAACTTGGTAGTTCAAATGAGCATGCTTGATAGAAATGTAGTATTATGAATATCTGCAAGTCCATGCCAAATCACACCTGTCACTTACCTAAGTAAAATGAGGTGTCAAATATAATAACAATAAAAAATTTATTTAAGATCCCCAACTTGACTAAATGAAAATGAAAATATAGACCTAATAATCTTTGAGCCATCTTTGAACTTTGAGTTTGCTTGAGTCATCTTCAAGCCATCATATTGAACTCAAATCACATTCATTGATCCACCACTATGCTTTCATCGTATGTCCTTCATCACCTTGAAGCTTCCAAATGGACTTTTGGTTTCTTTATAAGCTTGGCTATGCTAGAAGTACTCACAACTTGATAAACTATTAAATACACTTTAGTCATCATCAAAACTAGAAAGGACAATAATCTTCCTCCTTTTAATGATGACAAACTCTTCACAAAAATAAATGAACATTATATAGTTGACCAATGGAATGATACCATCTAAGATTATATCAACTAGAACATATATTTGAAAATTAACACCATCAATATGAATTTTGAGGAATATAGCCAAATTTCACTAAAAACAAATTGAGATTCTAATTAAGTAAAGTAATTTTGCAAGATAAAAACTGAAAATTTTATTTATCTAGAACTCTCCCCTTCACATAGAGCTATCTACCTCCAATTATCTTCCCCTCACATAGAGCTTTCTAATTCCAATTAATGTCATTTTCAATTTCCATAGCATAACATAAACATATTCATAATAGAGTTCTGTACAAAATATTCAGCCTCTAAAGAAGACATAAATAAAAAGTATGAAACAATTTAATATCCATAATCTCTATGATAAAAGCTAGAAACCACAAAAAAAAAAAAATCATTGACACATTAAACAATGCCCTAAGATTTTGGTCCAAACCTATATGTTCGAGCATCCGAACATAATAGAAAAACAAAACTTCAAAAATTTTGTAGAATTCAAGTCACTCAACTTGTTTAACTCTAATCTCATTTTGATTAAAATAAAATTGAGTCTCATCTAAAGGGTTTGTGAAAATATCTGTGAGTTGACAATTGGCTTCATAAAAATCAATGCAAGACATTTTTTTCAAAAATGTTCTCAAAGAAAAAGATGTTGAATATCCATATGCTCGATTAGGAATGCAAAACCAGTGTTTTTTTGTAAACTAATAGCACTCATATTATCACAATAAATTGGAATACTTGAGAAATCATAATGAAAATTGTAGAGTTTTTGTTTCATTCATAGAATTTGTGCACAACATCATCCAATGACCACATTTTCAGCTTCAATAGTAGAAAGAGCCACAAAATTTTATCTCTAGCTCTATGAGATAAGAGCTTTTCTAAGAAATTTGCAAATGCCACTAGTGATCTTCTTATCCACATGCCAACCTACATAATCTACATCACAAAAACAAATTAAGTCAAAGCAATCATCTCTAGGATACCATAAAGCTAAATCTAGTGTATCCTAATGATATCTAAGCATATGTTTCATGAAAACTAGATGAGGTTTCTTAGGATATGCTTGAAATATGGCACACATAGAATTGCTAAACATGATATTGGGTCTATTTGTGATAAGATAAAATAAACTACCAATCATACCTCGATACCACTTTTCATCAACTTTTTCACCATCCTCATCCTCATATGACTTGGTAGAAGTGATTGTTGGATTTTGGATAGTTTTGACTCTATCCATTTCAAACTTCTTAGTCAACTCCTTTGCATACTTCTCTTGGTTAATGAAGATCCAATCTTTTAGTTAGCACACTAGAAATCCAAGGAAAAAGTTGAGTTTCCCCACTGTGCTCATTTCAAATTTCACTTGCATGGTATTTCAAAATGCTTTACACAAAGACTTATTAGTAGCACCAAATATAATATCATCAATATAGATTTGTAGCACTAATAAATCACCATTATCCTTAATGATAAAAAAATTTAGTGTCAATTTGTCCCCTCAAAAAATATTTTGAAACCTCAACATTTCCAAGCTATTGGGATGTGCCAAAATTTCTTGCAATAGATTTCAAAAACTAAGCCTATTATACCAAGCTATTGGAGTTTGTTTCAATTTGTACAAGGCTTTTCTCAATTCAAAAAATGATTGGGCAATTTTAAATCATCAAAATCAGGGGGTTGTTCAGCATAAACATCCTCTAATAGAAAACCATTTAAAAATGTACTTTTCACTTCCGTTTGAAAAATTTTAAAACCTTTGAGACAAGCAAAAGCTAGTAGAATACTAATAGACTCTTAACATGAAACTGGCATAAAAGTTTCTTTAAAATTGATCCTTTTAATATTTGGTTGAAACCTTGGGTCACTAGTCTATCCTTATTTCAAACCATGATCCCATTTCTATCTAGCATGTTCTGAAAGACCATTTGGTACCAATAATTAGGTAGTCATTTAGTCTTGGAATGAGCTTTTACACTTTGACTCTGCTCAAATTGATTAAGCTTATCTTGCAATACCAGAATCCAACTTTCATTCTTTTAAGCTTCATCAAAGTTCTTGGGCTGAATATGAGATATGCAAGATGATGAAGGCTATGTTTAAGAGCATGACTATTCAACATCACCTAATATTTAAGCTTTGGGATTACTCTTGTTTAACCTCTATGTCTTGGGGTGACTTCTTGTGGCTTTCACAATCCAAGGGTTCACTCTTTTGGTCATCATCTTCCTTTTCTTCAATGTCGTGACTTGAGCCGCCTTCTTTTTGATTGGAAATCTTCAAGTCATCCATCCTCTTGGACAATTCTACATAATCATCAACAACAACCCTTTTTTCAAAGCAAGGATTAGCCTTATCAAATACAACATTAATAGATTTCTCAACAACCATAGGCATTTTATTGAAAACTCTAAAAGCTTTAGAATTTAAAGAAATCCTGAGAACAATACCTTCAAAAGTTTTGAAATTTAAATTTAAAAAATTATATTTGGTATTTACACTGAAATATTTGCATCAAAAGATATGAAAATATGCAATGTTGGGCATCTTGCCATGCAACAACTCAAATGGAGTTTGTTTGATATTTGGTTGAACAGAGATTCTATTAAAGATATAACAAGTCATGTTAATAGCTTTTGCCCAAAAATAATCGGGTAAAGGATACTCATTAAGCATTATCCTTGCCATTTCATGAAGAGACTTTTTCTTTCTCTCAACTACACCATTTTGTTGTGGTGTGTGATGAGACAAAATATTATGCCATTTTCACTGCAAAATGTTTCAAAATCATGATTTTTCATATTCATCTCTATGATCACTTTGAATTTTAGAAATCATGTAGCCTTTTCCATTTTAAACTCTCTTGCAAAAACAAACAAAAGTATTGAAAGAATCATTTTTTATTTGCAAGAAGTAGGGCCCAAATAGAATGAGAATATTCATCTACTATAACAAAGGCATAGTTTTTGCCTCCCAAAATTTTAGCCTTAATTGCCACAAACAAGTCGAGGTGCAAGAGTTGTAAATGCCTTGTTATAATCACCATATTCTTGGGTTGATGAGAAGTCTCCACTTGCTTTCCCATTTGGCACAAATCATAAATTTGATCCTTGGTGAATTGTCATTGGGTAGACCTCTTACTAGCTCCTTTCAGTTTACTTTGGAACTTGTGTCCATGCTTGTATGTCCTAGCTTTATATGCTAAAGCCATTGGTTGGTATCATAAGCTACAAAACACTTATCACTTTTCGTGTCATCTTGGTCAATAATATAGATGTTACTATCACAATTATCAATAAAAGTAACAATGTAACTATTATCATGTCTAACTATGCAAAGGTTTGATTTGAAAAGCAAGCAAAATCCTTTGTCAAATAGTCAACTAAATAAAAGTAAATTACTTTTAAAACTTTCTACTCAGAAAAAATTTGTAATTAATGAAGAACTAGTTGATACATTGCTTCTACTGATAATTTTATTTTTACCATTATCACCGAAAGGTACATGTCCTCCTTTGTCTATCCACTCCTTGAACATCAATGAATTCCTTGTCATATGTCTTGAGCATCCACTATCAAGGAGCCACTTCTCATTGAGATCATTGGAGTGGAGACATACCTAAATTTAATATTAAAAATCAGTACTCACTTGAGGAATGAGCCCCCAAATTTCAAAACTAGGCTTTCTATTTTTGAGAGATTGGGTTTCCAAACAAATTTGTTCAGGTGACCAAACTTAACTCATAAGCAAATACAACAGAAAAAAAATGAGGGAAAAATATCTTAGAAATATTTAAACAAAATAAAAATTACCTAGACTAATTTAGTTAGAGTAAGACCATAATCACCTCTAGCTATCCTCCCCTAATCAAGTTAGGAAAACATTAGGAATCCAATTGGATTCCTTATCTTCAGGAATCATCCCCTTAGATACCCAAATTTGTTTAGAATAATTACTTCTTTTAATTGGATAACTAGTGGAGATATGTCCATGAAGGCTACAATAATGACATTTCAATTTGGAAGATTTTGTATTGGAAGCCTTTACAAAAGAAAATTTTATTCCTTTGACTTTTGAAAATGGAACAAAAATAAGTTTGGATTTGTTCAAAACATTCTTTTGGTTGTTCAAAATCATATTTAAAATATCATTTTCATGAAAAAATCTTTAAGGTAATTATCCTATCATCATTTTCCTTTTTAAAAGCCTCAACATATATTTTCCAATCACAAAACATTTTACAAGATTTCAGAGTAGCAAAATATTTTTCAAGAGAAATTATTTTCTTTTTCAATAAAGCACTGTGAAATATTTTCTCATGCTTAGAAAATAATTCCTCAAAAGCCTCTTGTAAATCGTCAAAGGGCAATTCACAAATGTCATCCCAATAGCCATGAAGCACAAGTTTGTAATCCCCTCATCAGATGAAGCTTTTCACTTTTCATATCCAAATCATCCCAAGTAGCCACCATTGCTTTCTTGTTTTTGCCTTTGAACTTCTTGGCTTGAGGGTTGAGAGGGCAATTTTCCTTAAGATGACTGGAGTTCTTGCATTTTAAGGATGTAGGCACATTCTCATCATTATCATCATAATTGTTCCTCCAAATCCTCTTGGGTTTTATAGGCATATGCTTCTTCTTTAGAAAAATTTTGAATCTTCTAGTAATAAGAACCATTTGGCCATCACTATCTTCTTCTTTACCTTCACTTCCTTCCTTAGCTTTGAGGACAATATTCTTCTACTTCTTATCCTCACCTTCCTTTTGGAGCTGGTTTTTTATGGTCATATCATGGGTGATGAGCAATCCCATAAGCTCCCCCAATGATAGTGTTCAAATTCTTTTCTTCTTGAATGATGATCATATTTGGATACCATGACCTAGGAAGACATCTCAATAACTTTCTCACCATCTTGACATTAGAATATGATTTGCGAAGGGATTTTAAAGAACCAATAATATTGGTCAATCAAGTAAATGTCTTGATTGATATACTTATTTGGGCTTCATCTTGATTGAAAATATAAATATGTGACTTCCAATAATTGAAATGTGATCCATTAAAAAGTGAAGGATAGGTAGTGGATTGCCCCTATTGGAGAGAATTTGAAGCACTAAAAGGGTTTGGGGTGGGGATGGGGGTGGTGAATAGGTTTTACAAAATAATTTCATGTTTTAGCAAGTTAAAAACTCAATCCACGAAACAAGAGCAATCAGTTTGCAATTGCCAAACATATGATCAGCACAATTGCAATAATAAAAGATAAGTAAGGAGAGAATCCACCATAATTTATGAGGTTCGGTGATCAACTACACCTACTTCATAGCCATTTTCTTACTATTGAGGGCTTGAATCATTCCACTAGTGATGTTGTTTTGAGGTGAAATCAACCCCATATAAACCTTACTCCAACTTAGCAAAATGTCACTTTGACATCCAAGCTTTGTCTCTCACATACTCCTAAAATTCTAGGAGTGTATACAAGCAAAATGGTGAAAAATGATTACAATTGACCTCACTATAAGAGTCTCTCAAGTTTCAACACAAGAGCAAGAGGATTTGAAAGTGAGAAATCATATTTTAGAACTCTTGCGAAGTTAGAAGGCTTTGGAGATTTGTATTCTCTCTCAAAGATTGATCAAAGATATAAATGTTATGAATAAGAGAAGCCCCAAGCCTTTAAATACCTTTTGAAACTATAACTAGCCATTGGGGTAAAACCCTGACTAATATTGAAAAGTTTGGCCAACAGAACCTATGACTGAACTAGTTCCAATGGTAAAAAAAACTAGCCATTAAGCTGCTACCAGCTCTTGTTTAGGTGACTAAACTAGTGGGTTCGGACAACAAAACTCAATATTACATTAGCCAAACTCATTGAAACAAAATCTAAAAGCTTTTGTTTGATAAGTTTGATCAACTAAACTTGATATAGATAAAATTCTAATTTTTCTTTATTATGTTTGGGCCACCAAACTAGAAAGAAATGCAATATACTGAATTTCTACAAGTTTATGCCAAATGACACTTTGTCAATTTACTTGGATAGAATTAAATAAATTCAGTAAAGGCTTACTCAAGTAAAATGAGCTGTCAAAGATAATAATAATAAAAAGTTCACTTCTTAACTTAACTAAATGAAAATGTAAATCTGAAGCTAATAATCTTAAGCCATCAAAAGCTTTAAGTTCTCTTAAGCCATCTTCAAGCAATCATCTTGACCTTGAATCACATTTGTTGATCCACCATCACACTTCATGCCAAATGATTCTTTACCAATTTACATGGACAAAACTAAATAAAGTAGGTGAAGGCTTACCCGAGTAAAATGAGGTGTTAAGGACAACAATAATAAAAATTTCACTTTAAATCCTTGACTTGACTAAATAAAAATGAAAATCTAAAACTAATAAACTTTGAGCCATCTTTGAGTCTCTTTAGCCATCTTCAAGCCATCATCCTAACTTTGAATCATGTTTGTTGCTCTACCATCATGCTTCCATCATGTGTCCTTCATCATCTTGAAGCTTCTAAATGGACTTCTAGCTATTTTATGAGCTTGGTTATAGTACAAGCACTCACAACTGGATAAACCATTAAATACAATTTAGTCATCATCAAACCTACCAAAAATAATAGGTTGCTACCAGGAAGCCCTTGTTGCTGCAACCTGAGAAGTGGTTCTGGCAACCTTAGTGGAGAATTCCTATGAAGTATCTCTAATTGCAACTCACCGCCCCCAGCCATCATTTTTCCTGAGATCATTTGTGTGTGGGCATTGGTTCGGCTTGAATGTCACTAAAGGAAGATCAAAAGAAATTTGAATGAAAGCACCAATGATTTTCATTTGAGCTCTGGGGAAGCCAACAAGGAGTTGCTCCCAACCTAATGAGGTCCCTCCAGCTCCAAGAATAAGTTGAACTTGCAGAACAAATGATGAGTTGCATGTCAAGTGGGTCATAGTAGATACCACTCTATGCTTAAGTTAGCAGGGGGTTCTAGAGATAAGCTCCTATGATGGGAGCTATGTTCTCTAAAGAAGGAATGAATAGAAGAGGAGAAGTCTTTGAGATGGTCTCACCTCATAGCTTTTATACATAGGTCTCAAATGGTAATTCTGAAGAGATGCATGAGTAAGCTTGACCTCTCAATCTTATTCTTGCATAGGGGAGAGTGATCCCATTATTGTTTTGTGGGAGTTTGAGAAAGAGGTTATTATCTGGGCTCCTGAGGACCACCTTATGGAAGGTTCTAGTTGGTTCCCTCAAGGGTCCACATCATAGGGCTATGATCGGAGCCTTGGGGTTGTGTGAATAGCTTAGATGCTTCATGGTTCAAGCTATGAAGACTTGGATGAGCTTTAGAGGATTGGCCAAGCTTCAGAGGCCAACCTAGACTCCAAGTGATTTGCTTAGCTGGTTGTGATGCTTGAATGTTGAGGAGGTTGTGGGAAGTCCCTATGCTTTGTCATCCTACCTCCGAATGTTTGATCAAGATTTGGGAGCTTGATTGGGCTCTTGAGTTCACGAGGTAACTAGTATGCTTAGAAATATGGGTTCTAGAGACTTTGCTGAGATATGCAAGCTTGGTTAGTCTCCCATATCATTGAGCAATGACCTTAAACTAGAATTTGAAAACATCCAAACTTAGCCGATCCAGAGCCTGAATTCATAGCCATTAATCCACATTGAGATTAACTCAAAACCTTTAGTCCCAAATTTCCTATTTGAGAAACTTAGCCTTTTGCCACCACTATATAAATAGTACTCCTCTGTCCCCTGAGGACATCAAGTGATCAATCTAGAAATCCATCGACAAGAGAGCTAGAGATCAAAGAAGATATCTAGAGATCCAAAATCATCAAGGAATCAATCTAGTTTATTGAGCAAGTGATTGACCTAGGACTTCTAGGCCCATAAAGGATTTGTTAATGAAATTTGGGTCTTCATGAGTTTGAGAAACAAGGGGAGGAGCACAGCGGGAGTGGAATGACAAAGGGGACTATGTAGTGTCTCCAATCAGGCTTTTCTTTCCTTTTCTCCCCTTTTCTTCTTCATGATTTTATTTTTTCCTTCAATTTCTTACATTATTTACAAATTCTAGCATAGTGAGACCACCATTATAAAAACTTAGGGGTTAGGGGAGGACTTCTAGGTCCTTCCCCTACCAAGGCAATGGGTAAGTCCACCAATTTCTTATTTCCTTTCATTTTTTATTTTATTTAGATGCTACACTCTTAAGATTCATGGAGCTTCGTCTTTCATTATTCTAGGGTATGCATAAAGACTAGCCACAACCACTAGGGTAGGTATATCCCATGCCTAACAAGAAGACCCCCACAACACCTCTTGGAGACATTGTTTACCTTGTAGGCCTAGTGGCAAATCTCAGTGCTTCATCAACACGAAATTTTTGGAAGACCTACTGATGGCGACCATGGTGGAACGTCCTTAAGCTAGATGATGTTTGCACATTTATCTTGAAGTTTTTTAAATTTCTTTCTTAGTTTTTGATTGTTTCATGAATTACTCAGTGGTTATTTAATTTCCTTACATTGTTGAGTCAAAAATGTTGATGAGAAAGTTTAGGATTCAAGACACTTTTGGTCAAGGGTTAGACCTTGCAGGTCCTCTATTTCCATCTGTTGGGACTATTACGGAAACAATACCTTTGAACTAGCGGGTGAGTCGAGGTGATCATGACACTTAACTAGACCTCCATAACTCCCACCTTAAAAGTGGACAAGTTGTGTTCATTTCCCCTTAAAAGGGCCAAGGGTTGTTCTTGAGTTCACAAGATAACTAGCATGCTTGGAAATATGGATTCTGGAGACTTAGCTAAGATATGCAAGCTTGGTTCATCTCCTATATCATTGAGCAATATCCCTGAACCAAAATTTGAAAATATCCAAACTTAGCCAATCCAGATCTTGAATTCACTATCGTCAATCCACCTTGAGATTAACTTAAACTTTTAGTCCCAAACTGCCTATTTGAGAAACTTAGCCTATTGCCACCACTAAATAAATAGTGCTTCTCTACCCACTGAGGCATCAAGTGATCAATCCAGAAACTCATTGATAAGAGATCTAGAGATCAAAGAAGAGATCCAAAGATCCAAAGGTTGATGAATCAATCCACCTCACTGAGCAAGTGATTGTCCTAGGAATTTTAGGCCCACCAAGGTTTTGTCAAGGAAATTTGAGCCCTCATGAGTTCAAGACACGAGGGGACAAGCATAGTTGGAGCGAGAAGATAAAAGGGACTACATAGTGTCTCTAATCATGCTTTTCTTTACTTTTCTCCTCTTTTTTGTTGTTTTATATTGTCTTTTAATTTCTTCCATTATTTATCAATTCTAGCATAGTGGGACCACCCTTATAAAAACTTAGAGGGTTAAGGGAGGACTTCTAGGTCCTTCCCTTACTGAGGTAATGGGTAAGTCCACCAATTTATTCTTTCTTTCTTTTTCATTTTATTCAGATGCTACACTCCTAAGATTCACAAAGCTCTTTCATTATTCTAGGGTATACACAAAGACTAGCCATAATTGCTAGGCTAGGTATACCTCATGCCTAGCAAGAAGAATCCCACAATCACTCCTAGAGACATTATTTACCTTGTAGGCCTAGTGGCAAATCTTAGCGCTTCATCAACATGAAAATTTGGGGAGACTTATAGAATGGTGGCCACATGGGACATCCTTAAGCTAGGTGATGTTTGCACATTTATCCACTTTGAAGTTTTTTAAATTCTTTCTTAGTTTCTGATTATTTCATAATTGCTCAATGGTTATTTAATTTCTCTGCATTGTTAAGTCAAAGCTATTGGTGAGAAAATTTAGGATTTAAGCACTTTCGGTCAAGGGTTAGGCCTTGTAGGTCCTTTTATTTCCCTTTGTTGGGACCATTAAGGAAAGTGAACTAAGGTGTGGCTCAGCATAATTAGGACACTTGACTAGATGTTCGTAATTCCCATTTCAAAAGTAGATGAGTTGTACTTATTTCCCCTTAAAAAGGCCAAGGGTTGCATTCCACCAAATTTTATTAAGTCAACTAATGGATTAATCTCTCAAAGAATGTCCCCTCCAGTCACTTCTTAGTTTAGAGGTACACACATAGCTTAGGTGTTATTCTACTAGTGGGATGCTCATCACAAAAAGGCTATTATGGTCATTGAAATCCTAAACTGGGTGTTGGTTAACCATCTTCCTTGAGTAGCTTACGTGTGAAACCTAGAGTATAGGGGACATCCTAGCCTTTTACCATCTTAGAAATAAGAGAGTGTCATGAAACTTGTAAAAAAATAATAACTCTGACTTGAACCTTAAAATTGACTATTCAACAACCATAAGTGATAAGCTTGCTAATATTCCTATTTGTAATTTTTTGGAGCTTATGAATTTTATTAACCAAAAGTAGGGTTTAGATAAAGTAGTTGAGTATGTTGCTAGATAGTAATAAGGTGTTAGTGGGATTACACCTAACCTCCCACAACATAGTAGTCTTGTGAGATCCATGCACGAAGAGAACCATTTATTAGGCAACCTTTGTCAGTAGAAGAAATTGAGGAACAAATATCACAACTTCTCACCAAGCTGCTTGTGCAAAAATTCTCGCATATCACTACACCCATAGTGACTACTATTTGTCTCCCCACTATTAGCTTACTTGTTGGCTTCAAGGCACCTAAATTTTATTTATATAATGGGATGGGAGACCCTAATCACCACATTGCTGAGTTTTTATGTTTGATGCACAAATATGTTGGGGCAACAAGTCGCTGATGATTTTTTATTCTATAAATATCTAAGTCCTACAACCCTAAGTTGGTTCATAAGCCTACCTTAAGAAAAGCTCTAGTCATTTGACTTTATTTTTACTACATTCAAGTAATAGTACACCTACCAGGTGGTCGACATGCCAAACATCATTGAGCTAACATCAAAGAAGATTAGAAGTGGTGACACATTTGTGGAATATGCCAAATGTTGGAGAGAAAAAACTATGAGATCTCAAATTTGTCTTATTAAAAAATAATAAATTAGTTTATTAATAGAAAATTCTCTTCCTACACTTAGAACTAGATTATTGTCATATGATATCTAGTTTGTTGATGTCTTTTATCAGAAAGTGCATGTATGGGAGAAGTTCATATGAGAAGAAGGGACTTATGTTGTAGGCAAAAGACTTCCAAAGAATACAGGAGCAATTGAAGGAGTGATTCATGGAAATGAAGCTCAAATCAATCAGGTCTCAATGCTAAGGCTAGACCTCTAAAACTCACAAACACCTCCTCAATCACCTCAACCAAAACCCTGCCATCCAAAGATTTCTTAGCTAGCAGCCTACCACTCTCCACAACCTCCAAAGCAGCCTCAAAACCCACCTCAAAACTGCCAAGCTATTCTTCCACTTAACAACCAAACTTGTTGCACGCCACTAAAACAAGATCATCCACCATTACCTCAATCTATCCCCAACATATTCGCTACCCTTTTAGCCAATAATTGCATACAGCTTCTTGATCCCGTGTCATTACCTCCTAGTACCAATTTTTCCTGCTATTGTCCTTCCCACAAAAATCTTGGCAATACTCTTAAGTAATGTTTCATCTTAAGGGATGCAATCTTCGATTTGAATGATAAAAATGCTATTAATTGGGATTTGGTCTAAACATATGTGAACAAGAATATAACATTATCTTAGTTTGCAATCCTCTACCAGTTTATACCAATAACAAGATCAACTACATAGAGATTGAAATGAGTAAAACTCCCAAGTAAAACAAATAACTAGATAGTGGAAGATCGGTGGGAAGTATTTCACTTTTACAAGGAAATGCCACAAGAAGCCAGGACCTCCAAGAAAAACTTTAAAGTTGAAGGGAGGGTAGGTACATTCTTCACCTATAACAATACATACAAGGGATACTTAGAAAATGATAATTATGATCCCCTAAAATACATAAAAGAATATTCCTCTTTATATTAAAACTATTAGTGGTGGGGTAGACAAAGGTAAACAAGTCATGCCGATAAGAAATATAGGAAAACCTACCAATTAAATTATTCCTATAGCCAACCAAGAAACCTAAAGTCATTAAGAGAGGAATAGAAACTAGAAAGGAGTACAACATTCTAGAGCAACTAGTGAAAATGCTAGCTAAATTTCACTCCTAAAACTTGTAATTGACTCCCCTAAACATTGAGATATCTTGTTCAAAACTTTAAGTGATATAGAGCTCAAGAATGATATATCCCCAAAAATGTTAGCTGTCATTTGCAAAAATATCTTCCAAAACTCAGCAATAACCTTCACCAATTAGGAGTTAACCAATGAGGAGTTGAGGGATAAACCGCTCCATATCTCTATTCAACTTGGCAATACCACAATACCTATAGTGCTAGCAAACATTGACACCTCACTTAACATTTGCACTTCATCAACTCTCAAAATGATGGATGTCCTAGTGGAAAATATGATGGAGTCTGATATGTATGTTCTAGCATATAATAACTACAAAAGGAAGTGTCATGAGAGGGTTTGACTCCCAATTACATGTGGGCAAAAGATGATTCAAATTGAGTTTCATGTCTTGGACATCCATTGTTACTATAGTATGATCTTTAGTAGATGATAGATTAAAGACAAAGGGGTCATTTCTTCCACACATCATCAATGCTTGAAGTTTCAGAGTAACCCAAATAATCCTCCTTGCTATCCATACATGCTGAGTTGAAAGTTCCTACCAGGCACCTTCTCCCTGCTAACTATCTTTGCAAGGGGCAGTCCCTACTATTTTGCTCCTTTACTTCATGCATCCTAGTTTATAGCCTTTAATCTTGAACCCTCCACACATTAAGAAGCCATGGGGTATTATTTTTAAATTGGCTAACAGCCTAACTAGGGACTTGGGAAGAATAATTAAGGAGAAATAGAACTTATACTAAAGGGAGTCCCAAAAGAAAGACAAGGGCTCAATTTCATGTGCAAGAAATGTAAAAAGCGCAATAGGTCATGTTTCTTGCTCAACGATGGTGGTCAACCTCCTCCAATAATCTTGATGTTAAAATCCCATTTCACCACCAAGCACCACAACACCAATTCAGAGGAGCCACCTCCATCAAAAGAAGATGGTCCCCTAGATCCCACCAATTAGGTAGAATCATTGTTACTTGAAGACAATATGCCACCCCACCCAGAATTGGGAGGCAATGCATACTAGTTAGCTATGCTGATGGTGAGGTACTAAATGACCCTTAGAATGCCACCTTACAAAGACTAAAGAAAGGTCAATGATGATGTGAGGTGGCAATTGGAGGCCTTGGATCTCTCACCTTAAATACTTGAGCTCTAAGATGCTTATGGGAATGTAATCTAAAAATAAGAACACTAATTCTAAGTAGTAAGAAACATGTGGCAAGATTTTATGTTGAGGATAAAAGATAACCCCTTCAGAAAGTCTATCCTAGAGGAAAAAGATCAATCCTAGAAAAAGAGAAAATAAAGAAAGAAGAAGGGAAAGGAAAAAGTGAGGGATAGGTTTTAAAAGAGGAGAAAAATGGATATATGTCCAAATTAGGGTAGACTCCCAAATTGATGTGTTATCAATCAAGGAAGACTACCCAAGAGAAAAGACTAGTTGGCATCCATCGGTGAGTATACCTTAGTAGTCAAGGGCCATCTAGGAACCAAAGAAAGATCAAGGCAGGTGGATTGTCCTCAAGAGGAAGATGAAAGAAGCCATTTGAAATGCATTCCCATGGAAGTAATTACATTGGAGTAAAAGCTATAGTGAAACCAATTGGTCAACCATCCTCACAATTTGGGACAAAAGTTCCCAAGGTTGAGACTTCAACACCAAAAAACAAAGTCCTCAATTGATCATTTAATGCAAAGAAAATTTCTACTTAACAATTTATTTCTAGAGATACAGAACACATGTATACAACTTAATCAATAGGCCTAGAAGAAAACTTAAACTTGGTGCAGGTACGATGATGAGATAACTGTGAAGTTGAATGACTCTCACTCCTACTAGTATTTGACATCAATCGTTGGAATCCCTCCATCCTAGCACAGTGTTCACCTACCTTACACTCAAAGTAGCAAGGTGAGGCCACAAGCTAATAATCTCAGCATGCAATTGGAGGAGTAGAGAGGGCATGAATCACAAGAAAAGAAGTTCAACATGAAAAAGTGAAAGATATACTGTGACATTATTAGCACCCATCTAAGCCATTAACAAACTCCCTATCCCTCTAGTGATTTTGAAACAAGAGGGGTAGTGGAAAAAAAGGAGTCTCAATCTCATCTCAACAAGAGAAAGGAGCTGGATATTCATAATTCCAAGGGACTAGTGCACCTAATCTGGGTGCCTAAACCAAGTTTTTGACAAAAAAAAGGAAAGAGAAAATGTAGGGAGGTGGCTAGCCTTCTCATCAAATAAGAAGGAAGGATGTTGCCTTGGGATTTGTGCCATGTTTTCACATGAAAAAGAGGAAGATTTAAGGTTGCTAAACATCGTTAAGGAAGCCTAAGCATGCAACTAAGTTATAGCAAGTTCAAGCATAGAAACATGGAGACTTTACATGAAGAAGAAAAAGAAGAGGAAGCTCACTTTGTTGTGCTTTGCCCTTGATCACCACTACCCCTTCCATGGCCACTTTCATCATCAGAAGAAGACTAGCCTCCCTCTTCCCTAGAGAAGCAAGATTAAGAAGAAGGACCTTGAAAACAAGAAAACTTGAAGTAGGAACAAACAAGTGATGGATTAAGAGGAGGAAGAGAAATGAGAAGAAGATGAAGCTATTAGAGGAAGAGAAAGAAGGAGGAAAGATGGGGAAAAAAATAAAGAAAGAGGATAAAAAAGGAGAAAGGAAAGAGTTAAACATAAAACAAACCAAGGAAAGGAGGAGCAAAGTGTAAAAGAAAAAGGAGGGGTTTGAATGTGCATGTACCCTCTCATTCAAAGCATGAGGTCATGTCAAAATTGGTCAAACTTGGTCAAGCAAAAAATCTCAAGGAGCTCATTGTCCTACGGAGATCAATCACCGCTAAGATCTCACTAACAACAAAAAAAGCTCCACCAACGTAGAAGCTTCGATGGATCAATGTTAGTTTGATGCCTCCCACCATTAGCAACAACAAGATCTTGGTAGTCTAAACTTGCTAATAGTCCCATCTAGTCCCACTTACCACAACATCCAGCATCTAGTCCTACCAAAACAACAAGAAGCAACAACAACATAGGTCACGATTTTTGGAAAACCTCCATTAGGAAAGGACAAGATGGTCTATACCTCCCCCCTTCATTAGAAGGAACTCTTGCTCAACCGACAGTTGACAGCCTTGCATGATTTTTTAAAAAATATTTTTTGAATTCTTATAGCTTGCATTGCATTGCATTCTACCCTAGCATTCATACATCTTGCTATCCCTCACTTCTTTTAGCACTTCAATGGAATTGGCTAGCGCTCAACTCTTTGCTTGACTCTATCTTGGCTATCTCCATGACTTTAAACTTACTATTGCCTCACAAGAATAGTGGCAATTCCTTGAACCTCAAGAAAAGCATAATCCTTTTGGCATTTTGTATTAGCCCTCTTACTTATTTTCCCTTTGTGCATGATGATCACAGAAAAGCTTATGAGTCTCTAGATGAGTCTGAAACCCCCAATTTATTAAAATCAATATCCTTTTACCTTATTGAAGTCAACAAGCTAGCTAGAAAAAGCCAATCATTTCATCCTCAAAGGTAGTAATCATTTTCTTTTTGGACTTACACCTCAGTTCTTTCAATGCCCCGTCAAGGAGGAGTAGCTATAGATAGTTGCCTTTTTGGCCTATTTAGTTCCATGGGTCATCTCCTAAGCTGATCTATCTTTGCCTATTTGAACCTGCCAAGCCATGTGGTTGAACTGAAATGCTTACAAACTGAGATGAAAATAACTTTCAAATTGAGTCAAAAATTCCCTTGAAATTGAGCTGAATATACCCTTGAAATTGAGCCAAAAATCTCTTAAAATTCCATTATCTGGGTTATCCACCTGGTCACAAAAAAAGGGGTAGGTAGAACTAAGAAAAACTAGGCATGTGGAACCTTGGGTAGGTCCCATGTTTCCTCACCCAAAATTCCCAAGAATTTATTAGAAAATCTCAACCAATAGGACAACCAAAATTTCAATATCTGACATTCCCAAACCAAAATCTGAAAATATCCAAGCTTAGCCATTCCAGAGCTTAAATTTGTAGCCATAAATCCACCTTAAGATCAGCTCAAACCTTTAGTCCCACATCAGCTATTTGAAAAAACTCGGCCTCCACTACTACTATATAAATAGTTCTTCTCCAGCCCCCAAGAGCATCAAGCGATCAATCCAAAAATCCATCAATAAGAGTCTAGAGACTGAAGAAGAGATCCAAACATCCAAAGGCATTGAGGAATCTTTCTAGTTCACTAAGCTAATGATTGACTTAGTCTGAGCCCATAAAGGTTTCAACAGAGAAGTTCAAATCTTTGCAAGTTCAAGACACTGGAGGAGGAGCATGGCAAGAGTGGGAAAGGAAAGGGCACTACATAGTGTCTCCAATCATGTTTTTTTTCTTTGCTCTTCTTTCTTTTAATTGCTTCATTTTTCCTTTCAATTCTTTCATTATTCATCATCAATTTTAGTATAGTAGGACCACTATCATAAAAACTTAGGCAATTAGGGGGGGACTTTCGGATCCTTCCCCATCAAGATGGTGGGTAAGTTTTCACCAATTTATTATTTTTCTTTTATTTTATTTAGATGCTATACTCCTAATATTCATAGAGCTTCCTCTTTCTTTATTGTAGGATATGCACAAAGACTAGCTATAGTTGCTACATTGGGTATACCTCATGTCTAGCGAGAAGACTCTCACAACTACTCCGAGAGACATCATCCACCTTGTAGAGTGGGTGGCAAATCTCAGCATTTCATCAGCACAAAATTCTGGGGAGACCTAAGGAGACTTGGGGTTTGGTTTCAATGAGCCGAGTTTTCATACACATATCAATATTTGTTAAGAAGTTTCAATACCTTATTATATATTTCATAATATAGAATGTTTTTTGTCTTTCCCAAGAGAAATTCTCTTTCCCAAAGGTGCACAATTGGGCTATAGATGTTATATTTATCAAGAAAGGTAAATATTGGCTCCATGTTTCTTATTATAGATATTTAAGAACACTTCAAGGATGGGAACTATATATTGCGAGAAAAATAAAGTGTGATCTTGTAACTCAAGTGTAAAATTATTTAGATTAATTGAGAGATTCTAGATTTTTTTCAAGATTAAAAATATAGGTGGCTAATTCTAGTATATTGGATACATAAGTAGAATATAAGAATGATCTAGTAGTTTGCTCAATGTTACTAATTATTGAATATGTCTGACAATAGAGAGGTTGAAGAGAATTAAATGGATGACCATTGTGATACTAAGAAATGCCTGAAATACTTGTTGGATGTAGAATATTGATGGATATTGGTCTCTCAAGAAAATTGAGGGTTTTATATATTTGAGTCGATTTAGTACAGGCAACGAAGGACTTTGTCTTGGTAGATATGTATTTGTTCTTAGTTATACTGTATTATTCCTAATGCTTCATACTTTTGAATGATTTTCTATTTTATAGATATTCCTTGCTCAAAAAATTGTGAAGAATATTAGTGAAAGTTGGTTTGTATGTAATTTTGAATTGATATTCTTTTAATTTAAGGTAATCATCATATACTTCTTGAATTGGTGCCTTACCTTTTATTTTTTTTATACTTATATAAACTTTTGTTATTAGTTACTATCTCAAATTGTCGATGAAGTAGCGAGATTCTAAAATGTTAAAGGGATTTTAAAATAACAATGCACTCTTTTCCATATGTTGAATAATTTAATTCTGCCTTTGTAAATTTACCAAAGAAATATGTCTCTATATCTTTTTCTTTATTTTCTATTAATAATGTTGCTGCCCAAATTACATTGGATGGATGAAACTAAAGAACAAAATTATTGTTGTCATTTGGTAAATTTTTTTTGAAATTTTATTAATTATTTTTATACTTATATTTCTCAATTTTCTTTTTTTGTTCAAATTGTATCTTGATTTTTTTTTTGTTTCCCATCTAGATGCTATTTTTTGATATTCCTTTTTATATTCTTTGTTTATATTATTTACTTTATTTTGTAGATTTTAAATTAGTTTACTAAGATTAGGTAAAGACCATTTTTTATAATTTAATATTCTTAGGTAGTTTCGCAATTCTTTTAATATTTTGAGATCATATGTAAATGTCTTAATCTTTTGTATTATATTATCTTGTAATTCGATTTGTCCTCGATATATAATTTTCTCTAAGTACTCTATTTTTTGTTTACATAATTTAATTTTATTTTTTCTTAGAATAATCCCATTTTTTATGAATAATTTTTTAGCTATTTGTAGATGTCTATAATATTCTTTTAATATTGTTGAAAAAACTAGTATTTCTCCGATACAAACTATGATGAAATCACCATATTCCCCAAAAATTCTATTAATCCATTTTTGGAATATCTGTGGAGCATTTTTTTAATTTAATTGACATAACTTTTTTTATTATAAATGTTTATGCAGGGTACAAAATGTTGTTAAAGCTCCAGATTAATAATAGTCTAATATTATCTATGAATTCCTTTTCTAGCATCAAATTTACTAAACCATTTAGCGTTACTTATTTTCTTTCCATTATTAGCTCCGTAGAGGGTATAAAGAATCCATTAAACTTTGTATTATTGTTAAGTTAATTATACGTGGTTACCTTCCTAAATTTTCCTCTCTCTTGTTTGACATAATTTCTTACCATAAAGGCGGGTCATGGATGAGGTTGTTTGATATTTCTATGAGATCTAAATCCAAGAGTTCTGAATTCTTCTATATCTGATGGGGAATATCCTACAGCTTTGACACTTACAGGATTGTTATTGCGTGGCTCAATTTAATAGTATCTAGTTACTTCGTAAAACGACAACAGAGGATTATTAGCTCATTATTTCAAATTCTGATAGACTATACAATTGACACAATATTTTTATTTTTTGAGGGAAAAAAGTTATTAGAGTTAGCTTATAATTAATTTGTACTCTAGAAATAGTAATTAATTAATTACATAAATTAACTCAGTTGAATAATTATTTATTTTTAAGGGTAACTAATGATTTCATATATTATTTTTTTTTAATCTAAGATTTGCTGAGAAATCATTACAAATATAGTATTCATGTTTTTTA
Organism: Trichopus zeylanicus subsp. travancoricus; assembly: GCA_005019695.1. Lineage (NCBI taxonomy): Eukaryota > Viridiplantae > Streptophyta > Magnoliopsida > Dioscoreales > Dioscoreaceae > Trichopus > Trichopus zeylanicus. The sequence goes on from RXID01014251.1 coordinate 161,661, forward strand.
ATACTATTATAACCATTGTATAGTTTAATATCAAAATTCACATTATATGCTACATCGCTAGCTATCATAGTAATATTTACACCTTCAATAGTCATTTTATTTGTCAATATTTGACTATATTTTAGTACCCATAATTTAGTTTTAATTATATATTTGCTTGCGGTTGTATGAACTATGGCATATATTTGAAATGGTTAACATTATAATTATTTATTATGATTTTTGTCATAATTAAAATATGATTATAATTTAAATTTATATGATACTAAATTATAATTCAAGTGTGAGCCTTAATTGGATTTGAATCACAATTAAATTCAATCGAAGGTTGAGTTTGATTGCAACTCGAATCATTGAGAAATTCGAATTAAAACTAAGCTTAATATAAGTGGGTTATGTGTAAGATATTTGGATTAAAATTGAACCCATAATTCATCCAAAATTTTGGCTAAAATAAAAAAAATAAAGAGTTTTATAAACCGATCGCTAAATTGAATAAATTCTTACAAATAAGTTCTTCGCCGAATTTTCCTTATGAATAGATTCTTAGGATGAAAATTTACAAAAAAATTAATAAAATCTTAAAATTACAAATCAATCATCTTAAATTTTAGGGTTTACAAATAAATTACTCAAAAGATAGATAATTATAAATTATTCTTTATGAAATTTAAAATTTACAAATACACCCTTTAAAAACTCTATATTTATAAATAAACTCATATAATTCCAATTTTTCGCAAATAAATCACTCAAAAGTTTTCATTTATAAATAAATCTAAACTTTATTCAAAAATGATATTGAAAGTTTTAAATTTTATAAATAAATTATTTTTACAAAGAAGCTCTTAAAATTCACAAATTTATAAGTTAATCAAATTTTTTGAACAAATTTGTAAATAACTCCTATATTTTAAGACTTTGCAAAATATTATAATTTTAATATCACCAAATATCTCATCCAAATATAGTCAATTTATATATCAATCAAAATTAAATTACCTCTATTCATATAAATGTTAAAAACTTAAAAATAAATCATCATTTACTAATTGAAAATTTTCAATGAAAATTAATTCAATTTTCTCGATGTCTATAAAAATTATAGTCCTACAAAATAAGGAAAAAATAAAGATGACCAAGGAGGCTAAAACATAACAGGGTAAAAGAATAAAAGGAAAAAAATCAGTCCGAGAAGACCAAAAGGTGAAAGGAAAGAAACAAATTGAAGGTTTAACGCAAAAGCCTGCGTCGTCGGCATGCTTTGCTTCTCCTGCTCCACACCCTGCCGAACCTCATCGTCCTCTTCTTGGAGCCGCCTCTACTACCAAGGCCCAGATCTGCCTGGAGATGGCCGGACCAGGCCAACTTCTCCCATAGTTGACCTCTCTCCTGCCGGAACCCTACCATTGCCGGACGGGTTCAGCACCTCCACTTTGTGCCACCACGAACTGCACAAGACTGCCACTACAGCTCCTTCGTCGCTTTTCCCACATGACTGTCGACCGCTGCCTCTGCTTTCTGCCAGCGCGAATGTCGCTGGCCACCGCCATCCCTTCCGCCTGATCTGCGCCCCGCAGCGCCTCCTCGCCGGCTCCAACCCACAACCTCGTCAATGACGTTGACACCGCCACCGCCATATCGGCTGTCTAGTCCCTCTCCCCCTCCTGCCCTGAGGTGGTGGCCGCTCCCGCCATTAGCATCTGTGCCGAACTATTAGAGATATATAAAAAATCTATAAGAAATCGGAACCAAAATTTATTAAAGATTTAATAAAAATTTATTAAAGGTCGGGTTTATAATTTATTAAAGATTCAATAAAAATTCGTTAAAAATCGGATCTAATATCTATTAAAGGATCTAATAAGAATCTAATTATGCTTGGATCTAAAGTTCTATTAAGTATCCATTAAGAATTTATCAAGGGCTTAATCACCAATTGATTAAAAATCCGATAAGGTTGAGCTCGATCTAAATCAAATTAGATCAGATTCAAATCGAAATCGAGTTATTAACATTGAATTGAATTGAATTAAATTAGATCAAATCAAAATCAAATTTTGAACATCAAATTGAATTAAATTAGAATTAAATCAAACCAAGTTTGAACTTTAAATCAAATTGATCTAAATGCAGGCTTGAACTCACTTATTTACTCAGCCAGATATTGTGTTTAAATAAAATTAACCGATAAAATACTTGAAGTCACTGGCCACACTTCAAAATTAAGCTAACCCAAAAACATTGATAATACTCCAAATTCAAACGACAACATACCTTAGAGGCCATTAATTATCAAATCGAATTAAACTAAAACAGAGTTAAACTTGCTTAGTCAATCAATCAGGTGCCTCATTCAAATGAAGTCAACCGACAATATGCTTAAAAGTTGTTAGCCATATTTCAAAGATAAGTCAACCCAAAAGCATTAGTAATACTTTAAATTTAAGCGACAATACACCTTGGAAGCTGTTAATTATCAAATTGAACCAAACTGAAGGTAAACTTGAACTCGTTTAGTCAATCAACTAATGTCTTGTTCAAATAAAGTCAACCAATAATACATGTAAAGCCATTGGCCAGACTTCGAAACTAGTCAACCCAAGAAGTAATTGATAATGTACTGCCCCTCAAGTTAGTCAATCCCTAAAAGCAGTTGATGGTGAGCCTCTTAAGATAGTCAACCCCAAAAATAGTTCATAACATATCCAACCCTTAAGATGCAACATTTGATCCTAGATGAAGTTAATGACACATTTGACTCTAAATGCCAGTGGTAACACTCCTTTCACGATAACCAATCCCTAGACGATGATAATGATGCTCACTTCTAGAGCTAACCCTGACAAATCATCATACTGGTATCAAAAAAAGTTCAACACCAATGCCCAAAGCTATCGGCTACACTTTAGGCTTAACTTGATAAGCTATTGGCAATGCTATCAAAAAGAATTAATTGTTGACACTCCAAACTATCGACCACATTGCAACCCTTTTTTATCTTCTTTCATATCCCACTGGATATGACCATCAAACCAAACCGCCAACATCCATCGAGGGTCAAATCAGGACCTACTCAAGCTAGACTCTACATGGTCCAGCACACAAGAGTGGGGCAATAACAAACATCAAACTCTTTCTATTCCTCTTTCCTTATCTTATGTCATTTATACATTCAAATTCATTAAATTACAAAGTGAGGGTATGTTCTAACTTAAGCTATATACTCTTTTCTTCAAATTAATCAATTATATTTTCTCTTCTTTGTATCTCTATTTTATTAGTTAGGTTTCTCGTTTTAGGTGATTCTTGACGATTGTTAAGGTAATTAATAATAGATGCTTACACTTGTTGAAAGTCATATTCTCACAACAGCTAATTGGGCATTCAAGCCACCACATTTTGATTTATTACTTTGACATTGCTTCTCAGGGTTTTTGCTATTTCAGGTGATTAATTTTGACTCCACAACAATATTTACCATTAACTGTAACTCTAAATTAGCTCCTCCAGACATGGATTTAGTGCATGTATTACATGTGATGCAAAGCAACTATTGAAGTAGTTTTAATTGGGAAAAATAGCAGTAGTTAAAAAGCACCACCAAAACTATAAGTTAGCACTACTTGCAACACGAGATTCATGCCAAAAAAGGAATACCCTTGCTAGTGCTTATAGAGCTAGCATTGCCATTGATGCTCAAAGGTGGTACTAATCGAAAGTACAAATATAATAATTGGTGGTGCTAATAATATAGTGCTACTTTTCCTGGAACTATAGTGGAGCTAGACATTATTGTTGCCAATGGTTTCATTTTTACATGCACTATATTATTAGCAGTGGTAATTTGGCTTTCACAGTGCTAGGTTATTAGGGCACCAATAAATAAATTCTACGAGCCCTATATTGTTTTAACTCCCACAAAGATTAGTTTCAACCTGTTTAGACCATAATAAGATAAAATAATCAACCTAAATCCAAATAACAACATAAATATTATTAAAAATAACAAAGTGCATTAATAAAAAAACTAAATATAACTCCGAATACATGTGAACATTACCAAATTCAAGTTTACAACTTTATAATTTTGGAATAAAAAATAAATACTCAACAAATATTCAAAAAAATATGCAAAAAAAGATTAAAAAAATCACTCAAGACAATTGTATCTATTGGGGGTGCTTCATCTAATGGCAAACTAGAAGCGCCAAAATAAGTTATTTCAGTTGTAGTGTCATAATTTCTGAATTTATTGTTGATGTTATTTTTGTTTACTGGAGGATAATTTTATGATATTTTATGTCTGCTAGAAGTAATAGGAAATTTATTAACTATTTTTTTTCATGAATTTAAATTTTTCATAATTACTAATTGAGTTATTTTATATCTTTTCTTAAATGTTATAGTACTATTATCTTCTTGATTTTTCATTATTTCTTCAATGTAATTTGAGTATATTATACAAGTATTGATCTAAATCTCATGATTTAGAGATCACAATGATTTTGGGCAAATTTGATCAACATGTCCATCAAGAATCTTTATTTATATTCAAGTACACATATTTTATTTTTTTTTCATTGGCTTCAGATATTTATCTGCTATAAAGTATTAGTTATTTTTAGTAGAGTCCTCGCATGTAGGCATTGGAAGTTTAGCTTGTTCATGAATTAGTTTTACATATAATACTTCTTCCTCATTTTATGTTTCCATTTGTATGGTTTATGTATTATTTGCTATTCTTTTAGGAAAATAAGGAAAAGGGTAATGATTGCCTCACTCTCCAAAAGGTTATTGTTCATTTCTAAGGCTATAAACTTGCTAGTCTAAAGCTAAAATAGTTTATGGGGGGTACATGCACTAGACGCATGTCTTTCAAGCCAATCATTCAAGCCCTGGAAGGGAATGGTACCTTGGTAGAAGCAACATTCCTCTTTGTAGTCATGGATGAGGTTAGAGCAGTCGGAGTAGACTCCAGTGGATTCCAAAATTTGGGAAGCTACAAGACATTCACCCTAGGAGGCAACAATCGAGGCAAGGGAGGCAATGTGCCTCTTCCCTTTCGCCTTCTCTAGATGAGGAGGAGAATGTTGAGTGGCTTTGTCCTCCTGGGCCAAAGCCATTGGCCACATCTTAGTAGTAGCTAGAGGGTGAGTAGAGCTCCCTTCACTTGTTGCACACTTGGGAGTAGCTAGTTAGGGGGAATTTATTTCCCAGGGTGGTATTAAGGCACCAAGCTTCATCTCCTTCTAGAGAAAGAACAAATTAGTGTTAGCAAACAAGCATTGGAAACACACAAGCTAACAACTCAGATCACCCACTGAAGCCCTGAGCTATATTGAGCTCATACATGCATAAGTACTCCTTAGAACTCCACAAAGGAGTGTGTCTTTCTTCTGCTATCGCCAAACTTATCCAATGCTCAAAGGTTAATGCTTTGCATCCATAGTGCCTAGGGCATTTTCCATAATAGGAGGGTGCTCCCACTTTTAGAGGTAATCCTAGGTTATCAGAGTAAAATATTCTAATGTGGTGTTCTTTCTAGCCATGAATCAAAGTAGGATTTTTGAAGAGCAACCACCGAACCTTATGACGGAATGGACACCAATTTCTTTCATGATCCCTGGTTTGACATAACTTATACATTGCTTTAAAAATATTCACAAAGGGAGTCACTCTGGTTGATGTGAAGAGCACTCAAAAGGCTGATATCACCACCATCATATTGGGTGTTATCAACTCCAAAGGCAACTCCTAGTCCCAAAGAAGATTCTTAGGGAACAAAAGGAAAGGGAACTGGAGTCCAAACTCAAACTGGGCCCAGAAGACATTATAACAAAAGGCAAAGCCCTGAGGTGCTTCAACCATGCTTGGATCCTTGAGAAAGTTAGTAACTCAAGATTCTCCAAAAAATCAAATTTGAAAATAAAACATCCAATTGATTTATTGGACCTTGTTCACTGAGTCAACCAAACACAAACACAAGAAGGAAGATAACACACTAGAGGCCATACCCAGTGAGATTTGAACTTCCATGCTAAGCTAGAAGATGATTCAACATGATCACTCTATAAACCTTGACTTTGCACCTCAGCTGAAGGAACATATTGATCTCTCTCATCAAAGCTTGAGGAAGGTGAGCTCGAGGTCCCATAGGAGGCATTGCCTATTAAACCTAGAAATGGGAAGACAATTATGAAGGAAATCATTGACATAAATTCAACAGAAGTGAGGATGAAAAGGTAAACAAAAGTTATTTTATTCATTCATTAAAAATAAGTATAGAAAAAGGAGATGAGCTCCCATAACAAAACAAAAGAAGCCCTTCAAGGCTGTGGGTAGCCCGCGAGCTCTTGCCCACATAGTAGCCCAGAACATTAAAGCCTGGGGGATTAGAGGCAAATGTGGGAGGAACTACCAAGGTAGGAGGAACGGTAGCATAGGGGAAAGGGCCCTAGAGAAACCCCATTTCCTTGGTGATGGAGAGGTAAGACTCCAGCTAGTGCTAGGCCTTCACCTCATCCACCTCCCTAGTGAAGAGCTACCACACATTGAATGACCAGTTACATAGGTCATTGATCACCTCAACCCTGCAGTAGGTGAACCCCTACAAGATCAAGGTGTTCCTAGCTTCAACCTCAAGCTGTCACCCCTTAGTGATCTAGCTCTTGCAAGCCTACTCTAGCATGGCTTGGAACTCCTCATTGGAGCGAAACCACTCCATAGCTTGAGCCATATGTAGTTTAGTGATAACATAGAATGCGGCCTCAAAAATATGTCTCTTGCTCCCTACTCTTGGTGAGCCAATTAAGGGAGGGCATGAGCATTTGCTAGAGCTCCACCACCTCATGGTGCGAGCGCTCAATCTCCCTCAACATGTTATTGTGAGTCAACTCCACTCAAGGGACCTCCTAATGAAGGTTCAAAAGACATCAAGATATGTCCTAGACAATGTCATCGAGCTACAAACAAACAAGAAAAGCATTAGTCTGACGTCATGATGAAAAGCACAAGAAATGAACTACAACATCTACCTTCCCCTAGAACTTGGCACAAAGGGCAACCACGGCTGCATCAGGCAACTCTTGCAAAGGTGGGACATCTGACTCTAATGACTCCATACAGAGACTTCTCCCATTGAAAGGAGTGAAATATTATTCCCCTGCATAAAATCTTGTGAGTATGCACATTATCAAAAGGGAACCCAACTAAAGCCAGAGACTTACTAGAAAATATTGCGAAAAAAAAAGATGCAACCACAACAGAGTAAAGGGAAAAGGCAAGATCACAAGAAGTCAATGGAAAGCCCCTTTGAATTACTCCTTATATAGCCACAGACAAAGATTTTGGAAGGTAGAAACCAATCACTGGCAAAAAGTCGCGTATTTTGAAACCAACATGCAAGAATGATGTTCAAGGAAGTGCCCCAAGTGTTAAGGTGCAATGATAACCGCCAAGTTATTAAATGAGAAGTTTTGAAAGACTCATTTCCAAAGGTAATGCATGCCTGAGGAAGGTAACTACTAGAAACAATGATCAAAATGCAAGCCCTGCATTCAAATGACATCGAGTTGAATGAAAGGTTTGGGGGTCCATGACATGTCAAAAGGTAAGATCAAACCAAAGCCAAATCCCATGACAAAAAGCAAGTCAAGCCAAAATCGGGACCGTTGGCCTCTCCGTTGCACCTAGCCTCAATAAGGTCTTGGAAGGCTAAGTCTCATAGTTCGGACACTAGATGCTAGGTCCCATAGTTCGGATATCAAAAGTCAGGTCCCACAGCTAGGACATCAAAAGTCCAACTTCATATGTTAGACATCCAAAGCCAGGCTATATAGCTCGGCCATTAGGCTCCATAGCTAAGATAAGCCAATAAAGTCCATAACACGCTATCTGAGTGCTTTGCACACTCCTTCTTACCCCATGAGTGACAACCTGTGGCACTGTAGGAGATAAACTCTTGTCACCTACAGTCACTCCCTATGTCACTAACTTCTACTCTATCTTTCACTACATGATAAAATTTACTAGACTGCGGTACAGAGTACCAAACAAAATTTCTAAAACGCTCTCAGCTAACTCACGCATCAACTTGGTAGAGGTATTTGATAAGACCGGATCTAGTTATTTAGAATACCTTATACAACAAGGCTTAAAGCGCTAAAGTAGGAGGTTTTTCTCTCTTTCCTTCTCCTCGAATTAAATTAAAAGCTCTATAAACTTTCAACTCTACTTGGAGCAAAACAGTATAATAAGGGTGAGATTCTAACTTAAACACCAGAGCATTTTCCCTAGTCATCTGGATGAATAGTTTTGTTTTTTGTGCAGATTGAATCGGCTGGATAGGACTGGTAGAGTTCAAAAACTCGAAAAGGGAACCGGGCAGACCAAACATAAGGCATCCATATGTCATCCGTGACTAAATTAACTTCAGGATTTTAAAGAAGAGAAGACATCTGTATGTCATCAATCATTTATTTAACCAAGTGAACCTCGCTTAGGAAAAATCTTAAGACATATTCCTTTGTGGTATCCCGGTAAATTTACTGTAGGATTTTTAAGGGGCGGAGGCATTCGTATGTCATTAGTGACTTAATCAAATGAACCTCAGTTAGCAAGAACCTTAAGAGTCTAAAAAAATTATTGCAGGAGTTGTAAGGAGAGTGGATGCACATATTTCTTTAGCTGGAGGTGAAGCAAGCTACCTTTCTTGAGATGTTGGACCACCTTCTAGAAAACTGAGAGTTCAGAATTAGGTGCAACAAGCTTCCCTTGAGTTGGGCTAGGTTATTCCAAATTCTGGCCTTTCAGCTTCGTCATTGCTGGTGTACTGCAGGTCGTTCCTCTACCACAAAGTGATGCTAGGGGCGGTCTTTTCCAGTCTCGGAGCCCGAAGCAGCGTTTACATCCAGCTTGGGATTAGTCGAACTAGATTCAGCCTGGTCGTGGTTCGAGTCCACATCAATATCGTTGTTTATCAGTGAGCACTTGCTCAACACAGTATTGTCAGGACCGGAGACAAAACAGGAACCAATGAAGTGTTTGAATTGAACTGTTTAATTATTAGTCCGCTGGTTCAACAAAACAGGTTTGATTTATATTAAAATAAATCAGTATTTATTTTCACAAAGATTCAAATACGAAACTAAGATTATATAGATGAAAGCTAAAACGAGTTACATCGTTAACTAATTTTGCTTTAAATTGAGAGTTATAATATATATTTATAATTAAAAAATCATCACTCTCTTAAAATGTTAACTAATTATGTTTTAAATTGAGAGTTATAATATACCCATTTATAACTAAAAATTCATCATTCTTTCTAAATGCTAATTGGTTCAGTCTATCGAGTTCGAATGGCGAGTCAAACGGATTAAACTGGTACGAAATTTTTCCGGTTCAACTTCAGGATTATTGAAAGAATAACGATGAGATTTTTCCTGTTACTTTTTCAATTGCAAAAAATCTCAATATCACTCGGCTCTTTCCTCATTAGCAATTTCAGGTACAACAGTGTCCGTACCTCAGAACACATCCCTCCTTGGAATAGACCCTGACTACAGAACTAAACTCTGATATATATAATGTCTGTCTCATAAAATCTGTAAAACAAAGCTCCTTTGGAAAAGGAAAAGAACTCTTTAAATATCACAGTTGAGTTATTATCAGAATTACTAAGAAACTGTGATGACGTGAAAGTTGGAACCGAGAGTTTGATCCTTAAGATGAGGTGGTTCTTAAGTCCTAAAGCTCAGATTTGCTCTTCTTCGGAGGCTTTGAACTTGTTTTTCTCCCTTTCCACCATTTCTTGATCTTTCCAGATACATTGTTTACGTGTCTCTTTATCACTTTTTTGGTCTCTGAAATGCCTTCCAGAATTCTCAGTTTAAAATCCTTCTGTTGATAGTTGTGGTTCCCAAGAGCTTTCCCCTGAATCCATATGAAGAACTAGTTATAATCTGAAAGACATCATGAAAATTTTCTCATAGCGTTGAAAAAGTGGGTATCCAAAAGACTAGGAGAAGAAACAAAAAAATTTCAAAAACTTGGAAAATAAAGGGCCTCCTGCAAGGGTTGTGCTGAAGGGGGGAGAGGGATATTTATCTGTATTGGCCAATACTGATATCTTGTTTCTGATTTGCAATCTAGCAGCAGAAATAATCATACCAGATTGGAAGGAAATTTATCTTCCTCCTCATCTTCGTCAGATTCATCATCACCAAAATTATTGTTCATCAAATCTTCCCTTGAGTACATTTTCATGCTTGGTGCTCCAGGCATACCCTGAGAAATGTAGCAGTTCACACATCCAATCAAACTAAGTTTGCTGAATCACTGAAGAATGCTCACCTCCATAGATCTCAATATTTTCTCCATTTCAGCCTCCTTAGATGATTTGGCAGCAAAAGGTTCCCCAGGAATCCTATCCTGCATCTCACAGAAGCAAATTTTTAGATGCTAAAGAGCAGATATTTGCATACAAAGATCTGTTTTAAAAGTTGCTGATGTCTTATCCAGATTTCTTGATATTATTTAGGGAACACAATAAATTTGAAATTATTGCACAAGAGTTTCATTGCACCTGGGTCAGACACCTCAATTCCAGGGGTAGTTTGGACTGAGCATGCAGTAAACATCCACAAATGCCATATGCAGAACCCAAAAAACACCCAAAACTAATCTTGTTGGGGAACTGGGTAGAAAGCATAGTGCATGCATTTCTATGGAAGTGATTGTAAGTGTAAGTCATATATCCATGGTCAAAGAATATAATTAGACAAGGTTATACACTCAGAAACATTAATGTCAAGATTACCATAACTACAGAATGAACTATTGGTTCATTATTTCATGTCAGAATGATTAGATGAGAAAATTCACAATGTAATTCTATTGAGGTTCGGACCAAGAAGAGAGAATATGTGGTACTCATAACTTAGCATTTGATGTCAACAGGTTCATAATTTTTGGACAGATAGATTCTTAGTTTGCTAATGAAAAATTCCCTATTTTCTAGTCTTAAGGGGCCTGCCAGTGTTGGTCGAAAGAAAAGGAGCTAAAGCAAGGCGGAAGTCCATCTTCCCAACCAAAATAGGTAATCAGAGACCACATGCAACTTGTTCTAAAGTTCACAACAGTAATAAGAAAAGGAATAATAAGTAATAAGATGTGAACCAATAAGCTGTTCAGTCAAATAAAAGCTGCCATTGTGTTATAAATTACATATACCTTTGGAACAGGTGGTGGCTTGACAGCGCATGATTTGGAGAGATCATTGCAGAGAAAATCTGTTAGTGAATCAACTGAAGGCTTGAATTTAAACACATACTCAGCAACATCAGTATCGGAGTACCCCATGACCTGCAACAAATTAGATGGAGATTAAATAGCAAGAAGAAAACAAACTTCTAGGATATTCAGAGGAGAAAGGTCAGATAATCATCATTCACCAGAAGAAACAAGTACAACACAATAGGCACCTGGCTATTTTTTTTAAAAAAAGAGCTCAGTCTCAGTAGATCAATGCATACTCAATTTACTGTAGTAATTAATTCAATCCTGCAAACAAGGTCTCATCACATAAATGGAAGGCAGGACATAACATATTTAAATGAAAGGTTTCTTCTGATACCAGTGAATGCTACTATGCCTGCACATGAGCTGCACATAATCCAGCATCAAGCCAAAAAAATTGCTTTGCAGCCAGCACAATTAGGACCAACAGATTGTCCAAAAGAAATATCATGAAACTTGCTTTCTAAGTTTATCCTTGGAACCATAAACACATCACGGGATACATTCAATGAATATTATCGGTATACATTCCAATACAGACATGTCAGCCTAGCATGTCCAACAGGACAAGAAATCCTTTATGAGACGCAATGCTTGTTGAAAAAATACCCAAGGCTGCACTCCCATGCCAGCATAAAATGGATAGATCTGACATGCCAAACACAAGGTTGCTCATTGATGTTTATGAAGCATTTTCAATATCAGCACCAGCTATTGGTAAGATGTAATCGGGTGCGCAAAATGAAGCTTTCATTACTATACGAGTGCAAAAGTCTCAGGCAGGGAAGTGATCATTAACATCAGCATGCATCAGCATAGCTTATGACTGGATCCTTAGACATGGATAACATGCCAAATCTTAGATAGCAGACTGTTGTCAATCTTAAGCTAAAAACAATCAAATAGATAAAAAATGAAGAGACTATAAACCATTGGTCTTCAAATAGCAGATGTAATTTCCTAACACCTATTGAGAAAACATTTATTATCTGGCAACATTGTAATTAATAGATCAAAACAAACAACATAAAAATATCAAAAATGAAGAAACCCAATTATCTCTATCGTACAAGTTGATATCTTTACATGAATCACAATCATTAGAACATCTTCTAAATTTAGAAATAAGCCTTAGTTTCATTTTTGGGTGTCTCCAGGTTAGAGAAGACAAATAGCAACCTAGTACTTTCAGCACCCTATTGGATCCATTGCATGTTTTTGAAACACAAAACTTGGAGAAATAATATTTTCCAGATAAAATACATACTCTACAAGAGAACTGGACTGCCGTCTGATTCCAAAAAGGATATCATTCTTCATATGGTTACTTAAGAAAACACATGCTTGACATTGGTCCAAATTCTAAATGCATATTCCCAACAGACGCGATGGAGAGAAAGAACAATAATGAAGAGGTGTAATTACAGGGTTTTCACCTCTTGACAGGCTCTCTCAATGGTCTTGCATTCTGAATTACACTGCCCTTCAGTGCCTTGATCAACAAGCTGGAAAAAAAGAAACAAAAACAAAAGAAAATGCCAGGAAGCAGGAAAGGAAACATTTCAACAAAATAAACCATCACAAAAAGACAACCATACAAAAATAACAATTACTTTTTTGGTAATTATAAACAGTGGAATTATTGGCAAGCAATGGACATGGAAAATGTCATAAGTGAGTTATACCATATATGTTATCATGCTAATACACCGCTTGATCTCAAACATGTCACAAAAGCTCAGGCAGGAAAAACTTATCCATCTTATCCAAAAAAAGGATAAGCCTACTCAACGAACAGAACTAAGCTGAGTGAGCCCAAGGTTTGGGCATTTTAAGCCCAACCAGTGACAAGACAACTTACTTTATCTACATGAGTTTCAAGGACACTTTCATTAATTAACATCAGGTTCAGAACTTGGACAACAAAAAATATTTTTGAGACCTATATGAAATGTCAGTACCAACAGAAAACTTGCTAGTTATACAAATTAACTATGAGCAAGAACATGATGAATACACACATCAATATTTCACCTTTTCTTTCAAGCATTGGTTGATTCGTCCAATTCAAGACCAAAATTTTGATGCAAAAAAAACAAAGTAAAAAATCAATTTAATCCCAAACAAAAACACATTTTGCAACTACTACTGACTCTACTGCTATTTTCATAACATATTATCAAAGATTAGGGAACCAACAGAAAAAAAATAAAATAAAAAATAAATAAAAATGAAAGAGATTGAGAGCCTGAAACCTTCAACTACAATCCTACCATAAATGAGTTCATATACCTCCAACTTGTCTCCTTTCTCAATAATATCAATCCGGAGGATCCAATCTGCCTCCTCCTTCTTCAAATTGCACACGTTCTCCGCGATCTCAATGATCTGAAACTCCGACAGCTAAAGCGACCAAAACCCCACGAAATCAAATCCAATTCAAAAAATCCAACAAAAGAGCAGAAATAGGAGAAGAAATAAACCCTTTTAGGCGCAATCAGGGCCTCGTTCTTCTGCACCAGAGCGTAGACCTCACGCGCAATATGCTTGCAAACCTGGCACTTTATGAAAGGGATGTCCTCCCGGCGCGCCGTAGCCGCCGGCTTCTTCGGAGAACCGAGGACTATGAGAGGAGAACAAGAAAGGAAGAGGAAAAGAAGGAGAAAAACGGAGAGAGCGAAGAGACTTCGGCGACGAAACCCCATTGCTTGTTCCTTCGATCTCTGCCAGGCAAAGAGAAAAAGAAGAAGACGACGACGACGACGACGACGGCGCAGTTGGACTCTGTCAGGAGACGCGAGAGACCTCCATGTCACTGATCTGACGTGGCACATGCTCATTGGCTATGATGTGAATGACTCCGTTGTGTAACCAACTCGAAAGTGATCCCACGAATGTCAGAATTTTTCATTTATCAATTAGCTTCTCTAATTCTCATCAAAAACCAATTGTGATATAATATACATTTTATTTTAATTTTTATCGTTATTAACGGTATTGTATTTTCGTTAAAAATACTATAATATATATTAAAGTATATATTACAGTAAAATATTATAGTAGATACGATTCTAATATTTTGGATTTTTTGACAAAATTATATTTATTATGATCAAAATAAAATTAATATAAACATAAATAAGTTAATATGATCAAAATCATACTAATAGAAATAGAAATAAGGTAAAATAATCATAACCAAAACTCATATAGTTAGAAATAATCTAAGATGATCCAAACTAAACTAATATAATTAGAAAATAATCATTATGGTCAAAATTAATTATATGTGATAAAAAAATTAAATCATGATAACTAATTTTAAAGTATATACTATCACTATAATATTACTACAGTACTTTTATAATATTTTTATCTTATTATATTATTATTATACTATTTTATATACTTTTACATTATTATTATTGTATAATACTACTATAGTATTTTTAGGTTTTTTAAATCTACTACGATATTGATACAATGTTTTGCAATATTTTGTACACTAACAACATTTATGTATAGGGGGGGGGGATTTTGGGGGAAAGCAATAAAGGGTTATCAACATCTCTTAAGAATCAAATCAAAACTAGTTTCAATGAGTACGTTTATTGTATCATACTCGGTCGAGTGCACACGAGCGGAGCTATAGCAAGCAGGAATCCTTCTCATTCCCTTTCCATTACATATTATTTACTTATGTTGTGATTTTAAATAATTTTTAAATTATAAAATATGGGTATTCACTTACTTAAGTCTTTTAATTCAAAACTCATATAATAAATTATGTTTTTTTGTCACTTGTCTCTATCATATATTAGTTAAGTTTTTTGTTTTAGTATATTTTTGACAATTGTTAAAGTAATTAATAATAAGGGTTTACACCTATTAAAAATAAAAAATTTATAATAATTTATTAAAATTAAATGCTATTTGATTTGTTATTTTGAGATTATTTATGAGATTTTTTAGTCATCCCAAGTAGGCAATCGCAATTCTACAGTGAGCTCTAATGTGGGGGGAATTGAAAGAATGTTAAATCATGCCAATATAGTAGGTTGGGTACCAAACTATCCCAAAAGCCTAACCTTATGGGATATAGGTCTTTTTCACTATATATATTGGATTTTAGCTATTCAATATCCAATGTGGGACTATACATTTTCCTTAGTCAATGATTACTATAGAAGCAGCAGAAGTTCAGAACAAGTTCAAGATTATCTCTAAGGTCGTCCAATCTAAGAAAGCACCTATTACTTCATCAACTAAAGTTATCATTATATAAAACTAACTTTTTTTCACCTCTAATTAAGGAAAATGGGGCCTAATATCATCATCTCTAATGAGAAGGGCTGTTCAGATAAAGAATTAGAAGTCATACATCAACTAAAAAGGATACAAGTCTTTTAGAGGCTAGGACGAAAATAAAACTCAGTTTTCGGCGTCTTCACCCAACTCCTCACAAAGGGCAATCAAAAGAAAATCCAGATACAAGCATCGATAAAGAAGAGATCATCCTCATTATCATAAGTAAACACAAAGCTACTAGAATCTTTATCCAACTTGAGAAACCTACCCAGTTGATGATTACCATTCTTACCTTCAACTCCTTTGCTCCATTAAGTAATTTAGAGAATGATAGAAGCAAATAAGAGAGGGCATAGTCTTTCCTTAAAACTATGCCAAAGGGGTGAATCGCCAAATAAAATCACAAGAGCCACCATAAGACTACAACCTAATACGAGGATTTACTAATGGAGACCACCCACACTAATCAAAATTATTACTCATCATAACTTTGGAAGGAATTGCGAGCCCGCACCCCAGCAGGCTAAATGCCAAAAGAAGGCTGCCTTACCGAAGCTTACTAATGAAGAAATTCAAGAGAAGAGGGTCCTTATAAATCAATCCTTGATATTATGCCAAAGAGAAGATGTAGCGATTCACTCTATGAGTAGACTCCTGAATAAGACGACTCGACTGATGGGAGAAGTTAGCCTCAACCCATAGCCTAGACTTGATTTTCAGGACATAGACTACCAAGTCCTGACAAATGCCTTAGTCATAATTGAAAGCTCTAATCAAGAAGTGCCCATAGAAACACTGCAAGAACAACTGAGATAGCAAAGAAAAGAGAAAGATGAAGATCAAAAGAAGGTTATGGAGTTGGTGGAGATGATGCAACAAATGAGTCAAAATCTTGATAAGTTGGAACAATCGCAATAGTCATCCTAAGCAGTTGAGGCGGCAAAAGGTGCATCTCCTATACATGAGATCCATGAAAATGTAAACCCTTCACTAGCACCTCCTCTTGTAAGGTATACCCAATCCTCGATTTCAAAGATCCTTGACAATATGAAACTCCAAGAATGCATACAATAGTAGATACAATGAATGATAGCTACATAGTTGAGACAAAAAAGTGAGACGGGTAGGGTAAACAATGCCGACAAATCACACCCTAGCCACACGATTGAGTGTCATACTCTAAAGGCTATATAGTGCCTAGTTTCAAATAGTTTAATGGCATGAGTAATCTTGAATAGCACATAGCTCACTTTGTATTGCTTCTAATTTCCTCTAAATTTTTTTATCTCTTCTTCTATTCTAATATGTTCTTTCTTCTTTGATGTTAATAGGGTTTATATAGAAATTGAAGAGATAGAGTTGGTCTGAATTTCAGTATCTTCATTTAAATATTTGAATAATGGATGTGGTCATAGATAGATATGGATGTGGCTTATCCTAATATTGGATGAGTTTGTGAGAAGATATAAATGAATTTATTTGCTGTGGATGAGAAAATTTGAAAAATGTGCCTACTTTAGATATTGAATTTGTAAAGGAGTTATTTGCAAATTTTTTTTGAAAAATTTGGACCAAATCATCATTTTACAAATTTCAGAGATCTTTTTATAAAAAAGACTTATTTATAAAATTTTAAAACTTTTAGGGTCCTTTTTAAATAAAATTTAGACTCATTTGTAAATAAAACTTTTGAGGGGCTTATTTGTGAGGAATTGAGATTCTAGAGGTTTATTTCTGAATATAGAATTCTTGAAGGGTTTATTTATAGAACCTAAATTTTATGAAGATCAAATTATAATTATCAATCTCTTAAGGGATTTATTTGCAAATCCTAGATTTTGTGAGATCTAATTTGTAATTTTAGGGTTTTACTAGACTTTTCCACAAAATTTCCATCCAGGGACCTATTCATGAAAAAAAATCTGGCCAAAGACCTATTTGTAAGAATTTATTCAGTCTAGGGATTTGATTGTAAAATTCTTATATTTTTTCATTTTAGTCTAGATTTTGGATGAATTTAGGCCTAATTTTGGTCCAAGAATCTAGTCCACTCCATCCATTTGGATTGAGCTTAATTTGAACTCAAATTTCTCAATGATTTAGATATTAATCGAGCTCAATTTTTAGTCAAATTTAACTATGATTCTAGTCCAATTGAGACCTACACTTGAGCCATAATTTAGTAGCATACAAATTTCAATTCTGACTATATTTTGATCAATTTTGATTGTGGCAAAAAAAATCACCTCAAACAAGGTGATGCCCTTCGGAGTTAAGAATGTGGGCGCCATTTATCAAAAGACCATGACTCAAATTTTCAACAACTTCATACATCAATTGGCGGAATGCTATGTGGATAAGTTGGTATTCAAAACTAAGTCCAAACATAAGAACATCCAAGACCTAAGAGTAGTTTTTGATTGCCTTAGAAAATATAATCTATAGATTAACCTATGAAATGTACCTTTAGGGTATCATATGACAAATTCCTCAACTTTATTGTTAGGCACCGAGGGATTAAAATCGATTCATCTAAAATCAAAGTTATCTTAGATATGCCACTCTCCAATAATATGAAATAGTGGAGGTCATTCCAAGGCCTACTCGCATACATAAGAGATTCAATTTTAATCTCTCTAGAAAGTGCAAAGCCTTTTCCAAATAAATGAAGAAGGATGCTTTATTCATTTGGGATTAAGAACGTCAACAAGACTTTGAAAAGATTAAACAGTATCTCCTAAAGTCACCAGTTCTGGTAGCACCCTGCCTGATAGACCCTTAATCCAGTACACAATTACAATGGAAGGGTCACTCAACGCACTTCTTACTAAAAATGATAAAGAAGGCAAAGAAAATATGTTCTACTATCTAAGTAGAATACTAGTAGAGGTAGAAAGTAACTACTCTCCTATCGAAAAGCATTGTTTGGCACTCATATTCACAATCAAGATGCTCAGACATTATATGCTCTCTCATTAGATCATTTTAATACCAAAAGTTGACCTCATAAAATACTTGATGACCAGGCTCGTAGTTTCTGGATGGCTAGCAAAATGGGTCTTGATCCTCTTAGATTACAATATTAAGTTCATTCTCTAAAAGATGGTTAAAGGGCAAGCCCTCACCAATTTTCTCTCAGCTCATGTGGTGTCAAATGACTCTCTACTGAGTTGTGAACTCCCTATTGAAGAAATCCTTTTTGTCAAGGAAGAGGAACCCTACTAAAAGTTATACTTTAATAGGACATCATCCATCAAACTAGGAATTAGGCCAAAGTTTTTGCAAATTAAAGCATACAGTGGATTAGTATTTGTCACACCAAATGGGGGCATTTTACAATATTCCTACTCCCTCTCAAAACCATAAATAAACAATTAGGCTAAATACAAGGCCCTAATTGCCAAACTAGAAATAACACTCAACATGGGGATATTGTGCCTATATGTCTTTAGTGATTCATAGTTGGTCATTAGTTAAATGAGAGATGAATATAAAATCCACAAATTTGAGCTACTGAAATACCATTGAGAAGGCTTGAGAACTCATGGGGCAAATCCCATATGTTCAAATAATTAAAGTTTCCTGGTTCATCAACGTAGAAGCTGATTCCTTAGCCAAGTTAGCTAAGACTTTGGTTAACTCTAACCAAGGAAAAATTCTAATTACAGTCCATATTAGACAAGTGATAAGCTCGGTCTTCAGCATCAACCACAAAAGGCTGAATCTAAAGTGATAGAGGAAGCAATAAATTGGAGAATACTATTCACTGACTACCTAAAAAATGGAGAACTCTCCGAGAATAACATGGTGGGGATGAAACTTAGGAAGAGGATCACATGATTTCTACTCATCAATGACACCCTTTTAGGAATCTCTCAATCAACTACTTTTATGCTACCTTTCAAATGAAGAGCTAAGAGAAGTCATGTACGAAGTACACTCTAGGGTTTATTGAGCCCATTAATCAAGCCCAAAAATAATGATGAAAATCAAGCATATGGGCTACTATTGTCCTATGATAGTGAGAGATTGTATTGAATATGTAAGAAAATGTCACCTATGCCAAATTCATAGTGACTTCATTTATCAACACCCAAATCTTTTACATCTAATAATATCCTCATGGCTATTTGAGGCATGAGATACATAAATTATTGGCCAAATTGAGCCAACTTATTCTAGAGGTCACCGTTTCATATTAGTAATAACCAATTATTTCTCTTGATAGGCAAAAGCAATCCTAGTGAAATAAGTAAAAATGGATATCGTTATCTATTTCTCTTGGAAAAACATCCTATACCAATTTGGCCTTCCCTGAAGGATCATTTTTGACAATGGATTATTCTTTAGAAACTTCAAGGTAAGATGATTCTCACATCATCACAAGATAATTGAAGATATTCATCCATCTATAATGCAATGATGAATGATCTCATTAAGGTATTCAACAAGACCCACTCACAAATATTGAAGAAAGTCACTGGCAGAAGCAAAAGAGATTGGCACCAAAAATTTTCTAAGGCATTGTGAGCTTATCGTATTGCATATTTAAGTCCTACTTAATCAATACCATTGTTAGGGATTGAGGCAATCCTGCCATTAGAGGTACAAATTCTCTCTCTAAGGATTGTGTTGCAAGAGGGAAATAAAAAAGAAGACAATGTTCTTGTTCACTTAGATGAGATAGACTCCTTGGACAAAATAAGGCTTGCTACTCAATAGAATCTAAAAATATACCAAGAATAAATGTTTAGGGCTTAAAACAAGATGACTTAGTTTAGATCTTTCCAGAAGAAAGAAACAGTCTTGGTCTTGAGAAGACCCATAATTACAAATAGAAGCAAGAAAGGCAAATCTAGTCTAATTGGGAGGGCCTCTATATTGTTGAAAGGATATTTGAAGGAAAATCCTATAAACTGATTGATGACGAAGGAAAAAGACCTATGCCACCGATCAATGTCTAATTCCTGAAGATGTATTATGCATGAGCCTCTGAGAGGCAATAACAACAAAATAAAAATGTTTATGTTTTATCTATGATGAAACGTTTAACTTTCTCAAAATGAATGCCGATTCAAAAATGCACTTGATGTTTCTCGAGGCAAAACATAGACACAAATCTCTGTCCATTTTGCATCCACATGGCAAAATCAAGTCGACTTCCGTATGGTAAAATCAAGTCCACTTTCGCATGACAAAATCAAGTCCATTTTCATATGGTAAAATTAAGTCTACTTCCACATAGCAAATCAAGTCCACTTTCACATGGAAAATTAAGTCCACTTTCATGTGGCAAAACAAGTACACTCTCATAGGGAAAACTAAGTGAATTCAAGAGAAATCCATTCAGTAGGGTGAATTAACTCGCTTTTATCTAAAAAGGGGGAAAATCTAATTCCATTATGCCAAGGGCAACTTTGGAATTGGAACATAAGGAACACAATATTGTGAATAAAATTTGGCACAAATAAGAGCAAACAGGAATCCTAAATAGAGAGGATAATGATAATATTAAAATATACAAAGCCTAGTGGTGCCTCCTGATAGCTGTAGCAACTCAATAGTCATCCGCATATGCTCCTCTATTATAATCTGAGCAAGTGTTACATTAGCAAAATGGATTGTGAATAAAATTCTCAAGATACGAAGGGAAAATGGTGAACCATCACTTGATGGTGATGGTGTATGGATACCCATGAATGCAAGTATCCCTCGATTGAAGCATGACCCAGGAACCATGTCTACAACATAAGCTTAAAATTAGTATATATACAATGTACAACTTGGCATAGTATAGATATCCCTTATTGGTTAAGCCTAAAATATCATAAAAGGGTTCTAAAATCCTTGTTTAGTTCACCTAAGAGGAGACAAATTCTCTACTAGAAAAGAGGAAAGAAAAGAAAACAAACATATGATGAAAGAATTATTAGTACCTATATCTAACAAATAGCTAGCTAAAGTAGGCGACAATGATGTCGGTTTGACACTTCTACTCAAGTCCATATTGGAAGATTGATGAACTAGTGTTTGTGAAGGGATGGTCACC
Organism: Trichopus zeylanicus subsp. travancoricus; assembly: GCA_005019695.1. NCBI lineage: Eukaryota > Viridiplantae > Streptophyta > Magnoliopsida > Dioscoreales > Dioscoreaceae > Trichopus > Trichopus zeylanicus. The sequence continues at coordinate 183,319 of RXID01014251.1, forward strand.
TCTAGCCTATGTACATGTCAATTGGCTGATAGGTAAGTATGAGGAATAAAGAAATCAAAGCTCGAGATGGTGTAGGTGATGAAAGTAGTGGCGCTGATCCTAATTCTGCACCTCTTGCATATGTCACTGAGAGATCTAGAGCATTAGGAATGGGAGGGTTGCACATAGATCGAAGTGCCACTCACTTTGGACTCAATCTAGGACCTGCATTGCCTCAGAACTGACCACCATCAATGCTATAAGGGAGAATGGTCCTCTCTCTGCCTAGTCTAGGATGAGAAAATTTACAAGCCAAAGCCTTCTGCATTTCTCGCGTCCTCTACTACTTTTAACCTTTGCTACTGATCATTTGCTTTTCCCTGCTATGTGAATCTCATTGATTTCTAAATAAAAACTCTGGATTGATGCAAAAACATCCCTTGATGCTATTAAACCATGTTATGGCATATAGTCAAAGAATCTTGGCTTCCCACAATATTGGGAATATAATACTTTGAATTACCTTGGGGATAAGCAAGGTGTAACTAGTAGCTCATGAACTAGCTCAAACATGATGGTGGTAAAGGAGCAAGAACATTCTCAGGAAAGCTTTGGTCACACCCAAATGGCTAGCAAAATCAATATTATAAGGTTCTGTAGCCAAGTGTTCTCCCGAGCGAAGTGGAGTATCCTGTGTCCTAAAGAGATAATATACTCATAAGCTTCTAGAGGTAATGGAAGACAAGCCACATCCTCTAGCATGTTAGAATCATAAAGAGTTTTATTATAAGCTAGCCAATTGAAATTCTAAGGATCCTGCACAAGCATCCTAGCCTCTCTAGAAGAATAAGGGGAAAACAACTGTATTCATAACCTGGATCATCTCAAGTACAAGGATTGAACATGAGTGACATAGTTTCTTGATTTCATTACTAGACTCTGACTCAATATATGTCCTCTAGAAGTGGGCATAAATCTAGGAATAAAGAAAATAGATAGAAAAATAAGTTGAAGAACTGTTGGTCCTATAGGGCTATCTACCATTGTTCTAAGACCTGCATATATTAAACCTAGCACTATAGGAGCTAGAGAAACATTTTGACTATGCACCACTCTACAAGCCATTATAAACATCCCTTGATGAATGTACTATCCATGGTATGACATGATAAAGTGGCAAAGTCACAGATATATGAAAATAGCAAAATAAGTTGCAGGGCCAAATTATGGATGAATGTTGCTCATGTTATGCACAACGCCATCAAATATTGTTGGCTCACTTGTCAGAGTTCTCTAATTAAAAAGTTTAATCCAATGGTCAAAGTCCACTTGCTTCTAACTATTCAGAAAGTGTGTCACCATCCAATCATAAATTCTGAAGAGATCATCCAAAGTGTAACTAAAGTCAAGGCTCATAGGTATATATTCATCATAGAAACTCCCAAGGTACAAATCCCAACTAGCTGTCTTATATCCCACAAATAAATACTGACTTCACCAAATAGAGTGTGGAAGGAGTTTATCACCTAATTCCACATCTCAATTATACTATGTAAAATTCTCAAGTCCCATGAATATTTTCCCTTGGATGGCATGACTCCTCCTAAAATGCCAAGACCTGCAAGTTGAGTTGAGAACTGAGGTATCACATCATCAACCCACTCTAAATAAGTTAGCAAAATCGGTATTGTTCTAACAAGTGGGAATGATCACCCCCAGGCAAGTGAACGGCCATTCAGGACACAATATTCCATGGTCTTTGAAGACTCTCATTATCCAAAGTGCCCAACTAGCTCTAACCTAAAATACTCTCCGACCAAGCAGCACATGGCATCCCCTCTTTTGAAGAGCAGGAAAAATGATGGTAATTACCAAATCTCACTTATTTTCAATGCGCCTAAGGTTGATATGCAATGACCACTTCAGCATCAGTTCCCAAGACAAGAAGGAAGTGTGGTAAAGCCAAACTATCTTTTTTCTTATTTTGAATTCTTTTAATCACAAAAGGCTTTAGAATACCTTCAGAAAAAAAGAGAGACAAACAACTGAAAGAGGAGAAAAGAATGTTATTGCCATATGACAAGAAAAGAAGTAAAGTACCCCACCTATCGAGCACTTGCAAAGGCAATGATGTAAGATCAGACACTCACTATTGTTCACACCCACTCCTCTCACCAAGAAAACTCATGAAGTGGATGTGAAAGGGGGCATTTTGCATGAGTGAATTTTGTAACCAAAATTTGACTTTGAGTTTGACAAGAATTAGAGTTGGACATTGAGTTTAATTCATGATGAGATTGGTCCAATTTGAAATAAATATGGGTTGAAACTTCAAGCTCAAACACTGAATGGGGCCACATCAGTTGACCATTTGGTGAACTGGTTGACCGATTCTCGTGAACTAAATTTGGTAGTGCTTTGCTAATTGACTAGTTCCTCAATTGATCGTCTATTTTAGGTCAGGATTTTTCAGATCTGGAAATGAATCCTTCTCTAAATTCATTATCAATCAACAAAATTTTCAATTAATGAGATTGCAATCTTGAAATATATCAATCAAAAATCTAAATCTAAGATCTAATCCCATCAAATATCAAACTTAAATCAATAAATAATTTGATTTGGAGATCCTCTTAACCCTATAAAAACATGCAAAGATCAACATGAAGTGGCACAAAAATTAAGACAAAATTAAGCACAAAAATACACAGAGAAAAGGGCATGAAAATTAATACAAAACAAAGGAGACCCAAAGAGCATTGTCAAGATGACAGGGAGAAGTAAGGCTGTTGTCTTATCTTTGCCTCTTTTCTTTTTTTTCTTCATTCTCTATTTTTCTCCTACAAGGTCCCTGATGCCTCCTATTGGTCCTATGCTCCACTACCACTACAACCACCCGAGGCCCCATCTCCACCATGGTGTTGTCCTACCCATTGTGTTAAACAATGGCCTCATCACATTACTAGCTTAAGCTCAAATCCTGAGGCCTACTATGGAGGTCTCTAAAGATGAAAGAAGGAGAAGATGAAGAAGAAGAAGTAAGGAGGGAGAGGCGTGGAAGAAGAAACAAAAAAAGAGGAAGAGAAGCCCATGTGGGAAATAAAACATAAGAGAAAAAAGAAAACAAAAAAAAAGAATAAAGAAAGAACTTTTCTCATTTGATTGAACATGCTCTCGACTCTTGACCAAGGGCCAACCTGTGGGCTTGCCTAAATGTCGACCTCTTAGGGCTAGCCTGCAAGATTGCTTAAAAGTCATTCTGACTAAGGGATAGCCTATGAGGTTTGTTAAAAAATCAACTCACTATAGGGCTAGCCTGTGAGCTCAATCGAAAGCCTTTTTGACCTAGGGCCAGCTTGCAGGCTCAATCAAAAGTTAATTCAACTAAGGGTCAGCTTGTGAGCTCACTCAAATGCCAATTTGGAATAAATGCTAGCTTGCGTACTCACCTAAAAGTCTAATCTATTTAAGGCTAACTTGCTGGCTCACGTGAAAACCAAATCTTAACTAAAGGCTAGCTTGTGGACTCACTTGAAAGTTTAAATCGACTAATTGCCAGTTTACAAGCTCGACTAAAAGCCAAAAATGACTTAGGGTCAGCTCATGAGCTCACCCAAAAGTCTTTATGACAGCTTGAGGGCTCTTAAACCAAAATAAATTGATAAGTATAAATAGATCAAATTATATGGCTTAATTATGTTGAACTTAAGCCAATTTGGCTAAACAAAATAACCAAATTGACTCAAGAAAAGCACCAAAATGGACAAAAAAAAATGGACTGGAACTAATATAGACAAGCAAAAAAGCTCTCTGCCAATCAACCACTCTCTTAACTGGTTGATTGATCTAGATCAACTTGAACTAGCAAAGTTTTATTGGTCGATCGATACCCTCAACTGGCTGACTGATTCTCATAAACTAGGGAAAGAACACCCCCCCCCCCCCCCCACCCCCCCCCCCCCCCCCCCCCCCCGCGTTCTGGCAAACCTGAATAACACCCCTTTTAGCCGATCAACCAATAGACTAACTGATCATCCAGTTTAGTCAAAAAATTGATGATCTGAGGTTTAGATTCAACCATAATTAGGTCAAACTTTGGTTAGTCCAAACCTAGATCAATTCATATTCAAACTAAGTCAATAAAAACCAAAAGAAGCTCGAATTAAACTCCAATTGAGTCAAACAATATTCAAAATAAATCAAAATAAATTTGAATTGAGTTCTAATTGAGTTAAACCAAAACAAATTCAAATTGAATTCCAATTGCCTCAAACAACATTCGAACTGAACAACAACAAGTTTCGATAGAACTCCAAAATCGATTAAGCCATATTTGAACTAAACAAAAATAAGAACAAATAGAACACTAAATTGAGTTAAGCTACATTCAAACTAAATCACAACAATTTTGAATAGAACTCTAAATTGAGTTAAGCCACATTCAAACTAAATCAAAACAAGTTTGAACAGAACTCTAAGTTGAGTTAAGTCACATTTGAACAAAATCGAAACAAGTTTGAATAGAACTCTAAATTCAGTCAAATCACTTCAAAGCTATACCCAACCCCATAAGCTATTAGTAACAATGTCAAATCAAGAGAAGTTAATTGCCAGCATGCTCAAAACTATCGGCCACACTCAAAGTTATACTGAAGTCCATAAGCCATTGGTGGCACTATCAAATTGAAAGAAGTTAATTACCAACAGACTCAAACCTGTAGGCCACACTTGAAAGCTATACCCAATCCCGTAAGCCATCGGTGATACTATCAAAAAAAAAGAAGTTAGTTGCCAATATGTTTAAGGCTATCGACCAAACTTCGAAGCTATACCCAAACCCATAAACCATTGGTGATGCTATCAAATCAAAAGAAGTTAATTGCCAACATACTCTAAACTATCGTCTACACTTCAAAGCTATACCTAACCCCATAAGTCATTGGTGATGCTATCAAATAAAAGGAAGCTAATTCCCAATTTGCTTAAAGTTGTCAACCACACTTTAAAGCTAGACCAAATCCCATAAGTCGTTGGTGATGCTATCAAATCAAAAAATTTAATTGCGAATATGCTTAAAGTTGTTGGCCACACTTCAAAGCTAGCCAACACCAAAAGTCATTGGTGATGCTATCTTCAAAGCAAGACAACCCTAAAAACCATTGGTAATGCTCCCTTCAAAGCTAGCCAACACCAAAAGCCATTGATGACACTCACTTCGGAACCTAATAGAGCAAACTAATATAAGTCAAGATAGTTAGTCACACTCTAAAATTAAGTCAGGTTATCAACTTTCGCCAAGAATCAAATCAAGCATCTATTCGAGTTAGACTCTACATGGTGAAGTACATGGGAGTAAGGCATTGGGGTGCTTGAATCCTTTCCCTGCTTTCTTTCTCATTCCATATTCTTTTATGATTATGAATTTAAATTCCTTAAATTGTAAAGTGTGGGTACGTGCTTTCTTAAACCATCATGTATATTTTCTTAAATTAATCAAATCATGCTTTTTTTTTTCTCTTTGTGTCTCTATCTTATTATTTAGGTTTATGACTTTAGGAGGTTTCTAATAACTATCAAGGTAATTAACAATAAGGGCTTGAGCTTATTGGAAGTCATGTTCCCATAATACCTGATTGTGCACTCAAGCTACTAAATAATTTTATTTATTATTTTGAGATTGCTCCCTGGGGTCTTCGCTATCCCAGTGATCAAATTTCAATCCCACAACTATACAAGTTCAAGCTTGCCTTAGTTCAGTTTGAAAGAGTTAGCAACCTTGGTTTATTTGACTATTTTGGATTTGATACTCGATTGTCTCTTTGTCTTTTTGTTGATTAAATTTGAAGTGTCACCAATGGCTTTTGAGCTTGTGTTGGCTAAGCTTGAAGTGTTACTGATAACTTTAAGCTTGTTGTCAATTGACTTTCTTTAGACATAGCATTTGACTAACTAACTAAGTGAGTTCAAGCTTACCTTAGTTCAGCTTGAAATGATTAGCAGTCTTGGCTGATGCTAACCATTTTTTATTTCATAATTAATAGCCTCTTTGGATCTTAGTTTGAACTTTATTGGGTACTTGATGGAAACTTAATAGATTTTGGATCCCACCCTTAATGGTTCTTATTAGATCTTTAATGGGGTTTGGTTTGATCCCTTAGTGGACCTAGGGTTTGAACCTTGTTGGAGTCTTATTGGATTTAGGTTTGAACCATGTTGGACCCATATCAGGTTTAAGTTTGAACCATGTTGATTTGGGTTCGACCCATCATGGTTAAGGTACAGGTTCGACTTGGTTTTGGTTCAGCTCTACTTAGTTTTGATTTAGGTTCAAGTTCAACCTAGTTTTGTTCGGGTCCAAATTTTGACTTGATTTTGATTTTGGTTTAGGCTTGAACCTAATTTTGGTTTTGGTTCAAACTTAAACCTGATTTCAGTTTTGGTTTAGGCTTAAGCTTGGTTTTAATTTTCATTTAGGCTTGAACTTGATTTTGATTTTCACTCAAGTTTGTGCTTAGTTCTAGTCTTAATCCATTTAATTTGATTTGTTTGATTCATGGTCAGATTCCTAAAAGAGCTCATTAGGCTAAGAATATGGCAATCAAGTTTTTGAAGGAATCCCTTAGGCCAAAAATATAGCCTTCAGGTTCCCAAAAGAATCGCTTAAGCCATAAATACTATGTTTGAGTTTTTGAAGGAATACCTTTGACTAGAAATATGGCATTTGGGTCCTTGAATGAATCCCTTATGCCAAAACTATGACATTTAGGTTTCTAACAAAATTTCTTTGGCCATAAATATGGTGTTTGGGTTTTCGAATAAATTCCTTTGGCCAAAATACAATGTTTGGATTTCCAAAGGAATCCCTTATGCCAATAATATGACATTTGTGTTTTTTGAAGGAAGTTCTTTGGACAAAAATATGGCTTTTGAATTCCTAAAGGAATCCCTTCGACCAAAAACATAGCATTTGGGTGATCAAAGGAATCTTTTAGGCCAAAATGTAGCATTCGGGTTCCCAAAGGGATACCTTAGGTCAAAGCTTTTGGCAATCAGGTTCCCAAAAGAATTCCTTAGGCTTAAAAGCTAGGCAATCAAGTTCTAAAAATAATCCCTTAGGCCAAAAGGTTTAGTACTCACGTTTTTGAAGGAATCTCTTAGGCCAAATGTTAGGCAGTTAGGTTCCTGAAGAAATCCCTTAGGCCAAAAGCTAGGTGGTCAAGGTCCCAAAGGAATCCCTTAGGCCAAAGTATCAGGTGGTCTAGTTCCTAAAAGAATTCCTTAGGTAAAAGTTCTAGGTGGTTGGGTTCTAGAAGAAATTGTTTAGGTCTAAAAGTTAGTAATCAAGTTCCCAAAGGAATTGTTTATGCTTGAAAGAGTGCAAAGATAGTGCTTCCAAAGAAATCCCTTAGGCCAAAAGTTAGGTAGTCGGGTTCTTGAAGGAATCCCTTGGGCCTGAAGATGATTTGTGTATATGGCATGTACATTGAGGTGGAAGAAGAGACACAAAATAAAATTTTTTTTAGTAATTTCCTTTCTTTGTTTTCTTGAAATTTTCCCTTTTTATTGCAATTTTCCTTTTTTTGGCTTGTGCAATTTTTTAAAATTTTTTCCTTTTTACTTTTCCCCTTCATCTTCCCTAAACTAGGCCACACATAAAGGGGTTGTTGAGCCTGTCGGCGAGCAACTCAGGCTAGTGAGCAGGGGCAATGGTAGGCCTTCGGGTGCAGGTGATATTGCATGAGCACAAGTTGATTGTGTAGGGGAGGGCACTCATTAGAGTGGTGAGCAGCGGAAGCCACTGGCTGAATTGCAACTTATGGAGAATGCTCTACTAAGGTAGGTTGTGAGATGGGCAGTAAGTGACAATGTGGAGCTATAGCCCGAAATAGCAAGCTGGACCTCTAGCTCATCCTTGATCCGGTGGCAATGGATGAAGATGAGGCTATCAAAGTAGTGGTCGATGGAGGCATTGACGGTAGTGGTTGTGGAGGCATAGGACCTAAGGCACGGAGGCAGTGCAAGGGCCCAGCGAGCAACCTCATAGAGGTGAAAATCGAAGGGAGGGATGCATGACAAAGAGGAAAAAAGAGAAAATGAAGAAGAAGAGGACTCACTATTCTTCGGCTGGAGTTCTTTTTTAATTATAAAGCTTTATGATCTTTGGTTGATCCCCCATATTCTTTTGTCTTTGTCTCTAATTTTTTTTTTTATTCACGATTTCTAATCTCCTCATCTCTTTTTGCAGAATTAGAGGCCCATCTTATAGTTATCGAAAAGATAACCGATTGAGATCTCATTCGAATTTTAAATCGAAGATGTGATAACAATTGGATGATGATTGGATGATGATTCTCTGATAAGGATGAGAGTTTTTATTTCAATTTGGATAAGGATAAGATCCTTTATTTAAATGCTTGAATCATGGATGAAGATCTTGTTGAAATTTTACATTGTGTTTGAGATTGTATTGTTTTATGAAACTACAAAATTCATGGGGTTATTTGCAAAATTTCTTAGAAATTTTGACTACTCTATGATTTAGAGGAAATTTAGAGACCTTTTTATAAGGATTTTATTTGCAAATTAAGAAAATTTGGAGTTTTATAAATAAAAATCTTTGAAAGATTTATTTACAAAAAATAGAAATTCGAGGGGTCTATTTGCGAATATAAATTTTTGAGAAATTTATTTGCAAACCTTAGATTTGATAAAGACTAATATTTAATTATTAATCTTCATGAGATTGATTCACAAATCCTAAATTTCTCAGGCACAAATATGTAATTCAAAGAGTTTTAAGGATATTTTCATAAAAATTTCTATTTCGGGGATATATTTGTAAGAATGAAATTGACCAAAGCTCCTTTTGTAAGAATTATTTGATTTACGGACTTATTTGTAGAGTTTTTTTTCATAGTTGGCCCAAATTTTTGATGAATTTCAGGTCCAATTTTGGTTCAAATTCTGGCCACTTAGCCCAATTGGGCTAAATTTAGTCTGAACCAAATTTTCAACAATTCGAGTCCAAATCGAGTTTAATTTTTAGCCAAATTTGACCAAGGTTTGGATCCAACAGAGACTATATTTGGATCATAATCCATTGACATCTAATCTCTGACTTCAATTAAATTCTTATTAAATTTAATTTTGACAAAAACCACCCAAATAAAGTTTCCCTTTGGTGTCAACATTTTGAGAGCTAGCTATATTTCTCATATGATAATAGATTTGATTTACCACATGGGGGTGGACTTGACTTGTCACATGAGAGTTTGAATTTCTATGTAAAAGTGTACTTAATTTGCCACGTGAGAGTGGACTTAATTTTCCACGTGAAAGTGGACTTGAATTGCTATGTAAATATGGGCTTGATTGCCATGTAAAATGGATCTGGTTGTTATATAGGGTTTCATGTCCATAGTTTTCCTGAGAAATATAGAGTGCATGTTTAACCTGACATTTTTTTGAGAAAGTCAAATATTTTGTCATAGACAAAGCACAAATATTTTTATTTCTTATTGTTACCCCCAAAGACTTATACATAATACATCTTTAGGGAGTGGTTATTTATTAGTGGCATAGGTCTTTCCTCATTGTCATCAATCAATTGGTAGGATTTTCCTTCAAATATCTTTTTGATGATATAAGGACCTTCCTGATTAGGCTCCAATTTTTCTTTCTTGCTTAGATTTGGAATTATGGGTTTTCTTAATGCTAACAACATCTCTCTATTTTGGAAACATATGAGCCACGCCATCATATTACAGTCCCTAAACATTTGTGCTTAGTATATTTTTAGGTTTTACTAAGCTATGAGCCTTGTTTTTTCCAAATAGTCTAGCTCATTGAGGCAAAGACAAATAATATCTTCTTTTGTGATTTCTTCATACAAAGCAATCTTTAGATAGAAAATTTGTACTTCTAATGGTAGGACTACCTCAGTCCCAAAAACTAGTGTATACGATGTTGATTGGGTAGGAGTTCGATATGTGGTGCAATAGGCCCATATTGTCTCAGAAAGTTTTTTGTGCCAATCTCTCTTATTTATGATGATAACTTTCTTTAATATTTTGGAGAGGATTTTGTTGAATGCTTCATCGAGGCCTTTTGCCCTTACATTATAAATAAATAAATATCTCCAATCTATTTTGTGATGATGTGAAAATTATCTTATGTTGAAGCTTGTAAAGAAGGTACATTATCGAAAATGATCCCTTGGGAATAATGAATCAGTATAAGATGGGTTCCTAGAAGAAATGGATAACAGTATATGCTTTTACCTCCTTTAGTTGGATTGCCTCTACCTACTGGGAGAAATAATCGGTCATTGCCAATATGACGAGGTGACATCTGAAAGAAGGTAGCTCAACTAGTCTAATTATATCCATACCTCATACCTCAAATGACTATGAGGATACCATTGGATGTAAAGGATTTGGGTGTTGATTAATGAAGTTATCGTGAATTTGACAGAGGTGACATTTTCTTGCATATTTGTAGTCTCATCATCATAAGCCAATAGCAACTCATACACTTGATTTTTATCATCATTGTAGGGTAAAATTGATGAGCTCCATAAAACCTTGAGTGTACTTCATACGTGAATCCATTTTCCTCCTCGTCTGAAAGGCAACATAGAAGTATTCAATCAAAATGCCTTCTATAGAGAGTGCCATTGATGAGTAGGAAGTATACAACTCTTTTCTTGAGTTGCACTGATCCAATTTATCTTTTGGGAGTTTTCCATTTTTGAGGTAGTTAATGAATGATATTCTCCAATCTGTTGCTTCCTCTATTACTTTAAATTCTATCTTCTCATGCTTGATGTTGGAGAATGAACATATCACCTATCCCCCATGGAATGTGATTAGAATTTCTCCTTTATCAGGATCAATAAATATCCTAGATAACTTGACCGAGGAATTGCCTTCTGTATTGATGGACTAGGGGACTTTAACTTAAACATATGGGATTTGCCTAAAGAGTTCTTGAGCTTTTCTATAGTATTTTATTAGCTCAAGCTTGTGAACTTTAATTCCACCTTCCACTTTACCGCTGACTAATTGCAAGTCACCAAAAATGTGTAGGCATGATATTCCCATAATAAGGGCATTTCTAGTCCTATAATTAAGGTTTCATGTTTAGCCTCATTGTTTGTACATGGTCTTGAGAGGGAATAAGAGTATTGCAAAATGCCCCTATTTGGGGTGACACATAGGAGCCCAATTTCTTATTTAACTTATGGAGGCTTTGCCCTAATTCCTGGTTTGATGGATAATTTCTCATCAAAGTATAGCTTCCAATAAGTTTCTCCTTCCTTGACAAAAATAATTTCTTTATCGAGGAGCTCATAACTTAGTGGAGAGCCATTTGATACTAGGTGAGCTATGAGAAAATTAACAAGGGCTTGTCCTTTAACTGCCTTTTGGAGGTGAACTTGATATCATTATTCATAAGGATTAAGGCCCATTTTGTTAGCCTTTAAGTGAGTATGAGTCAGGTTGTTAAGTATTTTATGGGATCAACCCTTAATGTTAAAATGACCAAATAAAAAAATAAATAATGTTTGAGCTTCTTGACTGCAAATAGAAGCTCTAGACAATGCTTTTCAATAGAAGAGTAGTTATTCTCTACTCCCACAGACATTTACTCAAATATTAGAGTGCATTTTCTTTTTCCATCCTAATTATTTTGGGTGAGAAGTGCCCCAAAAGACTTCTCCATTATAGTTGTATAGAGGATTAAGGGACTACTAGGCACAGGTGCTGCTAAGACTAGCAACTTTAAGGGATACTACTTAATCTCTTCAAAAACTTGTTGGCATTCTTCATCCCAAATAAATGGAGCATCCTTTTTCATTAGTTTGGAAAAGAGTTTGTATTTTCTAGGGAGGTTCAAAATGAATCTTCTTATGGATGCAAGTTGGCCTTGGAATGACCTCAATTGTCTTAAATTATTGGATGTTAGCATATCCAAGATGGCTTTGATTAATTTCGTTCGCTCAATATTTGATAATGAAGCTAAGAAATTTTCTTGATGATACCCCGAAGGCACACTTGATTCATCTTCAGGTTACATTTTCTAAGGTAGTCAAAAATCATTTTTAGGCCTTGGGTGTGCTTGTCTTTGGATTTAGTTTTGACTGCCAAATCATCCACATAGTGTTCTACCAGCTGAAGTTTGAGGTCATCAAAAATTTGGATCATGGCCCTTTGATAAGTGGTGCCCATACTTTTAAGCTCAAAAGGCATCACCTTATAGTTGTTACCTATATTCTATGGAGAGAACACAAGTCTTGTTGACTCAGTAATGTATTTAAAGGGGAAGATGAATCCCCAAGAGTAGAGAGATTAGAAGGAAGTAGGCTCTTAGATAGGGCATTACCATGCCACCCTAGGCTTTTATGGCTTACCTGAACTACTGTTAGCATGTTAGCATGAGAGTGGATCAAGGATGATAGAAACGAGAGTAGGTGGCTTGTTTACTACAAATGTAGTGAGTTCACTAAGCGCTTTATGGTTGAAAGTTTAACTAAGGACTTTTTTCCCATCTTGATTCTTGTCTTATAGGCTTTACCCTAATGTGTCTCTATTGTATTATCCACTAATTGGAGTTCAAACGGTTGTATGCTTTTCATCATTAGAATCCATCTTGATTTGGTTATATCCTGAAAAAGCATCCATAAAGGAAAATAGTTCAAAATCAATCATATTATCAATCATGATTTTCATAATTGGTAATAAAAAAAAAATCATCTTTTGTATTTGCTTTATTCATATCCCTATAGTCCATATAGATGTGGATTAGGCCATTTTTGTTCTTACCTAATACAATGCTTGCTACCCAATTTAGGTACTTCTCTTCCCTGATGAAGCCTCCTTCAATCAATTTTTTGTCTTTTCTATCACCTTTTGTTCTAGGTCAAGTTTAATCATCCTAGGTGCTTGTTTGACAATTGAAATTTTGGGATTAATAGCTAACTTATGGACTACATCTTCAGGATCTAGTTCAGGCATTTCCCTATAGCTCCATGTGAAATAGTCAATATATTCATTGAGCACTACTTTAAGTTAGACTTGGCTTTCCTTTGAGAGTTGTGTGCTGATATAAGGTTGGTTTAGGGTTATCCTTTGAACCTAGGTTGATTTCTACTAGTTCATTGATTATGGATTGCCCCCCATCTTTTAGTTCAAGTTGAGCTTCTTTTGGCTTAAGGATCACCTCTTCACCAAGTGGTTCATCATGTTGAGTAGGATTTAGCAATGGTTCCTCCTTTGATTATGAAGGTGTTTTAGCTACATCATGCCCCCTACCTTTAGGTTTTGATAAATTTTTACCTAGGATTTTGCCTTCTTGTGGTGTTTGTAGAACCATGGTTGGTGTAATACACATGATTTGTGTCTCGGAAAGCATTAAGGGTATTTGATTATCCTCACTATTAGACAAAGGCCATGAGAAATATATGGATGCTTGGTGAAATAGAGCCTAATCCCTTAGAATTCTTATTTCCTCTTCCAAGAATATAGGCATGCCCTTGGGGTAGATCCCATAGGTTTTTGAAAAAATAGCTTTCTTCTTTTGTTTGTTGATGTCTACACTCGGATTTCTTGATTTTCTAGCAAAGCTTGTCTAAAAAATTTAGGTGTAATTACTGGCTAATAGTCACCATCATCTTCCAGATCTTCAGATTTCAAAATTTTATGCATGCTTGGGACGTAGGGAATTACATTGTAGAACAATATCACCTTTTCTCTCTTATGTTATGAGGGAAGATAGAAGGTTGTTAGTTCCTCTGCAAGGTTAGTATTTAGCTTATCTAATAGCTTAAATATGCCTTCTGGGACCTTCATAACAAGGAGCATACTTTTTTTTACCTCCATTATTATCTTCATCAACAAAATAGCCACCTAGGTAGAATTATGACATTTCTTTATCTAAAAACTTTGTGTTACTCCTTAGATAAGGAGGGGCAAAGGTAAGCTAACAATCTACTTTTTTACTTGACTGATGGAAGCAAATCCTTTATTAACATGGGATCTTTGATAATATTCTACATCATTGTAACATACGTTGTGAACATCAAAAGGATGTACAGCTCCATCAATTTGATGTTCTTCATCACCCTCAAAGTGCTTGAGGCACTGGTGTAAGGTTGATGGCACTACTTTGTTTTCATGCAACCATGGTCTCCCTAATAGTACATTGTATGATGCACTAGTGTCAATCATATACAACTTAGCTTCAATCATTAATTTGCCTATTTTTAGAGGTATGGTTATGGCTCCAAGAGCTCTTTGGCTATTTTGACTATACCCTTGGATGATTATAATTTCAAATGATAGGTGATGCAAGTCCAAAGCTAAAAATTTTAGGGTATAGTGAGTCATCAAATTGATTGAGGAGCCTAGGTCATTGAGGATGCAATTGATTTTAATCCCATCAATATTCCCAGTGACACATAATTGCCTATTGTGGTATGTCGTTCTTGGTAGTAAGTCATTATTTTTGAAAGTGATGGTAGGAGTCCGATGGGCATATAATGACTCCTTCATATTTTCTTCAATGAACTATGTGTGGTAGTCAGTTGGATTTTGCAAGATATAGGCCAACGTATCCCAAAGTTCTTGTGACATTATTAGGGCATTAAACAAACTTAGCATGGCAAGGATTTTCTTGAGATAAGTTGCTATAGTGTGCCCCACCTTCTTGGGTGCAAGTTAATCTTGTGAAGGCTTTACATCATCATTTATTTAAATTTCATTCTCTTTTTCCTTGCCCTTAGAGATATTATTGTCTCTAGGTATTGGAACTTGTCTCAAGGGTAACACTTTACTAACCTTGTGTTGTACTTGGTTTGCATTTCTTAGTTGGCACCTAGCATCTTGAAACCAACAAGGCTCTTCTTCAGAGTCACTACCAAGGCTGATCATATGGAAAAAGGTAGTGGATCCTTGACCCTGATTGGTAGTTTTTTGGACAACTTTGGAGTATATAACTAGTTGGTAATCATCCCATTCAACATCAAAATTAGGCACATAAGGTTTCCTAGTTGAGAGATCTTTAGAAACTTTTTGGATAGACCCTTCTATTTCATCGGCTAGCATGACCTTCTTTAGAACTCTGTATTTAGGGCATTTCTTCCATAGATGTTTAGGTTGGCTTGATACAGGAGTTGGATGGGCTCTAGCATCAGCTTGTTTAATCCTTTCCCAAAGGGTCTACTAGTGTATGGCCTCCCAAAGGGTGCTTACTAGTGTATGGCCTCCCAAAGTGGTCATAAATTTATTTTGACTCAGATATAGAGTCATATTCATCGTTTGTGTCCTATATATATAGTTCCTCAAAGGTCAATAGAAGGCACCCTTCCACATGCTCAAGGATTGGCAATTCACCAAACCTAATGGGTTGATTATTTGCTAAGAGATTATTTGATGGTGATTGGGCTAGCGGATTATCAGTATCTATCACACTTGTTTGAGTCACAATATGATAGAAGCAATGAATCTAAATGATTATCCTTGAGAGTGTTTATCTTATTTAATGAGCTTCTGTGGTGGATGGCATTGATGGATATCTTGGTCTCTAGGAGGGTTAGTAGCTGACTTTCTACAATTTATGCAAGGCCTTTTTATGTTCCTTTGTTTTTTCTTCTACCATCCTTTCCATCTTCTCAATTTTGTCACAAAGCATGGTAGTTACATTTCACATGCTCTCCATATGGATAGCTATAGCTTGTGTGCATTCATTTATCTCTTGCATTTATGTGCTGATGCATTTCATAGTAGTCACGGCTAGATCTTTTACAATATCTAATTGTAATTTGATCATGTCATAGTCATATTCATCGATGAACCATCCCCTACCATTGTCATCTAGAGATAGTCAGCTAGAAGACTTGTGGAGATCTCCATTTCATTAGTGATATACTTGATGAGTTCATTTTCTTCTTCTTGCCTTGTGCTTATAATCTCATCATCATCAGAGTGGTGAGATGACTTTGGTGATCGGACTGGCTGTGAGCTTTCAATGGCAAAAATGCCAGCACATATTGCCATTGGGGGTTCTTCTTCCTCATTCTTAGTGTCAGAGCCCTCAAGTAAAGCTCTAAGTTCATCAAGAAGGAATTCCTCAAGAGTTACTTGACTTCTTTCTCCTTGAACATATTCTTCCAAAGCATCAATGTATTATGGGATAGCTGATTTCATGACCGTGTATCCCTCTAGTTGAACTAGTTTTTTCTTCTTATTTTGTTCTTTTGCTTTTTAATGTTTTGAGTAGATTGGGAAGCTTGTTTTGATGAAGCTTTCTATGTTACCATCCTAGGATTTTCAGGATTTTTAGACATCTTCTTTACCAACTTCTTTAGCTTTTTAGAGATTTAGCTCTCCCACAACTGCACTTGTTGTATGTACATTATTTTTCCTTCTTGTGAAACAGTCCAACAAATGGCTCATGTACCTCAAACACAATGATGTAATTGATGTGTTTGATGGATGATCCAAGACTTTATGGTAAAGACAATAGTTTGGATAATCTTTTTTATTGGCTTCATTTAAACTTTTGCATTCTGAAAATTGGAGGCCTAATCTTAGGCCATTTTGGAAGATTTTGCCTATTTTCTCTCTTTTAAAAGAGTATTTCTTCCTAAGCCTCTATTGAAAATTATTGGATGGTTGTACTTTCCCATCTCCCCTAATAGTTGGTGATTTCTGAGAAGTATCTCCACTTATGGTGGGGTTTGTTGGCTTCTTTTGTTCATTTGCTGTGAATATTGCCCTCAGATTTTTAGAGGGCTCCCCACGCTTTGCCTGATCTTTTTCTAGTTTAAGGTTTTGTAAACTAGCTAAGTCTAGTGAGCCAATCCTTTCTATATTCTTAACATGTACAATAAGGTCTTGAAATATGTAGATAGAAGAAGCACTTAGGTAAAGTGTCATCCAATTCTTCCTTATATTATCATGGACTAGATTTACAATCTCAAATTGACTTATAGATTGTTGACTCCTAATGTCAAGGTTTCTCCACCGTGTGATATAATCCTACACTAACTCATTCTCATGCTTTGGTGTTATGACAAGATTCACAATGGTCACCTTGTCACTAACTCCTCCAAACTTGATTCAGCAAGTCTTTTTTATTTGTGACCAAGTTTATATGGATTTTGATTGCAAACTAGCATGCCACTCAAATACTATCCCATTTAAGCTTGTTAAAAATTGGCAAATTAACAATAAGGGATTATTACTTGAATTCCCACACAAAGTCATGATATGAGCTATGTATTGCTCAAGATTACCATTGCCAATAAATTGTTTGAACTTAGGGACTACATTGCCCTTTGGATATGGTACTTGGTCATGATGACTAGGGTATGACTTATCTATATCATTTATCATACCTGTGCCACTTTCTTGTCTTTGTTGTACTACCACCATTCATTGTACTTGTTGTTATATATATGCTAGTAGTTCTATGTTATTACAAATCCTAGAGATTGGTGATTGTGTATCACTTGATGGTGGATGAGGCACTTGTGAAGAGCCTACATTTTCATGGATCTCATCTACAAGAGGTGTGTTTTCTTCTACCCTTGTAGCTTTTTGAGATGACTGTTGAGATGGTTCCAACTTGTCAAACTTTTATCTTATTTGTATCACCATCTCCATCAATGCCATGGCCTTCTTTTCAGCTTCATTCTTCTCTTTCTCTTGTTGCCTCAACTATTGTCATAATGCCTCTATAGTCATTTCCCCACTAGAGCTTTCAATTATGACTAAGGATTTTGTCACAATATGATGATTTACATCTTGAGAATCAAGTCTTGATTTTGTGTGTTTTGGATCAAGGTTCACTTCTCCCTTTAGTCAGGTTCCCTCATTCAGGAGTCTACTTATGGAGTAAGTAGCTATGCCTTCTCTTTGGTGTGGTAGTAAGGACTAACCCACAAGGGTCCCTTCTTCTTGAGCTTTTTTATCTCCAAGCCTTGTTTGCATAGCCTTCTTTTGGCATTTTGCTCACTGAGAAGTGGCCTTGTGGTTCTTAACTAAGTCATTATGAGAAATGACTCTTAACACTATAGATATTTTCCCTTTATGGGATCTCATGTTCTATTGTGGTCTTATGATATTTCTTCTTATTTTGTTTGGTCATTCTCCCCTTAGCTACAATTTTAAGATGAGACTGTATTCTTTGTAACTTACTTTTTCCCTTCTCTAAGCCATTGAATAAGGGGGCAAAAGAATTAGAGATGGGAATGGTAATAACTAGCTTCATTCGAGAGGCTGTCTTCACAAATCAGCTAAAGACTCCAACAACCATTCCTTTACTTGTGATAGTCAAAATAGATTTTTCTTCACCGATGCATATTTCTAGACTTGCTTTAAGTTGCTCTTCCTTGGGAGTAGGGCGAAGGTGACTAAAGTCTGAGCTTCACTTTGTGCCTAATCTATGGAAGACAGATGCACTTTTAGTTGAGGCATAGCTTCTAACTCCTCATCTAGTTGACTCTTCTCATTGAGAACAAGGACATTGGGTCTCTTTCCTCTTGATGGAAGGTGAGGAGTGGATTCATCTTGTGCGATTGTAACATTGTTGGTGAATTAGCAGGTGCACTCTTGAACTAAATGTCCTCAAAGATGATTCTAAATTTAATTTGAGCTCCAACTACTCTTGTGGTGATCATCGATTGAGGTAGATGAATGATTGATCCCTGTCCCAAGATGATGATGTATGTTGGGTTAGGGATGTTCTTTGTTGATACCATTTGATACTTTCTTTAGCAAAAGAGAACACAATTGAGCAGTTTTAAATCATAATTCTATCTTATTAATGTCTCTATGATATTGACTAGGTTTTGATACTTGGAGGTGAAGTTAGGTCCCACCGAACATATTGGAATTTATGGCTGATTGGTGCTAAAGGTGTTTCATTTACGCCACACACATTTTTGCCACAAATCAAAGAAATGTCCCATTGGACATGTCTGAATTTGTGGAACCGCCAGCTACCCAGGATAGGTAAGGGACACCAACAAGCAATCTCGAAATAACAAATAAATTTTGTATAGGTTTGAATGGGCTATTAGGCATTGTCGGAATATGACTTTCAATAGGTACGAGCCCCTATTATTAATTACTTTGATAATTATCAAAAACTCCTAAAATGAGAAACCTAGCTAATAAGATATAAACACAATGAAAGAAAGGCATAATTTGATTGATTTAAGAAAGAAATACATGGCATAAGTAAAGGCATACTATCAATTTATAATTAAAAGAATTTAAATTCATGATCATAAACAAAATGAAATGAAGAAGGAATTAGAAAAATCTTGATGCTCGCCACTACCCTGCTCTCATGCACTTGGCTGAGTGGAACTTAACTTAGATGGGCCTTAGTTTGATCCTTGGTGGATGCTGATAACTTCACTTGATTTCAAGGTGTTGCTAACCACATTGACTTATGCTAGTTGACCCTGTTAGGGTTTGAAGTGTCATCAACAACCTTTAGCTTGTCATTAGTTGGCTTCATTTGATCTTTGAGCTGAAAGAATGATTAGCGGCTTTAGCTTATGCTAATCTTTCATAATTTGATAATTATTGGCCTTTCTTTGCTTGTTGTTGATTAGTTTTGAAATGTCACTAATGAATTTGTGATTGTATCAATTAATTTTTTTTGAACATATTATTTGGCTTACTAACTAAGTAAGTTCAAGTCTATCTTAGTTCAATTTAAAATGGTTCGTAGTTTTGGCTTATGCTAACTATTTTTTATTGATAATCTATGTTTAGAACTTGATTTAGATTCAAGTCTAATTTGTTTCAAGTCGATATTCGAAACTTAATTTTGATTCAAGTCCGATTCGATTCAATTTGATGTTCAAAACTTGATTTTGATTAAAGTCTGATTTAATTTGATTCATGTTAAGTTCAACCCTTTGTTGAATTCCCATCAAGCCTTGGACCTGGTCCTTAATGGATCTTAGGCCCAACCCTTATTGATTTCTTATTGGAATTGTAATGGATCTTGGTTCGACCCTTATTGGGTTCTTAATGGATCCTTAATAGATTTCAAATCTAACCCTTCATGGGTTCTTATTGGATCTTTAATGGATCTTCAATTCAACCCTGATTGGATTCTTATCTGATCCTTAATAGATCTTAGATCCAACCCTAATTAGATTTTTGTTGAGTCCTTAATGGATCTTGGATCCAACCCTTAATGAGTTCTTATTGGATCCTTAATAGATTTTGGACCTGACCTTGATTGGTTTTTATCAAGTCCTTAATGGATCTTGGATCCAAGCCTAATTGGATTCTTATTTGATCCTTGGTGGATCTCGGGTCTTATTGAATCCAAGCTGATCCCTAAATGGGATCATATTCGACCTATGTTAGACCATTACTGGGTTTGATCCTTCAATGGACATGGGGTTTGAACCATGTTGGACCCTTATTGGATTTAGGTTTGAACCATATTTGACCAAAATTAGATGCATGTTTGAAGCATGTTGCTTTGGATTTAACAGGTTTGACCTAGTTTTGATCTAGTTTCTATTCAGGCTTACCTTCGACCTAGTTATTATTCTGGTCCATATTTTAAGTTAATTTTGGTTTTGTTTCAAGTTTGAACATGATTTTGTCTTGGTTTAGGCTTGAACTAGTTTTGCTTTTTGTTCAAACTTGAGCCTAATTTTTGTTTTGGTTTAGGCTTGAGACAGATTTTGGTTTTGATTCAAGTTTGAACTTGGCTCTAGTTTTAATCATTTTAATTTGATTTGTTTGGTTCGTGATTATGTCCTCGAAACAATCTCCTAGGCTACAAATATAGCAATCAGATTCCCAAAAAAATCCCTTAGTTTAAAATTATAGTATTTGGATTACCAAAGGATTCTCTTAAATAACAAATATGACATTTGGGTTAGTGAAGAAATCCAAGAGGATAAAAATATAGTATTTGAATTCTCGAAGAAATTCCTTAGGAAAAAAAAAATGTGATGTTTGAGTTTTCGA
Source organism: Trichopus zeylanicus subsp. travancoricus (assembly GCA_005019695.1). Classification (NCBI taxonomy): domain Eukaryota; kingdom Viridiplantae; phylum Streptophyta; class Magnoliopsida; order Dioscoreales; family Dioscoreaceae; genus Trichopus; species Trichopus zeylanicus. Next base: position 204,309 of record RXID01014251.1, read on the forward strand.
CTAAATATCTTAGGCTAGAAATTTAGATTTTGGTTTCCGAAGGAATCTCTTAGGCTAATATATAAGATTCAGGTTCCCAAAGAAATTCTTTAAGTAAAAAATATGATGTTTGAATTTTTGAAGGAAACCTTTAGGTCAAAAATAAGGCGTTTAGTTTTCCAAAAAAATCCCTTAGGTTGGGTTCCTCAAGGAATCCCTCAAGCTAAAGTGTTAGGTGACTAGATTTCTAAAAAAATCCCTTAGATTAGAAAGTTAGACAGTGGGGTTCTTAAAGAAATTTCTTAAGCCAAAATGTTAGGCGGCCGATTTCTAAAACAATCTCTTATGCCAAAAGTTTGGTGGTCGAGTTCCCGAGGGAATTCCTTAGGCCAAAAGTTAAGTGGTCGGGTTCTCAAAGGACTGCCACCACCCTCGAATTGCCTATTGCAGGTCGACCTATGCACAACTTGTGGTAAGCACCATCGAACCCTAATTTGCACGATAGGGCTGGTAGATCCAACCTAGAACTGCGCTCCATCTCTGACTCATCATCGTCTGCTCTGAATTTGACCAATCCCCAGCCTCTGTTGCAACCTTGCTCCAATCAAGCCCAATTCCAAGCGTTGCCGGACCGCCACCACCCTTGAATCATCCCTTGCAGCTCGGCCTATGCATAGCTTCTGGGTAAGCACCATCGAACCCTAATTTGTAGCACCAATCTGATTGAATCCAGCCTAGGACCAAGCTCCATCACCGAGACATCATCGTCTGCTCTGATTCTGATCAATCCTCAGCCTCTGCTATAAGCTTGCACCAATCGAGCCCAATTCTGTGCATGCCAAACCACCACCACCCTTGGGTCTGCTCCAAATCTAAACAATCCCTAGCCTCTACTGCAAGCTCACCCCAATCGAGCCTAATTCTGGGCATCGTCGGACCGCCACCACACTCAGGTCTACTCCAATTTCGATCGATCACCAGCCTTTGCTGCAAGCTTGCTCCAATTGAGCCCGATTCCAGGCATTGCTAGACCACCACCATCCTCGGGTCTGCTCTGAATCTGACCGATCCCAAGCCTCTGCTGCAAGCTGACTCCAATTGAGCCCAATCCTAGGCATTGTTGGACTCCCACCACCCCCGGGTTTGGTCTGAATTTGACCAATCCTTGGCCTTTGCTGGAAGCTCACCCCAATCAAGCTCGATCCTGGGCATCGCCAGACCACCACCACCCTTGAGTCTACTCCAAATCTGACCAATCCCTGGCCTCTGCTACAAGCTCGCCCCAATCGAGCCTGATTTTGGGCATCATCGAACCACCACCACCCTTGAGTCTGCTCTAATTTTGATCGGTCCCCAACCTCTGCTACAAGCTTGTGTTGGGTTAGAATTTGTCAAGATCTTATTTAACTAATAATCCCTATTATTTGGGACATGTAGTTAGAGTTTGATTAGTTCCTTAACTACTTACCACGTTTTTAGGAGCTGCAAAAACGTGGGCAGTTTGTTTTCCTTTTTATCTTCTTGTAAGGCATATACAAGCCATGAGCTTGCTTTTGAATCAATAAGAGTGATCTATGCTCTTCTGTGTGAATTAAGACTTATCAATCTGGTATCAGAGTCTCGAAAAAGGACTGGTTAATGTGAGAGGAGTGAAACACAGTGAGATAAGAAGAGAAAGAGAGTGAGTGAATTATCACGAGAGAAAGAGTGTCTGTGAGAAGTAGAAAGTGTGAGATGTCAGGAGAGACAAGCAATTTTGCTCAGCCTTGTATCCCTATGTTTGACGGAGATTATGATCACTGGAGCATGCTTATGGAGAATCTCCTGAGATCAAAGGAGTATTGGAGTCTGATCGAGACAGGGTACAGAGAGCCTACTGCTGGAGAGGTATTGACCGATGCACAGAAGAAAACTCTAGAGGAGTTGAAGCTGAAAGATTTGAAGGTAAAGAATTACCTTTTTCAGTCAATTGATAGGGCTATTTTGAGGACCATCACTCAAAAGGAAACATCCAAGCAGCTGTGGGACTCAATGAAGATAAAGTATCAAGGAAACGCGAGAGTTCAACGTGCTCAACTTCAAACTCTTCGTAGAAAGTTTGAGGTCCTGGAGATGAAGCTTGGGGAGTCAGTCACAGACTACTTTGCAAGAGTGATGGTGGTTGCAAATGATATGAGAAATTGCGGAGAAGCTATGCCGGATGTTAAGATTGTTGAGAAGATTCTTCGTACCCTCACAGAAAAATTTAACTACATTGTGTGCTCAATAGAGGAGTCGAAAGATATTGATCGTCTTTCGGTGGATGAGTTGCAGAGCTCTCTACTTGTCCATGAACAGAAATTTCAAAAAATTGGTGGAGATGAACAAGCATTGAAAGTTTCTTATGAAGAAAAAACTGGTGATAGAGGAAGGGGACGTGGATTTTTTAGAGGAAGAGGAAGAGGAAGAGGTCGACAAACATTCAGAAGAGCTACAACTGAGTGTTGGAACTGTCATCAAATAGGGCACTTTCAATATGAATGTCCTAAGTGGGAGAAGAGAGCAAATTATGCTGAGCTTGAGGAGAAAGAAGAGATGCTATTGATGTCGTATGAGGAGCTTAATCAATCAAGGAGTGAAGATGTATGGTTTCTTGATTCTGGATGCAGCAATCACATGTGTGCAAACAAGCAGTGGTTTTCTGAGCTTGATGAGGAATTTCGGCAATCTGTGAAGCTCGGGAATAACTCCAAAATGATTGTGATGGGAAAAGGCAACATCAGACTGCAAATTGCTGGAAATACTCAGGTGATTACTGATGTTTTTTATATACCTGAGTTAAAAAATAATTTATTAAGTATCGGACAATTGCAAGAGAGAGGTGTGGCTATTTTGATACAACATGGAGTATGTAAAGTCTATCATCCCGAGAAAGGACTTATCATACAAACAACAATGTCTGCAAACAGGATGTTCATGTTGTTTGCAAAAGCCTTGCCGAAGGCTTCCACCTGTTTTCAAATAACTCTTGAAGATAGCACTCATCTTTGGCATCGTAGATATGGGCATCTAAGTCTCAAAGGTCTGAGAACTTTGCAATATAAGAATATGGTGAAAGGGATACCTCAGCTGAATGCTTCATCCAAAGTATGCACTGATTGCATGGTGGGAAAGCAACCCAGAGATACAATTCCAAAGAAGAGTTTGTGGAGAGCATCACAAAAATTGCAGTTGGTACATTCTGACATATGTGGACCCATCAACCTAGCCTCCAACAGCAAAAAGAGGTATTTCATAAGCTTTATTGATGACTATAGTCGTAAGGTGTGGATATATTTTCTTACTGAGAAATCTGAAGCTTTGACTATCTTTAAGAATTATAAAAACCTTGTTGAAAAGGAAACAGGTGTTTGTATTCGCTGTTTACGCACAGATAGGGGTGGAGAATTTACATCTCTTGAGTTCAATGCTTTCTGTAAAGATAATGGCATTAGCAGGTAGCTCACTGCAGCCTACACTCCCCAACAAAATGGAGTGGCTGAACGCAAGAACAGGACAATCATGAACATGGTTAGAAGCATGTTATCAGAGAAGCAAGTTCCAAAGAATTTCTGGCCAGAAGCAGTAAACTGGACAGCACATGTACTTAACAGAAGTCCTACATCGGCAGTGAAAAACATGACCCCTGAAGAGGCTTGGAGTGGTATTAAACCCAATGTTGATTATTTTTGAATTTTTGGGTGCATTGGCCATGTTCATGTGCCAGAAAGAAATAGAAAGAAGCTGGATGACAAGAGCTTTAAGTGTATGTTGCTGGGGATAAGTGAAGAATCCAAAGCATATAGACTCTACGATCCCGTGTCTGAAAAGATAGTTGTAAGCAGAGATGTTATTTTTGAAGAAAATGAGTGCTGGAATTGGGGGAGGAGCAATAAAGAAGCAAGACTTGATGTGCTTGAATGGGGAGATAGCAATGGAAGTGAAATCGATCAAAGTGAAGAAGAAGCTGAGGAAGCAGTAGAAGAAGGAGGAGGAGAAGATGACACACCTTCAAATGAGTTACTTGGTGAGAATTCTCAAACATCTGAAAGCTCACCAAGTTCACTAGGAAGGAGGAATAGAAGAGCACCAGTTTGGATGGAAAATTATATAAGTGGGGGAGAACTGTTCAGATGAAGAAGTTGAGCAGAATCTAGTTTTGTTTACTTCAAATGGAGATCCAACAACCTTTGAAGAAGCTGCACAAAGTTCCAAGTGGAGAGCTGCAATGGACTTAGAGATAGAAGCAATCAAGAGGAATAAGACTTGGGAGCTAACAGACCTGCCTAAAGGAGTGAAGAAGATTGGAGTAAAATGGGTTTTTAAAACTAAACTCAACGAAAATGGCAAGGTTGATAAGTGTAAGGCTCGATTGGTGGCGAAAGGCTATGCCCAGCAACATGGCATAGACTATACTGAAGTGTTTGCACCTGTGGCTAGATGGGATACAATCCGAATGATAATTGCTTTAGCAGCTCATAATGGTTGGAATATGTATCAGCTTGATGTTAAAAGCGCTTTCTTGCATGGAGAATTGAATGAAGCTGTGTTTGTCGAGCAACCACAAGGCTATGCAAAGAAAGGGGAAGAGCATAAGGTGTACAAATTGAAGAAAGCATTGTACGGCCTTAAACAAGCCCCTCGTGCATGGTACAGCCGAATTGAAATGTACTTTATTAAGGAAGGATTTGAGAAGTGCAGCTGTGAACACACCTTGTTCGTCAAAAGAGAAGATGAAGGTAAAATCTTGATTGTTAGCTTATATGTTGATGATCTGATTTTTACTGGTAATGATGAAAGCATGTTTGTCAAATTCAAAAATTCTATGAAACTTGAATTTGATATGACTGATCTGGGAAAGATGAAGTATTTTCTGGGTGTGGAGGTTTTACAAAATTCTGAAGGCATTTATATTAGTCAAAAGAAGTACACAAAAGAAATCTTGGAGAGGTTTAAGATGGAGAAGAGTAATAGTGTGAAGAATCCCATTGTTCCAGGTGTTAAATTAATGAAAGATGAAGGAGGAGTCAAAGTGGATGCTACAATGTACAAACAACTGGTTGGAAGTCTTATGTATCTGACTGCAACAAGGCCTGATCTAATGTACGTAGTGTGTCTCATTAGCAGATTCATGTCAAGTCCAACTGAGTTGCATTTACAAGCTTCAAAAAGGGTGTTAAGATACTTGAAAGGTACTGTGGATTTGGGAGTGTTTTATCGAAAGAAGGGTAATGGAGAGTTGATGGTATATACAGATAGTGATTATGCAGGAGATGTGGATGACAGGAAAAGCACTTCTGGTTATGTATTTCTACTCAGTGAAGGAGCTGTGTCATGGTCCTCTAAAAAGCAGCCTGTGGTTACATTGTCTACTACCGAAGCAGAATTTGTGGCTGCTGCTTCTTGTGTGTGTCAAGGGGTGTGGATGAGGAGAGTCCTGGAGAAACTTGGTCACTCTCAAAGCAAATGCACCACTGTGTTATGTGACAACAGTTCCACTATTAAATTGTCCAAGAACCCAGTCCTGCATGGACGCAGCAAACACATTGATGTAAGGTTTCATTTCCTGTGTGATTTAACCAGAGATGGAGTAGTTGAATTGAAGCATTGTGGCACGCATGAACAAGTTGTTGATATTATGACAAAACCACTCAAGCTGGATGTGTTTTTAAAGTTGCGTGAGCTGTTAGGAGTATGTGCTGTACCAGGAGTAAACTGAATGCAGTATTGCAATCGGTTTAGGGGAGGAATTGTTGGGTTAGAATTTCTCAAGATCTTATTTAACTAATAATCCCTATTATTTGGGACATGTAGTTAGAGTTTGACTAGTTCCTTAACTACTTACCACGTTTTTAGGAGCTGCAAAAACGTGGGCAGTTTGTTTTCCTTTTTATCTTCTTGTAAGGCATATACAAGCCATGAGCTTGCTTTTGAATCAATAAGAGTGATCTATGCTCTTCTGTGTGAATTAAGACTTATCAGCTTGCCCCAATCGAGCCTGATCCTAGGCATCACCAGACCACCACCACCCTCGAGTGTGCTCCAAATTTGACTGATTCTCAGCCTCTGCTGCAGGCTCACCCCAATAGAGCCCAATTCTAGGCATCGCTGGACCACCACTACCCTCGGGTCTACTCCGATTCTTACCAATCCTTGGCCTCTGGTGCAAGCTCACCCCAATTGAGCCTAATCCTAGGTGTCGCTGGACCACGACCACCCTGGGGTCTACTCTGATTCCAATCAATCCCCGGCCTCTACTGTAAACTCACCCCAATTAAGCCCAATTCTGGACGCCGTCGGACTGCCACCACCCTTAGGTCTGTTCTAATTCTAACTGATCCCAGGCCTTGCTACAACCTCACCCCAATTGAGACAGATTCTGGGCATTGCCAAACCACCACCACCCTTGGATCCTGCATTGCAGGTAGAATGGTCCCATTTTGAAGAGTCACATATTTTCTCTATTTCAAACAGAAAAGGCACTAGATGATTAAGCTTGTTTCAATGCAAAATTCAGCATACAAAGTATTTATCATCTTGAACATTTTGCAAAGCATTTTTCACCAAATGATAAAGCTTGTTTCAAATTTTTTTTCAATTAGATATTTGAACATGGCTCATGCTTGGAAGCAGTTTGTTACTTTGTATTTGCAAATTACTTTAAAGAAATAACTAGAGATAATTTATCCTAGCATAATTTATCCCTGACACGCCTGCCTAATATGTCATTTAACCCTCATAGAAATCTAAACTAACCACAGTTTAGGATTCAATGGTTTCTAACTAATTAAGCTTTGCATGTGAATGACCAATAATATGTTATTAATTGCAGTTTGTGCCTACAAAATATGCTTATATGTACCCAAAAAAATCTTAATGCCAAATGCTTTGTAGAATAGTTAGTATTAAAGTCAAATATTATTGTGATGAAAGGGTTTCAATGTTATTATGTTTGCATTCCTTGGGCTGAAACAATGATTTACTTCTTGTGATTTTAGTACAGGAATGGATGCTCGAAATTCACCAATTCGGCAAAGTCAAGTCATCTTAAAATGGAGAGTGTGTTGAAAAATAACATTTTCGATCAGATACAAGACCCCTCAACATATACGAGAAAACCACCTCATCCACTGAATAATCGACTCTTTACTAGAATGGAGACTATGTACGATTTACTTGGTAATGAGGAATGATGTTTTCAGACCTTTAAAGTTGTGCCCCACGTATTTCTACAGCTTACTAGATTGCTCGCTGAATAGGAAAGTATCGTGTCTACATAGCATGTATCATTTGAACTACAAGTAGGGATTTTCTTTTACTCAGTTTCCTGTGAGACATCTAACAAAGACTTGCAACTGGCATTCCAATACTCTACAGAGACTATAAGTAGGTACTTCAATATTGTTTTACAAGGTATTATTTCATTAAAAAATGACTACATACAATTGTTATATGATGATAATCCGATCTATCCTGCGATTCTTAATGGAGGAGGAGCGTATCCATACTTCAAGGTGAGATAATGACTATGCAATTCTCAAAGTAATGTCAAATTAAAATCCTAACATATGAATTATTTTATTTTAGGATGCACTCGGTGCAATAGATGACACACATATACCTGTGATTGTGAGTCGAAAAATAAAACTTTCATTTCGAGATAGACATGGTTTGCTTATGCAAAATATTATAATAGCTATGTCTTGTGATATGGAATTTTTATACATTTGTAGCGGTTGGGAGCGATCTGTGGTAGATGCATGAGTCTTATAAGAATATCTAACACGATATAATTTCTTAATCCCCGAAAGTGAAACTCGTACTTTTGCTTTTGTTTAAACACGAATGATAATATTTGTAATGCTAATCATAGACTATTTTTAGGTAAATACTATCTTGTGGATGTTGGTTATGCCAACACTAGCCACTTTCTTACACCATTTCAAAATGAGTGATATCACATCGAACGTTTGGTCACAGTCGAGTCCAATATCAGAATTCGAATGACAAATTTAATCACATGTACGCCAGTTTGAGAAATTGTGTCGAGAGGACATTTGGCATATTTAAATGATGGTTTCAAATATTTTATAAAATACAATCATCTCTTTATAAGACACAATGTGCTATAGTGGTGGCTTGTGCTATACTATGTAATTTCATACATAAAAATTACAGTGAGGACCGCCTGTTTTGCGAGTGTCGAACTAACGAACAAGTTGATGATAACACAGCAGAATAAATGAAAACTTACAGTGAAATAACAGAACCTGACATTTGTATATCGTAACATGAAGTACGAAGTGGGGATATGCTTCGCAATCAAATAACTGCAGCTTTATGGGATGCATGAGCAACAATCCACTCTATTTTGATCTAAAATCTCGTATCTAACTTATTGATTTCAAATAAATTAATAGTTTTTTAGTTAGTTACTAGTTGTTACTATATTTGAGATAATTTTCTATAATCACATTAATGACTTTTTCTATTTTGGTTTACTTGCAGAAAACAATGTCATACTTTTTTTATCATGAAACAGCTGCACATGCAGGCGAAGAAATGACAAACAAAATGAACCCATGTCGGGCTTCATAACAAACTCCTCTTATAATGCAAGCTAGGATATTTCTTCTCCCTGATACTTTCTTTTCAACTTGAAGTTCTTCAGACATTTCTCACTGCATTCTTGCAGCTCTTGATGTAATCTTATGACATTTTGAACTATGAGGTAGTGTCCTAGAAAATTTCTACACATCTGGTAATAATGTACATTGTGTTCTTTGTTGTTTCCTTATGTAAACTCCAGTATTAAGATTTCTATGACATGTTGTTATGTTATGCTTGAAAGCTGAAACTAAGAATACATGCTTCACTTTTATCAGAAAAGGAAAAAGATGGAAACTGATATGAATAATGAGACTAACCTAACCATAATATGTCTAAACTATCGAGTTTACAACAAAATTGCATGCTTGAATCCATGATAATGAAAAGAAAAGAAATGCAAGTGAAAGAAGAGTTTCTTGCTTTTAAAAAACAATCAATCTTTGATTTCAAGGACATGAAGATCTACTCGAATCCTTAGACTTGTGATCCTTGGGTCCATAGTAATCTTCATGAACTCCCAGTTGTTTGTGATGGATTTCCTTGACCTCCCTAGAAGGCCTTCCTCTAGCTGTACTCAAGCAATGACCATCACTTTCACAAGCAAGTCCTTCGATGCTACTTTCTTCTTGCATCAAACTTCCTTTTTCCTGATTACAAAATCATTGAAAACATCGATGAGCAGTTGCTAAAAAACTAACAAAAACCCAGTTTAAGTTTGAAAACACTACTTTTAATTAGTAGAATGCGACAGATTTGTTACTCACAACAATTTTGCTATGGAAAGGAGGCAAGGACCATCATTCCAAATGGATCCCTAGACAAGGAGAAACAGGTTTCAGAAAGAAATGATCCAAAAAAATGAATGATAATGAAAAGAAAAGTTAAACTTCATACCTTGCGCTTTGGTGAGAAACAGTAGTAGCAAAACAAAGAGAAGAACAAGATGCCTCATTTGTTGGACATCGTTTATTTCATCTTCAAGTTGTTGGGTTGAATCCCTGCCTAGCATGAGCAAAGCATAAGATTAGATCAACTGAAATTACTCATAAGTTATATAGTTCTGATGAATTTTACGTAAAGGAGAGCAAGTAAAACATTAGGAAAATTGGGCAATAAACCAGTCACTGATAGAAGGACATCATCTCCTCCAGGATGGTCATCTAAATATTGTAACATCATATACCTGCCACACACAAATACACAACAATCCTGAGGGTAGAAAGAATGGTAAAGCGCCAACAATATAAAATTGCAGATGCTTTGCCATGAATCTAGAGTAGTCCAAATGATTTTCTGATAGACATATTTCAAGACTATGTTGGAGTAAAGTTTATAGATGGATGAATTTAAGGAAGAAAATCTCAAAAAAAATATCTTAATTAATCACCATGCGTTTTCTCCATTACGTCATTTCAACCATATAAAATCATTACCTGAGTAACATAGTTGAGCAAGATAACACAAAGGACAACAACCTGATAATAAGTTATGACAGGCAACTTTGTGACAATAGTATCAAATGTCTCACTCTCAGACTAGAACAGAGTTACAGCATGAGCTCTTCAAGCATAAACCAGTTAAAAGACTTAAACAATTGAGTAACATAGTTGAGCAAGATAACACAAAGGCCAACAACCTAATCATGAGTTATGACAGGCAACTTTGTGACAATAGTATCAAACGTCTCACTCTCAGAATAGAATAGAGTTACAACATAAGCTCGTCAAGCATAAACTAGTTAAAAGACTTAAATAATTGAATAACATAGTTTAGCAAGATAACACAAAGGCCAACAACCTGATCATGAGTTATGGCAGGAAACTTTGTGATAATAGTATCAAATGTCTCACTCTCAAAATAGAACAGAGTTACAGCATGAGCTCTTCAAGCATAAACCAGTTAAAATACTTAAATAAAATTGAGTAACATAGTTGAGCAAGATAACATAAAGGCCAACAATCATATCATGAGTTATGACAGGCAACTTTGTGATGATAGTATCAAATGTCTCACTCTTAGAATAGAACAGAGTTACAGCATGAGCTCTTCAAGCATAAACCAGTTAAAAGACATAAATAACAAGTAGGGCAGCTCAAATCAAGCAGGGAGTCACTAACAACAGTATTAAGTTAGGGTTTACGGATAGTTTCAATGACTTTGTTCAATACTACCACACAGTAATTTCTGCCACAACATCTCAAATCTGAATGATGTCAAACCAAAGGGTTCCAATGAAGGACACACTGCGTTAGCCTCAAAACAATGAGACCCAATCCCGTAAAAGAACAGTGATACGTAGTTTTCACACTTCCTTACTGACAACACAAGCTGCTATTTTGCCTTATCCCATGATTCAGTAGATGTCACATTCAAATTGATAAGGGAGAACAAACTCATTAACAAACTTCCATCGCTCATGCTGAGAGTGTAGAGCAAGGGTCAGCTCCATCCAACATCAGCTCCTTCTATAGAGTCTCCTGTGTATACTTTTTTCTGAAATTAGTCTCTTCTCTAAGTTGTAAATCAGAATAACTACAGAGTAAACTGGAAATGAGAAATTGTAATATATCAAAATCTTTCAAAGAAGCACATCAAAATCTTTCATTTTTTCCCTTATCCCCAAACTCTCCCTACTCCTCCATGCTTCGAAGCTCCGATGGCTCATTTACCCCTCTCGCCTTCATCTTCCTTGTCGATCCTCCAATTCCTTGAAATCACTAGTTCCTCGACGAACAAATCCCTCCCCATCCATCATCTCCTCCGATCTCACTTCAATTCTGCCTCAGATCATGTGATTCTGAGCAATCCGAGGCGATTTGAAGGTATTAGGGCTTCCACCACGTTAACTCATAGCTATAATCAAGCAGAAACTAGGCAGGCTGCCAACGGAAACGTCTTCTAGATCCTCCACCACCACCAATGCTGCAGCCACATATGGCTGCACTGTTTAACTGTCGGCGATAATCAACAAGAAGAAGAATGAATTGATATGGGAAACGAGATGAAGAAGGCTAGGGTTTCAGAAACCATAGAAGCTATGGCTGCGAGAAGAAGAAGGAAGCTCGCAAAGGATTTTGGGGTGACTAGGGCTGGGCTCGTCGTCATCTGCAAAACCCTAAGTACTACCTTTGCTCTGCCCTGTTCGAAGTTGTGTAACCGGGTGAACGTGAGAAAAGATTAAAAAAAAATTTAAATTAATTAAATACTAAAATTTTGATTAAATTATTTTTTTTATATTTTCATTTTAATTTTAAATTTTTTTTAATTTTAATCTAGAATTAAATATAATTTAAAATTTCCTTAAGTATGAAAGATTGTGGTGATATCCATTAAGTCAAAATTTAAGCAATCAGATTTCCAAAAAAGTCCCGTAAGCCTCAAGATGATTGGTGTATATAACATGCAAATTAAGGTAGAAGAAGAAAAATAAAATAAATTTTTCAGTAATTTCCCTTTTTGTCTTTTTTTTTTTTCTAATTTTCTTTGTTTTGCAATTTTTCTTTTTTTTTTAACTTATATAATTTTTTAAATTTTTGTTTTTATTTTTCTCCTTTTTAGCCTTTCCTCCTCATCTCTCCCAAGCTCCATCAATTGAACAATGAAGGGAGAGATGAACTCCTAATCTCATGGCCTGACCCGGTGAGCGACAACGGCTGGGCCCAAGCAGTGTGGTTGGAGACCACGTGAGGCACAACTAGTGCAACAAAGGGCTGTTGAGCCTGTCAGTAAGGACAATGGTGATTCTGCGTGAACACAGGCTGATGGTGCAAGGGAGGGCACAGGTTAGAGTGGTGAGCGGCGAAAGCTGCCGACTAGATGACCAGCTATGGAGAATGCTCCAATGAGCCAACTTACTAGTTGGGCAATGAGTGATAATGTGGAACTGCAGCCCAAAATGGCAAGCAAGACCTTCGGCATGACATTGGTCCAATGGTCGTGGGTGAAGATGAGGTTGCCAGAGTAGTGGCTGAGGGACGCGTGGGCGACGGACTAGCTGTAGAGGCATAGGGCTAATGGCTCCGCGGCAGTGTGGTAGGGCAATGGGTGACATCACTGAGATGAAGTGCAAAGGGAGGGCTGCAAGACAAAGAGAAAAGAAAAGAAAATGAAGAAGAAGAGAACTCACTATTTTTTTTTGAATTCTGATTCCTTTTGATCTTCAGTTGATCCCTAATATTCTCATGTCCTTGTCTCAAGAATTCTATTTAATTCATGATTTCTGATATTTTTTTCTTTTTTTTGTAGAATGAGAGGCCCTTTTCGTACTGATCAAGAAGATAATGGATTGAGATCTCGTTTGAGTTTTGAATCAAAGATGTGGATAATGATTAGATAATAATTGGATAATGATTTTCTGATGAGGAAGAGACTTTTTATTTCATTTTAGATGAGGATAAGATCCTCTATTTAAATATTTGAATCATGCATGAAGATCTTGTTTAAATTACAGGTAGTGGATGAGATTGTATTATTTTAACAAATAATAAAATTTTGGGTTTTTTGAAAAAAATTTGAGAAATTGAACCAATTTGTAATTTTTAGAAAATTCAGGGACTTTTTTGTAAAAAGAACTTATTTGTAAAATTCTGAAATTTTCAAGGCCTTTTTGTAAGATTTTACTTACAAATTAATGAAAATTTGGATTTATTCTCAAATAAAACCTTCAAGGGGTTTATTTGCAACAAGTAGAAATTTTCGGGGTAATGTATGAATATAAATTCTTGAAAGATTTTTTTACAAACACTAGATTTTATAAAGCTTAATATATAATTATTAATATTTGTTGGGTTTATTCCCAAATTCTTTGTAGGGAGTAATATTTAATTTGAAGAACTTCAAGGATCTTTTTACAAAAAATTTCATCTTAAGGACCTATTTGTAAGAATTAATTTGGTCAAGACCATTTTGATAAGAATTATGTAGACTAGGGACCTATTTATAAAGTTTTATTCTTTTTATTTTTGGCCTAGATTTTTGTTAAATATTAGGCCCAATTTTGATTCAAATATCTGGCCTAATCAATTTACTTGGGCTAAATTTAGTTTGAGCCTAACATTTTCAATAATTTGGGTTCAAATTGAGCTTAATTTTTAGTAAAAGTGGACTCCGATTTGGGTCGTCTAGTAGCATTTAATCTCAAACTTCAATCAAATTCTTATTGAATCTAATTTTGACAAAAACTACCCAAATAATAGATAATAGGAAGGAGAAGAAACTTGAAAACAAGGATTCACCCCCTCAAGCTCAAGAGAAAAAGAAAAATAAGAAAAAAAAGAGGAAAACTCACAAAAGGTGGCACAAATTATGACTCCAGGAATCAAAGTATCCACCTTTGTCTTGTGGCAAAGGATAATGCAAGTAAAGAGGATGAGGTACAAGATCATAATTGTGATGGATTAGTTGAAGTATTTCATGAGTTGCATGCCAAATTTGAAATATTACTTTTGAAGCATGTATATTTAAAGAAATAGTTTTCATCAATTTCATGTAAACTTGAGTCCTTGAAAAATGAAAATTATTATTTAATTTCAAAAACCTCATCTCTTGAAGTTAAATTTCATATTTTACAAGATGAGAATAAATTGTTGAAAAAAAGCATATCTAGTTTTTTTCATGATGTGAAAAAGCAATTCTCAAATGTAATTAGTGCATATTCTTCTTCACATAATTTAACTTGTTACTATTGCTCTTTTAAGAGTCATGTCTCTACTTGTTTAATTGAAAGAAGTGTCAATCTCAAATAAGTTTGGATACCAAAGAGCATGATTTTAAATTTTGTGAAATCCAAATAAGTTTAGGTTCCAAAATTATCCTTAATATAAGCTATTGTTGTTATTTAGGGATGATACTTGTTTTCAAAAGTTTTATCATTTAGTTATCATGTTGCTATGTTAGTTTATATAGGGTATTTGCACTTCTAATTACTTTACTTTCATTTTTTTTAGTGTCAATCTCACTTGAAATTTCTCCTAATGTTCATACTTGATCATATATTACTAATTTCTTCTGGAAAAATTGCCATATTATACTTTCTAGAAAATGAAGAGGAGATTCATGTGGATGGCAATCCAACATACTTTCAAAGGTTACATAATTACTTGGTGTAATCTTAAACTCTTTGACATTTATTGGCTTTCAATCAATGTAGTACTCTTATTTATTACTTTTATTATATCTATAGAGAATATCTATTGTTTTGGACATAACTAATAGCTCTTGAAAATATTTTAGTCTAATGCTATTAGTATTATAAATAGGGGGAGCTTCTATTGTCTCAAATATTGATTACATTTGATTTTAATAAATTATTGTTATGAGGCTAATTGATAGGAAATATCTTGCTCATTCTTTAAGTTTCATATCTCTTGATTTATGATATTAGGATAAACAAATTTCAATTATTGTTATGATTACTCTTTGCTCCATGTAGAATGCATTGCACTGATTTAGAGGGGGTAATCCTTTTGATAATGTCAAAAGAGAAAGAACAATATGCAAAGTCACATACTTGTTCAACTTAATTGAACTTTTAATTTAAATTTATTAAAAGGATGTCTTGTTTCTTTTGTCCTACATTTCAGCATACTTACGATGCATAGTTTGCCATCATAAAAAAGGGGGAGATTGTTGCCCTTCCAGTTTTGATGATGACCAAATTAAAATTTATTAAATTTGTCTAATTATGATAAGCTTTAGGATTGTCAATGATCATCTAAGCTCAAGAAAGATTGAGTCTCAAAATAAATCTCATTGGATGATAATTTGAAGAAGAAGCTTGAAGATTAGGATCAAAGATCAAAGATTCTCAAAGTGGAAGATCAACTCTAAGCTCATAGGTTTAGCATTTAATTTTTGTTGAGTTGAGAATTTGGTTGTTTATTTATTTGAGCTTTTAGGTCAATGCCTCATTTAATTTGGATATGCCTTCATTGGCTTATCTTACCTTTATCCAAATTAAAGTTGTGTCAAATTGCTAAAGTTGAAAAAAACTTTCACTAAGTTTTTTTATCACCCGAACTTGATAGTTTAGGCACCCTAAGTTAGATTTAGATGCCCTAACCCAACAAATAGAAAACCAATATTTTGGTTCTACAAAACCTCAATCATCCAAATAGAGAGTTTGGTTGTTCAAACTCTAGGTTCAGTCACCCTAACATATGGTTTGGGTGCCCAAACTCATGAGAACAAAACTCAAGAGCTAATGTTTTGACCATTGCAATGATCTCGATCGCATGTTTGGGCACCCAAACTTAGCTCAAAAATGCTTGGTGTAGTTCCTAATGGCTAGATTTAGCTTCCAATGGTTGCATATTGGCTTGAAAATTTTTTTTCTCAGTAGGAGGATGAATTTCAATATTTTAGAGCAAGATTCAAGTTCCCCATGCTATCTTATAGTCATTGACATCATATAGGTTTTAACTTTCATATTCTCATTGCCATTGTATTTCAATCTTTGAGAGACTCTTCTTGTGAGATTTCTTTCTTCATTTTTTCATCAATATCTTTGTAACTCTCTTAAGTTACTAGGAGAGGCTTGAGTGCTCTTATAGATGTTGGATGAGTATGAGAGAGTTAACTCCAATGTGGAGTAGTGCTTGCTCGGTTGGAACAAGAAATTGTAAAGGCTTGACTTTGCATCAAAAAATGACATCATGAGTGGAGTAATTGAAGTCCTCAGGATTGAGGTAGGGTTGTGGAGTATAGGTGGTTGGTCATTGAAACACATATATCAGTTTGCACTCTCTCTACTCATCTACTTTGTATGCACTCTACTATATTTGATTGATTGTGATTGCTTGTGGGTTAAATTGGGTTTTAATTTGCTAAAAACTTAAGATATATTGTCAAACCAAATTCACCCCCTCTGAGGTTGTCATTTGGGCCTTCAAGTAGAATCCACCTACCCATCACAATAGAATCCACCTATCTATTGACAATCCAAATGGAGTTCTGTGTTTTGGATTTCCCTTCATACTAAATTTGATTTTTGAAATATGATGACTCAGAGATATGACTGCAGTATCATCAACCCATCACCAATGTTTGAAACTCCCCTATAATGGTTCCATCATCAAAAGTTATGGGGACTCAACAATTCCAGACAAAGACTGTCAAACAATTCACAACATGCCTATGGTTACTAAGGGTATCACACCATAGCCAGCCACTCAAACAATCTCCCAAGCCCTCTTGTCCATCTCCATTGATGCAAGCCCAAGTCAACCACCACAACTTCCTAGATACCTCAGTAAGAAGCAATTCTTGTCCTTCCATTATCACCAATCCCACAAAATAAAACCTTTTCCCATCACCCTATATACATAAACCTCCATTCCTTAATACCCAATCCATCACACCTTAATAAACTATGGGCCATGTTGTTTAGAATTAGCTAACAGCCTAACAAGGGGCTTGGAAGAAGAAATCAAGGGGATCCTGAGCCACATCTTGAATGTATCCTCAAAGGAAGAGAAGGCATGGGCTTTACCTGGAAAGGATGTAGAAAGGAATATAGGTCTTTCCACTCTGAATTGCAATTGCCACCAATGTGGACCTTAAAGTCACATTTTACTATGAGGTGAGATACACTTGCCCACATGAACTAGACATATTAACCTCCATCTACAACCAAGGAAGATGACCTCCTAACTGGGATCAACTAGCTATTCTTAGACATTGATTCACGACCTTACACAAAGTAAGGAGGCCCTCAACAAAGGCATAAGGGAAATCCCATCTCCTCATAGGGGTTGCTTCTCTTATAGTAGGATAAAAAAAGAGAATCCAAAATAGCATCCCGGATTGTGTTTTAAATGTATTCAAGATAGATGACCAGTCCTCTAGGACTTCGAGTGGAGGGAGGGTATTATCTGCCTCAATGAGCTTCTTCCAAATCCTGGCAAGGGGATATCAAAAAACTACTTAGGAGTCTATGAAATTGTAGACAAGGATGAGAATTAACTTAGTCATTCTATGGAGGCATGCAAAGAAGAGGCTTGTTATCCCCAAACATGGGCCCTTCACTTTGATATTCCCTAAAATCAATTAGGTGACAGAATAGGGATCATCCTTGTCACTTTTAAAGGTGTAGTCATGCTGCAAACCTATTGCCTTGGGTTTTCCTTCACCAATAATGAAGCAAAGTATGAAACACTTATTGATGGAATGCGCATGATAGCATTGGGAGAAGAACAACTCAAGGTCAAGGGAGATTCAAAACTCGTGATCCAACAAGTCTTGGACTAGTGCCAAGCCAAATACTCCAAACTCATCAAATATCAAAATTTGGCCCTCTTCCTAGCCAAACAATTTAAAGAAGTCAACATCACCCATGTACCAAGGGACAACAACATACTAGCGGATGCCCTAGTCTCATTTGGGTCAATGTTCCACAACCCCCATAGTGTCAACATGGACATGATACTCCTCTAGAAAAACCCATTACCAATGGTAAAATAAGCTAACCCCTTGATCCAAAATGGCGAATGTTGGGGAGACGCAAGAGCGTCAAACCAGATCCATATAGTGAGCCGGATACCAAACCATCCCAAAAGCTCAAGCTCATGAGATATGGGTCTTTTTCACTATATCTATTGGACTCTATCTATCTAATATCCGATGTAGGACTAATTCATCATACCGACATTATAACAATCTCCTCCTTCAGATGTGGTTTGATCATATTAATTTAACACTCTTAATCAAGAACTCTTTTATTCGACTATTTCCACCGTGTGACTCATGTCCTTGTACCGTCCTCTAGTGCCCCCGCCCTTGCGTTGGCTTCTGGCGCTCACACTTGTGGGCTCACCATCCTGGCACTAGTGCATGTGCTCTCTCTTCGGCCTCAAGCCGGCCTCGCACCCATGTCCTCTCGCCGGTTTTTTCCATGAAACTAATATGTGACTCAATTCAGTCGCATCATCGCGGTAATTTTTGGTTTTAAGAGTTTACACAGCTTCAAACCTGAAGCTCTGATACCACTTATTGGGGAGCCACAAGAGCATCAAACTAGATCCATATAGTGAGCCGGACACCAAACTATCCCAAAAACTCAAGCTCATGGGATATGAGTCTTTTTCACTATATCTATTAGACTCTATTTATCCAATATCCGATGTGGGACTAATTCATCATACCTGACATTATAACGGGCGAAAGATCATACACAACCTCAAAAATATTGCTTACATTCTCCTCATGGACATTTTGACCACCTATGATGATGGGAATCCTTGATTCTTAGACATGAAGAATTTTCTAGAGAAGGACACTCTACCAAAATATGCAAACAAAATTAATTGAGAGACAATCCAAAGGATGGTAACCCAATGTGTGATCCTGTGTGGAACTCTTTACAATGATCCATTTGACAAGATCCTACTATGCTACTTAGATGAGAACAAATCAACACAAATCATGAAAGAAGCATACTTTGGAGTATGCAAGGACCATGTAAATGCCCAATTGCTTGCTAAGAAGATTATTAGAATGGGCTATAATTGGCCCATGATAGAGAAGGACTGCAGGGACTTTGTTAGTAGATGCCTAGAATGCCAAGCACACCCTGATCAAACTCATGCCTAGGCATCCATTAATTGATAGAACCATGGCCATTTACAATGTGGCAATGGATGTTAGTAGGCCATTCTTGAGACTACCATTGAGTGGATTGTCCTAACTACAATCAAATATTTTACTAAGAGGGTTAAGGCAGAATGTTTTCAGGACGTAAAAGCAGCAGCCATGGTTACATTCATCAAGCATAATATCCTAGCAAGATTTGGAATACAAAAGATGATTATTACTAACAACGAGCCACAATTCCTATCATAACAAATGCAAGATCTATGGAAATGCTTCTTGATTGAACTTCACCACTAAACCCCTCAAGGAAATAGCCATGTCAAAGCCACTAACAAGATCTTGATTCAAATTATCAAGAAAATGGTGGAGATAATCAAGAAGTCATATTGGTTAGACAAATTAGAGGGCTTATTGCATCTCCATATGTACTCCCACGGGACAAACCCTGTTGACACTAACATATGGAATGGAGGTGGTAGTATCATTTCAGGTTCCAACTCTATCACTCAAAATTTCAATGTAGAATGGTTGAAAACTAACCAAAATGCATGAGCCAATTCTTAGCTAGCTTAAGTTGTGGGACAAAAAGTGTCTGAATGTGACCAAGCATGCACAATCATATCAGCGACAACTATCATGAGCCTATTAGAAGAAGGTAATCAAGAATAAGTTTGAAGTTAGGGACTTCATGTTGAAGCATGCTACCCTATTGAAAGCCAAAGGGAAGCTAAAGCCTAAATGGGAGTAGCCATACATGGTCATTGATGTCTACACTAGTAATGCTTGTCAAGTAGCCAACTCCACCAGTGAGATACTCTAGATCCATGAAATGCCATGTATTAAAAAAGACATTTTCCTTAAAAAAAAAGGGTCTCTCTCTATCAATGTATCAAAAGGGACATTTTCGTTCAAAAAAAGAAAAAATGGGTCTCTCTCTATGTTTTTCTAAATGCATTCTCTTGGAAAGACTCTCAGCATGAGAAATAAGGAATAGTCAGGAATGAAAAGTGACAATCGAGGCCTCATGCCCACCCATCATAATAAAAATTCTAAGTCAATTACAAGAGTGCAAGCTCAAAAAGTAAGGCCTTGGACCCTAAGTAGCCATAGACCAATAGGGAACTCACTTGGGCTAAAGGTACATATCAAGGGATAACCCTTTGAAATCTCCTACAAAAGAAAAGAAAAATCTTATCTTGGAAACCAAACAAAGAAAGGTGAGTTTAGTAAGTAAGAATCTGTTGGAATCTAGGAGCTCACAAACCTTAGGTCCTAAAAGCAAATGAGATAACAAAAGACAAGGGCAAAAGTGCAAAAATAAAAAAAAGGAAGAGGGAGAAAATTAGATCGCCGACAAGAATTAGGAAAGATTCATCCAACCTCATTAACAAGAAAAAAGACCACATAAAGAGTATGTACCAAATGGATTTCATGGAGTAAACCTTGGAGATTGAGGTCAAGGGGCATCTAAAAGTCAAAACCTAGCCAAAGGAGATTGATCAACTATGGAAGCACAACAAAAAGGAGAAATAACTTGAGATGAGCTCCTAAGGAAAGCATTGCACTAGAATCAGAGTTTGAAACAATGGTCAATTAGTCAACCACCCACAATTTGAGACAACACCTCCCCAAATCTCAAGTCGATCTAGTCAAGTAAAAGAGCATGACTTGAAAAAAAATTTGAAGCTTGAGAAGGGAATTAACATGAAAACATTAAATTAAAATTGCTAAAAACTCATTTCTTTCACATAATAAAAAGTGCTACATAATTGCTTCTCTCCCTAAGGTACAAAATGCAAAATCACGATGGCAAAAGGAACATCAATTTTGATGATCATAGGAGGACCAAGCAAGGGAGTTAGGATGAGACCAATGATGGGAGGAGCCTGATGACATACACAAACTAGACTGACTCTCCAAAGGGGAACCCTGAGTGTGTTTCACATACTATCAACTCCACCAAGATATGCATCTAATATGAACTCAGTAGAAGCTAAGTTGCAGATATGCATTTTTGGTCTCCAACTACAAAAGAAAGTGGATCAAGTTATATTTGAGATAAAAAAAGTACAAAAGAGTAGAAGAAACCCATCGGTCAAAGGACAAGGAGAGGGCATATGAAATAAAGGAAATGTTTCACATAGAAGACACACAAGCAGTCCACCAGACAATTTGTGTCATATAGAAGACTCATCAACTCCACTCAAATGAGTATTGAGTAATATCGAATCCACATTAACAACCCTACCATCATATTTTATATTGCATCATCAACAGATCCAAGTCACTAGCCATTATCTTGTAGTGCAGAAATCACAAAAGTAGCACTTCCACCATTGATGAAGAATGAAGCACAACAAAAGCAACACTAACCTCATTCCACATATGGCATACTTTCCAAGGTTAGAGAAGGTTAGAGAAGTATATAGGCCCCCTTCATCAGAAGGACCACTTGGCCAAGCTAATGATTGACAACCTTGCTTTTTTGAAAATTCCTTCATCTTTTAGAGACTATCACATTGCATTTACCTCCTTCCATTAATAGTAGCAAGAAAGGCTCCACCAAAAATCTTCAAAGTTATTCTTGGACCACAGGAGAGCATAGTATCTTGGTATATCCCTATTAGCTCATTTTGTTTCATCTAAATCACCATGTGGAGTTGCAATTGACCACCCAAGATGGCTAAAAGATCTCGAGAAGCAACCTTGAAGTAACAAATTAAGTAATGTTTAGTCCTGGTTGATTTTCAAGTTATTGCAAATTTATGACTTCAAAAGCTATAAACCCCTATTGTTAATTACCTTAATAATTGTCAGGACCCTCTTAAACTAAGAAAACTAGCAAATATGAGATAAAAGTATGATTCATCATATGGTTCTTGAATTATAAGGGTTAAGTTGATACCCTCACTTCACAATTTAAGATATCTAAATTCATAACATAAAAAAATTAATATGAAATAAGAAATGGATTGGGAAGGCTTGATGCTTATTGCTGCCCCACCTCCATGCACTTTATCGAGTATGATGTGATTGACGGACTTGTTGGAACTAATTTGGCTAGAAATGGATGCTTGGTTTGATCCTTAAAGGATGTCGATAACCTTGTTTGATTTCAAGGTATTTCTGACTATTTTGGCTTGTGTCAGTTGACCCTACTTGGTCTTGAAGTGTCGTAGATGACTTTCTACTTATTATAAGTTGGCTTCTTTGATTTTTCATTCAAACTTGGTATTTGGCTATCTATCTGGCTGCATGCAAGCCTACCTTAGCTTGGTTTGATTGAAAGGGCTAGTTAGGGGCTTTGGCTTGTGCTGACCATTCATGTTTCAAATTGACTTAATTTGAACCTTGTTTAAGCCTTTAGTTCAAGTGTATGCTTGATTGTGATTCAATCTTTGATTTGGTTTAAACTTGGTTTATTTCATGCTTGGTTTTGGTTCAAGTACAATTTTGTTTGAAATTATCTTAGACTTGGTTTTGGATCAAGTCTAGTTTTGGTTAGAACTTGGTTTGAATTGGAAGTTGGATTCAAACATTGATTCAACCCACTTACCATTCATGTTCAAACTGGATTCAGCTTGATTAGAATTTGGACCAAATCTAAACCTACTTTGGTGTGGGTTTGAACTTAATTTAAGCTAATCAGTGTTCAAATTAGGTTTGACCTTATTGGAGTCTGAATCAGATTTGGACCCACTTCGGGGATTGGGTTTGGACTTTATTCAATCCAATTAGGATTTGGGTTCGAACTAGGTTAGGACAAATTATGGTTTGGACACAATATGGACTAACTTTTGTCATGGGGTTCGAACTTAAATTTAAACCAATTAGGATTTGGGTCCAACTTCTATTGGGTTTGGGTTTGATCCCTTAATAGATACCTTCTTAGATCCACACTAAATTTATCTCCTTATTGAATCCTCAATGGATTTTAGGTTTTCCTCATGTTGGACCCTTATTGTGTTTGGCTTTGACCCATGTTGGGCACTTATTGGCTTTGGGTTTGGTTCAAGTCAGACCCTTATTGAGTTTGGCTTCTGCCCATTTTTTATTGGGTTTTGGGTTCTACCTATGTTGGACCCTTATTAAGTTTGGATGTGACCCATGTTGGATCCTTATTAAGTTTTCGTTTGACCCATGTTGGACCCTTATTAGGTTTGTATTTGAATTGATTTGGCTAGGGCCTAGACCTAGTTCAATTTTGGATTAGGTCTATTCTAGTTCTAGTTTAGATCTAAACTAGTTTTAGTTTATGTTTGACCTGGCTCTGATTCAGTTTCAACTTGATGCTAGTTAAGGTTTGACTTAGTTTTGGTTCAAATTTGACGAGGTTCTAGTTCAAGTTTGATCTATTTTTAGTTCAAGTTTGACTAGTTTTGATTCAAGTTTGACCTAGTTCTTGTTCAAGTTGGACCTGATTCTAGTTTATGTTTGATCTAGTTCTAGTCTAGGTTTGACCTAGTTCTAGTTTAAGTACAACTTGATTAGGGTTCAGCCTTGAACCAATTTGGTTTCGATCTTGGGTTGTGTTTAGACTTAATTTGAGTCTATTTTAGTCTAATTTTTATCCATAATTAGTTTAATTAAATTTAATTAAGTAGAGTCTAAACAACCTTGTTTGGTGACTTATTTGAGGTCAACTTATTTTGTTCAATTTGAATTAAAGTAGGCTAACTTGATTTTGTTCAAATTAATCGATTAGTCAATTAACAATAGTTTGGAATATTGAATGGTGGCTGGGACATGGATGAAACACAACAGAATATAGCAAAGATATGATGCAATATGGCCAAAATATGGTAAATCATGGCCAGCATATGATAGAATATGGCCAAAATATGGTAGATCTTGGTTGGGACACAGTGGAATATTGCTGGAATACAACAAATGGATGAAATACCATGAAACATGGCTAGAATATGGCCAAAAGAGTCTGAGGGCAATTTTGTGATTTGCAATGATATTCAAAAGAGCCTAAAGGTTGTCTCTTAATTGAAATGGCATACAAAAGAGCCTAAAGGCTATTCCATAGCCTAAGATGATCTTGAGAAGAGCTTGAAGGTTTTCCCATAGTTAAGATGGCGCATGGAATAGCCCTCAAGCTGTTTGATAGCATAAGATGACTTCTAGAGAGGCTGAAGGCTATTTATCAATCGAAACAATGTTCGTAACAATTTGAAGTCTACTCCATGGCCAATACGACTTTTGAAAGAGTCTGAAGGTTGTTCCTTAGTTGGGACAACATTTAGAAGAGCCTGAAGATTATTTCATGGCCAAGATGACTTTTGAAAGAGCCTAAAAGTTGTTCCTCAATCAAGATAACACCCAAAAGAGTCTGAAGATTATTCTATAGTAAAGATGACTTTTGAAGGAGCCCAAAGGTTATCTCATAGCTAGAAATGATGTTCAAAAGTACTCGAAGGCTATTTTATAGCTAAGATGACTGTCGGGCGAGTTAGAAGGTTATTCCACAGTGAGAAACAATGTTAAAAAGACCTTAAAGGTTGTTTCATAGATAAGATGGTTTTCAGAAGAGCCTTAAGGTTTTTCCTCAATTAAAAAGGGCATCCAAAAGAGCCCAAAGTTTATTCCATGACTAAGAATGACATTTGAAAGAGACTAAAGGCTATTCCTCAGTCAAAATGACATCTAGAAGATCCCAAGGGTTGTTCCATGATTTGAAATAACATTTAAAAGAGTCCCAAGACTATCCCTCACTCTAAATGGCATCTAAACGAGATGTTCCATATTAACCCTTTCAAGTTGAGGCAACTTGAAGATTGGATTTGGCTAGCTCTAGCAAAATCTTGCCTCATGCGGCTCCAAGGATGGCGACGTGGCTAGGAGCAGGTCTGGTGGCATGTAGAGAGGCAGCCGGCAGCAACGGCAAACAGTGGGGCAACTAGGGGTAGGTTTGGCGGCATGAAGTGGGCAACAGGCGACTTCAAAGTTGGCTGTAGGTTCTCACGAAGGCAGTGGCATAGCCTTGCGCAGCCAGCTTATGGAGGGCGAAGCATGGTCTTGCATGGATAGTGCACAGTCTATTGCAAGCGGCAGATCATGGTTCTATGCAGGAGGGTACACTGGCTACTGCATGTGGTGGAGTGTGGTCCTACACAGGCAGTGCACGGACTGTTGCAAGCAGCATAGCATGGCACAGAACAGGAATTATGCGGGTAGGCTACAGGCATGTGCAGTGTGGCACTACATGGACAGTGCATGGGTGGCTGTAAGTGGCAAAGCGTGGCTCTGGTGCATGGGCTTCTGCAAATGGTGAATTGTATCCCTACGCAGGTGGTGCACAGGGTGCTGCTGAAAGGTGCGGTGGCATGTGCGGTGCAGGGCTACAAGTAGCAACCTACAATGGCACCGACATAGGTGCAGTATGGGAATCCAGGCAACACCCTGCAGAGGTGTGGCATGGGGCTACAGGCACTTGAACAGAAGAAATACTGATAGTTAAAACACATAAGAAATAAAATTAGCTTGTTCAAAAGAAGAAGAAAAAGGATTTTTCACCTTCATAATCTACACTAGCATGTCCCCCTTGCCTACAAAGCTCACAAGAAAGAAAGAGAACAGAAGAAACACTCATAGCTGAAACCCCGAAAATTTCTAATTTCTTAGTTAATGTAACAAGTTGAGTTGATAAAGTAGTGATAGAATCAATATTATAAATTCCAACTCCTTTTCTATTTGCTCTCTAATTGCCCACTATTGGCAGCCATATCTTTCAAAAGTTCATATGCTTCTTTAGGAGTTTTCCTCCTAAGGGTACCACCTGGAGCGACATCTAATATTGAATTATTAGATTGATTAATGCCGGTATAAAATGTTTGCACTTTCATCCAAACATGTAGACCATAATGGTAACACTTCCTAAGCAATTTCTTAAATCTCTTCCATGACTCATATGAGGACTTATTATCAAATTATAAAAAGATTGTTATGTCATTCTTTAATTTAACTATTTTAATAGGTAAAAAATACTTGAAAAAAAATTTTTGTGCCAAATAATCCCATTTAGTAATAGAACCTACAAAAAGAGAATTAAGCCATTCTTTTGTTTTATCCTTTAGAGAGAAGGAAAGCAATCTAAGTCTAATCATATCATCACTAACTCCATTATGCTTAAAAGTATTGCATATTTTAAGAAAATTAGCAATATGAGAGTTAGGGTCATCATTAGGGCTATAAAATTGTACACTTATCTAGATCATGTAAATAATTGCTGGCTCGAACTCAAAATTATTTGCTTTCACATTAGGTCACCTAATGCTTGATGGAGTATATAAGTTTAATGTCCTTGGATTATTTGGACTCCTTCATTTTGAGCCATCTTATTCTTTCTAATTAGGGTTAAAACTCCGGAAATTAGAAATGCCAAGATAGGAATAATGCTTGATATTATCAGAAATACTCAGAAAATATCATATTTATGAAGCAAAAATATAAATGTACTCCTATTAATTTGGAATATGTTGAATTATTCGATTCCGGATTGGGATCATCAATTCATCTATAGAATTTCTTAGTCGAAACAAGAATTGATTTTGATCAAATCAAACTGCATAGCTTAGAGTTTGCTTGTTGTATGGTAGGCATCCTCATCCTTTAGTGTTTTCAAAGTTCTTTCGCATCTTGATCAAGGGGTAGGAATTCTCCATGACTAGTGCATGTCATGCACTAGGAACCTATCAAATAGAAAAGAAATTAAATCTTAATATAAAATAAATGGATGTTCAATGTAAAGGTAATTTGGATAGATTTGCTATGTAATGAACTAGTCCCTAATAATGGCACAAAAAATTTGATGTGTAATTTATGCACAGTTCATTCAGGGAAGTGTACCTTAGTCAAATATGCACATAATGATGAGATGAATGCTGATCTTGCAGAGACTAGATCACAATACCAAACCAATTTTAAACTAACCTAAATTGAACTCACAAATCAATTGAGTGAAAGAAAACTAAAAGAATTAATGCAAATATAAAATTTGATAAAAACTAAATGAATGAATGACTGCAACGAGGGTTTAGATTTCAATAAATCAAGTTATATAATTGCTTATTCAATCCAACTCAAGACCAAAAATACCCTTAGGTATATTAAAGTTACTTGGCATGTGATGGTGGATTTTCCTAAATTAATTAACAAGCTTCTCAAATCACGACAGTCCTTTATTAATCCAATTCTATCATTAAATTTCTAAATAGTTATCAAAAGAAAAATTAATTATTAAGTTCTTTGAAAAGCTCAATCTTAGAAGGGGATTGGACTCACTAAGCTTCCTTTATTCCCATGCATGGGCTAATCATCTTTCGATGTCATAGTCTAATATGCGATTTTTATTTTTTATAGATCTAATTCATGGAAATCTTTAGTTAGTCATGCATGAATCATCAAATCATTAAAAGATTGTCCAATTCCTTTAAAGCATTAAGCACAACAATAAAAATTCATCAAGCAAATAATAATAGGATCATGAATTAAATTAAATAAATAATTACATAATTCCAAAATCAAAATCCATTAAAATCCTAAGTAAGAGGCTTTAGCTAGACATAATTAAATTCAATATACTCAAGAAACTTAATGAAGAAATCCAACAAAAATATATGAAAGAATAAGCAGAGAAACAAAGTAAACTTAGTCTTCGAAGACGAAAAGCACGAGTAGTAGCTAAGCCTTCTTCCCTCTTAGATTTGGCTTTTCTTAAAAGGCTGCAACTTCCTCCCATTGAAAATATGATGGTCCTTTTTATAATATAGCCAACCTCCTATTTTCTCTTGAGGCAGTCTCTTTCTCCTTGATCATCTCTAAGATTAAATAAAAAATAAATTTCCTTATTTATGCACTGCCAACTAATTGACCTGAAAGTTGTGGCTTAATTTTCACATGGTTGGCTGTAGAATTGGGGCTTGTGTTAAACATAAGAGTTCTAGTCTTGCCTCTTAGCTTTAATTAGTCTTTTGAATCACCTCAGCTAGAGTTATAGGTAAGAAGTTATGCCCCAAATTCTACAGCATTTTTGAACAAAAAACTTTACATATATATTAATTCTAATTTCTAAAGTTTCTCCTTTTTATGGCTACATCTAAGAATACCATTGTTGCATGGACTCTCCTCTATGATTCTCTCGACTGATTAAATCGAATTCTCCCTTAATATTTCACAATTAATCTCTAAATCACTTTAGAAGATAATTCAATTGAAATTAGTGCAATACCATGCCAATGTTGAAATCATAAGCATAAAAATTACTAAGTTAGAACTATAAAAATATGTATAAATATAAGTTTATCAAATGCCCTCAAGCTTAGCTTTTGATCATCATTAGGAAAAATGTGAATAAAATTATGCATAAACTCATAACATTGTCTTGCTTTACCTATCTTGATTTTCCAAAGTGTTTTGCCTCACAGATTGCGTAAGGCATATAATGAATTCAATCAAAAAGGAATGTCATAATTCTTATGCTAGCAAAATCTCATCATGAAATTCAAAGTGTGCATGTTCTTTATGAATCTCATATATATGTTGATCCTTGAATTTTTTTGGATATTCCATAAGATCGCTTTTAATAGTCCTTCTCCACTAATATAGAGAATCATAAAGCTTTAGATTAATAGGTTTTTATTATGCTTGTAATGTGAGGCCTAGGTATTAGCTAGCAATGGAACGATAAGGATTTACAAGCAAGAAAGCATAGAAGGTTATGCAGATATAAACTTTACTCCCACTATTTCCTTTGTATCACAACCCCTAAATTTTTTTTTTTATCTTTTTGAGCTGTGATAAAACTTATTGCACATATGTATGGGCACATAATGTATTTTTGGAGTCTCATTTCTTTCTTTCTTTTATAATACTTTTTGTGCACATCATCATCCTTTTACATTCATAAACATCAGTTTGCAAAATTCAGCTCTCTTGAAGGATAGATCATGATTTTTGGGATTACAAAGGGTAAATATAATGAGTGTTAAAGAAAAGAAGTCGAATGGTGGAAAATCATATGCTTTGCACATGCCATTCTATAGGAAAGCCTCAAAGGGGTTAAGTAAAGATCGAAATATATCAAGGTTGGCTTTAAAAGTCAACCCATTACAGATGTTTTTTCTTTTTTCTTTTTTTTATTTTTGGTCTCTATTTATTATCCTACAAGTGAATGGCAAATTTAGAGAAAGGATTATGTCCACCACTAATATAAGGTTTCAATCTTTTTCCATTGACTATGAAAGTCCCCTTAGTCTCATGAGATACTTCAATTATACCCTAAAGGAAAAGTTTAGTTACCATGTATGGGCCAATCCATCTTGACTTTAGTCTAATGCTAGAGCATAACATGATGAGAAAATAGATCTCTTGCTAGGAAAAGCCTCAATCTAGAATCATATAGGAGAAAATTTTCTCCAATATTAAACTCCTTTTTAATGTCTGCATCATGTTAGACCTTGGTTCTTGCTTTATAAATCCTAGAATTGTCATAAACTTGGTGGTGCAATTCTTTGAGCTCATTCAGTTGTATCTTTTGTTATTCACCTATAGTTTGCAAATCAATGTTAAGCAGTTTCAGAGCCCAATATGTTTTATTCTCTAATTCAACAAGAAGGCGATAAGTCATGCCAAACATTAACCTATAAGGAGACATTTTAATAGGTGTTTTGAAATGTCCTGTAAGCCCAAAGTGCATCATTCAAATTCATTGACTAATCTTCCCTATATAAGCTCACAGTCCTTTTCAAAAAAATTTTCAATTTCCTATTTAAAATTTTGACTTGTCCACTAGTTTGGAGATGGGACAAGGTAGCAATCATATGGATAACACCATTTTTAAGCAATAAACTATCAAATTATTTATTACAAAAGTGTTTACCTTTATCACTAATGATAGTTCTTGATGCACCAAATCTAGTAAAAATATGTTTTTTTCAAGAATGTAATTACAACCATAGCATTATTAGTGGGGCATGCAATTGCTTCCACCCATTTAGTCACATGATCTACAACAAGTATATACTCATTATTGAAATATTTTGAAAAGGATCCATGTAATAAATGCCATAAACATCAAAAATATCACAAATAAGAATGTTATTTAAAGGCCTCTCATTTTTCTTGGAGATATTACCTATCTATTGGCAACTATCACAAGTGCTAACATAAGCATAAGTATCCTTAAATAAAGTAGACCAATAAAATCCACTTTCTAAAACCTTTGCTACCATTTTAAAAGGTTCATGGTATCCACCCTCTTCTTTGTCATAGCAAAAGCTAAGTATACTATGCACCTCTTTCTTTGGGATACATCTTCTCACTATGTCATCTCCACAAATCTAGTCTAGGTACAGTTCCCCCCTAAGATAGTACCTTGCATCAGATAAAAATATTTTCTTTTGATAAAGAGATATATCAGGAGGCAACTCATTACCTATAAGAAAATTTGTAAAATGCACAAAGCATAATGCACTCCACATACTCCCCATCAAATCTAGACAAATGATCAGCTACCATGTTTTCAATGCCTTTTTTATTTTTGATTTCGAGGTCAAATTTGAGCAACAATAAAATCCATCTTAACAATCTAAATTTTGTATCTTTTTAGCAAATAAACCCTCAATGTAGAATAGTCAGTATAAATAATTACTTTAAACAAGATCAAATAAGGTCTAAATTTTTCCATAGCAAATGGTATAATTAGTAGTTCCTTTTTCCATTGTTGTATAATTTTTTTGGGCATCATTCATGGTTCTACTCACATAATAAGTGGTATGAAATTTCTTGTCTATTCTTTGTCCTAAAATTACACCTAAAAGTATCATCACTTGCATAACATGTGATCTCAAAAGGCAAATTTCATTGAGGGCCCCGAACTAGTGGACCTTGGATTAATTTCTCTTTTAAATAATTAAATATCTATAAAGAAGCACTATCAATCATATAAGGTGCATCTTTTATTAAAAGATTTGTTAAAGCCCTAGAAATTTTAGAGAAGTCCTTAATGAACCTTCGATAAAAACCTGGATGTCCAAAAAAACCTCTAACTTCTTTTTAGCAATTTTGGAGTAGGAAGATTTTCAATTAATTCAATTTTAGTTCTATCCACTTCAATACCAATAGAACAAAATTTGTGGCCTAAAACAATTCCTTTTCTAACCATTAAATAACATTTTCTCCAATTAAGAACAAGGTTAGATTCCTCACATCTTTTAAGCACCAAAGGCAATTTATGCAAGCATGCATCAAATGAAGTCCAAAAATAGAGAAATGATCCATAATTATTTTCATAAAAATCATCAATGAAATCAAAAAATAGTGACATCATGCATTTTTGAAAAGTTACAAGGATATTGCATAAACCAAAAGGCATTCTCCTAAATGCAAATATTCCATATGAACTTGTAAAAGTAGTTTTCTCTTGATTTTCAAGAGCAATAGGAATTTGGTGATAATCAAAATAATCATCAAGAAAATAATAATTGACTAGCAAGTTTTTCAATAATTTGATCAATAAAAGAAAGTGGGAAGTGATCTTTTCTAGTAGCATCATTTGATATTCTATAGTTAATACATACCCTCCAACTTGTTACTATCCTTGTAGGCATTAATTCATTATTTTCATTTCCTACCATAGCATTCCCACCTTTTTTAGGCACAATGTGCATAAGACTTACTCAAGAAGAATTAGGCATAGGAAAGATTATCAGAATCAAGCCATTTTATCACCTCTTTCATGTCTAGATTTAACCTCCTTCAAGGTTGCATCATAGGTCTAAATCCTTTGGCTAACAAGATTTTGTGTATGCAAACTGATAGACTTATTCCTTGGATGCCAGCAATGCTCCATCCAATCACCTTTTATGCTCCCTAAGCACCCTTTATCATTTTCTTCTTCAATCCCCATCAAATAGGAAGAAATAATCATAGATAAAATATATGAATCCCCTAAATAAATGTATTATAAATGCAAAGGAAGAGTTTTAACTTCAAAAGTAGGCACTTCTCAATTCATGGATCAGCTTTTAAAGAAGAAGAAGAAACATCCAAAACCAAAAAAATTTCTCTTTTTGTTACAAATCCTTTTTGCTTTTTCTCCCAAATAGCCTATGGCATCATTATGCTTGTCATCTAAAATTTTTTCCTTCACATCAAAAGAGTTAGCAATGAAATTTTCTAAGGGATCAACTAATCTAAATGCATGAAAGTATCTATCTACCAAATCATTAATGTAATCTATCATTAAGACTTCTTTTTCATTGTCATTGGAATGTTTTATAACCTTAAACACATTACAAATAATATCATCATCATTAGTTCTAAGCCTAAGTTTTTTCTTGTTGGACAGCAATTAGAGCTCTCCCTATGACAAGAAATTTCTCCCTAAAATTAGTATATCATAATCTTCTTCTATGTCCAAAATAATGAACTCAATAGGAAAATTAAATTGATCTATTTTTACTAAAACATCTTCAACTAATCCTCTTGGATATTTGATAGCTATTAGCTAATTGAAGAGAAATAGTGGTAGGTGTCGACTCTTTCAACCCAAGCTTCTTGGAGATAGAAAAAGGCATCAAATTAATGCTTGCAGCAAGGTCACACAAAGCCCTATCAAAATTAATTTTGCCAATAGTTCAAGGAATAGAGAAGCTCCCTGGATCTTTGAGTTTTGGAGGTAATTTATTTTGTAGGATTGCTTAGCATTCCTCCTTAAGTTTCACCATCTCAAACTCCTCCAACTTTCTTTTGTTTGTAATTACTTCCTTCAAGAATTTAGCATGACATGACATTTGAGAAATA
This sequence comes from Trichopus zeylanicus subsp. travancoricus, assembly GCA_005019695.1. Lineage (NCBI taxonomy): Eukaryota > Viridiplantae > Streptophyta > Magnoliopsida > Dioscoreales > Dioscoreaceae > Trichopus > Trichopus zeylanicus. The sequence continues at coordinate 237,312 of RXID01014251.1, forward strand.
GCATCAAGAAGAGGGATGTTACTATGCAACTTTTAAGATACCTCTAAAATTTTAGCAAATTTTTTATTCAAGTTAGCCTTAAGACATCTTTTTGGAAAAGGAAGAGGAGTTTGTAAGATTTTAAATTAAGAGTAGAGGAACTCCTTTTTTTTCTTATTTGATGATTGACAACCTTCTTCTTTAGCTTTAAGGTCTTGGGTTTCTTTTTCTTTTACATGTTCCTTATCTTTTTCTTCTTTTCCAAGTTCTTTTCCATTTTTCAAAGTGATGATCTTTACTCGTTCCCTTGGTTTTTTCTCAGAATTACTAGGTAATCCTCCTAGTGGCCTCCCTGAAATTGATTGGGCAAGTTGTCCAATTTGAGTTTCCAAGCTTTGAATCTTTGCCTCCGTACTAGTAATAAATTTTGCAATAATATCCTCCATATTTGGCTTCTTTTCTTATGAATTTTATTATTGTTGTTGTTGTTTAAAGCTAGAAGGTGCTCTTTGTTGGTTACTACTCCAAGAAAAATTTGGATAGCTTCTCCATCCTAGATTATAAGTATTGGAGTAGGGGTTGAAATTGGACCTATTGTCCCCATAGGAAAAAAAATTAGCTTCTTTAGCAAAGAAAGAAAATGAATTTCCTATTTGATAATCTACACAAGCATATCGCTGTTGTCCACAAGCCTCACATGAAAGAGAAGGAACAAAGGAAACACTCATAGCTGAAACCCCTAAAATTTCCAATTTCTTAGTCAATATAGCAAGTTAAGACAATAAAGTAGTGATAGAATTAACATTATAAATTTCAACTCTCTTTTTATTTGCACTTGCATCCAAAAAGGTAGACCATGATGGGGACACTTTCTGAATAGTTCCTTAAATCTCTCTCTTGTGAGTCATATAAGGATTCATTATCAAATTGTAAAAAAGTTGTTATGGCATTCCTTAATTTAGTCATTTTAATAGGTGAAAAATAGATAAAAAAGAACTTTTGTGCCAAACCATCCCATGTAGTAATAGAACCTACAGGAAGAGAATTAAGCCATTTGTTTGCTTTATCCTTTAGGGAGAAGGAAAATAACTTAAGTCTAATGGCATCATCACTAACTCCATTATGCTTGAAAGTATCATATATTTCAAAAATTAGCAATATGAGAGTTTATGTCATTATTAGGGCTAGTAAATTTTATATTCATCTAGATCATTTGAATAATTATAGGCTTAATCTCAAAATTATTTGCTTGGACATTAGGCCTCCTAATGCTTGATGTAGTACCATCCATAGTAGGTGTAGCATATAAGCTCAATGTTCTTGGACTATTTTAGACTCGTTGGTTTTGAGCCATCTTGTTCTTTTTCTCCTCCTTTAGTATTTTCAAAGTTCTTTTGATTTCTTAATCAAGGGGTCTCAATTCTCCACTACTAGTGTGTGTCATACACTAGGAACCTATAAAATAAAAAATAAAAAAATTAAATCCTACAATAAACAAATAGACATTCAATCTAAAGCTAATTTGGGTAGTTCTAGTATGTAATAAACTAGTTACCAGTAGTGACACCAACAACTTGATGTGTAATTATGCACAATTCATTCAGGCAATTGTATCTTAGTCAAATATGCATATAATGATGAGATGAATATTGTCCCACAAAGACTCACAATACCAAACCAATTTTAAACTAACCTAAGTTGAATTCATAAATCAATTAAGTGAATAAAAACTAAAAATAAATATAATTCTAACATTTAATAAAAACTAAATTAATGAATGAATACAACTAAGGTTTAGAATTCAATAAATCAAGGTCCTATAATTACTTATTCAATCTAACTCAAGGCCAAAAATACCCTAAGGTATATTAAAATTATTTACATGTGATGGTGGATTTCCCTAAATTAATTAACAGCTTTCTTAAGTAATGTAAATCCTTTATTAATCCAATTCCACCATCAAATTTTTAAGTGGTTATCAAAAGGAAAAATAGGCATTAAGTTCTTTAGAAACCTCTAGTCTAAGAATGAAATTTGGCTCACTAAGCCTCCTTTATTCTTATCCATGAGCTAATCATCTTCCGATATCATAGTCTAATATGTGATTTTTATTACCTATGGGTCTAATTGATAACAATCCTTTAGTCAGCTATGCATGAATCATTAAATCATTAAAAGATTGGCCAATTCTTTTTAAAGCATTAAGCACACCAATAGAAATTCCTCATGAAAATAATAACAGTATCATGAATTGAATTAAATAAATAACTATACAATTCTAAAATCAAAATCCATCTAAACCCTAGGTAAAAGGCTTTAGCTAGAAATAAATAAATCAAACATACTCAAGAAGCTTAATGAAGAAATCCAACAAAGATAAATCCAACAAGAATAAGCAGAAAAAAAAAGTGAACTTAGCCTTTGAAGGTAAAAAGCTTAAGCAATAACTAAGTCTTCTTCCCTCTTAGATTTGGTTTTTCTTAAAAAGTTGTGGACTCCTCCCTCTAAAAATATGATGTTCTTTTTATAATGCAGCCGCTCTCCTATTTCCTCTCGATGCTGACTCTTTCTTCTCCACTGTCTCTAGGATTAAATCTATAATGAATTTCCTTTTTTCTACACTACCTACTGTTTGACTCAAAATTTGTTCCTTAATTTTCACATGGTTGGTAGCAGAATTAGGATTTGTGTTAAACATAAGAGTTCTAGCCTTCCCACTTAGCTTTCATTAGCCTTTTTAATCACCTTAGCTGGAGTTATAAGTAAGAAATTATGCCCAAAATACTGTAGCATTTTGAATAGAAAACTTTCCACATATATCAATTTCAATTTCTAGAGTTTCTCCTCTTCATGGCTACATCTCAAAATACCATTGCTGCATGGACTCTCCTCTATGATTATCTTAATTGGTTGAATCAAATTCTCCATTAAAATTTCACAATTAAGCTCTAAATCACCTTGTAGGACAATTCAATTAAAATTAGTGCAATACCATGCAAATGCTGAAATCATAAGCATAAAAATCACTAAATTAAAAGTGTGAAAATAAGTAAAAATATAAGCTCATCAGCTAGAATATGGAAATAACTTTGGTGTATCATCACTTTCCAATGAATCCGTGCCTCTATACTCACTTTCAGATGAATAGGGTTGAACTTATAAACTTAGTTTGCTTTGTAGTTTGTCATGAAGACCAATGCAATAGTGGAGTAAGAATTCACATTCTCCATCATCACTAATGGGACTCATGAATAAATCAAATAAGACGGAACTAATGCAAATTGTCATTACATTTTCTTGTGCTAATTTGTAATTTCCACAAAGGATCAATATTACTAAAAATATTATATGCCAACTTTTTAAAGATGAGGAGAGAAGCATGGCCCCATCTGGCTTGTAAAATTTATTTTATAAGAATGTGCTATATAGATGGATATTATTTCTCGATTTTATATTTCTCTAAAGATTATAACACACAAGTGTTGAACTACAAATCAAAATAGGAAAATGCCTATAAAATATTAATTCCAAATTAGAGACAATTGTAGGAACCACACTTTCAAGTATCATAACCAATACTTGTTAATTACATCTCAAAATAGAAAATCATTGATTAAGGAAAATTTAGTCTATAAGGACTACCAAGTTGATGATGTGTCTAATTCACATAAGGGACCTATCAAGTTGGTGACATTGCAAGGCCTTTGAGGGCTTGTTGAGCCAATATGGTGGCTTTGCCCTTGTGCTTGATAGGCTAAAAAAGTATCAATCTAGCACATTGCCATCCTAAAGTACTATCAAGTTAGGTTAGCTATTGACTTTGCACGTTTCGGGTCAAGTAAGACCCATTTGAGGGTGTTTATATTATTTTTGTTAACCTGAATTTAACTGAAATTTGATGAGAATTTAGACCTAATTTGGTGTCTAATTCAGTTTGAACTAAATGTGAGTTAGGCTATCTCAAAATTGAATCAAAATTAGGCCTAAAACCTAGCTTAGCTTTGACCAAAAATTAAAAAAAAAAAGATTTACAAATAAGTCCCTAGTAAATCATAAAATTTGTAAATAAATATTAATTATTCAAAACTGATGAGACATTGAGCTAATAGTAGCCGAACCAAAAAGGAATTGAGACCATACTTGTGGGTTGAGCCACAAACCAAGGTAATTAGGTAGGGCCTTGAGGCCTCCATCGGAGGTAACATCTCTGAAGTTGAGTTGCATTTTATACAGACATAACTTTTTGAAAAACAATTGCTCATTACTATTTTTAAACATTCTAAACAATAAAAAACTAAATATACAGACTTAAGTTTGCAAAAGCTTATGTATTTATAAGCTATAATATGACTATTAAAAATAGTTATATTATACCTTTTTATACAAAACAAATGTCTATTAAACACCTTCTCATATAGACACAACTGTCTTTAAATATTCTAAAAAACAAAAACCTAAATACACAGTCTTATGTTTGCAAAAATTTGTGTATTTATAGGCTATAATATAACTGTTAAACAAGTTATACTGCACTCTTTTAAATAGACACTAATAGATATAAAATATCTTTTCAAGCAAACACAACTATTTGCAAAATAATTACACATAACTATCTTTAAATATTCCAAAAACTCAAAGTCTTAACACATACACTTAAGTTCACAAAAATCTATGTATTTATTGTCTATAATATGATTGTTAAAAATAATTATATTACACCTTCTCATGTAGACACATCTGTCAGCAAATCATAGTTTCATATAAACACAATAGTTTACAAAATAGTTACTCATAAATATTTTTAAATGTTCTAAAAAATAAAAGTCTAATACACAAACTTAAGTTTGCAAAAGTTTGTGCATTTTTAGTTTATAACATGACTGTTAAAAGTAGTTATATTATACCTTTTCATACAGACAAACTAGTATGTAAAATACCTATTGAGACAAACGCAACTATCTATAAAATAGTTACTCATAACTACTTTTAAATATTTCAGAAAATAAAAGTCTAAATACATAAGCTTGAGTTCACAAAAATCTATATATTTATAGACTGTAATATGACTACTAAAAAGAGTTATATCACACTATTTCATACAAACACAATTATCTGTAAAACCTCTTTTGATATAGATACAATTGTCTATAAAATAGTTACTTATAACTATTTTTAAATATTACAAACAATTAAATTCTAAATACATAGACTTAAATTCACAAATGCCAGTGAATTTATAGGTTATAATATAACTATTAAAAATAGTTACACCACACCTTTTGTATAGACACAATTGTTTATAAAACACCTTTTTATACTTATACAACTATCTGTAAAATAATTTCTCATAATTATTTTTAAATATTCTAAAAAATAAAAGTCTAAATACACATACTTAAGTTCCCAAAAGCCTAAGTATTTATAGGCTATAATATGAATATTAAAAATAGGGGGAGCCTTTGGCTATGCATATACTAAATATTCCAAGAAATAAAAGTCTAAATACACGTATTTATTTTTACAAAAGTCTTTATTTCTATGGGCCATGATATGACTATTAAAAATAGTCATATCAAAGCTTTTCATGTAGGCACAATTATCTATAAAATACTTTTTATACAAACACAACTGTAAGTAAAATAGTTACTCATAACTATTTTTAATACTCACACACAATAATATGCAAAACAATTAGTCTTAACTATTTTTAAATATTCCAAAAATAAAAAACCAAATACATAGATCTAAAAGTTTGTGTATTTATAGGCTATAATATGATTGTGAGAAATAGTTCTATTAGACCTTTTCATACAGACACAAATTTATGTAAAATACTATTTCATATGGACACAACTGCTATAAAATAATTTAAAAAATAAAAGTCTAAATATACAGACTTAAGATCATAAAAGTTCTCATGTTTATAGGCTATAATATGACTATTAAAAATAATTATATTACACTTTTTCATAAAAACACAACTGTTAACAAAATAATTACTTATAATAATTTTTAAATTTTTAAATAATTTTAAAAATAAAAGTTTAAATACACAAACTTAAGTTCCCAAAAGTCTATACATTATTAGGCTATAATATGGCTATTAAAAGTAGTTATATTATACATTTTCATGCGGATACAACTATCTGAAAAATATCTTTTTCTACAAACACAATTTTCTGCAAAATAGTTACTTATAACTATTTTGAAATATCTAAAAAAATTAAAGTCTAAATATGCAGACTTAAGTTCACAAAAATGTTTGTATTTATAGGCTGTAATATATCTATTAGAAAATTTTTTTCATACTAATACAACTATCTATAAAATATCTTTTAATACAAACACAACTATCTTTAAAATAGCTACGCACAACTATTTTTAAATATTCTAAAAAGTAAAAATCTAAATTGCAAAAGTCTATGTATTTATATGCTAAAATATTACTATTAAAAAAGTTATATTGCACCTTTCTATACATGCACAACTATCTGTAAAATACCTTTTTATACAAACAAAACAATCTACAAAATAATTACTCATAATTATTTTCAAGTATTCAAAAAAAAAATCATACTTAAAAATACTCAGACTTAGAAAAAAAAATGTCTATGTGTTTATAGGCTATAATACGACTATTAAAATGAGTCATATCACAATTTTTGGTATAGACAGTTGTATGTAAAATACCATTTCATACAAATACAACTGTCTGCAAAATAATTACTCATAACTATTTTGAAATGTTTCAAAAATAAAAGTTTAAATATACAACAATATGTGAAGAACCTTTTCATATAAACACAAGTGTCCTCGAAATAATTACTCAAACTATTTTGAAATATTCTTAAATATAGAAGTCTAGATGCACACATAAGTTCACAAATGTCTATATATTTATAGGCTATAATATGATAGTTAAAAATAATTATATCACTCCTTTTAATATCAATACAACTGCCCATAAAACATCTTTTCATACAAACACAAATTTCTATAAAATAGTTACTCATAACTCTTTTTAAATTTTTCAGAACACAAAAGTCTAAATATAGATATGTAGATTTATAAAAGATTGTGTATTTATTTGTTATAATATGACTATTAAAAAACTTATATCATACATTTTCATACAAATGCAACTATTTATAAAACATCTCTTTATACAGGCATAACTTTGAGGACAATAGATACTCATAGCTATTTTTAAATATTTTGGAAAATCAAAGTCTAGATGCACAAACTTAAGTTTACAAAAGTTTGTGTTTTTATCATCTATAATATGACTATTAAAAATAGTTATATCACACCTTTTCATATTGACACAACTATCTATGAAATATCTCCTCATACATACACAACCATGTGTAAAACTATTACTCATAACCATTTTTGAATATTTCAAACAATAAAAGTCTAAATACATAGTCTTAAGTTTGCAAAACTCTGTATATTTATAGGCTATAATATGACTGTTCAAAATAGTTATATCACACATTTTCATACTCACATGACTGTCTATAAAATATCTTTTCATACAAATATAGCTGCATGCAAAACAGTCTCATAACTATTTTTAAAATTTTGAAAAATAAAAACCTAAATGCATAGACTTAAGTTCATAAAAGTCTTTGTATTTATAGGGTACAATATATTTGCTAAAAAAGTTATATTACACCTTCTCATCTAGACATAACTCTTTGTAAAATGCATGTACATAACACAACTATCTCCAAAGTCGTTACTCCTAACTATTTTTAAAAAGTCCAAGAAATCAATGTCTAAATACTCAAACTCAAGATTGTAAAAGTGTGTATTTATAAGTCATAATATAATTATTAAAAAGAGGTACATCATACACTTTCATATAGGCACCACTGTATATAAAATGACATTTTAAACTGATACAACTGTCTACAAAGTACTTACTAAAAAATATTTTTAAATATTTCAAAAAATGAAAATTTAAATACACAAACTGAAGTTTACAAAAATTTGTGTATTATTCGGCTATAATATGACTATTAAAAATAGTTGTATCACATATTTACATGCAAACTCAGTTGTCTGTAAAACTCCTTTCCCTTTCCTATAGATACAACTATCTGCAAATCAGTTACTCATGACTATTTTTAAATATTTCAAAAAATAAAAGTCAAAATAAATAGATTTAAGTTCTCAAAAGTTTGCATATTTATATGTTATAATATGACCGTTAGTAGTAGTAATATCACAGCTTTTTGTACAATAACAATTGCCTATGAAATCTATTTTCGTACAAATACAACTATTGGTAAATAATTACTCATAACTAATTTTAAATATTATAAAAAATAAAGGTCTAAATACAAAAACTTAAGCTCACAATTTTGTGTGTATTGATATGCTATAATATATTTGTTAAAATAGTTATATTGCACCATTTCATATAAATATGGCTGTGTGTAAAATACCATTTCATACAAACACAATCGTATACAAAATAGTTACTCATAACTATTTTTCAATATTCCAACAAATAAATTTAGTGATACACAAACTTAACTTCGCAAAAGTCTATATATTTTCAGGCTATAATATGATTGTTAAAAGTAGTAATATCATACCTTTTCATATATATACAATTGTCTATGAAACCCTTTCATAAAGGTACAACTACCTAGAAAATAGTTACTCATAACTATTTTTAAATATTTTTTAAAATAAAATTCTAAATACAAAGACTTAAGCTTGCAAGACTCTATGTATCTATAGTTATAATATATCTATTAAAAATAATTATATCACATCTTTTCATACATAAATAACTATTTATGAAACACCTTTTTATATAGACACCGCAATCTGTCATACTATTACTTATAACTAGTTTTAAATATTTTAAAAAGATAAAGATCAAAATACACATACTTAAGTTCACAAAATTCTATGTATTTACATGCTAAAAATGTTATATCGAATATCTTCATACAAATACAATTGTCTATAAAACATATTCTCATACAAACACAATAATTTGTAAAATAGCTACTCATAACTCTTTTTAAATATTCCAAAAAAATCAAAGTCTAAATCTTAGACTTAAAAATACTTGGACATAAGATCAAAAAAGTCTATGTATTTATTGGTTGTAATGTAGCTGTTAAAAATAGTTGTATCACACCTTTTTGTATAGACACAACTATTTATAAAATACGTTGTCACACAAATGCAACTATCCTAAAAGTGCTTACTCATAACTCTATTTAAATATTCCACAAATTAAAAGTATAAATACACAAACTGACGTTCACAAAAGTCCATACATATTTAGGCTATAAATTGATTGTTAAAAATAGTGATATCATACTTTTTCATACAGACATAATAGTCTGTAAAATATCATTTCATCCGGACACAATTGTATGCAAAATAGTTATTTCTAACTTTTCTTAAATATTCCAAAAATAAATATCAAAATATATAGATTTTTATTTAGAAAAGTTTATATATTTATAGAATATAATATGATTATTAAAAATAGTTATATTTCACCTTTTCATATAGACACAACAGTTTGTGAAATACCATTTTATATAGATACAATTGTTTGTGTAGTTACTCATAATTATTTTTCAATATTAAAAAAATTCTAAATATATCGAGTTAAGTTTGCAAAATTTTGTATATTTATAGGCAATAATATGAATGTTAAAAATAATTATACTACACCATTTCATACAAACACAACTATCTAAAAAATACGTTTTCATATGGACACAACTATTTAGAAAATAGTTACTAACATATATTTTTAAATATTTAAAAAAATAAAAGTCTAGATACACAAGCTTAAATTTGCAAAAGTCTGTGTATTTATAGGTTATAATGGAATAGTTAAAAATAGTTATATCACTCCTTTTCATAAATACAACTGTCTGTAAAATATCTTTTCATTCAGACACAACTGTTTGCAAAATAATTATTCGTAACTTTTTTTAATATTCTAAAAGCTATAAGTGTAAATATACAAACTTAAGTTCATAATAGTTTTGGTATTTATAGGCTATAATTTGACTAGTAAAAATATTCATATCACACCTTTTCATACAAACAGAATTATCCGTAAAACACATTTTCATACAAACACAATTATCTATAAAACACATTTTCATACTGATATAAATGTTTGCAAAAGTTTTTGTGCTTATAGGTTATAACATGATAGTTGAAAATAGTTACATCACACCTTTTCATATAGAAAAAACTTTCTGTGAAACATCTTTTCATGTCGAAACAAATGTTTGCATAATGGTTATCGATAACTATTTTTAAATGTTTCAAAAATAAAATTCTAAATACACAAACTTTGGTTCGCAAAAGTCTGTACATTTTTAGGCTATAATATGACTAGTAAAAATAGTACATTACACCTTTTCATACAAGTACAACTATCTATAAAATAGTTACTTATGATTATTCTTAAATATTCTTAAAAATAAACCTCTAAATACAAAGGCTTAAGTTCGCAAATGTTTGTATGTTTATGGGCTATAATATGACTATTAAAATTAGTATATCATACCTTTTGATATAGACACAACTATTAGTAAAACACCTTTCATACAGACATAATTGTCTATAAAATAGTTACTCATAACTATTCTTAAATATTTCAAAAAATAAAATTCTAAGTGCACAAACATAAGTTTACAAAATTTTGTGTATTTAAATGCTATAATATGACTGTTAAAAAAATTATATCACTACTTTTCATACAAACACAGTTGTCTATAAAACACCTTTTCATATAGCCACAACTTTCTACAAAATTGTTACTCATATTTTTTTAAAATATTTTAGAAAATCAAGGTCTAGATGCACAAACTTAAGCTCTCCAAAGATTTTATGTTTATTAGATATAATATGATTGTTAAAAATAGTTATATCACACCTTTCCTTATAGACATATCTATTTGTAAAACACTTTTTCATACATATGCAACCATCTGCAAAATAGTTACTCATAACTATTTCTATATATTTCAAAAAATAGAAGTCCAATTACACAAACTTAAGTTGTAAAACTTTGTGTATTTATTATGCTATTATATTACAATTAAAAATGATTATATCACACCTTGCCATACATACACAACCATCTATAAAACATCCACAATTGACTACAAAATAATTAGTCATAACTATTTTTAAATATTTTAAAAAATAAAAATTTAAATACATAGACTTAAATTTGCAAATGTCTTTGTATTTCTAGGCTATGATATAATTGTTAAAAATAGTTTTATTACACATTTTATACAAATACAACTATCTACAAAATAGTTACTAATAACTATTTTTAATTATACTAATGTAGTGAGAGTATGAAAGCTTTAGTGTGGAGTAGATCTTACCAGTTGGAATAAGGTCAATTATGCAGGCATGACTTTACCTTAAGGAAGTGACATTTGTGGATTGCAAGTTAATGTAAAGGTTTGACTTTGCCTCAAGAAGCAATAACTCTAGTGGTGAGTTCAAGTTCTCAAGATTGAGGCAATGGTTATAGAGTAGGAGCAATTGGTTTGCGAACCATATAAACCAAGTCACATTCTTTTCCTTATCTTGCTTTAAATTTAGTGCACTTGTGATTGTTTGAGTTTTGTGGGTATCTCTTTTGGTGAATTAAATTCAAAATTGATTTCTTTAAAATCATATTTTTTTCTTACAAAACCTAATTCACCTCCCCCCTCCCTATCAGGTGATTTTGTGGGTTTAATTGGATACACAAATTTAAGTTTGCAAAACTCTGTGTATTTATATGTGATAATATGACTATTAAAAAAGTTGTATTTCACATTTTCATTCAAACACAATTGTCAGTAAAGTAATTTTTCATATAAATACAACTGTCTACAAAATACTTACTCATAACTATTTTTAAATTTTCAAAGAAATCAAAGTCTAAATACTTAGACTTAAAAAATACTCAAACTTAAGATCAAAAAAGTATGTGTATTATAGGCTATAATATGATTGTTAAAAAATAGTTATATTCCACCTTTTTGTACAGACACAACTGTCTATAAGATACCATTTCATATAAACACAACTATTCGTAAAATAGTTACATATAACTATTTTTCAATATTTTGAAAATAAAAATATAAATACACAGACTTAAGTTCATAAAAGTTTGTACATTTTTGTGCTATAATATGAGTATTAAAAATAACTATATCATACCATTTCATACAGATACAACAATCTCTAAAATACCTTTCATATAGACATAACTATCTACAAAATAATTATATATAATTATTTTTAAATATTTCAGGAAATAAAAGTATTGATACAGAGACTTGAGTTCTCAAAAGTCTATGTATTTTTAGACTATAATATAACTATCAAAAATAGTTATAACACACCTTTTCATATAGACACAATGATTTGTGGGACAACATTTTATACAAACACAACTATCTTCAAAATAGTTACTCTTAACCATTTTTAAATATTCATAATAATAAAAGTCTTGATACATAGAATTCACTTTGTACAATTTTGTGTATTTGTAGGCTATAATATGATTGTTAAAAATAGCAATATCACATCATTTCATACATATACAATTATCTATAAAATACCATTTTATACATACATAATTGTCTATAAAATATCTTTTCATATAAACACAATTGTCTATAAAATAGTTCCTCATAACTATTTTTAAATATTCTAATAATAAAATTTTTAATGCACAAACTTAAGTTTGCAAAATTCTATGTATGTATGGGCTATAATATGACTGTTAAAAATAAGTATATCATAACTTTTCATGCAACCACAACTATCTATAAATTATCTTTTTACATTGACACAATTGTTTGCAAAATAGTTACTCACAACTATTTTTAAATATTTCAAAAAATAAAACCCAAGATACACAGAGTTAACCTCACAATAGTTTGAGTATTTATAGGCTTGAAGATGGCTATTAGCAAAGTTATATTATGTTTGGCGAGTCGAAAGAGTATTAAACTGGATTAGTATAGTGGGCCAAATATCAAACTATCGCAAAATCTTAAGTTCATGGAACATGGGTCTTTTCCACTATATATATTAAACTCTATCTATATAATATTCAATATGGAACAAATTCATCACACTTAACATTATAACAATCTCCTCCTTTAGGTGTGACTTAACCACATTAATTTTAATACTCTTAATTAAGAACTCTTTTACTTGACCAAGTCTACCGTGTGACCCATACTAATAGGTTTTTGTCTCAATTTTTGATTTTTTTTAAGAGAGACTAACAGACGACTTGACTCAATCATATCATCATGATACTCTTTTATTTGACCAATTCCACTGTGTGACCATACTAACGGGCTTTTGTCTTAATTTTTGACTTTTTTTGTAAGAGAGACTAACATGTATCTCAATTTAGTCGCATCATCATGATAATTTCAGTCTTAAGAGTTTGCACAGTTTCAAATCTTACGCTCTATATATTTGACTCTATTTATCCAATATCTAATATGAGACTAATTCATATATCAGAACATGTGATTTGATTTTATCCCCAAGCAAAGAGTGTTTTTGAAATAAGTTGAATCTTTGAATGGAACTGGATTATATGTTATCTTGGATTATTCTAGATTTGGGATTATTTTTATGTGGATAAGATTCTTGAGCTTGTAAAGTATAAACTTTTCATAGTGATTTTGGAGCTAAAAGGTGCGTGGAATTATATGCATTTCAATTTCTAATCTTATTTTGGGCATGTGTGAGAAAATCATATCAAGATTTTTGGAATAGCTGTTATGAGATTTTTTGTATATGTTATGAGAATATACTTAAGTGTTACATTCTTATATTTGTGAGATTTGTGTACTAATTTAGATTATCACTTTGAGTTTATATGCCTAAATGTACATATCTATGGATTTGAATTTTCATATGATCATCCCTAACTATAAGTTTGTTTTAGTTAGAAACAACTCTCAAATTGACTTAGTCACCTTTTTGCCTCCATTATTTGGTCATGATCCTAACATTTTTTTGTAATATGTTAAACTCAGAGAGCTAAGTTGTGATTGGTCATTGAATTTTAAATGAAATATTTTTATCCTTTTGTTGTGACCTTGAATCCCCATGATTCTAGATTGTGTTTAATGTATAACATATGGGTTTTGACTTCTTAGATTTTAATATGTGATTTTAAAAGAAAAGTCTTAGAATTTTTAAGTTTGATATTATAAGTTAGTAATCAACACTTGGACAATTCTTATCATAATTAAATTATATTTGAAATATTCACATAATTTGTTTCTATTGAAGATCTAAGTTTTGAATTTAAGATTTTAATTCATGATAATTTATCACAAATTATTTTGAGAAATTAATAATTTATTTTGATAGTTTTATTGATTGATAGTATATCATTGTTCTTATTTTGTGCATCATTTTGTTTGAGATGGTATGAAATTGCCTCATATTGAATTATCAAGTTATTTTGGCAAATGATATATAAGGACATTAAAGTTTAAATTTGTAACTTCTAATACAAAAGGATTATTTGGTGTGTATCTATGGATTTGGATATTGAGGTTTAGATTTGTGATTTCTCATGGAATATGATGATTTTGTGATTCTTAAGATTACGATCTGTAAGATAAATTTATGTATTTCAATTATAGTATTAGTATGTTTGTGAAAGAAGAGACATATGGTAATGCCATATTCTTGTTTATCAATACTAGACTATATATAAAATTTGGAGGATCTTAGTTCAATAAGTAAAATTTGCTTGAGTAACAAATCTTTGATATTATATCTTCTACTATTATAAGAGTTGAAATTCCTCTTGACTATAGATTTATTAGAATGTGTCATATTCATTTTAGTTTCTTAGTATGATAAGTGATTCGGGAAAGGCTTTAGTATTTAAGTCTGATTTCTTGAATTTCTAAATATCGTTGGGTGATTTAATTGAATGGTAATGAGAATTTTATGTAAGGTATTTGGAGAAATTATTATTATTGAGGATTGAGATTTAAATTCTTATTTTCAGTTGCAATATCTATTTGGGATTGCCAATATAGAAGAAGGATATATATTGAGTGTTCTTGTGATTGGAACTACATCCATGCAATCATATGATACATCAATGTTTTTAGGTTTCGCATGATATTTGAGTTATTTTGATTTAGTTCAAAAATTATGGATGATGTTTGGTGATTGAGCATTTATGATTTGAGCATGGATTTTATTATTGATTTCCATGTTAGAATATATTATGAAAGTAATGGTTACTAAGGTTACCTTGTATTGAGGATGTTAAAATTTTATGAGTTAAAATTAGAGTGCATAGCAAACATATGTTATGATATTTTAATGATTCTCGCAATTTGAAACTTTTGATTTTATTGATTCATATTATAAATTATGAAATTTTGGGACCAAATTGAATCATATTGAGAGTTATGTTGCTAATGATTTTAGAGAGTTAGAGTTATAGTTCGGTGATCATCCATTTTTTTAAGATTTCATCTTTTAAGTGTGTAATGTGTTTTGGTATTTGTGGTAAATATAGTCTTCATTTTATAAGACTTTTTGAGGTCGTACTAGCATTGAAGTATCAGATCCCATCAAAAGTTTATAATTAAGTTTGCTTGGACAAGAGTAATACTTGGATTAGTGACCTCGCACGAAATTCTCATGATGCAATGTTTTAAATTAAAATTCTTTATTGAGTTAGTAATGTGATATTGGAGTGGACAGCTGATCATCATTTTAGTCCCTTACTCTTAAAGTCCCTGGTTTAAACCTCAGCCAAGCTCACATATTAGACTTTGTACTTTTAGAGTTTATAAAAAATCTCTCTAATAAGGAATATCCCATTATTTTGTGAGTAGAGAAAAAAATAGGTGTTGAGATATGAAACTATACCATATGTCGGGATCCAGTAGAACAAGCATTCTGAAAGAGAAATTATTTGAAAAATAGAGAAAAATTTATTGGCGAGATGTCTTCGATTATTTTAGTATTTTGGTATGAGACGACTTGGATTTAAGTATAGAGGACTAAACTTATTTAAGGGGGATAGAATGTAAAAACCCAAAAAAAAGGACCTAATTATACATTTCTCAAATTCAGTAAAATAGCCAAAATTTAACCCTAAAGTCATGAATTTAATTCTCCCTATGAATTCTTTATTTGTTTTTAATCATGGCGGTAGCAGCTGCTTGAGAAAAAGAAAAAGAAAATTAGAGGGGAGCAATGGCTAGGGTTTGGCTACGACAACGAATTCAATAATATGTGAAAGGACAAGATCTGGGTTTCCTCTTGAAGTTTTGGGTTTTCTAATTAGGATTGGACAAAAAGGCTTGAGTTAATCTCTTTGAACTTGTCATGACTCTCTCTTAGGTAAGAGAATGAGTGACTCTCGATAATGTAAAGTTAGAGACCTATTTTGGTGAATTTGTATCTTTTGATAAGTATGAATTATAATTATATGTTACATTTACTTTTAAATACTTCTTAATAACTTGAAAGTATTCCAAGAAAATTACATCTTTGTTTTGTATTTATATTATATTTACTTGTCTTGGAAATATAAAAATCATGCATGTGAACTGAAAAAGTTATTTACTTCTTGATATTTATTTCGATTCTTGTATTTAAACTCGAAAGTCATGCAAGTATTTCTTTATAAGAACTTTCTGATTTGTTAATGTTTTTGGATCATGGTATTATGTTTTTATGTTTTATTGTGTTGTCTCTTACTTGATTCTTGTTTGGCCTTGCCATCAAGGTTAAATGCTTACTTAATTCCTGTCTTGCCCCCGCCAATGAGGCTAAATAGCAATATCAACATGTACTTGTATTTATATTAGAAATGAATTTCACTACTATCTGCAAGCATTAGAGTAGCAGTATATTTCTAATAAGACCCTTTTCATGAGGTAATCTTGATAAGACCACTTTTATGAGGTATTCTTGATAAGACACTTTTTATGAAAATTTTTTTATTTCTGTTATGGCCACTAATTTTAAGTGTACCTACTTGTGTATTATTTTGGTCATCCATTGTGTGTATCTATACCCATTACTTATTTTGGAGACACTAGTCATTACTTGTTTGACTTAATTTATAATTTTATGAATGAGTTCTTGCTAATGAATATGGAAATATTATTATTGCTAATTTTGGATATTTTGTTTGTATATCATTTGCTTATATTTTAAAAGGGATTTAACTTTCCTTGAACTAAATGTTAAAACTATATGTATATATATATAAAAGTTACCTCGAATATCAGTAACTTTAATTTTTGTCTTAACTTGTAGTTATCTGAATGATCTCTTATTTCATAAATTTTAACCATTTGTTCTTGTTAAGTTTTGACAGAATTATATTTGCGATACTTATTTGAAAATTGAATGAATTTGATTATACTTAAAACTGATTCTTGAAACTTTACACAGTATATAAATGAAATATTCCCTTAACACGAGATTGCTTATTTTCTTACAGATTTAACCCCTAAATGAGAGTTCTTGCATATCACTTAAGCTATAAAGTAATGTGAATATTTAAATTAAATTTATTTATTTTAGTACTTGGTAAATGTGTAAGGATATGGTAAGATAACTTGAAAATTTCATAGTAATATCATTGAGGTTGAATTTTAAGAGCTATAAGCATAATTTTTGTGGATTGTTATATGTATAGCTTTAATAATTTGGCCTTACATGCTTATAGGGTTTTGACCTCATAAGTATGCAACATTATTCCATTCTCAAACCTTTATATTTCAGATTCGGGCCATTCCGAAACATGAACTTAATACACAGACATAAGATCACAAAAGTCCTTATGTTTATAGGTCATATATGACTACCAAAAATAATTATCACATCATTTCATGTAAACATCATTGTCTTTAAAATATCTTTCTATACAAACACAATTATCTACTAAACCATTACTCATAGCTATTTTTAAATATTTCAAAAAATAAATATCTTAACACACATACTTAACTTTGCAAAATAGTCATATCACACCTCTTCATATTGACCTAATTGCCTTTAAGGCACCCTTTTATGTAAAAACAACTTGGTGCAAAATAGTTACTCATAATTGCTTTTAAATATCCCAAAAAAGAAAACTCTAAATGCACAAACTTAAATTCACAAAAGTTTGTATATTTATAGGCTATAATATGAATAGCAAACAAGTTATATCATACCTTCCTATATAGACATAATAGCCTATAAAATATATTCTCATACAGACACAATTGTCACCAAAATTCTATATATTTATAGACTATAATATGACTATTAAAATAGTTTATATCATAATTTTTCATATAGACACAACTGTCTGTGAAATACCTTTCATATAGACACAACTATCCGCAAAACATCAACCCATAACTATTTTATAATATTCCAAAGAATAAAAGTCTAAATACACATACTTAAGTTGCAAAAGTTTGTGTATTTATAGCCTATAAAATGACTATTAAAAATAGTTATATCACATTTTTTTATACATTGAGAACTTTTTGTAAAATAGCTTGTCACACAAACATAATTGTCAGCAAATGCATAACTATTTTTAAATATTCTAAAATATAAAGGTATAAATACATAGACTTAAGTTCACAAAAATATATACATTTATATACTAAATATGACTAGTAAAAATAGTTATATCACATATTTTATATAGACACAACTATCTCTAAAATATCTTATAGACATAAATGCCTACAAAATTCTTTGTGTTTGTAGGCAATAATATGACAGTTAAAAATAGTTATATCATACTTTTTCATATGGACACAACCTCTCTATAAAATACCTTCTCATATGCACACAACCACCTACAAAATTGTTGCTCATAACTATTTTTAAATATTCCAAAAAATTAATGTTTGAATACCTAGGCTTAAGTTCACAAAATTTTGTGTATTCATAGGCTATATTAAAAAGAGTTATATCATACCTCTTCATATGAGCATACCTATTTCTAAAATACCTTTTCATATAAACACAGCTATCTGCAAAATTGTCAGTCAAGCTATTTTTACGAATTTCATAAAATAAAAGTCTAAATATACAAACTTTACTTTGCAAAAGTCCATGTATTTATAAGCTATAACATGACAATGAAAAATAGTTAAATCATATCTTTTCATGCATATGTAACCATCTATAAGATATCTTCTCATATAGACACAACTATCTACAAAAGAGTTACTCATAACTATTTTTAAATATTACAAAAAATAAAAGTCTAAATTCATAAACTTTGCTTCGCAAAAGTTTGTGCATTTATTAGTTATAATATTACTATTAAAAAAATACTTATATCACACCTTTTCATCCAAAAAAATTTGTATGTAAAATAACTTTCATATAAACACCAGCATTTGCAATTAATAGTCATAACTATTTCTAAATATTACAAAAGATAAAAGTCTAATAGTACATATTTAAATTTGCAAAAGACTATCTATTTATAGGCTATAATATGACTATTAAAAATAGTTATATCACACCTTTTAGACAAACACAACTATCTATAAAATATCTTTTCATACAAACACAACTCTCTATAAAATAGTTATTCATAACTATTTTAAATATCTCAAAAGAATAAAGGTTTAAATGCATAGACATAAGTTCACAAAATTCTATACATTTATAACCTATAATATGACTGTTAGAAATAGTGATATCACACCATTTCATGCAGATACAATAGTTCATAAAATAACTTTTCATATAAATACAATTGTGTAGAAAATAGTTACTTGCAACGCTTTTTAAATATTCCAAAAAATAAAGTCTAAATATGCAAACTTAAGTTCATAAAAGTTTGTGTATTCATAAACTATAACATAATTGGTAAAAATAGTTATATCACTCTCTTTTCATGTAGATGCAAATATTTTTAAAGCACTTTTTCTTGCACACATAAATATCTACAAAAGGATCTGTGCTTATAGGCTATAATATGACTACAAAAAATATACATATCACATCTTTTCATGTTGACACAACTTTCTGTAAAATAATATTTCATATAGACACAAATGCCTATAAAATAATTACTTATAGTTGTTTTTAAATATTCAAAAAAATAAAAATCTAAATACCTAGACTAAAGTTCACAAAAGTTGATGTATTTATTAGTTATAAAGTAACAATTAAAAATAGTTATATCATACTATTTCATACAGATACAATTATTTGTAAAATATCTTTTCATATAGATATAAATATCGGTAAAATTTTCTATGTTTATGGACTATAATGTGACTGTTAAAAACTATTATATCACATCTTTCATATAGATGCAACTGTTTACAAAATACTTTTTCTTATAGACACAACTGTGCAAAAAAATCTTTTTATTTATAGGCTATAATATAACTATTAAAATAATTATATTACACCCTTTCATATAGGCACAAGTCTCTGTAAACTACCTTTTTAGACCAACACAATTTTATCCAAAATAGTTATGAGTAACTATTTTTAAATCTTTCAAAAGATAAAAATTTAAATACACAAATGTAAGTTAGCAAAAGTGTACAAAATTATATGTTATAATATATCTATTAAAAATACTTATATTACATCTTTTAATATAAACACAATAGTTTGCAAATTACCTTTTCATAGGGACACAACTATCTACACGACAGTTATTTATAATTATTTTTAAATATTTCAAAAGACAAAAGTCTTAATATACAAACTTAAGATCACAAAAGTTTGTGTGTTTATAAGCTTAATATGACCATTAAAAATAATTATATCACACCTTTTCTGACTGACACCATAATCTATAAAATAGTTACGCACAACTATCTTTTAAAATGCTAAAAAATAAATCTCTAAATATACAAAATTAACTTTGCAAAACTCTTTGAATTTATAAGTTGCAATACGATTGTTAAAAATAGTTAGATCACACCTTTTCATGTGCACATAATTGTTTGTAAGACATACTTTCACACATATACAACTTTTTGCAAAATCAAAACAGTTACTTATAACTATTTTTAAATATTTCAAAAAATAAAATTCTAAATACATTAACTTTATTTAGCAAAATTCAATGTAATTATAGACTATAATATGATTATTCAAAATTTTTATATGATATATTTTCTGATAGTCACAACTATTTTGAAAATACCTTTTCATACAAACACAACTGTTTGTAATAGTATGTGTATTTATATACTATAATATGACTATTAAAATAATTATCTCACACTATTTCATATAGGTACAACTGTTTATAAAATACCTTTTCATATAGCACAACTGTCTGCAAAATAGTTACACATAACTATTTTTAAATATTTCAAAAAATAAAAGTCGAAATACACAAACTTGAGTTCACAAAAGTTTGAAAAATTTATAGGCTATAATATGATAGGTAAAAAGAGTTATATCACACCTTTTTATACAAACACAACTGTCTATAAGATACCTTTTTATATTGAAACAACTCTCTATAAAAGTTTATGTATCTATAGAGTATAATATGACTACTAAAAATAGCTCATATCATAATTTCTCATACTAACACAACTATATATAAAACACTTCAAAAAATAAAAGTCGAAATACACAAACTTAAGTTCACAAAAGTTTGAAAAATTTATAGGCTATAATATGATAAGTAAAAAGAGTTATATCACACCTTTTTATACAAACACAACTGTCTGTAAAGTACCTTTTTATATTAACACAACTCTCTATAAAAGTTTATGTATTTATAATATGACTACTAAAAATAGCTCATATCATAATTTCTCATGCTAACACAACTATCTGTAAACACTTTTCATACATAGACAACTATGTGCAAAAGGGTTACCCAAAGTATTTTGAAATATTCCAAAGAATAAAAGTCTAAATACACATACTTAAGATTGCAGAAGTTTATTTATTTGTATACTATAATATGATGATTAAAAATAGTTTTATCATATTTTTTATTATACAATCACAACTTTCTGTAAAATAACTTTTCATATAGATACAACTGTATGCAAAACAGTTGCCCAAAACTATTTTTAAATATTTTAATAAATAAAATTTTAAATATATAGACTTAAATTCACAAAAGTCGGTATATTTGTAGGAAATAATATGATTGTTAAAACTAGTTATTTCACACCTTTTTACGTAGACATGATTCTCCATAAAATATCTTTTTATATAGAGATGACTGTTAATAAATAGTTTCTCATAACTATTTTTAAATATTTTAAAAATTAAAAGTCTAAATACATGTAACTTTGCAAAAGTTTATGTATTTATAGGCTAATATAACTATTAAAAATAATTATATTACATCTTTTGATACAAACACATCTATATATAGAACATCTTTTCATACACACACCAATGTCTACAAAACATACTCATAACTATTTTTAAATACTACACGATGTTGAAGTCTAAAGACACAATTTTATGTAAAACAGATACTCATAGCTATTTCTAAATCTTCTATAAAATAAAAGTCTAAATACACAAACTTAAGTTTACAAAAGTCTATATATTTATATACTATTATATTACTATTAAAAATAATTATATCTCACCTTTTCATATAAAATCTTCTATCTGTAAAATACCTTATCATACAAACACAACCATTTACAAAACAGTTACTCATAATTATTTTTAGATATTCCAAAAAATAAAAGTCTTAATACACTAACGTAAGATCATGTAAGTATTTGCATTTATAGGCCATAATATGAAAAATAATTATATCACAGCTTTTGATACATACACCATTGTTTATAAAACACCTTTTCATACAGATATAACTTTTTGCAAAATAGTTGATCATAACTTTTTAAATATTGTGAAAAATATATCTTTAAACACACCGACCTAACCTTTTAGAACTCTGTGTATTTATAGGCTATAATGTGAATGTTAAAAATAGTTAGATCATACCTTTCCATATAAATATAATTGTTTGTAAGACATCTTTTCATATAAACATAAATTTCTGTAAAATAGTTATTTTTGAATATTCTAAAAAATAAAAGTCTAAATATATAGCCTTAATTTCACAAAAGTCACTATATTTATAGTATAATATCACTGTTAGAAATAGTTATATCATACTTTCTCATATGGACATAACTATCAATAAAACACCTTTTCTTATAAACACAAATATCTCCAAAAGATTGTGTGGTTATAGGTTATAATATGACAGTCAAAAATAATTTTATCACACTATTTCATACAGATATAACTCTATAAAATATCTGTCATATTGACACAACTGCCTACAAAACATTTACTCATAATTATTTTTAAATATTTTTTAAAAATAAAAGTTTGAAAACACATATTTAAGTTTGTAAAAGTAGTTCTATTTATAGTCTATAATATGACTGTTAAAAACTATTTTATCACACCTTTTCATCTAGAAACAATAGTTTGTAAAATACCTTTTCTTACAAATACAAATGTATGTAAAAGTCAATGTGTTTATAGGCTATAATATGATAACAAAAAATAGTTATATCGCACCTTCCTACATAGACACAATTCTCTCCAAAATACGTACAATATAGTCACTCATAACTATTTTTAAATATTTTAAGAAGTAAAGGGCTAAATACCTAGACTTAATTCACAAAAGTTTATGTATTTATATGCCATAATGTGACGGTTAAAAATAGTTATATTACATATTTTTATACAGATACAACTGTTTGTAAAATGCTTTTAAATATGAACACAAATGTTTGCAAAAGTCTCTTTATTTGTAGGCTATGGCATAATTGTCAAGAACAATTCTATCACACAATTTCATATAGACACGAATGTCTATAGGGCACCTTTCATACATACACAACTGTCCATAAAAATGTTATGCATAATGGTTTTTAAATATTTCAAACAATAAAAGTCTAAATTTATAGTCTTAAATAAAAAATAGTTTGTGTTTTTATAGGTTATAATATGACGGTTAAAAATAGCTATATCACACCTTTTTATATAAATACAACTGTCTGTAAAATACATTTTCATACAGATACAACTATTTGCAAAATATTTACTAATAACTATTTTTAAAACATTTCAAAAAACTAAAAACACAAATTTAAGTTCATAAAAGTATGTGTATTTATAGACTACAATATAATTGTTGAAAATTGCCTAGACAACATTTTGTAAAGCATCTGTGCTTGCACACATAAATGTTTGCAAAAGTCTATGCGTTTCTAAGCTATAATATGATAGATAAAAATAATTATATCACAACTTTTCATATAGGCACAACTCTTTGTAAAATATATTTTGATATAGACATAACTATTTGTTTGAGTCAATTTTGACCAAAAGTCAAATCCAATCAAAATTCAATCAATATATAGAATTAAATATGAATGAATTGTGATCAAAACATGGGCCACAATTGGACCAAAATAGCGATCGCATTCAACTAAAAATTGAGTTTAATCTAGACATGAGGCATTGAAAAATTTGGGCTCAAAATAAAGCAAGTCAATTGAGTCAGATATTCAAGTCAAAATTGGTCCTAAAATTCATCAAATATCTAGAATAGAATAAAAATTATAAAATCTTTACAAATAGACCCCAAGCGAAATATATTTTTACAAATGGGTCCCTGACTGATTTTTCTTACAAATAAGTTTCTAAAATAAAAAATTTATACAAAAGTCCCTAAAAGTTTTGAAATTTTAAATTAATGTTCGAAAAATCTGGGGTTTGCGAATGAACCACTCAAAATTTTATATTCGCAAATAAACTCTCTAAATTTCTAAAATTTATAA
Organism: Trichopus zeylanicus subsp. travancoricus; assembly: GCA_005019695.1. Taxonomy (NCBI): domain Eukaryota; kingdom Viridiplantae; phylum Streptophyta; class Magnoliopsida; order Dioscoreales; family Dioscoreaceae; genus Trichopus; species Trichopus zeylanicus. Next base: position 262,154 of record RXID01014251.1, read on the forward strand.
ATAATCTCTTCGAAAATTTTTATTTGCAAATAAATCTATATTTTGTTCACAAAAGACCTTGAAAATTTCAGCATTTTTACAAATATATTTTTTTACAAAGAAGCTCCTGAATTTTACGAAATTATACTTTGGTTTAATTTTTTTGAAAAATTCTACAAATAACCCACTAAAAATGCATCACCCAACAAGGTACAAAATTTGAATTTTCTGATTACAGAAACAAATCTCAATCAATTACATGCTAATTTTGGCATACAAAATTTATCCACAGTCAAATCTTATTCATTTCCAAAATAAAATCAACTAATCAAGATCTAATCACACTCATCAAATCTCCTTAATTTGGCTTCAAAATCTTGTTCAAGGCCTATAAAAGAGATTGGAAACTTGTAAAAAAGAAAAAAAATAGAAATGAAGAGAAGATCAGAGGAAGGAGAGAGCCATCATCAAAGAAAGATCAGAGCAAGAGTTGAGAGAAGATTAGGAAAGCATCAACAGGTAAATTCTTACCTTGTCTCTTCTTCTCCTTGTTTATTGCTTCTTCCTCCCCATCCTCCAAATCCTAATTGCGATTTCACCACCATCACGGAGCCACCGTTCATGTTCAACCATGGTCTCTGCCGTTGTCAACAACATCAGGATCTCGCCTGAGAAATTTTTGCCAGTTTATGGCTAGCTCAGCCCGCGCATCTCTTTCAGCCATAACCATCTCGACGAACCCCAGCCAAAGAATAAGCCCAATGCCGAGGAGGATGCCAAGGATATCATTGATTTTGAGTTCAGCCTCAATGATCCCATTGCCATGCTCCCCGCCGATGAGCTTTTCTCCAACGGAAAGCTAATCTCGCTTCAGCTCTCGCCAAAAGAGGGAGTGGCAGGGTGGCTCTCACCCCGCCGTGGCCGCAGCCAGCCATATTTGATTGTCTAGATCTAGCCGGAGAAGAAGACTGGGCTGCTCCAGACCAGGTCATGGGACGATCAAGACAAAGAAAAGAAGAAGAGGATGGAGGCAAGTACGGGAGAAAGGAGAATAAGAGGAGAGAAAAAAAGTTTAAAAAAAAAAGTTGCAAAAAGGAGTGGCAACCCACGCGAGGAGGAAGGCATGGGTTTGAAAATGAAAAAAAGGAAAAAAGAAAAGGTTGCTACCAGAAAAAAATATCTTGCCTCAATTTTTATGCCAATATCATTGAGGTTGCTTATGGTCCTTGGCACGTCAATAAACTTTGGATCAATACCATGACCACCCATATCCCTCAAAGACGGCGAGGAAGATGAAAAACTCTTAATTAACACCACAGTCATCTGCAACCCTATGAAAATGACAATGAAGATGACGAACTCTTGATCATGTTGTGGTCACCTGTGGCCTCTCGAAGATGGCAGATCTTTATCACTTAGCCAGTCTTCAAGCTACACTTAGTCAACCTTTGAGCTCGGATTCAATCCACCCTTTGAGCTTGAATCCAAGTCACTCTTTGGGGTCGCATCCAAGTCAGCCATCTAGCTCATACATAGTTAGCCTTTGGGCTTACACTCGGCTGACCTTTAAGCTCGCACTAAACTAGCTTTCATGCTCACATATAAGGTAGTCTTAGAGCTTGCATTCAAGCCAGCCTTCGGACTTGTACTTAGCCAGCATTCAGGAGGCTTGCACTTAACTAGTATTCGGGTTTACACATGGCTAGCCTTCGGACTCCACTTAGTATGCCTTTGTGTTTGCACTTGCCAGCCTTTGGACTTACATCTAAGTCAATCTTCGGGCTTACATCTCAGCCAATCTTTGAGCTCACACTTATCTAACCTTCAGGCTCACATCCTTAGCTAGCCTTGAGACTCACATCTAAGCTAGCCTTTGTGCTCGTGCCTAGGTAGCCATTGGGTTCGCACCTCAAGCCAACCTTTGGGCTCGCACTCAAATTAGCTTTTATGCATACATCCAAGCTAGTCTTTCGGCTTGCTCTTAGCCAGCCTTCAATCTCACTCCTTAACCAACCTTCAAGCTCACACTCAGTCAACATTCAAGTTTGCATGTAGGCCAGTCTTCGAACTCTCACCCAGTCAGCCTTCCGGCTTGCACTTCTAAGATAGCTTTCAAGCTCGCACTCAGCTAACATTCGAGTTTGTATATTTAAAATCAAGCTGTGGGTTTGTCTGAAATTATTATAAATAGCCAAGGACCTTCAAATTAAACTACTTAACATTAAGTTATTCAATTATATTAAAATTAAACTCAACCAAAATAAATGGATAAATGTCAAGTTGACTCAAATAGACCTAAATTCATAGACTAAACCAAAATTAAGTTGGACTCAAAGTCTAGGCTGAGTTAATCTAAATCAAATTAGTTCAAACTCAACTCTAATCATACTCGAGTAGGGTCCATTCAAAATTAACTTAAGTTCAAATCAAATCCAACCGGATAAAACTAAGCTCAAATCAACTATAACTAGATAAAATCAAGTCTAAACTAAAATGACAAACTTTAAGTCAAACCAAAATCAGGCTACACTGAGCCTAAATTAAAACCTAATTGAGTTAAATTGATTTAAACTTGAGCCAAAGTTTAGCAAACCTAAACTCTATAGAGGTCCAACACAAGGTCAAACTCAACTCAAGGTAAATGAAATCAAACTTTGACTTAAACTTTATTAGTCTCGATAAAACTAAATAAGGTCAAATCAAGCCCCTCTCGGAGTGTGGAAGCTTCAGCAATACCCCATGGTTATGAACAAAAGATGATGTCACCACCCTAACTTGAACCAAAATTAGTTCAAATAGAACTAAATTAGGCCAAACTGAGTCTTGTTGGGTGTACTACAAAAGCCTTCAGCAACACTTTAAAGCTATATCCAACTCCATAAGCAGTTGGTGATGCTATCAATCTAAAAAAGTTAGTTGCCAATATGCTCAAAGCCATTGGTCACATTTCAAGCTAGTCAACCCCAAAAGCCATTGATGACACATCTTTTAAGCTAAGCCAACTCAAAAGTATTGACAACACTTCAAATTAAACTGAACTAAGATAGGCTTGAACTCACTTAGTCAATCAGCCACAACACCTTATTCACATGAAGTCAATTGATAATACCCTTTATGTTTTCGGCCACACTTCAAAGCAATCCACAACTCCATAAGCCATTGATGATGCTATCAAACCAAAGAAGTTAATTGTCATTATGCTCAAAAATGTTGGTCACACTTCGAAGCTAGTCAACCCCATAAGTTGTTGATGATTCATCTTCCAAGCTAAGCCAACCTAAAAGTATTGACAATGCTTCAAATCAAACTGAACTAAGGTAGGCTTGAACTTGTTTGGTAATTCTGCCACAACACCTTGTTCAAATGGGCTCAACCAACAATACCCTCCAAGTTGTTAACTATACTTCAAAGCTATACCCAACCCCCTAAGCCGTTGGTGATGCTATCGAGTCAATAGAGTCAACCAACAATACGCTCAAAGCCATTAGTCACACTTCAAAGATAACCAATCCTAGTAATAGTTGATGATACACTCTTCAAGCTAGTCAACCCCATAAGCAATTAACGACATGCTCATTCATGCTAGCCAACCCAAAAGTAGTTGACAACATGTTCTACAAGCTAGCCAACCTCAGAAGTAGTTGGTAATGCATTCTTCAAGCTAGTCAACCCCAGAAGCAATTGACGGTGTACCTCTTCAAGCTAGTCAAACCCAAAATTAGTTGACGATGTGATTCTCAAAACTAAACCTAACCTCATAAGCTATTGGTGATTGTACCAAACCAAAAGGAGTTATCACCAATGCCTTATTAGCTATAGATATGCTTCAAATAACAAAGTTATCATCTATGTCTTATTGGCCATGGAAATACTTCAAATGATGAAGTTATCACTTCAAAAAAAGAAGTTATTGCCTACGCTTTATTGACTATGAAAATACTTCAAAGTCAATGAAATTATCGCCAACACCTTATTAGTTAACAAAAATATTTCAACTTAAATGAAGTTATCGTCAATGCCTTATTAGCTAACAAAAATTGATCTAAGTCAGAACCATATGATCTGACACAGGGGGAGCGGAGCAAAAACACAAACAAAGCTTCTTCCCCTCTCTTTCTCTTTTCTTTATTTCTTTCATACTTTCTATAATTCCATGTTGAAATTCATTGTAAAATAAGGGCATACCCTTTCTTAAGCCATATATCCTTTCTTAAAATCAATAAAATATGTTTTGTGTCTCTATTTTATTAGTTAGGTTTTTCACTTTAGGAGATTCTTGACAATCGTCAAGGTAATTAACAATAGGAGCTTATGCCTATTAGAAGTCAATTTTTTCACAATACGTGATAGCGCACTTCAAATTAAAATAAACTCTAATTTGTAATTCAAGGTCACTCCCAGGGTTTTCGCCATCTCGGATAGCTAAAATTGATCCCATAAACTCTAGCATGCCCAATGGGACTTAACTTCTCCTCCAAGTGTAGAAATCTAATTAATAATATAGAGACACTAATAAAATAGAATTATAATTGAAGACTGATCAATTGTGTTCTCCTTCATGGAAGAAAGAATCAAATGATAATAACAAAGAATATCTCTGCTCCAAGATACGCCATCATCCTAGAGGCAGGTTCAATTGTGTAGTTATCTTAGTCAATGATTGTTACATAAGTAGTGGAAGTTTAGATCAAGTTTGAGATCATCTCTAAGGTCATCCATTTTAAGAGGGCACCTACTATTATACAAGATGAAGTGGTTGACATGCAAAATCATCTTGTTTCTCACCTTTCATCAAGAAGAAAGAGGCCTAATGTTATTATTCCTAATGAGAAGGGTTGTTTGAATAAAAAGCTAGAAGCCATACCTCAACCGACAAGGATATCAGCCCTCAAGAGGCTAAGATTGAAACAAAGCTCAGTTTTTGACCGCCTTGACCCAACTTCTCATAGGGGGCAATCAAAACCAAATCTAGATGCAAGCATCGAGAAAGAAGATCTCATCCTGATTGTCACAAGTAAAGGAATAGCTACTAGAATCTTTAGCCGACTTGGGAACTTACCCCTCAAACAAAATCGGTCATTACCATCCCTATCTTTGACTCCTTTACTCCGTTAAGTAATTTTGAGAATGGTATGAGCAAGTCACAGGAGACACATTCTTGCCTTAAAATTATGGCAAAAGGGTGAATCATTAAACAAAATCACAAGAGTCACTGTAAAGCTACAACCCAATATGAGGGTTCACCAAAGGATACTACCTATACTATCAATGTCATTTCTCATCATGACTCTAGGAGAGACTACGAACCTGCACCCTAGTAGGCTAAATGCCAAAAGAAGGTTGTCCAAGTGAGGCTTATGAATAAAGAAATCCAAGAGAAGAGGGCACTTATGGACTATTCCTTGCTATCACACTAAAGAGAACGTGTGACGACCTACTCCATGAGTAGACTCTTGAATGAGAGGACTTGACTGATGGAAGAAATTAGTCTCAATCCAAATCCTAAATCTGATTCTCAAGACTTAGGCTATCATGGTCTGACAAAAGCTTTGGTCATAACTAAAAGCTCCAATCAAGAAGTGACTATAGAAGCACTATAAGAATAACTGAGACAACAAGGCAAAATGAAAGATAAAGCTCAAAAGAAGGTCATGGAGTTGATAGAGATGATGCTACAAATGAGTTAGAAGCTCGATAAGCTAGAATGATCTCAACAACCATTTCAAGCAGCAGAAGCAGTGGAAGGTGCATCTCCTATTCATGACATCTACAAAAATCTAAGCACTTCATAAGCACCCCCTCCAGCAAGGCATACCCAATCTCTGATTTCAAAAATCCCTAATAACATGAAACTCCCAGCATACATACAATAATAGGTACAATAAATGGTGGTTGCATAGTTAAGGTAAGGAAGTAAGACAGGTAGGGTAAATGATGCTAACAAACCATACCCTAGCCATCATGACTGAGCGTCATATCCCAGAGGCTATATAGTGCCTAATTTCAAACAGTTTAATGGCATGGGCAATTTTGAATAGCATATAGCTCACTTTGTGATTCTACGTGGATATTCATGTAATAGTCCCTCGTTGTTACTCCGTCAATTTTCAACAAGCTTGACAGAAATAGCATTCGAGTGGTATGCTAGCTTACAACCATAATCTATACAAAATTGGGCACAAATAAAAGAGGCCTTCCAAATTAGGTTTGAAGGAGTTAGCGATAAGGTGACCATTACAGACCATGTCTCAGCACTAAATTGTGACAATGAGTCAATTTTTGATTATATCACATGATGAAAAAATCTCAATATCAAGTGTGAACAACTCATGAAACAATTTAAGGCAATGAATCTGGATATCGACAATATAAAGGGAGAATGGATGACACCTTATCTAAGCTCCTCTTCTATCCATACCTTCCAAGACCTCATCATGAATGTAAAAACATGATAAAGAATTGGCCCACCGATCTTATCTAGTTCAAAAAAAGATAAGGTAAAGCATGGATAACCTTCCAAAATTATGAGGGCTACATTCATAGCAACTAAGCAAAAGAAACTTTCAAACCCCACTATGAACAAGAGTAATTCTCAGAAACCATCAACTCTTGGAGGAGATAGAGAAGTGGGGCGATCCAATGATCTCTAACAAAGGCTTAAAAAGAAAAATTCTTTCAAAAGAGAAAGAGTAGCTAAAATCTTATAGGATACCCTGAAGTTAGGCCTCCAATTGCTAGAACCTAAAAGGCCAAGCGAGAATAATAAAATAATCACCTGAACTATTATCCTTACCATAGAGTTTTGGGGTATACCATTGAAGACTGCTATGTGTTTAAGGATAAGGTTAAAAAGTATTACCAAGAAGGCAAGATAACTCTCTCGAAGGTAGCCCTATTTGAAATACCCACTGAACACATCAATCATATTATTGTGTTTGAGGACCATAAATCACTTGTTGGAATCCTTTTCAGCAAAGAAGCAAAACATCTCCTGAACAAAGGCACTTATGGAATGTCTACATTTCAAAAAGGCTACAGAAATTGATGAAGAATGTGATGAAGAAAGTCTCATAAAATCAAACTGCCTCACCTATTTGAAGCATTAAGAATCAAAAGAACAAAAGCAAGAAGAAGAACCTGATTTAGCCAAATGAATACAATGTTAAGAAATTAGCAATCCAAGAATATATTGATGCTCTGGGTGAATATGTTTAGGGAGAACAAAGCCAAGTAACTCTTGAGGAATTCTTCCCTGATAAACTCAAAGCTTTACTACAGAGCCCTGATGTGGGAAATGAAGGAAGTAGACATCCAGTGGCAACATGCATTGCCATATTTATTGTTAGAAGTTTGTAAACAAGTTGATCCCTACCTTATCACTTTAATAATAAGGAAATTCATGATACAAGGCAAGAAGAAGCAAATAGATTCACTAGGGATATCACTGATAAAATGAGAGATCCCAAAGGTTACCCTAAGGGCTACTCCCGAGATAATTATCTTAGAGAGTGGTTTGCTCGTAAGTATGACTATAACATGCTCAAACTATAGCTAGACACTATGAAAGAGCTATCTACAACTAATATGAGGTTTATCAAGGGGCAAATGAAAATGTTGAACAAACAAATACATGCTATGATTGCCCATATAGAAAGTATGACAAATATGACCACCATGCTCTATGAGGAAGTCAAGATAATAGAGAAGGTGCTAGTAGAAAAGACAAAGCCATACAAAAGACCTCATAGGGTGGTAGAAATCACTTACCAACCCTCAGCATTAGAATGAACACTCATGCCACTTTCTCCAAAGACAAATCAAGAAAGATAGACACCATCAGAGAGAGTTATCTTAGTCTATGACCTCTTGTTAAATGGTGACTTATACATCCAAGATGAACACTGATGAGCTATTGTCCCAGTCACCATTAGGCAATCTAGCAACAAGTACTCAACCCACTAGGTTTGGTGAAGTCCCAATCTTGAAACATGTGGAGGAATGTGCTTTGCCAACTTTAGAGGAATTATACATAAAAGACACAAATGATGAATATGACTCCATGTCTGAGTTAGAGCAACTTTATGACCACTTTGGAAGGCCCTACACCATTAAGTGCCAAAGGAAGAGGCAGGCATTTCAAGAGCGGATCAAGGGGGCTAATGCTATAGCTCATTTTGCCCCCGTGTTAAGTTAATCAAATATCCATAGTCAAGCTGATCTGAATATCCACAAAAGAAATATCCTAAATACAAAGTCCTAAATAAGCTTATGCTAGTAGAAGAAATAGAAGAGTTCATCCAAAGAGTTTTTGAAGACCTCTCTTCGAGAAAATCTCATGTTCCTAATTCTGATATTGAATGGAATGATTATCGGCCAGTCATATCCTCCAAGGACATTCAAGAAATTACTGATTAAGGCAAGGGTCTGCTACCTCTTATCGTATGATTAGCCTCAAGAATGATTCCAAAGATGAACCTTATTGGTCTTATGGTGCCAAAATTTAACTAAGGAGAACAAACTATATACAAATCTGAGGTGAAAAAGCGTTACCTCTGAGACAAGCTCTAATGCTCAGGGACAAGAATATCTCTAAGTACAAGAAAAGAAAATTTAGGTAAGTGAGAGTATCGAGCCCTCACATGTTGAACCTATACCAAAAAGATAGAATACAACATAGCAGTCCACCTTGAGAAGATGCCTGTTATGCTAAGTATTTTTGATACCTTGATGATGTCATAAGAACTCAAGGATATATTAGTGCACATCTTGCAAAATCTGGCCAACTACCAAGCATACTTTGTTTAAGAGAAGATAAAGGAGTCTTTGTATACACACTAAACTCCTATCATCACCTTTACAAATGATAACCTATTACCTGAAATAATAGATCTTAATAGACTATTGTATGCAACAAGGAACAACGATAGGATCAAGATCAATCGCATCCTGATTGACCCAAGTTTCTCAATCAATTTGTTGACTCTCTGAACTCTGACAGTTCTAATTTTAGGTGTATGTCACCTACCATATGAGATTATAACCATATAAGGGTTTAATCCAAATAACCAAAGAGCTCTAGGAGCCATAACTATCCCTCTGAAAGTAATTGACGCTAATGCATTGTACAAAGCATAACTCAGGAGGTCGTGGCTACACGAAAATAAAGCAGTACCGTCAACCCTATATCAATGCTTCAAATAATTTGAGGATGGTGAAGAACACCAAATTGATGGTGATATACACCCTTTTGATGTTCATGAGGTACATTATGATGATGTAAAATACTATCAAAGATTTGACGTTGATAGGGGGTCTACTTCTATTAGTCAAGTAAAGTAAAAGATTGCTATCTTGATCTTTACTCCTCCTCATCTAGGAAGTGATTCTAACCCAGCTTCTTCAGATGAAGAAGCCTGACAAGTGTGTTTGGGTAGTTTTACTTCCGACGAAGATGATAATAGAGATCAAACAAAAATATTCTCCTTATTACTAAAGTTTCGAAGGGCTTATTTAAGTCATTAGATGAGCTGAGCATCAATGTCATAGAAGAACTAAAACTTTCTACATTCCTCCATGGCATAAAGGAGGAAAGGAAATACTATTTTATAAGGTAATCCCTTGTGTTCCAAGGATACATGAAATCTTGAGAACTGAAGATCTAGTGGATGATAGTGACCATCAACTAGTAGTCATGTCTAAATATTTTCTCAAACCAGCTTCATCAAATAATCAACAAATCTAGCTATGGATGTCCACAAACAAAGAGATAGAGTTATTTCTTCAAGAATATATAGGATCCACCCCAAGAATGTGCTTACATTCCTAGAAGAGGAAGCAAGTATACCAAAGGACTAAGCTATATTACTCCAAATGCCCACACGTATCTTATGGTCACCATTGGACCTCTCTTCAATATTCAGGATGACCAAATGATATCAATACCCCTTGACACATGCATCAAAGTGGTTATGACTTCTCAAACATCAAAAGAAGATGAAATTCTCAGTGAAATTTCATAAAAAACAAAAGAAATAGGACATGATGCAGCCAAAATGCCTTTAGATGAACCTTCACCAAGCCTCACTCGACATGATGAATTACTTGGTGAAGAAATAATTCTCAAACCAATAGAATCTCCACCAAAACTTGAGGACTAGGGGCAATCCATAGTTGAGAAACTAATAGAGATCAACCTAGGCTCAGAGGAAGATCCCCAAGCTGACTTTCATCAGCACTCAATTTTTAGGGAAGGCCAAACATAGCTCAAAGTATTGCTCTAAGAGCATATTGACTGCTTCCCATGGAGCTATAAGGAGATTCTTGGACTAGATCCTAAAGTTGCAATCCATAAATTGGCCATCAATCCTGAGCTTCTGTCTGTCAAATAAACACCTAGGAAGATAAAACTTGACCTAGAATAGAAAGTGATTGAAGAAACAAAGAAATTAATCGAAGTAGGCTTTATCAGAGAGGAAAAATACCTAGATTGGGTGGCAAGCAATGTGTTAGTTAAGAAGAAGAATGACCAAATATGTATTTGTGTAGACTACAAGGACTTGAATAAAGCATATCCAAAAAGATAATTTTCCATTACCAATAATAGAAATCATGATTGACAACATGGCTAGTTTTGAAATATTCTCTTTCATGGATAGTTTTTTAGAATATAACTAAATCAAGATGCATCTTGATGATAAGAAACATACAGTCTTCAAGATACCAATTGGCATTTACTGCTATAAGGTGATGCGCTTTGGGCTCAAGAATACAAGTGCCACTTATCAAAGGGCCATGATTCAAATTCTCAATTACCTTATATACAAATTAATGAAATGTTATATGGATGACTTGATAGTCAAAACTAAATCCAAAGAAAAGCACATCCAAGACCTAAGAATGGTATTCGATCATCTTAAGAAATATAACTTAAGGATGAATCCTATGAAATGTGCTTTCGAGATATCATCAGAAAAATTCCTCAACTTCATTGTCAGACATTGAGGGATTAAAATCGATCCATCCAAGATCAAAGTATCTTGGATATGATACCACCCAACAACTTGAAGCAATTAATGTCATTCCAAAGCCGACTCACATACATAAGAAGATTCATTTCAAATCTCTCTCGAAAATGCAAGCCATTTTCCAAGTTGATGAAGAAGGATACTCCATTCATTTGGAATTAAGACTACTGGTAGATCTTTGAAGAGATCAAGTAGTATCTCTTAAAGCCACCAGTACTAGCAGCACCTCTACTTGATAAACCCCTTATCCTCTACACCACAACAATAGAAGGATCCCTGAGGATAATTCTTGCCCAAAATAATGAAGAAGTTAAAGAAAATGCACTCTACTATCTGAGTAGAATGCTAGTGGGGGCAAAAAGCAACTACTCCTCCATCGAAAAGCATTAACTAGCACTCATATTCACAATCAAGAAGTTGAGACATTATTTTCTTTCTCATCAAGTCATTTTAACATCAAGGATTGAGCCCATAAAGTACCTGATGACTAAACCTATACTCACTGGGAGGCTAGCAAAATAGGTTTTAATTCTCATACAACATGATATCAAATTCACCCCTCAAAAGGTGGTTAAGGGGCAAGCCCTTGCTGATTTTCTTGCAGCTCACCTAGTTACAAATGATTCTCCTCTGAGTTGTGAGCTCCCTGATGAAGAAATTATTTTGATTGAAGAAGGAGAACCTTACTGGAAACTATACTTTGATGGAGCATCAACCATCAAGTTAGGGATCAAACCAAAGCTTCTGCAAATCAAGGCAGGGATTAGACTCATTTATGTCACTCTGAATGGGAGTATTTTAAGATACTCCTATTCCCTTTCAAAATCATGCACAATAATAAAGTTAAATATGAGATCCTAATTATAGGATTGGAAATAGCCCTTAATATGAAAATATCACGCCTATATATTTTTGGCGATTCACAACTAATTATTAGCTAAGTCTAAGGTGAATATAAAGTCTACAAATCTAAGCCCCAAAAATACCATGAAAAGGCTCAAGAGCTCATAAGGCAAATCCCACATGTTCAAATAACTAAGGTTCCTCAATCCATCAATGTGGAAGTTGTCTCCTTAGCTAAACTAGCTAAGACATTGGCTGACCTCGATCGAGGAGAAATTCTAATCATAGTCCATAGTACACAAGTGATGAACTCAGTCTTCAACATCTAGCATGAGAAAATTGAATCTAAATAGGTAAAAGAGGCTACAGATTGGAGAATACTATTTACTAACTATCTCAAAAGTAGAGAACTCTCAGAAGATAAATTTACATGGACACAACTCAGAAACAGGGTTGTGCTCTTTCTGCTTATCAATAATGCTCTTTATAGAAGATCCTTTGATCAAATACTTTTGCGCTGTCTCTTAGATAAAGAGGTCAAAGAGGTTATGTATGAAGTGCATTCTGGAGTCTGTGAGGCTCATTAATCGAACCCAAAAAGGACGATGAAGATTAAGCGTATGGACTATTATTGGCCCATAATTGTAGGATATTATATTGAATATGCAACAAAATATCACCTATGCCAACTTCATGGTGACTTCAACCTTCTAACACACAAATCCTCTACATCTAATAGTATTCTCATAGTCATTTTAGGTATGGGTTATAGACATCATTGGCCCAATTAAACCATCTTCTTCTAGGAATCATCGCTTCATACTAGAAGCAACCGATTCTTTCTCTTGGTGGGCCAAAGCAATTTTATTGAAGAAGGTAAAAGTGGATATTGTTATCTGCTTCTTTCAAGAAAATATCTTGTACCTTTTCTGTTTCTCTTGAAGAATCATTTTTGATAATGGACCATCCTTCAGAAGTTTTAAGGTGAGACTCTTCATGCAACATCATAAGATAGATTGGAGATATTCATCCATCTACAATGCCTAAGCCAATGGGCTTACTAAGGTATTCAACAAGACCCTTTCCAAGATCTTCAAGAAAGTTGTTTCTAGAAATAAGAAAGACTAGCACCAAAAGCATGTTGAGGCAATGTAGGCTTATCGCACCACATATCAAACTCCTATTTAATCAATGCCATATACATTAGTATTCGGGACTAAGGTAGTCTTACTATTAGAGATGCAAATCCCCTCTCTAAGGATTGTCTTGTAAGAAAAACCCACAAGAGAAGACAATATTCATCTTCACCTAGACGACTTGACTCCTTGGATAAAAGAAGACTCACAGCCCAGCAGATCCTAAAAATGTATCAAGCACAAATGTCCAGGGCCTATAACAAGATGGCTTGCCTTCAGTCCTTCCAGAAGAGAGAAAATGTCTTAGTCCAAAGAAGGCACATTGAAATAAGAAAGGTAAGTTTGAGCCCAATTGGGAAGGTCCTTATATCATTAAACGAATATTTATGGAGGAATCCTACCAACTGATTGATTACATGGGGAAAAGGCATATGCCACCAATCAGTAGCCAATTCCTTAAAAGGTATTATGTCTAAGCTCTAATGGCAACAACAATCACAACCAAAGTTGTCTATGTTTTGTCTATGACGAAATGTCTAGCTTCCTCAAAAGGGAATATCCGGTCAAATATACACTTCATATTTCTTAAAGAAAAACATGGGCACAAAATCCTGCCCAATTTATCTAATGTTTAAAATTCATGCCCCATAAAAGTCCGTTCACTATGGCTAGTCAAGCCCACTTCCACAGACAAAGTAAACCCACTCATTATGGCAACCCAGGTCCACTTCTACATGGCAACCTAAGTCTGCATTTATGTGACAAATCAAGTCCACTTTCATACGGTAAATTAAGTCTACTTTTACATGGCGAATTAAATCCACTTCCATATGGCAAATCAAGTATACTCATTATAGCAACTCAAGCTCACTCTTACATGATAAACCAAGTTTACTTCCACGTAGAAATATAAGTCTACTTTTACATAGCAAATTAGGTCTATTTTATGTGGCAATCAAACTCATATTCTACATAGAAAACCAAGTCCACTTTTATATGGCAAACCAAGTCCACTACCATGTCACAAATTAAGTCCACTTTTACGTGGAAATCCAAAAAAAATCCATTTTTATGGGACAAAATCAAATCCACTTAACATGGCAGTTTAAATATACTCCCTACAGTAATTCAAAGCCACTCCATATGGCGATTCAAACTCACATGATTAACTCCTAAGGCATTGATACAAGGGGCGGACTCATGGGTAATTTGTTCGAATTCATTTTCCTCCCCAAGAAAGCTCGCGAAGTGGATGCGAAGGAGACATTTGTTTAAGTCAATTTTCACCAAAAGTCAAATTCAGTCAAAATTCAGTCAATATGTAGAATTAAATGCTAATAAATTATGATCAAAAGTGGGCCTCAATTGGACCGAAATAACAATCAAATTCAACCAAAAGTTGGATTTTATCTTGACATGAGTCATTGGGAAATTTGGGCTCAAAGTAAAAGAAGCCAATTCGGTTCCACAATTCATCAAATATCTGAGCCAGAATGAAAATTATAAAATCTTTACAAATAGGTCCCTAAGCCAAATATATTTTTACAAATGGGTCCCTAATTGACTTTTCTTACAAATAAGTCTTTGAGATAAAAATTTCACAAAAAAAGTCCTTAAAATTTTCAAAATTTTAAATTAATTCCAAAAAAATCTAGGGTTTGCAAATGAACCCCTCAAAAGTTTATATTTGCAAATGAACTCTCAAAATTTTTAAAATTTATAAATAAGCCCCTCAAAAATTTTTATTTGCAAAACAGTCCAAATTTTATTCAAAAAGGACCCTAAAAATTTTAGAAATTTTACAAATATGTTCTTTTTGAAAAAAGTTCCTAAAACTTATAAAATTATATTTTAGTCCAATTTTTCAAAGAAATTTATGAATAAATCCCTTAGAATTTTTTTATTTGTAAATAAGCCTATGTTTTATTTAGAAAGGACCCCAAAAATTTTAGAATTTAAAAAAAATATCTTTTTTGTAAAAAGACCTCTTGAATTTATAAAATTACATTTTGGCCTAATTTTTCTAGAAACTTTGTAAATAAACCTCTCAAAATTTTTCTTTGCAAATAAGTCCAAATTTTGTTCAAAAGAGACCCTAAAAATTTTAGAATTTTTACAAGCATATTATTTTTACAAAGAAGCCCCTAGATTTTATAAAATTACACTTTGGTCTATTTTTTCAAAAATTTTTGCTAATAACCCCCAAAAAATCATCATCCAAAAATGGTACAAATTTTGAATTTTCTCATTGGGGAAATAAATCCCAATCAATTACATGTCAATCACAAGATTTTGGCATACAAAATTTCTGCACAATCAAATCTCTTATGTTCCCAAAATGAAATCAACTAATCAAGATCCAATCACACTCATCAAATCTCCTCAATTTGGCTTCAAAATCTTCTTCAAAGCCTATAAAAAAGATTAAAAACCTGCAAAGAAAAAGAAAAATAATAGAAATGGAGAGAAGATCAGAGGAAGGAGAGAACCATCATCAGAGAGAAAGATTAGAGCAAGAGTCAAGAGAAGATTAGGAAAGCATCGGTAGGTAAATTCTTACTCTATTTCTTCTTCTCCTTTTTGATTGGTTTCATTTTGCTTCAGAGCCCCCAAGCACCTTTTGCTTCTTCCTTGTTGTCCTCCAAACCTTAATTACAATTTTGCCACCACCGTGGAGCCCCCGTTTATGCCCAACCATGGCCTCTACCCTCATCACCAATGTCAAGATCTTGCCTAAGAACTTTTCACCAGTGTATGGCTAGCTTAGCCTATGTATCTCTTTCAGCCACAACCTTCTCATTAAGCCCTAGCTCAAGGATAAGCCCAATCTAAGGAGGATGCCAAGGATATCATTGATTTTTAGATCTGCCTCATGATCCCCTCACCATGCTCCCTGCCAATGAGCCCTTCTCTAATGAAAAGTTCATCTTGCTTTGACTCCGGCCAAAAGAATAAGTGGCAAGGCACCTCCCACCCGTCCATGGTCACGGTCAGCAAGATCTAGCCATTTATGGTCAGATCTAACCAGAGAAGAAGATCAAGCCACTCCCCATGGGAGGACCAAGACAAAGAAAAGAAGAAGAGGATGGAGGCAAGCATGGGAGAAAGGAGAATGAGAGGAGAGGAAAAAAAGTTAAAGAAAATTGCCAAACAAAAGGAGTGTTAGCCCATGTAAGCAGGAACACATGGGTTTGAAAAAGAAAAAAAAAAAAAAAAGAGAAGGTTGCTACCAAAAAAAACTCTCTCTTGCCTTGATTTTCGTGCCATTGTCACTGAGGCCATCTGTTATCTTTGGCACATTGGTGAACTCTAGACCAATACTGCGGCCACTCGTGGCCCCTCGAAGATGGTGAACTCTTGGCCAATACTACAGCCACCTGTGGCCTCTCGAAGATGGCGATGAATATTGTGATGAAGATGGTGATGAAGATGACAAACTCTTGACCCTGCTGTGGTCACTTGCCACCCCTTGTAGATGACACATTCCCATCACTTAGCCAGACTTTGGGCTCACACTTAGCCGACCTTTATGCTCACACTTAGCTAGCATTCAGGCTCACACTCAACCAGCCTTCATGCTCACAAACAAGCCAGCCTTCAGGCTCATACATAGCTAACTTTTGGGCTTGCTCTCGACCAGCCTTTGGGCTAGCACTCAGCCAGCCTTCGGGTTCACACCAAACTAGCCTTCTGGCTCGCATCAAGCTAGCCTTTGAGCTCACATCCAAGCCAACCTTCAGGCTTGCACTTAGCTAGCCTTTAGGCTCACATCTAAATCAGTCTTTGAGCTCACACTTAGCCAACCTTCAAGTTTGCATATGGTCACCCTTTGGGTTCGCACATGGCTAGCCTTCAAGCTCATACTTAGCTAGCCTTAGGGATTGCAATTGGTTAGTTTTCAGGCTCCCATCCAAGCCAGTCTTCAAGCTCACATCTCAGCCAGCCTTTGGGCTCACGCTTAGCTAGCCTTCAGGCTCACACTCAGCCAGCCTTCAAGCTCGCATCCTTAGCCAACCATTGGGCTCGTGCCTTAGCTAACGTTTGGGTTTGCATCTAAGCTAGTATTTAGACTCACAACTTGCCAGCCTTTCGAGACCTCAAGCCAGCCTTCAGGCTCGCACTCAAGCCAGCTTTTGGACTCTCATCCAAGCTAGCCTTCGGAGTTGCACTCAGCTAGTCTTTGGGCTCGCATCCAAGCCAGCCTTTGAGCTCTCACCTCAGCCAACCTCTAGGATCATACTCAAGCTAGCCTTCGAGCTCACACTCAACCAACTTTCAGGTTTCCATCTAGGCCAGTCTTTGGACTGGCGCCCAGTTAGCCTTCAGACTTGCACTTCTAAGCTAGCTTTCAAGCTCACACTCAGCCAACCTTTGGGTTCACACATTTGAAATTGGAATATGGGTCCATCAGAAATATCATAAATAACCAAGGACCCTCAAATCAAATTGGTTAACATAAAGTAATTCAATCACATTGAAATTGAATTCAATCAAAGCAAATGGATAAATGACAAGTTGACTCAAATAGACCTAAATTAATGAGCAAAACCTAAATTGAGCTGGACTCAAAGTCCAACCTAAGTTAGTCTAAATCAAATTAGTTCAAATGTAACTCTAATTAAACTCAAGTTATGTCAATTCAAAATCAAGTTGAGTTCAAATCAAATCTAATCTGAATTAAACTAAGCTCAAATTAACCCTAATTGGGTCAAATCAAGTCCAAACTAAAAAGACAAACTCTAAAATCAAACCAAAACTAGGCTAGGCTGAGCCTGAAATAAACTCAAGTTAAGTTAAATTGACTTGAACTTGAGCCAAAGTCTAGTAGACCTAGACTCTATAGAGGTCCAATACATAGTCAAACTCAACTCAAGCTAAAAAAAATTAAACTTGAACCTGAGCTATATTAGTCCCGATAGAACTAAATAAGGTCAAATCGAGTCTCGCTGAGTGTGTGAAAGCTTCAACAATACCCCAAGTCTATGAACAAAGGGTGATGCCACTACCCTAACCTAAACCAAAATTTGTTTAAATAGAACTAAATTAGGTCAAACTGAGTCTTACTGGGTATACTACAAAAGCCTTCAGCAATACTTCAAAGCTATATCCAACTTCATAAGCCATTGGTAACGCTATCAAACCAAAGAAGTTAATTGCCCATTAGTCACACTTCAAGCTAGTAAACCCCATAAACCATTGATGACGCATCTTCCTAGCTAAGCCAACCCAAAAGTATTGGCAATGCTTCAAATCAAACTAAACTAAGGTAGGTTTGAACTCACTTAGTAAGTCAGCCATAATATGTTATTCAAACCAAGTCGACCGACAACACCTTCTAGGTTGTCGGCTACACTTCAAACCTATACCCAACTCCATAAGATATTGGAGATGCAATCAAACCAAAAAAATTAATTACCAACACACTCAATGCCATTGGTTACACTTTGAAGCTGGTCAACCCTATAAGCCATTGACGACGCATCTTCCAAGCTAAGCTAATCCAAAGGCATTGGTGACACTTCAAATTAAACTAAACTAAGGTAGGCATGAACTCACTTGGTTAGTCAGCCATAATGCCTTGTTCAAATAAGGTCAACCAATAATACCCTCTAAGTTGTCAGCTACACTTCAAAGCTATACCTAACCCCCTATGCTATTGGTGACACTATCAAGTCAATAAAATTAACTAATAATATGCTCAAAACTGCTGGTCACACTTCAAAGGTAGTTAATCCCAGAAGTAGTTGATGATGCACTCTTCAAGCTAGTCAACTCCATAAGTAGTTAACAACGCGCCCCTTCAAGCTAGCCAATCCCAGAAGCAGTTGGCGATATATTCTTCATGCTAACTAATCCCAAAAATAGTTGGCAATACATTCTTCAAGTTAGTCAACCCTAGAAATAGTTAATGATAACCCTCTTCAGGCTAGTCAACTCCAAAAGTAGTTGATGACACGATTCTCAAAATTATATCTAACCTCATATATTGTTGGTGATGCTACTAAACCAAAAGAAGTTATCGCATGCACCTTATTGGCTATGAAAATACTTCAAATAACGAAGTTATCGCCTACACCTTATTTACTACATAAACACTTCAAATGATGAAGTTATCACTTCAAATAATGAAATTATCGCTTATGCCTTATTGGCTATGAAAACACTTCAAACTCAATGGAGTTATCACCAACACCTTATTGGCTAATAGAAACACTCCAACCTAAATGAAGTTATCACGGACGCCTTATTAGCTAATGGAAATACTTTAAATTATAAAGTTATCACTTTAAATCATGAAGTTATTGCTAAAACTCAAATCTATTAGAAACAGTTCAAACATCTCCTATTCCCTTCCACATCCCATCGGATGATGCCATCAACACCTACCAAAGACCAAATCGATCTGCGTCAGATGACATGTGGTCCAACACAGGAGGAGCGGGACAACAGCACACATCAAAGTTTCTTCCTTTCTCTTTCTCTTTTCTTTATTTCTTTTATGCTTTCTATAATTTCATGTTGAAATTCATTATAAAGTGAGGTCATACTCTTTTTTAAGCCATGTATCCTTTCTTAAAATTAATCAAATACTTTCTTTTTTTGTGTCACTATTTTATTAGATAGTGTTTTAGCTTTAGGAGGTTCCTGATAATTATCGAGATAATTAACAATAAGGGCTTTCACCTGTTGAAAGTCAATGTTCATATAACACCTGATAGCATACTTCAAATTAAAACAAACTCTGATTTGTGGTTTGAGATCGCTCTTGGGGTCTCCACCATCCTAGGTCACCGAAATCAGTCCCACTCCAAAAAAGTTACTCAAAATTGCACAAGTTTCTATATTTATCAACTATAATGTGACTGTTAAAAATAGTTATGTCATATCTTTTTATACCAACATTACTATCTATAAAACACCTTTCTGTATAAACACAAATATCTACAAAAGTATATGTATTTATAGAGTATAATATGACTATTAAAATTAGTTATATCACACCTTTTATACAGACACAATGCTCTGTAAAACACATTTTCATATAGATACTAATATTTGCAAAACGGTTACTCATAGTTATTTTCAAATATTTCAAAAAATAAAAGTCTAAATACACTAACATAACTTTGCTAAAGTTTGCATATATATAGGTTAAAATGTGAATATTTAAAATAATTATATTACATCTTTTCATACAGACACAACTATTTATAAAATACCTTTTCGTATAGGCACAACTTTCTGCAAAATAGTTACTTATTAGTATTTTAAAATATTTCAAAAAATAAAATTCTAAATTCAGAGACATAAGTTCGCAAAAGTCTATGTATTTATAGGTTATAATATGATGGTTAAAAATATTATATCACACACTTCCAAACAAACACAACTGTTTGTAAAATACCTTTTCTTCTAAACATAAATATCTATAGAAGTCTATGTATTTATAGGCTATAATATGATAATTAAAAATAGATATATCACACTTTTTATGCAAACACAACTGTGTATAAAACACCTTTTCATATAGACACAAATGTTTGCAAAATTTAATGTGTTTATAGGGTATAATATGACTATTAAAAATAGTTCTATCATACATTCTCATATAAACACAACTCAACGTAAACCACATTTTCTTATACAAACCACAGTCTACAAAATAGTTATGCATACCCGATTTCAAATATTCAAAAAATAAAAGCCTAGATGCATAGACTTAACTATGCAAAAGTTTGTGTATTTATGTATCGTAATATGACTATTAAAATTAGTTATATCGCATCTTTTCAAATAAACACAATTGTATATAAAACTCCTTTCCATCTATATACAACTATCTAAAAAACTATTATTGACAACTATTTTCACATATTCAAAAATAAAAGTCTAAATTTGCTAAGTTTTCAAAAGTCTATGTATTTATAAGTTATAATATGATAATTAATAATAGTTATATCACATAATTTCATGTAGACATAATAGTTAGTAAAATACTATCTTATACAAACACAAATATGACTGCTAAAAATAATTATATCACACATTTTTATATAGATACAACTTTCTGTAACATACCTTTTCATATAGACACAAATATTTGCTAAAATCTGTTTGTTTTAAAATAGTTACATCACATATTTTTATAAAAACATAACTCTTAGCAAAATACCTTTTCATATAGACAACACTATCTGCAAAATGATTACTAATAACTATTTTAAAATATTCCAAAAAATAAGAGTCTAAATACACTGCCTTAACTTTATAAAATTTTGTGTATTTATATAATATAATATAATTGTTAAATATAGTTATATCATACTTTTTTATGTAGACATAACTATTTGTAAGACACCTTTTCATATAGATGCAATTATCTATAAAACCAATACCCATAATTATTTTTAAATATTTCAATAAAATAAGACTCTAAATATATAGACTTAAGTTCACCAAAGTCTATGTATTTATAAGTTATAATTTAATTGCTAAAAATAGTTGTATCATATCTTTTTAGATAGGCACAACTTGTTGGCTTTATGGTGTCTCGAACCCGGATTTTCCGGATAGTCTTAATTATATTAGGAAATTATTTAATGGGTCTAATCCTTATCTAAATTTATCTTCTACTAGAAGTCTTAAATTAGTAGAAGTCTTATTTGAGTCAGTCTTCTACTTTGACTCAAAGATCATTAGGCCACATCTATAAATACACCATTGATATAAGGGTTTCAATATACAGTGAGAGAGATATATATATATTAATACTCTCAATACGTCTTGTGACGGTTAGGCTACTTAGTCTTTTGTGAGAGTTGGTGATATTAGAGTTTCGTCTCCATCGTTGTAATCCTCTCTTCCTCTTCTCATCAATACAATATTCTCTGGATCGTCTTCGCCACATATATCTCTTGTCTGCTATCTTTTCCTCTTTTCTATTCTTCCTCTATATCGTGAATTGAGGTGGACATTGATATTTTCCATAACAACAACTATCTATAAATATATTTTTATATAGACACAATTCTCAGTAAAATATACACATAATTATTTTTATATAATACAAAAAATAAAAATCTAAATGCACAAACTTAAGTTCGCAAAAGCCTGTGTATTTATAGGTTATAATATGACTATTAAATATAGTTGTGTCATATTTTTTGATATAGACACAATTATCTGTCAAACACCTTTTCATACTAAGACAATTATCTGCCAAACAGTTACTCATAACTATCTTTAAATATTCCAAAAAACAAAATCTAACTTCACAACATTAAGTTCACAAAAGTCTATCAATTTGTAGCCTATAATATAATTAGTAACAATAGTAATATCATACCTTATCATACTAATACAACTCTCTACAAAATAGTTACTCGTAACAATTTTCTAACTATTTGAAAAATAAAAATCTAAATATACAAAATTAGGTTTGCAAAACTTGATTTATTTATAGGTTATATGACTGGTAAAAATAGTTATATCACACATTTTCATCAAATACAATTGTTTGCACAATACCTTTTCTTATAAACACAACTGTTTGTAAAATAATAATTCATAACTATTTTTAAATATTCTAAAAAATAAAAGCCTAATATACAAACTTAAGTTTGCAAAAGTCTGTCTATTTATGGGCTATAATATGACTAGCAAAATTTGCTGTATGATATTTTTTAAACACAACTATCCATAAAACTTCTTCTGATGCAAACACAATTGTCTGCAAAACTTTATGTATTTATATGTTATAATATGACTATTAAAAATTATTATATCACACCATTCCATGCAGATACAATTGTCTATAAAATTGTTACTCTTAACTATTTTCAAATACTCCAAAAGATAAAAGTATACATACACAAACCTAATTTAGCAAAAATTTGTATATTTATGGGCTATAATATGACTATTAAAAATAGTTATATCACACATTCTCATATAGACATAACTGTCTATAAAACATCTTTTCATACAAACACAATTATCTACAAAATAATTACTCATAACTATTGTTAAATGTTCCAACAAATAAGCATATTATTAAGCTCACAAAATTCTATGTGTTTATCGGTTGTAATATGGGAATTAAAAATTATTATATCAGACCTTCTCATATAGACATAATCGTCTATAAAATACCTTTTCATAAAGATACAACCACCTGCAAAATTATTTTAAAATTTTTCAAAAAACAAAGCCTAAATATACATACTTAAGCTTGCAAAAGTCTGTCTATTTATAGCCTATAAGATGACTATTAGAAATAGCTATATCATGCCTTCTCATATACACACAGTTGTTTAAAAATTACTTTTTCAAACATAATACCTATTTATGAAACTGTTACTTATAACTATTTATAAATATTCTAAAAAAATAAAAATCTAAATTCATATACTTAAATTTGTAAAAGTTTGTGGATTTATAGGCCATAATATGACTATCGAAAAAAATTAGACTACGCTTTTCATACAGACACAACTGTTTGTAAAACACCTTTTCATATAGAAATTACTATTTGCAAAATAATTGCTCATAACTATTTTTAAACATTCCAAAAGATAAAAATCTAACTATACAAATTTCATTGCACAAAAGTTTTGTGTATTTGTAAGCTATAATATGACTAATAAAAATAGTCATATTATATATTTTCATACAAACACAATTATCTATAAAAGACCTTTTTGTATAGACACTACCTTTGCAAAATAGTTAGCCATAACTATTTTTGAATATTCCGAACAATAAAAGTCTAAATACATAGAGTTAAGTTTACAAAAATCTAGATATTTATAGGGTATAAAATGTCTAGTAAATAGATAACACTATTTGTAGAACACCTTTTATACAAACACAATTATCTGCAAAATAATTACTCATAACTATTTTTAAGTATTCTAAAAAATAAAAGTCTAAATTCACAAACTTAATATTGTAAAAATCTATATATTTATAGGCTATAATGTGACCACTAAAGATAGTTGTGTCGCATTTTTTCATACAGATATAACTATATGTAAAATCTTTTCATACATACACAACTTTCTATAAAATAGTCACTCATAACTATTTTTAAATATTCCAAAAAAATAAAAGCAGAAATATATTAACCTAAGTCACAAAGGTCTGTGTATTAATAGGCAACAATATGGCTATTAAAAATATTTATGAGTGACTATTTTGAAAAAAATAAAAGTCAAAATACATAGACCTAAGTTACAAAAGTCTGTGTATTAGTAGACTATAATATGACCATTAAAAATATTTATATCACTCCAAAATAGATTGACCTAAGTTGCAAAGGTCTGTGTATTAATAGGCAACAATATGGCTATTAAAAATATTTATGAGTGACTATTTTGAAAAAATAAAATTCAAAATACATAGACCTAAGTTGCAAAAGTCTTGTGTATTAATAGGCTACAACATGGCTGTTAAAAATATTTATATCACTTCTTTTGTTACAAACATAACTATCTGTTAAATACATTTTAATACAAACACAATTTTTTGCAAAACAATTACTCATAATTATTTTTAAATATTTTAAAAAATAAAAATTTGAATACACAGACTTTAATTTGTAAAAGTTTGTAAATTTATATGCTATAGTTTGATAGTTAAAAATAGTTATATCACACCTTTCTACACAGATACAACTGTCTGCAAAATACCTTTTCATGTAGATATAATTATCTGCAAAATAGTTTCTCAGAACTATTTTCAAATATTATATAAAATAAAATTCTAAATACACATACTCAAGTCCACAAAATTTTGAGTATTTATAGGCAATAATATGACATTTAAAAATAGTTTTATCATAACTTCTCGTATAAACACAATTGTCTGTAAGATATCTTTTAATACAATGCAATTGTCTATAAAAGAGTTACTTATAAAAGTTTTTAAGCATTCCAAAAGAAGTCTAAATATATTGACTAAATTTTGCAAAATTTTGTGTATTAATAAGTTGTAATATGACTATTGAAAATAGTTATATCACACCTCCTCATATAGACACAATTGTCTTTAAACCCCTTTATCATACAGTCACGACTGTCTATAAAATAGTTACTCATAACTATTTTTAAATATTTTAAAAAATAAAAATTTTAATAATCAGATTTAAGTTTGCAAAACTCTGTGCATTTATAGACTATAATATGATTGTTAAAACTAATTATATCACACCTTTTCATATAAAACTAACTGTATCTAAAATATCTTTTTATATAGACACAACTGTTTATAAAATAATTACTCATAGGTATTTTGAAATATTCCAAAAAGTAAAAGTCTAAATACATAAACTTCATACTACAAAAGTTTGTGTATTTATATGAAATAATATTACTGTTAAGAATAGTAATGTCACAATCTTTTCATACAGACACAACTATTTATAAACAGTTACTTATAATTATTTTTAAATATTATAAAAAAGAAAAGTCTAAATGCACTTACTTAAGTTTGAAAAAGTCTATAAAGTAATAAGTTGTAATATGATTTTTAAAATAGTTATGTCACACTTTCTCATATAGACACAACTCTCTATAAAATACTCCTTCATATAGACACAATTGTCTATAAAATAGTTACTTATAATTATTTCTAAATATTCCAACCAAAATATTTTAAAATACTCAAACTTAAGTTTGCAAAAGTCTGTCTATTTATAGACTATAAAATGACTATTAAAAATATTTTTATCGTAACTTTTCATACAAACACAACTGCCTATAAAATATCTTTTTATATAGGCACAACTGTTTACAAAATAGTTACTCATAACTATTTTAAAGGTTTCCAAAAATAAACGTCTAAGTACATAGGCTTATGTTTGCAAAAATCTATATATTTGTAGGCAATACATGACTGATAAAAATTGGTACATCAAACCTTTTTATATAGATAGAGTTGTCTACAAATGTTGATGTATTTATAGGCTATAATATGACTATTAAGAATTATTATATTAGACCTTCTCAATATATGACTATCCATAAAACACCTTTTCATACTGACACAACTATCTACAAAATAATTACTCATAACTATTTTTAGATATTTTTTAAAAATAAAAGTCTAAATATGCATACTTAAGTATGAAAAGTCTATGTATTTATAAGCAATAATATGATTGTTGGAAATAGTTATATCACACTTTCTTATACAAATATAACTGTCTGCATAATAGTAACTCATAATAGTTTTCAAATATTTTAAAAAATAAAAGTCATAATACACAAATTTAAGTTGACAAAAGTCTATGTATTTATAGTCTCTAATATTACTATCAAAAATACTTATATGGCATGTTTTTATACAAGCATAATTGCCAATAAAATACTTTATTATATAGACAAAACTGTCTGTAGAATAATTACCCATAACTATTTTTAAATATTTTAAAATATAAAATCTAAATACACAGACTTAAGTTAAAAAAATTGTGAATTTATATGCTATAATATGACTATTAAAAATAGTTATACTGCATCTTTTCAAACTAACATAACTGTCTATAAAATACCTTTTAATACAAACACAACTATCTATAAAATAATTACTCATAACAATTTTTAAATTTTTCAAAAAATAAAAGTCTAGATGTAGAAATTTTATTTTGCAATAATCTATGTATTTATAGACTATAATATGACTATTAAAAATAGTTATGTCACACTTTTTCATAAAGACACAATTATATGTAAAACACCTTTTCAAATAGACACAATTTTCCGCAAAGTATTTACTCAAAAATATTTTTAAATAATTTAAAAAATAAATACTAAATATATAGATTTAAGTCGCAAAAGCCTATATATTAATAGGCTATAGTATGACTATTAAAAATAGTTATATTACACCTTTTCATACAAACATAATTGCGTATAAAATATTTTTCATATGGATAACTATCTGCAAAATAGTTACTCATAATTATGTTTTAATATTTTAAAAAATAAAATCTTTGTACGCAAACAAAAGTTTGCAAAAGTCTATATATTTTTATGCTATAATATAATGATTAAAAATAGTTATATTGCACATTTTTATATAGACAGAGTTGTATGTAAAACTCTTTTTCATACAAACATACTTGTCAGAACGAAAGTTACCCAAAATTATTTTTTAGATATTCCATTATATAAATAACTAAATACATACAATGAAATTCTAAAAACTAGTGTATTTATAGACCATATTCTGATTGTTAAAAATAGTTATATCACACCTTTTCATATAGGCACAACTTTCTATAAAATACCTTTGCATACAAACGCAACTATCGACAAAATAGTTACTCATAATTGTTTCTAAAAATTCCAAAAAATAAAAATCATACTACACAAATTTAAGCTTGCAAAACCATATTTATTTATTGGCTATAATATAACTATTAAAATCAATTATATTACATATTTTGACATAATCACAAGTATCTATAAAACACTTTTTTTCTATAGATACAACAATCTGTAAAAACTTTACTCATAACTATTTTAAATATTAAGAAAAATATAAATATAAATACACAGATATAAGTTCACAAAATTTGTATATTTATTGGCTATAATATGACTATTAAAAATATTGATATCATAATTTTTCATACAAACACAACTTTATGCAAAATACTTTTGTATACAAACACAACTTTCTACAAAATAATCTAAATAGTCCAAAAAGTAAAAGTCTAAATACACAAACTTATGTCGCAAAAGTCTATGTATTAATAGGTTATAATATGAATGTTAAAAATAATTATATTACATCTTTTCATACAAATATAACCATTTGTATAACACCATTTCATACAAATACAACACTGTAAAATTATTACTCATAATTATTTTTAAATATTTTCAAAAATAAAAGTCTAAAAATATAGACTTAAGTTTATAAAAGTCTGTGTATTTATTAGCTATAAAATGACTATTAAAAATAGTTATATCATACCTTTCCAAACAAATACAACCTTCTGTAAAATACTTTTTCATATTGGTATAACTGCTAGCAAAGTAGTTATCCACAATAATTTTTAAATATTATATAAAATAAAAGCCTAAAACACATACTCAATTTTATAAAAGTCTTTGCATTTATAGGCTACATTATGATGTTTAAAAATATTTATATCACACCTCATATAGACACGACTATTTGTAAAATATCTTTTCATACAAATAGAACTATCTATAAAATAGTTACTTATAACTATTTTTAAATGTTACAAAAAATATCTAAATATACTAATTTAACTTCATAAAAGTAGATGTATTTGTTGGCTATAATATGACTATTAAAAATAGTTATATAACACCTCCTCATGTAAACACAACTATCTGTAAAGCACTTTATCCTACATACATAGTTGTCTACAAATAGCTACTCATAACTATTTTTTAATATTTCAAAAAATAAAGTCTAAATACATAGATATAAATTAACCAATGTTTGTGTATTTATAGGCTATAATACAATTGTCAAAAATAGTTATATCACATCTTTCCATACAAAAATAACTGTATGTAAAATACCTTTTCATACAGATTCAACTATCTGCAAAATAGTTACTCATAATTATTTTAAATATTTCAAAAAGTAAAATTCTAAATACATAAGTTTGTGATCACAAAAGTTTCTATATTTATACATAATAATATGACTATTAATAATAGTAATATCACACCTTTTTATACAAACACAATTATCCATAAAATAGTAACTTATAATTATTTTTAAATATTTCAAAAAATAGAACCCTAAATACCCAGATGTAAGTTTCAAAAAGTATGTATGTTTATAGGCTATAATATGATTGTAAAAAATAGTTATATCACACCTTCTCATATAGACACGATGGTCTATAAAATACCTTTTCATACAAGCATAACTATCTACAAAATAGTTACTCAACCTTTTCTCAATACTCCAAAAAAAAAGTCTCAATACACAAACTTAAGCTTATAAAAGTCTGTGTATTTACAAGCTATAAAATTACTATTAAAAATAGTTATATCACACGACTTCATATAGAGACAACTATTTGTAAATTACTTTTTTATGTTGGCACAGCTATCTGCAAGATACTTACTCATAACTATTTTTAAATATTCTAAAAAATAATAGTGTAAATACATAGGCTTAAATTTCCAAAAGTCTATGTATTTATAAGCAATATAAAGTTGGCAAAAATAGTTATATCACACCTTTTCATACAAACACAACTATTTATAAAAGTTTGTATATTTATAGGCTATAATATGATTGTTAAAAATAATTATATTGGACCATCTCATATATACACAACTATCTGTAAAACACTTTTTTATACTAACACAACTGTCTGTAAAATAATTACTCATAACTATTTTTAAATATTTTAAAAAATAAAAAACTAAATACACATACTTAAGTTCACAAAAGTCTATATATCTATAGGTGACAATATGATTGTTAAAGATAGTTAATATGATACCTTCTCCTATAAACACAACTGTCTACAAAATAGTACCTTGTAACTAATTTTAAGTATTTCAAAAAATAAAAGTCAAAATACAGAGACTTAAGTTTGCAAATGTTTGTGCCTTTATATGCTATAATATTACAATTAAAATTTTATATGTTATATTTTTTTATACAGATACAACTGTCTACAGAACAGTTATTCATAACTATGTTTAAATATTTTAAAAAATAAAATTTTAAATACATAGACTTAAGTTCTCAAAATTTTGTGTGTTTATGGGCTATAATGTGACTATTTAAAATAGTGATACCGCACCATTTCAAATAAACACAAATATTTATAAAATACCTTCTCATACTAACACAACTGTCTTCAAAATAGTTATGAGTAACTATTTTCAAATATTCTACAAAATAAAAGTCTAAATATATAAACTTAAGTTCACAACAATCTTCGTATTTGTATACTATAATATGACTATTAAAAATAGTTATATCATGCCTTTCCATATAGTCACAATTATACATAAAACACTTTCTTAAACAGACACAATTTTCTTCAAAATAGTTACTCATAACTTTTTAAAATATTTCAAAAAATAATGTCTAAATACATAATCTTAAGCTGCAAATGCCTATGTGTAATAAGCTAAAACATGATTGTTAAAAATTATTATATTACATCTTTTTAGACAAACATAATTGTTTGTAAAGCACCATTTCATACAAAAATAATTGTCTAAAGAACAATTTCTCTTATTTATTTATTTATTTATTAATATTTCGAAAAATAAATGTTTATATAGGCTTAAGTTCACAAAAGTCTGCATATTTATATGCTATAATATGATTATTAAAAATAGTTATATCACACCTTTTTTATGCAGACACAACTGAATGTAAAACTTCTTTTCATATAGACATTATTATCTACAAAAAAGTTATCCATAACTATTCTTAAATATTCCATTAAATAAATGTCTAAATATATAGAGTGAAATTCACAAAAGTCTGTGTATTTATAGGGCATAATCTGACTATCAAAAATAGTTATATCACGCCATTTCATATAAAGACAACTATTAGTGAAATACCTTTTCATATAAACACAACTGTCTACAAAATAATTACTCGTAACTATTTTTAAATATTTCAAAATATAAAAAAATATAATACACAGAATTTAATTCACAAAAGTGTGTGTTTTTATAGGTTATAATCTAATTGTTAAAGTTAATTATATCACACCTTTTGATACAGTCACAATTATATGTAAAACGCCTTTTCCTATAGACAATTCTATGCAAAAATATTACTCATAACTATTTTAAAATATTTTAGAAAATAAAAGTCTGAATATACTTAACTTTGCAAAACCTTGTGTCTTTATAGGCTCTAATATGACCATTAAAATACTTATGTCACACCACCTTATGTGGACATAACCATTTATAAAACACCATTTCATATAGAAACAACTTTCTGCAAAACAAGTACCCATAGCTGTTTTCAAATGTTGCAACAAAAAATTGTTTAAATGCTTAAACATAAGTTTGTATATGTCTATGTATTTATATGATATAATATGGTAGCTAAAAATAGTTGTATCGCATCTTTTCATACAGACACAACTGTCTATAAAATACCTTTTTGTGCAAATACAACTATCTACAAAATAGTCACTCATAACTATTTTCAAATATTTCAAAAAATAAAGGTTTGAAGAAACAGACATAATCATTTACAAAGGTCTATGTATTCAGATTATAGATTAGTTATATCATATTTATATGACTTAAGTTTGCCTATGAATACACAGACCTTTGCCGACAATTATGTCTATTTATATAGACATTTATTTTTTAAAATATTTGAAGATAGTCTATAATGTGAACTATTTTTATTAATACACAGGCCTTTGCAACTTAGCCTAGAAATGTGTAACTATTTTCATTATAGACAGACTATGTATTTCTAGGATATAATATAACTATTAAAAATAGTTATATCACATTTTTTCATATAGACACAACTGTCTATAAAATGCCTTTTTATGCAAACATAACTATTTGTAAATAGTTAATTATAACTATTTTTACATATTCTAAAAGTTAAAAAACTAAATAGACAAAGTTAAATTAACAAAATTTTGCACATTTATAGGCTATTATATGACTATTATAAATAGTTATGTGACACCTTTACATATAGATATAATTGTATATAAAATACTATTTCATGTAGACATAATTGTCCACAAAATAGTTACCATAACAATTTTTAAATATTTTAAAAAATCAAAGTATAAGTATATAAACTTAAGGTCATAGAAGGTTGGGTTTTTATAAGCAATCATATGATTGTTAAAAGGAGTTATATGTCATCTTTTCATATAGATATAACTGTTTGTGAAATAATTACTTACAACAACTTTTAAATATTTTAAAAAGTAAAAGTATAAATATAAAGACTTAGATTCACCAAATTTTGTCTATTTATAGACTATAATATGATTGTTACAAATAGTTATATCATATATTTTCATATAAACACAACCAAGTGTAAATCACATTTTCATACACAGACAACTATTTGCAAAAAAGTCTTTCTAAACTATTTCTAATACTCCAAACAATAAAGGTGTAAATATAGTGACTTAAATTCACAAAAGGCTATGTATTTATATGCCACAATATGGCATTCAAAAATTGTTAGATCATACTTCTAATGTAGATACATTTGTCTGTAAAGGATCTTTACTTATAGACACAACTGTCTATAAAATAGTTTCCCATAACTATTTTTAAGTATTCCAAAAAATGAAATCCTAAATACATAGACTTAGTTCTCAAAAGTCTATTTATTTATAGTTATAATATATCTGTTAGAAATAGTATCACCCCATCTCATATATATACAATTGCCTATAAAACACCTTTTCATTTATAAATAACTATCTATAAAACTATTATAGTAGTTTTTAAATGTTCCAAAAGGTAAAATTTTAAATACACATACTTGAGTACATAAAAGTTTGTATATTTATAAGCTATAATATGACTTAAAAAATTAATCACACCTCTTTATATAGACACAATATTATACAAAATACCGTTTGATATAGACAACTGTCTGTAAAATAATTACTCATAACTATTTTTAAATATTCCAAAAAATAAAATTCTAAATACATAAATTTGAATTCACAAAATTTTATGTATTTATAGGTTATAATATGACTCGTAAAAATTGTTATATCCCTCCATTTCATACAAACATAACCATCTATAAAATACCTTCTCAAACAGACATAATTGTCTAAAAAATAATTACATATAACTAATTTTCTAAATATTTGAAAACATAAATGTCAAAATACACGGACACCTTTCATGTAAACACAACATCCTATAGAACTCCTTTTCATACGGATACAACTATTTGAAAAAATAGTTACTCATAACTATTTTAAAATATTTCAAAAAGAAAATCTAAATACACAGACTTAATTTGTAAAAGTTTGTGCATTTATAAGCTATAATATGATTGTTAAAAATAGTTATATCATATTTTTTATATAAACACAATTGTCTTTACAATAACTTTTCATACAGATACCGCTCTCAGCAAAAAATTTATGCATAAATATTCTTAATTATTTTTTAATATTTCGAAAACTAAAAACCAAAAGACCCAGACTTTAGTGCACAAAATTTTATATATTTATTTACTATAATATGATAGTTAAAAATAGTTATATTGCACCTTTTAATATAAACACAACTGTCTATAAAACACCATCTCATAAAGACATAATTGTCTAAAAAATAGTTACGTGTAAGTATTTAAATATTCTAAAAATTAATATCTAAATGGACAGACTTAAGCTAACAATAGTTTGTGTATTTGTGTCCTATAATATTGTTGCTCCAAATTGTTATATCACACCTTTTTATATAAATACAACTATATGTAAAACTTTTTTCCTATAAAGACAACTATCTACAAAACAATTACAAATAATATTTTTTTAATTATTTTAAAAAATAAAAGTCTAAAATTTTCACAGAATTTTGTATCTTATAGCTATAATATGACTGTTAAAAATAGTTATATCACATATTTTCATGTAGACATCGTTGTCTATAAAAATACTTTTTTATACATACACAACTATCTGAAAAATAGTTACTAAGAAATATTTTTTAATAGTCCAAAAAATAAGAAACTAAATATACAAACTTAAGTTCTTAAAAGTCTTTGTATTTATAGGATATATTTTGACTGCTAAAAATAGGTATTCCACATCATTTCCATCCAAACACAAATTTTTGTAAAATACCTTCTCATACTGATATAATTGCTCGCAAAATAGTTGTTCATAACTATTTGCAAATATTTTAAAGAATTAATATTTAAATACATAGACTTAAATTTGCAAAAGTTGTGTATTTATAGTATATAATAGACTATTGAAAATAGTTATATCATAGTTTTTTATATAGACATAATGGTCTGTAAAATTTCTTTATATACAGATTCAACTATCTACAAAATAGTTACTCATAGCTATTTAGAAATATTTCAAAAAATAAAATTCTAAATACGTAGACTAATTTTGCAAAAGTTGGTTTATTTATAGGGTATAATATGACAATTAAAAATTATTTTATTATATTTTTTGATATTGACACATTTGTCTATGAAATACCTTTTCATATAGTTAGGATTGTCTATAAAATAGTTGCCCATAACTATTTTTAACTTCTAAAGAGTAAAAATTTACATGCACAGACTTGAATTCACAAAAGTGTATTTGTAACCTATAATATGACTATTAAAAATAGTTATATCACACATTTTCATACAAACACAAGTATCTACAAAATATGTTCGAACTGATACAACTATCTACAAAATAGTTACTCATAATTATTTTAAAATATTTTAAAAAATAAAAGTCTAAATACACAGGGTTAGATTTGCAAAAGTCTATGTATTTATAGGATATAGTATGACCATTAAAAATGGTTATATCATATCCTTCCACACAGGCACAATTCTTTCTAAAACACCTTTTCATATAAACACAAAACTCTTCAAGATAATTACCCATAACAATTTTTAAATATTTTTAAAAAATAAATTCTAATGCAAACACATAAGTTTGCAAAAGTTTGTGTATTTATAGCCTATAGTATGATTGTTGAAAATAGTTATATCACACCTTTACATATCCACAATATAATTGCCAATATTTCTTTCTACACAAAGACAACTATATGCAAAATAGTTACCCATAACTATTTTGAAATATTTCAAAAAATAGAAGTCTAAATATACAAACATAAGTTCACAAAAGTTTATGTATTTATAGGCTATATTGTGACTATTTAAAACAAATCCGTTACATCTTTTCACAGAAACACATCTATGTATAAAATATCTTTTTATATAGACATAATTGTCTGCAAAATAGTTACTCATAGCTTTTTTTAAATACTCCAAACACTAAAAGTTTTAATATATAGACATAAGTTTGCAAAAGTTTGTGTATTTATTAGCTTTAATATGACTATCAAAAATAGTTGTATTATACCTTCTCATACAAATACAATTATCTACTAAATAGTTACTCATAACTATTTTTAAAAATAGTTATACCACATCCTTTCATACAGACACAATTATATAGAACACCTTTTAAAATACACACAACTACCTACAAAACACCTACCCATAACTATATTTAATATTTCAAAAAATAAATGTATAAATATGCAAACTTAAGTTCGCAAAAGTCGATATATTTATAGGCTATTGTATGATTATCAAAAATATTTATATCACATATTTTTATATAGATTCAACTATCTATAAAATACCACCATTTGATACAGATACTACTATTTACAAAACACTTACCCATAACTATTTTTAGATATTTCAAAAAATAAAAATCTAAATACACAAATTTAAGTTTACAATAGTTTGTATATTTATAGGATATAATATGGCTATTAAGAATAGTTATATTATATCATTTCATGCAAGCAAAACTATCTGTAAAATACCTTCTCATATAGATAGGACTATCTTTAAAATAGTTACTCCTAATAATTTTTAAATATTCCAAACAATTAATGTCTAAATGCAACATCTTAAGTTCGAAAAAGTTTGCATATTTAAGTTGATAAGATGATTGTTTAAAATAATTATAAGACACATTTCTATATATACATAACTATCCATAAAATAACTTTTCATACAAACACAATTATTTACAAAAACAATACTCATAACTATTTTTAAATATTTCAAAAAATAAAACTCTAAATACACATATTTAAGTTTGCAAAATTCTGTATATTTGTATCATACAATATGACTATTAAAAATTGTCATGTCATACCTTCTACTTAGACACAACTGTCTGTAAAATAACTACTTATAACTATTTCTAAATATTTCAAAAAATAAAAGTATAAATGCACAAACTTAAGCCCACAAAAATATATATTTTTATAGGCTATAATTTTACTATTAACAATAATTATATCACAACATTTCATATAGATATAATTGTCTAAAAAATACCTTTTCATACAAATATAACTATATGCAAAATAGTTACTCATAACTATTTTAAATATTCAAAAAAAAGTCTAAATACACAGTTGAGTATGCAAAAAACTTGTGTATTTTTATAGGCTGTAATATAATTGTCAAGAATAGTTATATCGCAACTTTTTATTAGGACACAATTATTAGCAAATACCTTTTGCAAAGACACAACTATCTAAGAGACCATCACTCATGACTATTTTTAAATATTCAAAAAAATCAAATTCTAAATACATAAACTTAAGTTTGCAAAAGTTTGTATTTTTATATACTAAAATATGACTATTAAAAATAGTTCTATCACACTTTTTTATACAGACACAACTACCTAAAAAATACTTTTTTTTTTACAAATACAACTATCTACAAAATAGTTGCTCATAACCATTTTTAAATATTTCAAAAAATAAATATCTAAATACATAGATTGCATATTTATTGGTCATAATATGGCTGTCGAAAATAATTATATCACACTTTTTCCTACAGACATAACTATTTGTCACAAATATCAATAAATGGTAACTCTTAACTATTTTAAAATATTTCTTAAAATAAATGTCTGAATAAATAAACTTAAGTTCGCAAAGTCTGTGTATTTATATGGTATAACATAACTCATAAAAATACTTGTATCACACCTTTTTATACAAGCATAATTATTTATAAAATACTATTTCATGCAGATACAATATCCATAAGGTAGTTTACTCATAACTATTTTTAAATATTCCAAAAAAATAAGTCTAAATACATATACATAAGTTCACAAATGTTTGTGTATTTATAGGCTATAATATGATTGATAAAAAATAGTTACATTACACCTTTTCAAATAGACATAACTATCTACAAAACACCCTTCTATACAAATATAACTGTATGCAAAATAACCACTCATAACTATTTTTAAATATTCTAAAAACTAAAAGTCTAAATATACAACTATTTGTAAAATACCTTTTCATGAAAACACAACTATTCACAAAATAATTACTCATAATTATTTTTAAATAATTCAAGCAATAAAAGTTTAAATATATAGACTTAAATTTATAAAAGTTAGCACATTTATAAGCTATAATATGAAGGCTAAAAATAGTTATATCGCATATTATAATAAAGACATCATTGTTTATAAAATACCTTTTAGACAAACACAACTGCCTAAAAAATAGTTACTCAAAAATATTTTAAGTTTCCAAACTTTTGTGTGTTTATAGACTTAATGTCTAAATGCATAGATTCAATTTTGCAAAAGTCCCTGTATTTATACCTAACCAAATGACTGCTAAAAATATTTATATTAGATCTTTTTATACAAATATAATTGTCTGCAAAAATTCTTTTCATATAGACACAACTATCTGCAAACTAGTTAATGTTTCAAATAAAAAAGTCTAAATTCTCAGACTTCAGTTTGCAAAAGTCAATGTTTTTTGTTACCTATAGTTTGACTACTAAAAATACTCACACCATACAAACATAGTTGCTTGTAAAATATATTTTCATACTAACACAATTATTTGCAAAATAGTTATGCATAATTGTATTTTTAAGATTCCAAAAAATGAAAGTCTAGATACACCGACTTAAGTTTCCAAAAGTCTACATTTTTCTTGGGCTATAATATCACTACTAAAAAAAGTTATACCACACTATTTTATACAAGCAAAATTATATGTCAAATACCTTTTCATGTAGATACAAACTATTTGCAAACTATTTCCCCTTTACAGTTTTGAATATTCTAAAAATAGAAGTTATATACATAGGCTTATACATACACAAGCTTACATTTAGAAAAGTTTGTGTATCTATAGGCTATAATATAATTGTTAAAAAATATTATATCACATCTTTCTATACAAACTCAATTGACTCCAAAACACCATTTTGTATAGAAACAACTATTGCAAAACAATTGCTCAATTTTTTTTAAAATATTCCAAAAAATTAAAGTCTAGATTCATATACTTAAGTTTGCAAAAGTTTGTATATTTTTTACTATAATATAACAATAAAAAATAGTTAAATTACATCTTTTCATGCCAACATGACTATATGCAAAATTCATTTTTATATATATATACAACTCTTTGCAAAATAGTTATTCATAGCTACTTTTAAATATTTCAAAAATAAAAGTCTAAATATACATACTTAAATTCACAAAAGTCGATGTATTTATAGGCTATAATATTATTATTAAAAATATTAATATCAAACTTTTTCATATGAAAATAACCATATGTAAAATACCTTCTCAAATAGATACAACTGTGTGTAAAATCGTTACTCATAACTATTTTCAAATATTCCAAAAAACAAAAACCTAAATAAGTAGATATAACTTCGTAAAATTCTGTATATTGCTATAGGTTATAATATGACTATTAAAAAAAAATTATATCACACATTTTTATACACACACAAGAGTCTATGAAACACCTTTTCATATGGAGACAACTGTCTGTAAAATAGTTACTCATAAATTTTTTTTAGTATTCCAACATATAGAAGTCTAAAAACATATACTTACTTTCATAAAGGTCTATGTATTTACAACCTATAATATGACTATTAAAAATAGGTATATTACATTCTTTTACTTAGACATAACTATTTGTAAATCTCTTTTCCATACACACATAATTGTCCACAAAATAGTTATTCATAATAGTTTTTAAATCCTCCAAAAAAATAAAAGTCTAAATACAGAGACTTAAGTTGGCAAAAGTCTTTATGTTTATAGGTTATAATATGAATGTTAAGAATAGTTATATTATACTTTTCATATAAATATAATTGTCTATAGAATAACTTTTTATTTACATACAACTGTTCAACAAACAGTTACTCATAGCTATTCTTAAAGTTCCAAAAAAAATACATATACTTATGTTCATAAAAGTTTGTGTATTTTTAGCCAATAATATGATTAAAAATAGTTACATCACACATTTTCTTACTGACACAACAATATGTAAAATACCTTTTCATAGTGACACAATTATTTGCAAAATAGTTACTCATAACTATTTCTAAATATTACAAAAAATAAAAATATAAATGCACAAACTTAAGTTCCTAAAAGTCTATATATTTATAGGCTATGATATATATATTAAAAATAGTTATATTGCATTTTCATAAAGACATAATTATCTGTAATGCACCTTCTCATATAGACTTTACTGTTTGAAAAATTGATACACATAGCTATTTTTAAATATTTTAGAAAATAATATATAAATACACATACTTAAGTTTGCAAAATTCTATGTATTTATGGCCTATAACATGACCATTAAAAGTAGTTATATCACATATTTTTACACAGACCCAATTTTCTATAAAGTTCCTTTTGATACACACACAACTATCTTTAAAACTTTTACTCATATCTATTTTTAAATATTCCAAAAAATTAAAATCCAAATACAAAATCATAAGTTTGCAAAAGTTTGTGAATTTATAGGCTATAACATGATTGTTAAGAATAATTATATTACACATTTTCATATAAACATAGCGGTCATTAAACACCTTCCACACGGATGTAAGTTTTTACAAAATAATTACTCATAACTATTTTTAATATTTTAAAAAAATAAAATTCTAAATACACATACTTAAGTTCAAAAAAGTATGTATATTTATAGATTGTAATATAACTGATAAAAATAGTCATACCACACCTTTTCATACAAACATAGCTCACTGCAAAATACCTTCTTATTCGAACATTACTATTGGGAGAATAGTTACTCATAATTGCTTTTAAATATTCAAAAAAATTGATGTCTAAATACCTAGACTCAAGTTTGCAAAAATTTGTGCATTTTATTCTATAATATGACTATTAAAAATAGTTATATCA
Organism: Trichopus zeylanicus subsp. travancoricus; assembly: GCA_005019695.1. Taxonomy (NCBI): domain Eukaryota; kingdom Viridiplantae; phylum Streptophyta; class Magnoliopsida; order Dioscoreales; family Dioscoreaceae; genus Trichopus; species Trichopus zeylanicus. Next base: position 302,137 of record RXID01014251.1, read on the forward strand.
CATTTTTTTATGTAGATACAATTTTCTGTAAAACTTATTTTTATGTGGACACAATTGCTCATAAAATAGTACCCATAACTATTTTTAAATATTTCAAAAAATTAAAGTCTAAATTCATAGACATAAGTTTGAAAAAGTCTATGTATTTATGGCCTATAATATGACTGTCCAAAGTAGTTATAATACACATTTGCAAATAGACACAACCATCTATAGAACACCTTTTTATACAAAAATAACTATTTGTAAAATAGTTTCTCATAACTATTTCACTATATTACAAAAAATAAATATCTAAATATAGAGACTTAATTCACTAAAGTCTATGTATTTATAGGCTATAATATGACTATTTAAAATACTTATATCAAACCATTTCATAGAGCCACAACTGTTTGTAAAATAGCTTTTATATAGACACAACTATCTAAAAAATAATTACTCATAACCTTTTTAAATATTTGAAAAAATAAATGTCCAAATACAATGATTTAAATTCAAAAAATTCTTGTATTTATAACTTATCATATAATTGTTAAAAATAGTTATATCATACCTTTTGATACAAATACTACTATCATTAAACACCTTCTCATCCATACACAACGTTTTGTAAAATAGTTACTCATAAATATTTTAAATATTTGAAAAAAAATAAAACTATAAATATATAGACCTAAGTTTGCAAAAGTCTATAAATTTATAGACTATAATATAACTATGAAAAATAGTTATGTCATAACTTTTCATATAGACACAACTATTTGTAAAACACCTTTTTATACAAACATAATTGTCAGCAAAATAGTTACTCATAACTATTTTAAGAAACTATAAAAATAAGAGACTAAATCTATAAACTTAAGTTCACAAAAGTCTATATATTTATCTATAAAATACCCTTTCATGCAAACACAACTGTTTGTAAAATATTTATTCATAAGCATTTTTATATATTATAAAAATAAAAGCCTAAATACATAAAGTTAAGTTTAGAAAAAGTCTATGTATTTATATTATATAATATGACTATTAAAAATAGTTATATTATATTTTTTTCATATAGACACAAATCTCTATAAAATATATTTTTCATACAAACACAACTATTTGCAAGACAGTTACTAATAACTATTTTTTAATATTTTAAAAAATAAAAGTCTAAATATACAAACTTAACTTTACAAAATTTTGTGTATTCATATGACATAATATGACTATTAAAAATACTTATATTGTAACTTTTCATACAAACACAACTGCATGTAAAACACATGTTCAAATAGACATTACTATCTATACTTAACTTTGTAAAAGTCTGTGTATTTATAAGTTGTAGCATGACTATTTAAAAAAATAGTTATATCACATATTTTTCATATAAATACAATTGTCCATAACACACCTATTCATATAGATAAAACTATTTGCAAAACGGTTACTCATAAATATTTTTTAATATTTCAAAAGATAAAAATCTAAAAATACATACTTCAATTCACAAAAGTCTATGTATTTATAGGATATATTTTGATTGTTTAAAAAAATTATACCATACTTTTACATATAGACACAAATATCTGTAAAATACCTTATCAGTAGAGATATAATTGCCCATAAAGTAGTTACTCACAACTATTTTCAAATATTCTAAAAAATTAATGTATAAATAAATAGACTTAAGTTTGCAATAGCTATTTATTTATAGCCTATAATATGACTATTAAAAATAGTTATATCATTTTTTTTTATACAAACATAACTGTCTATAAGACTTCTTTCCATATAGACAAAGTTGTCTGCAAAACAATTACTCATAACTAGTTTTAAACATCTTAGAAAATAAAAGTCTAAATACACATACTAAGTTCGCAAAAGTCAATATATTTATAGGGTATAATATGATTGTTAAAGATAGTTTTATTACACATTTTCATATTGATGCATCTGTCTATAAAACCCTTTTTCATACAAACACAATTATCTACAAAATACTAACTCATAATTATTTTTAAATATTCTAAAAATGAAAATTTAAATACACATACTTAGATTCTCAAAAGTCTGTGTATTTATTATAACCTATAATATGACGATTAAAAATAGTTATATCGCAAATTTTTATATCAACTCAACTATTTGCAAAACACTTTTCCAAACAGACACAAATGTATGTAAAACAATTACTCATAACTATTTTTTAAATATTACAAAAAATAAAAATCTAAATACACATGCATAAGTTTTCCAAAAGTTTGTATATTTATAAGGTACCGTATCCTTTTAAAAATAATTAGATCACACCTTTCCATAAAGACACAACTATTTCTAAAATATCTTTTCATACAGACACAATTCTCTTCAACGCACTTACTCATAATTATTTTTAAATATTCTAAAAAATAAAAGTCTAAATGCAAAAACATAAGTTTATAAAAGTCTATATATTTATAGCCTATGGTATGATCATTGAAAATAATCATATCACACCTTGACATATAAACAAAACTATCTATAAAATATCTTTCCGTACAAACACAAATATCTACAAAATAGTAACTCATAACTATTTTGAAATATTTCAAAAAATAAAAGTCAAAATATATAGAATTAAGTTCACAAAAGTTTGTGTATTTATACTCTATAATGTGATTGTGTAAAATAATTTTATCACATATTTTTATATAGACACATTTGTAACACCCGTGTCGTGTCCGATTGAACCACAACACAAGTGGACAACATACATATAAAAGGTTTACAGAATACATAAAATTAAGATTTATTACATCGATACAAATATAGTTCAGATAACATAACAAAAAGTGGTCTAACTAGAAATACTCAAGTCCTCAAAAGTATTCCCATACATAAAAATGAAATAACATATAAATAAAGTAGCTTCAAGTGTGGTCACGCACGTACTCTTTGCTACTGTAGTCACCTGTGCCTAGCTGCTACTCTCCTGTGGATGGGAACAATCAAAGAGTGAGCCAAGGATACTCAGTTGGGAGTTACCTCCTCCAAACAGTAGGAGAGATCAATATTTAGGAGGCAACAATAAAATTAACACAGTAGCATAAAAAATAATACAACGATAATGATGATTAGATAAACCAACATCCATAATAAGGAATGAATCAACAAAGATATCATATTCACGATAGCCAATGGTTAGGGACAGTGACTATGGACTCTCTTACAGATATTACGGAGATGGTCGCACCTCCCACCAAGCAGAGTCAAATCAATCTACACCTAAATCAGTATATGGGTGTGTCTAGACCCCCTACCAAGCAGAGTCATACCACGCTACACTCACAACTGCTGATGGAGTGGTGATCCCGTCTAGTCACACAACGGATTACGTCCCCTACAACTCAGGAGACCGACTACTGTCAAGTCAGACAGTCTTGCTAATCCCGTACCGAAGTAGAAAATCACCAACTGGTACCAGTCAAATAGAGTCCCACTGCATACGTCCCTCAAGATACCAAAGGCTCAGCCACAATAAATATCGAGTCAAGATTACCAAGCGATAGGAAGGAGTCGACTCGATCACAAATCAGACTATTCAGCTAGAAGACATCGTCAAAGAAAGGATTTGAGACCACCAATAGAATCAGCATAAAAAACTGAGTTCAACGACTCCTAAATCATCACAATCGGATCTCAATGGGAAGGTTATGACTATTCAAATGTATATATGCGATTTAGCCCATATATCATTCCAAATTACAACTCTGTCATCAAGGTAAATAATTTTCATCAATTCTACATTATGAACCTCAAAATTATCAGATTATTATCAATAGTCATTGATCCAGCAATTTATCACCCAAGTCCTTAATAATTCCAAATTTAATCTTTATAGTATATTTTTCACAAAAGTCCCCAATACAATTTGATTCATAGATTAGTCCTTCAAGTTTCTAAGTTATAACCAATCCAGTTGATTTCCAAATAATTTATATTTTGATTGTATTTTATAAATTCATCATTAATAAGATTTAAGTATCTTAATCAAATTTCAATACAATCATAAATCAATTATCCCAGACCCAAATCAATTTATCAATCAATTTAATCAATCTTACTAAATTCTTCCAATTTAATCTTCAATCAATTCCAATTCCAATTCATAATAATCAAACTCAATTCAATGAACCAAGTCATAAATCCATATTATTAACTTGATCTAAACCATTTACCTTATCAATAGTTCAATTAACCCCAAGCCTGACTCAAACAAATTCCAAAATCAGAATCTAAACCAAAACTGATTCTAAACCAAACCTAAACCAAAATCGACTTTAAATTAACCTAAACCAAAACCAACTTGAAACTTAACCTAAACCAAAACCAACTTTAAATTAAACCAAACCAAAACCAACTTTAAATTAAACCAAAACCAAAACCAATCTCCTTCTTCCTCCTCTAACCCTAAACCTAAATCTGCTGCCGCCATCATCGCCATGCCGCCATGCCGCCACGCCGCCACGCCGTCGTCTCCGCTGGGCCACGGCTGCCTCCAGGCCGCCACCTCCGGTCATCGTCAGATCCATGCTACCCTGTGTGCTGGCGGAACTCCGGCCCGCGCAGTTGTGCGCACACCACCGGTCGCTCCCGTCATCGTACCACGCGCCAGAATTGCGTCGGCACCGAGTCCCATGTTGGAGCCGTGCTGTCGCCAGGTCTCATGCTGCCTGTGCACAACGGTGCCGCACACTGCCGCACCGCACACCGCCGGCGTCAGCCGCCTTGCTCTCTACTGATGAGCAGCTCTTGCTACTCTATGAAGAGGAAGATGGAGTTTTTCGCAGAATTATCTAATTCTATCAGTTTTGCTTAAAGCTAAATTATTATCATCTTCCTAAATATCATGAGGGTCACTAAGTTTACTGATTATTCAACATGAACTTGTCTCAGGAATAGAAGCAAAGAGAGAATGGATGAAAATAACTCAACCTACCTCGAATCTCGATGACGATCATCCCGAATCTTCTTGCCACGCTATGTCTTCACGACGATTGTTTCTTGACTCTCTTCACTCCTAGAAAAGTCCTCGATCTGTGAAGGTTTAGTGGGTGGTTGCTACCTATAAATAGAAGCGGTTATTGGGTTGTGGGTTGTGGGCCCAAGTAATGGGCCGTTATGGAGTAGCGGATGGTTACAACATCTGTCTATAAAATACCTATCCATATAGGCAATTGTCTACAAAAAATTTAGTCAAAACTATTTTTAAATACTCCAAAAAATAAAAGTCTTAATATATAGACATAATCTCACAAAATTCCATGTATTTATTTGCTTTAATATGACTATTAAAAATAATTATATCATATCATTTCATAAAAACACAACTGTATGGAAAATGTCTTTTCATGCAAACCCAACTGTCTACAAAAATTCACTTATAACTATTTTTAAACATTTCAAAAAATAAAAGTCTAAATACACAAACTTAAGTTTACAAAAGTTTGTATATTTATAATCTATAACATGATTGTTAAAAATAGGTAAGTCACACTTTTTCATACGGCACAACTGTCAACAAAATAGCTTTTCATACAAACACAACTTTTTGCAAAGCAGTTACTCATAACTTTTTTAAAAATTATAAAAATAAAAATGTAAACACACATAAGTTTACAAAAGTCTATAGATTTAGAGACTATAATATGACTATTAAAAATAGTTATATTACACTTTTTTATGCATACACAATTGTTAGTAAAATAACTTTTGACGCTGATACAACTGTGTGCTAAATAGTTACTAATAACTATTTTTGAATATTCTAAAAATAAGTGTTTAAATATATAGACTTACATTTATAAAATTCTGTATATTTATATGCTATACTATAACTATCAAAAATAGTTATATCATATTCTTTAATATAGATAGAACTATATGTTGAATACCTTTCAAAATAGATATAACTATCTACAAAATAGTTACTGATAACTTTTTTTGATATTTAAAATAATAAAAGTATAAATACACAGTCTTAAGTTCACAAAAGTCCGTATATTTATAGTCTATTATATGATTGTCAAAAGCATTAATATCATACTTTTTCGGAAAGGCATGACTGTCTGTAACATACTATTTGGTGCAAAAAGTAACTATTCTTAAATATGCAAAAGATAAAAATATAAATACATAGACTTAAGGTTGCAAAAGTATATATATTTGTAGGCTATAATATAACTATTAAGAATAGTTACATCACACTATTTCATATAGACAAACCTATCTGTAAAACACCTTCCATACATACATAACTGTCTATAAAATAGTTTCTCATAACTATTTTTAAACATTTCAAAAGATTAATGTCTAAATGTATAAACTTAAGTTCGAAAAGTCTGTGTATTTATCACCTATAAGATGATTATTTAAAATAGTTATAATACATATTTCCATATACACATAACTATCTGTAAAACACCTTTCATATAGAAACAACTATCTATAAAATAATCATACATAACTATTTTTTAATATTTTAAAAAATAAAAGTCTAAATACACAGACTTAAGTTCACAAAAATCTATGTATTTATAGCATATAATATCACTACAAAAATTATTATATCACACCTTTTCATATAAATTTAACTATCTATAAAATACATTTTCATATAGATAAAATTATCTACAAAACAACTACTCATAACTATTTTTAAATATTTCAAAAAATAAAAGTATAAATGCACAGAGTTAAGCTCATAAAAGTCTGTGTTTCAAAAGATATAATATTACTATTAAAAATAATTGTATCACACCATTTCATATAGACACAACTGTCTACAAAATATCTTTTTGTATTGAAATAATTGTCTACAAAATGGTTACTCTTAACTAATTTTAATTATTCCAACAGAGAAAAGTCTAAATACATAGTCTTAAATTTACAAAAGTTTGGGTATTTATAAATTATAGTATAACTATCAAAAATAGTTATATCACACCTTTCTATATGGATACAACTATTTGTAAAATAGCTTTTATATAGACACAAATATCTGAAAATTAGTTACACATAACTATTATTAAATATTTTGAAAAATAAAAGCCAAAGCACACAGACTTAAGTTTGCAAAGTTTGTGTATTTGTAGGATATAATATGACTATTAAAAATAGTTAAACCACATTTTTTTCATACAAACATAACTATATGTAGAACACTTTCTCAAATAGACATAATTGTTTATAAAATAGTTATTCAAAACTATTTTTAAATATTCTAAAAAAAGTTGAAATACACAGACTTAAGTTCACAAAGTCTATATATTTATAGGGCATAATATAAATATCAAAATTAGTTTTATCACACTTTTCATATAGATACATTCATCTATAAAATACTATTTTATACAGACATAATTGCTTGCAAAATAGTTACTTATAACTATCTTTAGATACTCCAAAAAATAAAAGTCTAAATATCTAAAGTTAAATTGACAAAAGTTTACGTATTTATAGGCTATAATATGACTGTTAAAAAAATTATATCACACATTTCATAAAGACACAATTGTCTATAAAACTCTTTTTCATACAAATACAACTATCTACCAAACAGTTACTCCTAACTATTTTTAAATATTCAATAAAAATAAAAATTTAAATATACAAACTTAAGTTCATAAAAGTTTGTGTATTTATAACTGATAATGTGACTATTAAAAATAGTTATTTTACACATTTTCATACTGACATAACTATATGTAAAATACCTTTTCATATAAATAGCACTATCTTCAAAACAATTGTCCATAGCTACTTTTAAATATTTCAAAAAATAAAAATCTAAATACACATACTTATGTTTGCAAAAATCCTTATATTTATAGGCTATAATATAATTATTAAAAATAATTATACCACACCTTTCCATACAAAGACAACTATTTATAAAACACCATCTCATATAAAAATAACTATCTGAAAAATAGTAACTCATAACTATTATTAAATATTCTAAAAAATTTATATCTAAATGCACAAACTTAAGTTCGCAAAACATTCTATATTTATAGGGTATAATATGATTGTTAAAAATAATTTTATCACACCTTTTTATATAGACACATCTGATTGTATAAAATCTTTTTATATGGACACAATTGTTTGCAAAATAGTTACTCATAATTATTTTTAAATATATAAAAATTAAAAGTCTAAATATATGAACTTAAGCTCACAAAAGTCTAAGTATTTCTAGCATATAATATGATTGTAAAAAATTGTCCTATCATGCCTCTTTATATAGATATAACTCTCTATAAAGAACCTTTCCATATAGACACAATTATTTATAAAACACCTTTCATGGACACACAACTGTCTAAAAAATAGTTACTCATAATATTTTTATATATTCCAAAAAATAAAAGTCAAAATACATAGACTTAAGTTCACAAAATCTTGTGTATTTGTAGGCTTTAATATGATTATTAAAAACAGTTATACCATACATTTTCATGCACACACAACTATATATAGAATATCTTCTCAAGTTGACACAAGTGTTTGTAAAATAGTTACTCAAAATTATTTTTAAATATTCTAAAAAATAAAAGTTAAAATACACAAACTTAAGTTCACAAAAGTCTTTGTATTTATAAGGCATAATATTAATGTCAAAATTAGTTTTATCACACTTTTCATGCAAAAGCATTCATCTGTAAAATATCATTTCATACAAACACAACTACCTGCAAAATAGTTACTCATAACTATTTTTATATGCTCCAAAAATTAAAAGTCTAAATACCCATAGTTAAATTTACAAAAACTTGTGTATTTATAGGCTATAATATGACTATTAAAAAAATTATATCACACCTTTCATAAAGACATTATAAAACTCCTTTTCATATAAATACAACTATCTACGAAATAGTTACTCCTAATTATTTTTAAATATTAAAAAATAAAAATTTAAATACACATATTTAAGTTCGCAAAGATTTGTGTATTTATAATATTAATATGACTGTTAAAAATAGTTATTTCATACATTTTCATACCAATACAATTATATGTGAAATACCTTTTCATACAAACAACACTATCTGCAAAATAGCTACCCTTAGCAACTTGCATTTTAAAAAATAAAAATATAACTACACAGACTTATGTTCACAAAAGTCTGTATATTTATATGTTGTAATATAACTATTAAAAATAATTATACCACATATTTTCATATTGACATAACTGTTTGTAAAATACCAACACATACAAATTCAACTGTCTGAAAAATAGTCACTCATAACTATTATTAAATATTCCAAAAAATTTATATCTAAATACATAGACTTAACTTTGCAAAATTTGTGTATTTGTAGCCTATAATATGACTATTGAAAATAATTATAGAGCATGTTTTTATATAGACACTACTATCTATACAACTCCTTTTCATATAACCACAACTATTTTTAAATAATTTAAAAATCTTAAATTTCAAATATAAAGACTTAAGTTCACAAAAGTTTGTGTATTTATCACCTATAATATGATTGTTGAAAATAATCATTATCAAAAGTTTTCATATAGGAACAATTATTTATAACACACCTTTTTATACAAACATAATTATCTTCAAAACAGTTACTTGTAATGGTTTTTAAATATTCAAAAAAATATAAATCTAAATACATGACCTTCACTTCACAAAAGTCTATATGTTTTAGGGTAAAATATGACTGTTAAAGATAATTATATCACACCATTTTATACAAAAATAATTATCCATAAAATACCTTTCATACAAACTCAATTGGCCACAAAATAGTTACTATTACTATTTAAAATATTCCAAAAAAATTCTAAATATACATACTTAAATTCATAAAATTTGACTTATTTATAGACTATAATATGACATTCAAAAATAATTATATCACATATTTTCATACACACACAACGGTCTACAAAATAATTACCTATAACTATTTTTAAATATTTTAAAAAATAAAAGTCTAAATATACAGACATAAATTTGCAAAATTTTATGTATTTATAGTCTAAATATAATTATTAAAAATAGTTATATCATGTATTTTCATACGACGCAACTATATGTAGAACACCATTTCAAATAAATACAACTATTAGCAAAACTATTACTCGCATCCATTTTTAAATATTCCAAAAAAAACAAGAGTCAAAATATATAGATTTAAGTTTGTAAAAGTATATCTATTTATAGACTTCAATATGACTATTAAAAATTATTATATCATACAATTTCATGCAAATACAACTATCTGAAAAACATATTTTCATATAGACAAAATGTCTATAAAAGACTTATTTTTCTACAAACACAACTATATGATATACCATACATTTTTCTACAGACACAACTATTGTACAACTCTATTTCATACAAACAGAGCTCTCTACACAACAATTGCCCATAATTACTTTTAAGTATTTCAAAAAATTAAAGCCCAAATACGAAGACCTAGGTGTGCAAAAGTTTTTGTATTTATAGCTGATAATATGATTATTTAAAATAGTCATGCCGTACTTTTTCATAGAAACACAACTATTTATAAAAATTTTTTTATACAGACACAATTATTATCAAAATAGTTACTCGTAACTATTTTTAAATATTTCAAAAAATAAAAGTCTAAATATACAGTCTTAACTTCCCAAAGATCTATATTGTTCTAAGTTATAATATAATAGTTAAAAATAATTATGTTATATATTTTATCTAGACACAACTATCTATAAAAGGCCTTTCATTCAGACACAACTATCAACACAGTTACTCATAACTTTTTTAAATGTTTCAAAGAAAAAAGCCTAAATAATACTGACTTATGTTTGCAAAAGTTTGTGTATTTATAGGCTATAATATGACCATTAAAATTAGTTATATCATACCTCTTCATACATACACAATTATTTATGAAACACCTTTCAATACAAACCTAACTATTTTTAAATACTCTAAAAAATAAAAGTCTTAATACATGACTTTAAGTTTGCAAAAGTCTGTATATTTATAGCCTATAATATGATGGTTAAAAATAATGATATCACACCTTTTCATATCTATTCATGTAGACACAATTGTCCACAAAATAGTTGCTCATAACTATTTCTAGATATTTCAAAAAATAAAAGTCTAAATACAAAGACTTAAGTGCACAAAAGCCTGTGTATTTATAACCTATAATACAATTGTTAGAAATAGTTGTATCACACTTTTTATACAAACACAACTATCAGCAAAATACTTATTCATATAGACACAACTTTCTGTAGAGTAATTACTCATTACTATTTTTAAATATTTCAAAAAGAAGTCTAAATACATAGACTTAAGTAAGTAAATGTTTGTCAATTTATAGGATATAATATGACTATTAAAAATAATTATATCACACCTTTTCATACAAATACAACTATCTATAAAAGATCTTTCCATATAGATACAAACTATCTACTAAATAATTACTCATAACTATTTTTAAAAATTTCAAAAAATAAATGTCTAAATATTGAAAAAGCTTATGTATTTATAGGTTATAATATAACTATTAAAAATAGTTATATCACACTATTTCATATAGACACAACTGTCTATAAAGGCCTTTCATACAAACAAAACTGTTTGTTAAATAGTTATTCATAACAATTTTTAAATATTCCAAAAAATAAATATCTAAATATATTGACTGAAGTTCAAAAAAGTGTGTGTATCTATAGGAAATAATATGACTATTTAAAATAGTTTTATTACACATTTTATTATAGATGCATCTATTTGTAAAATACCTTTTTATAAAAATACAACTACTGAGAAATAGTTACTTTCTCAAAAAATAAACGCCTTAGCATACAAAATTTAGTTCAAAAAAATTAATGTATTTAAATATTGAATTTTGGGTGTCTCAAACTCGAATTAGAGTTTGAGTTAAAGTAGGAATCCAAAGTTGGATTCAGACTTATAATTGATTTGTAATATTAGGAGTTATAATTAGAGTAAAAATCAGACTCAGTAAGGGTCTATAAATATTTTAGTAATACATAGGGTTTAGTGGGGGGTAGTGCTAAGGTTGAACTAGAGAGAAATAGAGAGAATAGAGAGAAGAAAAGGAGTGTGTGTCAGCTTTCGTGTGTGGGTCTTTCTAGTGCTTATCGATGGTCTCTTGTGGTGGTTTCTCACGGTGTTCTCTTGGAGATTCTCTTTGAAGGTGGAGGCACTGCCAAGCCTTTGTGAAAGAGTTTAGTTGAGTAAGAAAGAGTACAATCTTTCTTATAGGCTCTTGTAAAGTCTTTTAATAGTGAATCTCTTCCTCCCCCTGTAGACGTAACCCAATTTTGGGTGAACCAAGTATATCATTGTGCCTTTTCTTATTTTTTTAATCTTACATTACTTCTCTTTTTTTTTGTTATTTGAGAACAAAATGATTCGTGAACCTTCTACTGTGAATCCCAATAATTGGTATTAGAGCCTAGGAGCAAACAACCAAAATGGTGAAATTCTTATTCGAGGTGGAGAAGTTTAATGGCAAAATAAATTTTACCTTATGACAAAAGAATATGAAGGTCAGGTGAGGCACAAGAACAAGCTAGTGGCACTTGCGGGAGGGAGCACGAGGGTAGGCTGGCAAAGGGCCACTAGGGCGCGGGTTGGCAATAGCAGGAGAGGCCGATGAAAGGCCATTTAGGGCTCTCAATCAATGATGATTGGGACTCAGATCAGTGGCGGGTGACCTTTGATGAGGTGCAGTAGGGAGTCTCAGCTAGGGCTCAATATGGCTATGCAGTTGGGAGGTGAAGGCCAGCAAGTGCAGGAATAGGATGCATGCGTGCACAGAAGGCAGAGCTTAGGTTGGTGAGCTAGGAAGCAACACAGCTGTAATTGGGGCTGGTCTTACTGCAGAGAGGGGGACATAATGAGGCCGTGAGATGGCTAAGGTTGTACGACAATGACAGAGAGTCACTTGTAGGTGGCACAACAATCGGAAGGTGGTATGATGGTAGCTACACATCAAAGTTGCGTAGCACCATGATGGCGGAGGTTTTGCATGAGCAACGTGCAAGAGTAGGCATGCAAGTAGGTTGCAAACATGGTCTGATAAGAGGGTAGTCAATAAAATGAGACAACTGTGCATGGATTTGATGAAGCTCATAACTTGGCAGCAACCATATTTTGAGGCAAACCAGCAACCAAAGTTTGGGAATCATGGCTAGTGATTAGCTGAATAAGCTAGTAGCCCAAGGGAAGGTGTTGGATGAGAGATGATGGCTAAAGCTTTATGATGATGGCATACCTGAGCTCAAGCCATGTTGGAGATTATTGAGTTTTGGGTATCTCGAACTAGGATTATAGTTTAAGTTAAAGTAGGAATCTAAAGTTGAATTCAGACTTATGATTGATTTATAATATTAGGAGTTGTAATTAGAATAAAACTCAGATTTAGTAAGAATCTATAAATATTTTAGTAATATATAGGGTCTAGTGGGGATAGTGCTAAGGTTAAACTAGAGAGAAATAGAGAGAGAGGAATAGAGGAAATAGAGAGAAGAGAAAGAGAGAGAGTGTCCGTTCTCATGTGTGGATCTTTCTAGTACTTCTTGGAGGTCTCTCGTGGTGGTTCCTCATGGTGTTCTCTTGGAGATTCTCTCTAAAGGTGGAGGCATTGACGGGACTTGGTGAAAAAGTTTAGTTGAGTAAGAAAGAGTGAAGTCTTTCTTATAGAATTTTGTAAAGCCTTTTGATAGTGAATCTCTCGCTCTCCTCGTGGACGTAACCCGATTTTGGGTGAACTACATATATCGCTATGCTTTTTCTTATTAATTTTTTATCGTGCATTACTTCTCATTTCTTGTGTTATTTAAGAACAAAATGATTTGTAAGCTTCCACTGTGAATCCCAACATTTAAAGGCTATCATATGACTTTTAAAATAATTATATTATACATTTTCACATAAACACAACTGTCTATAAAATATCTTTTTATATAGACATAACTGACTACAAAACACTTTCCCATAATGGTTTTTAAAAATTTCAAAAAAATAAAAATCTAAATACACATACTTAAGTTTGCAAAAGTTTATGTATTTATAGGCTATGTCATATTAAAAATAGTTAAATTGCATCATTTCATATAGATGTAGCTGTTTGTAAAACACCTTCTGATATAGGTATAATTGTTCATAAAATAGTTACTCATATTTAATTTTAAATATTCTAAAAAAATTAATACCTAAATACACAGGCTTATGTTCAAAAAGGTATGTGTATTTATAGCCAATAAGTGGACTTTTAAAAATAGATACATCACCTCTTTTTATATGGACATAACTATCAGTATAACTCTATTTCATACAGATATAACTATATACAAAATAGTTATTACTATTTTTAAATATTTTGACAAGGAAAAGTATAAATAGATAGACCTAAGTTCATAAAAGACTGTATTTAAAGGGTATAATATGATTGTTACAAACTATTTAATCACACTCTTTTATATAGATATATCTCTATATAAAATACATTTTCATATAGACACAACTGTCTGCAAAATAGTTGCTCATAACTATTTTTAAATACTCCAAAAAATTAAAGTCCAGATATATAGACTTAAATTCATAAAAGCCAATATATTTTATAGGCTATAATATAATTATTAAAAATAGTTATATTATATCTTTTCAAATAAACACAACTATCCGTAAAATGCCTTTTATATATACACAAACTTTCTGCAAAATAGTTACACTTAACTATTTTTAAATATTCTAAAAATTAAATTTTTAAATATATAGACTTAAGTTCTCAAAATTATGTTTGTTTATAACCTATATTATGTCTATTAAAAATATTTATGTCACATAATTTTATATTGACACAACTGTTTATAAAGCACCTTTTTATACAAATACAACTATCGACAAAATATTTACTCACAACTTTTTTTTAAATATTTGTGTACACAGATTTAAGTTTATAAAAGTCCATATATTTATAGGTTATAATATAATTATTAAAAATAGTGATATCATACATTTTCATAAAGACACAATTGTCTATAAAATACCTTCTCATACAAATATAACTGTTTGAAAAGTTATTACCCAAAACTATATCCAAACATTCCAAAAGGTTGATGTACAAATGCCTTCACAAAAGTCTATGTATTTATAGCCAATAATGTGACTATCAAAAATAATATATCACACCTTTTTATACTAATATAACTATTGGTATAACTCTTTCTCATATATACACATTATCTGTAAAATAGCTACTTATAACTATTTTTAAATATTTCAAAAACTAAAGTCCAAAAACAAAGACTTAAGTTTGTAAAATTCTATGTATTTATAGCCTATAATCTGACTACTAAAAATAATCATATCATACCTTTTCATACAAACACAATTATCTGTATAACACCTTTTCATACAAACACAAACTCTTCCCAAGGTTACTCCTTGAGTCCAAGTGAAGGCTTTTGAAATTTCCATCCTTTGCACTTTAATGACCTACATGGAGAGGATCGAATGGTTAGGAGAATCTTATATAAGGATTTCCAATCTTTTGTCTTTACTTAGGAGAACTTTTTTGACTCTTACTTTCTCCTATAGACAAATCTATTTTTAAATGGTGTCCTCTTCTACTCCCTTTGGCTCAAGAAGGAGACCTCCCACTTTAAGGGAAGAGGCAGCCCCCTCTATAGAGAAGAGATATACTCCATTTGATGCCTCAGAGTCGATGCTGCCACTCATGAGAAGGTCATTTTCACCCTGTGTAGGCTCAATATTAACCTCCAAGGGTGAAAAGCCATCCAGATCCAGCTTCGTGCCCATGCTGAGAGAGGCCGGGAAGCCAACAAGGGTCATTCTATGAGGGTGACTACTTTGGTCTAGTGGTGTTTTATTCCTCAAAGGCTCCTATGACCATCCTATCCTTGGCTTCAAGTGAGTTTCTACTTTTGATCCTCATCTCATTCCTGATGATTTTGATATAGATTTCTTATATTTACTCAATTTGATTATGAAATGCAATTTTGTAGGAATTGCCCACATCTCATTCATAAATGAGAGCTTGAAGTAGCAAAGGGGTATTCCTTCAGCATCTACAGTTCCTTCTACCAAGAGGCTTTCCAAGTTGAAGGCTCTTGCCCATTGCTAGCTAGTATATCTAGCCTTGGGAAAGAGAAAGAGAAAGAAGGAGGAGGAAGAGAGCTAATATACTAGTGAAGGGAGAGTGAGGAAGGGGTAGATGATACCTCATGCTCCTTCATCACCTTGCCAACTTGAGGTCATTAATGTCAACACTCAATCGCCTGCTCGTCGCTTGATGACAAAGAAGGTTGATTATGGTAAGGATGTCATTCTGCTCCTTCTGCTTCTCCTATTCATGCCAAATCATGAGGACAGTCTTCTTTAGAGGAGGCCGAGGCTAGGGAGTACTTCATTAGGGACTTTGGGGAGATGTCAATCCTACTTTAGCTCGGCTCCCTCTTGACCAACTCTTTCTAGAGGGAGTCAGGCCTCGCACCCTCATGAGTTTGTTTATTTCTTGCCTTTGTCTAGATATTCTATTTTTTCTCTTGTGTCATAGCCTAGCCTCAAGTTTGGCTATAGGCCTTGCAATCCTTTCGATATGTGTAGGGCATAGGTTTTATGAAGCTTGGGGGTTAGGCACCGCCATGAAAAGCAAGGTTGAGGAAGAAGTGGCCCTACTTTATTCTCAACTTGAGTCTCTTCAACTTAGCATGGAAGAGACCAAGAAGAAGATAGAGGAGGAGAAAAAAAATAGCCGAGCAAGAGTTGACTTTGTCTGGCTTACAAGACTAGGAGATTCAACATTGGGCTACCCCAGATAATGCCAAACTTGAAGCAATTGCCATGTACCTTCAGAATAAAGAATATGACAGTACTTTGAAGTTGATTCAGATGCAAGCCCTCTCAGAGTACAAGGCTAGTGATGAATATCTTTGGAAGAATGAGAAGTTGGCTACTGTATCCTTCAAAGAAGGACACCTCATCTATTGGGACATGGTAAAGCAAACTCACTATGATGCTGAGTTCAAGCTTGATGACCTTTGAGTTGAACTCGATGATGACTTGAGATTTGGCATCTCAAGTGGGAATTTAAGGATCTCATATGGAAGGAAATTGATGCATGAAGGTGAGAGAGGCCGAGGAGAGAGTTTCAAAGCTAGTCAATTAGTAAAGTCTTCCAAGCCTCTGCATACTTCTAACCAAGGTTTCAAGTTTCGGCCGAACCCAAAATGAAACCTTATATTTCATTTAGAGTTTAGAGTTTACTGTTCATCTCTTACAGGTGGTGGCAAGCAGAGTGAGTGCGCAGGCGAGCGTGGTGAGAGCGGCATGCACGGGGCAGGCGCAGGGTGTGCGGGGCTGCCGCAGGGTGCACAGGGTGAGTGCAGGGCGCCGGGCGCGAGCTTAGTGTCTGTGGGGCAAGCGTAGCACATACGGGGTGAGCGCAGTGCGCGCAGGGCAATTGCAGCACGCCGGCGGCGAGCTTAGTGCAACGGGCATCTTCGACATCTCTGCGGTGAGCTCAGCGCAACGTGGTATCTCCGGCATCTCCGCGCACAAGCTCAACCCTGCGCGACATCTCAGGCATCTCTAGTGAGCTCAGCAGCCGCGGCATCTTAGGGAAGTCAGGCTCAACTGGCGGTGAGCGCAGCTTGGCCGACGAGGGCAGCTCGGTCGGCGAGGGCAGCTCGGCCGACGAGCGCAGCTCCCCCCGTGCTCTCAGTTTAGGGTTTACTGTTCTCCATTGTCGGTTTATTTTATTTGGTTAATCACGGGCATGATTGTTGTAGTTGTTATTGTTGCTTTATTTTTTCCCATGGATCATGGGTCGATGGTTGTGGGTCAATGCTGATTGATTGATCAATTGTTCATCAACGGCAAGTGGATAGGCTTTATGGCTTATATATAGTTAGTGCAAACTGCAAAGTTTGCAGACAATATCATTTGAGATTTTGTGGATCTATTGGTATTCAGTCATTTCAGTTAAAGAGTTTTGTGGATCTATTTCTGTTTCAGTTGCCAAGATAAGAAATTTTCATATTGATAATTGATATATCATAAATAATAAGGTTTTCATGGTGAGATTTGAATTGAAATGAATAAATTATCTTCTTGCATGTTTCTATTATTGGCTCAGATTCTGAATATTTCTGTCTACAGTTCCTGGAAGTTAATC
The DNA here is from genome assembly GCA_005019695.1 of Trichopus zeylanicus subsp. travancoricus. Lineage (NCBI taxonomy): Eukaryota > Viridiplantae > Streptophyta > Magnoliopsida > Dioscoreales > Dioscoreaceae > Trichopus > Trichopus zeylanicus. Next base: position 320,382 of record RXID01014251.1, read on the forward strand.
TATTAAAAATATGTTAATAATGTATTTAATGATATATTAAATTATGTATTAAATTATTTATTAAATTATATATTATGTACTAAATTATGTATTATATATTAAATTATGTATTACATATTAAATTATGTATTAAGTTATGTATTTTGTATTAAAATATATTAAAATATTAATTTATGCATTAAATTATGTATTAAATTATGTATTACGTATTAAATTATGTATTAAATTACGTATTTTGTATTACAATATGTATTATGTATTAAGTTATATATTAAATTATGTATTATGTATTACATTATGTATTAAGTTATGTATTAAATTATGTATTATGCATTAAATTATGTATTAAATTATGTATTATGTATTAATTTATGTATTAAATTATGTCGTATCTATTATGTATTAAATTATGTATTATATATTAAATTATGTATTACGTATTAAATTATGTATTAAATCATGTATTATGTATTAATTTATGTATTAAATTATCTATTAGGTATTAAGTTATGTATTAATATTTTATGCGAAAATTATGTATTAAATTTAGAATGACAAAATTAACGTGAAAATTAGCTAATAAATCAAGAAATATGTTAGTAAATCCTAAACCCTAAAGCTTATATCCTAAATATAAAATTATTTATTCCTGTGTCCATTAGTTGGTATTTAATTATTTATTAATTAATTTATGTGAAAATAGAGTTTTTTCCTTAATCATAGATAAATTTTCTTCCGCCAATATTTGTTTTATTACTGCTACTGTTGTATTGCATATGACTTCGAAGCAAAACATGTCTCGCGATGACGGTATTGCATGGCAACACTATGAATTAATGGATATAGAAAATCGAAAAGTTCGTTGCAAATGGTGTGGTCGTATGCTTAGTTCTAGAATTACAAGATTAAAAGAGCATTTAGGAGGAGTCACCAGCTCAATTCGCCCATGTGAGAAAGTCCCGAATGAAGTGAGACAAACATTTCGGGCAATAGTACAAACCGGCAGGGAAAGTAGAAGAAAAGATAAGTCTAAAAAATCACACTTTGAGAAGAAACTTCTCAACCGCTGTAATTCAGATCCAAAACAAGTTTCTGATGATGAAGACGATGATACCGAGGTTTAGGAAGTAATTCGCAAAAGTCAAAGATTATATGAGAAAACTCAAGGTGGTACTGGCACTTCCGAGACAGTTCGTGATCGCTGAACTACTAGTTTTAGAGAACAACGTACACAGCGACACACACCTCCCCCTTCAGGAGTAAGAGGGGATTTTCATCTTCCTGATATCAGATCTATAAATATTTCTCTAATTGACCCATTTCTATTGAAACCAAGAGATGATACTCAGATAAATTTGAGAACAGCATCAACTGATTTTCGGAAGGCAAAACAGTGGTTGGGTAGAGCAGTATCTAATTTTTTTTTCTATAATCATGTTCCATTTCATTTAGCAGATGGCAGTTACTATCATGGAATGATACGTGCCACTAAGAGATTGGCCTAGGAGTTCCTCCACCAAGTGCTCATGAAATTTCTGAAAAGTATCTGAATCTTGAAATTGAAGAGATGGCTGCTTTTATCCAGACCTTCCATAAATATTGGGATGAATTTAGGTGTACCTTGATATGTGATGGATGGAAGACATAAAACAGTAAATATTTGATAAATTTTTAGTATATTGTCTTGAAGGAACCATTTTTCTCAAATCAGTTGACACATCAGGGGAGTCGAAGACTAGTAATTTCTTATATCTTCTGATTAATAGTGTCATTGAGGAGATTGGGGAATCAAAAGTGGTACAAGTCGTAACTGATAATGCACCTCCGCTGGTATATGCTGAAAAAAGTTAATGCAAAAAAGAAAATATCTTTTCTAGATATCTTGTGCAGCTCACTCTATTGACTTAATATTGAAAGATATGGGTAAGGATCCTAATATTAGAAAAGTGGTTGAGGAGGGTCAAAAGTTGACGTCATTTATTTATAACCATGCTTGGTGTCTTGAACTGATGAGAAAGGAAATAAGGGGATGAGAGATTATCAGGCCAAACATTACTCTGTTTGCTACATAATTTATTCCCTTGGATTTCCTGTATACTCACCAATAGACACTGAAGAGATTATTTATCAGTGAAGAATATGATAAGTATTATTTGAAGTTGAAACAGTCCGAGAAAATTCTTTCTAAAAATTTCTACAATCAAGTCTTAAATGAATAATTTTGGGAATCGGTTGAAAAAGTAATCAGAATCTTCAATCCATTAATTAAAGTACTTTGAATTGTTGACTCAGATGATCATTCGCAGATGAGATTCTTATATGAAGCAATAGAACGAGCAAAATTGTAAATAAGAAGACATATAGGAATAATTGAATTTTATAAATGGGAGAAGATTATTGATCGTCGTTGGGATAAAACATTATCCAAAGATATTCATGCTGCAGGTAATTGAGTAAAGAGTCATTTTATAGCACTTTACTAAGTTATAATGATACTATTGTTGATTCATATTTAATCATCTTTTAGGATACTTTCTGAATCCAATATTTCAATATGTCGATGAGGTCAACAATAGTAATACCATTCTCAAAGCGCTACATAAGGTAATCAAGAGGATAGAACCAGATATAAGAACAAGAATATTAACACTACGCGAGGTAAATTGTAAATCATTAAATTTTTTTACATAATTAAGAAAGTTTTTAACTTGAGTACGTTCATTAAATAGGTAGACGATTTCAAAAATAAAGTCAAGGACTTCAACACACAACAAGCAATTGTAGCTATTAGGGGTGATACTCATGGTATAATTTATATTCAATAATTATACATATTTACTAATTAAATTTATATCAACTTATTAATAATTTTTTCTCATAAATTATACCTAGATGGTGGAGTATTTATGGGCGGCATGTAGCACCTAATCTTGCAAAGATAGCCATTAGAATTTTTAAGTAAAATTATTTCAAGTTCACAATGTGAGAGGAATTGGATAACTTTTCGATTGATTCATACGAAGACGAGAAACAGACTTAAAATAAAAAAATTGGAGAAACTTATTTTCTATCATTATAACATGCATTTAAGAGCCCGAAACTTACAGAGGAGAACATCACCAGAGGATGAGATAATCAACTTGTCTGTCATATTCAAAGATGATGATCCTCTGATAGAGTGGATTCGAGAAAAAGAAGAACTTATCTTAAATCATCCTCAAACATAAGAAACTATTCACCATCTCTTAGACGAAAAAGTGGAAGAGGAAGCTAACAAAATACAGAATACTTCTGATATAAGTGATAGTAGCAATGGTGGTACAGTGGTGATGCCAATTTTTAACAATCACAATATGAGGACTTATCTTCATCTTTTCTACAGTAAGGAGGAAATGAGTTTTTGGACTCTAATTTATATGAAGGTTATGTGCCACAATATCCATATGATTCACATGGTAGACAAGATGTCAATCAAGGTCCAACAGACAATGCGAGCTCTAGCTACTATGACGGTTATCTTAGCGAGATGTCTTCTTTCAATCCAGGATATCATCAGTCAATGCAAGACCATACGACTTCATACTATCCACATACTAAATAATACTATCGATCACAACTCCATCGTACTGATAAGTATAGTGATGAAGAATACCAATCTCTTCGAGATCCACATCGGAATAGCATGTGGTTATAAGACATGGATTTATGCCATCTATGAAATGATGTTTTTATTATTATCTTAAATTAATATATTATTGTAATTTTATAACATTTAAATTTAATATCTATATGGTTTATTTTATCGCATGATAATTTATCTATTCCATTAACATAATTTATTATAATCTTTTCCTTCTGATGTATTTTTTATTATCTATTTTATATTCATAAATCTTGATAATTATAAGATATTTTTTTGGAAACAGATAATGGCAAATCCGGATGATTATATTATAATTCCAGACCAAGTTACATTGGAAGTAGGAAGAATAATTATGTCCATTCTTCGCTAAAAACTTATATTTTATCGTATAATGATTCCATCTTCAGCCTATGATATATTTGGGCAAGCTTTAATTGAGCAGGCATTATAAGACAGTGAAAGAGTAAATGATCAAATTTATCATGTCTCTCAACAAAATTCACTTAATGCTATCAATTAGCGTCTAACCGTAATTTCCCCTAAACACTATGCACAGTGTGATATTTATTTCTCATGGGTTATTAGACCACTTTTACTATGTGTTGTCAATGAATATGATTATCGTTTTCATTTTGGACCTTCGATGTATGGTTATACTTCAGAACCGCTGTCATGAGATCGCATAGAGCTAGTTGTTCTGGCTCGTATGCCTACAAATGCTCGTCCGGATCATCGAGGTATTGAATTTGTAATTCCACACCCAGATATTCTAAACTCAATTGATGATGATTAGTTGTATTATCGTATAATTTATAAATTATGTATGTGTGAAGTACATTTTAATGAAAAATTAAATTTGCTTATTTTAATTTTTAACTTTTAATAATATTCATATTCCTTCTTGTATGTTTTTTTAATACACTAATATATATTAAAAGTAGACTATATCAGTGACTAACTATCAAAATTAATTTTAATTAACTAAAATAATATTTAATATTATGATAAAATTAAGTATAAATTCATTCCTAATTTTTCAAATTTTTTCAATTTTTTTCAAATTTTTCCCAATATTTTATCGTATTTTTAATTTGAAGTCAAAGTACAGTTAAAATATAGTCAAACTCTGGTCAACATACAATTAATAACTAAAAAAAATCTTTCGGCCGAAACCGAAATGGCCGAAACTGAAACCGAAACGGCCGAAACGTATCAGTTTCACTGGGTCTCGAAACCGAAACCGAAACCGCAACTATAAACCTTGCTTCTAACTAATTTTACTTTCTTTTTCTGAAAGAATTTTTGTACTAGTCTCATCTCGGAGTTTAATAGAATTTTTATCTTTTTCTAACTCTTTATTTTCATTGGTTTGGGACTTTTTATTGAAGCCTTGTGACTACATCTTTGATCTTCATTGATCCCCTTCCAATATTTCCTTAAGCCTAGTACCTTGACTTATTGTTTAGAACTTGGGTTGATGCTTAAAGACTCACCTCCTTCAATTTTGCCCTCGAGCATTGAGGGTCGAGCACTTATGCCTTATGGTTGAGATCTTCATAGAGCAAAGGAGTTACCTTCTATTTTGGCTGGGTATTAGAGCATACGACTGAATCAGAATTTTTAGTAGCTTAATAGTTGATACCTTGGTCATGTAACCAAAGCATCGATTGGACAATAGGGCCAGCAAAGCCAGATTCTTTTAGTGATATCTTATGGGGTCACTAAAGCACCTGGTTGAATACTTAGGTCAGTAGAGTTAGGTTTTTAGAGTAATAGTTTTGGGGGGTCACCAAAATAGTTTGTTGGACACTTAGGTTGGCATAGCCACATCTTTGAAGTAATAGTTTGGTAGATCACCGAAATGCTTGGTTGGACATTTAGGCCAACAGAGCTAGGTTTTTTGGAGTAATATCTCGATAGAGTCATCGAAATACTTGATTGAATACTTAGACCAATAGAGTCAAGTTTTTGGAGTAATACCTTGATGGGATTACCAAAACACCTGATTAGACACTTAGGCCAATAGAAACAAGTTTTCTAGATTAATACCTTGGTGGAGTCACTGAATCACCTGCTTGCACACTTAGACCAATAGAGCCAGGCTTTTGGAGTAATGCCTTGGTGGGGTCATCGAAGTATCTAGTTAGACACTTAGGCCAATAGAGTAAGTTTTTTAGAGTAATACCTTAGTAGGGTCACCGAAGCACCTAATTGGACACTTAGCCTAATAGAGTCGATTTTTTGGAGTAATACCTCAGTGGGGTTACCGAAGTACTCTGTTGGAAACTTAAGCTAGCATAGCCAGGTTTTTGGAGTAATAACTTGATGGGATCACCAAAACACGCTGTTAGACACTTAAACTAGCAGAGCTAAGTTTTTGGAGTAATATCTCAATGGGAGGTCACTGAAACACCTAGTTGGACACTTAAGTCAGCAAAGCCAAATTTTTTAAGTAAGGTAATAAATAATCTTCTAAATTAAATAAGAGATTGTATTAAAGATAGAACCTTTTAATATTGTCAATATATCAAGTTCAAGGAGCACTTTACCATTCTGGTGCTCGATTTTGAATGTTCCTAGTCCTACAAACTAAGAGATCTTGAATTGGGCTATCCAGTTCAGAGATAGCTCTCCCAAAACTCGATTGTTAAGTTAAGCTTAGTGAAGCACCCAGTTTCCTGGTCACAGTTCATAATTATTAACTCAATCATTGTAGTATCAGGTTACTCATCGCTGGTTCTTGACTATCATGGTATATGCTTTCTCCTAAAGTTCTAAGATGTGGTCTCTCTCAGCTCAGAGATTTGCCTTGTTCATCTTGGGATTGTAAGTTTTAACTTATGGAGATGTAAGACCAATCTCCACTGGTATGACCACCTCGACTCCTAGGCTAGCATAATGTTGCCATCCAAGCAATAGCTCAGTGTGACCACAAGATATGTTATGGTTCTTCAATTCAAGCACCCCTTGCTTTTATACTTAAATAAATGGTTTAGTTTGTTATCTCAGTTAAACCAATAGATTAGGGGTGCACCACTGAGGTGAACCTCTACCTCATCTAAAGGTTACTACAGTACTCCTTAAATCTTATACTATCAAACTATTTTTCATTATTAGTGACTAGGGTCCACGAGAGTTTGAACCTGCAAATCACATTCTACTAGAGAAACTCTTTGATTTTTCCTTTTAGTGTTTATTACCAGAGGCTCGCTTCCACCCACTTAGTGAAGCAGTTGATAGTTACCACCAAAAACTTCCCCTATCCTAAGGCTATTGGAAAAGGACCTACAATATCCATTCCCCATTGATTGAAAGCCCATGAAGTTTGAGTTTGCTAAAGTTGAACCATTGGATCATGGTATACCGAGGCATATCTTTGGCGTTGTTTGTATTTAGAAAAGAACTCAGATGCCTCAAAAGCCATGTTGAGCCAATAATAGTCTTATATGAGGAGTTATATATGAGAGCTCATCCTCCACCATGGCTTCTATATATCCCCTTATGAACTTTGTACATGGCATTATTTGCCTCCTTGGATCCCAAGTAGTGAAGAAGTGACCATGTGAGAGACCTTTTATGCATCACTCCGTCTATTACTACAAAGTTTGGAGCCAACCCCCTGATCCTCTGAGCTTCGCTTGAATCTTTGAGGAGTTTTCCTTCCCAGAGATAGAAAATTATGGGGTCAAACCAACTAGATTTGGCACTTACCATATTTACCTTGGAGGTTTCTAAATAGCTCAGTTAGAGGAGATTTTCCACAAAAATTTGCCTCGATGCCAAGTTTGATGAAGCTAAGGCTAGCCATGCGAGGGCATCTACTTCTATGTTGCTATCCTAAGGTACTCAACATATTTCTACCCAATTCATTTGGCCATGAGTTTTTGTATCTTAGCTAGGTATGGAACCATGGTGGTGTCTTTCACCTCATAATCCTCAGTAACCTACAAACAAATAAACTAGGAGTCCCTATTTATCTTGAGATGTCAGTATTCTTGGGTATCATGACCATGCTCTCGGTGAAAATGACAATATTTTATCTTAGCAAGATTTTGCTAAGCTATACAGATGGGCTAAGGCCTTTGCCAAAAGTCTCAATGTTCAATCTGAGGAAGGGCTTTGGACCTAAACTTATACAATGATGTATAAACTTGGAACTTGGGTTGACACTCCCTTCATCAGGTTCTTTGCTTTTTTGACTCGGAAACTTTAGCCTCCCTAGGTTCTTTCTCTTGCTTACTACTAGCCTCAAATTTCTTCTTAGCTAAAATAACTTCTTTAATATCGATGTGCTCTTAGATTAGCAAGATGAACTCCACTAGAATTTTTGGAGGTCGACCGGCCATTTCATATGCTACTTGACATATCAAACTCCATTGATTGCAATAGTGAGGATGATAGAGTTGTCCAAATCAGTCATTTCCAACCAAGCCTTTTTAAAAAGCAAGCTAAGTATTGCCTGAGGCTTTCGCTTTCCTTCTGCTTTAGTGTTAGCAAGGTCACTTGTCCATCATATTTTTAATAAATAATTGAATAATTTGGAAGCCCTATGTACCAAGATTGGGCTAGGCCCTGCAGGGCTGTAGGAAATGTCTTGCACATGGCAGAGTCATATACGCATTATAAAATCATGGTATCTCAGAACATGTTGACGTAATCCATTGGGTCTTTCAAGTCATCATATATCTTGTATGAAGCCTACCAAAACTTTGCCTGAATAGGAGAATATGTCATTTCAGGGATCAAAGGAGTTTCGTACCTCATGTGGCTTAGATGACTTAGGGCTCCAAATCTATCCTGAGGTGCACATGCCATAGCCTCTTTCTAGGCATTGTAGGTATCTCTAGCCAACGCTCAACTGGCATGTAGAAAACATGTGACTTCATCAGCAAGATCATAGGTGGGATTGTAATCGCTGTAGTCCCTCAAGGGGTAATATTGGAGGGAAAATGCTACAGCTCATGCATTTGGTTTGGCAAAGTGCCTCAGGTTGGAGCTAGACTCTGTTGCCACTACGCTTGCAAAGTCTACATAGTGCTTGAACCTCCAGTAGTTGCGTCATCTTCTATATGATGGTGGTCAGGGTTTGGAACTTCTGCCAGCTCACCAGATTGGTAGACCCTAAAAGTACTTCAAGTACTGTTTGTAGGGTAGCACCACAAGGATGAGGGGGTGTCCTAGGCATCAAAGTAACTTGTTGAGCAGGTGCACCTGGCCCATTTGATGAGTTATGCAGTTTTGCTAGTGTGGAGCCATCTACCCCTAGGCAGATTCTTCAACGATGAGGGGCATGCTGCCTTGGTTGAAGATCATAGAAGATCTTTTTGATTAGCCGAAAAGAGAAGAGGAACAGTATCTCAATTGAAACATCAATTTATTGATGGAGCTTAATTCTCTACCAATTTCAGTTCAAGAGACTCCTCGAGATTGATCTGTTAGGCTGCTCTTCTACTAATCTACAATAAGAAAAAAGTGAAGAAGACAACCGGTAACTCTCCAGTGGTGGCCACTCCGACGCTCAACTCAGTTGTGGGCACACAAAATATATTATAGAAAGGAGAGAGGTATCCTCCTTTACCTTTTCAAAGGTGGTCATATTTTATAAGTTATGGAGCACATCTAAATCTCACAATTAAGAGTCATAATCTCTTCGAAGTACTTGTGATAAGTTATTATGAATCCCGAATTTATTGGGATTTCTTTCTGGATAATAGTTCATACCGATTTGGACTCTAGTCTACTTGTACCAAAGTATCCGAGCTTAATGGATACTCAATATAATTTCTTTTAAGAATCTTTAGTTGAGGACACCGAGCTTCTCACACCTCGGTGTTGAAATAAGTCGGGCCTCTTGCAGCCTATGTGGCAAGATCTCTTCTCGGCTTGGCTCTGAGGTGACTCCTTCACCTTGGATGTATTGACTTATGACCTATCTAGGATTTGGTTCTCATTGACCTTTTGACTCAATTGATTTACTTTGGTATATCATCAAACACATTAGGTGATATAACTACTAAGGATTGCTAAAATCACCATTGCATCACCTTAGGGTGTCAAGACTTCCTTTGGGTCTTTATTGAGAAGACTATGTCTTCATAGTCTAGGTCATAATGTTGCCTTTTCACCTTTTGCTACCCTCCAGCAGCTGAATGATGCTTGCTAGTTGATGTTGAAGCTTTACCTCAATTCAGAGGTTTTCCAAGGATCATATTAAGGTATCCTTCAATCCAAGGGTAGCATAATTCTACCCGGGCTGAAGTTGTATGTCCCTTAGTTTGATCTATGGATGTCACTGCTCTCATGGTTTGAGGAGGCATAGTTGAAAGATTGTTGGAATCCTCCTAATTCTAGGGAATGAGACAGAACTAATTTTAATTAAACATCAATTGTTATAGGATAGTCATCGAGATTTGTTCACCAGTGGTTTTGGTCTAGGATAATCATCGAGATCAGATCTGCTAGGCCTTTTTTTTGTCAATCTTAAGAAGAAGAAAACTATGAAAAAGACTATTAGAAGCTTTCCAATGGTGATTGGTTCAACATACAAACAGTTGCAAAATAAAAATAAAGAGTGAATTAAAGAAATTGACATTAATCCTTTATCTTAACAAATACTCTAATATTTATAGCACATAGCGATGGTTCGACATATTCATAAATTTCTTGATCTTAGTTGAGATTTTCATCTAATTCCTTGTAGTTGATTGTTGTCAATCATGAATCCCTCGGGATTGCGTTCTGGTGGATAATTTATGCCTATATACTAAAATCTTCAGACGAGCTATTAATGCACTAAGGTTATCGAGTTTCGTGGCCACCTCCGGGTGATTTTTTATTGAACTCACTAAGTTGTAACCGACTTGCTGGTGAACTCATTTTGGGACTTCAACAAATCCTCATTAATAGCTCGCTCTCCAAATACTGCCTTCAGTTCTTTGATCCAACTGACTTGATTTGGTGGACCATCAGTTTACTTATGCAAAAAGCTAATCATGATATTAATATATTTAAAAAGAAAAACAATTAATGTGCATATATGATAAAAGATGGTGTGTTTTTGCTTTCAACTAATTATGTTTAACTTTTAATACTAAATGCATTTTCTTGGAATTAATATATAAATTCAATTAAAATATAAGATTTAGGGGTTTGCATAAATTACCCCATAAAAATTGCATGCTTATTAACATATTTATATAGTGGTAGAATGTAGATTAGTGAACAACTCTTTATTTTTTTAGAGTCAGTAATAAAATACCAATGATTGTTAATAAAAAATATGATATTTTTGTAAAGCACTTATGAAGGTTTTGACTCTTATAAATTAAATAGTGTTATTAAAAAAAATTTATTATAAAAATATATACACATGCATACGTGCATATATATTTAAAAATTTTTATTTGTGTATATATGCAAAGGATTCAATCACGGAAAGAAGAGAATTAGTTTTTAACATATTTTTTTTCCCAAGTATTATTTTTTTAAAATTATTTTTAGAAAAATAAAGTCTAAAAAATTGGACCAAAGAAAACTTTTCTAGAAAAGCTGCTCTATGGGCCGGCGAGCCTGTTCGAAGCCCAGTAATCAACACATTTACACACTCCTTGCTCGCGCGCACTTCTTTACCCACGAACATTAGGAAAATGGGAATAACCGTCTGTTCCTCTTGCAAAACGAATACTCGAAAGAAGACCAAAAAAGAAACCCACCAATTAGGAAGGCCACGTCGGATTTGAGGTAATAACGTGGCGCCCAAAGGAAACGCACATACCGCGTAGTCGGCGCCGCTGGGGATTAGCGGTACGAAACAAGGGAACCGAAAAGCCGACCAGCAATGTTTGACACCCTTCTAATCCGGGCTCTATAAAAGTAACATCCCATTGAGCTCAAGTTCCCTCTCCCCCACTTGCTAGGGTTTCTCTCGCTCCCTACTCCGCCTGCGGCGATCGCGGAGGCGACGACGACGATGAGCGGAGACAAGAAGCAGGACAGCCTCAACCTCGCCGATCTGGGGACCGCCCTCCCCACATCCCACCCCGGTTTGACATTTTTCCCGAGATTTCCCGCCGTTTCATCTCTCTTTGGTTGCTTGTTGAAGTGGTTTTCGGGTGGATTTGTGCAGAGCTCAGCGCCGAGGATCGGGCTGGCCTCGTCGATGCTCTCAAGGTGGGATTTCTTTGTCAATTTGTTGGTCGTATTTTCTTTGGTTTTGAGGTGATTTTGATGGGTTTTTGTTTTGCAGAATAAGCTGAAGAGCCTCGCGGGACAGCACGCTAATGTGCTGGAGGGGTTGCCGGATAAGGTCCGGAAGCGCGTCGAGGTGCTCCGGGAACTTCAGGTTTGGTTTCTTTTCCTTTGTGTGATGGCTCGGTTTGAAGTTCTATGTTGAATTGTTTCTTTTGGTATCTGGGGCTTACAGTGTTATGTCTCGATACGAGCCATAACCGTGGGATTATTGATTTCATGTGACTCTGGTAGTCATGGTTGATTCTAGCGATTGTGGTATCCGAAGCTTTCTAGGGTTCATGAATTATGGTGCTGTTGATTTTGTTACTGTAGATATTTCTATCTTTTTCTCTGAACTTGCAGTGGCCTTTTAGGATCAAACCCGTATTTAGGATACAACCACAGTTTTTCTTATGGTTTCTAACCATTTTTTTGTGGTTTTCTAGCTTGATCTTGTATGCAATTTAATGCTGCAAGGTTTTATATTCCTGGCAAGATCTTATTCTTGTTGGCATATAATATGCTTTTGCTCTCCAATATGCATTTTGTTAATTGTTTTCAGGGGTTGATTAGGAGGTCACTAATGATGGTTTGTGCATCTTTACTGTTTTAAGGAACCATCTATAACCATAGCTGCTATAATTGGAGAGTTTTGAAAGGGCAACACCAGCTGTTAGAAGAAAAATGCAACCTTAAAACTATGCTGAGTCTGGAAATAGTATTTATTGCGGCTTACATTTGTGTTCAAAGTTTTGAGTGGTTGCATCAAAAGGAAGCTGAATCCATGTCTTTGTAACTTAAAGGACATTGTTTTCCATATAAATTTCTGTATGTTTCTTCAAAAGTTATTCCTCGTCCAGATGCAACTATATGGCTTCAAATGAAAGAATCATCAATGAGCTTGTTTGGCCATGCTTCCACTGTACAGACTGTTTTGGTGCAATGGCCAAGTTATATGACTTTGTTGTGGCTTATTCAATATGATTTGTTTCCTTTTTGCAGATTTTCCTTGTAGAGTTTATGTTAGCAACTCTTGCTGCCTTGTGGAAGTATGCTTTTGTTTAATAATGTGTTCCAGTTAAGAGAGCCACATTTTTTCCTTTTGAGTTCCATTGTTTTTAGACTTCTTGGTTAGTATTCCATGTTTATTGTTTGTCACTACTGCCATTTAAGCCAGCATAATGATCCCAGTAGATGTTTTCTACAGCCAAATGTTCTGATTTACATTTGGCCAGTTAATTTATCTGCTTGTTAATGATGATTTTGGCTAAACTTTGAGCTTTCTTTTACTGGAAGAATTAGATGTTCTAGTTCTTTCTTGTACATATCGAAATTTGTTGATTTGTTATTTTTGTTTTTGATGTATTTTTCTCCAGAGCCAACATGATGAGCTACAAGCTAAGTTCTTTGAGGAAAGAGCAGCACTTGAAGCCAAATACCAGAAGCTTTATGAGCCGTTGTATACAAAGGTATGCTGGTTGTTGAGTAAGATTCTTGTTTTCAGATAATGCTAGTCTTTCATGGTATGTTGGCTATCAAGTTGTGTTCTTATCTCCAAATAATACCATTCCCCTGTTATATTTTTTGCGATGTTTCGTGGGATTGAAATTTTATCCTATTGAATATATCCCTTCACAAAAACTGTTTTGTGTGCCTTCTCTATTCTCTAAATTAGAGCAGTGAAAATATCTTTGTCAATTCTGGTATTCACTCTTTTTTTTTTTTTTTTTCTTGTCTTTCCTTATAGAGATGTGAAATTGTAAATGGGGTGGTTGAAGTGGAAAGTGTTAAATGTGAAACTATAGAAGAAACCCCTGCTGAAGATAATACCATTGAAGGTTTTTGTGATTAACTTGAGAATTCTTAATGTTTCTCATTTAAGTCTATTGCTTATTTTGCTCCTGCATCACAGTGAAAGGTGTTCCTGATTTCTGGCTCAATGCAATGAAAATGAATGAAGTGCTGGCTGAGGAGGTAACGAATATGCCATTGCTCTGTTGGATATACACACATGGCATGCATTGCATCTCGAAGAGAGTATTACAGATCATTCTGTTGTATTTTCATTAATATTGTTATTTTGATTTAGATCCAAGAGCGTGATGAAGCTGCACTAAAGTTTCTAAAAGATATCAAGTGGTATAGAATTGACAATCCAAAGGGTTTCAATCTAGAATTCTACTTTGAGACTAATCCTTACTTCAAGAATTCTGTCTTGACCAAAACATACCACATGATTGATGATGATGAGCCCATTTTGGAGAAAGCAATTGGGTAAAGTTTTTCTTTTCAGTTTGATTGATGTCATTCAGTCAATTTCTCAGTGGCTTAGAAACTAATCACATTTTCTATGGCATTTTTAGGACCACGATAGAATGGTATCCTGGAAAATGCTTAACACAGAAGCTTCTGAAAAAGAAGCCAAAGAAAGGATCAAAGAATGCAAAACCGATCACAAAGACAGAAAATTGTGAGAGCTTCTTTAACTTCTTCAACCCTCCACAAGTACCAGAAGAGGACGAAGATATTGATGAAGATGATGTAAGTCATCGTACTTGGATATTTAGTAAACCACAAGAGAGTGGATTTCTCCATCAGGCAGTAATTTCCTTTGCCATTTCATTTTTGCAGGCGGAGCAGCTACAGAGTCAAATGGAGCAAGACTATGATATCGGGTATTGCTCTCTTTCTCTACAGAATTACATCCCTAGAAAAATTTCTTAGGTTGCTAGAAGATAACGAAGAGATCCTTTTCTGTTCAAATATGACATCTTTTGTGTGCTACTCTTGCAGGTCTACTATTAGAGACAAGATAATACCTCGTGCTGTTTCATGGTTCACTGGAGAGGCTGTTCAAGGTGAGGATTTTGAAGACTTGGGTGATGATGAGGAAGATGAGGATATTGATGATGAGGAGGAAGATGATGAAGAGGAAGATGATGAGGATGAAGATGACGAAGACGAAGAGCAGCAGCCTAAAACACGGAAGAAGGTGAAGTTTTATTCTGTTGATTTTCTAATTATTTGTACACTGTAAAGCACTTGTCGTGCCACCCTTTTTTTTTTTTCTTTCCTGATTTTGATGTAATGAGATTGATAGATTTTTGGTTTAGCAATGCTAAACCATTGACTTGTGGTGATTGCAGAAGTCAGGAGGAGCGCAGGCTGGGGTAGGGCTGCAGGTTGATCGGCCAGCAGAGTGCAAGCAGCAGTAACTGTTTTGGTATTGAAATAGTTACATCTGGTTATCATTGTGGGTATTGTTGTTGTGTTCATTTGGTTGAATGGGGACTATTCTAGTCTGATTTCCTGTTGGCATTCTGTTTCGAGAAATCATGGTGATTGGGATTGGGGTTGGGGGACTAGAGTTTTGCTACCCGTCTTATATAATATTGGTTTGATTTCTTTATTTTTTTGTTGTTTGTATTTCTATATATTCAATCTTTGGCTTTAGTTCATGTCTTTTGTCTCAAATTCATAACCTTCAGGTTAAAATGCAAAAAATAACTTGTATTGGTTTTTTAGTCCGTCTTGTTGAGGAAATGCGAGATCTAGATATAGTACAACTATGTATCTGGATTACACAACCTCTGGAACTTTACATTAGGCGGGAATTTGCAGTGGGTGAACTGTAGGAAGTACTTAACAAAGGTCGTGTGATTTGGATCGTTGAGAAGGGCGATGATCATCACTTGGGCTTCAAATTTCTACTACCAAATTTGTGGTTAAAATATTATCGTGATTCCCCAATTCAATTAGTTAATTGCGATACTTAAGGTGATGGTCGCTTCCCAAACGGTCTTTCTAGTGGATGTTAACTTACAAGTTCAAAAAATGTATGAAAGATATTTGACTAGAAAAATGGAAATAAAAAAGTGACTTGAGTAGTACGTTGTAAGTTAGTAGTGCTGGGGTTTAACAACTGACTGACAGTACCTTGTAAGGCATCATCTGCTTAAATCAATGAAACACTTTTTGAGTCACAGCTATGACTGCATTCATGGTAAAATGATTCAGCAGACGAACAACGAATAAATGTACCTCCTTTAGAAGGATTCCCATCTTGTTTTGAAATGTGTAGTCTTTAGATCGTGAGACCACCGAATTCACAATCCTGATGATAAAGTTGGTCCGTTTTCTGGGTTGATAGTATCTGATCAGATTTGATGAACTCACAGTACAGTTGCTGTCAACTCGGATTGATGTCGTGAAAATGTATAATTTGCGCCATTAATAATATGCAACTTGTGATTAGGAATAAGAATGGCGAACTCCAAAGCATCTCCCACTGCCACAATTTCATCTGCTGAAATCATGAATAGGCAAGACACTGCATTCGCATGAAATGAATTGTTAAGAAATGAAGTATACTATAATTGCAGATAGTTTAAATGCCTTGCAGTAATTGGAATGCTTTGAAAAAAATCATAATGTAACCTGTTGCCAAACTGGTCACTAGATACAAATTTTCCATGGATAATAAACTACAACCATATCTCACAAAAAGAAAATTAAAAAATAAAGATAAAAAATTGTTTCCGACAAAGTTTGAATCAGCACTTCGAAATCACACCTCAAATCCCAATAAAACTTTCTAAATAAATTACAAAAGTTTGCCAAAGTGTCTTTCAGAAATGAAACACTTGTCTTTGACTATATATAAGACCATTTGACCTATGTACTCCACAAAAATTAATCCAAATTCTGTACAGCAGAAACAAATTGTTATATCCACGCTATGTTTACAAATACGTGGAATTCATCAGGCAAGGTTACAATATACACTTATCATTTTAAGTTTCAATTGAATAGTCAATTATTAATTTAACAGGATTCAATTGTAGCGCCAGCAACTGACGAAAATAAGTGGAAAAAAATTTCTGCTACTGCCTAAGATCCGTAAGGTGTGTAAGGCAAAACATTTTTCAGCAAAGGTGCAGATCATAGAATCAGCAATTACTTACTAGCTAATTAAGATTCACAGATATGTTTTGACGATATATTTAGCTGAAAAATAGCCGAATCGAAAGTAAATGGGACCTGACCTATGGGCCAAATTGCTAATTAAGATAACAAAGGTATTGGCCTTGAGGCCATCATATGAGGTGGCGTTGCCAAGGTCAAGTCGCTCGGCAACATTATTTGTGCTCATCCGACAGACACTCATCTCAATACCTACAAAAAAGTATAATGAGCTGAGGCTGGCCGAGTATTCATGGAAACCGAAGAATAAGGATCTCGAGAAAAATTGTCAATACTGAATTCAGAAGTCATAGCAATCAAATAAGGAGAGTTTGGTATAATCAATATTAAAAATTATAGAGCTCCAAATCCACAAAAAGACCTTCTTAGTGTATAAATCACTTGGTACCCATAAAGGTAAAGGGATTCTCTTAGGAAAACATTGACGAAATATTTTCTAACTTGAGTGTCGGAGCAGCCGTCGCAGAAGATGCTCTCGGCAGTTGTCGTTATAGTCCTTTCTTTCTCTTGCAAATTTCTAGAAGGCAGCCTAGTGGATCCGATGTTGAGGAGCCTCCCAGACTAGAACTAGTGTTGAATTGAGCTTCGTCAATAATTGGTACTTTCATTAAAATTTTGCTCTTCCTTCCTTCTCTGTTAATGTCAGAGATTTTCAATGGCTTTTTGATAATGTCTTCTAGGGAGCCAAGGCTCTCGTCGTCCAAGAATATGCTCGGAGGATAACCAACCCTCGTGTCAGCAGAGTCGCATAAGTCACTTGGCAAGTTAGACAGATTGGTGTAGTAAGCCAACTGTGACCCAAACACTTGCCATAGCTTTAGGGAGCCCTTTTACAAACGGTCCAAGAGGCATCGATAGGTCCCTCTAATATGGTGGAACGACATGAGTTCCAAATCCTAACTATCTCCATTTAGTAAATAATGTAGTTGCTTGAAACCCAAGTACAAGCTATGCAGAATCTATAAATTCAGCAACAACAATTAGGCCTAAACAATGCAAATCCTTCGAGTTCATAATGCCTAGTAGAAATTTTCAATTTAGGCTCTAGTGCCAGCCCAAGATGCTACATTGAATTAATACCATGAATTACAACCGCACCTTGACCCCCATGCATAACACCATCAATGAAACCATCATTACCCCTTGATAGTAATTCACTTTGGTACCAAGCTTCAAGGGATTATAATAGATATGACCCAACCTATAATCCGATCGATGAGGCCACATACCATATGCATGACAGCTATGCACCAGGTAGGGCAGTGTCGTGTTCCCAAGGGAGGCCATGTCACATCCAGTTCGAGGAAGGTCATGGGCACTGGGTCACCCTCACCAAACAAGGTACAGTACTTCTTTAATTCCCAAAATAGCATACTCTCTAGTGCAATCAAAGTTTCATCAACCTTCCTACGAGATGTATGATGGTTCAAAGGATTTAGCTGATCACATTAGTACCTTATAGAATGTCAGGATTCTGCAAGGGGCGACTCTATTATGTATAAAGCATTCTCGATGACGTTGCAAAACCCGGCTAGAGTATGGTACTTTGAACTCCCAAGAATACAATAACTTATTTTGATGACTTGGCAAATAGGTTCATGAAGTAATTCATCTTGTTGGTCCCTTGATGAAAGGACCTATCTACACTTCTCATATTGAAACGAAAGAGAAAGAGAGCTTAAGAGAATATCTGGCCCAATTTAACAAAATTTGACTAAAAATTACTGAGATAGATAGTTCTATTGTCCTTACTACTACAATCAATGGAATCAGTAAGCTTGGGTGGCCTATGAGATGGCCCATCAACCCCTATGCAACTTGATGAAATTCATCCAACTTGCTGTGAGCACATAGATGTTGAAGAAGTGATCCTAGTAAAGAAGAAATTTGAAGGCAATGACAAGAAGAGAGAATCTTGGAAGAACAAGCCTTTCTAGTCGAAGAGTCAAACCACCAAAAGGAGGGAGTGGAGGCTTGAAATTCAAGCTTATACCCTGTTAAACAACTCAATACTTGAAGTTCTAATGCAAATTAAACACTGAGACTTCTTGTGAAAGCCTCAACCCATTGGCACTGCTAAGAAAATACCTCGACAAGTCTAGGTACTATCATTTTCATTGTGATTATGATCATTATATAGAAAAATGCAAATATCTCAAGGATGAAATCGAGAGATTTATCAAAGAATACCACCTTGAGTAGTTTGTCGACCAATGTGAATGTGTTGAAGAAGCTTGCATGTAGGGGAACCATCAACAAACTTCGGTGGGGTGTGGGGGGGGGGGGGGGGGGTGGTAAGGGCGGGAGGACTTGAAAGAGGAGGTGCAGAAGAGATACCATTGCAAACTTAACTATGGAGACATAGTTTTCTCCTCCAAGGACCTAGAAGGAATTTTTTTTCACACCCCATAATGATGTATTGGTGATCTCGGTGATCATAGATAGCTACACCACTCATCATATCATGATAGAGCAGAAAGTTTGGTAAATGTCTTATTCACTCGAGCCTAGGACCAAATAAAGACTGAGTAAAAGCTGAAGCTGTAAATCTAGATTCACGGGGGACTCAATTACCCCACTTGGTGTGATCAACTTACTCCTCACCATTGGAGAAGATCCTAGGAACACTACAATCAAATCAAAGTTTGTGGCAATTTAGACATGTTCCACCTATAATGTAATAGTGGGATGACCAACACTTAATCAGTTCTAAGTGATAATTTCTACCTTTTAGTTAGTCATGGATTTCCCACTAAATAATTCATAAGTGAAGCGTGGGGGGACCAATGCATTGCTAAAAAATGTGAAATATCCCATTCCTAGAAAAACAAGGGATTGGCAATGGCAGAGATCAATGAATCCATCATCAAGCCAAAGAAGGGGCATGTGGAGCCTCTAGAACAGCTCGTTAGCATGGTCATCGATGAAGGCTATGAGAGGACACTAAAGCTTGGGGCGAATCTCATAGAGCCTTTATGTACCAAATTACAAGAGCTCCTAAGAAGGAGCCAAGATGTTGCATGGACCCCTAAGGACCTCCCAAGTATTGACCCTTGGTGGCACAACACAAACTCACAATCATAGAAAATCATAAGCTGATCAAGAAGAAGAAGAGGCACTTCACCCTTGATTACCAGAAAGCTTTCACCACAAAGGTGAGTAAACTTCTCAATGCAGGATTTATATAGGAAGTTCACTATCCTAAGTGGTTGGCGAATGTGGTGATATTAAAAAAATCTAATAGTAAATGGAGAATGTGCATTAACTTCACCGACTTGAATAAAGCCTACCCAAATGATAGTTATCCTCTACTTAAGATTCATCAGTTTGTTGAATCTACCTCAGGTCACCAACTCTTGAGCTTCTTGGATGCATTCTTGGGCTACCATCAAATTCAAATGCATCACAATGACAGGGAGAAAATCACCTTTATCATAGATCAAGGTACCTTTTGTTACATTTCAATGCCTTTTGGACTAAAGAATACAAGGATAACATACCAAAGAATGGTGATATGCTAGTGAAAAGCCTCCATGCCAATGATCATTTAAAAGATTTGGAAGAGACTTTTGATATACTTCGAAAGTTCAAGATGAAGTTGAACCCAAAGACGTGTACTTTTGGAGTAGGCTAAGGAAAGTTCCTTGGTTATCTTGTCTTTGAACATGGAATAGAAGCCAACTCTAAAAAGATTGAAGTAATTGTGGGAATAAAGCCTCTGAGCTCTATCAAAGAAATACAAAGACTCACGGGTCATTTGGTTGCACTCAATCACTTTCTATCTAGATCAAGAGAGAAGTGTTTGCCCTTTTTTAAGGCACTCAAGCAAAGCTCAGGATTTTGAATGGATGGAGGAATTTGACCAAGATTTCAAAAACCTCAAAAATTACTTAGCCAAATTGCCTTTACTGGCGAGACCTAAATCAAACAAGGCACTCTTCCTCTATATAATTGCATCAGATCAACTAGTCAATTTGGTATTAATGTGATTAGGGTGACAAAAAACACCCCATATACTACTTGAGTCAAGTATTTACAGGTACGAAGGTTCGGTACCCTCTGTTGGAAAAGCTATCATACATCATGGTGCTAGCAATGCAAAAAATCTGCCCCTCATTTTGAAGCTCATCTAGTTATAGTGCTCACCAATCTCCCACTTCAACAAATATTGTAAAAGTTAGAAACCTTGGGGAGACTGCTTAAGTAGTCCATCTACTTAAGTCAATTTGATGTGACCTTTGAGGCTCGGAAGACTATCAAAGCCCAAGCTTTAGCAAACTTCTTTTGTGGAGACTACTTTATACCTATCAGGACCAAAATCCAAGCCATAGGAGGTTTAGGTAGACAACTCATTTTGTGAGTCTCATTGTAGGGTTGGTGCCATCCTCCAGAGTTTGGATGGGAGAGTGGCTGAATATTTAGTCTAACTTGAATTCAAGTCCTCAAACAATGTTGTGGAGTACAAAGGATTTCTCCTTGGATTACATGTGGCATTAGTGGAAAGGGCTAAAAAATTGAAAGTATTTAGTGGCTCATAGCTTGTGTGTTTGTAGATCACTGGAGAATATGGGTGAAAGACACAATCATGGCCCAATACCTAGATGAGGTACAAAATGGCAAAAATGTACTAGGTGAAAATCTACTAGGTACCTTAAAATAGTAATGTGGAGGTAGATGCTCTTGCTTGGCTAGCCTTGACTTCTTCAAATTTGGTACCAAGGTAAATTTTTGTGGACAATCTTTAGTAGCCTAGCTACTTGGAGACCACTGAGGTGAATGTAGTGGACACAGAGCCCAACTGGATAGGTTCCATTATCTCCTACCTCAAAGATATGTAACTTTATGAGGACCCAAAAGAAGCCCAAAAGATCAGAAAGTTAGTCCTACATAAAAGATCCCTCACATAGTCCCTTCTCCATTATCTATGATTCGAAGAAGCTAACTATGCCCTTTGAGAGGTCCATGGTAGGACATGTCAGAGCCATCGTGGAGGATAAATCCTTGTATAAAAGCTCCTTAGACAGGGGTATTATTCACCATGCCTTCCAAGGCATCCAAATTCATTTCCAAGTGTGAACAATACTAGAGACATGTCTCATTACATCATAGTTTAGTGGATAAACTTTAGTAGACCAAGCTATATGGCCTTTCGACCAATGGGGATGGACATTTTAGGTCCATTCCTGTTAGCACAGGGACAAAAGAGGTTTTTAATGATCGCTATGACTACTTTACTAAATGAGTGGAAGCTGAACCCCTAGTCATGATCACCAAGAGAGAGATTCAAGAGTTCATATGGCAAAGCATGATCTATAGGTTCAAGTTGTCACGTTTTCTAGTTACAAACAATGGAAAGTTATTTGACAACTTAAGATTTAAGGAACATTATAACAGTCTCGACATAGAACAGAGATTTACCTCAATGGCACACCCCTAATCTAATGGTCTGACTGAGGTAACCAATCAAATCCTACTTTTAGGCATAAAAAAAATATCTCAAAAGAGCCAAAGGCACATGCATTGAGGAATTGCCACATGTCCTATGGTCTTGCCAAACCACACCTTGGATGACGACTAGAGAGTCACCTTTCATGTTTGTTTATAGGCTTGAAGCCATCATTCTGGTGGAAATTGGCCTTACTCCACCTCAAGTTTAGGCTTATGACCCCAAAAGGAACAAGGCAAACATCTAATTTGAGAAAGATCTAATCTTGGAGGTATGGGAGAAGACTTGCACTAGGTTGTTGAGTACTAGTGGTGAGTGACTTGATATTATAATGCTCAGGTATGTGATTGAGGACTATGACTGGGTGATTGGATACTTCGATGGGCCAAACTCATTGACTAAATTTTAGAAAAACTATTTCCAAATTGGATAGGCTTGTTTAAAATTTCTTGGGTCATGGAGCCGAGGACATTTAAAGTCAAGCACCAAAATGGTAAGGAACTCCCTAAGACTTGGCATGTAGATAACCTCAGAAAGTTTTACCTTTATAATAAATTATGCCTCCCTGATCTCATTAGACATTGACAAGTCCCATCCTAATAGACTACTGTAAGACCTTGACAATAAGTTGGGCATAAGACCTCACAATAAGCCAAATATAAGACCTCGATAATAAGCCAAAGATAAGACCTCGGCAACAAGCTAAGTGTAAGACCTCGACAAAAAGTCAGGTACAAGACCTCGGCAATAAGCTAGGCATAAGACCTTAGTTCTACACCAAGTATAAGACCTCAATAATAAGCCAGACATAAGTCATTGGTTCTACACTGGGCATAAGACCTCAGTTTTACTCAAGGCATAAGACCTTGGTAATAAGCCAGTCATATGAGCTCAAAATATTGCCAACACATAAGATACTTGTGTAAAGTTTTCACCTTAAGTCACACTCTGGTCCTTGAGTTTCCCTCTTAGTGGACCCTTCTCTTCCTAAAGCCATTTAATTCTTGGTGGAAGAACAAGTACCAACTATATCAAGTTGAAGTACCTCTACATATAAGAGCTTCAAAGCTAACCACTGCAATGGCAAGATATGACTTGTCACTTGAAAGCAATCTTCATCATGGCTAAAGGATAAAACTACACGCTACTCATGGGTGTAATGAAGGCCAATTGACTTCTGAGAGAGCTCAAGCCAAGACACGTGGAAGAGGGATATAAACCAAAGACACGAAGGAAAAGGTGCAAGTAAAAGAGAGTCTACTTTTTTTATTAAAAGAATATCATAGAGAAATTAGTTACAAAAAGTTTTATTACAAAGAAGATGAAGGAAAATGAAGCAAGGTCATTTGAAGGATGCTGGAGGCTTGGAAGATTCCTTGGGGGGAATAAGTGTTGGGGGCTTGGCTTCAAGGGGCTCCTTGGGTCCCATCTCCCTTCGAATAAGTTTCTCATACTCCCACATGAAGTAGTGAATCCTCAAGTCATTGTAAAGTTCCACTCAAAGGTCATCAAACTTGAAGTTAAGATCATGGTGAGTTTTCTTTACCATGTCCCTACAGCAAAGGTAACCCTTAGAGAAGGAGCTGGCAAAGAGGAGTCTCTATTTTCGGAGATACTCATCACTAGCCTTGAAGTCGAGGATGACTTGCATCTTGCTCAAATTCAAAGTCTTTGTGTATTCCAAGCTCTGGCAAAATGTAGACATTGTCTCATCCTTGGCCTAGTCCAGTGTGTCATTTTGCTAATCCTCTAGTTCCTTCAATCTTGTCAAGGCTGAATCTTGCTCTACTTGGAGAAAATTTCTCTCCTTTGCCTCCCTCTTCATCTTTCCAATCTCAAGATGGAGTGACTCAAGTTAATAATAGAGGAGATTTACATCCTCTTCAGCCTTAACAGCCTTATTCTTCTTGATAGCCATCTACTTTCAAGCTCTGTAAATGTGTCGATATACATAATAAAAAATTATAGTGCTTACAACTAAGCTAAAAGGTTGGCAAAGGGGGAAATAAGGAGAAGCATTAATGGAAGAGGTTTAGACAACTTATGTCGACACAAGCCTAGGCCCCCTTCATGAAGATCTAGTCTATAGGGCTGCTCAATATTGGGGTCCCACTATCCCTAAAGTCCCCAAGGAAGTACTCCTTAGGATCGGTCTCCTCACTCAAGGAGCTTTGGCAGCTAGAAGAAGACTTTGCCCATGCTTTGATAGAAGGAGGAGGAGATGTTGGTGCAGAAGTCACAACTACCTTCTTCCTATAATCAGTGGACTTCGTGATAGAAGAGCTCAATGATAGGGGCAGCCTCTCTCATGGATATGACTTGAGAGAGTGATTCAGAATGGTGAGGTATCACTTGCCCCTTCCTTGTTTCTCCTCCAGCCATAGATTGGCTTCCTCCCTCCTCTTGCATCCTCTTCCCATGCCCTTGAATGGTCTTGAGGGGGAGCATTGAATTCTACCTCAAAAGGCCTCTTTTGAGTTGGCAGGATAGGAGACAACCAAGGAGTGCCTGCTTGCTACCTCAGATATTCATTCATGAATGAGATCTAGGTCAATCCTACATAAAATTGAACCAACAGTTATATTGAGAAGAAAATAACTAAAAAATCAAGAACTTGAAGGTCGAAAGTTTGTATTGGCTTTTCAGACCATAAGTAAATCATGCTCCAGTAGACAGGACTCATCAAACTATGTGGGGGCAGATCTAATATCCTTAACATCATCTATCTAAGAGATTAGGAGTTGATGAACTTTAGGGCGAATCTCTGGGTTAGCTTGGTGAGGAAAAGGAGTAACCCACCGATAAGAAAGACCTTGGTCTATCCTGGCAAAACTTCTAAGGGGTCTTTCTCAGAGTGGATGGATTTAGGGTTCGAGGCAAACAACCTACACTACTTTTTGGAGCAAAATATCACCTACCCTCGAATTCAAACCCTAACAACCTTCGAAGGCATCCCTAAGCATTTCTACAGTAGGGGCAAAACCTTTGGATCAGGCTAGGGTTTGAAAGGTGGTGATAAATTTCATGGTGTTAGGTAAAATTTGGTCAAGGGCAAGGTCACAGTCTCCTAGGACATTTCGGGTGAAGCTATCAACAAGATACCTAAAGCCACTTTTAAATATCTCCTAACAAGTACTAAATTTGAATCAAAACTCCTCTCTCAATTTTTTGCTCTCCTCCTCAAACCTCCACAGGTCCAACTTAGTCCCATCTAGAAAGCTTAACATCCTCAAGATTTTTCTCTCAGAGAACGGACTCAAAAATAATAAAGAGACACTTAATGAGAATACAAAATCAGGCTCTATTCTAGAATCTAACATCCTATCCCAAAGTCCACACCATAGGGTACTTCGATTCAAAACTAAAAGCCATAATGGCTAAAAGAAATAAAATGTACCACTTACTTTGGGGCAATTCCTAATCAGGACTTGAAGCCACCAGTGTGGGAACAATGAGCGGCTTGGAGTTGACCTCCATAGAAGAGGATGGGACAATAGGAGAGTAGGTCCCTTGGAGCTCACAGCAGTAATGGATGGCATGGACCTCAACCCACCAATGTCAAGAACCTTTCTAGAGTTGCTGCCAACTTTGAAGTAACAATTAGAGTCACGGCCACCTTGGTGGATGGAACTGCAACTACAAGAATCAACAAAGTGGCAGGTCCTTTGCTAGAAGATGACCTCTTTCTAAAGGAGAAAGAAACAAAAGAGGATGTCATTTTGAAACACCTTAGTGAATGAAGAAGGAAAGGATGCAGGAGTGGGAAAAGACATATGATACAAAGATTGCCAAAAATAGATAAAAAAAAAGATGAAGGATAATAGCCTTCCCCAAACCATTGGATTGTTGCCACATGGAACAAGGAAACCTAAAATGTGGGAACAAAGATCACCACACTGATCATGAGGAACATGTGTCCACATCAGGGACCATCTCAGTATTTGAAAGGATGGCTCTGGACCATCACCTTGGAATAAGGTAAACCCTAATAATTTTGCATGATTCGACAAGGTGGCAGCTTATCTCCCAAAGAGTCATGTCTAGTGGCAACTTTCACTAAGCATAAAGCTATGAATTTGTAGCTCACCTCATGAGGAGTCATGATGAGTCATGATGATAGTGCCCCTCATGATTTGATAAAAGCGATAGCTTGAACCTCAATAATTCAAAATGGTGCACTAGGAAAACACAACTAAGCCTATGAAAAAGAAAGTCACTCCACTTACCAAGCCATCTGAACTTGATGTGTGGAGTTGTGGGGTACTAATAATACACTGAGCTGAAAAATAGTCAAACCAAAAGCAAATGAGGACCCAACCTATGAGATAAACTGCTATATGAGGCAACAAAGGTATCATCCTTGAGGCCATTTTTTGAGGTGGTGTTGCCGAGGTCAAGTCGGCTTGGTGACCTCATTGTAGCTTAGTTGGTAGACACTATCTTGAGGCCTATAAGAAAGTATGATGGGCAATGCCCATATATAAATATGGCCTTAAGTATTCATTGAAATCAAGGAACAAGGATCTCTAGGAAAATTATTAGCATTGAATTTGGGAGTGATAACAACCAAATAAAAAGAGTTTGACATTAATCAGGACTAAAAATCATGGGGTCCCAGATCCATAGAAAGACCTTCTTAGTGTACAAATCACTTGGTACTCACAAAGGTAAGGGGATTCTCTCGAAATAAAAAATGTCGAGACCTTTTTTTACTTGAGCTTCAGAGTAGCCATCGTTAGAGAAGCTCCTGACAGTCTTCCTCATAGGCCTTTCTTCCTCTTGTGGATTAGTAGAAGGGCTGCCTAGTAAATCTGATCACAAAGAGCCTTGAACTAGAACCGATATTGAATTGGGCTCTATCAAAATAGAGGGAGATTAGAGAATATATAATAACTGTTCACTCTAGAAAAGCAAAATGTATGTTGAGGCCCATAGAGTTCAAAGATCAATTCTTGATTTTTTAAATGCAAGGTCACTTACCAATACATCTTTATAGCAAAAGTGCCTAAATTGTTTAGATTCATTATTAAGTTGAAAATTATTGTAGGATCTCGGTTTACCACAAGTTTTGGTGTGGGAGTCTCCTTGAGATCAGATCCACTAGGTGATTATTTTCTCAATTTGAAAGGAGAAAGGACTATGAAAAAGACTATTGGAAACTCTCTAGCAACATTTTCTTTGACACCCAAGTCAATAACTGAATAAAAATAAAGAATAGTTCCAAGAAATTGTCATTCATCTCTTAATTTAATGAATATTATGATATTTATAGTTTATAGAAGTAGTTTATGAATATTATGATATTCAGGATTCTTTGATCTTAGTCACGAAACCTATCAGATTTCATGTAACTAATTACAACAAACCCAGATTTCTTAAGATTGCCTTCTAGAGAATAAAATATCTTTAACCAATTAGACTACAATTGAACTACTACTAGACCAAGGCTACCAAGTTGAGTGGCTTGTCTTAGAATAACCATGTAGTGGATCTATCAAATTGTGATTATCTTTGAAATGGGCTCAACTTGAGGCCTTAGTCAACCTTGCTACTCAGCATACGGAGTTAACTTGGTCACCACTACCTCGGTATGAGTCATCAGTTACCTTTTTCTCCTGGAAATAGGGCTGCCATCTCATCAAATAATGTGAAATCATTTGGGTTTTCTCCTTTTTGAGATGATGACTCCAAGCCTTTAGTTTTATTCTCAAGATATCACTAGAGGATGACATATGTTTCTCGCGATCATCACCCTGAGTGTTTTTTGTGATTAAGGCTAGATGCATGACATGTGTTTCCTGCAATTTAGATGGAGAATTGGAACTTCCATCTTTTGACATTTGATAGTTTGGATTGAGATGCATGGAGGCCATCCATTGGTTCAATAGGAGGTATATATGGGCCTCTTCATCTATAATTCTCATTTTCTGGTTCTCTAGCCTCCAACATTGACTTTGATGACCCTTCTACTCTAGTCTTTGTTCTTCCTCAGTGATAGCCTCCTCAAGTTCTTCTATTACCAAGTCATCTCTTAGGTGTTAGAGAAGTCCACTACATTGCCATTGTGGATGCTACAATCACAGGTACTATTGCAACCAGTCCTTGCTATTCTATTCATGGCCACACATCCAATAGCACCTGCCCTACCTCAGGATATGACAAATACAACTCATCCCTTTGATTTTGTATGGCAAATCATCATACAAAACTTTCAGTTAGGAACTCAAGAACTTTAACTAATTTATGGTCTTTCCTTGAATAATCTTATTCGAGGATATGTGAACTATGTTTCACTTAGTTTTTTTGTATTATTGGTAGGTGTTGATGAACCTAGAGAGAGATCCACTCCCGTTTAGCTCTAGATCACTGAATCCATGCTTAGAGAGAAACCAATCAAGCGCTTGGTCCAAGTGTTTGGGTTAACAAATGGTACAGAGGTGGACCTTTGGGGGTTGAAAGATTAGAGTGAAAAACTCAAGAGGGAGTTCAACTTTATGTTTTCCGCCTTTTGGGAATTTTTTAGAGGGAATTTAGGTACCCTCAGATGACCTTATCTGAGACCTCTTAGTGGACAAGGACCTCTCCCCAAACCAACTCGTCCAAAAGTCTATGAAATTTATTATAGCCTTTAGAACTCTAGCCAAGTCTAAGGGAGTCACTCCAATTATAGGCATGTTTCAAGATGCCTTCAAGAGCTGTAAAGGGTCAAACACTTGAGGTAGATGATACTTTGCCTCAAAGAATATTTTAAAGACTTTTGCATCGAACCATTCCTCTATCCACTTTTGAAATGAACCCCAATTAGACTCTTCACCTAAGAGGACCATGGCCTTTGTAGTGGGTGGGGTAACCCAACCAATCATTGAACTGACCTTGAAATTTCCACTAAGGAATATAGGCAATTAGTGTCCTGGGTTGAGGGGAATGAGTGAGTTGGTTAGCCCTCAGTTGGTCTATTGAGGTGTGAGTTGGTGAACACAATTTGTCGGTAGCTCACTAGTCAAGTACATTTATTGTCTCTTTTTCTTTTTCTTTTAAAAGGCTGAGTGGACACTAATCAACTCATTGGTTCATCTTAAATAGGATTAGAGCATGTCACCTTTATGAATAAGGTGCTTAAGAAGCAAGCTGGTCTCCTTGAGTCCACCTTCCTCAACTACCAAGTGAGAAGAAGGATTTGACAAAAGGAGTGGTTGAGCATTCCCAGGAATAAGAGACTCCTAGGAAATGAAGAGGAAAGCTTCCTCAATTGGAGAGGGAAGTGGCCACCCAACTCAATAGAGGAAAATGAAGAAGAAGATGAAAGAGGCAATTTCTCAGTCTGCTCCTCTTGTTGCTTCTTCTGATGACCTTCTACTACAATCCAAGCCTTTTGACCCTTTAGCTCCATCATCTATGATCCCTCCTATTAAGGTTCCTAATAAGCTATCTACCAAGGTGGTTCATCAACCGAAGGCAGTGATCCAGTTATCACCGAACCTTTCACTACACCTTAGTTGATTAATTCAGCTACAAACTTTGGGGGTCATCATCCAACAAAGGGGATAGATGACTTGAGTAAAGAAAAGTATTTTGATGCTGACCTTAGTTTGGACATGAACTCCAATCACCAACCTCCTAGACAATGAGCTCCTGATAAAAGGAGTTCTCAATTTTGTCCTTTCCTCTTCATGTGCATATATGTCTGCTAACTCTTGGTTCATTTTCAGACTTTGAAAACT
This sequence comes from Trichopus zeylanicus subsp. travancoricus, assembly GCA_005019695.1. Lineage (NCBI taxonomy): Eukaryota > Viridiplantae > Streptophyta > Magnoliopsida > Dioscoreales > Dioscoreaceae > Trichopus > Trichopus zeylanicus. The sequence continues at coordinate 350,404 of RXID01014251.1, forward strand.
TTCACCTATCTAGGGAAGATTGTTTGCATCCTAGAGGAAGGTTTTTGAGCTCCAGGCTAAGGTCACTTGCTCAGTTGGAGTAAGGGATTGTAAGGATATGACTTCACTCGGATACAATGATAACTCTAGTAAAAAATCTAAGTCCTCAGGATTGAGGCAAGGGCCATAGACTACGTACAGTTAGTTGATGAATCATGTATATCAATTTGCAGTCTCTCTACCTCTCTATTTATATCTTGCACTCTTGTATAATTGTGTTTGTTTATGGTTTGAATTGCTTTTGATTTGTTAAAAAGCTAAGATTTCTTGCAAAAACTAATTCACCACCCCTCTTAGGTTGCCTATTTTGACCTTCAATTCCAAGTTAGAGTTTCAATCAAGAGCTCTAAAACATAGATTTAACAAATCAAATCTTCAACTCAACTAAAGAAAAATAAATGTATGAACCTAGAACACTGATTTGATTTCTTGAGCCATCTGCAAGCCATCTATATGTCTTCAAGTCACATTCATTGAGTCATCATCATGCCCCAATCTTTATGATCATCTTCATATTCATCTTCTCTTTGAGGCTTTCTGAATGGTCTTGAGCTTCAATATAACTTTGGCTATGCTATAAGCAACATAACTCAAGAAATCATTAAATACATAGTTTGGTCATCATCAAATCTAAAAAGGGTAAAAATCTCCCTCTTTTATGATGGCAAATCCTTCATAAGATAAATGAATACTATAGTTGACCACTGAATTTAAACAATTCAACACATCTATCAACTAGAGAATATATAACAAAAATAGCACTTTTGATTTGAATTTAACAAAAATATAACTAATTTTAGTAAATAATTATACCAAGAAATATAACCCCTCACTCTATCATGAAACTCCTCCTTACTCTAGCATTTCTCCCCCTTTGTTAAAAAATCTAACAATGTCTTAATTACTCTCCCTCTTTTGGCATCAACAAAAAGGGTACAAACAACACAAAACAAATCCATGGATATTAACAAAAATCTCAACACTCACAAGAATAAGTCCATATAGGATATCTATGTGCTAATTGTAAATTTAAAAACATAAAAACATAGTAGTTGCATTTACATACAAGTCAAGTATAAAACACCCATAAAACATCATCAAAACATCAATGCATATTTACTAAGATGTCATATGGAGATCATTGAATTGAAGAAAATTTATAAGAAGTACAAGAGATTAGATTACCTCATGTGACTAAGTATTCTTTGAAGCTTATTGAGATATCATCCAAGTTGGTTTTCTCTTTAAAATCTATAAATCAAACATGTCTATCTGTCCAACAAAAATAAGGATAGTGAAATTTTTTTAAAAAAATTACCAAAAATTTCAAATAAAAGTGAAAAATCCTATGTAAGATAACTAAGCTAGAGGATGACTAAAGGATAAAACTTTTAGAAAACAAATGTCATCACTAGCTAACAAGAATAGCTTAAGTGATGGAGGATTTTGGAACCCAAACTTGTTTGGATTCTACAAGTTTAGGAATCATGCTCTTTGATACTCAAATTTATTTAAATGTAGTACTTTTCTTAATCGGAAAACAAGTGGAGTTATGTCCATGAAGGCTATAGTAGTGATATTTCAATTTTGAAAATTTTGCATTTGAAACCTTTACAAAAGTTGATTTTGTTCCCTTGAATTTTGAAGATAAAATAAAATCAAGTTTGGAGTTATTCAAAATATTCCTTTGGTTTTTCATAATCCTATTCAAAATATCATTTTCATGAAAGAAATTCTTCAGGTTCTTTTTCAAATCGCAATTCTCCTTTTGAAGCATGTAAAGATCCTTTTTACAATCACAAGAGGTTTTGGAAGATTTCAAAGCAATACTTTCCTTTCGAAGAACCTCAATGTCTTTTTTGTAATTACAAAAATTTTTAGTGACCAACCATCCATGGTTCTTGCCTCAATTTTGAGGACCTAAACTCTTCACTAGAGTTATTATTTTGTTTAGGTGAAATCACACCCTTGTATTACCTCACAAACCATGCATGTCACTCCACACCAGAGCTAATCAATCACTCCTCATAAACCAAAGAGTGCACACTCTCACTACTATCTTAAAGTCTATAAGAGCACCCAATCCTCTCCTAACAACCTAGAAGAGTTACAATGATAAATATTGGAAAAAATAAAGAAAAAAATCTCATAACAAGAGCCTCTCAAATTTTGAGTACAAGGGCATATATGGATTTGAAAGTTAATAACTATTTGAGCTCTTGCTGAGGCTAGAAGGCTTTGGGAGAGTGGACCTTACTCTAAGAATATAAGAACCTAGTTCACTCAATGAGAAAATAAGTCTCAAGCCTTTATATAACAATTAGAGCAAAACATCTAGTAGTTGGGAATCACCCTTGACTACTTTTGCTAGGTTTGGCACTTGAATGTGTGATTAAACTCATTCTGATGGTCAGAAAACTAGTCATTAATCTTTTTTCTTCATATGTTTAGGCAGCCAAACCACTTGTTTAGGTGACCAAACCTTGAGTTTGGACAATCTTTGTTCAGATAATCAAAGTTTTTCAGAACCAAAATGCTATTTTTTTTTTGCATGTCAGATTTGGGCATCCAAATATACCAGTTAAGGCATTCAAACCTAACTTTGGACACCCAAACTATCAAGTTTGTGTAATTAAACTTGACAAAAAAATTGCTAAATTTTTTTTGTAACTTTAGCTATTTGACACAACTTTAATTTAGCTTAGATAGAGGTAAGATAAGCTAATGAAAGCATATCCAAGTTAAATGAGGTGTCAACCCTAAAGTTCAAGTAAATTAACTATTAGTCCTTGACTCAACATAAAATAAAAAGCTAAATCTATGAGCTTAGAGTTGATCTCTCATCTTGAACAATCTTTGAGCTCCCAACTTAATCTTTAACCTTCATCTTCAAATTATCGTCCGCTTTAACTTCAATTCTTCATCTTCAAGCTTTGATCTTGAGACTCAATCTTTCATGAGCATGATGATCATTGCAAATCCTGAAACTTATCACAACTTAAGAAACTTATTAATTATTAGTTTGATCATCATCAAATTCCAAAGATCAATAATTTTTCCCTTTTTGGTGATGACAAACTATGCATAGGGAAAGAAAATAATGAAGCTATAAGATTGATTCATATAAAAGCAATTAGGCATGCTTTTAGCAATAAATATCAACTAGCATTGGATATAATAAATTTCACAAATATGCATATTATTCTCATCTTTTGACATCATCAAAAGTATAACTCCCCCTAAATGAGTGCATTACGAAGAATATGAAGTAAAGAAAAACAATAGCAAAGATTCAAGTTTGTCTCTTCTAATATTATGCATTAAGAGATATGACAATTTCAAGAAATATGCAAAATATTTCCTATCAACTTGCTTCAAAACAATAATTTATCAAAATCCAATGTAATCAACATTTGAGAAAATTGAAGCTCCCCCTTGATACATGCATAGTTAGGTTTAAAAATATTTAATAAATTGTACGCATGCTCCCTCTATCTATGATAATAGCATTGAATAATCCAGTATGGAATCAAGAAAAGCTTCAATAGGTATCAATGCACAAATTTTGAAAAATCCATTTAAAAGCAAAAAATACTATACTTTGTCCAAAAAAAAAAAAAGGTTATCAAGAAGATCGATACTCAAGTATGTTATTCCTAAAACACAAGCACAAAGCTCTAATACCAATTGAAGGACCAAATAGACAATCTAAGGAGGGGAGAGGAGAGGGGGTGAATTAGGTTTTACTAGAACTCTTAAATTTTTTGCAAATTAACCAATTCAATCCTCAAAACCACAAGCAATACAACTATAATAAGAAATCAGATAAGAAAAATAATACATCAAGATTTTGCATGGTTCAATGACCAACTGCATCTATTTCATGGTCCTCTCTTTGCTTTTGAAGACTTTAATCACTCTACTAGTGATGTCTCTTCATGAGATAAAGCCAAACCCTTACACCAACTCATAGTCTATGAGTGTCGCTTCCTTTAGGTGAAACCAAGCCTATATAACTCTTGCTCCAAGTGAGCAAGAACCAACTCCAATACCAAAGCTTTGTCCCTCACACACTCTCCATACCCTAAAAGTGTTTACAAGGCAAAGTAAAAAAGAAAAAAGATTTACAATTTTGCCTCTCTATAAGAGTCTCTTAAGTCTGATTATAAGGGCAAGAAGATTTGAAAGTTAAAAACGAGATTTAGAGATCTTGTAAGGATAGAGGGCAGATCTTGTAAGGATAGAGGGCTTGAGGAAGCTTGTTCTCTCTTTTAAAGATAATGAAAGATGTAAAAGTTTTGTTGGATACAAGCTCTAAGCCCTTTATATAGTCATTGGGGAGAAAACTAGTCATTACTACCTATTGTTTGCTATACTCGGGTGCCCAAAACATAAATTGGTCTACTGAACTGCTCCAATGGTCAAATTTGACTAATCATTACAAAGTGAAGTCATAAGTTGGGGCACCTAGAATATAGGTTTGAGCATCTGAACCCTCCACTTTGGATGGCCGTAGTGAGAGTGTACAACCAATGTTTCATATAATAGAGTGAAAATCTTTGTTGAGAACTTCGAGCATCCAAGCCATAAGGTTTGGGCATCTAAAGTTGACAGAAAACCTTCACTAGATTATCTACAACTTCAGTCCCTTTGCTATGAACTCAGAACTTATCTTGGATAAAAGTTAAACTAGTGAAGGCATTCCAAGTTAAGTTAGAGTTTCAATCAAAAGCTCTAAAACATAGGTTTAACAAATCAAATCTATGACTTGACTGAAGAAAAATAAATGTCTGAACCTAAAGAGTCAATCCGATTACTTGAGCTATCTGCAAACCATCTACTTGTCTTCAAACCATGTTCATTGAATCATCATTATGCCTTAATTTCCATAATCATCTTTATATCTGTCTTCTTTTTGAGGCTTCTAGATGGACTTGAACTTCAATACAACCTTGGCTAAGCTATAAGCAATATAATTCAAGAAACCATTAAAGACATGATATGGTCATCATCAAAACTACAAAAGAGCAACACCTTAGGTACTACTAATCCAAAGCTAAGGTCTTGTACCTCAGATAAGCTCTTGAATTAGAGCCAAGGTCTTGTGCCATGGTAGACGCTTGGCCTAGAGTCAAGGTCTTATCTGGGTGTGTAACCCAGAGCCAAGCTCTTATGCCTCAATTGGGTGCATGAACTAGCCAAGGTATTATGCCTTGGTAGAGCCTAAGTCTTATGCCTTGGGTAAGCTCTTGACTTAGAATTGAGGTCTTCTACCTTGAATATGCTCTTGACTTAGAGCCAAGGTCATATACTTTGGTTAGGCATGTAGCCTAGAGCCAAGGTCTTATGCCTCCATTGGGTACATGACCTAAAGCCAAGGTCTTAGGCCTCGATTGGGTGCATGACCCAGAGCCAAGGTCTTGTTCCTTGGGTAAGCTCTTGACTTAAAGCAAAGGTCTTCTACCTTAGGTAAGTATATAATCTAGAGCTAAGGTCTTATGACTCAATTGGGTACATAACCCAAAGCCAAGGTTATATGCCTCAAATTGGGTGCAAGATCTAGAGCCAAGGTCCTATAGTTTTTCTTTGGATAAATTATTTGATAGTGCCAACAATAAGCTCTCTTGCAAAAGAAGGAGTGATAACTTTATTTAGAGAAAAAACTTTAGGTCATCAAAATGCCTAATTCCTGGTAGCAAGATGCCATCTAAAAGCCCAAGCTTAGATGCTTTTCATGCAATTATTCAAGCACCATTTCCAACTTATGTCCTTGGATAGTGGTAACAAACTGTCCCCTTGGTTCAAAATGCACAACTTTTGCTTTTGTAGGAACTTTGTTGGCATCTACATACATTAGACCCTGCCTTTTCAATTCAAATTATTTTGCCAATAGATTGCATCACATGTTCTTGCAATATTTTGGTCCCCCCATGCTTCTTCTATGCTATTTTTAGTTGAAAACTTCATAACTAAGTGAAAGATTGAGATTACTACTTCGATCTAATTAAGACTTGGACAAACAGATGGCATTATAGGCATATTGAGTCCAAACTACCACAAACTTAGACCTTAATGTGACATTTTCTAACTTTCTCGTACTATTAGGAGTAAGACAATCACATTGAGTGGGGTGATCATGCCACCTATAAATTTGGTAAGTGTCTTGACATTATTGGCCTAGATTGGCAACCTTTGATGGAGGGATGAAATATAGTTTGGTTAATAAAATATGATTTTGAAGAAATCAAATCCCTAATAGAATTCACCAAGATAATTACTCATGAATTCAAGCAATTTCAATCAAACTCCAATTAACCACAAGTACAATAAAAGTAAAATAAGACCATGATTTATGTGGCTTGGAGACCGACTAGTCCTACTCCACGGCCCTTGCCTTGCTTTTGAGGATTTTAATCACTCCACTAGTGATGTCACTTCTTCAAGAAAAGCCAAGCCTTTACATCAACTTGTAAACCACAAGTGTCACTTTCTTTGGGTGAAGCCACACCCATCACTTCCTTAGGGTGAAATCATTCCCGTACAACCCCTTGCTCCAATCGAGCAAGTGGCACTCCACATTGAAGCTTTTGTATTCTCACACTCCTAACGCCTAAGAGTATTTACAAGTGAAAAAGAATAAAAATAATACAAATTTAAGCTCACTACAAAATTCTCTCAAGTTAAGAACAAGGGCAAGTAGATTTGATATGAAATTGATAGCTTAGAGCACTCTTGGGCTAGTAGGCTTGGGGGAACATGATCTCTTCTCTATAAAACCTATGGAGTTATAACAAACTTATTAAGAGAACCCCAACCATCCCTATTTATATGTTCTAAGTCAAAATTAGCCATTGGGGGTAAAATTCCATAACTAGTTTCACTCCAATAGTTGAAAAACTAACCGTTAGTCGTGCAAAAATTATAAATTGGTCAACCACTTGGACAACCAATCGACTGATTCTATTTTACCAAAACTAGTAGATCCACTTAGTTGATTGTTCAGTTATTCAACTAGCCATTTGATTTTGGTAGAATAACTCTATTAAGAGCTTTCTACCATGACAAGTGCTCTAAACAAAATAATTTCAAAATCAAACAGAGTCAACTAAAATGAAAGATGAAAATCTAAACCTAGTCAATCTGATTTCTTGAGTGATCTTAAAGCCATCTACAATTCTTCAAGTTCTATTCATTGATCCACCATCACATCTCATGTTCAATATTTTTCATACGTCCATCCATGCTTGAGGCTTCCAAAGGGGCTTGATTTTCATTTTAAACTCAGCTAGGTACAAGCTTCCCATGCTCAAGAAATTATCAAATACATAGTTTGGTCATCATCAAAACTACAAAGGGTAATAGACATATGGCTCTAGTTTTACTCTATCTTTATTTGGTCATAAGCCTGGGTGAATTGGATATTTATCGACCTTTCAGTATCTACCATGATGCATTGTGTGGCATAACTATCGAGGATTATTGGGATCACTAATGCATCATTGTGGGGTGTAGAGACTCCTTCCAAGTCTTTTTTCGAGAAGACCATACCACTATGGTCCGATTTAAGGTGCCACTTCTCCCTATCCTTATGCCCCCCAGTGATGAATTGGTGCTTGCCAGTACATATAGAAGCTTCATGTTGACTCAGAGGATGTGAGGATTATGTTTAGATATCCTCTGACAAAAGGGTTATGGAGTTTAGGAGTAGAATTTCTCTAAGGTAATCCTCATCGGTTCTCTTCCTATTGCCAAGTTTCTTGAATCTGGACCACCCTTTGATGAATTGCCTGAGATAACCTTTCTTGATGAGTCTATCAATCTCATATTTAAGGTGTGAACAATACTTGGACTTGTCTAGCTTATTCTTGTTGAAGTGAGGAGGTGGGGGGTTATTTTATGTATTCTCGGTACTCAATTTGAGCCAACACTTTAGTTCTTGAGTTATTCAAGTATGCTTGAAAATCACCTCAACACTCTTATTGCTCTATATTTTGCTTGTTGAGCTCATGGGGTTTAACCTCTTGGGAGCCTTTTTTTGACTTACTACTTCCCTCATATTCCCTTTTGGATGATATCATCTTCTTGGGATCAATGTGTTCTGTTCCCTACTAGCTGAACTTAGCCAAACTTTGAGGTTAACATGACAACTTAAAGACCACTCTAGAATGGCTTATCCCATTGATTGCAATGGTGAGCACTATTGAGCTATCTAGCTCAATTACCTCCAATCTAGCTTTATTGAACTAAGTTAAATACTCTCTGAGGCTCTCACCCTCCTTTTGCTTTAGGGTTAGATTTGGAGGGGCCCTTGCACTAAGGTATAAGAGAGATGAATTGTTCTATGAACTTATCTACTAGTTTATCAAACCAAGTCATAGACTACTTTGGTAAATTGGAATACCAAGCTTGAGCTGAACCCTAGAGATTCATTGAGAAACCTTTACACATAGTGGAGTCCCATGCTCCTTATATAATCATGGCATTCTATAAGGTGTTCACATGGTCCACTATGTCTTTTGAGCCATCATATACCTCGCAGGGAGGTTGCTAGAACATTGATTACATGAGAGAGTATGCAATTTTAGAAATCAATATCTTACCTAGTTTAGTTGAACTCACAGCTTGATTTTCTCCTAAATCATTTGCAATATTGCTCCCCTCTAGCTTCCCAATAAGACTCCAATTGAAGTTGGGTGTCATAGGCATGGCATGTGGACTTATTGGCCAGATCATACATGGGGTTATATTCCTCAAACTCCCTTGAGGCTTGATATCAATGTGAGGTGCTGGTCGAATGACCTTGATGATGATGGTGGTGATGATCATGACCTAGTGTTGGATTGTGATAGCTTGGGTGATATTGTTCACTAGGGTACACATGGCTTCTTGTGTTGCTAATTTGGCTTATGCATCTAAGAAGGAACTTGAGCCTAGACTTGGACTTGCTGTTGGGCATACTGAGCCTGAATACTTTGCATCATTTGGGCCTGATTTTTCGAATGTTTATTTTGCAAATTTTGCATGGCTTGGGCTTGGACCTCTAGCAACTGAGTTATTTGCTAGACCACAGTTGCCAAGATTTGAAACTCTTGTTGGCTATCTACATGAGAGGGCCCAATTGGAGCCTCGAGGATAGCTACCAAGGAGGTACTCTAAGGTTGTGGTTGCATTGACAAATGAGCCATAAAATTGACCTGTTGGTTTGGCTCATTCAATGCTCCCAAGGAGTTATGTGAGTTTGCTAGGGTAGGGGCTATTTGCCTCTAGGTTGATTCTTGAATGATGACACCCTAGTAGCTTTTAGAGGCATCATCAGAAGATCATCAAAAGCTTACTAGATTAAGGAAGAAGAGGCATAGTGGATCTCAATGAAACCACCAACTATTGTGGGAATCTAGTTCACCACCAGTTTTAGTCTAGGATGCTCCTTTAGATCAGATTTGGCAAAGACTTACCCACCATCTTAGTGGGGGAAGGACCCCAAGTCCTTCCTTAACTACTTGAGCTTTTTAAGGGATGATCCTACTTGCTAGAATTGATGATGAATAATGCAAGAAATTAAAAAATAGAATAAAGCAATGGAAACAAAGAAAGAGGAGAAAGTGAAAAAACAAAAAGATTAATTGGAGATACTATGTAGCTCCCTTCACCTTCCTACTCTTGCCATGCTCCTCCCCCATCCTAAACTCATGAAGACCCAAACTTCTATGGCAAAACCTTGATGACCTAGAAGTCCTAAATTATTCACTTGCTAAGTAAACTAGATTGATTTCTCCATCTCTGGATCTTTGGATCTCTTCTTCAATCTCTAGATTGCTTGATCTTCAATTGTTTGATCATTTCAAAGGGTGGAAAAGCATCATTTATATAGTGGCAACAGGAGGTTGAATTCTCAAATAGCTGATGTGGGACTAAAAGTTTGAGCTAATCTCGAGGGAGATCGATGGATGTGAATTTGGGTTCTGGATTGGCTAAGTTTGGATATTTTAAATTTTAGTTTAGGGCCATTGGGTATTGGAATTTGGATTGTACTAATGGCTGGGAGATTTTTGTGAACTTTTGGGAATTTTGGGTGAGGAAAACAAAGGCCACACAAGGTTCTAGGGAGTTAGCATGTGGAAAATATCTTTTTTTTGACCGAGCGGGCAACCCAAATACTAGAATTTCAAGAGATTTTTGTCTCAATTTCAAAGGAATTCTTGGCTCAGTTTGAAATGGATTTTTAACTTAATTTGAAAGATATTTTTAGCTCAACCACCAAGACTTTTGTAGGTTCAAATAGCCAAACATGGATCAGCTCAAGGGATAACTCAATGGAGCTAAAAGGGCCAAAAAGGTGGGTATCTATAGCTACTCCTCATTGATTAGGTGCTTAAAGAAGTGAGGTGCAAGTCAAGGGAAGAAGAAAATCATTACCACCTTTGAAGATGAAATGATTGGATTTTTTTTATCTAGCATGCTGACTTCAAATGGGTAAAGAGAGATTTATTTAATAAACTAGGGGCTTTGGACTAATCTAGAACTCATAAGTTTATCTATGATCATCACAGACAAAGGGGAAAGAAGTAAGTGGGTTGATGGGGACAAGACAAGATGATTATGCCTTTCTTGGGGGTCCAAGGAACTGTCTCTATTCTTGCAAGAAGTAGTAAGGTTGAAGTCATACAACTAGTCAAGATAGAGTCAAGAAAAAGGTTAAACACTAGCCAATTCCATTGAAGTCCTAAAAGAAGTGAGAGATAGCAAGATGTATGCATACTGGGGCAAACTGCAATGTGATGCAAGCTCTAAGGATGCAAAAATGTCTTTTAAAAAATCATACAAGGCTATCACCTATCAGTTGGGTCAAGGGGCCCTTCTAACAAAGAGGGTCTATAGACCACATTGTCCTTCCCCGATGGAGGTTTTCAAAAATTATGACCTACATCGGCGTCACTTCTTTCTACTATTAGTGGGACTAGATGGTGGATGTTGTTAGACTGTTATGGCTGGCAAGACTATATGGGACCATTGGCAGAGTCAAATTGCCAAGGTCCTATTGTTGCTTATGGAAAGTGGTGTCAAATTGGTATCAAACCACCGAAGCTTCTAGATTGTTGGTGCTTTTTTGCTATTGGTATTCATGGGATTTGAGTAGCGACTAATCTAAGTGGGATGATAAGTTCTTTCTTGTGTTGTTGCTCTAGATCTTTTTTCAATTTTTTTAGGTCATTGGATTCTTGGTGCATAGCTTGCACACTCCTGATATGGTGCACAGATCATGCATCAAGTTTTTGGAGCATGAACCTTTTTTTTCAGATGAGAATGAGAATTTTTCTTCCCTAGGGAGTATTATTGGCTTGGGCTCAATCCCATTGGGCATATGAGGCCAAGTGGTTTGTCGTCCTCCTTCTTTTTCAACAAGAATGAGTGGATTATGTCGAATTTGGGCATTTCTTGCACATGGAATCAATTAAGATTCTTTCTAGTCAAATGGTTAGTCTAGCTGAGAGCTTTGAAGCTTCATGGTGCATTTTTATGCTTCAATTATGGGAGATGTCAATTACTCTTAGGGATGTGTTGTATTAAATAGGTCTACCTATTGTTGGTCTTCTAGTTGTCACCTAGGCAAGGCCTTCTAGTGCCACTTTTTTTATTACTATGTTTGGGGAGGGCATTCTTGGGGATCACCCAAGTGTGCCATTGTGTTGGCTTTATGGCACTTATGGACCTCACCATTCATTCGTTCATGATAGTTTCATGGAGCATCTAGTGCTTGCTGATCAACACAATCCTGAGGCCAATCGCCTACTAGTGGCTTTTCTCTTGTATTTTGTGAGAGGTGTCTTCTTTGCTATAGCTAAATCTTATTTGAGCCTGTGATATCTTCCCCTCTTGGTAGATCTTCCCCTCTTGCAATAGCTAGTTCTTATGTGAGCCTGTAATATCTTCCCCTCTTGGTGGATCTTGACTTGGCTTGTATTCTTTCCTGGGGCTTGGCTATTATGTGCTTTTTATACCATCAAATGTTGCCAATTTTGAGTGATGGGTTAGTGAACTTGTCTTGCTTTATCCCCCTGCTTTAGGTACCTTTATTCCTATGACTTCTTTTATTTTCTCTCCCTGATATGAGTGCTACTTGTTTTTTTTTTGTCATCTTGGCCTTGGGAATTTTTGTCTCAGATTGTGGGTGGTTGACCAATTAGTTTAACCATAACTTTTACTATAGTGTAATGACTTTCATGGGAACTTATTTCAAGTAACTTCCTCTTTTCATCTTCCTCTTGAGGTTTATCTACCTCCCTTGACCTTACTTTGGTTTCTAGATGCCACTTAACTACTAGGGGCCGATTGGCTCCGGATCAATGTCAAGGTCAAGGTTAAAATAAGGACTAAAGTGTAAAAAGATAATGCGGGCAATAAAATCATGTTTGGTTACTGATATGACTAGCAAATGATTCAAATTTTTTATAGACCATTTTACCCTCAACTTCTCCTTTAAAGATCTCTCCGTCCTCGAAGTCGACTTGGTCATCTCTGACGAGGTACGACGCGCGGGGCAAGCTTGCTGAGCGAGCTTGAGTGGGCAGCTCGGACAGCGAGCTCGCATGGGGAGCTTGCATAGGGAGCTAGCTGGGTGAGCTCGCCCGGGGAGCTCGTGCCAGCCCCGAGGGCATTTTAGTCATTTTCCACTTAATATTTAATTAAATTATATAATGTTAGTATGGTCAAATTTTTGGTGTTTGGATGGTAGATTGGTCAGTCCGGAATGATCCTGACCTTGATCTGGAAACAAATGACCCCCTAAGGTTTACTCACCCATAGATGCCAACCAATTTTTACTCTTTGGGTGGCCGTTCTTGGCTGATAGCACATTGATTTTTGAGTCAATCCTAATTCTAGCCAGTGATCAGTTTTTCTCTCTATTTCTTACTTTTCCTTTTCGTTCTTCTTTCTTTTCTCTTTCTTTTCAAGGAAGTGATCTTTTGCCACTAGGATAAACTTCTTGAAGGGTCATCTTTCAGCCTTTGTTTTGATCTCTAGGAGTAACCTTGCCACAAGTTTCTGACTATTTAGAATTAGCTTTCGTATTTTCAAGCTTGCATTCCCATAGTCATCTTAGAGCTCAAGCATTTAAGGTGAGAGATCTAGGGCCTCCAATTGTCACTTCACATCATCACTAACCTTTCTTCAACCTTTGTGATTTTTTTAGGGGAAATTATATGGCATTGTAAGTGTCATATAGTACCTCACCATCGATGTTAGCTAACTAGTACACTTTGCCTCCCTATTCCATATGAAGTGGCATATTGTCTTCAAGGAACAACAATTTTACCTTATTTGTGGGGTCCAGTGGATCATCTTCTTCAAGTGGAGGTGGCTCCTTTGAACTGGTCATGTAGTGCCAAATGGTGAAATGCAATTTTAACATTCAAGTTGTAGGAGGAGGCTAACCACTATCATTGAGCAAGAAACATGATCTATTACCCTTCTTACATTTATTCCATGTGAAGTTGAGTCCTTCTTTTCCTCTAGGGACACCATCTAGTAGTGGCTTTAGTTCTCCTTTCTTATTCTTCATGAGTCCTAGATAGGGTTGGTAGCTAATTTTAAACATGGTATCTCATAGCTTCTCAAGGTGTGGAGAGTTTGAGATTAAATGTTGTAAGTTGGGATTAGTGAAGTAATAGGATTCCTTATGTGGTCATAGAACTATGAGGACTACCCCTTGAAGAGATGGATGAGCTTTGTAGTCAGTAGGGAGAGGCTGCTTGATAGGAACTTCCAACTCTGACGTATAGAAAGCAACGAAGATGACTTGAGTTGTTCTTAAGATCTGGATGCTTCAATTACCATAGGCATATTCCATATGGATTCACAGTCTTTATCTCATATCAAAGGATCCCTACAGATCTTGAACATGGAACCTTTGTAGGGGAACTTTAAGTATTAATTATGTGTCAAAGAGATAGCCCCTTGACTCTAAGCCACCATTATTAAGAATTAGGCTATAGTAAGAAGGTATGTCAAGAACGTGCAACTCAGTATGGATCATTTTCAATCCACATGTAACTGGGAGTCAAATCCTCCCATGCACTTCCTTTTGTTGCCCTTTGGATTTTGATGATAATCAAACTAGAGTTTAATAAGTTTGTTTAATTAATAAGATTCAAGATTAGTAATAATCATCAAAGCTCAAGAAGAATCAAGTCTCAAGATAAAGCTTGTTGGATTCTAAAGAAGATGACTCAAAGATAAAAGGATGATGATTTGAAGATGAAGCTTGTAGATAAACATCGAAGCTCAAAGATGCTCAAATTGGAAGATCAACTCTAAATTATTGGTTTAGCTTTTTATTTTTGTTGAGTCAAGGATTTGATAGTTTATTTATTTGAGCCTTTTGGTTGACACCTTATTTAACTTGGATATGCCCTTACTAGCTTATCTTACCTTATCCAAGTTAAGTTTGAGTTTCTACCGAGAGGCTAAAGCTATAGACAAATCTACTATAGATTTTTTGTCAACTTGGTCACATAAACCATGTGATTTAGAAGCCTGCACATTATAGGAAACCTCACTAAGTTTTACTAATAATTTTGGTCGCCTGAAACTTATAGTTTGAATGCCCAAAGTTAGCAAACATAATATTTAAGCTTCTGGTTTAACATTCTTTGGTTGTTCAAACTCAGAGTTTGGTTGTCCAAACTTTGGGGTTTGGGTGCCCAAACTAGTAAGTTTGGTCATTCGAATACTTGAGGATAAAACTTAATGGCTAGATTCTTTTGACTGTTGGAGTGGTTTGGATGATTGAGCATTACTCCATAGAAAATGCTTGAGGTGGTTCCCAACGGCTAGTTTTTTGTTTTCAATATTTATATATTGGCTTGGGACTTCTTTGCTTAATAAGAGAATGAACTTTCAATATCTTTGGAGCAAGATCCAAGTTCTCCAAACTATCTAATATTAATTAGAGCTCAAATAGCCTTTTTCATATCCTCATTGCTCTTATATTTCAATCTTTAAGAGACTCTTGTTATGATATTTTATTCTTTATTTTTTCATTATATCCTTGTAATTCTCTAAGGTTGTTAGGAGAGGATTGAGTGCTCTTATAGGTGTCAGAAGAGTATGAAAGAGTTAGCTCCGTTGTGAAGTGACACTTACTTCGGTGGAGCAAGGGTATGTAAAGGCTTGGCTTCACCTTAAGAAGTAACATCACTAATGGAGTGATTGAAGTCCTCAAGATTGAGGCAAGAGTCATAGAGTAGGTGTGGTTGGTCACTTACTGAACCATATATATCAATTTACACTCTCTCTACTCATCTACTATATATGCACTCTGCTATATTTGATTGATTATGATTGTTTGTGAATTGAATTGGGTTTTAACTTGTTTTTCAAAAGTTAAGATTTATGATAAAACCTAATTCACCCCCCTCTTATGTTGCCTATTTGGGCCTTCACCTTATGGAGTTGTCATATGCCATGATGTAGATATCAAACTCCATGTTTTCCTCTAATACATCCATTATCTTTAGAGTTGATAGAGTGCAAATGTTGAGCGAGATGCCAATGTCTACTAGCACTATAGGTACCATGGTATTGCCAACTTGAACAAAGATATGGAGTGTCTACTAGCACTATAGGTACCTTTGTCTACCCCACCTCTAATGTAGTTCTAATATAATGACGAGTCTTTGTTGATGTATTTTAGGAGATTATACTGATCATTATCCAAGGTGTATATGTATTGTTATAGGGGTAGAATATACCTACCACCCTCCTATCAGTTTTTAAGCTTTGCGTAGAGGTCCTAGCTTCTTGTGGCAATTCCTTGTGAAAATGAAATCCTTCCTAAGGGTCTTCTACTATCCAGTTATATTATTTTACTTGGAGGTTTTTACTCATTTCAACATCTATGTTATTGATGTTGTTATTGATATTAACTAGTAGAGGATTGCTTACTATGATTATATCTCTATTATTGTTCACATATGTTTTGACTAAATCCCAATCGATAGCATTTTAATCATTCAAATCATTGACTATATCTCTTAAGGTGGAACATTACTCAAGAGTATGACCAGGAGTCTTTTTGGAAAGGACAATAATGAGAAAAATCAACACCAAGAGGTAGGGAGGTGAATTTCTAAATGGTTGAGGTGGTCGAGGGTGGTAGGTAATTAGCTCAGGAGTTTTTGGATGGTAGGATGTTGGTTGATGTAGTTAAAGAGGTGTTTGTGAGTGCCCAAGGCTTAGCCTTGGTGTTGAGACTTGATTAATCTAAGCATTACCTTTGTGAATCACTTCTTTAGACACTCCTATCTTCTTTGTAAGTCTTTTGTCTACATAAGTTTCATAATCTTGTTAAATTATAGTAATCTAGCTTTAAGGGTAGGAAGAGAATTTTTCATTAATAAACTAATTTGTCTTTTAGTAAGAGGAATTTGGAATCTCATGCCTTTTTCCCTCTAAAATTGGCATATTTCATGAATGTGTCACCATTTCACATCTCTTTTAATATTAGCTTGATGATGTCTAGTCTGTGGCCCACTTGGTGGGCATACTGCTACTTGAATATGGTGAAAATAGCATCATGTAATTGGAGATCTAGTTGGAGTAAGATTACAAACCAACTTAGGGTTGTGGGGCTCAGGGATTTTTGGAACAAGTAAATCATCAATGGCTTGTTGCCTCCATATGCCTACACATCAAACATGAACACTATAATGTGGTGATTTGGGTCTCCCATCTCATTATATAGACAAAATTTAGGTGTCTTGAAGACAACAAGAAAGTTAATGGTAGGGTGCGGACATCAGTCACTGTGGGTGGAGGGACATATGGAAACTTTTTTGCAAGTAGCTTTGTGAGAAGTTGTGATATCCATTCCTTGGTTCCATTAATAGAGAAGGTGCTCTAGGCCAAAATTCCTATGAGACAATCACCTACTTTGTGTTTGGCTCTATCTCACACCATACCAGGTTACTAACAAGTACCCTAATGGTACAATTTCTAAGTTCCAATGATTCTACCTCCTTCCTAGCTATCAGGTAATCCATGCTGAATGCCAAGCTTTCACCAAACTGAAAACTAAAGTAGCCCTCAACATAGGAGCATGACTTATAGTGAACAAAGTATGTACATTGAAGCACCCCTGCAATCAACTTACTTATTGTATTAGAGAGCCAAACTAGGATTCAATATTTAGATGTTCCATTTTACCCAGAGTGGTGGATGTGGTGGGTTGGGTATAGTTCAAAGTATAGATCCTGGTTTGGGCGGATTTGTTACTAATGAAGGTTTCCTAATAGACGAGTTTTCTACATGCATTGTATCAGATAGGACTACATTTGTGAGATATTAGGTGCAATCCCACTAGCAGCCTTTGCTTATCCATCAACATACTTAGCTATTTTATCTTAACCTCACTTTTAGTTAATGAAATTCATATGCTCTAGAAATTGGCAATTAGAAATATGAGCTTGCTCCTCACCCATGGTTTTCAAACAATTTTTGCCAATTTTAAGGTTCAAATTGGAGTTATTATTATTTTGTAAAATATATGGTACTCTCCTATTTCTAAAATAGTAAAAGGCTAGGATGTCCTATGTACTCCAAGTTTCACATGTAAACTACTCCAGAAAGATGATACAACCATCTGGTGGGTTGTGATCCCCTTGACCACTACGGCCTCTTTGTGGTGAGCATCTTGCTCATATAATCACATTTGAGTTTTGTGCATACCTTTGAACCGAGGAGTAACTAGAGGGGGCATTCTCCAATAAATTAATCCCTTAGCCGACTTAATCAAATCCTTGAGCCTCTTTAAAGAAAAATGAGCACAATTTGTTTACTTTTGAGGTGGGATTTATAGAGGTTCAGTCAAATGTCGTGATCACCTCGAGTCATATCCAAACTCCAAGGTACCATTTTCTTAATAATCTCGACACTCAAAAATAGAGGATCCACATAACGTAGCATTGACCGAAAGTGGCTTAAATCCTAAATTTTCTTAGCAACAATTTTGACTCAATATGAAAAAATAATTAAATAATTAGTAAGTAATTCACAAACAATCAGAAACTAAGAAAGAAATTTAAAAACTTCAAAGAGAATAAATGTGAAAACATCATCTAGCTTAAGGATGTCCCATCATAGTCACCATTCTCTAGGTCTCCGTAAATTTTTTTGTTGATAAAGTATTGAGATTTGCCACCAGTCTACAAGGTGGACAATGTCCTTGGGAGTGATCATGGGATTCTCCTCACTAGGCATAAGATATACCCACTCTAGTGATTATTGGTCTTCATGGGTGCCCTACAATGAAGAAAGAGGAAGCTTCATAAATCTTAGGAGCATGACATCTAAATAAAATAAAAGAAGAAAGAAAAGAATAAATTGGTAGAGAATTGCCATCACCTCAGTGGAAGAAGGACCTAGAAATCCTCCTCTAACCCCCTAAGTTTTCTAAGAGATGATCCTAGTATGCTAAAATTGAAAGACAAAATAAAGAAATGAAAAGAAAGAAAGAGGAGAAAGGGAAAGAAAAAGCCTAAGACACTATGTAGTTCCCTTTGCCTTCCCACTCCCATTGTGCTCCTCTCCTATGTTCTGAACTCATGAACATCAAAACTTCTTTCCCAAAACCTTGATGGGCTTAGAAGTCTTGAGTTAGTTACTTGCTAAGTTAACTTGATTGATTTCTCAATCTCTAGATCTTTGGATCTCTTATTTTATCTCTAGATCTATTGATCTTCAATTGCTTGATTGTTTCTAGGGGTGGAGAAGCACTTTTTGTATAGTGGCAGCAGGAAGTTGAGTTTCTCAAAATAGCTTATGTGGGGCTAAAGGTTTGAACTGATCTCAAGGTGGATTGATGGCTATAAATTTGAGCTTTGGATTGGCTAAGTTTGGATGTTTGAGATTCCAATTTAAGGCCATCAAATACCAAAATTTGGGTTGTACTAGTGTCTTGGATTTATTGGTGAATTTTTGGGAATTTTGGTTGAAGAAAAGGAGATAAGGCCAACCTAGGGTTTCACATGCCAGGGAGTTAGCACATGGAAAATACATTTTTTTGTGTGTGAATTAGTGGGAAGCACAAATACTAAAATTTCAAGAGATCTTTGGTTTAATTTCAAATAAATTCTCGGCTCAATTTTAAAAGGAGTTTTGGCTCAATTTGGAAGAGATTTTTAGCTCAACCACTAGGGTTTCTAGAAGATCAAATAGACAAAGATGGGTTAGCTCAGTGGTTGACTCAATAGAACCAAAAAGGCTAAAATGGTGAGTATCTACAATCCAACCTTCAATTGAGGTATGTGGTTCATCATGATGCATCATTACCCCCCAAGCATTTTCACTCAGCTTTGGAAGCTTGGCCATGAATGCCTGAATATAAATTTCCTTGGTTTATGGAGTCAAAATCTTATGGCATGGACCTTAAGACCCTACTTGAACACCACACGCATGAAACACAAGGCATCAACAGTGAATGTTCTAGAATAATTGCATTGGGTGAGATTTTAGGCTATCGTTATAGCGCAAATCTCTTCAAATTTTGTATAATTGTATGGTGACACCATGTGTTCTTTGTTTCAATTGTGATGGTAGGATTTATCTTGCTTCTTGGTCAAGCATCGATCTAGAGGCAACAATAGACAAATCCTGAGGTAGTGGCATTTGATATGGACGACTACCTGAGTCTATATAAAGCATAAGGGTCAGAAAATGTTCACTTTTCATTGACTCTCTACTTTCCAATGGCATTGCACATGTCTCTAGCACTCCTCCCATGATCCCAACCATTTTTATGACTCTCCATCGGTGTCTTTGGGCAATGTTCTAGCTAGCAACAACAATATTGAGTAAGCCTTAACCTCTTTTTCTTTATTTCATCATATTTTTTTAGTTTTCCTTAATTTTTTCCATTATTGGTGCTTCTAGCTTTTCTAGTTTTTCTTGTGAATTTCAAAAATCTAGTTCAAATATTTGTGAAATTTTACCTTAGTTAGTTGATGAGTTCAAGTTCCATTAGTTTGTTAGGGTTGCATTCTCCATCTAATTGTAGACCTTGATTTTTAGGCTCTCTAGATTATGGTAGGAGTAGGAGCTTGGGTTTGGCCTTCTCCAATGGACATTCACCGGAGGGGAGCATTTAATCCTCAAGACTTGAGGTGTGGGAGCATGCATTGAGGGGTAGTTTTCTTGATTCTAGCCCTCATGCTCCAAGTGTCCGTGACACCAAATCCCATTCAAGGTTCAAGTGTATTTCTTCAAATAGAATTTGGAAGAGAAGAAGATGGAGCTCCTCACCTCAAAGTTTGGTTTTTTGACCAACATAGAGGTGGTCTAGTTTGGGGATGATACAAAGTTGGACAAGCTAAAGGAGGACTTCAACCTCAGCTTCAATGTGCATTAGATTGATTTTGAACTAGGGCTTAGGTTTCCATTTCCTAGTTTCATCTATAGTGCTCTTAGGGAGTATGAACTCACCCTAGATAGGGTCACCCTGAATGTGGTGGCCAACATAGTAGTCTTCTAGGTGTTCACCATTTTTTAGGAAGAACCAACACTTGTTTTGGAATAACCCCTCATCCATCCACTTTTGGAAATAGCATCAAACAAGGATACTCTACTTTGATAGCTTGGACCTTTCAACCAAGGTAGGGAACCTTGGTGAATATGAGGGTAGGCCCAAAATCTCTCATACAAGTCTAAACTTATAAATTGGGTCTAACTCATGGTGGAAAATAAGAGGAAGTGCCTAACTTGGTGATTAGAGGATTCTCTGTGCCTTTATGGCTCAAATGTAGCTCAGGAATTTAGTGAGCTAGATGTTTTTTACTTGTAAACATTTTCTTTCGCTTTCATGTTATCAAATTTGTTGCTAACCATTACCTAATATTTGCATCTATTGATGATCTCTCCCTCATCAATGAGCTCTTGGGTAATCTCATACCCACACCTTAAAAATGCCTTCCCAAGCTATTAAGAAGTGCTCAACCAAAGGTGAAGATCAAGGCCCTTCCTCTAAGAAGTCGAAGCCTAGTGCCCCAAGCCCAACACTAAAAGCTCTACCCACACTACCACTCAAGCATAGAGGGAGAAGAAGAACAAGGCCTTCTCTGTGCTCAATAGGGAGGAAGATGGCAATGAAGTCCCCCTATCCTAATGACAAGTTGCCAAGGGAGTGGTGATTTGGGAGCTGACTCTTGCACCCCTAGCCCCTACACCACCATCTGAGCAAGACTTCCTATACCTTACTCTCATCCTATCAAAGACTACCTCAAAGGTGAACTGCAAGAGGGATGTGATTGCTAACATGGACAATTGCCATAATTGGGTAAGCTCAACTTTCCCTTTGACTTCATTGTTTTCCATTGATTCTTCCCTTCATTTTGTCCTAACCAAGTTTTATTTCAGCAACTAGCAGTTGGCTCTAATGAGCTCATAAATTGATATTAAGCACTTTATGACTGGCATGAGAAGATATAGAGAAGACGAGGAGCCACAACTTCAATAGGAGGTGACTTGGCAAAAGGCATTAATAGAGAAAGCATAGAAGGAGAAGGCCGAAGCTGAGAAGAAAAAGGTTGCCAAAGGCTGAGCTATAGAGGTAAAGGAGCAATGGGACTTTGTGCGTGTGGACTTTATATTATGGGGTGAGTATCACAACATAATATGCAATGCATAGAAGGAGGCCATGCAAAAGTTCAAGGCATGCATGGAGTGTAAGGAGGAGCTCGCCAAAAGGTCCATAGGTGAGCTTCAAGAAGGCTATGCCTAATATCACTATGACCTCTTGGATAGCATGGGGAGGCCAAACTTTAATCTATTTTGAAACTTGCTCTTGAGGTAGATTGATGGCCTACTCCTGCCTAAATAACTTCACTTGTATTGAGTGGACTCTTGAAAACTATTGTGTCCTTTGGCTCCATCTTTTGCTCCTATCGAGGACACAAAATGGAGAAGCCTCCAGCTGCAACTAGCACTCCAACTCCCCTTGAAGCTTCAGTGCTACCTGAGCCTCTAGGTCTAGACAAGGTTTTGGCTCTAGCTCAATCTATTGCTCTTGCCAACCATATTAATATCATTGACACCAACAATGACCTTGAAGATCTCTTCATCATCAAGGGTCTAAGCTGCAAGGATTAGGATAGTCTTTACTTTCTTTATTTCTTTTACAACTTTTTGCTCAATTCTATTGAAGCTTTTGTAATTAAATTTTTCCTTTTGAACTTCTTGTGTTCCTTTGATCCTTTAATAAAGTTTACTTTCATTTTATTCTTGTGTGCTAAATAACTTGAAACTTTAATCATGCGACTTGTAATGCTAGGGTTCAAATTACCCAAGTGGTTGACCAAAGTAGTGATAGCTCAAAGCTTCAGTCATATAGTGTACCTTGAATTTGAATCATGCAATAGAAGCACTAGGGCCAAATTCACTCCCAAGTGGTAGCTTAGATCATGAGCAAAGTGTCTAGCAGTAGCAATTGTTAGGCTAAATCAACCATCCAAGTAATAGCTCATATTTGAGTCATGTCGTAATAATAAGGTTGAATTCAAACCCCTCACACTCTTGTGAGTTTTGATGGTCTTTGTTCATACCACTTATGGTTGTGAGCTCTTAAGTTGAGTACTAATTTGGTTCATTATGATGCAAATATATATTGTTAGACTTCGGTCCAAGACATTTTTGCATAAGGTAGGATGTATCCCATTGTGAGCCTTGAAAAAGTCTTTCATCACTAATTATTTGGCTTACGTGTGTAGGTCTCCCCAAAAGTTAGTGCTGATGAAGCACTAAGATTTGCCACCAGACCTATAAGGTGGACAATGTCTTTGGGAGTGGTTATGGGAATCTCCTTGCTAAGCATAAGGTATACCCACCCTAACAACTACAACTGGTCTTTATTTGTACCCTACAATGGAGAAAGAGAGAGCTCTATGAGTCTTAGGAGCATAGTATCTAAATAAAATAAAAAAGAAAGAAAAGAATAAATTGGTAGAGACTTACCTACTACTTTGGTAGGGAAAAGATACGAAAATCCTCCACTAACCCCCTAAGTTTTCTAAGGGATAATCCTACTATCCTAGAACCTATCCTAGAATTGATGATGAATAATACAAGAAATTAGAAGACAAAATAAAACAATGAGAAAAAAGAGGAGAAAGGGAAAGAAAAAGCATGATTGGAGACACTTTGTTGTCCCCTTCGCATTCCCTCTCTTGCCATTCTCCTCCCTCATGTCCTAAACTCATGAATACCTGAACTTCTTTGGCAAAATCTTGATGGACCTAAAAGTCTTGAGTCAGTCACTCACTCAGTAAACTAAATTGATTTTTGAATCATTTTTTGATCTTCTCTTTGAGTTTTGATCTCTTGATCTATTTTCCGGATGCTTTCAGGAGGTGGAGAAGCACTCTTTATATATTGGTGGAGGGAGATTGAGTTTCTCAAATAGGTGATGTGTGACTAAACATTTGAGCTGATCTCAAGGTGAATCGATGGTTGGGAATTTAGGCTATGGATTGGCTAAGTTTGAATGTTTTAGGATTCTAGTTCAAGGCCATCAAATACTAGAATTCGAGTTGTACTAATGGCTAGGATTTTTTGGTGAATTTTCAGAAATAGAAGTGGGACCCATGAGGGGTCCCATGTGCATAGAACTAGGTGCATATCCCATGAAACTAGAATTGGGTACATGGCCTATGCATCGAGGATAGGATGTCTGACTTGTGCACTAGCTTTCTGGCACATAAAAAATATTTTCTGTTTTTGGGGACCAGGTAAGCAACCTAAATATTAGAATTTCAAGGTTTTTTGACTAGATTTGCAATAAATTTTTGGTTAAGTCTCAAAGGAATTTCTAGATCGATTTCAAAGGAATTCTTGGCTTAATTTCAAAGGTATTTTCAGCTTAATTTCAAATGAATTTTCAACTCAGCCACCGAGACTTTTGTAGATTCAACTATGTGAACATGGGTTAGCTTAAGGGATGAATGATTCAATGAAAATAAAAGGACTAAAAAGGCAAATATCTACAGCTGCCACTCCTTGATGAGGCATTGATGAAGTGAGGTGTGAGTCAAGGCCCAAAGAAAATTATAACTACCTTTGAGGATGAATTGATTGGCTTTTTTGTGAGCTTGTTGACTTCAAACGAGTAAAGAGAGATTGATTTAATTAACAGGGGGCTTTAGACTCATCCAGGGGCTCGTCAGCTTGATAACTTCAAATGAGTAAAGAGAGATTGATTTAATAAACTAGGAGCTTTGGACTAATCCAAGGGCTTGTAAGCTTTTCTGTGATCATCACACACAAAGGGAAAAGAAGAAAGAGGGTTAAAGGGGAAACACCAAGAGGATTATGCTTTTCTTGGGGTATAAGAAACTAACACTATTCTTGTGAGGAGGTAGTATGCTTGAAGTCATAAAGATAGTTAAGATAGAGTCAATCTTGTGTTGATCTTGGGGAGCAATCTTGCCACAAGCTTCTAACTACTTAGAATTAGCTTTCTTACTTTTGAGCACATATTCCCTAGTCATCTTAGAGCTCAGGCATTTAAGGTGAGGGATCTAAGACCTCTAATTGTCACTTCGCATCATCACCAACCTACCTTTAGCCTTTGACATTTTTTTCCAAAGAAATATCTTTTCAAGTACATTGTGTTCTAAGGGTCACATAGTACCTCGCCATCTGCACTGGCTAATTGGTACACATTGCCAGGGTAGATGTAGGGGCCTTTTTTGTGTGTACTAGTAGCATCTTGCCCCTCATCTTCATCTTCATCTTCATTTTGGTAGACTCCCAAGGAATCTTCAAGTGGCTCTTTGCCAAAGTTTGGTTGGCTTTCATTAAGGTAGATGACACCTTCCTTTTATCTAGTTTATGGGAGGAGTGGTTGCCTCATCTCAAAGAAATTTAATAGATAGTCTAGAATACTTTTGGAGTAATCCTATATTTCAAGTCTACTACAATAATGAAATAAACCTAAATCATAAAGGGGGGTTTGCTTCTGAGATCGAACAAGATGTTTTTAGAGTTGTCATGGGTTGCCTCCTCTTTCTGGGCAGAGTGGCGTATTGTCTTCAAGGAACAACAACTTTATTCCATTGGTGGGATCCAAGGGATCATCTTATTCTAGTGGAGGTGGCTCCTTTGAACTAGTGATGTGCCGACTAATGTTGAAATGAGATTTTTATGCCCAAGTTGCAAGAGGAGGCTGAGCACCATCGTGGAGTGAGCAACATGGTTGATTGCCCTTCTTACATTTCTTCCACATAAAGCCAAGCCCTTTTTTCTCTCTAGGGACATGCTTTGATACTGGCTCTAGTTTTCCTTGATCATTCTTCTTGAGTTCCTAGCTAGGCTAGTAGCCAATATAAACATAATATCCCATGGCTTCTTGAGGTGTGGAGGGTTCAAGATTAAAGCCCATAAATTGGAATTCATGAAGTAAGGGGATTTATTTTGTGGTGATAGAATAGCAAATTGCCTCTTGTAAACGTGGATGGCTTTGTAGCTAGCAAGGCGAGGGTGCCTTTCTAGAATTCCAACTCAGTATGTATGGACAAGGAGGATGAGTTAGGTTGCTGTGGAGATCTTGACTCTTCAATCACTATTGGCATCTTCTATATGGATTGGTAGTCTTTATCTCGGATAGATGGATCCCCAAAGATCTTGACCATAGAACCTTTATAGGGGAACTTTAATCATTAATGATGTGTTGAAGAGATGGCTCCCATGAATCTAAGTAATCATCTACCAAGGACTAGATTGTAGTAAGAAGGAAGCCGAGAATGTGGAACTCAATCTAGATTGTCTTTGGCCCACATGTAACTAGGAGTCAAACCCTCCCATGACACTTCCTTTTGGAGTTGTTGTATACTAGGATGCATATATCATACTCTATCATGTTTTCCTTCAAGACATCCATCATCTTTAGAGATAATAGAATGCAAAATATTGAGTGAAATGCTAGTATTACTAGCACTATAGGTACCATAGTCTTGCCAACTTGAATAGAGATATAGAGAGGTTTATCTCTTAACTCCTCCTTGGATAACTCCTATTTGGTAAAGGTTATGGCTGGGTTTTAGAAGATTCTTTTGCAAATGATAGCTAACCATTTTAGGGGTATGTTAATCTTGAGCTCTATTTCACTTAAGTTCTTGAATAGGATGTCTTGATGTTTGGGGGAGTCAATTACTAGTTTTATGAGTGAAATTTTAGCTAGAATTTTGGCTGGTTTCTATAGAATGTTGTACTCCTTTCTAGTTTCTATTCCTCCCTCAATGACTTCAGGTTCTTGGTTGGCTACGAAGATAATTGGATTGATTAATTTTCCTTGATTTCCTTTTAGGATGACTTGTTTATTTTTGTCTACCCCACCCCTGATTTAGTTCTAGTACAATTAGAAATCATTGTTGATGTATTTTAAGGGATCATAATTATTATCCTCTAAGGTATATCCATCATATGTATTGTTATAGTCATAGAATGTACCTACCCTCCTATCAGTTTTAAAGCTTTGCACTTCTTGTGGCATTTTCGTATGAAAAAGAAATCCTTCATAAGGGTCTTCCACTATCTAGTTACTTTATTTTACTTGGGGTGTTTTACTTGTTTCAACCTCTCTGTAGTTTATGTTGTTATTAGTATGAACTCATAGAGGATTGCTTACCAAGGTCATATTTCTATTCCTGTTCATATATATTTTAACGAAATCCCAATCAATAGCATTTATATATTTCAAATTATAGATTTCATCCCTTGGTGAAACATTGCTCAAGAGTATGGCTAGGAGTTTGGCAAAAAGGATAATTGCTAGAAAATTGGACACCAGGAGGTATTAGCTTGGGATCAAGAAGTTGTATAAGGTTATTGGCAATGAGGGCAGTGAAGATGTTGGTGATAGTTTCAAGTAAAGGTGGGTAATCTTGTCACTATGACACATGATGCATTTGGCTATTATGAGGTCCATAAGGTGTGTAATTATTAGGTGGAGGTACCACTTAGTAGTTTCAGGATGGGTTTTAAGACTAGTTTAAAGGTTGTTGTTGGTATGGTTGGTAGAGAAGTGTATTTATTCTAGGAGATTAGGTATTAGAGTGTCATACTCTACTAGGTGAGGAGTTTATGGATGGTAAGGAGTTGGCTGATGTAGTTAAGGAGGTGTTTGTGAATACTCGAGGAGTAGCCTTGGTGCTGAGACTTGGTTGATCTAAGCTTTATCTCCCCTAATCACTCCTTCAATTGCTTCTATCTTCTTTGGAAGTCTTTTGTCTACATAAGTCTCATACTCTCATATAAACTTCTTCCACATGTGTGCTTCTAGTGCAAGACATCAAAAAAAAGTAGATATCAGATGACAATAATCTAGCTTTAAGTGTAAGAAGAGAATTTTCAATTAATAAACTAATTTGCTATTTTTCAGTAAGAGAAATTGGGATCTCATGGTTTTTTCTCTCCAGCAGTTAGCATATTCCATAAATGTAACACCACTTTGCATCTTCTTTATTGTTATTTTAATGATGTTTAATGTGTAGTCCACTTGGTTAGCATACAACTATTTGAAAAGTGGTGAAAATAGCATCAAGTGACTAGAGCTTCTCTTGGGATAAGCTTACAAACCAACTTAGAGTTATGGGATGTAGAGATTTTTGGGACAAGTAAATCATCAATGGCCTATAGCCTCTATATACTTGTGCATCAAACATAAACCCTAGAATGTGGTAATTAGGGTCTCCTGTCTTGTCATATAGATAAAATTTAAGTGCCTTAAGCCAACAAAAAAGTTAACAATGGGGTGACAAACATTAGTCACTATGGGTATAGTTTTTTGCAAAAATGGTTTCACAAGTAGCTTTGTGAGAAGATATGATACTCATTCTCCAATTACTTCTACTGATGAAGGCTGCCTAATAGATGAGTTTTCTATGTGCACGGATCTTACAGAACTATAATGTTGTGGGAGGTTAGGTGTAATCCCACTAGCAGCCTATTGTTATCTACTAGCATACTCAACTAATTTATCTAAACCCCACTTTTGGTTAACGAAATTCATAAGCTCTAGAAAATCACAATTAGGAATAATAGCATTCTTATCACCCATGGTTGTCAAATGATTTTTACTAACTTTAAGGTTCAAATTGGAGTTATTATCATTTTGCAGGATACATGGCACTCTCCTATTTTTAAGATGGTAAAAGGATAGAATGTTCTTGGTACTTTAGGTTTCATACGTAAGCTACTCTAGGAAGATGGTACAACCGGCCTATGAGTTGTAAGCCACTTGACCACTAAGCCTCTTTGTGGTAAGTGTTATGCTCATGTAATCATGTTTGAGTTTTGTGTGTGCCTCTAAACCAAGGAGTGACTAGAGGAGATGTTCTTCGATAGGTTAATCCCTTAACCAACATAATCAAATCCAATGTGATGAAATCCCTTAGCCTTTTTAAAGGGATATGAGCACAACTCACCCACTTTTGAGATGGGAGTTACAAAAGTCTATCAAGTATCGTGATCACCCCAGGTCATATCCTCTCTCCAAAGTACCATTTCCTTAATAGTCTTGGCACTAAAAAATAGAGGACTTGTAAAGCCTATCAGGGACCAAAAGTGGCTTAAATCCTAAATTTTCTTAGCAACAATTTTGACTCAATAATTTAGAAAAATTAAAAAAAACTAGAAATTCATGAAATTCTCATAAACCAAGAAAGATATTTAAAAACTTCAAAGAGGATAAACCCAAAAATATCATCTAGTTTAAGGATGTCCCATAGTGTCGCTATTTTGTATGTCTTCGTATAGTTTTGTGTTAATGAAGTATTGAGATTTGCCACCTGGCATACAAGGTGGACAATGTATCCAGAAGTGGTCATGGGACTCTCCTCACTTGGCATGGGATATACCTATGCTAGCAGTTGGACTTTGTGTGTACCCTACATTTAAAAAAAAGGGAGCTCCATGAGCCTTGGGAGTGGAGTATCTAAATAAAATAAAAGAAGAAAGAAAAATAATAAATTGGCAAACTTACATGCTGCCTTAATAGGGAAAGGACCTAGAAGTCCTCCCCTAATCCCTTAAGTTTTCTAAGAGATAGTCCTACTATTCTAGAATTGGTGATGAATAATGTAAGAAATTGAAAGATAGAATAAAGCAAATAAAATAAAGAGGAGATAGTCACAAAAAATGCATAATTGAAGACACTGTATGATCCCCTTTACCTTCCCACTCTTGACATCCTCCTCCCCTATGTCCTAAACTTGTGAAGACCCAAACTTCCTTGGGAAAACCTTAATGGGCTTAGAAATCTTGAGTCTGGGACTTGCTTAATGAACTGGATAGATTGTTGGATTGGTTTTTGATCTTCTTGCTTATTTATAATATCTTGCTTGATATATTTTATGGATGCTTTTGGGTGTGGGTCAAATGTGGTTCTTAGAACTAGGTTTTGTGCAATCAAGCATAGAGTTTATAATAGGGGTTACTTGTTTAAGTGTTGAGCTTGTAACCAAACTTCAAGTGGTCAAATATGAAGTTTGTAACTGTTATTCTTTAGTCAAGTGTTAAAATTGTAATTGGGCTTTAGAGGGTCAAGTGTGAAGCTTATAACTAAAGGCCCAAATAATAATCTAAGAGGGGGATGAATTAGATTTTACAAGAATAATAAGAAATTTATCCAAATCCAAACACAATTTAAATTTCAAGCAATCACAATAATGAAAAAGTGTAAACTGATAAATAGAGAAGTAGACAAATCACAAATCGATAAATAAAGATATTAGATTCATAAATACGAGCATTACATTGTTAGAAAGCCAATAAAAATAGAAGAGTTTAAGATTACTTTAGTAATAATGTTACCTTTGAAATATGTTGGGATACCATCCATATAAATCTCCTCTTCATTTTCTACAAAATACAATATGGAAATCTCTCCACAAGAGATTAATAATAATAGAGAATATTCTTAAATTGTATGATTAAGCATGAACATCATGAGAAATTGCAAGTGAGATCAATACTAAAAAATTTTAAATCTAAAAGCAAATGAAAGTACAAACATCCTACTTAAACTAACCTAACTAGAGGATGACTAAAAGATAACCATTTAAAAGCAAGTGTCATCCCTAGCTAACTAGATGAGCTTAAGTTAGAGAGTATTTTGAAATCCAAACTTGTTTGAATTCCAAAAATTTTGGAATTATGCTCTTTGGTACCCAAACTTATTTGAAATTGATATTTCTTTTAATCAGGCAATAAACAAAAACATAATCCTTCTAAGAGCAGTAATGATAAGTCAAATTTTGTGAAGAAGAACATGCACAAAGAATATTTGAAAAATTCTTATTCACATTACAAGTAAAGTTAGATTTCTCAAAAACTCATTCTCATTTTGCAAAGTATGAAATTAACTTTCAAGAGATGAGTTCTCCTAAATTAATTTTATCATTTACTACTTCTAAAGAGATACAATTGCATAAAATTAATGAAAACTCTTTTTTTCAAATATGCATGCTTCAAAAGTAGTTTTTCAAACTTGGCATACCACTCAAGAAATGCTTCAAGTAATTCATCAAAATTATGATCTTATACCTAAAGCATGAGCATGAGGCTCTAATACCAATTGAAAACTCAAATAATAACCAAAAGGGGGAGGGTGAATTAGGGCCCATTTGGTAATGGATCAAGATCAAGGTCAAGATCAAGGCTAGTGAACAATTTTTGTAAATTAGTATTTTTTTTTTCTATCAAAATTAACCTTACAATAATTTAAAGTTCAAAAAATTAATTAATTTTTTTATAATAATTTAATTTAATAATAAAAAATTATTAATGTTAATTTTTTTAGAAAAAATAATTTCAAAAGATCCTGACCCTATTCTTGACCCCGAACCAAATGGGGCCTTAAGTTTTACAAGAATGATAAAATATTTTTCCAAATGCAAATCTAATTTAAACCACAAGCAATCATAATAATAGAAGAGTGCAAAAAATAAACAAAGAAGTAGAGAAAGTACAAACTAATATACATGGTTTAATGACCAATCATACAAACTCCATGGCCTTGTCTCAATTCTAAGGACTTAGAACTCTTCACTAAAGTTATCACTTTGTTCGGGTAAAGCCACATCCTTATAACCCCTTGCCCCAATCAAACAAGTACCACACCATACCAGAGCTAACTTTAACACCTAGAAAAACAGTTAACCTTCTCCTAACAACCTAGGAGTATTACAAGGATATAGATTAAAAAATTCTAATAACAAGAGTCTCTCAAAGATTAAAACACAAGGGCAATAAGGAAATTAAAGTTAAAGCCTTTTTGAACTATTTTTGAGGATAGATAGTTTGGGGAACTTGGATCTTGCTATAAAGATATTGAAAGTTTTCTCCTTTTGAACAAAGAAGTTTCAAGCCAATATATAACCATTGGAATTAACATCTAGCCACTGGGAATCACCCCAGTTTCTTTTTTTTGCTAAACTCGGGCACCCAAACGTGTGACTGAACTCATTCCAATAGTCAAAAAATTAATTGTTAATCTTTATTCTCATATGTTCAAGAGATCAAACTTACCAGTTTGAGCACTCAAACCTTTGAGTTTGGATGACCAAAGATGGCAGAACCAGAAAATGAAATCTTTTGTCTGATAACTTCAGGTATCTGAACCATAAGATTTGAGTGACCAAAGTTGTTAGTAAAACCTAGTGAGATGCTCTATAATGTTCAAGCATCTAAAACACAAGGTTTGGGTGACTGATGTTGGCTAAAAACCTGTAATATATTTATATGCAGTTTCATCCTCTTGACACAAATTGAAACTTAATTTGGATAAGGTAAGATAAGCTGATGAAGATATATCTAAGTTACATAAGGTGTCAACCTAGAAAGATCAAATAAAATAAAATAACAACCAAATCTTTGACTCAATAAAAATGAAAGGCTAAACTTATGAGTTAGGAGTTTATCTTTCACTTTGAGTATTTTTGAGCTTTCATCTTGATCTTCAAGCTTCATCTTTAAAATATTATCTTTTTTTATCTTTTAGTCATCATTTTGTGATCTAACAAGCTTTATCTTGAGACTCGATATTTCTTAAGCTGGAAGATCATTGATAATCTTGAAGCTTATTATATCTAGACAAACTTAGTAAACTCTAGTTTCATCATCATCAAAATCTAAAGGGCAATATCAACTTATATTCCATAATCGGGTACTAAAGTTATAATTGGTATTTGAGCAGTCAAGTGTGGAGCTTGTAACCTATATTTGTCAGTCAAGTATAGAACTTGTAACTGGATTTTGGGGGTCAAGTATAGAGCTTATAACTAGGGGTGAGCAAAACCCGTTTACCATACTGGTTTTGCATGTTCTAGAATCCGAACCGAATTCCGATTCCTAAAAAATTGAAAACTGAAATCGTACCAATTTGAGTTAAGAACTAGTTTTTTAGTTTTGGTTCTAAAACTGGTGTACCAATTTTTTTAATTATTTATTTTAAAATTTTTTATTTTACATTAAAATCCTATAAAAATTTAATTTTAAATACACTAATACACAAATTACCCAAACATTTTATTTTATTCATTATAATCCTATAAAGATATAATTTTAAATATATGAATATACATATAACATAAAACAAATTATAATTTGAATTTTATATTATATATAAATATATATTTTTTAATAATTGGTATGGTTCCGGTATACCAATTTTTCACAAAATATAAAATCAGAACTAAAACTGAATTTCTAGTTCTATCAAAATTAAGAACCGGAACTATACTAATTTACTTTGAGAACTGATTTTTTGATACGGTTCTCAACTGATATGATTCGATATATCAGTTTTTTTGGTTTTTTTGCTCACCCCTACTTATAATTGATATTCTTCCAGCAAGTGTTGATCACTGAGTTTTAAGTGATAAAGTGCAAAACTTGTAACCAAAATCCCTCATTTAAGAACTAAACTTGTAACCAAACTTTGAGTAGTCAAGCGTGGAGCTTGTAACTAGTTCCTTGATCAAGTAATAAACTTGTAATTGGGTTTTAAGAGGTCAAGCATAGGATTTATGTCCTATATTCAACAATTAGGTGTGGAACTTGTAACTAGGCTTCACTACACACAAATTCATCACAATCAAATTGGTGCTAATTTATTAATAGAATTTATGAAGATTATATATGTTCTAAGTACAGGGCAAAACTTTGCTATTGTCTTGTTCTAGCTTGTAGGTTTCTTTGCCTACACATCGCACCACTTGTTATGGGCCTTCCCAACTCAGAGAGAGATTTTGGTGACAAAATTTTTTAGATCAATTCCTCAATGCCGGATCTCCCACTTTGAAGGCTCAATTCTAAACTTTGCTTGCCTACAAGTGAGCTATGCACTATTAATATATTGCTACCCAGATATGGGATTGTTATTGTGATTCCAAAATGAGTTCTTTCTCCAAGTGGAGGTTCACCTTGTTTGTCTGTGGATCATAAATTTGGACCCGAGGTGAGGGGAGACCTATTTCCATTGAGATAATTTTTCTAACCCATATGTTAGTAGGAATGGGGTTTCTCCTATGGCTTTTCTCGCGATGGTCTTGTAGGACCAAAGGATAATTGACAATTCTTCTACCCAAACCCCTTTTGCACCCCCAGTGCACTTCTTTAAGCCCTGTAATATAGTTATGTTGGTGAACCTTTGTTCAATACATAATCTTTCATAGAAACCTCAGTATTTTGTCTCGTTAAACTATTCCCCATTATCTATGATGACCATCTGTGGTATGCCAAACATACATATCACATTTTGCCAAAAGAATTCATTCACTTTTTGTTCTATGATCATTGTTAGTAATTTGGCTTCTACCCACTTAATAAAGTAGTTGGTTGACATCATCAAGAACTTTCTTTATTCAAAAGCTAGTAGTAAGGGGCCAAAATGTCCATTCTCTACTAGTCAAATAGCCATGGTGACTAAGTTTGCTATAGTCTAGTGGTCGGGCTATGATGTAAGGGTGTATGCAACTAACATTGCTCATAGTGTGAGGTGTACTCTACTACCTCTTTGGTCAAATGTGTCTAGTAGTAACATTAATGAAGTAGCTTGTGGGATATGGTATGCCCTCCAATGTGGCTGCCACAAATGCCCTTATGAATGACCTAAAGCACATATTCAACCTCTAATGGGGTAAGGCATTTTAGCAAGAGGTCAAGAGAGGGATCTTTTGTATACCTTACTTTCCTGGACCACAAAGTTTGGTGCCAACTTGCAAACACTTCAAACCTTGATGGTGTAATCAAGGAGCTTCCCAAAGGTTAGGTACTCTAGCTAAGGATCTTTCTAACTTAGTTCCTATTACATTGCCTAGACTACAAAGGTTGCTCCAATGCTTGGTACCCATAGGATCTCCATGTGAACCATGCATTGTCTTCCTTGGCATGATGTAGAGGTAAGACGAGCTAGTGATTTGGCTTCCATCTTCCTCTCTTGTGGGATCTGCTCCACTTCCACTATTTTAAACATCTAGGCAGTCTAATGTACATCTATTGATATTCTTCCATAAGATTATCCTTTGTTTCATATAACTTGTTCATTTGGTTAGTTAGAAGCTGAAAATCACTATAGAGTTTGAGCTTTCTTGGTCCAACTACATTTGCTACTTATAGCCCTAGGAGTACAACTCCATACTTTGCCACATTATTATAGGCTTTGAAGCTAAAATTAGGGAATATTCTAGAACATTCCCTTCCATGCAAACAACATGGTGCCTGCACCACTTCTCATCTCACATGATGACCCATCTATATAGAGTCTCCATGTAGGAGCCTTGATCCCTTTTTGCTCTGGGGTTCCAAGCTCTATCAAGAAGTCTACAAAGGCCTAAGCATTAATAGTTGTTTGTGCCTTGCAGTGAATATCGAATTAGCCTTGTTCCATAGATCACTTCATCAATCTTCCCAAGCTCTCGGGCTTTTCCAAAATCTATCAAGGGGGTAGTTCATTAGGACATGTACTGAATGAGCCTTGAAGTATGGGCAACTTCCATGAAGATAGAACTATGATAGAAGCTAGATTATTGAGATTGGGATATTGCAGTTCAACTCCCATGAGCATATGATCTAACATAGTATATTAGGTACTATTTCCTACCTCGTTTACTCACTAGTACAAAGCTAACTGAATTACCGCTAGTCACTATATATAGGTACAGGGTCTCTCTAAAGTTTGACTTTAATAATAGTAGTGGGGAGTAAAGGTAAAACATGAGACTTTAGAAAACTTACTGTTATTCCTTATCCCACTTAAAATGATGCTTCTTCCTTAGTGCTTTGACTCTATCTATTCAATATCCGATATGAGACTAATTCATCACACCTGACATTATAATAATCTCCCCCTTTAGGTATGATTAGACCACATTAATTTTAACACTCTTAACTCTTTTACTCGACCAATTCCACCGTGTGACCCATACTAATGGATTTTTGTCTCATTCTTTTGATTTTTTTAAGAGAGACTAGCATGTGACTCAATTCAGTCACATCATCACGGTAATTTCGGTCTTAAGAGTTTCCACAGCTTTAAACCTGAAGCTCTAATACCACTTGTTAAGAAAGTCGAAAGAGTATCAAACCAGATCAATATAGTGGGTCGAACGTCAAATCATCTCAAAAATTTAAGCTCATGTGACATGAGGGTTTTTCACTATATATATTGAACTCTATCTATCAATATCCAATGTGGGACTAATTCATCACACCTGGTATTATAACAAATATTGTAGTCCAACAACAGCTTAAGTTTACGCAAGCTGTAGGGTTGTAGTCCCTTAACATGAACTTGATTCTAGTGCGCTCGTAAATAGGGCTCAATTAATTAAAACACGACCCCAACTTAAATAGCTTAGTTTAAGGGATTTGACCTTCGATTCAAATATATGATTCTCCTTAACATAGTAGAACATGAGCCACATGTTTAACTAGAGAGTATACATTTTTCAAAATACAGTCAAATAAACATGCCTTGCACTATATATACCTAATACGGGCAGTCCTTTTTGGGTTTCTAATGAGATTGTCTGGACCAAACTACTGCTCTTTAGGCCCAATGCAGGAAGGCCCATCAAGTCTGCTATTTGATGAGCCAGCACACTTGTAGGCCATTAGTTGCCAACTTTTTTTTATTCTCATCTCAATTCATAGTCTCCAAAAATCAACGACTAAGGGTTTGTTTGTTTTGTGGGACTTCAAAATTCTAGAAATATTAATATTCTAGAACTTTAAAATTCTAGATTTAAAAATTTTGATAATGTATTTTTTTTGTAGAATGTGTGAATTCAGAATTTTATACTCCTGTGTTTGTTTCTATTGAATTTGTAAATTTCATATTCATAAGTTTTGTATTTGTCTAATTAGAATTTTGTGATATGATCACCATAAAATTTGTGTGGTGAGATTATCACACTTTAAGTTTATTTTAATTTTTAATTTTAATAATATTTAATTATTTAAAATTTTAGTTTATATGATATTAATAAGTAAAATATTGTATTAAATAGTATCAAACTTTGATATCTTAATAATATATTAAATTTCTAATTAACAAATTAAAAAAATAAATTTAAATAATGATATGACAAATTGTATATGTAAATATATAAAAAACATGATTTTTTTACTATTATTTGTAATTATTTATATCAAATTAAAAACTAGATAATATTTTTATTTTGTATAAATTATAGAATTCATAAGAAAAATATGCAAAACAAATAAATATCATAGTTTGTAACCACATATAATCCAATGTCATAAAAATTAATACATTAGTTTGACATTTATAATACTTAAACAAACATTCACCCAAATATTATAATATCATAAGTTCTAAAAATTATTTGGTGCAAAGAATTTGGCAACTTCAAGAAGTTGCTCATCCTCATCCATAATGAAATTTGCTTTGGCCTTGCCTTGATCACTCAAAAGGTTCAAAAAATCCTTAGTCACCTTGTGAGTATAGTCATAATCTTGCAGCTTATGAGTTTCAACTACTAATTCTTTTGCAAATGGCAAAGATCTGTCATTCTGCATTTTTCTATGGCATTGGCTAACCTCTGCATTATATCAATTGTTTTAGTAAAAAATTTTTGTCGTGGTCTTTTTTCAATAGCCTTTTCTTTATGAGTGTTAGCAGTACCATATATTGGCTAGTGTTTATGGATTATAAAGCACCGAGTGATATATTAAAATCATTCCTAGTACCTAAGTTATCAAGTCCAATGTTTCCAGTGTTGGTATTATCATCTATTTGCATATAAGAGTTTATCGACCTTCTTAATGGTTGACCCATAATTTCCTTCCTAATCATAACCTAAGGACCCCATTAATAATCCAAAATTTGAGCAAATCTAGAGAGCGAGAGATATTTTTTTAAAAAAAGTCAAATATACAAATGACAATAATAATGGCATGTAGATGCAGCAAATGGAGAGAAGTGATTACAGAAGGCAAATGAAAACACAAAAACAAGAATGTGTGGAATGCATGTGTGGAGTTAAAAATAAAAAATTTAGTAGAAATTTCAATAAATAATTACAAAATATTTAATCTAAAGATTCAAAAAAGACGAATTGATCTTATGGAGATTAATCGAAGAAAAAGTGTATACATTAAGTCGGATAAAGGCGAAAGAGATGTTTGAGATAATATGATACTTAAATATAATTTCTATAATTCAGTGCGGAATATCACATGATAAATTTTTAAATCTGAAAATTTAAAATCCAGTGAATTTTGAAAATCATTAAATCTAAAATTTATTAAAATTAAAAAATTCTAAAATTTTAAAATTCTGAAAAATAAATACTAAATTTTATTAATCTTAAATTTGAAAGTACAAGAAATTTTAAATACCATGAAACAAAACCACTCTAAATAATTTCCTTTCCTGTCTCGTTCTCATTCTTCTTCTTCATCATCAAATACCTGCGGATCCGGAATATCGGATCTCCAATGACGGCCGCGTCGAGGTATTGGATCGTCTCCCTCCCCGTCCAAAGCTCTGCCTCCTCCCTCCAGGAATCCATCTCCAAGCGCTCCTTCAACACCCTTCTCTAGCGGGTAACCCGATCAATTTCAATTCCAATTCCAGTTTTGGATTTGATTTACTGTGGGCGCTCATTTTGTGTTTCTTTTTTTTTTTTTTTTTTTTTTTTCTGGCGGTTCAATGTGCCTAATCTCAGGGTTGGAACACTGGATTCATTGCTTTCTCTCAGCAACGATTTTCTGAAGGTGAATTTTGGGTCTTTGATTCTGAATTATGGTTTTTGTTTTTTTGAATTGTTCTTATGGTGTTTGGATTGGCAGTCCAATAGTTTTATTGAAGAAGTGTCGCATAAGATCAGGCGGCAGATCGAGGAGCTGGAGAAGGCTTTGGGCGTTGATGGGGGAGCTCCCACGGTGCACGGGGTGCCGGTGGATACGTACCTCACCACGTGATTGGAGTCTGATGCAAAAGTTTGGATTTTGGAGCTTTTCATCAGTCGTTTGCAGATGTTGAATTAGTGTTATGTTTGATCCTGGAGATATTTTTTAGTTATTGGAACGTGTTCGTGTTTGGAATTGTAGGTTCGTTTGGGATGAAGCGAAGTACCCAACAGTGTCCCCTCTTAGGGAAATTGTTGATAGCATTCAAGTTCAAGTAGCTAAAATTGAGGACGACATGAAGGTCAGTATATGATCCTGTCTATTTTCCTTTTTGGAGTAATTTGCTTGATTGTTTTCCTTTCAGTTGACTATTTTAATTTATGAAGTTGAATGTAGGAACTGGTTTGTATATTTGAATACCAATGTGGAATATTCTGTGTTGTACTACTAAGCATGTGAGGTTTGGGATTTATAGGCTCTCTATGTTATCGAAAAATGAAAGACAAAGCTGAGATGATCGACTATAAACTGCTAGTTAGTGGTATGCACTTCCATGAAGTATAAATGACATCATTGCTTTATGGGTCTTCTTTAGAATATGTTAGTTTCTCTTATATGTTTCTTTTGTTATTGATTCTTTTGCATCTTAAACATATTGGCATTTCATATTTTGTCTGTCTGTCTCCTTGTCATAAAACAACCCACACTGCTACAGTTTCTCCTTTACTTTGCTAAGGAAACGCTTTCTTCCATGGATTTTGTTGCTCCTTGTAACTCAGGATTCTTCTTTTTATCATTTGTGAATATGGTTGTACACCGCCTGAGTCATGTCCCTTTATCTACTAATGTTCACATCCGTTATCCGCTAAACACACATCTTGATTTGCAGTTCTTTGACAAATGAAAGATGAGACTTACTGAGGCCTTTCAAGATCCATAATGGCTCATATATGCTCTTTTTGTGCATGAGGCAATATAAATTTTCTTCATCACTGCAATGCACCCTAAACATATTAATAGGCTATATCTGCTTTATAATCTAAGTAGACTCTCCAAAATTTCTTTGTCCAACAACATATTATATCTTCTCAAGTTTAGGCTTGAGTGAACTTGCCTGAGATATTTCATGCTTGCCTTAGATAGGAATGGAAAGCATGTTCTAGTGCTATTCTTCTTCTTTTTTTTTTTTTGTAGTAACTGGACCTTTTTTAAGTTCTTGATGTGATATTCTTGGTCAGTCATCTCTATTCTTTTTGTAAGTGGAGTCTGAATCCTGGAAAATCCAGGGAATTTAGTTTAGGAGTTAAAGACCTACAAAACTTTTGAAATGTCTCTCCTTTTTGAGGTTGTAGCTCTGAAGGTCATTTCCTTAGTTCTTTAGTGACAATTACAAGAAAGAAGCTTTAAGTTTCAAATTTCTTATTGTTCTTTTTTCCATCATTTATCACTATGTTGTTACTTGTAAGGTTCTGCTTTCTTTTTCAACTGAGTTATTTGAGGTTTTTTCTGTAGCAGTGAAATTTTCATGAGGATTATTATTTTATGGTTATTTCTTTATTTTTAAAATGTAAGATCTTTTGGCTAAGGTTTGAGGTAATCTTTGCATAAGAGAACTTGAATAAGAAAAAGGAAGATTAACTGGACTTGACATGTTACATTCTTTTCTTATTTCTTGTATTTGAGATTATTACCTTTGTGGATGGAACAGATTAATGCTGCAGAGTACACAATGTTCACAGGCTGCTGAACACAATAGATAGAAAGCAAGGTGGAAGGTTTGTGTAATTAATTTTTGAAATAGTTCTTCAAATATATGCTCTATAGAATGTGGAGTTATGAGGTTGTGAACATAGTCCTGTTGTGGACACCTTTGGTGCAGTCTATGCTCTTTTGTCAATAAGTTAATACATTCTGGCTTTTTATTCTCCAAATTGAGCTATTTTTTTTCGCCTTTCTCAGCCTTGCAGTTCATGACCTTTCTGATTTAGTGAAGCCAGAGGACATCATCACTTCTGAACATTTAATGACTCTCCTTGCAGTAGTCCCCAAATACTCTCAAACGGACTGGTTGTCAAGCTATGAAACTCTAACTACATATGTGGTAATATTTCTTTTGCTTAATCCTTGTATAGAATATGTTCATGGTGATCATGGTACTATTGATGTTGAAGTTTGATGTGTATTGTTTTCTAATTTTTGTTTGTTTGAAGCACATTTGCTTTATGTTGAGTTACATACAAAGAAATGCCTGATAGAGAACTATTTTAGATGCGGAATATCTTGGTTGTTGTTGTATGAGCATAACAATCTCTTTTATTTATTTTGTCTATTCACCTCAACTATCTGTTTGACTATTTTACGTTCAATTTTTTTGTTGACTTCAGCACACCATAAAAGTGTAACTTATTATAGGTAATAACACCAGATGTGATGTCTTGCTTTCATAACTGCCTCTTTGGATTAGCAGAGAAAGAAATGGGGTGACGTATCATGGTTTGAACAGTTTATACTGCTCATATTAAAGATTCACAAAACTATTAGCTGCATGATTTAAGTTGAGTTCTAAGTATGCCATTATTGGCAACCCCTTCCTTTAGCCCTGAACTGCTTGAGCAAACTTTTTATACTATCCTATGAATATTCTGCAAAATTGAATGTTGTAGAAAATGCTGCCAATTTTATGTTGCTTAGTTGATTAGAATGAAAGAAAACAAAAGAACATTGTTTAGGTAATTGTTCAGCATTATTGACTTTGTTTGTTTGTTTTTTTTAGAGTTAGTGGATGCATGGTTGAATCAATTTGCTAAAGAGTTTTAACTATTTTAGGATTTTCATGTCCTTTTAGCTTTTCGCTCATGACATATATGGATATGTGTTGGGGAAAGTGTACCATACTGTCAATCATTAACATATGAGACTAAATCTTCTTATTGTGCCACCATATCATGAATAAATGCAATTTGTTTATAGATTAGGTTATGATAATCATAATGCTTGATGTCCTAATAGTTGGTTGTAGGGTCAGGATGCAAGAAAAAATGCTAATCAAAATATTTGGACCAATAGACTGATCAGCACATCTCCCCAGATGAAAAATGAGATGTGTATAATGGCGCTACCGTCCTCCTTATATAGAGGGCGGGCTGAGCTTATGAGCTCAGCGCTTACGTCATAATGCTACAGTGCGCTACAGTGGTGTACAGTGTTGTACAGTGTCCTTGCTACAGGTTTAGTGTCCTTGTTTCAGTGCGCACCGCCTTATATACAGTGCTCCATAGTGAGCACCGCCCTACGTACAGTAACCCTATACTAAAGTACAGAATGTTACAGTGACAGCTGTTGTGCATCTACAGTGACAGCTGTCTGTACGACTACTGTAACTACAGTGTAGCTACAGTATAGCTACAGTGTTTATTCCTTGTCCCCCCCACCACGCTTCCTGTTGCTACGTGCGAGCGATAGGTTATTGGTTCGGGAGATGGCATCTTGGACTTGCTGGGTAGCCCTTCAGAGCTGTTGATCGATCTGTGCTATGGCAGGATACCATGTAGCCCAGAACTGATCCCGGGTGCTTAACTCCCTGCACGCTTGTATCTTGAAGTTGTGGATTGCGCAGAGTTGCCGTAGGTTGGTGATAGTAGCAGCCACTGTTGTCGGTCTGGTGCCGTTGCCTGATGTGCTAAGAAATCTCGCAGTTGCGGCGTGACATGCTTCAGTGGGCGGTCTTCTATCACGAAGTCCGGGTTTTTGATTTCCAGGTGACACACTACCTTATTTCTAGCCCAGTGTTTTAGTGGGTTTTCTCCAATAAATCCCGCCTCCTTAAGTCTGGCCATTGTTGGTTGGAACTTTTGGAGGAAGGACTCCCGACTGTCTCCCACGTTGTAATACACCGACTGCTGGATGTCGATGTATTCGTCTTCTTCTAGCTCGAGCTCTTCTATGGCGGCTGCTACAGTTGCTGTAGGAGAAGTACTGATAACAGTTAAATTTTTATAGAAGGTTACTAAGTTTCTTTCTATCGTGACTCCTCCTTACATTGCTTTGATGAAGTTGCATCCAATGATTATTTGGATGTCATCGCCCAGCTCCATTTTGAAGCTGTATGTGTAGGGGATTTTGAATCTGTTATCCCCGA
Organism: Trichopus zeylanicus subsp. travancoricus; assembly: GCA_005019695.1. Lineage (NCBI taxonomy): Eukaryota > Viridiplantae > Streptophyta > Magnoliopsida > Dioscoreales > Dioscoreaceae > Trichopus > Trichopus zeylanicus. Next base: position 393,002 of record RXID01014251.1, read on the forward strand.
TGTGCATTTTTCCCCCCTTTGAGTTTCTTGTCGGCTGTCTGTTTTAAATTTATGCCATTAAACTGCATGATGAAACTATTTCGTTCTAGTACTTCTGGTGGTACCGATGTTTCATCAATACAGCAGGTGGTTGCTCCTGTGTCTAATATTGCCCTTACTCGGATTCAAGGAATAGAAGGTATTTCAAGCTCAACATTCATATTGTAAAGCATGTTTTTGACTAGCCTTGGTCCTGGTGCAGGTTGGGTTGAGGCCTCAGCTGCTGTTTTGAAAATGCTTTCCTGGAACATGACGCTGGTGTATTCCTGTTCGTCTTCTTCCGATTCTCCTTCCTTCCTTTTGCCGAGCTCTTCAAAGTCCTTCCGTAGATCTTCCTCAAGCTCTAGCTCTTGAGCCTTCCTTCTGTAATGTTCTACTTCTTTCTTTAGCCATTCAATTTCTCCTTCACACCAGACGATGTAGTTTTGCTGCTCTTGTACTAGCTTCTGGGCGTGGAACAGCGCAGGGGGCACTGGCGTGACTGGGACCTCCGTTTTGAAGTAGTATGACCCGCATGAGTTACAGGCCGTGACCTTGCAATTGAGGCAGTGGATTCTGGCCCTTTGCATTGTTTATCGCCTACAACACGAGCACCTTTCTTCTGTTGTTGGCACAACAGTATTATGCTGCCAGGAGTTTAGGCAATCCTCCTGAGGTTCAGGCAGCGTTACCTGAGGTCGATATCCTTCTTCGACCTCTCCAAGGACGTAGCCAACTTCCTCCATAAGGAGTCCTTCAGCTTTGGTTGCTTTGTCGTCCCATGAGGTGTTTGTTCCTCTGTTTATAGAGGGGCCGGAAGGCTCCTTCTCGTCAGCCGACTCTGCATCATCCCATCCAGTAGCTTCGCTGTCCTTGGGGAAAGGCAAGTAGAATGATGGGGGGGTGAGTAACGAATGTAATAATTAAACTTACCACTAGGCTCACCCAGAGTATCCCATTCTTCCATTTCCTCAAGAGCGTAGATGACCTCCTCATTTATGAGGGGGCTGAGGGAGCTGTGGAGGTTCTGAGCGTCCTCCCCTTCGGAGATGCTAAATATTGCGTCGCTTTGCTCCTCACCTTCCTGGACCGAAATTAATTCATAGTCCTCAGATACATTGAGTTGCTCAAAGATTGCAACCCGTTTGTTGCTCCTTCGATCATTCGGGCATTCTCTGGCAAAATGCCCTTCATCACCGCAGAGGTAGCATCTGCATTTTCTGTTGCGTACCAGATGTTTCCTTTTTTCAATGCGCACATGGGTATCATGCGGCTTCCCTTTGTATGTCTTTGCTTTTCTGGCTCCGTACTTTTTCTCTCTGGCGTAATATCCTGGAATTGGAATTTTGCTACAAAAAGAGAGGTCTTTGAGGGACCTTTTGAATGCAGCATCTTTGCATTTTTCGTCCAGGTATTTGTAGGCGAAGAGTACTCGGGGTATTACGCCTATGTTGACTCCAGGGTTTGCTTATCGAAGGCTGCTTTAATCCTCCTGCCTATGTCGCCTGGCATTTTCATGCAGAATTTTTCGCACAGCTCTGTACTGATATATAGCCTTCCTGTTTTTGAAGCCAGCTTAAGATAATCATTCATGTATGAAAGGACATCCTTCATACTGTCGTACGAAAGTCTTTCCAGGTCTCGATATGCTACGTCCTGGGCCAGGGTTGATCCCTGGGCTGGATCTTCCAAAGTGAACACTCTCCTCATCTTGGAGATGATATTTTGGGTGCCGTCTCTTCCTTCACCCGCTGCGAGGAGGGCTTGGTACTCCCCTCCGTACTGCATGCGACTCCTTGAAGACGAATACATCGACATAGAAGAGCTCGAGCTAGAAGAAGACGAATACATCGACATCCAGCAGTCGGTGTATTACAACGTGGGAGATAGTCGGGAGTCCTTCCTCCAAAGATTCCAACGAACAATGACCAGACTTAAGGAGGCGGGATTTATTGGAGAAGACCCACTAAAACACTGGGCTAGAAACAAGGTGGTGTGCCACCTGGAAATCAAAAACCCGGACTTCGTGATAGAAGACCGCCCACTGAAGCATGTCATGCCGCAACTGCAAGATACGTTTAAACGACATGTGGAGGCCTTAGTAAGCATAGGGGTCATCCGGCCAAGCAAAAGCCGATAAAGAACAACGGCCCTTGTTGTCAATTCCGGAACAACCACTGATCCTGCAACAGACAAAGAAACAAAGGGGAAAGAGCAAATGGTTTTCAATTACAAGCGCCTCAATGACCTAACCAACAAGGATCAGTACAGCCTCCCCGGAATCAACACCATCTTAAGAAGGGTAAGCCATAGTAAGGTCTATTCTAAATTTGATTTGAAAAGTGGCTTTCATCAGGTCGCGATGCATCCCGACTCAATTGAATGAGCGACATTTTGGGTCCCTACTGGGCTATACGAACGGCTAGTGATGCCGTTCGGCCTAAAAAACGCACACTCCATTTTCCAAAGGAAGATGGACCTTTGCTTTAGGGGAACAGAGGACTTCATCGCCGTCTACATCGATAACATACTGGTATTCTCCCAAACAGAAGAAGAACATGCGAGACACTTAAGCATCATGCTGGATATATGTGAGGAATATGGGCTTGTTTTAAGCCCTACAAAGATGAAGATAGCAGTCACCGAAGTGGAGTTCCTCGGCGGCATTATTGGTAATCAGAAACTTAAGTTACAGCCGCACATAATTAAAAAAATTACTGAGGTGCATGACAAGTCATTGACAACCTTGAAGGGGCTTCGCTCCTGGCTGGGGATTCTGAACTATGCAAGAAACTACATCCCGAACCTGGGGAAACTCCTCAGCCCATTATATGCCAAGACCAGCCCAACTGGTGAAAGAAGAATGAACGAGCAGGACTGGGCTCTAGTAGGGCAAATTAAAAGTCTGGTCCAGCAGCTACCAGACCTCGAAGTACCACCTGAAGGTAGCTATATTATCCTCGAAACGGATGGCTGCATGGAAGGCTGGGGTGGAGTATGCAAATGGAAGCCACGACAGTATGACCTTAGGACCACGGAACGTATCTGCACCTACACCAGCGGGAAGTTTAGTCCCCTAAAGTCAACAATTGATGCTAAGATACACGCGGTCATGAACTCCCTAGAAGCATTAAAAATCTACTACTTAGACAGAAAGGAGCTAACCATCAGGACTGACTGCCAAGCAATCATTAGCTTCTTCAACAAGTCTCCAAATCACAAGCCTTCAAGGGTACGATGGGTCGCCTTCACAGATTATATAACGGGGATCGGCATCCCAGTGCACTTCGAGCATATAGACGGCAAGGATAATCAACTAGCTGATGCCTTATCTCGTCTACTCTTCTCTCTAGTAAGTGTAGGATGGCCAAGCGAAGGAAGTCTCAATGCCTTGGAACTCGCAGCAAGCGCAATACAAGAAGTTCGATCAGCACCAACGAAGCAAGCGTAGCAGCCCCTGGCTGGAGTACTGCTGCAACTGCGAGATTTCTTAGCACATCAGGCAACGGCACCAGACTGACAACAGCGGCCGCTGCTATCACCAACCTACGGCAACTCTGCGCAATCCACAACTTCAAGCTACAAGCGTGTAGGGAGTTAAGCACCCGGGATCAGTTCTGGGCTACATGGTATCTTGCCATAGCACAGATCGATCAACAGCTCCGAAGGGCTACCTAGCAAGTCCAAGACGCCATCTCCCGTACGAGCAACCTATCGCTCGCACGTAGCAACAGGAAGCGTGGTGGGGAAGACAAGGAATAAACACTGTAGCTACAATGTAGTTACAGTAGTCGTACAGACAGCTGTCACTGTAGATGAACGACAGCTGTCTCTGTAACATTCTGTACTTTAGTATAGGGTTACTGTACGTAGGGCGGTGCTCACTATGGAGCACTGTATATAGGGCGGTGCGCACTATAGCAAGGACACTGAACCTGTAGCAAGGACACTGTACCTATAGTAAGTACACTGTACAACACTGTACACCACTGTAGCGCACTGTAGCATTATGACGTAAGCGCTGAGCTCATATGCTCAGCCCGCCCTCTATATAAAGAGGACGGTAGCACCATTATACATATCTCATTTTCAGCTGAATAAATTTCTATTACAGCAATTGGAGTCTGCAAGTTTTCCATATCTCTTCTTATCTTTAGTTGTTGTAATTCCAATTTAGTAGGAGAGGGGGACAAGGAATAAACACTGTTGCTACGCTATAGTTACAGTAGTCGGACAGACAGCTGTCACTGTAGATGAACGACAGCTGTCACTGTAACAGTCTGTACTTTAGTATAGGGTTACTGTACGTAGGGCGGTGCTCACTGTGGAGCACTGTATATAGCGCGGTGCGCACTGTAATAAGGACACTGAACCTGTAGCAAGGACACTGTACCTGTAGCAATTACACTGTACAACACTGTACACAACTGTAGCGCAATGCATTGTGACGTAAGCGCTGAGCTCATAAGCTCAGCCCGCCCTCTATATAAGGAGGACGGTAGCACCATTATACACATCTCATTTTCAGCTGAATAAACTTCTATTGTAGCAATTGGAGTCTGCAAGTTTTCCATATCTCTTCTTATCTTTAATTGCTGTAATTCCAATTTAGTAGGAGAAAAACCAAAATGGTATCAGAGCCAACCAAAGATATGGAGGAGTAAAACTTTAGAGGTTGATGTGCAAGAGTACGAGGTAAGGGATCGTGATTACCAAATTCCTGTTATTCACTACCGTGTTATGCATTATGAGCTAGCAACTTCAGAGTTACTCTAATACAATCCTTATGGTATTATGCAGATTATGTTATAACTTAGCCTGGGAAAGAGAACAAGCCTTAACTTGGCAACTAAAGGCGTCTGGCTAGTTGTAAGCCCAAGAACACGCTTGTGTGATTTCGATTAAGTTTTAACCTGATCTGGAACTTATCTTTGGATAATTCTAGTAACTCTAAGTGAGTGACTCATATGTCGGAAACATGGGAAAAATCTATTCAGGAATGGTATGAACACTCCCGGACCTCTAATCTCGAGTACCTTGACCTTGTTTCATTTACTAAAGTTTCGACAAACCAACTAGCACATAACCTTTCTATAATTCACGACAAGATTTGTCTATCATCAAGAGTAAACTTGAGAAACTTCAAGCAAATACTTGAACAGTGTCAAAGTGTGACACAAAAAGTCTCGGAATTAGAGACTTCACTCAGAACCCTCACTACCACAATATTGGACAGCAAGCCTTTGACAAAACAAGAAGTGCGGGAACTCGTGCTTGAAGCTACCAAGCAACCCAAGCAAACTAGAGGCGAGATCCAACTACTGACGGAAAAAACCAAGGAGTCTAGCACAGCTAAGCAAGCTACTTCATCAGCTAGAGCTCCGAAACCACGCCACCCGAAGACCCCAGGAGGCGCAAGGGGAACTAAGGGCTTTCAGAAACCCTTACCAAATACTTGAAGAAGAAAAGAGAAAGCTTGGGAGCTAATGACATCAAGAGCACGCACCCAGCTGACTCTAGACCAACCAACTGCACCAATGTCATCCCCCTTATTTGAAGATCAAATCAGAGGCTATAGGAGAAGCCACAGGCTTCTCCACACAGCCCAACAGGCAACAAAGAGGGTGGGCAGGCTGCTGATAGGAAAAAGCACCCGCCAATACACACTAGAGCAACAGATTGATCCACAGGTTCAATTGAGACTATCCATGCAGGAAAGGGCTGCGATAGTCCCTGCAGAAGTCTTGTACCACTCTCGGAGAGACGACGAACATCACAAGGTGTATATTCACAGATCAGAGGAGGCAATCTTATGCATCAGTAATAATCAGGTAGACCCAACATTTATACAGGATGATAGCTACCAGCAGTTGCTGAGGAGCGGAATGCAGTACATCCATCTTGGAGTACTCCAGCTCCGAATTCAAATCCTTCACCGACAGGAGGTCGGAACCATGGCCCTGGTTGTCTTCAGAGACAACCGATGGGCAGGGGACCAGGCGATACTAGCTGCTATGGAGGTAGATCTATCTAAAGGCAGCCAGCTGGTATATGTTATACCAGACGCTATGATGACAATCAGAGATTTCTATAGAAATCTCTAAGTCTCCATCCTAACTAAGGGCTACGAGGACTGGCAAAACGGAGAATCCAACCTACTGATCACCAGAGGTCTGGTTGGAAGGTTGTCCAATACCCCAAACGTAGGCTTTGCCTACGAAATTCAAGGAGTCGCAGATTACTTGGCAAGCCATGGGGTACACGCTCTCCCAGGACGAAGGTACTCAACGGAGACATTACAAAGGCGTAGCTGGGTTGTCCGGCCAACCCAAATCTCTACCCCAACACAGCCCAAAGAAGTAACAAGCAGAAGCCTTCTCAACGGGAGCATTTCATTACGCTTCGGCGGCTACAAACCGGCGACAATGCACAGAAGATCATGCTGCAGCCGGCAGAACGAAGAAATCTCTAGTGACGAAGAAGACCTCAAGACTACCCATCTGATCGCAGTCCTGAAGGGAGAAATAGAACAAGAAGAGGAGAGTGCTGACGAAAGCTATTTCGACCAGCTTCAGAGCCAGGAATTCTTCGAAGGAGATCTGGATTACCCGTCTCGAGCGGTGAAATGGGATGAGGTCCCTGATAACGAAGAGGAAGGTGAAATCCGTACCCTGCCTAATATCATTACTGCAGGATACGAAGAAGAACCAGACAGGGAGTACCCAGCCTTGAAGAGACTAATAGAACAACTGTGCGCAAGCACATTAACAACGGGTGCATCCCCAAGTCGGCCGTATATGCCCCCCACTGATTCCATGATGGGGCTACCAGGATACCCACCAGCGACAAATACAAACCCGCAAATATCCCAGGAAGCACCTGCGACCGGACAAAGAGGCTGGAGCAAATTTAAAGGCGGACTCAACAACGAGATATGGAATCTCCCGTTCGCACAACAACAAGGAGGGGCTCTGTTCGTAATCCCCGAACAGCTAGGGCTCTTTGAGGATGCATTTTCACGATGGGAGGCCATCACAAAAAATCATATCTCGGGCATTGGGTTCACTGATGCTAGAGACAAAGCTGAATATATGTGAGGAGGATGAAAGCAGTTTCGATAAGCAATACCCTGGAGTCAACATAAGTGTAATACCCAGAGTACTCTTCGCCTACAAATACCCGGAAGAAAAATGCAAAGATGCTATATTCAAAAGGTCTCTCAAAGACCTCTCTTTTTGTAGCAAAATTCTAATTCCAGGATACTACGCCAGAGAAAAAAAGTACGGAGCCAGAAAAGCAAAGACATACAATAGAGAACTTCATCGCCGTCTATATCGATGACGTACTGGTATTCTCCCAAACAGAAGAAGAACATACGAGGCACTTAAGCATCATGCTGGATATATGTGAGGAACATGGGCTTGTTTTAAGCCCTACTAAGATGAAGATAGTCACCGAATGGAGTTCCTCGGCGCCATTATTGGTAATCAGAAACTTAAATTACAGCCGCACATAATTAAAAAAATTACTGAGGTGCAGGACAAGTCATTGACAACCTTGAAGGGGCTTCGCTCCTGGCTGGGGATTCTGAACTATATAAGAAACTACATCCCGAACCTGGGGAAATTCCTCAGCCCATTATATGCCAAGACCAGCCCAACTGGTGAAAGAAGAATGAACGAGCAGGACTGGGCTTTAGTAGGGCAAATTAAAAGTCTGGTCCAGCAACTACCAGACCTCGAAGTATCACATGAAGGTAGCTATATTATCCTCGAAACGGATGGCTGCATGGAAGGCTGGGGTGGAGTATGCAAATGGAAGCCACGACAGTATGACCCCAGGACCACGGAACGTATTTGTGCCTACGCCAGCGGGAAGTTTAATCCCCTAAAGTCAACAATTAATGCTGAAATACACGCGGTCATGAACTCCCTAGAAGCATTAAAAATCTACTACTTAGACAGAAATGAGCTAACCATTAGGACTGACTGCCAAGCAATCATTAGCTTCTTCAACAAGTCTCCAAATCACCAGCCTTCAAGGGTACGATGGGTCGCCTTCACAGATTATATAACGGGGATCGGCATCCCAGTGCACTTCGAGCACATAGACAACAAGGATAATCAACTAGTTGATGCCTTGTCTCGTCTACTCTTCTCTCTAGTAAGTGCAGGATGGCCAAGAGAAAGAAGTCTTGATGCCTTGGAACTCGCAGCAAGCGCAATACAAGAAGTTCGAGCACACCAACGAAGCAAGCGCAGCAACACCTGGCTGGAGTACTGCTGCAACTGCAAGATTTCTTAGCACATCAGGCAACGGCACCAGACCGACAACAGCGGCCGCTGCTATCACCAACCTACGGCAACTCTGCGCAATCCACAACTTCAAGCTACAAGTGTGCAGAGAGTTAAGCACCTGGGATCAGTTCTGGGCTACATGGTATCCTGCCATAGCATAGATCGATCAACAGCTCCGAAGGGCTACCCAGCAAGTCCAAGACGCCATCTTCCGAACCAGCAACCTACCGCTCGTACGAAGCAACAGGAAGCGTGGTGGGGGGGACAAGGAATAAACACTGTAGCTACACTGTAGTTACAGTAGTCGTACAGACAGCTGTCACTGTAGATGAATGACAGCTGTCACTGTAACATTCTGTACTTTAGTATAGGGTTACTGTACGTAGGGCGGTGCTCACTGTGGAGCACTGTATATAGGGCGGTGCGCACTGTAGTAAGGACACTGTACCTATAGCAAGTACACTGTACAATGCGCTTACGTCACAATGCTACAATGCGCTACAGTGGTGTACAGTGTTGTACAGTGTACTTGCTATAGGTACAGTGTCCTTACTACAGTGCGCACCGCCCTATATACAGTGCTCCACAGTGAGCACCGCCCTACGTACAGTAACCCTATACTAAAGTACAGAATGTTACAGTGACAGCTGTCATTCATCTACAGTGACAGCTGTCTGTACGACTACTGTAACTACAGTGTAGCTACAGTGTTTATTCCTTGTTACTCGGGTTAAGTTTGGCAACATGCTTGTTTTTTATTTTTAGGCAGTTACTCTGGTGGGCCATGGACCTGCCATGTTGAAAATCCTACTTATAGAATTGAAGCTCATCCTTAATTATTGGGAAAGAATAATTGAATTCAAAATGTCTGTCTCATCTGATTCTGTTTCTTATATTGACATATTGATTCTGATTTTCAAATATGTTTTAATCAATTTAAGCATAAGTTTCTTGACTGAGGAAGAGAAAGATAGGATGAATAAAACCGTTCAGGATGATTTAGCATTTAACACATAAGGATAAACATTCATGAAAGACATCAATCGTTTATGTCGAAGTCATCTGCATTTTAGCTTGTAAGGTAGTTGCTGACAATTTTTCTAGCTGATAATTGCATTGCTTACATGCAACTATTGCAGTGATTAATGTGTGTACAATGAGAATTTTGGCATCGCTTTATTTTTATGTATTTATATCTAGAGATGAGGTAAGTGTCAAGATCAAGCAGTTGTTTAAGTTAGTCCATCCAAGAGAACAATTGCTAACAAGTAACATGGGCAATTATCTTCTGAATGCAAAAAATGGCTGTGGATGGGTTATGAGCACATGTATGCTTTATTTCTCTACTTTTGCCCTTGGCCGTATTTTTTATTGTAATTTGAATGTTCTATAGGTGCCTAGGTCCACAAAGAAGTTGTATGAGGACAACGAATATGCCCGCTACACTGTCACACTCTACAAAAAGGTTGCTGAGAATTTTAGAACAAGTGAACGTGAGAAGGGATTTCAGGCAAGGAAATCTAAAAGAAACTTAGTGTTGTTTGAATTTATTTAAAAGGAAGTCATGCTCATTTGTCTGAACCAGTTTGGGTTTGACTGTTTTTTCCTACCTGGTGCTACATGGGTTTTGCATTCAGATTCATGATTTTGAATACAGTCCAGAAGCACAAGAGACCCAGAAACAAGAAGTACAAAAATTGATGCAGGATCAGGAAAGAATGAAGAGCTCTCTTATGCAGTGGTGCTATTCCAGCTATGGAGAGGTAATATTTTTTCTCTGACATGGATGATGTTTTATTGAAGTCCTGTGTTTTTCACTCTTATACAACTAGATCGCTGGCATTTAATCTAATAATTGTATAGTAGATGCTTAAAATCTGTGAATCTTTCCTGTTGACTTTTATTTTTTTCCTCACACCTTAGCTTAAAAGAGAAACTGAGATCATGGTTAGTGCTTCTATTCAGAAGAGTGCAGGAATTAATCTTTTGTATTATTGGCTCAAAAACAAGTTAAAGCACACTGTGGTTAACCAGACAGAAGCATAGATTTTATGGAAGTTTCTTATTAGATGACTATTGAATGGGAAATCAAAAGTGAAATGGCTTTCATTTGTCAGTGCAAGGGCTGGGACCACTAAGATAGAAATAAGCAGCATTAATTAGTCTATGTAGCTTTTATTTTCTGAGTAAGGTCTTTAATATAGACCTTGCTCACCATTCCAGGAGAATCTAACATGATCACACCATACATAATACTTCTAAGCACAACACAAAAATTCAGCAGTGATTGTTGATTTGAGTTCAAACAGTTCAGAACTTGGAGTGATGAAATTTACGAGCTGTTGACAACTAACAAATTCTCGCATATTTAGGTCAGGCATTACAATTCCAAGTCCTCTAAAATTTTAGGTGACATTGAGAAACAAAAAATAAATTGTAATCACAAGCATAGCAGGATTTAGGTTGTCTAAGAGCCCTGAGGTAGTGGCTTGTTGAAAACTCATCACTGTTAATTGGTTGTACTTCCGTTTGTGTAATTTCATACTGTTGACTGGAATGTATATCTGGAATTCTTTGTAAGTTATGGATTCATGTGTCCTATGGCTAATGCCTATGATTCTTCAATGTTTCTAAGAATTTTGCAGGAGTTATAGGCAAATTATTTCGCTTGACTGTCACTATAACTAAAAAAGAAGTTTTCTGTGGAGTGTTTTAACAAAAGGATTATCTATGGTTCTGTTTGGTAAAATACTAATCCAGAGAAAATTGAAAAAGTGTGCAAATCAGCTGTTTTTTATTGGTTTAACTACATTGTCAAGCTTAGAAGAGAGATAGAAACACTCCTAGTCTAGATATTTAAGCAAAAAATGAAGATAGAGAAATAAAGAAGATGCTTTCTCTTGCTCTGGTTACACAGCTATATGAATACCACCAAGCTGGAGTTATATACGTATTTGTCTTTGTATCTAGGAGAATGCAGACAACCGCAAACTTGGGTGCATATGCAATTTCATAATTTTGCAGGGTTGACATGCAAAAGACAATTTAGAACTGTATTATTTTAATTAATAATTAGTATAGATAAATAAGAGTTGTCAGACCACAGGAGTGCATTACTACCCTACCAACTCCCTTTCTTTCTTTTTTTTACTATTTTTCTCTTGAATTTTCTTGATTTTCTAGAGCATGACTCATTTTTCTCTCCATTTAATAATATGGTATAGATTTGGGAGGTTGGGTAAACATTTTTTTATAATTTTTCAGGAATGCACATGTAAAAATCCCAAATTTGCATACCATTTTAGTTTTCTACCTTATTTTTTATTTATTTTATTTTTTTGAAAATAACAAGGCCTATAAAGTAGTTGCAAGTTGATTGGCTTCCGGTGATAAGGGGGTAGGCTCAAATGGACCTTCCTCACTCACATCTGGGGGGTGTCAGCCTGCAGTCACCTGCAGGCCTTAAGTGGGCTTCGGCCTACATTAGGTACTGCAGGTTGGACTGAAGCTTTCCCATGTCCTGCCCATTGATACCCTTGCTTAATGGTACCAAAATTTGGGGCCAGACAACTAATTTTCAGTTTCCATGAAGGTAGTTATGACTGCTTTTTTCCATATAGAGCACATCCTACGCTTCCATTCTACAAACAAAAAAATTCTGTTACATGCACGTCTCTTTCCTCACACTTGGTTATTCAAGGTGTCATGCAAAGTCTGCAAATGACTTAGCCATCTAAAAAGTCCACGAGAAAGCCATGTCTTTTGCATTCTTGTGGTTTCCACTATTTCAAAAAATCTCGAGAAAACATGGTTATTCTTTTGCATTCATGTGGTTGTTATCTCAGTTTTGCCACCAATTATGAAAAAATGTATTAGTTTATGTGGAAGAATTGATCTTTTAAATAGGCATTTTGGATTTATGCTTAGTCGCTTACTCTATTTGTCTGCTTTGCTGCTGTAAATGTTTTGTTTCTGTTTTTTGATTTGCAAAAACTACAAGAAGTCACGATCGAAGCATAGTGTTTTCAGTCTCCTAAATTAACCTGGTCAATCCTATTTATGTTTTTGGTTTTGTTTTCTTTCCCAAAGACATGTATTAATTTGCATTATTATAAACTAATGCCATTTATATAGTAAATAGACTTCTGTTTTTACAACTATGCATATGTCTATGATTTTTCTCTCGTTCTTATTGTGCTTCTTTGAAAATTGTTTAGGATACCGAATGTTCATTATGTGTCTTCGAAACTTCTAGATATGTTCATAAAATTTAAAAAAACATGTTCCGTGTTAGAAACAAATTAATTCTAAAAATTTCCGAATTCTTGTTTCTTTCATTTTTTCCATTACATGGTTTGGCCTAGCAGGTTTTTAGCTCCTGGATGCACTTCTGTGCTGTACGTGTTTTTGCAGAGAGCATTCTCAGATATGGCTTGCCACCTTCAATCTTGGTAAAGCAGACTTCTGTATTTTAATGCTATGGAACTTCACCTTTATCTATGCTTTTTGATGGGTTGTCAAATCAAATCCAGGCCACCGTATTAGTTCCACTGGTGAAAAGTGAGAAGAAACTGCGCTCCATCTTGGAAGAGCTTTGTGGTGATGCAAGCAAGTAATGATCTGCTCTATTGCTTTTACCTGTTATTTGTCTTACTGACAACCATTGCATCTGGTTAAGTTCAAGTCTGGCTTGTATACCATAGCACACTTTTGTGGTTATCCAACCGTCATTACACCACTGCCAATTTTACACATTTTTTTGCTGCCAGAATTTCGTACTACCTTTTAGTTTATTTCTTTGAAACTTGACTCTACATGTTTGTTTTGTAGCTCACATTGGAAATCTGAAGATGAAGTAGGTTTGGCTGGTCTGGGCCGTGAAACTGAAGCATATCCTTATGTTTCGTTCACGATTAATATCATCTGATAATTTTTCAATTAAAAAATGTTGGTTTGTTGTTTGAGTTCTATCATTAATTTTTATGCATGAAATGGCTGTAGTGATCTAAAAGTGTATATTATTACAATAAGTTACTCAATTCTTTCTCCTTGTATTTTATTAGATGCTGAATTTTTGTTGTGGCTTTTTGTGATCACTAAAGCTTGTTTGCGATTGAGTGTGATCATGAGCTAAACCCCTTTTCAGTGTTGTATTGAAAGAGAGTCTGGACCCACATGTTGCTGAGGCAATTTTTTATTTTTAAATACAAATTTTGGTCTATGGAGTATTTTTTCTTCTACAAATTATGAAAATTTAGCATTCACTGAGAAGTAACCATAAATTACATATTTAATCCCTGTACTCTTCACATTCCTTTGGACAAAATTCTTTGATTTAGAATCCATTTCTTAAAGTCACATATGCCTTAAACTTGCTAGTGATTAAATTGTGCATAATACATGATGAGGAAAATTTCTGTATTCCTGTTGACTTGGTTCATGTCCAAATTCAGAAAATCCTAGTTAAATTAGGATTATATTAGAATGTGGATTAGTGGTATGAATCTTTTACTCTTAAGACATGGTCTAGTTGGTCAAATTTTTATCTAAGTTGGGTTTTTTTACTTAATTTAAATTTGATTATGTCACTTTTATAAATGCTTTATTTATTAAAATAGTGAGACATAAATTAAACTCTCAAATATGCCTTAAAAGTAATGTATGCCTTGAAGTTGCTAGTGATTAAATTTTGTATACTAAATAGGATTTATATTAAAATCCATGTCCTTAAAAGTCACATAACCTTTGATGTGCTAGTGATTAAATTGTGCATACTACATGATGAGGAAAATTTCTGCATTTCTATTGACTTGGTTTGTGTCTGAATTTTGCTTTTTCAGAAAATTTTATTTAAATTAGAATTCATATTAGGATGTGCATTAGTGATTTGGATTTTTTTCCGAATTAATCTCTTATTCCAAGAGATGATTATTGGATTAGATCCTTATCTAAGTTAGTCTTCTACTTTGCCTTAAAGTTTGTCATACAACTTTGATAAATGTCTTTTTCATCTAAGTGTTTTAGTGTAAAATAGTGAGATATAAATTAAATTAACAAAATATTTTGTGATGGCTAAACTGTCTAGTCTCTTGTGAGAGTTTGTGATTTTAGAAATTTGTCTTTATGATTGTAATATTTCTTCTTTTTCATTGGTGAAATCTCCCTTGTATCACTTTCTCTTGTGTAGTAGGTCATAAATTGAATCAAGTAAATCTCTTGGGTGCTCTTTTTTTTTGTTTTTCTTTATTTTCCCTATTATGAAGATATTTGTCTTTCGCATAATATATTAGTATTACAGCCTTGATTCAAGATGTTTGTCGCAATGTTCAATGTAGAGAAATTTGACAGAAAGTAAGGGTTTTTTATCTAACAAATAGGAGTTTGCAATCTTTACTCAACAAAAATTGAGAAATACATTAAAAAATTTTAAGCTTGAAATTGTGACTGAGAATGGGAGAACTAAATAGATATTGCACATATCACTATTCTCCTCCGCCTCATCAAGAATGTGCTCTATCCGTTTGCTAGTGGATTAGTTAAATTAGGATTCATATTAGAATCCATTTTCTTTAAAGTCACATATGCCTTGAAGTTGCTAGTGATAAATCGTGCATACTGCATGATGAGAAAAACTTCTGCATTTTTATTGACTTGGTTAGTGTCCAAATTTACATTTTTTAGAAAATTCTAATCAAATTAAGATTTATATTAGGAAGTAGATTAGAGCCCCAAATCTCTCTAATTGATCTCTTGCTATAAGACATGGATTAGTTGGTTAGATTTTTATTTAAGTCGGTCTTCTACTCTGACTTAAATTTGATCATACCATTTCTATAAATATCCTATTCACTTAAGGATTTTGATGTGAGATAGTAAAATGCAGATTAAATTCACAAAACATCTTGTGATGGTTAGGTTATTTAATCTCTTTTTAAAGTTTGTGATATTAGAGTTTTATTTACATGATTGTAATTTTTTTGCTTTTTCATTGATAGAATCTTCCCTAAATTGGGATCTCCTGTTTAGTAAGTTGTAAACTGAATCATGTAAATATCTTGTGTGCTTTTTTTTTCTTTTTTCTTTCTACATCATGAAGATATTTATCTTCCACAAAATAAATCAGTATTATAGTCTTGATTCAAGATGTCTACTATAAATTTCAATATGGAAAAATTTGATGGAAAGTAAAGGTTTTCTATTTGACAAATAATAGTTCATGCAATTGTTACTCAACAAAGATTGGGAAGCAAATTAGAGGATTTCAAGCTAGAAAATGTCATTGAGAATGATTGGGAGAACTAAAAAACTATTGCATATATCACAATTCTCAATTGGTAAGGTACTCTATCCGTTCTTAAATGAGACATCATCTTCAAAGCTTTGGAAAAAATTGGAGAAGCAATTACATTAGTAAGTTCATTATAGGTTGAGTCTATTTAAAATAGAATTTTTAATCTTCAGATGAAAGAAATTATGAATATAGTTGATTACCTTAATGGTTTTAATAAATTAGTCTTCTAATTATTAAATATTGATGTCAAATTGAAGATAAAAATAAGATAATTATTTTATTATTGTTTCTAACTCATTTTCTTGAGAATCTGAAAGCTACTATTATGTATGATATAAATTTGAAATTTGATGACATTTCTATTGTACTTCTATCTATTGAATATCTGAAAAAGATTGAAAGGGATGAGTCACATTCAAAAGCATTAATTATTATAGGTCACACCAAAGAAAAAATAAAACCAGATTATTCCAAATCCAAAGGAAAGACTTAATGTTCTACAAAAACATGGGATATGCAATTGATGATTGTTGTAAGTTCAAAAGAAAGGAAGAGAAAGAATCTCAATTTAAAGAGCAAGACGAAGAACAAGTGTCAGTTGTTGAAGAAAATTTTGATGATGATTAGGGTAATGGTATTTATGTTAGTTTTAATTTTGATTATTACTGTGATATTTGAATTTTTTTTACTGTAGTTGTTCTTACCACATGTGTCCTAATAAAAATAGGTTTAAACTTATAATGATGGTCTAGTTTTGATAGGTAACAATAAGTTATGTAAAACTATCAAAATTGGAATAATTAAAATTAAGATGTTTAACAAATTATTAAGACTCTCCCTAATGTTAGAAATGTTTCTAATTTGAAAAAAATGATCTCTTTCTATGTATTGCATTCTGCTAATTGTACGTATTCTACTAAAGATGATGTTCAAAAGGTTGGTAAAAAATTGCTAATTGTAATGGAGACCATAAAGCATTGAAATTTGTATGAGTTAGTAGGAAAAATTATTAAAGATGGATTAGAAACTCTTTAGAGTTCTTCTGATATGATCAACTTATGGCATTGCATTTTGAGCATATAAGTGAGTAAGATTTGATTGAGTTTAACAAAAGAAAGCTTTTTAAAGGCCTCAACTCATACAAATTGGTTTTTTTTTTAGCACTGTCTCTATGATAAGCACTTCAATACAAAGTTTGTCACTGATATTCATTACACAAAAGACTTGATTGATTATATTAATTTTAATGTGTAGTAATTCCGATTCCATAAAAATTTGGTGCTTGTTGTTTGTTACTTTGTCAATTTTATTGGTTATGTTTTCAAAAAGGTGTGGATTTATTTTTTTGTATCACAAAGGTAAAGTATCTTTTGTTTTCAAGTGGTGAAAGCTTTTGTTGAAAGGATAGATAGAAAAATCAAATACATATAAATGAAAATGATGAGAAGTACAAATCAATAGAGTTTTTCAAGTTTTATAAAGATGAAGGTATTGAATTTCACTTTACTATTCCAGGAAATGCTCAACCGAATGATGTGGCTGAAAATATTAACAAAACTTTGTTAGAGAAAGAATGCAATATTTTGGTCTTGAAAAGGATTTATAGGTAGAAGCAATCTCATACAACCATTGGTTGCAAAACCCTCTAAGAGGTATGAGCTTGTGAGTGTACAAATTACTCTTCTTTTAAAAATTTTTGGTTGCCCTGCTTATGAGCATATCATCAAGGATAAGTTAGATGTAAACTCCAAAAACTGTATTTTCTTTGGATAAAATATAAAGAAGTTAAGAGCTATCATTTATAGGATCCCAATACTTCTAAACTAATTATTTAGAGCGATATAGTGTTTGGTAAAATTGTTATGTTGAAATCTCCAAAGACAATTCCCAATGATGCATTGCATGTACAGGTGAAGCATGTAGTTCCTCCGCAAGAAGATGTTTGGGACATGCCAAACTCTTAAGAGAATTTTGAGTCTTAAGATGAGAGTTAAGTTAAAGTCTGAGAAGATTCTATTTTGAAGATCTCAAAGAAACATAAAGTCACTTGAAAAACATGGTTTTGAGGATAATGGTGACTCTACTTCCTATATAAAAGAAGTACAAGATAAAAATTCTAGTCAGTATTAAATTGTTGTGAATGAGAAGATGAAATTTCTTCAAAAGAACTATACTTAGGACGTGGTAAAATTACAAGGTAAAAGAGTAATTGGTTACAAGTGGGTGGTTTATGAAAAAAATGATTCTTTTGTGATAGATGTATGAAACTTAAGGCTTATCTAGTCACAAAAGGATATCCGCAAAAAGAGGATATTAATTTCAATGAAATTTTCTCTCGTGTAGTTAAAAACATATCTATTCATTTTCAACTTTAGTTACTTTTTATAATTTTGGGTTAGAGAAGCTTGATATGAAAATTGCGTTTCTATATGAAGAATTAAAAAAGTAATTTTTTTTGCACTAACCTAAAGTGTTCATCCAAAAAGATATGAAAAATTATGTCTCTAAGTTGAACAAATTACTCTATAGTTTGAAATAGTCTCCAAGATAGTGATATAAGAGATTTGACAATATCATGTTGAAATAAACTTTTATCCATTGCAATCATTATTGTCATGTCTATTTTAAGATACATATTAATAATTCATTTATTATGTCGATTCCTTTTGTCAATGATATGCTTATTGTTGCTTAAGATGTGACTCTAATTAATGATATTAAACAAATAATTAAAAAGGAATTCGAGATGAAAGATCTGGGTGCTATGAAAGAAGATTCTAAGTATAGAGATTGATCGAGATTGAAAGCATGACAAGTAACGATTCAAATAGAATAAGTGTATTGAGAAAATCATTTTTTAAAAATATGCATAATTCAAGATCTATTAGCACTCCTTTGGCAGTCCGCTTCAAGCTTTCAGCTTAGTTGTATCATTTTATAGATGTAGCATGCATACATGGAGAGCATCTCCTACACGAGTGTTTCTAAGAAGCTTATAGATGTAGCATACACAAGACCTGATATTTCCCAATCAATTAGTGTTGTCAGTCATTAAATGATAAATTAAGGAAAAAAAAAAGAGGCAAAATGTGAGGTGGCTATTGAGAGACATCAAAGGTACTGTTAATTTGTGTTTGATAAGAACATGGTTCAAGAGGCCAAAATTGTTGGTTGTCCATTTAGACTATGTTGGAGACTTTGGTTTATGACAATCCCCATTGGTTATCTATTCACCCTTTGTAGTAGCCTTATTAGCTGGAAATATATCCTATAGTTAATTGTGGCATTGCTTACAATAGAGTACAAATATATGGTAGCTATAGAAGTCATGAAATAAGCGCTATGGTTAAAAGTTTTGACAAATGAAGTTGGTCTCTCTTAAGGTGTTCTTCTCATTTCTTATGATAGCCAAAGTGCTATATACCTTGCTAATGTGTCATAGCATGGACAGCTAGGGCTATGTTGCTCCACTAAACACAAAAGAAGACAAAAAGTGCACCTGGAGCCAAATTTCACAGCCCACAAAGGACTGCTCTAAGCTACATACTTCAGCCAACCATTCTTCTCATGGTTAGAAGATCAAACTTGGCTATCACAATCCATTTGAGCTACTGGTCTGACTCTCATTAATATGCCTACATGGCATTTGAGAATATGGTCCTCAATATAATAATAATCCTTTTTGTTACTTCTTGCTCCACCTCCCACTATAAGACAAAAGAAAGAAAACGTGTTAGTACGGAGACTTGGATTAAATATCTACACTACCTCGACCCCTAATCAAATTACAGATGATAGAGACATATATAAAACCTTCATCCAACAATTACGAGGTTCTCTCTCTCTCTTCTCCACTCTATCTCCACATTCTCACCTCTTCCTTTGCTAACTAAAGCATCGAAGCATTCTTTGATGGCACAACCCCTAGTGGGTATATTTCATTTTTCTTTTCAAAAATTGTGATTCCTCACTAGAGAGCCTCACTAGAGAGCTATGGAGTTATCTAGCTATAGTGTAGTGACAACGCACTTCCTAGATCATTTTTTGTGTTTGTCAGTCACAACAGGTTCCATTGGGATTTGAACTTAAGCTTCTCCAATAGGATCTGACATGGGGTGAGATGTCAACGGAAACTCACTTGCATTCAGCTGGAGGTCAATGTCTGGCACTTGCAAGTCATCCACCTTGTTCATCCAATGAACAACACATGTGAAATCGTTTGGAATCAATAATATTTTTGAAAGTACTTCTAATGTCTCAACAGCCACATCTACCAACAAGCCAAGTTGGCAGCCATCAGAGTTTGGCTAAAAATCAATGGTAGTTATTGGATTTCCATGCCTAAGGAAATGTTGTTAAGTGCATGAGCCAAGGTGCGATAACATGGGGGAATAGAAACAATAGATGTCAATCATTACAATTTAACTCATAATAGAATAATAGAGGGCATGTAGAATCATAATCAGTTCTATGGATATAAAAAGTCTATTACAACCACACAAAAGACAAAATGAGGCCTTTAAAAGCTAGGAAAAAATTTTCATCCTATGCTACGGGGCCATCCTTGTAGCTTGGTCTTCCGCCACTCATGATCTTGTGACTCGATCTTCAACAACCTATGAACTTTCAGCCTCGGGCCTTTGCATAGGATAGACTAATACTGTTGGATCCTTGGTATTGTGGGATGTCTAATCTTCCATATCAAAGTTGTGGAGAAATAGTGCCCACTCCAGTGTTGTTTCATCCACCTTTTCAAGATAAAGGTTGCGGAGATCGAAGAAGTGCTCCCAACGATACTTCTGATAGAAAAAAAAATGACCTAAGAAGGAGAGGAGGGGGGGGGGGGGGGCGGAGGGGGAGATGGTAAATTATATTTAATAATATAAATAATGATTTTACACAAATTCAATACCCAATTCAAACCACAAGGAAATATAATAGTACAAGAGTGCAAAATATAAATAGAGAGGTAGAAAGAGTGCAAACTGATGTATGTGATTTGACAACTAACTATGCTTACTCCATGGTCCTTACCTTAATATTGAGGATTTAAACTCTCTACTAGAGTTGTCGCTTCGTTGGGTGAAGCCATGATCTTACTTGCTCTAATCGAGCAAGTGGCACTCCACATCAAAGCTAGCTCTCACACTTTTTTAATACCTAGAAAAATACATAATCATCTCCTAACAACCTAGGAGAGTTATAAAAATATAACATATAAAAAAAATCTCACAATAAGAGTCTCTCAAAGATTGAATACAAGGGCAATAAGAATACAAAAAGTGTATTTAAGCTCTTGTTGATGGTAGATAGTTTAGGAAACTTTGATCTTGTCCTAAAGATATTGAAAGTTTATTCTACTCTTTAGCAAATAATTTCCAAGCCTATGTATACCTGTTGGAAAGAGAACTAATAGTTACTAGCTATTCTCTATTGTGTTTGGACATCTGAACCATAAGATATGGGTATCCAAAATATCCCAATGATTAAAATATAACTAGCCATTATATGTCATGGGTTAGACGTCTAATCATCAGGTTTGGACATTCAAACTAGTTAGATTTGAGGACCTAACCCAAGAAACCTGAGAGACATGAAATTTATACTTTTGAGCTTTGGTCTTCCGAACTAAAGGTTCGGGTGTTTGAAGTTGTTAGTAATTGTAGGGTTATTTATATTATATTTGGACATTTGAACTCTAAAGTTCAGGCATTTGAAGTTGACAAAATAATCTTAATTAGTTCACTATAACTTCAGTCCTTGTTTGACACCGTCTCATAATTAAGCTTGGATAAAAGTAATAGGCTAGTGAAGGCATCCAAGATTAGTTTAATTATTAACCAAAAACTCTAATAAATTAACTATCAAATCCTTGACTCAACAAAAATAAATGAAAATTCTAAACCTATGAGTCTTGAGTTGATCTTTTACATTGAGCATCTTTTATTTTTCACCATGATCTTCAAGCTTCATTTTCAAATTATCGTTCCTTTTATTTTTGAGTCATCATGTTCATCATCCAATGAGATTTATCTTAAGACTCAATGCTTCTTGAGATTGGATGATCATTTATAATCTTGAAACTTATCATCACTAGACAAACTTATTAAACTCTAATTTGATTATCATCAAAATATAAAGGAAAATAATCTCCTACTTTTCATGATGACAAACTATGCATAGTAAGCATGCTAAAATATATGAAAACAAAAGTAACAAGTCATGTTTTTGAAAAAATAAAGATAAAGTTCATTTGAGTTTAACAAGTCATGCAACTATGTGTCATATTATTCACTCCCTTTTGATATCATTAGAAGTATAACTCTCCCTAAATGAATGCATTGCATTAAGCATGGAGCAAAGAGTAATAATAGCAATAGTTGAAAGTTATCTATCCTAATATCATACATCAAGTGATATGAAAAATTTGAAAGATGAGCAAGATATACGAATAATTACTATCAAATAGCTCCACAAAATTGGATTATTAAAATCCAAACAAATCAACAAGGGAAGCGAAAATTAACACTCCCCCTAGATATATGCATACATAGATTAACAACTTTAGGTCATTATGAATATAAATATAGAAGAGTATGAATCATACATGTTGAATAAGTTATCAATATAAAAGGAGTTGAAAAAAATAATAAACATGTGTACATGCTCCCCTTATCTATAATACATGGAGCCTTTATGCCCAAAACAATGCATATACTCTAAAAGGTATTAAAATGTATACATAAGAGCATTGTATTGATAGAAAATCAATAAGAGTAGAAGAGTTTAAAACTACTTTAAGTAGTTATGTAAGGTTTGAAGAATGTTGAGATGCTATCCATATGCATCTCCTCTTCATTTCCTACAAAATACAATATATCTATCTTTCCATAAGAGGTTAGTAGTATATGATCAAGTATGAACATCAAGAGTTATTGTAAGTGAGATCAATACAAAAAAAAGAAAATATATGAATGCAATTAAAAGCACAAATACCTTAAACTAACCTGACTAAAGGATGACTAAAAGATATTAAATTAAAGACAAATGTCATCCTTAGCTAACTAGATTAGTCTAAGTTAGAGAGTATTTTGGAACCCAAACTTATTTGGATTTCACACATTTAGGAATCATATTTTTGGTACTTAAATTTATTTTAAAGAAGAATTTTTTAAAATTGGGTAACTTGTGCAGACATGTCTAGCATGACAATAATAATGATATTTTATTTTATAGTTCTAGAATTTGAAGCCTTCACAAAAGTAGATTTGGTGCCTTTAGATCTAGAGGAGGAAACAAAACTAAATCTGGATTTACTAAAAATGTTCCTTTGGCTTTTCAAAATCATATTCAATGTAGTATTGCGAGTGAAGAAATTGTCAGGGGTACTTTTGAAATTTAGATTTTCTTTTTGAGGTTTGTCAATACTATTCTTGCAATCACAAGAGATTCTAGAAGATTTTAGAGCATGAATTTTCTTTTTCAAGTTGCTCCAAGTCCTTCTTGCAATCATAAGACCTAATAGATAATGTTAAAGCATCAAACTCATTTTCAAGTAAAGTAATTTGTTTTTCAAAGAGGAATAATTATGAAGCAATTTCTTATGCCTAACATATAAGTTCTCAAATGTGTCTTCTAATTATTTGAAAATTAAATCACATACCTTATCCTCATTACTTTCATAATCCTTTGCAATAAGGCACAGATTGAGGTTATGATTCTTGAAGTCATTATTCATGCTATTCCATATAGACTTTTTCTTTGTTTTCATTTTTTTCTTCTTCTTCTCTTGCATTTAAGAGGATAACTCTTTAGTTTCTACCTCTTTCTACGACTAGAAAGTAGATTATTGCCGGTGGTTTGTTTTCGACAGTCAAGAAAACACTAGTGTTTTGTGGCGTTTGTCTAGGGGTCGATAAAATGCCGGGAATTACCAGCGTTTTAATTACAAATGCCAAAATTTTTGGCATTTCCAAATGGAAGAATAATTGTTGATGTTTCTCAAAGGAAATGCCGACCCTCGGCCCCCACCCACACAGCCCGTCTGCCCAGTTGCCCACCGGCTGCAGTGCCCCCTTTTGTGCCCTTGGCCCCCAACCATGTGGCCCACCCACCCAGCTGCCCCCTTGTGCGCCCCCCGCCCTCTCTTGTGCAACTCGCCTGCCTAGCCGCTGGCCCTCTCAGCTGCCCCCTATTGTGCCCCTGGCTGTTGCCAGTGTGACTATATTGGCCTGGTTTGGCTTTGCTTCCCATTTTCAATTCTATTAGGTATAAGTTTTTATTTTTATATTTTCTTGGGATTCAATGAGTATGATGAGGATGGTAATGGCTGTACTTCTTCTTCGTATGTTGCTTATTTGATTTGGATGGAATAATTTGTGCTCTACATAGATGTTATTTCTAATGTCTTCGAGATTTGCAGAATTCGTCTAAGAGCTGAATGCTTTGTTTCTTTTTTGATGGTGAAGATAGAATATTATGTGATGCTATTTAGGGTGATTTTTTAATGCAAATACTCTTGTATATATGTGTGTTTTGTTTCATGGTATTGATTGACCCGATATAGATTTTGTGCCTGAGAAGGTAGATATTTGATAGTTTTATGATCATTGATGTCACTCTGACGACATGATAAATACATTTTTATGGTTTAATTGACCCCATTATATCCAACATAGGCATGACGTATTATTCCAAGAGGCTATTATCATGTATGATATGGAACTTGTTAGGTTTCCCTCAGTTCCCAATGGATTGATCCTCTTAATATATTTTGAGGTTCAAAAAGAGAACATGCAAGCCCGCAAATTAACATTGTGACTATTTGCCAAAACTATTGAAACTTGCCTTTGTGACATCGTACATGGGCAAATGCTTATTCTTCCCTCACTATGGTATCTTATCCATATGTTGTGCATTTATCATGATTGAAACTTCTGTTAGATGTGTCTTCACTCTCCAACTCTCAATTAGTGGCTCTCCTGTAAATTTTTTGTGTTTGTTTCCATGAATCTCAAGGTTGTTATCATAGATTCCAGTCCTTGACCTTATAATCAAAATGGCAAACTTATCCTTCAAGTTTGATTCGATTTGCTCATGTTCAATTAAGTGACCCCTTTTTTTGAATTGCTTTGTATTTTTCATGAAATAGATAATCTTCTACAATTAGGTTTCCTTCCAGCATAAAAGAAGTCTATTGATAAGAGGATAACTTGCTTTTAGATATCTATGGCTTGGATATTTATCTTCTTGTACATGGATTTGTTTTTTAATTGAAGTTTTTTGATGCTAGAAGCATAGGAATGATGGATAAAAGTTGGATCAACATAAAGAATCGGTTGAACCGAAGATATATTGTAGGAGTTCTACGTTTCTTGAATATGCCTATATGAATAAAAGGACTGATGAGATGATAAGGTGTCTATGAATTAATTGTGTAAATATGCATAATTAGACATGAAAAGAGATTTATGAATATGTAATAGTAAAGAGGTGGAGTCCATCATATATGAATTAGAATTTTCATGGAGAGGAGCCATGGTATGAATACAACATGCAACATAGTCATCAAATTACAAGGTTAGTTGAAGTGCATGATGAAGATGGGGATGACATTGAATCTTTATTGCACAATGCAATTGGTGTTGCAAGCAGAGAAATATTGGCAAAAGTTTCTGAGAGCATTGACATGAAGTTATTTAAATTATTAAATAAAGCTAATAGAGAATTGTACCCTCAATGCAAGAATTTTATATTTTTATCTTTCATTATGCGGTTGTTGACCATAAAAGTCAAATGTCAATGGAATAACAAATCTTCTAGTATCCTATTAGAGACTTTGAAGAATACATTTCATGATATTACTTCATTTCCAAATTCTTATTGCGAGATTTGGAGCATTGTAAAAGACTTAGATCTTGGGTACAGAAAGATTCATGCTTGTCCTAATCATTGTATACTTTGTAGGAATGAGAGTGAGTCAGATATATATTACAAGTATTGTAAATCACCATGATACAAGCAATGGAAAAGTGGTGCTGAGCTGATAGTCAGAAAGTGCTGAAGATACTAATGAAGGTATTTAGGTACTTTTCTTTAAAGCTAAGATTACAATGACTTTTTATGTCAAAAAAAAACTTCACCATACATAAGATGGCATGTTGAGGGCAAAGTAGCAAATAGATTACTTTGACATCCAGTGGATAGTATGACTTGGAAGAATTTTGACAATAAGTATCCTAAGTTTATAATGGATTGCCGTAATGTACGATTGGGGTTAACTTCAAATAGATTTAATCCCTTCAAAATAATAAATATATCACATAACACATGGCCCGTTATTCTAATTCCCTACAACTTACCTTCGTGATTATGTATGAAGCAACAGTCATTCATTCTATCCATGCTCTGATGAGCTACATATTTTGGCTTGCCAAGCTCATCAAGTATTTTATATGCAAGATTCAGTACAATACGAATGACATGTGGTTGTTGAGATGACTCCTAGAGAGTATGTTGATACACTGGATGAGGATTCTATTATTGCAGATAATGAAGACCCAATAATAGAATCAGCAATACTAAGCAACTTGAGGAATGTGACATCCAAACTACAAGGGTGGATATCGAAAGTCTATTTGTTGATCCCATTCAGTGCAGCTGTATATAGAGAAAAGTGAAAGAAACAATTCTGTTAGTGATGAATCCGAAATGGATGAGGAGGACACCTCCTTTAATGATAGTGATGATCATAATATTGATACTGATGATGATAATTTTATATTCGACAAAAATGAGCTATAATGTGAGTTAGAATAATTTTTTATGTTTTTCTATCAATATGTATGTATTATGTTATATTAATTATGTTGTATTTTAATATGTTAACTATTTTATTGTACTAATTTATAGGTCAAAATGGTTCATTCAGGAAGACATATTGGGATTGTCCAAGCTACCCTTGAGAATATGGAAACAGAGGAACCAATGTTAGAGACTCAGTTCTAATCGGGTGGTAGTTCAAATTCAGATTCTAGTGGAGATAGCATGCCTTCCTTGGGTCATGATTTGGAAAACTAGGATATAGACCACGGAGAAAGTTTGAACATTTGAAGGAGGATTGGCTTTGAGTTTCATATAGCTACATATTTATATTTATTATGCATTTTGCTTTTTTAGTTTCAAGTGTCGTGACTTCTATCAAATGACATGGGTCTAGCAAGCTTGTTGGTGTTTGGGGCACAGAGGGATACAAACTGGAATTGATTAGTAACTAATGTGGCCAAATCATCGATCCTAATTAAGTAAAACTCGCTACTCAATTGGGTACCATGGCGAAGGATGATAATAAATTGCCATTAACTTATACTGATTGGTGAGCAATGCTAGAAGTGAACAAACAAAGGATCTGAGAAGATATCAAAGTAAAATTTCTACCGTGGTACAAATTTCTTATATTTGTTTGTTCATACATATGTTAACAACTTGGTTTTTCACTTTACAAGTAAATATAAACTTAGAGGAGGATTGTGGGCAGTCTATAATACACATGTTGGGCAAGAGATGGCTAGATTGGAAAGTGAATGTGAAGAGAATGTATTTCACACCATTCAAGAACCAACTGGAGCAACTTGTCATGCCTTGCCTGTCATCTAGGGTTGAGCCAGACCAATGATCCCTTCTAGTGCAATATTGATAGAGTTTCGATATTCAGGTATCTATTGTTTCTTATCTTTTTTATTTTATAAGTATTGTATGTATTAATATATTAAGGTAATTAGTATGATATTTTTATTTTTTAGGAAAAAATTCAAGAAAATAGAAGATCTCGGAAAAATAGAAGATGGGTCATTCTTTAGGTCACAAGAGGTATGCCAATATGAGAGCCGAGGTATATTGATTGTTGTACATTAAATTTATATACATTAATATTATATATTCTTATATAATATACCATTGATTTTCTATCATATTTGTACATTACAATATAGTTGAAGGAGCAGTTTGGTTCTGAACCATCAAGTCTTTAGGTGTTCTTGGCTTCTCATACAAAAAAAAAATGGACAATTGGTCAACAAGACATCCGTAGAAGCAATAGTGAAAATTATGTATAATACATTTTCTTATTTTATTTATGACTTATCTGCCTACATCTTTGACTATCTATAGGTCCAAATTGAATAAATATGATAAACACTACTGGAGGATTCTCAATTGGATAATGCAACTCAAAACGAGATTCATGCCAAAATATTTGGCTATGAGAGACATGGTTGATTACGGACTTTTAGATTGGGTCCTACATCTGCACAAGTATCTGGGAGTAGCTCTAGGGGTGGCTGTGTTGGACACCATTATATAGATGTTGAAGTAGATGCGCTTGTAAACGCACGAATAGATGCACATATGGGTCCTCTTTAGGAGACTATAGTTAGGCTGTAGAGTGCTTTTGCGATCTTAGAGGCTCATCTTAGCGGTGGACACACTATTACCTGCATGGTATTTAGTTATTATTTAACTTAACTTATTTATTATTATTTAACTTTATTTATTTCTTTATTTTATATTATTATTTCACACAACATAACATATAAATAAAAAATATACAAGTTCCAAATATAGCAAACTAATTTGGAACCGATCAGGGATCCGGTACACAAGCGAGATCTAGAGAAGATCCATTTGCTTCTTCGTTACGTCATGAGGTAGTTATCCAAACCCACATTGTAATATCTATTTTTATCTCATACATTATTAATATATTACTCATTTTTACAGGAAAATCAGAGTTAGTTTAGGGTCTGTGCTTATATGTGAAAGAGTTAGACATACTGCGATCATTGTTATTGATCATATAATTTGTGATTTGCATGTATATTATTTTATGAGAACTCTGTATGTAATTCATCAGTGACATGTAACTTAATTTCAGACTATTATGTCAATGTATAATATGTATGTTACAATTTCAGTTTATAATATTTTGTATCTTTTAGAATATTAGCAGGATTTGTTAGATATAGGATATCTATAAAAAATTAAATATATTTTAGCGTTACATCAGATTTTTTCAGTGCTTTTATGGAAAACACCTGAAATTCTGGACATTTTTAATATTTTCAGGTATTTCTCAAAGAAATGATGGAATTCACTGGCATTTTTCATTGAAACACTTGGTTTTCTCAGTGCTTCTCAAAGGAAATGTCGGGATTTCCTAGCATTTCTTAGAGAAGCATTGGGTTTCTCTTAATGTCTTTTTTAGAAATGCTGGGAAAAGACCTAGCATTTCCATGAGAAATGTTGGGAGGTTTTCCTAGCATTTCACTAGGAAATGCTGAGAAAACTTGACATTTTTGTAATAAAACATCGGGAAATTTTTTTTTGTTGGCATTTTTCAATGCCTCATAAAACGCTGGGAAAAGGAATTCTTGATAGTAAAAAATTACTGAAAATATTTACAACTAAATTATTGCCAATATTTACAAAATGTCAAAAAAAAAAACTCTGGTAATCTTTTCTCGGCTTTTTTTAGTATTGGGGGCATTTTTGAATTACCGGGTATATGCCCTTTTCTTCTAGTGTTCTTTCTTGAGTCTTTTCTCTTTTTCATCATCTTTTTTTATTTATTATTATCCATTCTCAAATCTTTGAGGCTTTTCTCATAGGTTAGTAATAAAGCTATGAGTTCTTCAAGTGAGTGTGTCTTAAGTTCCTTTGCTTCTCGAATAGCTATCACCTTTGGCTCCCATGAAATTGGTAAAGGCCTAAGAACCTTTATCACAACTTCTTCATTAGCTTAACATTTGTCTAATTAATGTAGGTTATTCAAAATCTCCATAAGTTGCCAAAGCATATCTGAAATAGATTCAAAAGAATGCATTTAGAAAAACTCAAATTGATTTATAAGCATCAAAATTTTCAAAGCTTTCATTTTGTCAACCCCTTTATAAGTATATACTAAGCAATTTCAAATCTTGTGAGCTATTTCAAAAGGTGAAATCATTTTAAAATCAATTTGATTTAAAACACAATGCAATATATTCATGTCTTTGGCATTAGTGAAATCTAACCTCTTTTCCTTATTATTCCACCCATGATATGATTTGGGATTCTTTACACCATCAATCATCTTGATGGGTAGAGAATACCCATTTTCAACCACATACCAAAGATCAAAATTAATACTCTTAATATAAACTTTCAACTGAATTTTCCAAGAATTAAAGTTATTCCCACCAAAATATGGGGGATAAAAAATAGATTGACCCTCTCAAAAATAAAAGAAAATTTCAAAAGTTGGCATAATAGAAATTGATCAAAAACTCAAGGTTGTTAAGGTTTTTTTTTGGGGGGTGGGGGTGCGGAGAGGGATTGACTTATGTTTAATAATACAAAGCACTATTTTGCACAAATTCAATACCTAATTCAAATCTCAAGCAAACATAATAGTATAAGAGTGCAAAATATAAATAGCGAGGTAGAGAGAGTACAAACCGAGGTACATAGTTCAGTGACCAACTATGTTTACTCCACAATCTTGCCTCAAACTTGAGGAGTTAAACTCTTCACTAGAGTTGTCACTTCATTCGGGTGAAGGCACGCCCTTACAATCCCTTACCCCAACCGAGCAAGTGGAACTCTACACCAGAGTTAGCTCTATCATACTCTTCTAATAACACAAGAGCAGTCAATCCTCCCCTAACAACCTAGGATAATTACAAGAATATAAAAAAAATAAATAAAAGAAAAACCTCACAACAAATGTCTCTCAAAGATTAAATATAAGGACAATAAGGATATTTGAGCTCTTGTTGAGGTTAGATAGCTTACAATTTTCCTTTAAAGATATTGAAAGTTTATTCTACTCTTAAGCAAAGAATTTTCAATTCCATATATACCTGTTGGAGAGAGAACTAGCCATTACTATCTATTCTCTATCGGGTTTGAGCATCTAGACAATAAGGTTTAGGCATCCAAAGCATCCCAACAATCAAAATGCAACCAGCCATTATAACTAATGTCACATATTTGAATGTCTGGTCATCAATTTTAGGTGTCTGAATTGGTGGATTCAGATGACTGAACTCAAAAAACTGAGAGACATGAATTTTACAGTGTCCGATCTTCGGTCATCCAAATCAAAAGTTCGGGTCTCCAAAGTTGTCAGTAATCCCAAAGTTATTTCTACTATATTCAGACATTCAAAGTACAAAGTTCGGGTGTCCAAAGTTGACAAAAAAACTTTAGCTAGTTTATTGCAACTTCAATCCCCATTTGACACCATCTCATAAATAATCTTGGATAAAAGCAATAGGCTAGTGAAGGCATTCCAAGATTAGTTTGAGTGTTAATCAAAAGCTCAAATAAGTTAACTATCAAATCCTCAACTCAACAAAAATAAAGGAAAATTCTAAACCTATGAGCTTGAAGTTGATCTTCTACATTAAGCATCTTTAATCTTTCACCTTGATCTTCAAACTTCATCTTCAAATTATCATCTCTTTTATCTTTGAGTCATCGTATTCATCATCCAATGAGGTTATCTTGAGGCTCAATGCTTCTTGAGCTTGGATGATTATTGATAATCTTGAAGATGCTTATCATTAGACAAACTTGTTAAGCTCTAGTTTGATCATCGTCAAAATCCAAAGAGCAACAACTTCAACATTTCACAATTGAAGTGAGCAAGCCCCAATAAGATACTAGTGTGTTTACCTCAACAAGAATATGTTTGTAGGAGTATGAATATTTTAATAAGGATGCCCTTGCAAACCAAGCTTCCTTGAATATCTTGGTGAATTCTTCTCTTGTGTGCTATTCCTACATTGCTCGAGTAGCCAGGCACTCACCTTGACCTGTGCCTGCTCGACAACTAAAATTCTTTCCTTAGTAGAAAGTCTACTCTTTAGGATCGCCTCATGCACCTCACTTTGGTAAGTTCAATCTAGATAGATTGCAACTTCTTTTTCAATCAAGCCCCTCTTGCATCATCTCTCTCCAACTAGTAAAGAGTTTTAGCTTTAGTTGTGCTAGCTCAGGTTGCCTCCTTTCATAGCTTCAAGAGGTAGCTCAACATTTCTAAAGAGCATCACCCATCTATAGTGGAAGAAATAGTCAATACAAGTTAAAATTGGGCCACAATTTAGACATTGGAAAAGTTCACCTTATGGTGATACTTGGTGATGGAGTTGATGAGTATATCATTGGACAATGTTGAAGAATTGGGAGCCCTCCGCCCACCATTTCAAGTCCTATGGGAGGATTAGATGTTGTAGCACCTCTAGCATTGCTAGGTAGACCACCATGGAGGTTGTGGGACACCTTGTACAAGGTAGCATCATTACAATTGAAGTTATTAGGACCTAGGGAGTAGACAAGCAGAAGGAAAATTTTGGGAGTAGACAATAAAAAACATGAAAAATGCTAAATGTTTCTATTAATTAAAAAAATCTATTGCAAAAAGTTACAGTGCAAAATTAGGCATTTAGAAGTTGAATAGGAAAATTATAAGATTAGGTTGTGAGAGGCCAAATAGAACAAGTACAGTCTCTACTTTACACCTTGCTACCAACAAATGAGTCATCGAGGTCCTCTAAGGTGTCTTCAGTAAAATCCCGATGGTCCTCTAGGGTGTCTTCCTGAGATCTAGAATGGTCGTTGGTGGCTAAATCTTTGGCTTTAGCAACAGAAGCTTCTTTAGCATCGGTAAAAACTTATAGGCTAGAGGTTTGAGAGTAGGAACTCCCGAGGTTGTAGATTTTGAAATAGAGCATGGAGATTTGGAAGTAGAGCCAAGAGTATCAAATGAGGGTAGCAACTTGGCAAAAGGAGGCTGCTCAAATGGTGGTAATTTCTCGATGAAACTTGACATCTTGTCATCAACTCCATCCCCTATAGTGTCAGTATCTTCAACAGGGGATGCGGTAGGAAAGGGCACCACAAGAGATTGAGAAATAATATAGGAGTCTGAGTGGTAGAGCCATAGATGATGAAGTAGTAGCTCAATGTCAATATGCATAACCCTCCTTGAGAACATGCCAGTATGAAGACTTAGGTAAAATGTCTATGCTACTCTGACACCTCACCAAGTTATGAATGATAGAGGCATATCTAAAGCTCTCATCCAACAATCATGAGGTTCTTTCCCTCTTCTCTACTCTATCCCATATTCTCAACTCTCCCTCCCTTTCCTAACTTAAGCATCAAAGCATCCTCAACCATCACAACCCTCGATGGGTAGGTTTCCTTTTGTTTTGCAAGACTATAATTCCTCACCGGATAGTTATGGAGTTATTTGGCTGGAGAACAACATCAATGCACTCCCCAAACCTTTTTGTGTGTGTGTGTGTGTCAATAACACAATAGTTGTGTAAAACTAGAGTACCATGCTAGATCAAAGCACATAGATGCCTGCTTTCATTTCATCTGGGACATTGATAAAGACAGTAAAATTGTCAAATAAAAGATTCATACTTCAAAAAAATTGAGAGGCATGCTGACAAAAGTGATTTTGAATGATAAGTTTTAGCTTTTTTGGACTTGATCAATGGTCAAGATCATTGATCTTGGCCTATGAGATAATGACAAAGGCATCCATTGAAGATTCAACTCAGAGAAAAAGAGGATTTGAGCCAAGCTAGAGATTATTGACTTAATTTGTGTTTCGAATCCTAGATTTTTTGAGAGATTCTAGTCAAATTAAGATTCATATTAGGACATAGATTACCAAATCATTCTCCGAATTAGTCTCCTACTCCAAAACTTGAATTAGTATAGTAGGTCAAATCCTTATGTGAGTTGGTCTCCTACTTTGACTTAAATTTGGTCATGCAACTCCTTTAAGTACTCTATTTATACAAAGGTTTTAGTGTGAGATAATAAAACATAAATCAAACTTTCAAAATGTGTTGTGATGGCTAAAGTTGTTAGTCTTTCAGGAGAGTTTGAGATTTTAGAGTTTTATCTCCATCATTATAATGTTTTCTCTTTGTGATTAGTGAAATTTCCCTCGGATTGCTTTCCCTTGTGGAATAAGTCTTAGATCGAATTATATAAAATTTTTTTTGTGATTTTTATATTTTTTTTATTTTTCTACATTGTGAATTATGGTGAATATTCATTTCTGCATAATAAATTTCATGTAAGCTTGAATTTGAGTGAACCTACCTGAGTTCAAGTTTAGTTTGAGTTTGAATCAAACATATTTCAAAATCGGTTTGTTTCTAACTTGAACAGTTCCAAAATATTCAAAATTATATAAGTTGAAAACTGATTCGCCAAACAACCATATAAATGAAGTTTTAAAAATCCAAACAATTATTTTGGAAATAACTTTAGGAACAAAATTTTTTTGAGAGGATTTTAACCTTTCATTCTATCAGTTTTTGAACTATTCAATATTTTTTTTTTAAATAAACTCATGATAATTATAGATTTAGGTTTTTGAATTTAGAGGTTTTTAGATTTAGGATTTAGGACATAGGATTATAGAGAATTAGAGTTTAAAATATGAGATTAGGGTTTAAATTTAAGATTTTAGGGTTTATGAAAGATTTGTTTAAAGTTTTATTCTACACACTAATATAAAAAAAAAATAGATGATTTGAAAATTAATAGAACAAAAGATCAAATCCTATTAATAGAATTTTATAGCACTAACTCTCCATGTACATAAACAACTCTAATATGGACCAGCATAGATCAAAAACTTAGAAAATCTTATGGTATCACATGGCAAAAAGTGCATATGAACGCAAAAGAAAATATAGATTTGCTCATTATCCATTCATTTGTGTACTCATAAACTAGAATAATATTTTTTTGATGAAATTAACATTCATTTTGTTTTGTTGTGGACCCCGATCAATTCTAATCAAATAAGATAAAACTTTAATATGCAAACAAAATGCTTAATTTGGTTTTCAGAAGACGAATAGGTACAGGAAACATAGTAAATAAAATAGTAAATGCTAATTTTCGGATTTCTTTTGTATTTTTACAAGTTTGAAGATGAAAAATAGGATCAAAGAAGAAAGAGTATAGCGCAGTCCAATGACACCACAAACCCGACGACCATACCATTCGTGACTCGTGACTCAGCGATACTACTCAATGGCTCGGCCTTAACTCGGCAGTTCAAACCATACAATTTTAAACCATAAAATTAGGTTTGAGTTCAGCTTGAAACTATGTTCCAATCGAATCAAATTTCGAACGAACACTTATTGTATATAATATATTATAATATTATATATAATGTACTAATATTATATTATTATATATAAAAATAAAAAAAAGAAAATTGAGCGGACTTATTTTGAGCTTAAATTTGACTTATTAAAAAAAAGTGAACGTTAAATTCAAATTTGGCTTATTTTCTAAATAAGGGGGCTGAATAAGAATTGAATTTGAACCGCTTGGGAGATTCGAATTAAATTGGCACTTCTAATTTAATTATGCTTGACAACACCAATAAATACTAATAATTTGAAGGGTCGTATCCATATTTAAGATCCATACTCGCCACATAAATGTACAATTTAATATTATTATTGAGTTAGGGGGTTGTAATTCAGATTTTTTATTGGAAATATTACATTGTTAACATTTTAACATATAAATTATAATTTTACCTCTAATTTTGGTCAATCTGGAAGTTAATTTCATTAATGACTTTTTTTATTTTACCATATCGGGAATTGAAGACTTAGGAAATTGCCAACACAACTCGACGATTAGAAGCAAAAACAAATACTAGGCTTGAAGCCAAAATTGAATTCTAAGCGATTCTTTGGTTGGGGACTTAAAAAATGATATGGTGTAATTTTAAAATATAATATTTTTAGTTTAATTGTAATTTAAATCGAGACTAAATAGTTAGATTAAAAACTAGAAAATCTCCAACCAAATACTCCCTAAGCTCCTCTAGGCCAAGATTTAGGAGAATAGTTAGGCTTCTTACATAACATCAAGTTTTAGAAATAACCACAGGACTTGCAAATATAACAAAGGAACTTAGTCTATTGATGATACACTAAACCAAATTTATTGCGATATAAAATAGAAGCCACACTCGTGGATCAAACTGACAACAAGGCCAACTGAGCTCTTGAGTGAGCTTGCCTCTGAGGTTATTGTAGCTCAGTGAATTCTATCAAGAACAATGCCAAGATGTGTAATTAGGCTTGGGGACCTTAGCTCAATGGCAATCAGACCAAAAAATCAAATGGTTAATGAATATTTCATAAGTCAAGATAGGATCTCAAAAATTCAGGATCAACAGTAATCAATTACAATAAATTTGACGGATATCTCAGCTGAAATCAAGGAACCTTGGATATGTCACACTGCCCAAATTCACATTAAATAGAAAAGTATATATGAAGGTAAGAATTAATACTTAATTTTCTTTGTCTTTCACTTAAATCCTACTGCAACTAACTTAAGCATAGGAGTAGCTATCATTAGAGAGTGCCCAAGTTTTCACTTTATGGTGTTTTCTTCTTGTCTATTGATGAAAAATTGGCTTGGTAGATCAAGAAATTAAGGTGTCTCTTGGACCAAAGTTAATGGTGAAATAGGCTTCTTTAATAGTTGATAATTTCATTAAGATCCGCTTTGCCCTTCTTTTGTCGATCTGGATACCTCCAGTGATATCTTGGCCATGCCTCCAAAGGTTACGAAAGCATTGTCCTCTACGAATCAACCTAGGGGCAGATCACACCAGCCCCAACTAAGTTGCGTAACTCCATAGGAGAACTAGGTGGGCCAAACTAGTAGGCTTCCTAGGTAGTTCCTTTGTTAGTCATTCTAGAGGCATTAGTTGTCCCTCCTATACATTGAGTTAGTAGGAATTTTAGATGTTGGCCATTATTTTCCAGCAAATAATCCAATTATTGGAGGTGTAGACACATGCCATATAGAACCTCCAAGCTCAATAGCTATAAAATTATGCTCAAATAATGCAAAATCTCTAGGTTTAGTATGAACATTAGCATTCTCAGGTTCCTCGGGCTCCCCTACCAAACCATCAATACAAGCCACAATCATATGTGGAAAATAAAACATTCCACAACAAGCAATATCATCTGAGTCGCCAAAATCAAGCTAGATGGTATCATCATGGCCATTTGGTGGAACCCCACTTCAGTACCAAGCATCAAGGGAATTCAAAGAACATGATCCCACCTACAATTTGGCAACCAAGTCCACCTACCACACCTATGCTAGTTGGGCTTCAATTAGAATTAAACTCAAGAGTTACAAGAGGGTTGCACCACCAACAACTTGAGAAAGATCATCAGTAAGGGTTCATCCAAACAAAACAAGGTACAATACCCCCTTAATCCCTAAAATAGCTCACTCCCCCTTATAACCAAAGTGTAGATGGCCTCCATACGAGGCATACGATAGGACTAAGGACTCGGGGGACCACATTAGCTCCTTCTCGAATGCCATGATACTACAAGGAGGTTGATACTTGACTATGTGCAAGGTATTTCCTATGATACTACAATACTCAGCTTGAGCTTGATACTTTGAACTACTGAGATACTCTATGACTTGCTTCAATAACCTAGCCAATAAGTTCATAGAGCAGTTCATCTTATTAGTACCTTGGTGGAATGACCCCTCAACACTTCTGATGTTGAAGCAAAAAAATGGAGAAAGCCTTAGAAAGCATCTAGCTTGGTTTAGCAAAGCCAGGCTAGAGGTGATTGATCTAGATAGATTTATAGTCCTCGTGGTAGTGATCAACAAGATCTGACAAGCTTAGGTAGCCTATTATATGGCATGTTGACCTTGCAAAAGCTTGGCTAGGTTCATCTAGAAAGCTAGGAAACATATTGATATTGAGAAAGTAATGTTAGCCAAGAGAAAATCTAAAGGAAGTGGTGATTTGAAGGAGGACTCCATGGAGGTAAAACATCTTAAACCAAAGAAGCAGCAGGTGGAATGATGGGAGCACCAACACAACTTCCATGCCTACACATCCTTGAATAACTCAAGAGCTGAGGTGTGGGTTCAGATTGAGCACAGGGACTACATGGAGCAATTGCTAACCTTGCGCTTCAACAAGTAGAGGTAGAACAAATCCAAATACTGCTAATTCCATAAGGACTACAATCATGACATCAAGGAATGACCTCAAAGATGAAATAGAAAGACTCATCAAAGAGAGCCACATCGACCAGTTCATTAGGAGAGAAGCTTGACTCAAAGAGCCTAGAAGGCAGAAAGAAAATCGGCAAGGATTACCTTAGGGAAATCCCAATCCAAAGCTCCACAACCCTCTAGTGAAAGGAGACCTCAACATGATCCTTACAAGGCCTCCTAGTCAGAGTGAAGCTTTAGTGTCAACTAGAAAACCTTGAACTATAATTAGGGGGCAAAAAGAGGTGAAAAGGCATTATCATGAACCGAACTCTAGAGGTATAGTTTTCTCTACTAAAGACCTAGAGCGAGTTTTGAGACCTTATAATGATGTGCTAGTCATCTTGGTGATTCTCGATGGTTACATCACATAGTGCATTATGGTAGATATGAGGTGCCAGATAAATATCTTGTTCGCCCAAGCCTACAACCAGATGAAGATGAAGCAAAAAAGAAGCCATACATTGGAGCACTCGCTAGATTTTGTGACCTATTTTGGTGACGTGCTTTGATGAACTAGCAGATTACTTTATGGATCAGTTTATCTCATTGGTACCTTGGTGGAAGGACTCCTTAACACTTTTGACATTGAAACAAAAAAATGGAGAAAGCCTTAGAAGGTATCTAGCTCAGTTTAGCAAAGCCAGGCTAGAGGTGATCAAGCTAGATAGCTTTATAGTCCTAATGGCAATGATCAACGAGATCTAGCAAGCTCAAGTAGCCTATTAAATGGCATGTCGACCTTGAAAAAGCTTGGCTGAGTTCATCTAGTGAGCTAGGAAACATATTGATATTGAGAAAGTAATATTAGCTAAGTGAAAATCCGAAGGATGTGGCAAGCCAAAGAAGGCATCCTAAACCAAAGAAGCAGCAATCATTTGGTCACCCTGCTCTGCCTGATCAACTTGATCCTAATAGGAGGAGAAAGTTGAAAGAGCATGAAAGTCAAGTCAAAAATTTGGTGGTCCGAGCTCATTCTACTTACAATGTCATCTTATGCTGCCCAACTCTAAACCAACTTCAAGTGGTAATCTCAAGTATTCACCTAGTTATGAAATTTTCAACAAAAAATAGCACAAGTAAAGCATGGGGTGACGACAACCTCTCAAATATATGTGTAGCAACCTATTGGGAAGACAAACCCAAACCTAAGGGCAATGATTTGGCTATTGGATAGGTTAGCAAAAGCATTATCAAAGCAAAAAAGGTCCACTCCAAACCAGTGGAGCAACTTGTCAATGTTGTTATTGATAAAGGCTCGGGGAAGGCACTAAAGCTTGGGGGTGAACCTCTTGAACATTATGAAGACCAAATTGGAAAAATTCTTATGAAGAAGCTAAGACATCTTCACTTGGACCTTGGAGGACCTACCCAGCATAGATCTCTTAGTAGTACAACATAAGCTAGCAATGGTCAAGAATCACAAATTAGTCAGGTAGAAGAAGAGGCACTTTGCCCTTGAGAATCAAAA
The DNA here is from genome assembly GCA_005019695.1 of Trichopus zeylanicus subsp. travancoricus. Taxonomy (NCBI): domain Eukaryota; kingdom Viridiplantae; phylum Streptophyta; class Magnoliopsida; order Dioscoreales; family Dioscoreaceae; genus Trichopus; species Trichopus zeylanicus. The sequence goes on from RXID01014251.1 coordinate 432,231, forward strand.
AGCCATTGTAGAAGGGGAAAGTAAGCTCCTAAATGTAGGCTTCACTAGGTAGGTTTGGTACCTCAAGTGGCTGGCCAACATAGTGATGATGAAGAAAGCTAATGGGAAGTGGAGGATGTACATTGACTTCGGTGACCTAAATAAAGTCTACCCAAAGGACAACTACCCACTATCAAAGATATCTACCCTTGGGCACCAAGTTCTTAGCTTCTTGGATGCATTTTCTAGATATCATTAGAGTTAGATGCATCCTAAGGATGAGGAAAGGAAATCATTCATGATCAAGGTGCCTACTGCTATATGGATATTCCTTTTGGACTAAAGAATGCAAGGACAATATATCAAAGGATGGTAAATCAAGTCACCTAGTTCTAGCTTAGCATAAATATGGATAAATATGTAGATGATATTCTATTCAAGAGCCATTGGGCTGAAGAGCACCCTGTTGATTAGAGGAAACTTCCAAAATAATTCGGAAGTTCAAGTTGAAACTGAAATCAGAGAAGTACACATTTGGAGTGGGCTTGAGAAAGTTTCTTGGTTACTTAGTCTTAGAATGAGGAATTGAAGAAAACTCATAGAAGATTAGAGCAATCTTGTACATGAAGCCACCAAGCTCCATGAAGGAAATGCAAAGACTCACAAGTCATCTAGTGGCCCTAAACTACTTCCTATCCATGTCAGGTGAGAAGTTCCTACCTTTCTTCAACACACTAAAGTAGAATTACAAATTCAAATGGACCAAAGAGTGTTATCAGGCCTTTGAGGCTCACAAATAGTACCTCTCTAAACCTCCTTTGTTAGTTAGGCTTGAACAAAATGAAGTACATTTTCTTTATGTACATTTTCTTTGTTAGTTTGGTGATAGTAAGTAGTCAAGGTGGCAAACAACATCCCATATACTATGTGTCATGTATTGATGGGACTATAGGTTTGGTACACACTATTGGTGAAGCTAGCCTATGTGGTGGTCTTGGCAACTCGGAAGCTTCAACCATACTTCTAAGTGCATATTGTTGCTGTGCTAACCAATCTTTCACTTTGGAAAACATGCAAAAGCCAAAGACCATGGGAAGACTGCTCAAGTGGTCCATCAAGATAAGCCAATTCAATGTCACTTTTGATGCTTGGAGGTCCATCTAAGCCTAAGTTTTGGCAGACTTTATGGCAGAAACCACTTCATATGCCAATGAGTTTGAAATAGAGCCTTGGAAAGTTTGGGTGGATGGCTCATCATTTGAGTCAAGTAGTGGAATTGGTGTTGTGCTCATAAGTCTAGACAAAAGAGTGGCCGAATATTCAACTCAACTTGAATTCCTAGCATTGAACAATGTCACTAAATATGAAGCATTCCTGCTTGTCTTCCAAGTGGTGGTGGAAACTAGAGCCAAAAGACTAAAGGTATTCAGTGTCTCTCAGCTTGTGTGTTTGTAGGAAAGGAGAGAAGACAAGGCAAAGGACTAAATAATGGTCCAATGTTTGGCTAAAGTACAAAAGCATAATGGTCAATGTTTGTCTAAAATACAAAAGCACATGGAGAAGATGGATGCAGTGGAAGTGTGTCGAGTGCCAAGGGATAATTACACATAGGTAGATGCTTTAGCATCTATGGCCTTAGTTTCACCAAACTCACAACCATGACAAATTTTATTGGAAAACCTCAAGCAACCGAGTTACTCCACTATAACCGTGGTCAACATGGTAACCAAAGAATGTTGCTAGCTGAACCCTATTGTGAGTTACCTAGAGGAAGGGAGGCTACCTGAAGACTCAAGGGATGCTTGGCACAAAAAAATTCACTCACCTATCTACTTCTTTGCTGCTTAAGGCCATCAAAATATGATTATGCACTTTGTGAAGTGCATGAAGGAATATGTGGAAGTCACAAAGGTGGATGAGCATTAGTTCATAAACTCATCAAATAGCAGTATTACAAGGTAAACATGGCAATGGAAACAACTGAGTTTATCTTGAAGTGAGAGCAATGCCAAAAACATTCCTTAGTGTACCATTTCCAAGTAGTTCAATTTCACTCCAACTAAGTGAATAAACACTCTCAATCTAGAGTCTTATTCCTCTTACACTCCTAACACTCTAGGAGTGTTTATAATGAAATAAAGATGAGAAATTTTACAAGAAAGCCTAACCATGAGAACCTCTCAATTAAGAATAAGGGCTTTGAAGATTTGAAAGTTGAGGATCTAAGCTTAGAGCTCTTGGGAGGTTAATGTGCTTATCAAAGCTTATATTCTCTATCAAAGATGACTCAAAGGTATAAAAGTTCTTTAGAGAATAAGCTCCAAGTCCTTAAATACCCATTGGAGAGAGAACTAGCCATTACTAGCTATTCTCTATCATGTTTGAACGTTTGAACCTAGAGGCTCGGTTGTCCAGACAGCTCCAATAGTTAAATTTAACAAGTTTTTATAATTGATGTCACGGGTTCATTCATCTGGCCCTCAGGTTTGGGCATCCAAACTCTCAATCTTCGGGCAACTGAAGCCTGAATTGGGTGACTGAACTTCCAAAGAACCAAAAATCTAAAATTATAGTTTTTGATCTTTGATTGTTCAAACCAGAGGTTCAGACATCAAAAGCTATCAGTAATGCCTAGTGAATTTTTGCTATGTTCAAGTGTATAAACACTGATGTTTCGACATCCAAAGTTTACAAAAAAAATCTTCATTGGTTCACTGCAACTTCAATCCCATTTAATATCCACTCAAAATTGATCTTGGATAAATGCTAGGTCGGTGAAGGCATTCCAAGATGAGTTAGAGTATTTACTAAAAGTTCTAAATAAAGAATTCAAAAATCCAAATCTTTGACTCAACTTAAAAAGAAAATGAAAATTCTAAACCTAATGAGCCTACTTGACCTTTTGAGCTATGTTCAAGCCATCTTCGTATCTTCAAGTCATATTTGTTGATCCACTATCAGGCCTCAATCTTCATGATTATCTTCATATTCATCTTCTCTTGAGACTTCCAAATGATCTTAAACTTCATTTTGAACTTGGCTTAGCTAGTAGCTACACAACTCAAGAAATCATCAAATACAAGATTTGGTCATCATGAAAACTATAAAAGGCAACACATGCACCTACACAAGGCATAAAGACCTCAGCTCTAAGTCATACACCTACCTAAAGCATAAAGACTTTTGCTTTAGGTCACATACCTACTTGAGGCAAAAAGACATCGATTCTAGGTCACGTATCTACACAAGGCACAAAGATCTTGACTCTAGATCATACATCTACTCAAGGGACAAAGACCTCGGCTATAGATTATGAATCTACCTAGGGCACAAAGACCTCGTCTCTAGGTCATGCACCTACCCAAGAAACAAAAACTTCGACTCTAGGTCACACACCTAACTAAGACAAAAAGGCCTTAACTCTTGGTTACACAACTATCTGAGGTACACAGACCTAGCTCTAGGTCACACATTTGTTGGAGGGACAAATGGAATTAGCCAAATCCCCAAATATTTGGTGAATAAGGCTCCCCTTGAAAATTCATCATGATGGGTGTGATTTATTTAGAAACATCCAAGGTTGAATATGAATCAAGCTTGTTGATTTTATTGAAGTAAAACTTGGTAAAAGCTTGAATGAAAAATTTTGGATTAGAAACAAATTATTTATCTAAGTGAGAACTTGATATAAGTTTTTTGGGATAAAACCATCTTTGATTCAGTAACAAATGATTACTGAATTAAATTTTTTTTGGATAAAATCAATATTGGTTTGTTGCAAGAAAATATTGTGTTGAAACTTTGTGATAAGTTGTTATTACAACTATGCTATAGCACCAAAGTAAAATTGTGTAAAATTGTTGTTACGAAAAATTGAATTTGAGTCACAATAAGCCATTATATCTGAATCAAAAGTTGTAACAGACAAGATTTTAATTAATACTACTCTTGATACAAAAGCTTTTAGTTTAGAGCAAAAGGAGTTACATCCAAAGAAAGAAATAAGTACAAAAGTTTAGTTCTATGGACCTGGAGCTTCGATAGCTTCATCTTCGTCACTTTATAAGAAGTATAAGATGAATTCATCCTTGATGTCCTCTCCTTCACTTGGGAGACTATCACTTAGGATCAGCTCCTCAGACTCCTTGAGGTGTAGGACTCACTGCTCATCATACAACTCAATGCTGAGCTAGTAGGCTCAAAGCTTGGCTCCCGATGGGTTTGGACCATTGTGCCATAGTAGCACAAGTATCCCTCCTGAAAGGAGTAGCTGAGAGTTGTGATCATGATCATAGATTCTCCTTGCTAATTTAGAACTCAGCCACAACCTTGTTCCTTGTCTAGTTGAGGAGCTGGGAAAATTCCAAACCTTGGAGGTACACTGCCACAGCCTCCTCCCCAGCCTTCTTTAGCTCAACATCCTATTGAGATTGGAGTTGGTCAAACTTCATCTGAGCATTATCACAATAGGTCTGGAGGATCTTCTTATCATCCTTTGTTGTCTTCTTCACTTCTTTGATGTCAAGTCAAAGGGCCTCAAGTTGGGATGGGAGGAGGGAGAGCTCTAGCTCAGTAGTTGTGATCCTCAATCTCTAGATCACCATTAGCTTCTTTGAGTCATAGTATGGAAGAAGTCCATCTATGGACCAAGTCAAAGGTTAGGACACTATAGAAAAAAAAACAATAAAAGAAGAAGTAGAAAATGAAGTTCCACTTACATTAGCACAAGCCTGAACTCTTTGTAAGAAGAAATTATCTTCTAGAAGTCAGCTATTTTTGAGTTCAAATCTAAACTAAGATCCAAACGATGTATTCCTCAGTGCTCAACTTTGTCAATTCTTTCCTAGCTCCACATGTGGTAGGGGCCTGAGCTGAAGTGCTCCTACATAGGGAAGGGAATAGAGTCAGGGAAAAATGGATCACATTCCATATGCTCTAAGGTGGCACCTCAACTAGAGGATTGGAGGCCTTGACCCTTGTGTTTTCAATTGCAAGAGTAGGGTTTACACCTTGGGGACTCTCCTGGTCGAGGTTGTAGGTTGTGAGACCATTCGCTGCCTTGACTTTCTCTCCTCACAACCTATGATTGAGTTGCTACCTTCTCCATCCTAAGCTTTCCTCTTTTTATGGCTTAGAGCCTTGGTGACTAGGGCGAGGGCAGGGTCCTCTTTGAGGGAGGTGGTGGAGTGACCTGTGGAGCTCCAACTTTTTTCTTCAAGATCTTGTTCATGGATAAAATCTGGCTAAGTCCTAAATTCAAAGAGCTATGGGTTTGGTCAAGTCAAAACTTTTAGGGAAATTAAAAAGATAAGGTCAATTACATACTGGTTGATTGAGCTACAAACAAGTTGTGTTGCTATAGTTGAGCCTCGTCAGACCATGTGGGGGTAGATCTAATAATTTCTATATCATCAGCCTAGGTTATGAGGAATTGGTGTACCTTGGGGAGAATCTCTTGGTTAGCTCAGTATTTTGATGGGTCAACCCCCTTCTCGGGTGGATGTATATAAAGGGTACCTAAGTCCACTCTCAGACATTTTGCAAAAAGTGGTAAACTCAAAACCAATTTCTTCCCTAAGCTTTTTTTGACTATCTGCCTTTGACCCTAAAGGCCTAGCTTAGTGCCATCTAGGAAGCCAAAAATTTTGACCAAATGGTCAATATTTTTCTTCCTAAGGGTAGGCTCGATGCTCTAGACCCTCACTTTGAGGACACCTAACAAGAGTAATATGTTTGATTAATCCTGATTTGGATGAAAGGCTACTCTATGAACCAAGTCACCAAACTAAACATAAAGACTAATAGGCTGTCATTAGCTTATTGAGGCTACCATATGCACCTACATATGTACGATCAAAGTAAGACTATAGTTCTCCTAAGTTTGCCATGCTCTATATCTTATGGTTCATAAGGCAAGTTAGCAATTCAAATTGAGCCCTATGTTGAGCTAAGGAAAGAGAGATCACCAAATCAAAAGGAGTAGTGATTTAGGGACTTACCTGGAGTGGGGATAATAACAACTGCTATGGAGTCAAATAGGTGACTCCTAGCAAGATGATGGTGGTGCCCATAGAATTCAAACCGATGACTCCTTGCATAGTTGCAATAGTTGTTGTAGAGTTCAATCCGGTTGCACCCTGAGTGCCAAGAGCCAAATCCACTTTCACTTAGGGGATGGTAGGGGAGCAACAACTCTTCCATGTGTCTGAGTATCATTGTTGGTGGCTAAAGGAGCAATTGGAGAGGCTATGGATGGAAGAATTAAGCATCGAAGGAGGAGATTGACCTAAGAAGAAAGGGTTTGAAGAACTTAAAATGATCAAAAATGGGAAATAGAGACAAAGAGAACTTATACACCCCCTACTGAATAGTCAGATGCCTTCCACATGGCTCGATCTGAGCCACCAAAGCCTAAAGGATGGGAGTTCAAATTCAATGCTTAAATTATGAGAAACACGTGTTATGCATTTGAGCCAAATTGCCAAAAATGATTTGGAGTGACAATCATGAGGAACACGTGTCTATCTTGGGTGATATCTTGGTGACTGAATTGATGGCTTAGAGATGTCATCTTGAGAAGAAACAAACCCTAATTATTTTGCATGTGATAAGGTAGTAGCTCAATTTTCAAGACATTGCACTGGTTGGTGGTTTGTAGTAAGTTGATGGAGACCAAGCTAACTCTATGTGCTAAAAAGAAACAAAGCCACACTTATGGTTTGAACTACCAACCAAGTTGACTGAGGTCTTGAGTTGAGCTTGTCTCCGAGGTGATTGCAGCTCGATGGATTCTATGAAGTGTGCCATGCCAGGTTAGTAATTATGCTCAGGAACCTAAGCTCAAGGGCAATCAGGCTGAATAACCAAAGGGTTGAATAACTAGAGGGTTAATAGCTCAAGATATGATATTGAGAAATCAAGGATCAATAGTAATTAGTTACGAGAGATCCAATTGGTATTTTGGATGATATCAAGGAATCTTAGATATGTCGAACCATCTAGGTTCTCAAATTCTACTACCACTAACTTGAGTATCAAAGCAGCAATTATCAGGGAATTCCTAGTGGTCTTCTTCATGGTGTTTGTTTCTTACATATTGACAATAGATTAGCCTAGTGAATCAAGATCTCAAAGAGCCTTTTGATCCAATGTTGGAACCAGACACCTTCAACATCTAAAATCATAGCTTTGTCTATAATCTCATGAGGAACCCAAACCAACCTAAGGGGCACATCAAGGTTTTCTACTAAGAAAAGAAGCTCTAGCGAACTTGTAACAAATAAGTATGCTTTCTACAAGAATAGATGGAGTGGGGACTAAATTCAATGAAAACCCCTATAAACATGGAATAAGAATAGGAAAGGGGATCATATCTCTCTTGTCTTGGCTATGCTATCTATCGTTCTCCTTCTTCTCTCCACCATCCCCAACTTAAGCATTAGAGGAAAATCATCAAGTTTCCTAGTTGTTTCCTCTCGTGGATTATGCTTTTGTACATAATCTAAGTATGAGTTCAAGTAAATATGTTACATTTGGATCTCCCTAAAACCCTCAATAGTTTGTCACCTATCATGGGGCTTGAACCTATGACCAGATATAGTTTCTATCATCCTCGGATTTCTAGTGGGCCTAGCGCAATGCCTTCAAAGACAAAGAACACAAAATTTAGCACTCCATCTGGGCTCTCGGCTATTTTTCCAAAATTTCATGAAAGAACCTTTGGATCTCTGGTGGGACCTCCTTGATGCTATGTTGCTTCAAATATGGTGAGAAGAGTTTATTTCAATGCTATGATTTGCAAGGTCCAATAGATGGCAAAAGCTTTGTCTTATAATCATATTCATCTTCAATCACATCACCCTCATCAAGCTCATCCTCGTGTTATCCATCATATGTATACAACCAGCTACCACACTACTTTGTGTCCAAATTTACTATACTTCTTTCATCTTGACCAATATCCCAACTAAAACTAGTCCTATCAAAAATTGGGATTGTCACACCCCAAATCTGGGACATAATGGATTTTGTATACTTATTTAAATGTTAAATACACAATGTTAGGCTTGTAACTATTTGAGTGAATTTTGGTTAAAACTAAATTTAATCAAAATTTGACAAGAATTAGAGGTTGAATACTACTGAATTATGGTCCAAATGTGGATCTCAATTAAACATAAATTATAATCGAATTTGATCAAAAATTAAGCTCAATTAGACCTAAATTATTATAAAATTCAGGCTTAAATTGAATTAAGTCTAAATGGGCTAAGTTGGCCAAATTTTGGAACAAAATGTAGCCCAATTTTCATTAAAAATCTTAGCCAAAATAAAAAACAATACAAATTTTATAAATAGGTTTCTGAATCAAATAAATCCTTATAAATAAATCTCTAATCATATTTTTCCCTCTAAATAGGTTCTTGGGACGAAAGTTTTTGCAAAAAGTTTTAGGAAACGCTTCAAATTGCAAATCGATCCCTATAAAAATTATTATTTGCAAATAAACTCCCTGAGATTTTTATCTTTTATAAATAAATATTTTACGAATTGTAAATTTATAAATAAACCCCCTGAGATTTTTTATTTAGGAATAAATCCAAATTTAATTTTTCTTGTAAATAAAATCTTGCAATAAGTACAATAAGTTTTTTTTTATGAAAAGACCCTGAATTTTTCTAAATTACAAATTGAAATGAATTTTCCAAAAATTTTGCAAATAACCTCCTATATTTTGTGATATCACAGAATAATACAATCATCATCCCTATCTAATCGATATATAACAAGAATCACAGCAGCTTAAGAACAGAAACTTGTTTGAAAGTTTCACAAAAAAGATAAGAATTGAGTTCATCCTAAAATCAAATTTTAAATAGAAAATTTAATCTTATCGATGCCTATGAAAGCCCATGAAAACTTGTAAAATAGGGAAGGGAGATCAAAAAAGTCAGAGATCGAGCTACAGGGGAGCAAGGAAGAAATAGTTGATCAACGGGGAATAAAAAAAAGAATTTTTTACTCATCTTCATTTCTTTCTATTTCTCTTTTGTTGTCTCCTTCTCTGTGTTCCCATAAGGTATACTACTGCAATGTTGTCATCATTGAAGACCTCTCGCCACCATTGCACCCCCCTACCAAGTCTTGCACCACCCCCCGGGTTCCTCAAGTTTAGGTGATTGGACCCAGGGGTTCGATTGTCCAAACCTTGAAGTTCAGTTGACCAAACGGATATGTTCAGCCTTGCAAATCTGCTCCTAGCCCTTCTCTGCTACCATTTGCATAGTTACTGACACCATTCGGTCCCCAATAGACCTCGCCAAACCCTACACATGGCTACGTGCTGCCATTACCCTAGTTGCCATTCAACTGATCATCACTGCTGCAACCCGTTGTGTTGCTACCCACTGTCGACCTTCCCTCACTTGGATCTGCGCGAGAATGGTGGTTCTAAAATGACCACTATTGGCCCTGGGGTCACTTCATCACCTTGATCTATAACCCCTAGAAGTGCACTTGTGTCTGGCTCGACAACTTTGACTCCGCTGAGGATGCCACCCTTGCCTACGATGCCATTGCGCTCAATCTCCATGGCTCCAAAGCTTGCACCAACTTTGCCCCCTACTCTAGCTGCTGCCGTTTGGTGTCTAGTTGTCAGAAGTGTCTAGATCCAGGCGGATTTGGTCGGATTCAACTCAGACCCGAGGAAGAAGGGGAGATGGCCATGGCTGTGGGAGAAGATAAAAGGGAATGAAGTTTGGTAGGGAAAGGAAAAAAGAAGAAGATGGGAATAAAAAATATAAGTTTGCTAAAAAAAGGCCCACGTAGGAGGTTTGAGAGTAAAAAAATGAAAAAAAAATAAAAAAACAGAAAAAAAGATTTTTCTTCCTATTTTTCTCCCCTCTACCTTGATTTGTGATCTCTTTCAAGATCTCTTTTAGGTCTAAGAGATTTCTTCAAAAATACAACCGCCTTGTTTTGGTCAAAGCGATTCCTCCGAAAACATAACTGCGACACTTTGGCCTAAGAAATTTCTTCTGAAATTCAACTATCACATTTTGGCCTAAGAGATCTTTTTGGGAACCTAACCATCACACTTTAGGCTAAAATTTTTTTTTAGAACTTGATCATCTGATTTTGGCTTCAGAGAACTCTTTAGAAACTCAACTACCTCACTTTGGCCATAGGGATTCCTTGGGCACCTGATCACCTCACTTTGACCTAAGGGATTTCTTTGGGAACCCAACCACCTCATTTTGGCCTAAAAAATTCTGTTAAAAATTGGACCACCTCACTTTGGCATTAAGTATTCCTTTGGAAACTCAACCGCCTTATTTTGGTCTTAGGGATTCTTTCAACAACCTGACCACCTCCCTTTTGGCCTAAGGGATATGTTCAAAAACCCGACCACCTCACTTTGGCCTAAGAGATTCTTTCAAAAATTTGACTATCCCATTTTGATTAGGATTTATTTTGTGAACCCAATTGTCATATTTTCAATCTAAGTGATTCCTTCAAGAACCTAAATGCCACATTTCTAGCTTAAGGGATTCCATTGGGTATTCAAATGCTATATTTTTGGCCTAAGAAATTTCTTTATGAACATGAATGCTATATTTTTGGCTTAAGAGTTTTTTTAGAAATCCGATTGCCATATTTTTGACTCTAGAGAATAATTCAAGAATCTGAATGCAAATCAAACAAATCAAATTAAATTAAATCAAAACCAATATTAGGTCTAAACCTGAACCAAAATTAAAATCATGTCTAAATCTGACCAAAATCAAAATCAAGTCTAACCCTAAATTAAAATCAAAATTAGGTCCAAATTATAACTAAAATCAAAATCAGGTCGAAGCTTAAACCAAAATCAAATTAGGCCTAAGCCTGAACCAAAACCAAATTTGAACCATGTTAAACTTGAACCAGAGCCAAGTCAAACCTAAACTAGAACCATATCAAACCTAAACCAAAATTAGGTTGAACCTGAACCTGAACCTGAACTTGAACCCAAATCCAATAAGGGTCCAACATGGGTCCAAACTGAACCCATTAAGGGATCAAACCTAGATCCAATAAGAACCCATTGAGGGTTAGATCCAAGGTCCAATAAGAACTTAATAAGCTTTGGATCTAAGATTCATTAAGGATTTAATAAGAACCCATTAACGGTTGGATCCAAGATCCATTAAGGATCCAACAAGAACCCAACAAAGGTCAAATTTAAAATCCACTAATTATCTAGTTAAAATCCAATTAGGGTTGGATCTAAGATCCAATAAGGTTCCAATAAGAACCCAACAAGGGTTAGATCCAAGATCCATCAAGAATCCAAAGGACCTAATAAGGGTTAGACCAAGGTCCATTAAAGATCAATTTCAAGGTCCGATGAGGATTCAACATAAGGTTGAACTAGACTCGAATTAAGTCAAATTGGACTTGAATCAAAACCAAGTTTGAACATTGAAGTGAATCGAATTAGACTTAAACCAAAACTAAGTCCAAACATTGAACTAAATCATATTAGACTTAAATCAAAACCAAATCTGAGCATCAAATTAAATCAAATTAAAATTGAATTAGGACTATGTCTGGACATCAAATTGAATTAAATCAAATGTGAATTAAATTATGCTTTAATTGAATTAAACTCAAATCAATTGTAGTTAGCAAATGACAAGCTCAAAGTCATTGACAACACCTCAAGCCCAATTGACAATAAGGCAAAATAGATCATTGATTGTTAAATCAAAACTGGTTAGCATAAACTAAGAGCACTAACCATTTCAAACCAAACAAAGGTAGGTTTGAACTTGCTTAGTTAATTAGCCAAATGCTATATTCGGAAGAAGTTAACCGATATAAGCACAAAACCATCAATGACACTTTAAGTTCAGTTAACACAAGCATAAAGCTATTGGTGATGCTTCAAAAATTAATAGACAATAAGACAAAAAGGCCATCAATTATCAAGTCAGAAATGGTTAGCATAAGGGAAGGCTGCTAACAAGTTCAAACCAAACTAGGGTAGGCTTGAACTTGCTTAGTTGATCAACCAACCACTATGCTCGAAGGAGTTTAACTAACAACAAGTAGAAAGCCATCAATAATACTTTAACTCAATCAATAGCAAGTAAAAGAGTTATTGATTATTAAATCGAGAATAATTAGCATAAACCAAGGCTGCAAATATTTTTTTCAAATTAAACTGAACTATGACAAGCTTGCACTTACTTACTTAGTCAGCCAAATACTGTGTTCAAAGAAAGTTCACTGACACAAGCATAAAGCCACCAATGATGCTTTAAATATAATTAATAATAAGCTAAAGGCACTATCAATTATCAAATTAAGAGTGATTGACATAAGCTAAGGCCTCTAATCATTCTTTCAAATCAAAATCAAACTAAGGGAGGCTTGAACTGGCCTAGTTAGTAAGCTAAATGCTATGTTGGAAAGAACTTAACTAACATAAGTACAAAACCATCGGTGATGCTTCAAACTTGGTCAACACAAGTCAAAAAAATCATCGATTATCAAATCAAGAATGATTAGTATAAGCTAAGACTGCTAATCATTCTTTCAAATCAAAATGAAAGTAAGGTAGGCTTGAACTCATTTAGTCAGTCAACCAAATATCATGTTCAAAGGAAGTAAATTGACAAAAGCATAAAGCCATTGGTAAATTTTCAAATTTAATCAACACAAGACAAAAAGGTTATTGATTATTAAATCTAGAATAATTAGCATAAGCTAAAGCATCTAATCATTCTCTCAAATAAACCAAACTAAGTAGGCTAGAAATTACTTAGTCAGCTAGTCAAATGTCATGTTCAAAGGGATTTAACTGACATAAGCAGAAGGTTGTCAATGACACTTCATGCTCAACCAACATAAGCACAAAAGTAATTGGTGATGATTCAAATTTAATTGACAACAAGTCAAAGAAGCCATCAATTATAATTTCAAGAATGATTAGAAAAAGCTAAGGGCACTAATCATTCTTTCAAATTAAAATCAAACTAAAGCAAGCTTGAACTTACTTAGTTAGCATGCTAAATGCCATGTTCGAAAGAAGTTAACCAATATGAGCATAAAGGCCATCGATAACACTTCAAATTTAACCAACACAAGCATAAAATCCATCAATGATATTTCAAATCTAATTGACAATAAGCCAATAAAGGCCATTGATTATCAAGTCGAGGGCGATCAGCATAAGCCAAGGATTCTAATCATTCTCTCAAGTCAAAGATCAAAAGCAGTTAGCTGACAATAAGTAGAAAACTATCGATAATACTTCTAAGCCTAATAGGGTTAATTGACACAAGACAAGGAAGTCAACTACACCCTAAAATCAAGCAAAGTTATTAGCATCCATCAAGGATCAAACCAAGCACTCATCCTAGTCAAGTGCCACTCGACCAAGTTCATGAGAGCGGGGCAGTGGTGAGCATCAATCTTTTTCCATTACCTTTCTTATTTCATACCATTTCTGATTATTAATTTAGATTTTTTTAAATTATAAAATGAGAGCATGATCTTACTTAAGTTATGTAATCTTTCTTAAATTAATTAGATTATGCTTTTCTTTCTTTATGTCTCTATTTTATATGCTAGGTTTCTCACTTTAGGAGATTTCTAATGATTGTTAGAGTAACTAACAATAGGGGCATGAGCCTGTTGGAAGTTATATTGCCACAATCCTTGAATACACACTCCAACCCACTAAATTTTTATTTGTTGCTTCAAGATTACTTCTCGAGATTGTCTAGCTATCTTGGGTAGTCGATCATGGCTCCACGAATTTTAGGATACCCAATGGGACTTCTTCTTGATTTATGGTAGACCTGCATGTGGTGAATATTTACACCTTATAACATTAGTTGGCCATAAATTTTGGCATACCCAGTGGTACTTTTTTCCTTTGATTTAAGATAGACATGTGTTCTGTGTAAACTAAACACCTTTTAACACTAGTCAATCATAACTTTTGGCACAATCAATGAGATATGACTTCTCCTCCAAGTTTAGAGATCTAGCTAATATAAAAGAGATGCATCAAAAGAAGGGAAAAAAAAAAGAAAACTAATGATGGATTCATTAGTTTCCATTAGGGAAAAGGAAAGATGACATTATCAAATAATCCTTCTACCCCAACCTACGCCATTATCCTCAATTAAGGGTTTGTGGTATACTTTCCTTAATTGACAATCACCGTATGGATTACTAGAGTTCATATAAGTTATGGAGTTATGTCTAACTCTATCTAATTTATGCATGATGCTTTTGCTATCATCAACAACATGATTGCTCTAGTTGTTGTTGTCACTACCACAACCACCACTGATCTACTTGTAGCTTTATCTACCAAATATGAATAAACTCCTCACTTCCCATCTAGAGGGAAAAGTCCAAACCCATGCAGGGGACAAATGGCAAATGTCATTATGACAAAAATCTTGATGATGAAAGAGAGGGCTCATTGGTACAAACTAGGATAGTAGTCTTTCAAGGATTGGGAAATAGGCAAAAGTCCATTTTTGACTACCTACAACCTCCCATAGAAGGCAAATAAGCTAATACAAGTAATGTAAGAAAAGAAAGGATTAGTGAGTTGTTTGCTCAACTGCGAGATATTAGATTGAAGCCAAAGCTAGATGGTACAATCCCTACCTCTAATTTCTTGATGGCATTGTAAGAGCTAAAGAAGAACATAAGGAAGAGCACATGTTTAATCTTCTTCAGCTGAAAAAGGAGCAATATCATCCTTTAATACCAGAATGATTAATGGATAAATAACCAAACCCCAGAAAAAGAATACTCATGCTAAATTTGTGGCATGGAAGCATCAAATGGTTGGATGAACATCAAAAAAATAAATAAATAATAAATAATGAAAAAATAAAATAAAAGGCAAAAATAAAAAATAGAAAAGTAAAAAAAATAAAGCTTATGTTAGCCTATGATGGAATATCTAGTTAAATCAAAACTAACTAGCCAAGTGTGTGTTCCATCATTCTCGAGGCAAAACATAAAACAAAAAGATTACTAAGAAACATAAAACAAAAAATTTCCTTAGTATTAGGTGAACTTTTTTCTATCTTAGAGATAAGCTCTCTAAAAATGAAAGAAAGGTGTTTAAAGGAAAGAATGAGCAATGATAAAATATGATGGAGTTGAAGTCCCTACACCTCCCCTCCTCATTGACACCCTAAGTTAACTTCAAGAATACAAACATAGAAATATGGTGACCAATCTACAAGTAATGAAAAACTTGTTAAGGAAGTTACTTCAAAGATAAAGGTGCTAATATCAAAAGATAACCTCTCAGGAATCTCCTCCTAGAGGTAATAGATCACCCCCAAAATAAATAATGAAAAGTATAATCCAAAATAGATAAATATCATATAGAGAAACCAAATTAAGAGAAGTGGACTCAAAGAGTAAGGACAAGTTGGTATCCATAAGCCGCAAACCTTGAATCCTCAAAAGAGGAATGAGATTCCTAAGTCAACGAAAAAAAAGAAAGAGGTATAAAGAAATAAAAAAAAGAAAGAAGGAAAGAAAAAAAGAAAAGAGAGAGAAAATTAGATTGTTTACTGAAATTAGGAGGACTAACTCAGCCTCATCTTATTATATTATTGACTAAAAAAGACCACCTGAAGAGTAAGTACCAGATGGTATCTATTAATGATGTTGCTCTGCTCTAGTGAATAGCTCCTAACCTATAGTGCCTTTTTTTTTACTTGATAATTTTGAGAATAAGCATGTGTTTGCTGAACTTGAATTTATTATTGTTTAGTAATTTTGATTGACGGATGATAACGAGGATATAGAATTAGTAAACATTCAAGCTAGAAGCCGTACTATTATAGTAGCAGTATGTATCATAATTCAATTATTGAGGAGAAGAAAAAAGCTCATTTGAGCATTGAACTGATTGATGATAGAGGGACATTTAGGAGAGGTATGTTTGAATATATACTATATGGTAGGAGAAGTAATTATTGGGAGTATCTAAGGATGTATCTTTTGGTGTTTTTAAATTGGGCTAATATGCTGAGAGACCATAACTTTTTGCACGACTATGTAACTATTGAGGAACAAGTGGCAATATTTTTGCATTATATTAATTTTCATTCAAGGTGATAGTGTTCATATATTCATATATTCATGTGCTTGTGAGTTATATGTGGAATTCAAGGTGTATCCATATCTGAGGCAGTCTCCTTAACCAGTATAGTCATTCTAGACAACCCTAATTATTATTCATGATTTAAGGTATATTATTGAAAATGGTTTGTTTTTTGTCACAAATGAAATATATGTTTTTAATTCTTATAGTTTGTGTTGTGTAGGATTGCATTGGTTTAATTGATGGAATACATATTTCTACAAAAGTTTTACTTGACATGGTTGTACATTTTTGAGGGCATAAGGGTATCCCATAAAATGTGTTAGCAACAATTGATGTCAAACCTAGGTTTCTCTATTTCTTGGTCGACTGGGAGGGATCGACAAATGACTTTGTTGTTGTGAAAGAGGTTATTAGCTGACCTATGCCCCAGTGGATTGGAACAGATCAAAGGTATGATTTGTAAGTTATAAATATTTTGGGTTTTGACCAGATTTTATTTTGATCGTGTGATGGTGTTTTCAGAAAAATACTATCTTGTCAATGCCAACTACATGAAAGTGGCTAGTTTTATAGCAACATACAGACGTGTGAGGTACCATATAAAGGAACATATCGGATGGGCATTGCAAAATGCAAAGGAGTTGTTTAATTACTGACACGTGTTATTGAGGTTGAAAGTCGAACAGGGTTTTGGGGTATTAAAGAACCGATTCAATAAACTAGATGAGACTTTGTTCTTTCCATTCAACACTTAGGTTGATGTGGTCTTGGCATGTTGTGTCTTACACAACTACATCCTCATGATTAATCCTTCTGATGAATTGCTGAACAAGGAACTTGTAGGATCAATGTTAGATAAAGATAAAGATAGTATGGATGAACAAGAAGAGAAGACATTGTATACAGGTTCCACCCTCAGGGAGGAATGATAAGAGAAGCAAAAGTAGGTTCATTTGAGGGATCAATTAACCACTGAGATGTGGGAGGATTATAATAATCCCTAGGTTGCATCTTTGTGTGAACAAGTGTTTTTTTTAGGTTATCTGTGGTCTAAACTTTTTATGATGAGTTGTTTGATATTCCTTTGTTGACTATCATTAGCATTACTATTTGTTATAACTCTATATGTCTTTCTTTGCTGAAATTTTTGCTTTAGGGATGGAGTTTTTCTGACTTGAAGATATTGACTCCCAATCAATGACTAACTCAATGAGTTAGGATTTGGGTATCGTGATTGTTGAGACACAAAAGAATGTAGAAGGAGCCTAGAGAGAAAAATCATCAAGGGCACATAAATCTCATAAGATTTGGTTAAATGGGGGATTCTAATTGCTCATCAAGTTCCTTATTGAGCAGGTGCATACTAGGCTAAAGTAGGACAAGGGTTTCAAGCTGCTCATGTTCGTGGCAGCAACTGCTGCTATTAATACCTAGTTCAATAGTGATTTTATTATTGACAATGTAGATGGTCACTATAAAACATTAAAGAAGTATGTAATGACAATCACTTAGTTAAGGGACTATAGTGGGGTGGGTTGGAATGACACCGATACATGACTATCACCACTAGGCAAGTGTATCTTGAAATCAAAACTATAAGTCAAAATAAAAAAATTGTTACACAAAATCAAATTTCATCTTTGAAATATTACATATTTGCATATTTGACCAAAATAAATTATGTAGAAGGTCAAAGACATTGAGCAATTTCTGAACAAGTCAATTCTACTATAGGTTGTGTTGCTTCTTATTTGTGAAATAGATTTTGCTACCGGTACTATAGCGAGATCATGATATGGTTTTGTAGGGGAGTCAAATAGAGATGTAGTGGTGGAAGAGCAACAAATAGCTGAAGAGGATATTTTTGATGCTCCTAGTGGTTCTAGGAAAATCAAATATGCGGTTTGGGCAAGAGACAATGTCATGATTGACTCCAAAGGCAAAGCACAAGCAACTAGTTCAGATGATTATTCCAAGGCACAAAAATGGAAGGGGAACATGCTAAACAATGGACTAGTTGCAAAGTTGATGGATGACATACGTGAGGTTGCATGCGTTATTAAGTTAGCTTTGAGGGATTCATGGAAGAAAAATTTGTATTCCATTCTAAACCGATTCGGAGGAGGACGTTTTAGTGCATCATTTTGGAAGAATGCCTATTGGCACATGCATGGCGATGATATTGATGGCATGGCTTTTATGGAAGACATGAATAATGATGCTAGAGTTGAATGGCTAGAAAAATTCCTCGACCAGTAACTATAATATAGTTTTTTATTATGACTATGCTTTGAACTGGTGTAACTTTGTCTATGCTAATGTTGAAGCTTAATTATTGGCAATATTATGTTGTGACTTTTTTATGCTATAACTATTATTTTATGTTCTATATGTTATGCTTCTATATGCATATATTATATTCTTTCTTCAGAGGCTAACTGTGTGCCTATTTCTAAGTTGTATGTTGTGTTTTAGAGACCGACTATATGACTATTTATTTTTTATATGTTGTTTGAAAAAGATCATTTGTATGTCTATTTTATATTTTGTATGTTCTATTCTATTATCATAGATGATTGATGCTTTCAAATTATTGGTAGAATGTATTTTTATGTTGTATTTCATGAGAAATGCCCAGGTATTTACATCTCGTGGCAAGACTGTCATGATCAAGTGAACATATTCTCAAGTAATTATTACAAATCTTACAATTCTTTGGATGAGGTGACTGAAGCTTTGCAAGAATATGAAGCAAAAATAAATATCAAATCTATTATCAATCCTCCATAATAATGTATACGGAAGAAAAAGACTTCTTTCTGTGTTATCATGCAAAAATTTCATATTAAATATTTATGCATTCCATCTTTAATGTTTGTAGTGAAATCTATGTATTAGTTAAGATGTTATAGGCAATGTATTTCAATTTTGTAAATAATTATAGACTTTTCATTATTATTACATGTATAATTATTATCCTTTCAATCATTAATATTTTTTTCCAAAAAAACTAAATTTTTATATCTAAAATCATATGGAAAAATTTTTCATCTACTCATTAATTTTTTGCACATTTTGTTAAAATCTTAACACCTATAAATTATTTGCTTCTAATTTAAAATATATTTTACTAATTGAATAAATTTTTGATAAAAAATATTATATTTTTTCTCATCTTTTCAAATATTATAAATATGCAACTCTAATATTTATCTATATATTTAACCACCAAAATACATCTAATTAGTTTACTAGTTCAATATTTATATTATTTTAAAAATTAAACATGAATAAAATAAAAAACGGGGGTAACCTTATCCATTTAGAATTAGGTAACCATATCCCCGATTTCAACTCCAACCAAATATTGAAATTTCAAGAATTGATGGAATTAATTGATTTCCATTTGTAATCCAAGCAACCAAATTCATGGAATTAGTAGAATTGACAATTCCTCTTCTTTACTCTAGAAGTGCATTCAAACATTGGAATTTATCAATTTGGTCAATTCTTCCAATTCTTAAAAATTGGCTGAAGTGGCAATTTTCCGAATTTTGGATCCAAAATTAATCCAAATAGCTCCTTAGTTATTTAATCAAATAACATATTCGAAGGAAGTTATTTGATAACAAGTAGAAAGTCATTGGTAATATTTCAAACTCAATCGATAGTAAGCACAAAAGTCATTAATTATTAAATTAAGAATAATTAATGTAAGTCAAGTCTGCTAACATTCTTTCAAATTAAACTGAACTAAGAGAGATTTGAACTCACTTAATTAGTTAACCAAAACACCATGTTCAAAGAAAGTTCACTGACATAAGCATAAAGCCATCAATGATGCTTTGAATTTAATCAACCACAAGGCAGAGAGGCCATTGATTATTAAATAAAAAATAATTAGCATAAGATAATATCACTATTTTTTTTCAAATCAAAATTTACCTAAAATAGGCTAAACTCATTTAGTTAGTCAGTCAAATGACATATTCAAAAGAACCTAACTGAAATAATTATAATGCCATCGGTGACACTTCAAATTTGATTGACAAAAACTAAAAAGGCCTTTGATTACCAAATCTAGAATGATTAGTATACTCTAAGACCGATAATTATTCTTTCAAATTGAAATCAAACTAAGATAGGTTTAAACTCACTTAGTCAATCAAGCAAATACTATGTTTAGAGGAAGTTAACTGACACAAGCACAAAGCCATTGGTGACACCTAAAATTTAATCGACACAGACTAAAAAGATCATCAATTATTAAATTAAGAATGATTAGCATAAGTTAAAGCCACTAATTATTCTCTCAAATTAAACCAAAGTAAGGTAGACTTAAACTCGCTTAGTTAGTCAACTAAATACTATATTCAAAGGGAGGTAACAGACATAAGTAGAAAGTCATCAGTGACACTTCATGCTCAATCGACACAAGCACAAAACCCACTGGTGATACTTCAAATTTAATCGAGAAGAAACCAAAGATGCTATTGATTATCAAATTAGGAATGATTAATATAAGCTAAGGCTACTAATTATTCTTTTAAGTTAAAATTGAACTAAGGCACGCTTGAAGTTGCTTAGTGAGCTAGCTAAATGTCATGTTCAAAAGAAGTTAATTGACATAAGAATAGAGGCAATTGGTAATGCTTCACATTTAACTAACACAACCATAAAAGCTATTGGTGGTGTCTCAAATCTAATCAACAATAAGCCAAGAAAGGCTATCGATTATCAAGTCAAGGGCGATTAGTATAATCCAAGGTAGCTAATTATTCTCTCTAGTCAAAAATCAAAAGAAGTTAACTAACAATAAGTAGAAGAGTGTCGGTGATACTTCAAACCCTAACAGGATTAACTAAAACAACTCAACGCAGTTTGTTACACCCTGAATCAGGAAAAGTCATTAGCATTCACGAACGATCAATCCAAGCACTTATTTGAGTCAAGTTTCATTGGATCAAGTGCATGGGAGTGGGACAGTGGTGAGAATCAAGCCTTTCCCATTCCCTTTCTCATTTCATACCATTTTTTATTATGAGTTTAAATTCATTAAATTATAACCTAAGGGCATGCCTTTACTTAACCTATGTACCCTTTCGTAAATTAATCAAATTATGCTTTTGTTTCTTTGTGTCTCTATTTTATTAGATAGGTTTCTCACTTTAGGACGTTCTTGATGATTGTTAAGGTAATTAACAATAGGGGCTAGCGTCTGTTAGAAGTTATGTTTCCATAATTCTTGATTGTGCACTAGAACCCACCAAAAATTTATTTGTTATTTTGAGATTTCTTCTTGGGATCTTCTATCTATCTTTGGTAGTTGATTGCAACTTCACAAAATCTGGCATACCTGGTGAGACTTTTTCTTGATTGATGGCAAGCCTCCAAGTGGTGAATCTTTACACCTTGTAGCACCGATCTGCCATAGTAATATTATGCATACAAGCCATCTATAATGATAACACATTAGTTCCACAAGAACAACCCAACAATACTTGTAGAACCAAACCAACAATAATGTCTATCCAACAACCTAAATAACCACCCCCCCCCTCCCCCCCCCCCAAAAAAAAAATAAAAGTTATTGTCTAAACATACTGAAGGGTTTAACTAAATCAACAAAATCTCCAAGAATATTTAGTCAAGTTAACAATGCTCAAAAGAATTAAAAAAATTGTAGTCACAACTAAACTTCAAGAGTTACTGAATCAATAATCAAATTTTCATATACAGTCTCCAAACATTATTCTAAATAAAAGACTAAAAGTAAAATTGGCAAAGGTCACTTGACTCACATTGTATGCTAATATCTAAGAATAGAATTGTAAGAGAATGAGAGATTCAATGTTAAGACAAAAATTCCATATAAATAATATATAGTTTTCAAGAATCATTGTTAGAATAAAACCATTGGCAATGCTTTAAATTAACTGAATCAAGGTAGGCTTGAACTCACTTAGTTAGTAAGCCACAATGTCTTGTTCAATTGAAGTCAACCAACAACATACTTGAAGCTATCAGCCACACTTCAAAGCTAAGCCAACTCAAAAGTATTGGCAATAGTTCAAACCAAATCGAATTAAGGTAGGCTTGAACTTGCTTAGTTAGTCATCCACAATGCCTTGTCAATCAAAGTCAACTGACAACATACTTGAAGCAATCAAACACATTTCAAAGCTAACCCAATGCACAAGCATTGGCAATGTTTCAAATCAAACTGAACTCAGGTAGTCTTGAACTCGCTTAGTCAATTAGCTATAATGACTTGTTCAAACAAAATCAACTGATAACACACTAAGGCTGTCGGCCACACTTCAAAGCTATACCCAACCTCATATGTTAATGATGCTACCAAATCCAAGAAGTTAGTTGCCAACACACTCAGAGTTATTGGTCACACTTCAAAGCTATACCCAACTCCATATGTTGGTATGCTACTAAATCAAAGAAGTTAATCACCAACATACTTAGAGTTGTTGGTCACACTTAAAAGCTATACCCAACCACATATGTTAGTGATGCTACCAAATCAAAGAAGTTAATTACCAACACACTCAAAGCCATTAGCCACATTTTGAAATTAGTCAACCCCAAAAGCCGTTGATGATGTACCTTTAAAGTTAAGCCAACCCAAAAGTATTGGCAATGCTCCAAATTTAATTGACAGCATGCTTAAGGGGCCGTCAATTATCAAATCAAACCAAACTGAGATAGGCTCAAACTCACTTAGTCAGTTAGCTAAATGTCTTATTCAAACAACATTACATCTATGCTTTATTAGCTATGAAAATACTTCAAGTCATGAAGTTATTGCCTATGTTTTATTGGCTATGGAAATACTTCAAATCATGAAGTTATCACCTATACCCTATTAGCTATGGAAAAACTTTAAATCATGAAGTTATTGACTACCCTTCATTGGCTATGAAAATACTTTAAATCCTGAAGTTATCGCCTATGCCTTATTGGCTATGGAAACACTTCAAACTAAGAAGTTATCGCCTATGCTTTATTAGCTATAGAAATACTTCAAACTGCAAAATTATCATCAATGCCTTATTGGCTAATGGAAATACTGCAAACCATGAAGTTATTACCAATGCCTTATTAGCTAATGGGAACACTTCAAATCATGAAGTTTTAGCCAAAGCTCAAAGCTATTAGAGATACTTCAAGCTAATCTTGACAAGTTGCAGGCAATACTGCCTAATGAAGTTATGACCAAAGCTCAAAGTTATTGAAAATACTTCAAACTCTCCTTATTGCATTCAATGTCCTATTGGATGACACCATTAAACCAAATCACAACATTTGCCAATGGTCAAAATAGGACGTACCTGAGCCAAACTCTACAGAGGTCCAGCACGAGGGAGTGGGGCAGCAACAAACATCAAGCTCTTCCCATTTCCTTTCTTATTTTGTATTCAAATTCATTAAAATGTAAAGTGAGGGTTTGCCCTTGTTTAAGTCATGTAACTTTTTCATTTATATCAATCAAATTATGCTTTCTTCTTTTCTTTTGTGTCCCTATTTTATTAGCTATGTTTCTTGCTTTATCAGATTTCTGATAATGGTTAAGGTATTTAACAATAGGGATTTGCTCTTATTAGAAGTCATGTTTTCACAATACCTGATTGCGCACTCAAACCACCATACTTTCAATTTATTATTTTGAGATTAGTCCTTGAGGCTTTCGCTATTGCGAGTGGTCAATTTTAATCTCACAAAGTGGGACTTGACTTCTCCTCCAAGTACAGAAACCTAGTTAAAGTAGGCACATATTAGAAGAAAAAAAGTTAAAAGTTGATGGTTAATAAGCGAAAGAGAAATAACATCATCAAATAATCCTCCTACCCAATCTATACTATTATCCTCAGTAAAGAGTTTGTGATATGCTTTGTCAACCAACAGTTACCACAGGGGCAACTGGAGTCTACATAAGAATGGATCAACTCTTCAACTCCTATCTAGGGGGCAACTCCCATTTAGTGGGTAAAGACATCCCATCCGAGGAGTAAGGGTCAAACCCATTGAAAGGGGTCAAGGCCAAATACCATTATGCCAAATCTCAATGAGAAAATAATAATCATTGTGGGGGTAGCTAGAGTCCATATCAATAATCAAAGTGTGGGTATCAATTGAATCTAAAATGTGGTTGAATTTGACAAAAATTGAACTCAGTTTGGACCTAAATCATTAATAAATTCGGGCTTAAGTTAGGTCTATCCAAATGGGCTGAGCAGTCGAATTATTTAGGCCCAAATTTTATCCAAAATCTGAACTAAAATGAAAAATTTACAAATTTACAAGTGAGTCCTTGGACTAAGTAAATTCTTGCAGATAGGCTTTGGGTCAGATTTTTCGTACAAATAGGTCTTAAAGATGGAAAATTTAAGAAAAAAGTCTAATAAAAGCCTACAATTACAAAACAATCTCGTAAAATTTAAGATTTATAAATAAATCCCTTAAAATATTAATAATTATAATTTGATCAGTACAAAGTTTAAGGTTTGTGAATAAACCCTTCAATAACCTTGTATTCACAAATAACCTAAAATTTTAATTTTTCATAAAAACATCCCTCGAAAAATTTTGATTTATAAATAAGTCCAAATTATATTCAAAAAAGACCTTAAAAGTTCTAAAAATTTATAAATTATTTTTTACAAAAAAGCTCCCGAAATTTATGAAATTATAATTTAGTCTAAATTTTTTTTAAAAAATTATAAATAACCCCTTATAAATTTAATATCCAAGATAAGTATAATTTTTTAAAATTATTATTCTCTGCTGTAAATAAACACTTATCCAGTCACATCCATATACATCCATAACCAATTCAAGCAACAAATCATTATCCATAGCCAATTTTTATACAAATAAAATCCTTATCTAAATAAATCCTTATTCTGATAAATCTTTATCTAAATAAATTCTCATATAAATAAACCCTTATCCAAATTAATCTATATCCAAACAAATTCTCATCCAAAGAAATTCTTATGTAAATAAATCCTTACCCAAACAAATACTTATCCAAATAAATTCTCATCTGAAGTAAAATAGAAATAAATCTCATCTATATCTATTTATTTATATTCAAAATTTGAACAAAAGATCATTATCCAGGTCCATAATTCAAAATTTTAAATATAGATGATCCAATCTACTCGTAGACTATAAAAATCCTAAAAGTCCTGCAGAGAAAAAGGAAAGAGGGGAGAAAAAAAGTGTGTGAGAGAGAGAATTTAATATTGATTCTTAGGAAAATTCTGTACAAATTGAAGGAGAAATTCTGAAAGAGATCTTATCATCAAGAAAGAAAGCTAGAAGGTATTGTCAAGGAATTCAAAAGATGTAAGGCTCTGATACTTTCTTTGTCTTTTCTTTTGTTATTCCTCCTCTTTTGTCCGCTGTAAGGTTTTCATTATCTCGTGCCTCTGTCACTACTGCTCCTTCCTCCTCCCAGCTTGTAGCCACCCACGGCCTTGCTTTCCTCCACCTGCCATATGCCTTGACTAAAAATACTCAGTAATTTGAGTTCAAACGACAAAACCAAAATGGATTGAATGCCCGAACCATACCATGGCAACTCACATCTTGAACACTAATGAACTCTATCACCACCATGGCCACCTGCGGCCCCTTATACATCGACAAACTCTCATACGGTCAACCGCAACCCCTTGCACATCGAAGGGCTCTATCACCATCACAGCCACCTGCAACCTTGCATGTCGACTACCACCACTACAGCCATCTACGACCCCTTGTGTATTACGGTGCCACCCTTTAGAGAAAAATTTGGACTTTAAAGTCCATTATGAAGTTATTTGAGGATGAAGAAGAATAAGAAGAAGAAATAAAAAAAAAAATTTCGCTTGGAGAAAAAGGAAAAAATTTGGCCAACAAAAAAGAAGAAAGCAAAATAGGGTTGATGCAAAAAAAAAGGATAAGTTGCTATAAAAAACAAGGGAGAAGAAATTTTGGCCTTGATTTTTGTACCATTACCACCGACCTTGGGCAACTTGTGGGCTTATCCGAAAGTCAATTCCGATAGCCCATGGGCTCAATCGAAATCAATTTCAGACTAAGACCAGTTTGTGAGCTCGTCAAAAGTCTATTTGGAGTAAGGCCAGCTTGTGAACTCGCCGAACATCTATTTGGAGTAAGATAAGCATATGGGCTCACTGAATGTCTCTTTAAACTAAGACTAGTTTGCAAGATCACTGAATTTCTATTTGGACAAAAGCCAGCTTGTGAGCTTGCCAAATATCTATTCGAAATAAGGCCAACCTGTGGGTCCGCTGATCATATATTTGGACTAAGGCCAGCTTGCGAGCTCGCCGATTGAATATTTAGATTAAGGCCAATCTTGGAACTCGCTTTATGCTCCAACTATTGCTCCAAGTCTGGAGCTCTTACACTTTTATACTTGTTTTATTGCTTTGTCCACTCTTACTTTACTACAACTCTACTCGCTTCCCTGTTCCCTTCAGTGAACATCTAAATCAAGGCCAACTTGTAAGCTTACCAAAAATCCAGATTGACTCAAAGTCAGTTAGCCCGTGGGCTCACCAAAATTCATCATGATAGCCTGAGGGCTTTCAAACTAAATCAACTAAATTAAATTAATTAAATTAAAGTATCTTAATCACATTGAACAAATAAAATCATATTGACTCAAATGAATCAGTAAATAGACTTAAGTCAATCAAATACATAGAGTAAAACTCATATTGAACTGTATTCAAATGCAAATTGAGTTAATCCAAACCAAATCAATTTAGACCCAACCCAAATTATGTCCAAATCAGGTTAATTCGAGATTAAATTAAATTCAAACTAAATCTTAATAGGGTTAAACTAGATTCAAATTAATTGAACCAGCTAGAATCAAACCCTAAGTTGGTTAAATCAAGTTCAAAATTAAACCCTAATTGAGTTAAATCAAGTCAAAGCCAAACCCTAATTGGGTTAAATCATGTTTAAACTGAACCCTAATTAGGTAAATCAAACTCAAATTTAATTCAAACCCAAAGTCAGGTCATACTTGAACCAAAACTAGGTCGAACCTAAACCAAAACTAGGTCAAATCTGAAGTTGAATCAAGTTGGGCCTGAATCAAAATCAAGTTGAACCTAGATTGACTTGAACTTGAACCTAGGTCCACTAAGATTTGAACCCAAATCCAATAAGGGTCCGTTAAGGTTCAAACCCAAATCCATTAACGGTCGGATCCAAAATCCATTAAAGATCCATTAAGAACTTATTAAGGATTAGGTCTAAGATCGATTAAGGATCTATCGAGAATCCATCAGGGGTCAAATGTAAAATCCATTAAGGATCCAACAAGAACATATTAAGGGTCAGATCCAAGATCCATTAAGAATCCATTAAGGGTGAATCCAAGATTCATTAAGAATCCATTAATGGCAGGATCCAAAATCCATTAAAGATCCATTAAGGACTTATTACGGGTCGGGTTCAAGGCTCATTAAAGATCCAATAAGAACCCATTAAGGGTTTGGATTCAAGTTCTGTTAAGGATCCATTAAGAAATTGATAAAGTTCTAACACAAGGCCGAGCCTGACCTGAACTAGATTAGATCATACTCAAATCAAAATTGAGTTTTGAACATTAAACTAAATCAAATGAATCGAATAAAATTAGATTTAAATAAATATCAAGTTGTGAACATCGAATTGAATCAAATCAGACTTGAGCCTAAATCAAATTCTAAATATTGAATTGAATTAGATCAGACTTAAATCAAACTAAGTTTGAATTTTAGATCAAACCAAATAAGGTAGGCTTGAACTTATTTAGTTAGTCAACCACAATGCCTTATTCAAGCAAATTCAATTGACAATATTCTTAAAGCCGTCAGCCACACTTCAAAGCTAAGCTGACCTAAAAGCATTGACAATATTTCAAATAAAACCAAAACTATGATAGGCTTGAACTCCCTTAATTAGTTAGTCATAATGCCTTATTCAATCAAAATCAACCTACACCAAGCTTGAAGCCCTCGACCATACTTCAAAACTAAGCCAACCCAAAACCATTGCTAATGCTTCAAATCAAACCAAACTAAGATAGGCTTGAACATACTTAGCCAGTCAATCACAATGCCTCGCTCAATTATAGTTGATCGATAATACACTTGAAGCCATTGGCCATGCTTCAAAGCAAAGTCAATTCAAAAGCATTGACAATGCTTCAAATCAAACCAAACTAATATAAGCTTGAACTCGCTTAGTCAATATGTAATAATGCCTTGTTCAATCGAAGTCAACCGATAACATAATTGAAGTCATTAGTCACACTTCAAAACTAAGTGAACCTAAAAGTATTGGTAACACTTCAAATTAAATTGAAGGTAGGCCTAAACTCGCTTAGTCATTCAGCCATAATGCCTTTTTTAAACGAAGTCAACTGATAACACACTCAAAACTATCAACCATACTTCAAAGTTATACCCAACCTCATACATTGGTGATGCTATGAAATCCAAGAAGTTAATCACCAATATGCTCAGAGCAATTGGTCACACTTCAAAGCTATACAAAATCTCATACATTGGTGATGCTACCAAATTAAAGAACATAATCACCAACACACTCAAAGCCACTGGTCACAATTTGAAACTAGTCAACCCTAAAAGTCATTGATGACACACCTTTCGAGCTAAGCTAACCCAAAAACATTGGCAACACCCCAAATTTAATTAACAGCATTCGTAAGAGGCTGTCAATCATCAAATCAAACTAAACTAAGGTAGCTTGAGTTTGCTTAATTAGTTGGCTAGATACTTTATTCAAATGAAGTATCATCTATGCTTTATTAGCTATGAAAATATTTCAAATCATGAAGTTATCATCTATGCTTTATTAGCTATGAAAATACTTCAAATCAAGAAGTTATTGCCTATGTCTTATTGGCTATGGAAATACTTCAAACTAAGACGTTATCACCTATACTTTATTGGCTATGAAAATACTTCAAATCATGAAGTTATCACTAATACCTTATTGGGTAATGAAAAGACTTTAAATCATGAAGTTATCGTCAATGCCTTATTAGTTAGTGGGAACACTTCAAATCATGAAGTTATTGCCAAAGCTCAAAGTTATCAGAGACACTTCAGGCTAATCTTGATAAGCTACCAGCAATGCTATCTAATGAAGTTATCATCAAAGCTCAAAGTTATTGGAAATACTTTAAATTCCTCTCATCACCTTCCATGTCCCACCAGATGATACCATTAAATCAAATTATCAGCATGCGTCAATGATCAAATCAGGATTTACCCGAGCCGAATTCTACATGGTCTAGCACAAACATGGGGTAGTAGCAAATATCGAGCTCTTCCCATTCTCTTTCTTATTTCATATTCAAATTCATTAAAATATAAATTGAGGGTATGTCCTTACTTAAGTAACATACCTTTTTTCATATCAATCAAATGATGCTTTCTTTTTTTCTTTTGTATCTCTATTTTATTTGTCATATTTCTCACTTTAGGAGATTTTTGACGATCGTTGAGGTAATTAACACTAGAGGCTTACGCCTATTGAAAGTCATGTTACCATAATACTTGATTGCACATTCAAATCACCATACTTTTGATTTATTATTTTGAGAATACTCCCTTGGGTCTTCATCATTCTTGGTGATCAATTTCGATCCCACAATACATGATTTTTTTTGAGCAACTAGGATTTATTATTAAAGCCTTACTTTAAGCATGGTTCGAGCAAATGACTACTCACATAGAAGAGGTTGGTACCACCACTAATCCAATGCATAATTTTTAAGTTTAAAATATATACGTAAAAATAGATGTCAACATGCAAATAATCCTTTCACAAGTTAACATGTATGATTTTCTCATTACAAATATAATCAACATAAACATGAACACAAAATTGTGTATAATCGCCACATAAAACATTAAAGATGTTAAGAAGCAGTTTAAATCATCTTAGCATATAGTCATAGTTTATAATTATTCAAATATATAAATTCACAAATTAGCAAATATAAAACTACTTATTCGCTTGCCTAGTAACAAAATAACAATAAGTATAAAGAAATATAGATCAAGCCTCATCACACAACCATGATCTCTAGGAACACATGAAGCTCTAAGTCATAAATGTGGATTGCATTATGATTCACTAGATGAAACCAAATTAAATGAAATTCAAGGTAGTAGAAAAATTCCTAATCCTTCCACCAATAATTCCAACACATGCATTGCACACCTAGAACCTAAAATTAGGGAGTCAATATGTGATTATTGACTTTTGAATTTTGATAATAATCAAATTAGCATTTAACAAGTTTATTAAGTTGTAATTAGCATCAAGAATATCCAAAATTTATCCAAACATGTGAAGATGAAGGTCACAAATATGATGACATGAAGACGTTAGATTAATGACCACTCTAAGGGATTAATTAAATATCAATGATGAGGTCAAGGAATGACTCAAAGCAGCTTGCACTAACATAATTCATCGTATTGTTTAATTTAGAAATTATTGTTTTAGAATGTGTTGCAGTTTGTCAAAATATTTTGGCTTCCCTAAAATTCAGTAAAGTCAGAAATAAAAGGTAATCAATTTTGAGGATAGGTTGTTGTCAAGCTATGATCGACCATCCACAATAGCTAAAGACGTCAAGAAGCAATATCAAGATAACAAATAAAATTTAGGTGGGTTTGAATATGCAATTATGTATTATGAAATATAACTTTCAACAAGTATAAGCCTTTATTCTTAATTACCCCGATAATTATCAGAAACATTCTAAACTAAGAAACTTATCTAATGAAATAGAAATAGAAAAAATAAAAAGTACAATTTGATTTATTTAACAAATAATACATGACTTAAGTAAGGGTATACCCTTACTTTACAAAAAAAATTTAAATTCATAGTATGAAGAATATGAAATGAGGAAAGAAGTGGGAAAGGTTTGATGTTTGTCAATGCCCTATATTTGAGGCAATTTTTGCTATAAACATAATTGATCAAAATATAATCATAATTGAAGTATGTATGCCACTAATTATGCTCAAGTGTCGGTCTCAATTAAATCTAAATCACAATCAAATTTGATCAAATATTGAGCTCAATTTGGATCTGAATTCTTAAGAAATTCGTGCTTGAGATAAAGTGGGTTGAGTCGACCGAATATTTGGACCAAAATTAGTCCCAAATTTCATCTAAAATCTGAGTTAAAATAAAAAATTTAAGTATTTTACAAATTAGTTCTTGGATCAAATAAAGTTTTATGAAAAGGTCCTTGACCAAAATTTTCTCACAACTATGTCCTTAGGATAAGAATTTTGCAAAAAAAATTTTAATAAAATCTAAAAATTATAAATTGGTTTCCGCAAAATTTAGGGTTTGTAAATAAATCACTCGAAAGATCAATGATTATAATTTGATCATTATAAAATTTAGGGTTTGTAAATAAACTTCTCAAAAACTTTGTATTCGTGAATAAATCCCAAAAATTTTAAATTTTCACAAATAAAATCCTCAAAAGTTTTTATTTACAAATAGGTCTAAATTTAATTTCAAGAGGATCCCAAAAGTTTTAAAACTTTATAAACAAATTTTTTTTATAAAAAGACCCTTGTAATTTATAGAATTATGATTTAGTTCAAATTTTCTGAAAAAAATTTGTAAATAACCTCTTTTATAAATTCAATTTTGGAGTGAGTATATTTTTCAAATTGTCTCATCTATTGCAGATAAACTCATCCATATTTCTCAAAAAACTCATCTAATCTCAAATAAACACATACACAATAATCCAATTAAAACAAAATTTATTCGGGATAAATAAAAAGGAATCAAGAAGATCTTTGATTGAAGAATTTGAACGATGTTTCTTCTAATTTGACTCGATTTTCTCGAGACCTATAAATTCTCACATTTTCTTGTGAAAAAAAGAGAGATAAAAAAGGAAGCGCAACACAGAGAAAATCGGAAGAAAAAAAGGTAAGCTCCAAAATGGAAAGCAAGGTCAGCTCTCTATGTAGTTTTTGTTTCTTCTTCTTTGACATATGATCTTCTTCACTCCTCTGCTCTGCTATTCCCTTGTCAGACCACCACTGGAACTCTCACTCCTCTTCGGCCGTTTCTCCTCAGCACAGGAGACTACGCCACCAACCCCAAACACCAGCACCAGTGACCTTCTGGCCAGAAGCTGCCTCGTGCCAAACTCCGCCTCCACGACCAGCCATTCACCATTCTACCCAAGCCACCAATGATGTCCAGCACCCCACCCACCCCCACCCTGCTTGTATCTCTGCCTATGTTGATGGCTCGCTCTTGAGCCTGTTTGCGCCTAACCATCCGCCTTCGCAAGCTCCACCCCGAGCTCACCTCCACCACCATTACCATGCCCATTCATTTGTTCCACCTCTCCATGTCGGTGCCTGCTTGTGAAGATGACCCCATGCCAGCTGTGCCTCTGGCGTGGTTCCTCCAGCCGAGCTCCACGAGGACCACCATCTAGCCATTCTTTGGAACCTTGCACCGGCGCTCCTCGATGATCCGCATCAAAACTCTAGATCCACCTATGTCCGCAACCTCCCCCAACTGGCGTCCTTTGCCTGTCTGTGAGCTCCAGCTACCCTCGAGCTCCACCTACCCACTAGCTTCGTCCGTACTCAGCAGCTTTGCCCATGCCTGCTGGCCTTTGCCTTTGCTTGTCGGCCTATACCACATGACACTGCTCGCCACCATCCGGCACTGCTCACGGCCAGATCTAGCCCGGATTTGAGAACAAAGGAGCTCAGCCCACTTCTTTTGCACATAAGAAGGAGAAGAGGGGAGGTGGGGAAGAAAATTTGGCCTGTAGCACAATAAAAGAAGAAAAAAAAGGCAAGAAAGAAAGTTGCTGTAAAAAAATCCGGCTAGCAATCAAAAAAAGAAAACAATTCACTTGCCTCACTTTTTACACTATCACCATCAATTAGAGCCGGCCTATAAGCTAACCAAAAAATCAACTAGTCTAGGCAAGTCCGTAGGCTCAATCAAAAGCTATTTTGGGCTAAGACTAGTTTGTAAACTCAGTAAAAATCTATTCAGACTCAGGCCATTTTGCAAGCTCACTAATTGTCTATTTGAGCTCAGGTCAATCCACAGACTCGCCAAACATCTATTCAGACTTAGATTAGCTTGCGACTCGCTAATGTTTTTTTGGACCAAATCTAATTTGTGAGCCCATCAATTGTCTATTCAGACTTAGACCAACCCGCGAGCTTACTGAGCATATATTTGGTCTAAGGCCAGCTTATGAGCTCACAAGAAGCCTATTTGGATTAAGGGCAACTTGCGAGTTCATCAAACATTTATTTGGCTGTCTATTTCGAGATTCATGTGATTCAATCACGTTGAATAAATAAAACCATATTAAATCAAATAAATCACTAAATGGACCTAAATTTGTCAAATTGATGGACTAAAACTCATATTAAACTAGACTTAAATCTAAATTGAGTTAATCCAAATTAAATCAATTCGGACCTAACCCCAACTGGGTCCGAATTGAGTCAATCCAAGATCAAATTAAATTTGAACAAAATCCTAATTTAGTCAAATCAGATTCAAATTAAATCCTAATTGGATTAAATCAAGTTAAACTCAAACCCTAATCATGTTAGATCAAACTCATATTCAGACAAAAACTAGGCCAAGCCTAAACTAAAACTAAGTTGAATCTAAATCAACTTGAACTTGAACCCCATTCGTTAAGATTCAAAACCAAACTGATTAATCGGGTGAGCTTGGATCGATTAACAACCCAATAAAGATTGGACCCAATATATATTAAGAATTTATTAAGAACCCAATAAGAATCAGATCTAAGATCTATTAAGGATCCACCAAGATCCCATAAAGGGTTGAATTCAAAGTCCATTAAGGATCTATCAAGAATCCAATCAGGGTCAGATTCAAAATTCATTAAGGATCCATTAGGTACCCAATAAGGGTTGAATCCAAAATTTATTAACGGTCCAATAAGAATCCATCAAGGGTTTAGATCCAAGATCTATTAAGGATCCATTAAGAAATTAATAAGGGTCCACCACAAGGTCGAGCCCGACTCGAATCAAATTAAATCATATTCAAATCAAGATCAAATTTTGAATATCAAATTGAATTAAATCAAAGTTAAACCAAACCAAGTCTGAATTTCAAACTAAATCAAACTAATTACAGGCTTGAACTTATTGAGTTAGTAAACCAGATGCTATGTTTGAATGAAGTTAGCCAACAATACACTTGAAGTTGTTAGTCATATTTCGTGTGATGTCTCCGACCCAGTACGATAAAACTGGGTGTTTACAGCCTGTGGCCCACCAGACCCCAGGGTTTTGTTTTTCCCAGTTCCCCGAGAAAAGGCCTCATTGTTGGGTCTATGGCAGTCAGCATATTTAGCTCAATCTCAGTTCCAACACTTTGTCGATGTGGGACTAAATACAACTGCCATTGGTTACAGGCCCACTGCTTGCCTACTGGCTCTCTGGCCCCACCGGGCCTTACAATCTCTCCTCCTCAAGGGCTCAGCGTCCCCACTGAGCTAGCACACATTGATCAAGAGGTGTGGAGTGGCTCTTTTAACCAAAAGCAACAGTCCCCATTCGCCTCCCAACCATATCAAACCGTCCATCCATGATCCAACAGCCCAGAAGACGTCCACACAAAAAAGTCGTGCCGAATCTTCTCTCCCTCCTCAGCACCCCCACAATAAACCCCAAAAGCTTCGAGAATCACAGCTAAAATAGCACTGAAAGTCTTTATTATCATCTATGCAAGAAGAGGACTTCCCTATTCAATGATACTCAGAATGAGATAACACAACAAATTGCTAAAGAAAAAACCCCACTATGTGACGCTCCCCACCCAGCATGATATTGTCCCTGGGCGTCTGCGGCCAGTGGCCCACCAGACCCCAGAGTTTTGTTTTTCCTAGTTTTTCAGGAAAAAGCCTTGTTATTGGGTTTACGGCAGTCATCATATTTAGCCCAGTCTTATCTCCAACACTTTATCGATATGGGACTAAAGACAACTACTACCAGTTACAGGCCCATTGCCTGTCTACTAGCACTCTAACCCCACCAGGCCTTACATTTCAAGCTAAGCCAACACATGCTCAAAAGTCATTCGTAATATCTTAAATTAAAATCAACAATACAACTAAGAGGTTGTCACTTATCAAATCAGAAATGGTCGATATAAGCCAAGACTGCTAACCATTTTGAACTGAACTAAGGTAGACTTAAACTCGCTTAGTCAGTCAGTCAGATGTTTTGTTCAAAAGAAGTTAATTGTTAATATGTATAAAGTTATCAGTCACACCTTAAGCTCAACCAATGCAAGCTTGAAGCCATGCTGACATTACAAATCTAATTGGCAATATGCCTAAAAGGTCATCAATTATCAAATCAATAATTATTAGTATGAGATAAAACCACTAATTATTCTCTCAAATCAAAGATGAAAAGAAGTCAACTGATATAAACTAAAATAGTCAGCCACACTTTGAAATTAATTCAAGTTATTAATATTTGCCAAGGATCAAACCAAGTAACCATTCTAGTCAAACTCCATAAGGTCAAGTGCATTGGAACAGGGTAGGGGTAGACATCAAGCCTTTCCCACTTCCTTTCCAATTTCCCTTCCTTGTTTCAAGCCATTTATGCATTTAAATTTATAAAATTGTAAAGTGAGAGTATGGTCTTACTTAAAACATGTATCCCTTTCCTCAAACTAATAAACAAATATTTTTTTTCTTTTATGTCTCTATTTTATTAGATAGGTTTTTCACCTTAGGAGGTTCCTGACAATTATCAGAATAATTAAAAATAGAGACTTATATTTATTGAATGTCATATTCCAATGATATCATATTGTGCATTCAAACCACCACAGTTTTTATTTGTTGTTTCAAGATTACTCTCTAGGGTCTTCACTATCTCGGATAGTCAATTTTGATCCCACAAATTTTGGCATGCCTAGTAGAACTTAACTTCACCTCCAAGTGTGAAAACCTAGCTAGTAGAGACTTAATAAAATAGAACTACAATTAAAAATTAACCAATTATGTTCTCTTTTGTAGGATAAAGTATCAAATGATATCAACAAAGGACATCCCTATTATGACATACACCATCATCTTGCAGAAGGTTCGTTTGTTCATCTACCTCAATTGATGATCACCACAAGAGCAGCTATTAAGTTTGAAACCATCTTTGAGCTTATCCAGTTCAAGAGGGCACTTGCTAGTTTGCCAATTAGTGTTATAGTTGTATAAGATGAATCCACTTCTCACCTTCCATCAAAGGGAAAGAGACCCAATGTCATTATTCCTAATGAGAAGAGTCAATCTGATGAAGAGGTAGAAGCTATGCTTCAACTAGCAAGGGCATCCATCTTCTAGAGGTTAGGCTCAAAGCGAAGCTCAATCTTTGATCACCTTCACACTAATCTCAAGGAAGAATAGCTAAAAGCAAGTCCAGATACATGCTTGGATGAAGAAGAATGTATCTTGACTACCACAAGTAAAGAGAAGGCTGCTAGAATTTTAGCCGACTTGGGAAATCCACCTCTCAAACAAAGTCAATCATCACTATCCCCATATCTAATTCCTTTGCTCCATTGAATAGTTTATAAAAGGGTAAAGTAAGTCAAAGGGGGCACAATCCCATCTCAAGACTATAGCTAAAGAGTGATTAACTAAACAAAGCAATAAGAGTCACCATAAGGCTGCAACACAATATGAGATCCCAAAAAGGGAGATCATCCATACAATCAGAGTTATTTCTCATTATCACTCTTGAAGAAACTATGAACCCATGCCTCAATTGGCCAAACACCTAAAGAAGACTACATGAATAAGATTTATGAACAAAGAGGTTCAAGAAGAAAGAACCCTTGTAGATCAATCCTTGCTACTATGCCAAAGAGAAGGTGTAACTACTAATTCTATGAGTAAACTTTTGAATGAGGCAACTCACCTGATGGGAGAGCTTAGCCTCGTTCTAAAACACACCAAGCCCAAACCTAACTCTCAAGATGTCGACCATCATGTTCTGATGGAAGCCTTAGTCATAACTAAAAGCTTTAGTGGGAAAATGACTATAAAGGCACTACAAGAATAATTAAGAAAACAAGGCAAAGATAAAGACAAAGCTCAAAATAAGATATTAGAGTTGATGAAAATGATGATACAAATAAGATAAAAGCTTGATAAGCTGGAGTGATCTCGACAGTTATTTCAAGAAGCTGCAAAGGTAGCAGAAGACACAACTCCTATTGATGAAGTCCTTGAAAATTTAGGTCCTTCATAGGCATCACTTCCACCAATAAGGGATACCCAATCACTAATTTTAGGGATTTCCAACAATATGGATCTACCAAAGTACATATGACAATAAGAACGATGAATGGTAACTGCACAATTAAGATAGAAAAGTGACACACATATGATAAATGATATAGACAAGCCATACCCTAGTCAACATGACCAAGTACCATATCCTAAAATCTATATAGTGCCCAAGTTTAAATAATTTAATAACATTGGTAACTCTAAACAACACATAGCTTATTTCATAACTTTGTATGAGGATTCGAGTAATAAACCTTCATTATTACTCCACTAATTTTTAGCAAGTTTAACTAAGGTAGCATTTGAGTGGTATGCTAGCTTGCAACTAGAATCCATACAAACCTCGTCGCAAATGAAAGAGGCCTTTTGAATTAGATTTAGAGGAGTCAACAACAAGGTGACTATTGCTGATCTCATCTCAATATTGAAGCATGACAACGAATTAGTCTTGGACTATATCACATGGTGGAGAAACCTCAGCATTAGATATAAATAATCCATAAGTCAATTTGAAGCCATAAATCTAGTCCTTAGGAATATAAGGAAGAATTGGATGGCATCTTATTTTAGTGCTTCTTCTATCCATGCTTTCTAAGACCTCATTGTGCAAGTCAAGAAGTTGGATCAGATTGGTCCATCAGCTTTGGTTAGTTTACAAAATTTCAAACTAGAGAAAAATAAGGCAAAGCAAGCAAAACCTATACAGTAAATGAATAAAAAAAACCTACAAACTCTATCATGAATGAAGGCGATCCTTAGAAATTGCCAACTCTTGGGGGAGATGGGGATGTACGAACATCCACCTCCCTTTAACAATGGCTTAGGAAGAGATATTCTTTCAAAAGAGAGAGGGTGGCCAAAATCTTCCAAGGTGCCCTAAAATTAGACCTCCAACTGTCAAAATGCAAAAAGCCAAATGAGGCCTACAAAATAGATCACTCAAACTATTGCCCTTACTATGAGTCTTGGGACATACCATTGAAGACTACCATGTATTCAATGATTGGATTGAAAAATAATACCAAGCGGACAAGCTAACTCTCTCTAAGTTAGTCTTATTCAAAACACCCATCAAACACATCAATCACAGTATTGTGTTTGAGACATATGAACAACTTGTTGAACACCTCTTTAGGGAAGAAGCGCAACATACACTCGAATAAAGCACCTATAGAATATCTATATTTCAAAAAGGCTAAAGAATTTGATAAAGCAGATGGCTAAAAATCCTAGAAATCTTGGGATGGTGATAAGGAAAGCATGATTAGAACAAGCTTTCCCACCTACTTAAAGCATAAAAAAAAAGAACAAAAATTGGGGAAAAAATTGGTTTAACTAGATGAATATGCCCTCAAGAAAATAGCCATTCAGGAATACATCGATGCCATGGAGGAATATACCCATGGAGAAAGGAATCAAGTAACTCTCATGAAATTTCTTCCTGATGAACTCAGAGCTTTGCTTGAAGGCTTTGATATTAGAGATGAAGAAGATAAATTTTTAGTGGCATCATGATCCGCCATTTTCATTGTTGGGAATGTACAATTGAGTCAATCATTGGAGTCATTCCATCATTTTGATAACGATGAAGTTCAAAATGTGAGGCAAGAAGCATTAATTGAATTCATCAAGCATATCGCTGATGAAATAAGTGATCCCACGGCTCTCCCAGTAGGTTGTTACCATGATGACTATATTAGAGAATGGTTCACTTGTGAATGCAATTATGGCATGCTCAAATTATAACTAAATACTATGAAAGAACTAGCTCTAACTAATATAAAGTTTGTCAAAAGGCAAATGCGAGTATTGAATGAACGCATGTGGGCTATGGCTGCCTACATCGAAAGCATGCCAAGTATGACTACCGACTCTATGAAGAAATTGAGAAAATGGAAAAAAGTGCTAGTAGAAAAGGTAAAGACACGCAAAAGACCCTATAGGAGTAATAGGGAATCACTTACCAACCTCTTTCAGGACCAAAATGATCACTCATGCCACCTTCCCTAGAGATGGATTAAGAAAGCTAGATACTATCGAAGACAATTATCTGAGTTTATGGCCTCTTGTCATATGGTGACTCACACATCCGAGGTAAATGTTGATGAGAAGCCATCCTAATCACCACTTAGTAATCTAGTAGCAAATGGTCAACCTACTTGGTTTGGTGAAATCCCAGTCTTAGAACCTATAAAAGGGTGTCCTCTGCCAACTTTAGTGGAATTATATTTGCAGGACATGGATGATCAATATAACTCTATGTCTGAGTCAAAACAACTTTATGACCGCTTTAAGAGGCCCTACATTAGTATCGCCAAAAGAAGAAGCATGCATTTTGGGAAAGGATTAAGCAAGTTAATGTAGGAGCCCACTCAACTCCTATGTCAAGTCAATCCCAACATCCACAAAAGAAATGACCTAAATACAAAGTCCTAAAGAATGTCATGCCAACTAATGAAATAGATGGGTTTGTCCAAAGAGTCTCTAAAAATCTTTCGATAAGGAAGCCCTATATACGTAACTCTGATGTTGAATGGGACAATTGTCATCTAGTCACATCTTCCAAAGATATCCAAAAAACTACCAATTGGGGGCAAGGATCCACCACCTCTTGTCACATAATTAGCCTTGGTATGACTCTAAAGAAGATCGTTATTAGTCTCATGATGCTAAAATTCAACTGAAGAATGCAAACCAAGTACAACTTAGAGGTAGTAAAGTGCTACTCCCAAGACATGCTCTATTGCCTAGGGATAAGAATATCTCCAGAGACAAGGACAAAGAAATTCAGATAAATAAGGACACCAAGCCTTCACAAGCTAAACTTATACCCAAGAAGGTGGAATATAATATAGCAACTCATCTCTAGAAGATCCCTATCATGCTAAGTGTCTTTGATGCCCTAATAATGTCACAAGAACTCAATGACACATTGGTACATATCTTGCAAAATCCAACTGATTGTCAAGCATACTTTGCTGAAGAGAAAATGAAGGAGTCTTTGTACACTCATTGGACTTCCACCATTACTTTTACAAATGATGACTTGCTATTAGGGACAACAGACCATAATAGGCCACTATATGTCATAAGGAATAGTAATGGAGTTGCACCCTTATTGATCCTAGCTTCTCAGTCAATTTAATAAATCTCCATATGTTAAGGATCCTCGCTTTGGATGTGTACCACCTATCATCTAAAATTATAACCATCCAAGGGTTTAATCAAAATAACCAAAGAGCTCTTGGAATCATAATTATACATCTAAGAATAGGAAAATTTATGATTGATGTCAAGTTTTATGTGATTGGCACTGATGCATCATATAAGACATTATTAGAGAGGCCACACTTACACTAAAATAAAGTGGTGTCATCAATCTTACATCAAGCTCAAGCACTTCGAGGATGGTGAAGAACATCGAATTGATAGAGACATACATTCTTTTGACATTCACAAAGTGCATTATGATGCAAAATATTATTAAAGATCCTATGCTGACAAAGGGTCCACCTCCATTAGTCAAGTAAAAATGAAAATTGCTGACTTGATCTTTGTTCCTCCTTATCTAGGAAGTGATATGGGCACTAACTCTTCAGATGAAGAGACCCCACAAATCTACCTTGGTGGCTATTCTTAGGATGAGGTTCACAATGAAGGCCAAATAAAAAGTACTCTCCTTGTTACAAAAATTCCAAAAGGCTTGCTTAAGCCATTAGATGAGTTGAGCATCAATGTCATATAAGAATTAACTACCTTTTATATTTCTCCATGGAATAAAGGAGTAAAGGAGATATTATTCTACAAGGTAATCCCTTATGTCTCAAGTATATATGAAATCCTGAAGATTGAGGATCCAAAGATGATGGTGACTATCAGTTAGTAATTATACCCAAATACTTTGTGGACCAACTTCATTAAAATGATCAAGAAATCCGATTATGGATGCCCACAAACAAAGAAAGAGAGTCATTTCTTCAAGAACCTATGAGACCCACCTCAAGGGTGCTGTTACATCCCTGGAAGAGGAAATAAGAATTCCAAAGGACTGGGCTACATCGCTCTTAGTAGCCATACATGTTTTATTGTCACCATTGGACCACTGTCAGATGACAAGAATGACCAAATATCCTTGATGCCTCTTGATACACAAACCGTTTGTATCAAATCAGCTATGGTTCTTTAGACATCACAAGAAGGGGAAGCCCTTAGCAAAGATTCACCCAAACCTGAAGAAAGAGGGCATGATGCAATTGAAATGCCCTTAAAACCAAAAGTGGAACATCTACCAAGTCCTAATTAACATGACAAACCACTCAGTTGAGATATGATCCACAAATCGAAAGAAGTTTCAACAAAACTCAAAGACAGGGGGCATGCCACAATTGATGAACTAATGAAAGTTAACCTTGGTACATAAAAAGATCCTAGGCCAACATTATTAGCACACAGCTCTTAGAGAAAAGCCAAATCCAACTCAAAGCAGTACTAAAGAAATACATCAATTGCTTTACATGGAGCTACATGGAAATGCCTGGATATGATTCTAAAGTCACAATCCACAAGTTGGCTATCTATCCCCAATTTTCACTTGTCAAAGAAGCATCTAGGAAGATGAAACTCGATCTAGAGTAAAATGTAATAGAAGAAATAAAGAAACTAATTGAAGCAGGCTTCATTAGGGAAGAGAAATATCTAGATTAGATTGCAAGCATTGTGCCAATCAAGATGAAGAATGGCCAAATTAGCATTTGTGCAGACTATAGGGTCCTTAATAAAGCATGTTCAAAAGATGATTTTGCACTACCTATTATAGAAATCATGATTGATAATATAGCTAATTTTGAACTATTCGCCTTTATGGATGATTTTTCAAAGTATAATTAAATCAAAATGGATTCTAAAGAGAAAAAACATATGGTTTTTTTTAACTCTAATTGGTATCTATTGCTACAAAGTAATGTCCTTTGGGTTTAAGAATGTAGGTGCCACTTATCAAAGGGCTATGACTCATATTCCAACTAGTCAAGTGCTATGTAGATGACTTGGTAGTCAAAACTAAGTTTAAAGATGAGCACATCCAAGCCTTAAGAGTGATTTTTGACTACCTTAGAAAATATAACTTAAAGATGAATCCTATAAAATATATCTCAAGGTATCATCAAGAAAATTTTTTGACTTCATTGTCAAACACTGAGAGATCAAAATAGATCTATCCAAAGATTAAAGCTATCTTGGATATGCCACCATGTAACAACGTAAAATAGTTAAGGTCAATCCAAGGTAGAGTTGCATACATAAGGAGATTCATTTCAAATCTCACCGAAAGATGCAACCCTTTCTCTAAATTGATGAAGAAGGATGCTCCATTTATATGGGATCAAAAATGCCAATAAGCCTTTGAAGAAATTAGGTAGTATCTCTTAAAGCCACCAGTTTTGGCAGCACTTGTGCTTGATAGACCCTTGATCCTCTACACAACTATAATGGAAGGGTTCCTAGGGGCACTTCTTGCCCATCATAATGAAAAAGACAAAGAAAATATACTTTACTATTTAACTAGAATGCTACTGGGAGCAGAGAGTAACTACTCTCCTATCAAAAAGCATTGTCTGGTATTCATATTTATAATTAAGAAATCTAGATATTATTTTCTTTCTCATCAAGTTATTTTAATATTGAGAATCGATCCCATAAAATACTTAATGACCAGGCTTGTACTCATCAGAAGGCTACCAAAATGAGCCTTAATCCTCATGGATTATGATATTAAATTCACTCCTCAAAAAGTGACTAAAGGATAAGTCTTTGCTGATTTTCTTACAGCTCACTCAATACCAAATGACTCTCCATTGAGGTGCGAGCTCCGAATGAAGAAATCCTTTTTATCGAGGAAGGAGAACCCTACTAAAAATTATACTTTGATGAGGGATCTTCCAT
Organism: Trichopus zeylanicus subsp. travancoricus; assembly: GCA_005019695.1. Taxonomy (NCBI): domain Eukaryota; kingdom Viridiplantae; phylum Streptophyta; class Magnoliopsida; order Dioscoreales; family Dioscoreaceae; genus Trichopus; species Trichopus zeylanicus. Next base: position 475,718 of record RXID01014251.1, read on the forward strand.
CAAACTAGGAATCAGGTCAAAGTTGTCATAAATTAAAGCAGGCATTAGACTTGTATTTGTTACTTCAAATCGGGGGTATTTGATGATACTCCTACTCCCTCTTGAAACCATGAAGACTAAACATAACACCCTAATTGTAGGACTAGAGATAGCCCTCAACATTGGAATACCATGCCTACATATTTTTAATAATTCACAATTGGTCATCAGTCAAGTGGGAGGTGGATTTAAATTTTATAAATTCGAGCTACTCAAATACCATGAAAAGTCTCGAGAACTCATAAAGTAAATCCGACATATTCAAATAATTAAAGTTTCCTAGTCTATCAATGCGGAAGTTGATTCTTTAACTAAGTTAGCCAAAATATTGATCAATCCTGATACATAAAAAATTCTAATCACAGTCTGAAGTAGATAGGTGATGAGCTTAGTCTTCAGCATCAAATATGAAAAGACTGAATCTAAAGTGATTGAAGAAGTAACAAATTGGAGAATACCATTCGTCAATTATCTCAAAAATGGAGAACTTCTAAAAAATAAATCAGTGAAAATGCAACTCAGAAAGAGAGTGCACACTTTTTACTTATCAATGACACCCTTTATAGAAGATCATTTGATCAAATATTTCTACATTATCTTTTAGACGAAGAACCAAAAAAATCACATACAAATTACACTCTGGGGGCCAAATTGATGATGAAAATCAAGCCCAAATATAATGGTGAAAATCAAGTGTATGGGCTATTATTGGCCCACAATGGTGAAGGATTATATTGAATATGCAAGAAAGTACCACCTATGTCAAATTTACAGTGACTTTATTCATCAACATCCCAATCTTTTACATCCCATAGTATCATCATGCCTATTTGAGGTATGAGATGTGGATATAATTGGTCCAATCGAGTCATCTTCTTTTTCTAGAAACCACCACTCTATATTAGTAGTAACTGATTATTTCTTTCAATGGGCCGAGGCAATTCCATGAAGGAAAGTGAAAGTGGATGCCATTACTAACTTCTTTTGAGAAAACATTTTATACCAATTTCGTGTGCGTCGAAGAATCATTTTTGACAATAGATATCCTTTAAAAGTTTTAAGGTAGGATAATTCACACATCATCATAAGATAGATTGAAGGCTTTTATCCATCTATAATGCAAGAGCGAATGACCTTATTGAGGCATTCAACCAGACTCTTTCCAAGATATGGAAGACAATCATTGCTAGAAACAAATGAAATTAGCACAAAAAATATTTCAAAAAATTATGGGTTTATTACATCGCATATCAAACCTCTACCCAATCAATATTATACATTGGTATTTAAGACTGAGGCAATTTACCATTAGAGACATAAATTTCCTCTCTAAGGATCATTTTACAAGAGGCAATTACAAAAAAAAAAAGATACTATTTAGCTTTGCTTAGATGAACTAGATTCCTTGAATGAAACAAGTCTTGCAGCCCGACAAAATTTGGAAATATATCGAGAATAAATGTCGATAGCTTACAACAAGGGTTGGATCTTTCTATAAAGGAGAAATGATTTATGTCTTGAGAAGACCCATAATTCCAAATATATCAAATAAGTTCTTATAAAAAGGTTTTTGATTAAATTTTTCTTACAAATAGTTCCTTGAGATAGGAATTTTGTAAAAAAAAATTCAATAAAATCCTAAAATTATAAATTAGTTTTTGCAGAATTTAGGGTTTGCAAACAACTCCCTCGAAAGATTAATGATTATAATTTTATTCATAAAAAATCAAGGCTTTACAAATAAACTCCTCAAAAATTTTATATTTATAAATAAACCCTAATTTTTTTTCATTTTTTATAAATAAGTCTCTTAAAAATTTTTATTTGTAAATAAATTTTAATTTTATTCTAAAAACAATCCTAGAAGTTTCAAAGTTTTATCAATAAATTTTTTTTTATAAAGAGACCGCTAGAATTTATAAAATTATAATTTGATTTAAATTTTTTGAAAAATTTTATGTAATTTTTTTATAAATTCAATATCCTGAGTGAGTGAGTAAAATTTTTAAATTCTCTCATTTATAAAAGATAAACTCATTCTTATATTTCCAAAATTTTATCTAATCTCAAATAAACACATCTGTAATAATCCAATCCAAACAAAACTCAATCAAAATTTATTGTAATCCAACTGAATCTTTTCGAGACCAACAAATTCTCCAGATTCCTATAGAAAAAAGAGAGATCAAAGAATCAGAACAAAAAAAAAAAAAGAAAAGCTCAAAAATGAAAAGCAAGGTCAGCCCAAGCCTATCCATCCCCGACGGTCTACCTCTGTGAGCTTCACACTGAGCTTGCCTCCGCCGTTGGTACCGCACCCACCAATTTCCTCCGCCTCTCCACGCTAGTGCCCACCCATGAAGATGACCCCGTGCCAGACGCACCTCCGATGCGGCTCCTCCAGCAGAGCTCCACAAGCATTGCCATACAGCCGCTCTTTGGAACCCTGCATCGCTGCTCCCCAGTGACCCGCGCTGGAACCCTAGATCTGCTTGCGCCTGTAACCTCCCTAGCTGGTGTAGTTCACTTGTCTGCGCGCTATGGCAGCCCCCGAGCTCTATTGCCTGCTAGCTTCGTCCCTACTCATCGGCTTTGCCCATGCCCGTTGGCCTTTGCCTCTGCTTCCTAGCCCGTACCCCATGACTCCGCTAGCCACCGTCTGGCTCTGCCATGGCCAAATCTGACCAAGATCCGAACGACTCCAGCCTGGATTTGGGAACAAAAGGACTCAGGCCCTTTTTATACACATGAACGAGAAGAGGGGAGCCAAATCAGAGAGAAGGAAATGGCAAGGGAAATGGTTTTGATAAACAAGAATTATATATATAAAAAAAGGACATTTCTTTTGAAAAAAAAATTCAGCGTAAAAAGAAGGGAGAGAAAAGAAAAAAAAATTGTTAAAAAAAAAAATCCAACCAGCAACAAGAAAAAAAAGAAAGTTGCTATAAAAAAAAAAGTTTTCGACAAGCAACAAAAAGAGTTCACTTGCTTTAGTGTCTACAATGTCACCATCAACCAATGGTTTGTCCACGACTTCACTTGAAAGTCAACTCTAATCTAGAATCAACCTAAAGGCTCGCTCAAAAGCCATTTATACTAAGATCAGCTTGCAAACTCGCCGATCATCTATTCAGACTAAGATTAATTTACAAGCTCACTAAATATCTATTCGGATGAAGATTAACTTGTGAGTTCACCAATCATCTATTCACTATTCAGACTAAGATTAACTTACAAGCTCACTAAATATCTATTCGGATGAAGACTAATTTGTGAGCTCACCGATCATCTATTCAAATTAAGGTCAGCCTGTAAACTCGTTGAATGTCTATCCAAACTAATATCAGCTTGCGAGCTCGCCGAACATCTATTTGGACTAAACCTAGCTAGTGAGCTCACCGATCATCTATTTAGACTAAGGTCAGTCCATGAACTCGTTAAATGTCTATTCAAAGTAAGCCCAACTTGCCAAACATTTATTTAGATTGGTTAGTTTGCGAGTTCGACAAACGTCTATTCCAATTAAGACTAGCCCACAGGATCGTCAAATATCAATTCAGCCAAGGCTAACTTGCGAGCTCGTTGAATATTTATTTGGACTAAGGCTAGTTTACAGGCTTATCAAATGTCTATTTGGAATAAGGCTAATTTATGAGTTCAGTGAACATCTATTTCAACTAAGACTAGTTTCCAATCTAGATGAATATCTACTCAGACTAGACTAGGTCATGGACTTACTGAATGTCTATTTGGACTGATGTTAGCTTGCGAACTCGTTGAATGTCTAATTGAACTTAGGCTAGCTTACAGGCTTGCCGAACGTCTAAATCAAGGTCAACTTGCGAGCTCACTGAAAATCTAAATTGACTTAAGATCAGTCTGAGGGCTTTCAAATTGAATCAATTAAATTCAGGTGATTCAATCACATTAAATAAATAAAACTATATTGACTCAAATGAATCACTAAATGGACCTAAATTGATCAAATTGATAGGCTAAAACTCAAATCGAACTGGACTCAAATACAAATTGAGTTAATGCAAACCAAATCAGCTCAAAATCAACCCCAACCTAGTTCAAATCAGGTGTATCTGATATCAAATTAAATTTGAGCTAAACCCTAATTGGGTCAAACCAAATTCAAATCAAATCCTAATTGGGTTCAATCAAGTTCAACTCAAATCCTAATCTTGTTAGATTAAACTCAAATTCAAACCAAAACAAGGTTGAGCATGAATAAAAATCATGTTGAACCTAAATCAACTTGAACTTGAACTTAGTTCATTAAGATTTAAACCCAAACTTATTAATGGGTTGAGCTTGGATCCATTAAGAACTCAATAAGGGACAAATTCATGATCTGTTAAGGATCCATTAAGAAACCAATCAAGATAAGATCCAAGACCTATTAAGGATCTACAAAGAACCCATCAATAGTTGGATCCAAAATCCATTAAGAATCCAATCAGGGTCAGATTCAAAATTCATTAAGAATCCATCAGAAATCTAATAAAGGTCAAATCCAAGATTCATTAACTCCAATAAGAACCCATCAAGGGTTTGGATGCAAGATAAGAAATCAATAAGGGTCCAATGCTTGGTTAAGCCTTACCTGAATTGAATCAAATCATATTCAAATCAAGATTAAGTTTTGAATATCATATTAAATCAGATCAGACTTAAACCAAATCAAGTCTAAATTTCAAACCAAATCAGACTAAATGCAAGCTTGAACTCCCTCAGTCTATCAGGAGGATGTTATGTTTGAATGTACTTAATAGACAACACACTTGAAGCTATTGACCACATTTCAAACTAAGCTAACATATGCTCGAAAGCTATTAGTAATGTCTCAAATTTAAATTAATACCTAAGAGGGCATCGATCATCAAATCAGAGATGGTTCATATAGGCTAAGGCCACTAACTATTTTGAATTGAACTAAAGTAGGTTTGAACTCGCTTAGTTAGTCAGCTAGAGATATTATTGTTCAAAATAAGTTAACCACTAATATGCAAAAAGTTATTAGTCACACTTTAAGCTCAACCAATGCAAGCTTGAAGTCATCGGTGATGCTACAAATCTAATTGGCAATACACCTAAGAGGTCATCCATTATCAAATCAATAATAATTAGTATGAGATAAAGCCACTAAATATTCTCTCAAATTAAAGATGAAAAGAAGTCAACTGACATAAACTAAGATAGTTAGCCATACTCTGAAATTAAGCCAAGTTATTAATATATGCCAATGATCAAACCAAGTAACCATTCAAGTCAAACTCCATGAGGTCAAGTGTGGTGACAAGCATCAGGCCTTTCCCACTTCCTTTCCAATTTTTCTTTCTTGTTTCATGTTATTTTATGTATTCAAATTCATGAAATTGTAAAGTGAGAGATAATTAACAATAGGGGTATTCACCTATTGGATGTTATTTACCCACAACACCTGATTACACATTCAAACCAATGCATTTTTCATTTGTTATTTAAATATTACTCTTTGGAGTTTTCGCTATCCTCAGGGTCAATTTTGATCCCACACTCTATTCTTGTACACTTGATCGAGTGGAATTGGACTCAGATAGATTTTTGGTTTGATCCTTGACAAATATTGATAATTTTACTTAATTTTAGAGTGTAACTGATTGCCATGATGTATATCAGTTGACCCAATTAGGACTTGAAATATTACTGGTGACTTTTTTCTTATTGCTAGTTGAATTCTTTTGATGTTAATTCAAGAGAATAATTAGCAATCTTAGCTTATGCTAATTATTTTTAATTTGATAATTGGTTAACATTTTTTTATTATATCGATTAGGTTTTGAAGCATCATCAATAGCTTTTTGTTTGCATCAGTTGAGCTTAAAGTATCATTGATAGCTTTGTACTTGTGTCAGTTAATTCCCTTCAAACAAGGCACTTGGCTGACTGATTAAACAAGCTCAAGCCTCCCTTAGTTTGATTTTGATCTGAAAGAATATTTAACGGCCTTAGTTTATGTTGATTATTCTTAATTTGATAATTGACAACCTTTTTAGCTTATTTTCTATTAACTTTAAAACATCACCGATGGCTTTATGCTTGTATCAATAGGCTTTCCTCGAATATGATATTTGACTGACCAATTAAGTGATTTCAAGCTTGGTTTAGTTTTGATTTTGATTTGAAAGAATAATTAGTAGCCTTGGCTTATGCTAATCATTCTCAACTTAATAATCGATGATCTTTTAGACTTGTCATCAATTATCTCTAATTTATTTAAGTTTGATCCAATTCAAACATGTTCTTGGTTTGTATTTGGTTTAATTCAATTTGATATTTAGATTGGTCTTGATTTATGTCTGATTTTATTTAATTTGATATTCAAACTTGGGTTTGATTCAAGTCTAATTTGATTCAATTCGATATTCATACTTTTTTTGGTATAATTCTATTCAAACTTTATTTTGGTTCAAGTCTGATTTGATATAGTTTGATGTTTAGATTTGGCTTTGGTTCAAGTTTGGTTTGATTTAGTTCAATGTTTAAACTTGGATCGGTTCAAGTTTGATTTGGTTTAATTTGATGTCCATAGTTTTTTTGGTTCAAGTCTACTCATATTTGGTTATGATTCAAATCTAATTTTATTTGATTTGGATCAAGTTTGACCTTATATTGGGTCCCCATCAGACCTTGGACTTCATCTTTTTTGGATCTTTAATAGATCTTGTATCCGATGCTTGTTGGATTTTTATTGGATCCTTAATAGATCTTAGATCCACCCTAATTAGGTTTTGATTGGATCCTTAATACTTTTTTGGATCCAACCCTTGATGAGTTATTAATAGATCCTTAATGAATCTTGGTCTAACGCTAATTAGGTTATTACTAGATCCTTAATAGATCTTGAATCCAACCCTGATTGTGTTTTTAGTGAATCGTTAATAGACCTTGAATCCAACTCTTGATAAATTCTTAATAGGTCCTTAATGAATCTTAGTTCAAAACTTATTATATTTGTGGCTCAACCCATGTTAGACTTTTATTGGTTTGGATCCAAACCATATTGAACTCTTATTGTGTTCGTATTCAAGTTTAACTTAGTTTTGATTTAATTTTAACCTAGTTTTGGGTTAGGTTCAACTTGGTTCTGATTTAGGTTTAACCTTGTTCTGATTTAGGTTTGACCTAGTTTTGGTTAAGGTTTCAACCTAGTCACCGCTCTGGTTTGATCGGATTTTGTTCAAGTTTGACCTAGTTCTAGTTCAGTTTTAACCTAGTTTTGATTTAGGTCCGACCTAGTTTGATTTAGAGTCAACCTAGTTCTGGTTCAAGTTTGACTTAGTTTGATTTAGATGGAACCAATTTGAACTCTATTAGTTAGGTCCAAACTAATTAGACCCAGTTAGGGCTCAAGTCTAAGTCGATTTGATTAAGGTTGACCCAATTTAAAAATGTTTGGGATTGGATCTGAACCAATTTGATTTGGGTTGGCCCAATATGAAGCTGACTAGGGTTGGGTCGAAACCAATTGAACCTGACCTAATTTGGATTGATCCAATTGGATTTAGGTCCATTATAATTTAAATTTTAGTCCATTTATTTTATTAATTTAGGTCCATTTAGTGATCTATTCGAATCAATTTGTTTTACCTTAGTTTGTTTAGTTAATTTAGCCAAAGTGATTTAGTTTTAATATGATTAAGTTAATTATTTTAATTAATTTATATAAATCATTTTGCTTTAATTAATTGAGAGCCATCAAACAATCTATTGATTAAAATGACCTTTGGAAAAGCTCATAGATTGATCCTGAGTCGATTTAAATTTCAGGCAATTTTGTGTGCTTAAGTCAATTTGACTTTCAGATGAGCATACAAACTAGTCTTGAGTCAATTTGATTTTCAAGTAAGTTACAAGTTGGCCCTAAGTCTAAATAACTTTCGGATGAGTCTGCGAACTAATCCTAGGTCCAAATAATTTTTGGTTGAGTCCATGAATATGACCTAGCTCTAAATGACTTTTAAGCGAGCTCGTAAGCTAAATCTGAATTTGAATGATTTTTAGGCAAGCTCATAGGCTGATCCTAAATCTGAATAGCTTTTGAATAAATCTGTAAGCTAATTATAAGTATGAATGACTTTTATATAAATCAGTGAATTAATCCTAAGTTTGATTGACTTTTAAGTAAATTCGTGAGCTAATCCTAAATTAGAAACTAGAAGTGTATGGATAAAGTGAGAAGAATTTTTTTCCTCATTTTTTTTAGCAAACTTTTTTCTCTGTAACTTTTTTCCCTCTTTTTTATTTCTTCTAATAGATAGTAGTCAACAATAATATTTATTTATTTATTATTTTTTCTAATTTTCTCGTTCTTCCCACCAGAGAGCGCCACAACCTTTTTTTTTTTCTTCACCTCCTTCCTCCCCTCATCTCCCTTCTTGCTCACTGAGCTCTATGATCAGTGCATACCTTGGCTGTTGAAGGCCATGGCTGGATCAGGCCGAATTTGACGAAACCCAGCCTCGAGCGACAATGAAGGGTGGGCAACTGCCTTCCTGGTGGTTCCATGGGCGATGCTGAGCAAGGGGCTCAGTGAAGCAACAACTTGGAGGTAGCGGAATAAGTCAGCGAAAGTGATGCAGGCGACGGAGGTTGTATAGGTGGCTGCACTCCCTTCTACAATGGCTTGGAATGGTGTAGACCGTGGCTAGGGAGATGACACAAATTAGTGGAGGCGCTGGTGCAGAGGAGACTGAGCCGTGGGTGACCATGATGACGATGATTGAAATGTACGAGAAGCCGGATAAGAGGGCACTAAAGGTTGTTACCCATAATAGGGCGTAGATCGGCGTGCTGGTCTTGGGGTGGAGACCATGGTGGCCACCACCAACGCATGTGTCGAGCATCATTGTAGATGATGAGGAGTACAACTACAATCAAATCTGTTAGGCAATGAATGGAGAGATATAGGTGCGTGGTGGCAGTTATCCTGATCATAGATGCACTAGCAGCAGGATAGTTGAGCTCAATGGCAAGCCACCATACATGAAAGACCTTGTAGGAAATGTAGAGGAAGGGAAGGGTAGGACAGAAGAACAGGAGACCAGATAAAAAAAAATAAAATAAAGACTTACTGTTTTTTTTTTCTCGAGTTTCGATTTTCTCATTCTTTGACCGGTCTCTAATCTCTTCCTTCCCTTTGATTTCTTCTATTTTAGGTCTTCTAGCTCCTCCCAGATTCACAAGAGTTCAATTGCTTTATAGACATTATCAAGATATTCATATTAGTTTTGGATTCAAAAATCTCAATCGCAATGGACGATTAGATCGGATCATTTGACTTTTGAATGGTTTTGTGGATAATTGTGATTATGGTTTTTTATTTAGATATGGATAACATTCTGGATGAGATCTAATTTGAATTATTTTTGTAAAATCATAAAATTTAGATTAATTTATAATTTTATAAATTTTAGAGAACTCTTTTATAAAACCAACCATAAGAAGTTATTTGTAAAGGTTTAACCTTTAGGGTCATTAGACTAATTTTTCAATTAAAAATTTTCAAGGCTTATTTATTCATTTGTAAATATTAAATTTGGAATTTAATATTTATGATGGATTTATTTATAAAAATAAAAATTTTAGGGATTTATTTACGAAATTAGTATTTTGAGGGGTTTATCTAAGCCAAGGTCATATAAAGATTGAAATCTAATTATAAATCTTGGAGTAGTTTATTTGTAAACAATAAAATTTATGGGTCCAATTTGTAATTTGAAGGATTTTTGGCCCTTTTTCTAAAAAAAATTCATCTCGGAGACCTATTCATAAGAAAAATCTAGCTAAAAACCTACTTGTAAAGGTTTACTTGGTCCAAATTTAATGTGTTTTGGACTCAAATTTAATTCAAATATCTGGCCCACTCAACCTATTTAGGAAAAATTCAGATTGGGCCTGAATTTATCAATAATTTAACTTCAAATCGAACTCAATTCTCAATCAAATTTAACCACGATTTAGATCCAATTGGGAGCCAAATTTGGGCTACAATCTAGTAGCATTTGATCTTCTATCCTAGTCAAATTTTGATCAAATTTAGTTTTAGTGAAAATCCACCAAAACAACTATCAAGTTAGGGTGTCCGGCCTTGGGACAAGTTGCCTAGTCAAGTTATCTAGTATGATAAAACTAGGTTCCTCATTTCATTAGATCAACTATACAAGGCCACTTACTAACTGTTCAGTTTGATATCTGAGCTGATAAGTTATGTGTTAGACTATCTGTTCAAATATTTTGGCCCAATATCTAGTGCCTTAGTAGACTTAGAGAAAATTGGCCAACAGCAACTATATTTTTTTATTATTGGGATGTTTAGTTGAGTTCAGTAGACAATTGACTAGATAATTAGTATTTTTGTGGACTTTTGAATCAGTTTAGCAATAGTGAGATTTGGTTTTAAATCAATGAATAGGGCTTCAACTCTTCAAAATAAAATTTTTCACAACTTTCTCAAGGAGTCTTGTGCAAATTTAAGTCCTCAAGCTCTCTCAAGCTCACTCTAAAGTATTAAATTTCAAATCTATATTTAGCCCCAAACTTACTAGTTTGAAAGAAATTTGTAGTGAGGATTTTTTTGTTTCCTTCTCCGCTTCATTTACAAACTCTTCTAGGTGTTAGGAGGAGTTTGTGTGTGGTTTCTATATCTCAGAGTGAGCGGCACTTGCTTAGGTTGAGCAAGAGATTGTAAGGGGGTGACTTCACCAACAATGTGGCAATTTAGCGGAGTGAGAAGTCCTCAAGGTAGGAAACTCGAGTTATGGAATATGTGTGGTTGATCACTAAGCCACATAAAAAATTACTGTACACTCTCTCCTCTCTCACTCTCATTTAATTATTTTGTGGATATGTATGCATGATTTGTGATCATTATTGGATCTTGATATTTGGGCATTGGTTGTGACTTTAGGTAGAATTTTGATTGTTAAAAAATTCACAAGCAACCTAATTCACCCACTTATTAGGTGTACTTTAGGGCTATAGTGACAAAGTCATATGCCTACAATACTAAGACCCCATAACCATACAATGCACTAAACATACTTATATAATATAATCCACAACAACTAGTATTAACAAATTATCAGTATTACAAGAGAGCATATCTAGAATCCAAATTTACAAATTATACAATCAATCTCAATTTTAGTATAAGACATCTCTAACTATATTGCCAAAGCACACTTGAATAAGCCTCTTAATGCTGACTAAACTATGTTGCCCTTTGGATTTTAATGATAATCAAACTAGAGTTTAAAACATTTGTCTAGTTACGATAAGATTAAGGATTATCAATAATCATTCAAGCTTAAAAAGGATCGAGTCTTAAGATAAAACTCATTGGCTGATAATTTGAATATAAAGCTTGAAGATCAAGATGAAGGCTCAAAGATTCTTAAAGTGGAAGATCAATTAGCTTTTAATTTTTATTGTGTCGAGGATTAGGTCGTTAATTTATTTAAGCCTTTGGGTTGACACCTCATTAAACTTGGATATGCCTTCATAGGCTTATCTTACTTTTGTCAAGTTAAATTGAAGTTGTGTCAAATAGTTAAAATTACAAAAAAAAACTTTCAGCAAGTTTTTTTGTCAAGTTCAGTCTGAATGTGATAGTTTGGGTGTCCAAAATCAAGTTTGGTTGCCTTAACCGGTACATTCGGGCACCCTAACTCAAGAGACAAAAAATAAACATTCTGGTTTTGCAAAATTTCAGTCATCCAAATAAAGAGTGTGATTGTCTGAACTGAAGATTTGGTTGCTCGAACACATAAAGATAAAACTTAACAGCTAGCTTTCTGCCAGTTAGAGTGAGTTCAGTCGCATGCTCAGGTGCTCGAAATTGGTAGAGAAAGCCTCCAGTTATTCCCAATGGATATATTTTACTTTCAATGGTTATATATTGACTTGGGACTTTTTTGCTCAATAAAAGAATGAACTTTTAATATATTTAAGATCCATATTTTCCAAGCTATCTAGCCTAAATAAGAGCTCAAATAGGCTTCAACTTTTATATGCTTATTGCTCTTATATTTCAATCTTTGAGAGACTCTTGTTGTGAGATTTTTTGTATTTTTTTCATTTATATCCTTGTCACTCTTCTAGGTTATTAGGAGAGGTTTGAGTGTTCTTTTAGGTATTAGATGAGTGTCACTTGCTCGGTTGGAGTAAGAGATTGTAAAGGCTTGGCTTTGACTCAAGAAGTGACATCGCTAGTGGTGCGGTTGGTCACCTAACCATATATATTGATTTGTACTATCTCTACTCATCTACCTTATATCACACTACTATATTTGATTGCTTGCTATTGCTTATGGATTAAATTGAGTTTTAATTTATTAAAAGGTTATGATATTTTGTAAAACCTTGTAGGACCAAAATTGGTCACCCAAGGTGGCAAAGACCTTGGGGAGCAATCCCAAAATAATAAATTAAAATGTGTTGTTGGTTTGAGTGTGCAATTAGGTGTTGTGAGAACATGACATCCGACAAACATAATCCCTTGTTGTTAATTATCTCGCAATTGTCAAGAACAAGTACGAAAATCCAACTAATAAAATGGAGACATAAAAAAAATTAGCATTCAATTGATTTAAGAAAAAGTACATGTCTTAAGCAAGGGCATAACTTAACTCTACAATTTAAAAATTTAAAATGATATGACATGAGATACGAAGTGAAAAATTGCTTGATGTTCACCATTGTCCTACTCCTGTGCACTTGACTGAGTGAGATTTGAGTTGATCCTTGGTAGATGCTAATAATATGTTGATGTGTGTAGCTGACTCTCGTGGCTTATGTCAGTTGGGGTTTGTGATGCCACTAATGACTTTTGTGGTTGGTTTAGTTAAGCAACACAAATGACTTTTGGGGTTCATTTAGCTTTGAAGTATGGCTGACGACTTTGACTGTGTTGTCAGTCGACTTTTTTAAATTTGATTCGATAATCAATAGTCTGATTGGTGTGTTATTGATTAGATTTATAGTGTCACTAATGGCTTATAGGGTTATTTTAGCTTTGAAGTATGGCTAAAAAGTTTGAGCATACTAGCAGTTAACTTCTTGTGATAATGGATGACCTATTAGCATGTTGTCAATAAGTTTATAGTGTCACCAATAGCTTTTGTGTTTGGCTTAGCCAAGTACCACCAACATCTAATGCAGTTGGTTTAGCTTTGAAGTGTGAGTACTAGCTTTGAGTGTATTGATAGTTAATTACTTTTGATAATCAATGACTTCATTGGCATGTTGTTAATTAGGTTTAAAGCATCACCAATTACTTTTATGGTTGGCTTAGCCAAGCATCACCAATGGCTTATGGGGTTGGTTTAGCTTTGAAGTGTGGCCAACAACTTTAAGCATATTGGCAGTTAACCTCTTTTAATAATTAATGGTCTCATTGGTGTGTTATCAATTAGGTTTGAGGTGTCATCAATTGCTTTTGGGATTGGATTGTCTAAGTGTCACCAAAATCTTATGGGGTTGATTTAGCTTTGAAGTGTGATTGACAAGTTTGAGTGTATTAGTAGTTAACTTTTTTTGCTAATCGGTGGCCTCATTGGCATATTATCAATTAGGTTTGAGGCATCACTAACTATTTACCGAGTTGGCTTAACCAAGCATCACCAATGACTTATGCGGTTGATTTAGATTTCAAGTGTTGTTTAACTCAATTTAGAGTTTTATTCAAACTTGTTGTGGTTTAGTTCTAATATGGTTTGACTTAATTTAGAGTTCTATTAAAACCTTTTTTGGTTTGTTTGGTTTGACTTAATTTAGGGTTCAATTCAAACTTATTGTTGCTTAGTTCAAATGTTGTTTGACTTAATTAGATTTAAATTTAAATCTATTATGGTTTGAATTAATTAGAGTTTGATTCAAATTTGTTTTGATTTAGTTTGAATATTATTTGACTCAATCATAGTTTAATTCAAACCTTTTTTTATTCCAGATTGACTTGATTTGAACTCGAATTGGTCCAGATTTGGACCAATCAAAGCTTGACCTAATGAAGGTTGAATCTAAAATCTAGATCATCCCTTTTTGATGAAAATAGACAATTGATTGGGATATTGGTTGACTAGAAAAAAGGGGCATTATTCCAAGTTCATCAAAACTGGATGACCAGTTTAGGTGCCATTCATCAACCAGAGGGGGTTCCCTTTGAGGCTTTATCAAAAATCAGATGATTGATTTGGTTACCAGTCGCCCAATAGAGAATATGCATTTTCTTGCTTTATCAAAACCGATTGACCAGTTGAGGTACAAGTTGACTAGCAAAGCTATGCTAGTTCTGATTGATTCAGGTTGATTGACCAATTGAGAGAGCAGATGACTAGCAAAGAGCTTTTATACTCATCTAGACTAGTTTAGTCTATTTGTCTTTGTTCATTTGGGTTCATTTAGCACTTTGTTTGAGTCAATTTAATTTTGTTCATTTGTTGTAGCCAAATTAGATTGAGTTCAATATGGTTAAGTTATTTTAATTTAATTAATTTATGTTAATCAATTTTATCTTAGTTTGAGAGTTCTCAGGCTATCAAGATGACTTTGGCTAAGCATGTGGGTTGACCTTAAGTCATGTTTGACTTTTAGGCGAGCTCATAGGTTGGCCTTTAGTTGATTTAGACTTTCAAGCAAGTTTTCAAGATGGCTTTTAGTCATAATTTACTTTGTGGGTGAGCCTATAGGCTGGCCCTAAATCGATTAGACTTTTAGGAGAGCCCACAGGCTATCTTTGGTCTAAATAGACTTTCAGGTGAGTTCGCAGACTGGCCCTAGATCAAAATTGACTTTCGGGTGAAGTTATAGACTAGCCCTAAGTCAGGAGTTAGGAGCACATTCAATGAGGTGGAAAATTTTCTTTCTTTCTTTTTTTGTTTTCATCTTTTCTTTTTATTTTTTCTTTCTTCACATGGGCTTCTCTTTCTCCTTTTTTTTTCTTCTCCCACATCTCCTCCTTCTTCCTTTTTCTTCATCTTCTTGGTCTTTCTTCTTTAGAAACCTCTATGAAGGGCCACAAACTTTGAGCTTCTCAAGTTGGTGGAGCTTGGTGGAAAGGATGCTGCATCAAATAGGATGTCAACTTAGGTGATGCAGTGGAATTGGAGCTCACAAAGAGAGGGACCGTAGGTGGCCACATTGTTGATGGAGCAAAGGAGCAGCAACAACCCTGCAGGAATAAAGGAAGAAAAAAGAAGAAAAATAGAAAAAAGAGACAAAGAAAGTATAGTATCCTTAAATCTCTTTACTTTATTGACGATGCTCTCTTAGTCTTCTCCTTAATGATGTCTTCCTTATCTCCTTTCTCTTTGATTTGTGTTGATTTTCTTCCTTGATTTTGTACTCCGTCGTACTCTCTCTATGTGCGTTATTTTTGTTTGGTTTTGCTAGTGTTTTATAGGACCAAAAAGATCGAAATCAAATCATTAATTGATTTGGATTGCAATTAAATTTCAAATTTAGATGCTCATATTGTTAATTAATTTGTCCTTAGATTGCAATTTCCTTCATTGGAAAAAATTTGTCAATTGATGATAAATTCAAAGAAAGATTTATTTCTAGATCTGCATATCCCAACCCAAACTAGATGATTGGTTGGGGAACCAGTCCACCAGCGAAGAGGTATGCAGGTGCCAACTCATCAGAACCGGTCAACTAATAGAGTGTCCCTAAATCTATTCATGAGAACTGATCGACTAGTTTACTAAGCAATCAACTGGCATGACCCTATTTAGCATTTAGGTCTGACATCTCAGCCCATATCTATTTCAAATTAGATTTAGTCCATTGTGGGTTAGAGTCAAAAGTTCAACTCTAATTCTTTTCAAACTTGACGTTGGCGTTGGGTTACAAAATCTACTCAAATAAACCTAACTCACCCCATCTTAGATTGTCATTTGGGTGTCCTCAATTGGTGTCAAAGTCTCATGCTCCTACTTTTGGTTTAACAACCTTAAATTTTTTGTTTAACTTTTATTATGACAACCTTTAGTATTTATTAGTCTTTTCAAGAGAGGCAATCCATCTTTTATCCACCATATTTTTGATGAAAATAATTTCAATCAATGGAAAGCACATATTAAGATTTTTAAGAAAAGTGTTGATTTTAAGGTTTGAAATTTAGTAGAAAATGGATACTATCCACCCTTCAAGTTAATTGATAGTGTGAAGATTTCAAAACCACCTCAAGAGTGGAATAAAAATAAAAAGAGATTGGATTTTACAAATTCTATGACCATGAATATTTTCTGTTATGCTCTTAATCAAAATGAAATTAAATAGATTTTCTTCTTTGCAGCCATTCATGAGATTTAGAATAGTTTGTTATCTATTCATGAAAGGGTTAAGCACATTATAGATAATAGGAAGGAGAAGAAAAAGAAGGAAGCAAGAAAGAAGAAATTTGAAACCAAGTAGTCACCCCCTCAAACTGAATAGAAGAAAAAAAAGAAGAAAAGAAGGGGAAAACTTACAAGGGATGACATAGATGATGACTCCAAGGATCAAGATATCCACCCTTCTCTTGTGACAAAGGATAATGAGAGCAAAAAGGATGAGGGACAAGATTATAATTTTGATGAATTACTTGAAGTATTTTATGAGTTGCATATCAAATTTGGAAGATTATTTTTAAAGCTTTCATCTTTAAAGAAAGAGTTTTCATTAATTTGGTGTAACATAGGGTCCTTAAAAATTAAAAATGGTCATTTTCTTTCAAAGAACTCATATCTAGAAACTAAATTTTATGTTTTACAAACTGAAAATGAGTTGTAATTTAACATGCCACTATTGCTCTTTTAGGTGTTGTATCTCGACTCGTTATCTAATTAAAATAAATGTCAATTTCAAATAAGTTTGGGTACTGAAGAGCATGATTCCAAATTTTGTGAATTCTAAACAAGTTTGGTTTCCAAAATCCTTCCCAACTTAAGCTATTCTTGTTAGTTAGGAATGACACTTGTTTTGAAAAGCTTTGTCTTTTAGTCATCCACTAGCTATATTAGTTTAAGTAGGGTATTTGTGCTTTTAATTGCTTTCTTTTTTATATTTTTCGAGTATTGATCTCACTTTCAATTCCTCATAATATTCATACTTGATCATCTAGTAGAAAATCCTCCCTAACTTAAGCTATTCCTGTTAGTTAGGAATGACACTTATTTTCCAAAGTTTTATCTTTTAGTCATTCTCTAGCTATGTTAGTTTAAGTAGGGTATTTGTGTTTTTAATTGCTTTCATTCTTTTTTCTATTTTTTAGTGTTAATTTCACTTGGAATTCCTCATGTGTTCATACTTAAACATGTATTACAAATCTCTTATGGAAAGATAGTCATATTATATTTTTTTAGAAAATGAAGAGCAGATGCATTCCATCATGCTCCAAAGCATAGATAATTACTTAGGGTAATCTTAAACTCTTTGACTTTTATTAGATTTCTATCAATGCAATACTCTTATTTATAAATTTTATTATTTTTATAGAGAATATGTATTATTTTACACATAACAAATAGCTCTTGAAAGTATTTTAGCTAAATGCTATTAGTATCATAAATAGGGGGAGCTTCTATTGTCTCAAATATTGATCACATTGGTTTTTGATAAACTATTTTTATGAGGCTAGTTGATAGGAAATATATTTCTCATTCTTCAAGTTTCCATATCTCTCAATGAACGATATTAAGATAGAAAATTTTGAATTATTGCTATTGTTGCTCTTTTCGTGCATAATGTAATGCACCCAGTTATGGGGAGTTATGCTTTTGATAATGGCAAAAGGGTGAGAACAATATGCATAGTCGCATGTCTTATTAAACTCAATTGTACTAATTTAATTTTATTAAAAGCATGTCTTGTTACTTTTGTCTTATACTTTAGCATGCTTACTATGCATAGTTTGTCATCATCAAAAAGGAAAGATTGTTGCCTTTTGGATTTTCATAATAATCAAACTAGATTTTAATAAATTTGTCTAGTTATGATAAGCTTAAGTATTATCAATGGTCATCCAAGTTTAGCAAGGATTGAGTCTCAAGATAAATCTCATTGAATAATAATTTGAAGATGAAACTTGAAGATTAAGATGAAAACTCAAAGATTCTCAAAGTTGAAGATCAACTCCAAGCTCATAGGATTAGCTTTGATTTTTTATTGAGTCTAGGATATAGTTATTAATTTATTTGAGCTTTTGGGTGGACACCTCATTTAACTTGAATATACCTTTATCAGCTTATTTTACCTTTGTCCAAGTTAAATTGAAGTTGTGTAAAAAAGCCAATGTTGCAAAAACTTTTAGTAAATTTTTCTATCAAATTTGGTCACCTGAACATGATAGTTCGGGTGTTTGAAGGTAGGTCTGGACACCCTAACTAGTATGTTTGGGCACCCTAATCAGACAAATAGAAAATCAACATTCTGATTCTATAAAACTTTGGTTGCCTAAACTGAGAGCTTGGTTGTCCAAACTCAAAGCTCAGTCACTTGAACATGTGATTTGGGTATCAAACATGTGAAGACAAAACTTAATGGCTAGTTTTCTAATAGTTGAAATGAATTTGATCGCACATTTGGGCATGCAAACTTTAGAAAAAAAAACCTAGGCTGATTCCCAATAGCAAGATTTTACTTTTAACAGTTATATATTGGCTTGGGACTTGTTTATTAAATAAGATAATGAACTTTCAATATCTTTGGAGTAAGATCCAAGTTTGCCAAACTACCTAGCCTTAATTAGAGCTCAAATAAGTCTTAACTTTCATATCCTTATTGCCCTTATATTTCAATCTTTGGGAGACTCTTATTATGAGTTTTTTCTTTATTTTTTCATCTATATCCTTGTGACTCTTCTAGGTTGTTAGAAGAGGTTTGAGTACTCTTCTAGGTGTTAGAAGAATCTGAGAGAATTAGCTCCCATATGGAGCAATACTTGCTTGGTTGGAGCAATGGATTATAAAACTTGGCTTCACGTCAAGTAACACTACTAGAGGAGTGATTGAAGCCTTTAGGATTGTGGCAAGAGTCATGGAGTAGGTGTCATTGATCAATGAATTGCAGTATTAGTTTGTACTCTCTCTACTCATCAACTTTATACACACTCTACTATATTTGATTGATTATGATTGCTTGTGGATTCAATTGGGTTTTAATTTGCTAAAAAGTTAAGATATCTTATAAACTAATTCACCTCCCTCTTAGGTTATCATTGGGACCTTCAAACTCCAATTTGCAAGCAAATGAGTCATCCATGATAAAATATACATATAATATAGTTCTTAAAAATAAGTTAAAAATATATCTCAAATTCATATAATCATACAACATGACTTAATAGGAAAATAGTATATAGGACCTAAAATCAATTCGAATTTTCTTACACAAAATATATTTTAGTCTCAAGTATCAACTACTATTACATACTTAATCCAATAACACAAATCACAAATAGAACACTTGAGATCAAGTTAGAAGTAGAGTGACCCATTTTATCATTGTGGTTAGGTCACACATATAACATTTGAGACTTGATCACAGTATAGAAGCAAAATTGGTTTCCCACAAACACATAAATGCTGACATGATCAAGATTTTTCTTCACTAACAAGGCTTTTGAGAATAACAAAAAAAGAGGATGTTGATCAAATTGTGCTGTGGTTGAGGTTCAAACCTGGACCTCTAGCGGGAGGAACTAGTGTGATGCCAGCTACATTTCACCATAGCTACATCACCTAAATTCTCTTCTTCTATTTTTCTTTTCTTTTTGATGATTAGGATCACAAACAACAGAGAGGATGAGAGGATTGAGAATCATTGCTCTCCATTGTTGGGCTTGGTTGCTAAAACCAGAAGGTTTAAGGGGAAGGGGATCCCTTCTCTACCTCCTTTAGGTTTTAGTTCTGAAGCTTTGGAAAGTTCCAACTTTAATTTTAGTTTTGTAATATATTTTGAAATGTTAGGGTATATTCAGTTTTGATCAGATTTAGTTCTAATAAGTTTTGAAGTTCAAGGGGCTTCCTTCTCAGCTTTTATTTTTGATTGAAAAGTAATTTGATTTGATGTCAGGTTTTTTCTATGGATGCCAATAGACTTGCATGCTTAACTCTAGGATATTCTAGTGCTCTGAATTCTAGTTAATTTAGTCTCCTCCTATGAATCATGATGCAACTTTAGACTAGGGTTTTAAGCCTAATCCTTCCTATTCTAATGTTTTAGGTTAAAAGCTTATAGTGTTTGAAGTACATTTGGATGAAGTACATTTGGATAATAAAATTTGTTATTTTATGTTATAGATTTGTACATGGAGACTTAGACTAGTCCCTTCTATTTGATATGATTTTTAGGTCAAGTAAGTGAATGAGTGACTCTTGATAATATTAAGAAGCAAATATTATTTATTTGGATGAATACAATGTTTCCTTATACCAAATCTGTTTAAAATGATTTCTTGATGTTTTCTAATATGATATGGCATTCTATTCTTAGTCATGATCTATAAGTGATTGCATTGCTCAAAAAAGAAAAAAAAAAATCCATGCATCTGGATTTATCAAAACAACTATGAATTCTAGTATGCTATAATAGATGTATTCACATGCATTTGCATTGCATTTGAAAAGCCATGTGTGTGTTTTTGATGAGGATTTCATGTTTTAGAAAAAGCATTGTGATCTAAATTATTTATCAATTTTACCTATGTGATTCCTGTTTTATCCCAACCATTGGGATTAACAATGACCATGTCTACATGTACCTTTATTATTATGAGAAATTAGTTTCATTGCATCTATGGGCATTAGAGTAGGGCTACAATCTCCTTTAGGGTGCCCTTTATGATTTGGCCACTAGTTTTCAGTGTGCCCACCTGCTTCTAATTTGAGCCATGATATCTATGTCTGCCTTATTACATGCAGGAGCACCAATCATATTGCTCTATGTTGTGTTGCGATTTAAAAAAAAAATAATACTATTTTTGCAATTGCATAAGAATTTACTATTGATTTTATACATGAGTTATCTAGAGCCTGTATTTGATTATTTTGGCCAAGTTCTGCCTTCTAATATTTGGGATATGCAAAACATTATTTTTATATGTGTTATATACATGAAAATGCTAGATTAATATGGGATCATTCATTTTCTGGCAGCTTCTTAGTCTAGGGATTCATGTGGGAACCAAGGTGTGTGATGCATGGTTAGATAACCTAATCCCTTCCCATTTTTGTGCATGATCTGTGTCTAGTTGATCTTCTTGTGAGTTTGTGATTTTTTGGACTTGGATATAGACCTTAACTCCATATTTTGAGCAGTCATGGTAGATTAACTATTAGACAATTCATACCTTTGTATACTTATACATATTGGTAGTTCTATGAAAATTTTTGTTTATCTTGTATTTTAGTGAACCTCATAGAAGAGATGGTCATAGGAGATGGTATTTTTGTTTATGTTCAGGTTTGCCTCGTATATCTATCATATAGGTATAACAAGTCTATAGGCCATCAACTCTTGGTTCTGGTTATAACAAGTTTTTGTGGTATCAAAGCTCTGGGTTCAAATTCTTCTAGGATTGAAGTATTGAAGCTAGTAGGTTGCGCAATTTTGTGGTGAGACACAAGTGTGGGTGGAGTTTATAGGTTGGATATTTCTACATCTTGTTATCATGATTATGCTTCTGATATATTATGGTTCATGTTTGTAAAGATATTTTGCAATTAGGTACTTTGCATCAAGCTTCAAATTTTGCATGTATTTTGTTTGACTTGGTGCTACACACTCTTTTATTTTTCTCACATTTGTTCAGATGCATGGTACTCTATGTTCTTTGCTAAATTTTGATTTGTTCGTGGATACCTCAATCGATAGCTTGGTCATTATTACCTATATCTGCAAATGTTATGTAGTAAGTTTTGAAGCTAAAGATTTGAGGGCTAATCCTCATGTTTGAGGATGTATGATATGTATGATTTTGATGTGATTCTTAATATAGATTGGTTGGCTGCTCACTAAGTTATAGTGGACCACTAACAGAAGTGAGAGGATTTTAAAATCCTAGGGGATTCAGAATTATTCTTCCTTTACAGTATAACTAATACTTTGCCTTAAGTAGTTTTTGCTATGCAAGCTAAGAAACCACATGGGAGTGAATGCTTGGAGTTTCTAGTGGTTGCAATAGATTTGGAGGAAAAATATCAATTATTCAAAGATATTCCTATGGTGAGGAATTTTCCAAATATCTTTCTAGAAGATTTTCTATGGTTGCCGCTAGAGATCTCTATCCACTAGAATAGCTCTAGTTGAGTTGAAAGAATTAAAATATAAGCTTCAAGAACTCTTAGATAAGTGTTTTATTAGAACCAATTTTCCCATTGGGGTGCCCATGTTCTATTTGAGATGGAGAAGAATGAAAGCATGAGATTGTGTATAGATTATCTAAAGATGAATAAGATGACTATGAAGAACAAGTACCCATTGTCTAGAATTGATGACCTATTTAATTCAGTGCAGGGAGCTTGTGTATTCTCCAAAATTAATTTTTGGTCTGGGTAATAGTAACTGAAGCTTAAAAGAGATATTTTGGAGAAGATAACTTTTCACGCGCAATATGGGCTCTATGAATTCCTAATGATGTCTTTTGGTTTGACTAATGCTCCAACTATCTTTATGGGCTTGTTGAGTAGAGACTTTAAGCCTTTTCTTGATTGATTTGTGGTTTTATTTATTGATGACATTTGAATATACTATGGTAGTCAAGTAGAGAATAAGGAACATCTTAGAATTATTTCAGAAATCTTGAGGGCATAAAAACTATTTTCCAAGCTAAAGAAGTGTGAGTTCTTGTTGGACAATGTGGCTTTTTTGGTTCATCTTGTGACAAAAGATGAGATTCTCAAGTTTATGAAGTATAGAGCTTTTTTGGTGATTTTAGAGTTGGAAAGTGCTTAAAATTAATGCATTTTGATTTCTAATTTTATTTTTGGACATATGCAAGAAAATCAAATGAAGAGCTTGGATATGGTAATGTTTATGTTAGTGAAATTTCTAATATTCTTTTGTTTAATCTTATGAGATGGTGAGCTAAACATGGACAATATGAATAGAGATTGAATTTTATTTGGAGCATGTATAACTTGCTGCCATTCAGGATCTAAGTATTTAATTTAAAATTTTAATTTATGATAATTTATTAGAGACTATTTTGAAGAAGAAATAATTTATCTTGCTAGCTTGATTAATCAAAAGTATACTATTATGATTATTTTATGTATCATTATATTTGGGATTGTAACCAAGTATTATAAAGTTATCTTGGCAATCAATATATATATGAATATTGGGATTCAGATTTGTGATTTCTTATTGAGAAGGATAATTATGTGATTCTTGAGATCATGATATATACAACAAGTCCGTGAAATCAAAATTTAGTCTCAATGTGTCTATGGAACATAAGGAGCATGTCTTGTTAAAGTGAGATTTATGTTGATACACCTTTCTTCTTTTTATCCTCCCCTTAATTCTATTTATATCTATCTTTGTGTTAATATTAGACCGTATACAAAGTATTGATGGCGTGAGTTCAATAAATAAAATTTTTGTAATTAGCAAAACTTTGAGATCATATTTTATATTCACATATGAGTTGGGATTCCTTTGACTTTACACTTATTTAACATATGTCATATGAAATTTAATTTCTTAGTATATGACAAGGGCTCTAGGAAAAACTTCAGTATGCTAAGGTTGATTTCATCAATTTTATGAATATAATCTACTGATTTAGTTGAATAAGTAATGAGAATTTTATATGGCATATTTGGAGATTTTATTATTGTTGAGGATTGTGATTTAGATTCTTATTTTTATTTACAATATTTATTTGGGATTGTCAATATGGAAAAATGATATACATTGAGTGTTGTCATGATTAGAGTTACATCCATGCGATCATATCATATGCCAATGTATTTAAATTAAGAATGGGGTTTTGGTTGCTTTGTATTAACTTGAAAATTGTGGATGAGACAGAGTGATAAAGGATTAGGTTTTTAATATGGATTTTATCATTGATGCTATTTTAGGTTACATTATGAAAGTAATGGTTATTTTTGATAGTCTATTCGATTCAAGTTATAGATTTGTAATTACAATATTTATTGTTTAGCATGAGAAAAGTCTATGTGTGAAATTTAGTTATCTTTAAAAATATGAAAGATATTGTTGAATGAGATAGGTGTTGGTTTAATGTAATTTATGAGACTATCTTGCATCGAGGACATTAAAGATTTTATGGGTTAAAATCAAAGTGCACAGTGGATATATATTATATGCAAAATGCGAGACTTTCTAATGATTCTCAAGATTTTAGATTTTTGATTCCATTAATTCATATTGTAAATTATAGAATTTGGAGATCAAATTGATTAATGTGAAGAATTATACTAATAATCACAAAAAAATATTGGATATAATGTGTTTTTGGTATTTTTGAAAAACTTAGCATTTGCTTTCTTGGACCTTTTAAGATCCTTGAGAGGACTGGTGATGTGGCATGCCAACTTGCTCCTCCTCTTATACTCTCCAAGTGCATATCAGATTCTATGTGTCAAATCATATCTTATGTCAAGATCTAGAGAGCAATCATTCAAGAAGAGAAGCCACTTGGGGACTAGAAAGAGATTTGTTGGTTTTAGAGGGCTAAACTTATTTTAAGGAGGGGAGAATGTAAGAACTATTTAAAAAGAATATGTTGATCGAATTATGCCTTAGTTGAAGTTTGAACCGAAGACCTCTAGTGGGATGGACTAGGATGATGACCAGCTACAACATCCAAACTTCTTATTGTGAAGAATATATATATATATATATATATATATATATAAAAAGTGGCAACTTGAAGTACCTAATTGTAAAACCAATTAGTTCAAGGGTTTTTTACAAATTTATCTTAAATATCTAACCACCTAAGCCTTTCTTTTCTCATTTCTCTTTCCATCTTTTCTAGTGAGCAAGAGCAAGAGTAGGTCTTGCTCTTCTTCTCATTCTTCTTCTCTTTATCTGAAGTCCCCTCCTTTCAGAATTTTGTTGTCCCAAGCCTAAAGTCTCTTCTATCATTTTCCTTTTCTTTCTAGTGATTAGGAGTAGGAGCAAGAGAAAAAATGGGAGAAAGAATAGGAGAGGATTTAGAATTGTTTCTCTCTATTGTTGGGTTTGATTGTTGGAACCACAACTTTTAAGGTGATCCTTTTTTTGTCTCATTTTCAAGTTTTAAGGTGATCCCTTTTTTGTCTTGTTTTCACCATCTTTCTTTATGTTTTATCAAATGAAGTTTATAAACATTTAGGTTTTAGTTTTGAAGCTTAGGAATATTTAGGTTTTTATTTTGGGTTTTTTAGTTTGTTTTTAAAGTTTAACAAATGTTCAATTCTGATAAAGTTTAATTTTAATCAGTTTTGAAATTTAGAAATGTTAAAAAAAACTTCTATTTTGTGTTGTCTGCTATTCATTGTGGAATTTTTTATCAGGTTTAGTGTTGCTACTTGGAATTCTTTTTGGGTTCTAGACAAGTTTTAGCTTTGCTATTTGATATCTATTTTGGCTTCTAATCAAGTTTATCTTTGCAAATCTATGCAATTAGATATGAGGGAAGGTGCTAAATTAAGGAAAGATATTGATCCCAGGGTTTTAAAATGTTGTACTCTTAGCTCTTATTTTTTCTTAAAAAGTAATTAGATTTGATGTCAAGTTTCTTTGTGGATGCTAATAGACTAGCATGCTTGACTCTAAGATGATCTAGTGTTTTGGATTCCACTTAATTCAATCCCATCGTGTGAATCATGATTCAAGTTCAAGCTAGAGTTTAAGTCCAATCCTTCATGTTCTATATTTTCATTTTTAGGGCTAATGTTTTAGGTTAAAAGCTTATAGTGTTGAAAGTATATTTGAATTATGAAATTGGTTATTTTACATTATAGATGTAGATGAGGAGGCTCAGATTAGTCCCTTCTACGTCATGTAATTTCTAATTAGATAAGCAAATGAGTGACTCTTAATAATATTAAGAAGCAAATGCTTTTTTTTTTATGAATATAATATTTTCTTATACCACATTTGTTCAAAATAATTTCTTGATATTTGCTAATATTATATGAGATTTTGTCATAGGTCATGATTTGTGAGTGATTGTATTGCTCAAAAATAAGGAAATCATGCATATAAGTTTATCAAAACCACTTGAATACCGATATGATATAATATATGCATCCACATATGTTTGCACTATATTTGGAAAGCCATGTGTATGCTCTTGATGAGGATTTTCTTACTCACAATGGCATTGTGATTTTTATGATTGATCAAATTTCACTTTGTGGTGTCCCTTCTAATTCTTGTTCTATCCAAGACATTAGAGTTAACAATAGCCTTGTTGATATGGACCTATATTCTTGTGAGAAATTAATTTCCCTGCCACTCATCAAAGTAGTAGCGTGGTCCTCTTTGCATACATTTTGTGATTTGACTATTGGTTTTTAGTGTGTCCACCAACTTCTGGTTCAGATCAAGATCTTTGTGTGTGCCCTATTTCATGCAACAGACACAAATCATACCTTTCTATGATGTGTTGCAATTTGAGAAAAATATTGGTTGTGCAGCTTTATAAGAAGTTGCTATTGATCTTATACATGAGTTATATGGGTCATGTATATATTGATTTTGGCTAGGTATTTGAATTCTACAAAACCTTTTTTTTATGTATATTATAAATATAAAAATACTAGCTCAACATAAGATCCTATATTCTTTGCAGCTTTTGAGCCTAGAGATTCACACGGGAATCAGGGTGTATGATGCATTGTTAGAGAACCTGTATATTCCTTCCCATTTTTGTGTATGATACATGTGCCTCATTGAACTTCTTATGTATTTGTGATCTTTTGGACTTTGTATGTAGATCTTAACTCCATGTTTTGAGGAGTTATGGTAAATTAATTGTTAGAAAATTCATACTATTGTATCTTTATATATGTTGGTAGTTCTATGAAAATTGTTTTTATCTTGTATTTTATTGGTTCTCATAAAAGAGTCATTCGTAAGAGATAGTATCTCTATCTATGTTCTAGTTTGTCTCATATAGTTGTCCTATAAGTAGATATATGATGCCCATCATATTTTGATTTGATGTGTGACAAGGCCACTTGACATAATCAGAGTATGAATATACCTTGAAGACATTTAACAAAATCTTCCCTTGATTCTTGTATAGTCTTACAAAAGCTAATTATAACTTAGTTTTCACAAGTTTTTAGGGAGATTTTTCGATTTTGATTTTCAGATAAATATAATATTGATCATGCATTCAAAACATTATTCACCATATGATACAATAATATAAACAATTATAAAAATTTAAAATAATCAATATACCCCAAACACAGAATAAAATGACTCATTTGGTTGTCACATATCTTAACATACTCGCAATTTCTCCAATTTTTCGAAATTCATATCATTCTTACGATTTATTTCCCTTCATTTGATTTTTTCACTATCCGACCTCTCTTGGTTCACTCTTCCTTTTTGATCTCCCAAATTCACTCTCTTTTGCAATTTCTCTCTGTTTCTCTATTTCAATCTCTTTTTTTTCCTCTCCTAATCGCTAGCCCTAATATCCCCATGAACTATAGAGCCCAATCTTTTATGTAGAGAAATACCACTTTTACATAAAATCCTCAAACAAAATTAATAATTTTTACTAGATAAAAAAATTGAAGTTCATATTTTACCTTTTTTCTCCTCCCGATCAAAAGGCCAGCACATGAGCATTTAAAAAGCTTGAGTATTTGACATATAAACCCTTGACATTTTTGTAATCATAAAATGTCCCAAAACAAAATTGTCTCATTCAACATCTATAACTATTTAAAATCATATGGAAGTCTATACAAATTCTTAAATTTAAATCCAATAAAAACCTATTTGGGATGGTATCACATACTCTCCCCTTCTTTATGATATTGGATTTTTTGAATTGTTGTTTGAAATTTGATCTTCAAATTCCAAACAACAATTCAAAAAATCAAATATCACACCCAATTCTAAACCTCAAATATGAATCCATTATGGTTCCACTGTGCTACTATGATATTAATCATAACCCTAAAATCTTCCAAAAATCACATCATTTGGATTCCAAGAAAATTTTAACAACTTACTAGTACCTAAATTCAGAGCATGTAACACTTGTTATTTTTTCACATAAATCAAGCTAGTAAGCCATATTTCCTTCAACCATTTTTTAAAATTTCTCACAAAATAATCAGAAGTCCTAATAACAATTTAAAATTTGAATCTTGTAGCCTAACATATCCTTAAAATGTGAACTAAATTATACCATAAAATTGTCACACCCCAACTAAAAATTGGCAAGTTGGCACGTCGTAACAGAGTACCTAGAATTAAGTCAAAACAAAGTACCACATTTAACACTAATGGTTAGGTCACACATAATATTTGAGATCAAGTCACAACACAAAAGTGGAACCCACAATTCCTCTTAAACAAATGTAGATGTTAACATTGTTTGGATTTTCCTTCACTAATGAAGCTAATACAAACAATTAGAACATAAATGTAAGGTTAATACATACAATTAGAAAATAAATGTGCTTGAAAATATTTAATAAAACTTATCTCTGATGCTTATATAATTTTATAATAAATATAAATTAGTAGAATTTAGTTTTCACATGTTATTAGAAATAGACTTTTATTTTATTTTTAAACTATATATAGTATTGGTCATGTATTCAAAATATTATTTACCACATGATATAATTGTTGGCATCTAGTTGGGAACGACCTCACTCCATAGTAAAATGGCTCATGTCCGTTGGCCTTCATCTTCTCTTACTCTAGGGATCCCTACAACATTGATAGCAAAGTGGATGAAGCCTCCTCTAGTGCACACTCCATCCTACAAGTTGCCTATGGAGAGCTTCCTTGGATTCCATTCAAATGCTTTCATTAAAGAAGGAAAATGAGAAAGCTCAAGCTTAAAGCAGGCCTCGAAGCATGCATGAGTGAATCTAAACCTCAATTGGAGAGATAGAGATTTTGTATATGAGGTTTTGGCTTGTATTGAAGAGATGGGACTTGTGTCCAAGGGATAGGATTTACCTCCATTTCGGTGGGGGAGAGGCTCTTTTATGGTCGTAGCATAGTCTCAATCCAAGCCATGATCCTCTACTTGATTGGTGGAATCAATCCCTAATTTTTGGATTAAGGATTAAAGAAGGTGATCTTGCTTTCTACTTTGGCATGAAGATCTCCTTCCTTTTTTGGTGAGGTTACTATGGGAAAGAGGTGGCTGATTGCTCGGATTGGATTTCTTCCCAGTCTAGCTAGTTAGTATATTTGAGTTGTTGCTAGACCGTGGCAAGCTTAGTGCTAGTTAGCAAGTGTTCTGTCACAAGAAATATGGAGGTGTTGCCATCGGTAGAGCAATGCTAGATGAATTCCTTTGTGCTTTAGGAATGTCACACTGCCTAGGTTGCAAAACAAAAAAGTTGCTCTCTAGGGATTTATCAATGAAGATTGCTCTAACACTCAAGGTAGGGTTGCTCCAAGTGGAAATCTAGCTAGGAGAGAAGAGAATAGAGATTGAGCTTGGAGAAGAATGGCTCAAGTTACCTCTAGATTTGTGACGATAGGGGTTTATTTAACCTATGGTATAGTGGCAATTGGAAGGAGATGCTAAGAGCAATTGGGTCAATCTATGATGGAAGTCATACACTAAGGATCCCACACCTGTCACATAGCAAGGTGGAAAACTACATGGCATAGGAGTCTATTAACATGGATGAGAATCATATTTTGGAAGGTTCAAAAGGAGCTTTTCGAGGGCCAAGTTGTGGAGTGGCTAGACCACCTGGTGCTTAAGAGTGCATTCATGAAGTACGTATAGGGCCTCTAAGACTAGTTTCTCGAGTAGGTTGAGTTGTGATAGCTCGATCAGACTTCCAAAGCTAATAAGAGGCTTAGATAATGGTGGTGCAGAAGTCCAAGATTAATTATTGGATTCCTAAGATGGGGATTACACAAGGATTTAGCTTGTTGGAACTTGAAAATGACTCCACCAAGGTGCAGTGTTGATGACTCAACGTGCTTCTTTAAAAAGCTTTCAGAGTAGTAGCTAAACCATCAAAGCTAAGTTCAGCCATGGAGATACAGGGCTAGGGTGTGGAGCCTTGGACCTAGTCAACCTTATATTCATATAAATATTAATATCTCCCAAGCTTGTCTTGCCCAAACTTCAATGGATGGGGAGGTAGGCTTGAGCCTTTGCCTACTTGTTCAAGATACAGACGGGAGTTTGAACCAGGATAATTGGTGCTCCAAGAGTGCTTCAAAAATTTTGGAAGACTTGAAACTTGAGTGGTGTTCACATCAAAAAGGCACCATTTGGTTCAGGATCAAAGTCAAGGTCAATCTCAAGATTAAGACTAAAGTACGAAAAGATAATCTAGTCAATTTTTTGGTATTTGGATGTTAGTCTGGGTAGTGCATGGTTTAAATTTCTTTTGTATATTTATACCTTTGAATATATTATTTATTGAGATTTGAATAAATAAAGGTAACGGTAGTATGATAATTTATTTTTTGAAGTAAAGTAAATATAGTTTGACTATTATTGTGGTGTTTGGATGGTAGGCCAGTCAGAAAAGGATGATCTTGAGCTAAATGCACCCTAATAGATATGGGCCATTGTAGTGTTTCAGATCTCGAGGTTTAGTCAGCAATATTGACCATTGGTGATTTGACTATAAGAACTTGCTGAAAACCCTAGTTATCTTCTTGCACTAGTTTCTGTGCTCCTATTCTAACAATGGTGATCAACATCTCTTGAGTTCAATGGCCTATTCAAACTCCTTTTGATGAGTTTTGTGCCATAAAGCCCCCATAAAGAAATGTCTTTTACATTGCTATGCTTTTCCTTCGGTTATTGTGGACTTCCACTTCGGCTTTCATGGTTTCTTCCTCATCTTCTGGCCACCAACCATGGCTGTTTGCCAGAAAATGGTGGGGTGGGGGGGTGGCGGGGGCGCTCTTCTTTCTCACGTATTGGGTAGATGCACACATTTGACTCAGTTGTTGCTAGAAGCTTAGTTTTCAACTTTGGCAAAATTGAGCTTTTGAAGCCTAACTTTGTCCTTTTGATCTACTCACCTTACATGATTTTGTTTTCATTCTACTAGACCTCAACAATTTTTACCTCTTGATGCCACATTGGAGGGAATGGTTTTTGCTTTACCTGAGGACCATCCTCTTCGGAGCTGTAGACAAAAATGGACCATGGGGGATTCTAGGACTCCCATTCCTGCCATGGAGCAAAGAAAAAAAGACTTGACCCTTTAAGCCCAACCTCATCCTAAGATATCAAGGAAAGTGGTGGTCTCCAAGCCTAAATGATCAACTCAACATGCGATGGAAGAGACTCCCTTTGCCTCTGCTCCGGTGGATGTGCATAAGGAGGATTGTCGAATTGACCTAGCAAAATGTGCTGAGAAGACTTATACTCTTTAGTTGTCATCTGAAGCCTTGGATAGAGGAGACTAGCTCTGGGCAGCATGGTATTGATCTTGAGAGACTATACAATGAGGACCTTGTCATACTTGTGATACATTACCACTAGAGGGGGGGGGGGGGGGGGGGGGGGGGGGGGGGAGAGGAAGTTATAGCTCAATTTTCCTCCTAGTCCCAACTTGGATCAATAATTGTTGTTTCATTTGTTACAGATGAGGATCATACTCTTTGAGGTTATTCATCGTATTTTGAGCCTTCAGGATGAAGCAAGACACATAGACAAAGCTAAAGCCAAGGTTGTATAAACTGGAGCGAGCGAAGACGTGGGCAACCCATCTGAAGTGGAAGCTTCTCTAGGCCTATGTAGATCTTCATGCAGCTTCCATTCGGGAGATCACCTTGAAGGCTGAGGTCACTATTGAGAAGGTAAAGGTCTCAAAAGCTATCACAGAGAAGGAATTTAGGAATTTATTAAGGCACAAACCTCTTATGTAGTGGATGAATTCCACCATAGTGAAAAGTTTTAGCAAATATTATGATGGACTAGGGAGGTTGTGTCAGGAACTTGCAAGCCTCCAACATCCATTCAATGATAGCTTGCTAGGAAAAAAGCCACCGGGATCTAATAGGGTATGCCTACTATAAATATGATTTCCTTGACCACTATTTTGACCAAGTTATGATGTTCAATGTGATCATTTCCTTAGTGGAGTGGATGAGAGGTTGGTTGAGCATCAAATGGCTCCCTACTCTGAGGGAAGAGCTCAAGAAGAGAGATGTAGTTCTTTTGTAGAGGGCTCCAAACCAATTCTAGTTATGATGGTTGCACTGAAGCCTTGGCTAACGCGCCATGTTCAGTGACTATGGAGGATCAAACTAGGAGAGATGCTCTTAGCACGTATGCTCCTGTTGTAGTTTTCTTTTATCCCTTATTTTTCTAATGTGATTTGGCCTCCAACTCTGTAGTGGCCTCTTGAAATCACTTTTGTAATGGATTTATGATAATGAATGAAGATTTTTCCCTTTTTAATTGCTATCTTCCTTTGACTTGGCATTTTTCACACTTTGAGAGATATTGAAGATTTGAATAAGTGTCAGCTTGCTTGAGTCTTGATTTGTGATTTTTGAACTCGGTTCAAGAAGTGTATGGTCCATATTGATGAACTCTAGAACTGGAGCTGCCATGATCTCAAATAGGGCTGTGCATTATTTGGTTCAAACTGAATAAACCGACCAAATCGAAATCGAATAACCAATTCGGTTCTGATTATTTTGTTTTCGGTTCGGTTTTGAAAAATAAAAAATTTGAAATTCGGTTCGATTTCAATTTTTGATTTTGAAAAACCGTAAAAACCGAACCGAACCGAACCGAATTACATATTATATATAAATACATAATATTGGTTTTGGTTTTGGTTTTTTATTTCAATTTAAATATAATTAAATTTAAACTAAAAAAGTAAAATCGGTTTAAATTTTCGGTTTTCAGTTTAAACCAAACCGAACCGAAATATTTTGGTTCGGATTCGGTTTGTATAATATTCGGATCGGTTTGATTTTTGATTTTGAAAATTCAAAAATTTCAGGTCAGTTTATTCGATTCGGTTCGATTCGGTTTTAACCAAATGCACAACCCTAATATCAAATCATTGAGGACCAAGTTCTTTCTTGTGATATGTTGGTATGCCCTGCTAGTTGAGCATCCCTAGCCTACAAAGTTTTAGTGTCTTGGTTGTAATAGAGTATATTGATTCCTTGCATTATTACTTAGGTGTATAGGGTTGGTTGTGTTGGTTACCCCGCAATAGCATTTTCCCTAGTCGGCTGTAGCTCTTTTGAGCGGGATCCCATTTTTGATAATTCTGGTTTCAGGAATGGGACTTACATGGTACCATTTTGGTGATGCAATTTCTTAAGGTAAAGCCGCTATAATATAATGCCTTATTCGTGACACTAGATAACCGATGTTAAGTGAGCGCCAGCTCCGAAAGAAGTATTAGTGGCCTTAGAAACACATAAGTACCGTCAATTAGTACTATTAATGGCACTAAAAATTGAGTGCCGCCTATAATGTATATTGGCGCTAGCAGTTAGCGCCGAGATTGATCAACATAATTGATGACACTAAGTAAGTTATGCCGCCTATAATGTATATTGCTGGTGCTGACTTCTAGTGCCGGTAATGGGTTACCTTCTACCCTTCCTAATTGCTTGGTGAAGTCCCTGGACAAAAAAAAAAACAGTATTCTCTTCTCTTCTCGGAACAGCGAGGTCTCTTCATGAAAATAAGCTCGAAGTTCTTCCGTCTGGACGGGCCTTCTCACCACTATTACTTCAAGCGTTGGGAGGACGATCTCATTCGCTTGCTCAAGTTCGAGTGAACTTGATTTTAACTTGACTTCGTATTCATTTTATTTTTTTTTCCATTGGACTTAGCTGCGGTTGTGAAATCTTTTGGTAGTTCCAGAGGTAAAGAAGCGAAATTTGATGTTTTCAAACCGAATTAGGGTAATCTTAATGGGAGGAATTCGTGAGGTACTCTTTTGTGCTTTGTGGTTGGTACACGTAGGCATCTCACGGATTTATATATGCGGGAGTTGTCTGAACAGGATGAATTGAATTTTTGTGGGGTATACAGCTATTATTTCGAAAGCTAGGTTTGATTACTTTTTTAGGTGGTCTCAAACCTGTTTGTCCTAGTCAATGGAGGGTGAACTGATGCATGTGGTATAGTGGGAATCGAATCCAAATGATAGATAATGTTGATTATATCACTAGTTTTGCAGGTCACGATTCAGTGCATTTATTGGTCTCGGATCTTTGTCAGCAATCTTTCATTGCTAACTGCTTAAGCTTTTTTATCCTCTATTTCATTTGATTGGCATAAGCAACTTGTATTAACTTTGTGCTTTCTCATCCATGGCAGTTTGTGTTTTCCCTAAAGTACATTCCAAGCTGGATTCAACTCCAACATCTCTCTTCTTGTAAGAAATCAAACGGGCTTGGTTTGGAAAGGATATTTGCCTCCCTTGTCCTAACTTTTAGGTAATATTTCTCAAACAATATAGTGAATTTTCTAAGGATCACATGGTCTCATCTTCCAAAAAGCAACCGAAGGTGAAGAGGCATTCTAAGTATAGAGAAATGGTAGTTAACATTAGGGGGCCATGATTTTCTAAGGAATTATTCTGTGTACTGCAAATTGGCAAGCTAATTAGAGGATTATATATATGTAGATGGCTGAAAATACTGTCTACAAGTTTGCATATGAAACGTTGAAATTGGAACATGTAGTGTTGGAATTGAAATTGGTGATGTTGAACCTAGAGCAACAGAATACAGAGCCTGTAGCATCAATACTAGACTTGTAGCACTAATACTGGACATATAACACCTATTGTACTTTTGTAGCATCAGTAATATACTTGTAAAAGCAATATTTAATTTGTGGCATCGATACTGAACTTACCACATCAATATTAAGTTTATCTTATCAATACTGGATCTGCATCATTGAGTATTGCATTTGCAGCATCAGTACCTGTAGCATCTCTCTATGAATTTCTGCTCTAGTATGATTAGCAAATCAATTCGTTTAGTGCACTTCTTACCTTTTAAGGTTTTGAAATTTAAATTTTAGTATTGTTGCTGTTTGATCCAATTCTGCATATTATTTGAGGTTTTTCTTGCAAATTTTGATGATGGTCCTTTTTTTTGGGTACTTGATGTTTAAAATTCAACCAAATTGATGTAAGATTATTTTTTAGTTATTTTATGTTTCGGAGATGCAAATTTCAGATTTAATGCATTGAATCCCCTTCATGGGAATCCCTCACTATTAAACTGGTAGCTGTGGACCAGCTCGGGCTTCTTGCTTTTGGAAACAAAGATAGCTTGGGAAGGAGAGAACTTCAAGTGACGTTAATGGAGTAATGTGGGTCTGTGTCTGGATTGTGTGATGTGTGGTAGTAGAACTTGGTTGCTTCTTGGCCATTGAGTTTCAGGGCTGGGTCCTCATATCTCTATTTTGGGTAAACTTTAAGACCTCAAAATCAATGGGATCTGACAGTATTGGGTTGCTTATGAAATGGCTCACCGACCTTCCAAATACCTCACAAAGGTTATTTAGTTAGTCCAAAAATACATTAATGCCAAAAAGGTAATTATGGTTAAGAGGGAGTCTAGAGGTTCTAGCAAATTGAAGGAAGATGCTTAGGAAGTGAAACCGCTCAAGTCAAAAAAATAGAGAATTGAGTAGCGGGAGCATAGTCCTAAAGAATGGAGGCCCAAGTTTCAAGCTTATACCCCACTAAATAATTTGAGATTCAAGGTTCTTACTCAAATCGAACATTGCGATCTCCTGCAAGAGCCTCTACCAATCTCTACAACTTGGCAACATCTTGACAAGTCCAAGTATTGTCAATTTCATTGAGAGTATGACCATGATATTGAAGAATGCAAGCACCTCAAAGATGAAATATAAAAGCTCATAAGAGACGAACACCTCAGATAATTTCTTTACCGAGGTGAGAGAGTTGAAGAGACTCATGCATGGGAGCCTTGTCCTCAAACATCCCCACAAAGGAAACCTCAATTTGATCTTGGTAAGCCCACCAATTCAAAGTGAAGCCTCAACATCAAATTGTGAATGACGTGCCATCACTGGAGGGCATGAGGAGTTGGATGAACCAACAAAGAGACAACACTGTGAGTCTGGGCATTGGGATATAGTCTTCTCTAGAAAGGATTTGGAGCAAATTTTGGTGCCCCACATTGATGCACTGGTGATCTCGGCAATCTTGGATGGCTAGGCTACACAATGTATCATGGTGGATATAGAAAGCTTGGTTAATATCTTATTTACTAGGGTCTACGATCAAGTAAAAGATAGGCAAAAGTTAGAGCCATATGTTAGGACACTCACCAGATTCACTAGATACTCAGTTACTCCAATTGGCACGATCGATCTATCCTTATGGTTCGAGATAACACTAGAAGCACTACCATTAAATCAAAGTTTGTCACAGTTCAAACATGCTCGGCATAAAATATGATACTAGATTATTTGATGCTTAATCAACTTCAAGCGGTAATCTTAAACTTTCACTTAGTTATGAGATTTTTAACTAAATATGACACAAGTGAAGCGTGGGACAACTGGAGCCTTGCTAAGAAGTGTGAGGTCTCTTATTAGCAAAACAATACCAACCAGAGAGGCAAGGTTTGGCAGTGGCCGAGGTCAAGGAGTGTTCTCTTGAACCAAAGAAGGTGTACACCAAGCTCATGGAGCAACTCATAAACCTTGTCATCGATGAAGACTAGAGGAGAACATTGAAGCTTGGTGCAAACCTCACGGAGCCTCTTCACACCAAATTGAGAGAGTTCTTGTGGAAGGGTCAGGATATCTTCGCATGATTCCTAGAAGATCTACTTGGTATAGGCCCTTCAGCTACATAGCATGAGCTTGCAGTGGTAGAAAATCACAAACCAGTCAAACAAAAGAGGAGGCACTTCACTCTTGAGCATCAAAGAGCCATCGTTGATGAGGTAAACAAACTTCTCAATGTAGGATTCATCATAGAAGTCCATTACCTTGAGTAGTTGGTGAATATGGTGATGGTAAAAAAGGCCAATGGCAAGTGGAGAATATGCATTTTTGCGGACTTGAATAAGGCTTGTTTGAAGGATAGTTGTCCTTTGTTTAAGGTATAACAAATTGTAGATTCTAACTTAGGGCATTAACTCCTAAGCTTCTCAGATACATTCTTAGGTTGCCATTAGATTTGGATGCACTTCAAGGCTGAGGAGAAAATATCCTTTATCAC
Organism: Trichopus zeylanicus subsp. travancoricus; assembly: GCA_005019695.1. NCBI lineage: Eukaryota > Viridiplantae > Streptophyta > Magnoliopsida > Dioscoreales > Dioscoreaceae > Trichopus > Trichopus zeylanicus. The sequence goes on from RXID01014251.1 coordinate 513,202, forward strand.
AAACCAAGGTATGTTTTGTAATGTCACCATACCTTTTGGGTTGAAGAATGCAAGAATGGCATACCAAAGAATAGTGAACAAGATCTTTAAGACTCAGCTGGAGAGAAATGCGGAAGTATATATCGATGACATGCTAGAAAAAAGCGTCCACACTAGAGGACCCTTGAAAGATTTTGAAGAGTAGGTTTAGGAAAATTCCTTGGTTATCTTGTTTGGCCAATGACCTCATCACGAAGGTGATCTAGCTAAGACATGCAAATAAAACTGAGGTAAGAATCAATAGAAATACGATTTTGAAAGATGGTTCAAAAGACCTAAGTGTTAGTCTTTACTCGGCTCTCACACTATGAAGATGCCGAGTTTAAGAAATTTCATTTTGCTAGACCACTTGGAGCAGATTTCAACTTTCATGTCTCAAAAGACCAAGAAGACAAGAGTTACCAAACTTGAGGTGGTACTTTTGGATGTTTTTGACATCCAGAAGGCTTCCCCCATTCACTTTAGAATCCCAAATCCTCCCACAAAAATATTCTCATAGGGTGGTCCTTCCAAAAGTGGATTTGAGGATGGATTAGTTCCAAATAGCTGTCGACCTCTCCATGATGAAAAGTACCACCTCTCACCTCAAAAGGTATCACAAAACATCTCCACTCATAGGGTTATACCTTTCACAAGTGTCAGGGCTCAAAATGCAATAAGCCTCATCATGTTAGGAATGAGTTGGCCGAGTGCAAGGTCAAGGTTAGTTAGTACAACCTTGATGAAGTTGTCCATGGGATCCTTGAGTTCCCTTTTGCACATATGAATAAATGGCTAAATTGACCCTTGAGTTTAACTATCTTCATCCGAACCCCAAATATCGACCTCAACGCCATCTTGAAAGCCTAAGACTTGAACCAATTGTTCTACCTTCTTCTCCCAAAGGGTTTGCTCAAATACCTACCCTCAGATTGAGGGGAATTCCTCATCACCTGCCAAGAATCACAAAGACTGAGTCATTAAAGGTTCATGGAAGAGAATACTTGCCACACTAAAACAATTCAGCAAGCTCATATTAGATTTGTTATTAGAGGTAATGTCCAAGTATGGGGGAGGGTCCAAGCCCCTAACTTAAAAATAGGACCCTAATACTCCAAGCATGAAAGTCACAATTACATGACACAGAGTGGAACGTCGAGCCTCTGTGACAAGGAAAGATAAGGGCTCAATGTCATACCAATAAGTCATGATGACATGCAAGTCCTAATTTGGGATATGCTAGCACAGAATTCAACCACATACAACCTAATTACAGTTAGTTTTATGGTCATCCTATTATGCCACCATTGCAAAAGTAAAGTGAAATAAGGAACATAGGTAGAATCAAGGAAAAATTAGAGGTGTGTTTGAACCTCGAGTCTAGGAAGGCTGCACAACAGCCCTTGTGGGCATAGAGGAAGAGCCACGGTGGTGGTTGAAGTAGCCAGAATTGCCACCATGATGCTCCCAATCATAGGTGGAACTAGAGTAGCGGTAGTTGAAGGAGGAATATTGCCATCACTAGAACTTCTATTATTTTTGGCCATGGATATTGGGAGAAAAGATCCATGGAAAAGAAAAATTAGGGTTCGGCTAGAGAAGGATGGAGGCAAAGAAAGTAGTAATTTTGGACTATTTTTTGTATTTATAGCTAAGGGGTGCCCGTTCAATGAATGTCATATAGCAAGATTCAGATCCCAAGGAAAAGCCCGCACCCTTTTGAATTTAGGCATGAATCGTTGTGGCACATGTCAAGATCTCATGCTTTATTGCCAAAGGGCCAACCATCAACACGAATAATGAGGATGTCATTTCAGGAACCCATGAGGGCATGATTAAGAAATGGTTATAAGCATTAAAAGAAGATGACTGCTCACCTCCCAAAGATCCACAAAGTTTGCCGATGAGAAACAATTTGCTCTTTGTAGGTAACCCCGAACTCCAAATCCTGGTACTTCGGTGTTTAGGCTTGGAGGGCATTAATGATATACCAAAGTAAATCAGTTGAGCTAACAAGCTGGTAAGAACCAAAACCTGGATTGAGCCTTGAATCTATGAGAAGCTCTTAGAACTGAGCTGTGAGAAGCTAGATTTCTCTATACATTGAGCTGTATGAACCTCAATGTCTTTGGCTGGTAAGAAGTCATGTTGTGGCTGCAACATGGTTCCTCTAAGTTTGAATACCTTGGTATTCAAATGATAAGGAATGTGTAACTATAGAAACTAATCTCCATATTTAAATATATAAATAAATCTTGAGAGATCCAAGATTGAAGACCACCCGTTATGAGAAGTCTGGTGAAGATCATAGTATAGAGATTGCAGGATTTAGATACCTTTGTACCTTATAAATGGCACAGTCTCCAAAGAGATAAAGGCAAATGACATTTTCTCTTGCCCATTATATTTTGAGTGATGGCTATTGACTTAGGCTTCAGAGTGACCATTGTTGGAGAGCTCTTGGTGGTCTTGCTCATGGTATCCTCTTGTTGCAGGTTGGTGGGAAGAAGGCCTACTGGATCAAGATTTCAGTGAGCTTTTTAGACTAATGCCAGTGGCGAACTAGGCTCCATCAACAAATCACATAAAATATTTAATGGCAAGATCTATTCTCACTAGAAGGCTATTAAAATGGACCCTACTCCTCCTATGTATAATATCAAGTTCACTTTCCAAAGACAATTAAAGAACAAGCTCTCCCCAATTTTCTTACAACTCATATGATACTAGATGACTCTCCAGTATGTTGTGAGCTTTTTCAATTAACAAATCATTTTGTCAGGAAAGGAGAACCTTATTGGAAATTGCACTTTGATCCATAAAATCAAGAATCAGACCAAAGCTTTCACAAATTAAAGTGGGCATTGGACACATATTTGTTATTGTAAAAAGGGCATTTTATGATATTCCTACTCTCTCTCAAAATGATTTACAAATAATGAAGCAGAATATGAAGCCCTAATTACAGGTATGGGAATGACCCTTAATATGGAAATCTCACACCTACAAAACTTTGGTGATTTATAGTTGATCATCAACCAATTAGAATGTGGATTCAAAATTCATAAATTTGAGCTACTCAAATGCTATGATAAAGCTAGAGAACTCATGGGAAAAATCTCATATGATCAAAACTAAAGTTTCTCGATTTGTTAATACAAAAGCTGATTCCTTAGTTAAGTTAGGTAAGGCATTAGCTAACCCTAATCAAGTATAAATTCTAATTATAATCTGTATAAGATAGGTGATAAGTTCAGTCTTTAGCATCAAAGGCTAGAAGGTTGAATCTAAAGTAGTGGAGGAGATTAGATTGGAGAATACCATCCATTGATTATCTAAAGAATGGTGAACTCCCAAGAACAAATCAGCCTAAGTGCAACCTAGAGTGCAACTCATGAAGATGGTTGTATGCTTTCTACTCATTAATAACACCCTTTACAAGAAATCTTTTGATCAACTACTCCTATGTTGCAATTCAAATGAAAAGGCAAAGGAAGTTATGTAAAAGGTACACTCAGGGGTAGATGAAGCTCATCAATCAAGCCCTAAAATGATAATGAAAATCAAGGGTATTGCCTATTACTAGCTTATAATGGTAAGAGGCTACATCCAATATACAAAGAAGTGTCACCTATATCAAATTCATAGTAACCTCATTTATCAACACCAAATCCTCTCCTTCGAATAGTATCATCATAGCTATTTAAGGTGTGGGGGATGGATGTTATAGGCCCAATTAAGCCATGTTCTTCCATAGTTCACCACTTCACATTGACAGTGACCAATTATAACTCTCGGTGAGCTGAAGTAATCCCTCTAAAAGAGGTAAAAGTTGACACTATCATATGCTTCTTATAGGAACACATTCTATACCGATTTGGTGTTTCTCAAAGGATTATTTCTAATAATGGATTATCCTTTAAAAGCTCCAAAGTAGAATGATTCACACATCATCATAAAATAAATTGAGATGTTTATCCATCTATAATACAAGGGCAAATGGCCTTTCTATAGTGTTTAACAAAGCTCTTTCAAAGATACTAAAGAAAAGGGTTGCCAAAAATAAAAGTTATTGACATTAAAAACTTTCAGAGGTGATATCGGGCTATCACACCACATATCAAACTCTTACCTAGTCAACACCATTATAGCTAGTGTTTGGAATTGAGCTAATCTTCCTATTGGAGGTACAAATACCCTCTCTAAGGATCACCTTGCAAAAATAAATCATAAAGGAAGATAATGTTTGTCATTGCCTAGATGAGCTGGATTTCTTGGACGATGCAAGGCTTACTACTCAATGATATCTAAAAATGTATCGAGTATAAATGTTTAAGGCCTACAATAAAATGGCCTGGTTTAGAACTTTCCAAAAAGGGGAGATGGTCTTAGAATTGGAAACACCCATAACCCCAAATTGGAACAAGAAGTGCAAATTTGTGTTGCCTTTCATAGTTTTGATGATGAATAAATCTTGTATTTGATCATATATTGAGCATGTGTAGCTATTAGTGAAACCAAGCTCAAAATGAAGATCAAGGCCATTTGGAAGCATCAAGTGTAGATGGACTTGAGGAGAGCCTTGAAGATGAGATGTGATGGTGACGAGACTTGATGATCATGCAATGGCTTGAAAAAAACCCAAGGGATCAAGTCATCTCACTAAGTTTAGAATTTTTATTTATTTTAGTTGAGTTAAATATTTGATTTTGAGATTATTTTTTTAGAGCATTTGTCACTATGAGGAATTGGATGATTGGTTGAGGAATCAAATGGTTGACAAAAACTTTTAGCTAGTTCTAGTTCACCATAATCAGATGACTGGTTGAGGAACTAGATGATTGGTAGAATTAATCTGTCAGTTCTAGTAGACTAGAACCAGTACGAAAAGGGTATCATTTTAGGTCCATTTAAACCAGATGATTAGTTTGGGAACTGGATGTCTGATGGAGGGGTTTCTTTTCCTAATTTATCAAAACCAGATGAGTGATTGGGGTACCAATTGCTTGACATAGAACTTGTGGTTTCTTGGTTTACCAGAACCAATTGACTAGTGAGGGGAACAAGTTGATGGGTGATTTTTTTGTGGAGCTTTGCCAGTTCCATCTCTATAATTCCCAACCTAAACTAGATGACTAATTGAGGAATTGGTCAACCAATAGAGGTCACACTGGTCTTGCTCATCAGAGCTGATTGACTAATTAAGGAACTGATCAACTAATAGAGATTATATTAGTCTTGCTCGTCAAAATTGGTCTATCAATTCACTAAGTAGTAGTAGTATAATTTAATAGTAATATAGTAGTAGTAGTAGCACTAGTAATTACAGTAGTAGTAGTAGGTTGGAGGATACTACTACTATACTAGTAGTATAAATGTGTTTTCTCACCTTTCTTTGTTCCAAATTAAAAAAAAAGTCATCTCTTCTTTTGATATCTCCTCAATCGTTTTCTTTGAAATAAAAACCCCAAAGAAGAAGAAGCAAGTAGCAGTAGTGGTAGTAGTAGTAATAGCATTTCCTCACGATTTTCTTCGAAACCACAGAAGTAGTATCACTAGTAGTAGCAGTTGCCATAGTAGTAGCAATTATTGTAGTAGCAGTAGTAGTAGTAGGTGCAGTAGTAGTAATAATAGTAGTGGTAGTAGTAGCAGTAGTAACAGTAGTAGTAGTGGTAGTAGTAGTAGTAGTAGTAGTATTAGTAGTAGTAGCAGTAGCAAAAGTAGTAGTTTTAGTATAACACTATTAATAGTAATATAGTAGTACTAGTAGGATAGTATTGTTATAGTAGTATAGTGATAGTAGTTATAGTAATAATAATACTGTGCTACAATAGTATTAGTTGTATAGAAATATTAATGGTATTGTTATACATGAAGTTATCATCTACATCTTATTGATAATGAAAAAATTTCAAACCAAACACAGTGATCGCCTATGCCTTATTAGATATGAAAATACTTCAAACTACAACAACTACTACTACTTCTACTCCTACCACTGCAACTATTACTACTACAACTACTACTACTATCAAGTATAACATCTCCTCAATCTAACCAAACCACAAAGTGGTGCTAATAGAGAACTCCTCAAATCGGTCACTTAGGGCATTTAGTCTTCATTTTCTCTTCATTTTTTTGGCATACAAATAGCATCTAACTTCTCGGTAATACTTGATAAAGAACTAGCGATGACTGGAGAAAAGGAATGGTACTTCTACTTCCCTCGGGACTGGAAGTATAGTAGTAGGATTAGTAGTAGTAGTTGTTGTAGCAATTGTTATAGTAGTTGTAGTAGTAGTAGCAATAGCAGCCGTAGTAGTAGTAGCAGTCATAGTAGTAGGAGTAGCAGTAGTGACAGTAGCATAAGTATCAAGGATATGAACCACGGCCTCAAGGTAGTAGTTGTAGTAGTAATAGTTGTTGTTGTCGCAGCGGCTGCAATTGCATCGATTAGAATAGATTGGGCCAATTACTATGGTGAATTATCCAATCTATCTACTAGGATTTTAACAAATATGCTGCAAGATAGGAAGGCTGAAAATGACTTAATTTCTGTAGTAGTAGTAGTAGTAGTAGTAGTAGTAGTATTGCTATTATAGAATTATTAGCATCTTACTAATAAGAAAACAAATGTAACCTACTTCGAATCTCTATGGTAATCGTCTCATAGCTTCTCACCACTATATAAACCTTCACGATGATCGTTTCTTGACTCTCTTCACTTTTAGACAAGTTCTCGATCCAAGAAGATTTAGGGTTTGAACCTTAATGGACTTGGGTGCAAGTTCAAGATGATTTGATTAAACTTGGTTATGGTTTAGGTTTGACCTAAGTTTAGTTCAGGTTAACTTGGTTTAAGTTTAGGCATGACCTGGTTCTAGTTTAGGTGTAACCTAGTAGCAGTAGTATTGTAGTAGTATTAGTATAGTAGTAGTAGTAGTAGTTGTTGTTATAGCAATAGTTGTAGTATAGCAATAGTAGTTAGTGCTACTATAGTAGTAAATTGCAAGAAGTTGCCACAGTAGTAGTAGTAGTAGTAGTAATAGTTGTAGTAATAAGAGTAGTAGTATTAGTAGTATTAGTAGTAGCAGCAGTTGGAGTAGTAATAGTAGTCATAGTAGTAGTAGGAGTAATAGGAGTAGCTGTAGAAGTAGTGGTAGTAATAGCAACAGCAGTAGTAGAAGCATTTGTGATTGCCGTGTTTATTTCTTATGGTTTTGGTTGGTATGCCCAACAGGATTGGAGGATCTGGCATGGATATCAGGAGCAAAGCAAGAGTTAGGCTTCTTTACCATCTGTCGATTAAAACTCCAATCCAAGTCGAAACTCTCACTGTTGCTGCTGCTACTACTACTACTACTACTACTTCTATGGTTGGAGTAGTAGCAGTAGTAGTTGTTATAGTGGCATTAGTCTTTTGATAGTGAATTTCTCACTCCTTCTGCGATAGCATTGTAGTAGTAGCATACTCGCATAGTACCAAAAGTTGTAGTAGTAGCAGTCGGAGTAGTCGTAATAGTAGTAGTAGTAGTTGTTGTAGTTGTTGTTGTTATTGTTGTAGTAGGAGTAGTAGTAGTAGCAGAAGGTGTAGGAGTAGGGCTACTATTGCTTCTGCTACAACGACTACTTGTCCAACTACTACTTCTATCGCTACTACTGCTATTACTACTGCTACAATGGCTACTGCTAGTAGTAGCTATAGTAGCAGCAGCAGCAGCAGCAGCAGTAGTAGTCATGGTAGTAGAAGTAGGAGTAGTAGTAGTAGCAGCGGCAGTTGTTGTTGTAGTAGTTATTGTAGTAATACTAGTAGTTGCAGTATAATAATAATAGTATAGTAGTAATATACTAGTAATACAGTGCTGGTAGTATTATAAAAGTAATTGTAGTAATAATATAGTCATAGGAAGGCTAGCTAAGTTTGAGCCCAATGGCTGGCGACGATATTCTCCTCCTTCACCCCTTCCCTCACTATTACTACTACTGCTTCTATTATTGCTACTGATAAAATAAAAAATTAAGAAGATAAAGAACTTCAACCCAAGAAAGAGGAACTAAAACATTCAGCCATGTCTATCAATTGAGGCATCTGTATCTAAAAATATTTTTGAAGAGAATCCCGGCTAATCTGCAGACTCTCAAACTGTGGAAGAGAAGTGTTAAATTTGTCCAAAAACTCTCTAGAGAGAATTTTTCCTTACTTCTTTGACTTCTACTACAACTATTGCTATTGACTTGTCAAGGGCTTATTAACTCATTGCCCCTTGCATCACCTTCTTGGAGAACCTCTTATCCACTACTACTTCTACTAGTACTATTACTGTCATGTCTACTGGCTAATGCTAAAGCTTATTCAACCCTGGTGTCAAGTCAATCTAAAAATCCAAAATCAAGCTTATTTGAATATCCGCTAAAGAAACATCCTAAATATAAAGTCTTGAAAAGGGTTATGCCAACCAATAAAATAAAAGGGTTCATTTACTACTACTACTACTACTACTACTACTACAACTACTGCTGCTACTATTATAACTGCTACAGCTGCTGCTACTACTACTAGTGCTACTGCTAAGACTTAGGCCTGAACTACATTTGAAGGACTATGTTTGGTCCTTGTTTTACAAATGTTTGGACCAGCCAGAAGCCCTGTCTGGTACGATTGATTGTTTAGACATAGACAGGCCCTTAGTCTAGTTTCTAGGTTGAGGGCGGCAAACTTTCCAAAGCTTTGATATAAATCTTGTAGGCAAAATACATTTAGACTTTCTTCTAGATATGCGGTCCAGTAGAACAAAAAATAAAACCTAACATCATAGTCTTAGGTTACCATATGAAAGTGGACCAACCTTCATCAAGCAATTCAACAACAAATGCTCAACCTATTAGATTTCATGTAGTCCCAATCCTAGATCTTGTGGAAGGATGCGCTTTACAAACTTTAGAATAATTATGCATACAAGGCATGGATGAAAATGTCTAGTGTATCCAACCAGCTACTAAGATTGCTATTGGTAATTCTGCTTCTATTACTACTATTGCTGTGATCTTAGCGGTTGTGCAAAATTATTAAAAATTTCTAAAAAATTTTAAAATTCAGGTGCCAGGCAACCTTATTTTCTCATCCCATTTGGTGGCACACTTGTTGATGCATCTCTGATTAATGTCTCTCATTATATTTCATATTTTTCATTTTGTCCCACGGAAAGGCCCCGAATGGTGCCAAAGTCCAACCGAAAGGCCCCGAATTGTGCCAAAGTCCCACAGAAAGTCCCCAATCGGTGCAACAATAAAAGTACTACAACTACCAGCATCACCAGGGTTTTGTTATCATTGTTGCTCATAGTAAAATACGAGCAACAATGAAAACAAAGTTTGCTGTTACACCTCAAAATGCAGCATTTAATTCCAATTCTGAAACATCTCTAGGAATTACTGTTAACAAAATTCAATTTTCATGCTTTGTGGTGACTCCACAATGGATTAAGCTTCCACTAATCTCCAGTCCTAAGCAGTCATTTAGTTGGTGTAGTAGGAGCCGCAGTAGCTGCAGTAGCAGGAGCAGCAGAAGTAGTAGTTGTTGTTGTTGTAGTAGCAATAGGTGTAGTAGTAGCAGTAGTTGCAAGAGAAGCAAGAGTAGAATTAAATACCAATGAATTGTGATCGAAACTTAGGCCTCATAAAATGGACTTAATTTGCCATGTGAAAAACTACTACTGCTACCACTACTACTAGTACTACTACTACTACTACTGCCATTGCTACTGCTGCTACTTCTGCTACTACTACTGCCACTACATCTCCTACTACTTCTACTATTTCTACTTGCAACAGTTGTTTCTCCTAGTAGAAGCAATAGCATGGATAAGCATGATGTTTCATTTGGTGCTCCTATAGGTACTACTACTACTACTGCTATTATAACTACAATGACTACTACTACTGCTGCTACTACAACTACTATTACAACTAATACTAAGCAATTCTAATTGAGGCCTAGCTAGCATGTGTGTGGTATATGGCCTCATCCACTAGATCATATGTGGAGTTGTGCACATCATATTTGCTCCAAGCTTGATATCAAAGAGGATATCAGTCCATATCCATATATAGGTCGAGCTTGCCAAATCTTCAATAGTAGTGCTACTAGTAGTAGCAGCTGTAGTAATAGTAGTAAGAGTAGTAGTAGTAGTAGTAGTAGTAATAGCAGTAATAGCAAGTTTGTTACTTGAAATGAGCTAGGCTGGTAGGTTAAGAATGTAGAAAAAAGCATCCAAAAGACTTAGAAGTTGATGGCCTGACATAGAATCCACAAGTTGATCTGTCTTAAGCAAAGGATAACTGCCCTTCAGGTAAGTTTTACTCAAGTTGCAAACACAAAACCATAACTTTGGAATTCGCTACTATACCTGCAGTAGTAGTAGTAGTTGTAGCGATATTAGTACAAGTTGTAGTAGCAGCAATCATAGTAGTAGCAGAAGCAATAGTAACCGAATAGTAGTAGTAAGCATCAATACGTTTAAAGCTATCATCCTCCTACAACTACTCCTACCTCTAAGAATATGAAAATTCAGTTTTCTCAGTGAGCAAAAAATTCTCAAGCCTTTATATAATCATTAGAGAAAAAATAGCCATTTGGGAAGGTTTGAATCAAAATCAAGTTCTGAATACTGAATTGAATCCAAACCAGATTAAACCAAACTCAAGCATGAACCAAAACTAGTTTAAATAGAACTAAATAGGTTTAAACTGAGTCCTATTGGGTGTGCTACAAAAGCCTCTTGTTGCAAAAACTCAAGACCCTAAACCTATGGTACAAGGATCCACGGCCTGCTCATGGCTTCCACAGGGTGCCCGGGCTAAGCAAGTACTACTTTTGACTTTCTATAGCAGCAAAGAGTTGACATTCGGCTTTTATCTATGCTTTTCAAAAACTTTCTTCGACTGTTAGGAGGATATTGGGATCCCAAAATTTAGAGAGATGAAAAAATATTAGAGGGACTTCTCCTACTGGTGTGGTGAGTGCCAGCATGAGAAGAAGGAAAGGTATAGGCAGTCAGTTGCTACCACCAAGCTGGTAAAATCCCTTCCCATGCTTTGTTGAGCATCCTGAACGAGCAAGAGTAGTAGTAGAAGTAGTTGTCGACCTTGGATAGCTCGATCGCCATCTCAGAAGCTAGTAGATTTGAAGAAGAAGAAAAAGAAGAAGAAGAAGTGGTGAGTGATAGAGCCCAAGGGCTACTACTGCTACTAATATTACTTCTACTACTTCTGTTACTACTACTGCTGCTGCTTCTACTATTACTACTACAACAACAACAACAACAACTATGACTCCTACTGCTATGATTACTACTACTACTATAGTTGCTGTTGTCCTACTACTACTACTGTTGTTGTTGTTGCTGCTGCTATAGCTATAGCTGCTTATTGAATTTCCCCCATTTGTAATAATAGTAGTAGTAGTAGTCGCAGGGCCTATTTGGTTGAGGGTTAAAGTGTAGTCCTGTTATTATTATTATTACTACTACTATTGCTACTGCTGTTTCTACTAGAATTTTTGCTACTACTGTTATTACTAGTACATCAGCTACTACTACAACTGCTATTACTACTATTAATACTACCATTACTAATACTACTTCATATCTTTTCTTGTAGCTCGGGGGGATAGGTTCAGAAGCAATAGTCATAGTAGAAGTAGTCATATTAGTAGTCATGGATCTTGATACAGATCAACATCCAAGAGTGAGAGCAACTAAGATAACAAGGGAAAGAGAAAGATGAAGCTCAAAAGAGGGTTATGAAATTAATAGAGATGATCATTACTAAGATAACAAGTTACTAGAATTTTACATTCTCACTACTTATAGCCTCTGAAAAATTTAATGGATCATCATTTTCTATGATTAATGACATAGGTATCTCATCTAAATTATCTGAACTCTAAATATCATACTCTAGTTTTCGTCTGAGTCTATTGCAAGAGGATCTTATTGTCGCTACTTTTTCTCCGACTACTACTACTATGTTAAAATATTTATTAAAAAATTATGTGATTTAGCATGGCAGACTCAGACCAATTATAAGTTGTAAATGAAAAGCTGGCCAAGCATTTCTCCTACATGTTCCATGATTGTGCTCATTGACTAAATGCTTGGAACTTCATCTTTTGCAGCTACTATTAATAATACTACCAATATTACACCACTATTATGCTACAACAATAACCACCATCGCTACAACTATTTCACATTAACCCCCTACTTCTTCTCTCTATGTGCATAACAATTGCAGGCAAGCTTACAAGCCCCTAGATTAGTCCAAAATCCCTAGTATATTAAACCAATCTTTCAACCCTTTTCAGTATAACTGTAGTAGTGTAATAGTTTTAGTGGTAGTAGTATCAAAGTAACAATAGTACTAGTCGAATAGTAATAATATAGTAGTGATAATATAGTAGTATTAGTTGATCTCGATCTCGACTGGGCTCTATGGACATTGCAAGGGAGCTACTACTTCAGGCAGGGCAATTCTGGGGGAGACGAGGCTTACTCTGTGTTGGCCTATGACTGGATCGGTCTCAGGAATGAAACTTGCAACAAATCGCTCACTTCTGTTTGCTGAAGTTCCCCATTGTGTGTTAGATGTACTCACAAAAATAATACTAGAGCAGATGTGGCAGAAGCCATGTTACGAGATATTGACTCTGACTATGAGTTTGAAATTAAGTGTTAACTATTTGTTAGTTAGAATTTATTGAAGTTAGACTTTATTGAGCTAGTTAGGACATTCAGCTTTTCAATTTAGTCTCAACTAGATGGAAAACTAAGATTTCAAAACAAAATTATCTTTGGACTCACTGAGGTAGAAACTCATGCAATGATCATTGCTGTATGCTATCTCTTCGGATGTACCTTCTTTTTTGGTTATTATATATTTGAGCTATGGATAAAGCCATCAACAATGAATGTCTTGTTAGCTGTAGTATTAGTAGCCATAGTAGCAGCAGTAGTAGGAGTAGTAGAAGTAGAAATAGAAGTAGTAGCTGTAGTGGTGGTAGTAGTAGTAGTAGTAGCAGTAATATTAGTAGTCAAAGAAGTAGTGGAAGTCGTAGTAGTACGACTACTGCGACTAGTACCATGACTATTATTATTGCAGCTACTCCAACTGCTTGTACTGCTCCTGCTAGTACTGCTGCTGCTGCTGCTACACCTACTGTTGCTGCTACTCTGCTACTATTACTACTACTACTTGTACTACTATTACTACTACTACTGCTACTACTATGAGTACTACTGCTCCCATTATTACCACTATTAGTAGTAATAGCTGCAGCTGTAATAGTAGCAGAAGTTTTAGTAGGTGTCGTAGTTGTAGTTGTAGTAGTAGTTGTACTAGTAGGAGTTGGAGTAGCAACAGCAGCAATAGGAGTTCTGCAACAACTACTGCTATTATTAATACTACTACTACTTTTGCTATTGCTGTTACTACTACTTCTACAAGTATTACCGATGCTGCTCTAACTACTACTACTACCACAAATGCATCTACTGCTACTGCTACTACTACTTTTGCTACTACTGTTACTACTAGTACTACTACTATAACAACTACTACCACTACCTGTAGCACTAGTAGTAGTAGTAGTAGCTGCTACTACTACTACAATTACAACTACTGCAGTAGGAGTTGAAGTAGTAGGAGTAGAGTAGTAGCACTACACCTACTACTACTACTACTGTAGAGAAGATATTCAAAATTATTTTTTCACTGTTATCTTCTAGTGGCAGCAGCAGGAGTAGTAGTATTAGTTGTTGTGCTAGTAGTAGTAGTACTTGTAGTAGTAGTTGCAGTAGCAGTGGGGGCAATTTGTTTGAGGTGATTTTTCCTTTCTGATTAACCTCTTGATCATTCCTCAATATTGTTATTACAGACATGATGGAACTTATAATATTTTGATTCATCAACCTTATGGTAATATTGGTAGGTCTCAATGGCCTTTGAAGGAGTTAAAATACTACTACTTCTTCAAGTGTTCCTCTTACTACTACTGACTACTGCTACTGCTACAACTAATACCACTACTACTACTACTACAACTGCTACTAATGCTATTATTGCTAATGCTACTACTGCTACAACAACTACTACTACAGCTGAACTACTATTACTGCTGCTACTATTGATATTAGCAGAAGTGGTAGGAGGAGTAGTAGTAGTAGCAGCAGCCGCAGTAATAGTAGTAATAGTTGTAGTAGTAGTAGTAGTAGTAGTAATAGTAGTAGTAGTAGTAGTTGTTATTGTTAACTACTTCTACTACTACAACTATTGCTACTGCTATTCTAACTTCTTTGTTTCTATAAACTCCTACCACCATGGAAGGCATTTTATCTACAATAAATTTGAAAGATGTAATCATTTTGGCAAAAGGATGAGCTTGACCAAGATAAGGGTGAGGCAATGACCATGCAGTAATAGTAGTAGTAGTAGTAGTAGTAGTAGTAGTAGTAGTAGTCATTGTAGTAATAGGAGCAGTAGTAGTAATAGTACTAGTTGTAGTAATAGGAGGAGGAGGAGGAGTAGTAGCACTAGTACTAGTGGTAGTAGCAGTAGTAGAAGTAGTAGTAGGCGGTGACGGTGCATCAAGTAGAGTAGGTAGTAGTGGCACGTGAGCCATAGGGAAGAGACCTATTTGGCACATCCCTCAGGCTAGGACATGGTTCAGGACTCCTACAATTAGTACTCCTACTACTACTACTACTACTACCACTAAACTACTACTACATCTCAAAAGTGGTGGAGAAGAGGAGATACCATTATGAGCTTAACTACAAAGATATAGTCTTCTTTCCCAAGGACTTAGAAGGAATGTTTACTCTCTTGATTCCATAATTCCAAATTTGGAATTGATCCAAATAACGAAGGGAATGGGCTTGGCAGATTCAGCGGGGACTATTTCAGCTACTACTACTTTTACTACAACTGCCACCACCTTCATTCTCTTCTATTTGACTACTAGATAATATAATTAGTAGTTGTAGCAGCAGCAGTAGTAGTAGTAACAATAAGAGTAGAAGAAATAGAAGCCCCCACTGCTTGCCCGCTCACCATTGCCACTGGCTCGTTCAGGTGAGCCGCTACGTCTACCATGATGTTGTCCGACTGGAGGATCTAGAGAAGCTCATTGATTGCTCCAATGTGCAGGTGCTATGAGTAGTGGTGGTAGTAGTAACAGTAATAGTAGCAGTAATAGTAATAGTAGTATAGTTGTAGTAGTCTTGGTTGTAGTATAATAGTATTAGTAGTGATAGAATGATAGTGTATAGTACTATTAGTAGTAGTTGTAGTACAGAAGTTACTTAAAACCGAAATTGCCATGATAATACGATTGAATTGAGTCTCATGTTAGTCTCTCTTTAAAAAAAATCAAAAAATAAGATAAAAACCCATTAGTATGGATCACACGGTGAAAGTGGTCGAATAATAGAGTTCTTGATTAAGAGTGTTATAGTAGTAATAGAAGTAGTAGTTGCAGTAGTAGTAGCAGCAGAGGTAGTTGGAGATGGTAGTGTCCTATGTGCTTCTATACCTCAGCTAGGTACTAGACCATGGTTAATAGTATAGCAACAGTAATACTATTATACTATGACCCAAGAAGTGCCTCTGGAGATTGGGGGTTTGCCATTTTGAGTGAGTTCGGCAGAGGTGGAGAGCTAGGGGCGTAGGAGAAGGGCCTCGAGAGCAAGAGGTGACATCATGTATGGGGGTTGGTTGCACTACTATTGCTACTACTACTACTACAACTGCTACTACTACTATTACTACTACTACTATGATTACTACTACAACAACTACTACTACTGATGCTACTGCTACTACAACAACAACATAAACATGCAAGACAACTTCTTTCCCTAAGTTATGGTTTTCCAAGTGTCACTTAAATCCTTTTGATTTTCCTTAGAATAGTATGCTAGTTCTCCACAAAATTTTACAACCCAAACGAAGTTATCACCCACGCCTTATCAGCTAATGAAAATACTTCAACCTAAACAAAGTTATTGCCAATGCATTATTGATTAATGAAAATACTGAGTTTTAATTCATTTATTTGATTAATTTAGGCCTATTTGAGTCAATTTAGTTCTATTTATTTATTCTAGTTAAGTTTATGTAATTGAGTCACTTGAATTTAATTAATTTGTGTTAATCAATTTGGCTCGAAACTACTGCTACTACTACTACTACTGCTCCTGCTACTACTACTACTACTACTACTACTACAGCTACCAATACTTTGACTCTTGATGACAATGAACCATGATTCTATGATGAAGCTAAAGGCATCAAAGAATGGGAGGAGATCATGAATGAAGAAAGTACTAATCAAGAATGAGACTTGGGTACTTGTTTTGAAAACCAAGGATGTGCAGCCCATTTCTTGAGAAGCCACACCTTGTATCCTTTTCTAACATCAGTATTTATGAGTTACATATTTGAGATTTCAGATAGTTCTCTATTATTCCATTCATTATGGTGTTGGTCTCTTAGATTCTTTTTGGGTGTTTAGGACCACTTCTTTGCAATTTGAAATTCCTTTGGAATCAATCACCTTCACAAAAGATGACTTGCTACCTAGAATAATAGACCATAATAGACTATTGTATGTCACAAGGAATAACAATGGAAGACTGTCAATATGTGATGGGATTATTGAGGTTAAAGGCGTGCCATTGGAGCCCTGTGGATAGAGGTGGCAGTATTTGTTACCAATACCAGTGGAAAACACACCAATTTGGTTGTATTATCAAACCGATATGATAGGACTCGAATCTATCACACTTCGAACCCGAATATGTAGGTTCATACATCTACAACTACTACTCCTCCAACTCCTACTGCTACAACAATGCTACTACTACTTCTTCTACTACTACTGTGTCTACTTCTGTTGCTGTTAGTACTATAACCACTACTATTGCTACTACTACTATAGGACACTCACCTTCCAAGCCTTCTTTAGATCATGTGGCTTTTTGTAAGATGGCGGACCTTGCTCTTTGGGGAAGCCTAACTAAGGCCACCACTCCTCATTCCGCTATTGCTACTATGATTGCTACTACTACAACAACTACTACTACTGCTACTGCTGCTTCTACGGCTACTACTACTACTACTACTCGTACTACCACTACTTTGATACAACTACTAGTCATATTGCGGCTTGTACTACCACTTCTACTACTACTGCTGCTACAATACTACTTTTACTACTACTGCAATTATTGCTATAACTATAGCTGATGCTACTGCTAATACTGCTACTTCTGCTACTACTGCTACTACTACTACTACTACAATAACTAATACTGCACTATTATACTATTACGAAAATACTATCGCAACTAGTACATAACCAATAAACTGATACTATTACTACTACAATTATTATTTTAGTATATTATAATACTATTACTACGACTATTATTGCTACTACTATTGGCTTGAAGACGATCAGATATCATCTTAGTCTCCTTGAAAGAGTCAGCAAACATGCATGTTTTAACTAGTATGACAAAGAATGCATCTATATACATTTCCCAGCAAGCAACCATGATCGCCAATAAGGGGAAGAGAGAGGGATCACAATAATCATGGTAGAAAATTTCTCCACATGCATGCACAGGCTATTTCAAGCTGTTGGCAAACCACCCATGGGCTGCTCATGGCATCCACGTGGGTACCAGGGTTGTTTATGGCCGTTGGAGGACCACCCACTACATCTCACTACTACTACTACTACTACTCGTATTACTACACTACTACTAGTACTACTACCAGTACGATTACTAGTACTACTACTATTACTACTACTGCTGCTACTACTACTATTGCTACTATTACTGTTACTACCACTACTGCTATAATGCTACTATTATAGTAGCAGTATAGAAGCAACAGTAATAGCATAGTAGTAGTACAGTAGTAGTATAGTAGTATAGTATAGTATATAGTAAAATAGTACTGTATTGTTGAAAAATCTTAGTTCAATAGATAGGCCCCTGAATTCTTTGAAGTTTCACATAAGCCCCTAGAATAAAAAATTTTTTGCACATAACTCTCTCTATTGTATGATATCCTCTTGTTTCAACATCAAGACAAACCAAACTTTTGCAATCTATTTTTTCTTGTTCCACACAAATCTTGAACCTTTGTGCTGTTGTCAGTGGTGATCTTACATATTTAACTACAGTCCGAATTCTAGTAATACAGTCATTTGAAGGGGTGGGCTTCCTAAGTTGGCTAAAAATAAGGCCGCACCTTACTCCGTTGAAACTAGGTCGAATCTGGCTGAAACTTGGCTGAATCCAATTGCTTCTCCTGGTGAGGCTAGCTTGAGCACACAACTACTACTACTCTTACTACTACTACTACTGCTTATACTACCTTCATAGTAGACATGTGAAAGAGAGCGAAGTCAAGATGGAAGTCCATGGAGTTGGCCGTTAGTTGGCTTAGATTTGAAGTGTAGTGAATCTATTCACTTCTTCTTGTCTTGCACCTTAAATTTCCTTACTATTGAAGTGACAAGGTGAAGATCGGCTTGGTTGTAAACCTCTGACAATAAATATGGTAGAGCATGTTGCCATTTATGGTAGGGGCATTTTTGTTTGAAAGGAAGTTTACATATGAGTGGTTATATCTAGTTATTCAAATCCCAGGCTATATGTAAATATGATGACTTATGAAAATTGAGAATATTTAAATTTATGAGAAAATTTGTTAGTAAATCGGAAAAAAGTGGTGCACCAATTTTTACCGTCACCCAATCCCTTCAGCCGCAGTAGTAGTAAGATTTGGGGTAATAGTAGAGTAGTAGTAGGAGTACTACTAGTAGCAATAGTAGGACTAGTAGTAGTAGTAGTGGTAGTAGTGGTAGTTGTAGTGGAAGTACAAGTAAAAGTAGTAGTACTAGTAGTATCAGTAGTGGTAGTAGCCACAATAGTAGTAGTGGTAGTACCAGGAGTAGTAGTAGTAGTAATAGTAGTAGAGTGGCCGTAATAGCAGTTGTTGGAGTAGCAGCAGTAGTAGTAGTAGTAGTAGTGGTAGCTGTTGCTACTACTAGTGCTACTACTACTATTACTACTACAATAGCTTAGTGCCTTGGACTAATTTCTAGTCTTATTTCAGGCTAGAACATGGGTTTCATATCCTCTTTAGGATAGTAGCAGTAGTCATAGTAGCCATAATAGAAGTAGTAATTGTTCCAGTAGTGGTAGTAGCATTAGTAGAAGCAGTAGTAGTAGTAGCAGCAAAATAGTAGTTGTAGATGTAGCAGTAATATCCAAGGAAATACTCCTCGGTGTTAGACAATGGAGCATATCAACCCTACAGTTGGTGTACTAGCTTGTAGGCTTACAAAACATCTATTTAGACTAAGACAACCCACAAACTCCCTTAACATCTATTAGAACTATCTACAAAAATATCTACTGATTCACCATGATCAAGAAAAGTTGGACACCTTTGAATATTGCAGATATCATAAGGACAGTGGCCACAACATGGAGGAGTGTGGGAACCTGAAGTTTAACTATTGCTACTACTACTACTACAGTTACAGCTACCACAACTACTACTGCTACTACTACAACAACTAGAAACTTTCTTTATCTTGAGGCCATTAGTTCACAAATTGAGAAAATTGATTATCACACATAATGAAAGGAAGCTAGCCACTAGAATTCTACAACAACCAATAAATTGGCATAGAACATGTGGAGTTGTGTGTAGTTGTAGAAGTAGCAGGAGCATTGGTAGTAGTAGGAGTAGTAGTTGTACTAGTTCACAATCAACACTATGTAAACATTTGGAAGAATAATTTCCCTCAATTATTTGGCATGGAGCTCATGGTGAAGAGCTCCATTACAATTGGAGAATGGATGTTTCCATTTAGAGGCCCAACTAATGATTAGTACAAGCCAAGGCCACTGATCATTCTTTTAAATCATAATTAATAGGCTTGCACTTGTACAATCAGTCAGGTAGAATACATCATCCAAATATGGTTAGTTGATAACAATCCCAAGCCATTAATGAAGGTGTTAATGGCTATCATTTTTGAAATTCACTCTTATTATATTAGTACTATACTACTAATGCTACTACTTCTACTGCTACACTACTTCCACAAGACTATCATCACTGATAATATACTATTATTATTTCTACTAGTAGTATTATAGTGTTAGTATAGTAGTTGGCCGGAGGAGAGGGAGGAGGAGGATCTTTCCCTTTCCTTCATTGCTCGCTGGCGGATCAGGGCCAGATCCAGCCAAGTAGGATATCGGGCCATCGTGGCCTAATGGTGTTTTGAAGAGAAGAAAAAGGCTGCACGGGGAAGGTGTTTATTTAGAGACATAGGAAAAGGTTCAGTAACCCACTATGAATGTCATAAATTTCCTCACAAAGGCACCATCATCAAGATCCATGGTGATCCAATAGCTTGAGATAAGGATTGCCAAGAATTCAAAGAGACTTCAGTATTTGGTGGACCATTAGTATTCATAGTGATCCAATAGCTTGAGATAAGGATTGCCAAGAATTCAAAGAGACTTCAGTATTTGGTTCAATAACCCACTATGAATGTCATAAATTTCCTCACAAAGGCACCATCATCAAGATCCATGGTGATCCAATAGCTTGAGATAAGGATTGCTAAGAATTCAAAGAGACTTCAGTATTTGGTGGACCATTAGTAGCTCTTGATTTTGGAAGTGGCATATTACTTGCATTTTGCTATAGACTCTTGTTTCCAAGACTCATCTTGCTACAAGAGAGTAGACTTCATTTGCCATGTGGAGTGGACTTTAAGCTACCATAAGGAGTGAACTTAAGTTACCACTTAGAGTAGACTCGATTTACTATAAGGAGTGGACTCAATTTGCCATAAAGGGTGAACTTAATTTGCCACAAGGAGTGATTTGAAATTTAATTTGATCCACTTTAGTTTTTGGGTAAGTGCCCTATCTCATCCTCTAGGTCTCATTTTGGTTTTTTGTAGGATGATGACCAGCCAACTTCAGATTGGATTTAGGTTAGTGTTATGTATTTCTTGTATTAGTACAACTACTACTACTTCTGCGGCTACAGCTACTACTTCTACTACTATTGCTACTAGTATTGCTACTAATACTAATGCTACTACTACAACTACTACCACCACCTAGCAATTTAAAGCAATTGAGGAAATTCCAAGGTTGAATTGCATACATAAGAAGATTCATTCCGAACCTCTCTGGAAAATGCAAGCCTTTTTCTAAGTTGATAAAGAAGGATGCTCTATTCATCTCAAATCATTTAACATGGTTAACAAAAGTCCACTTCCACATGGCAAATTAAATTTGTATTTAACTGACAATTCAAGTCCACTTTCATATGGTGAGAAAAGTCCATGTTATGTGGCGGCTGCTACTACTACTACTACTGTTGCTACTACAACAACTACTACTACTGAAGATAAGAAAATATTAGTCCATGTAATGTACAAATACCTTGCTCTATGATAGGTGAAAGACCTTAGTCTACCTAACACAAAAGACCCCTTCGAAAGGAATCCTAGTCACAATAAGGAAGGGTCTGCAATTGCTACTACTACGACAACTACTACTGCGGCTACTAATACTCCTAGTACTACTACGACTAATTCTACTACTCCTGCTATAGTTGTTTTTGTAACACTACTTTGAGCTGTGTTTGTCTTTCCTTTAAAATCTTAGTGCTAAGGAAAGTCAGCTTGGGGTCTTCCTCTGAGCCTAGGTTGATCTCCATCAGTTGACTTGCCCCCCATCCTCAAGTTCTGATGGTAGTTGTACTTGACATGCTCTCTATGTGGGTAGCATATTGCTGCTCCCCCTTTCACCATTCTCGAATATAGGAAGTATGCAGCCTTTGAATGAAGGTTCCAACAAGTATATGTGGTAGAGCCTAGTGTGACTGATACAATTAGCATATTGTGAGGGTTGAAGGAGAAGTATGAGGGGCACGATTCATACATGTGTCTTATGCTCTTGATGGTATATATGGTGGCACTTATGTATTTTAAATAAGTGCCTATGGCAATGCAGATAGTCTGGGACCATCATTTGCATATCCAAAGCCATTACACAGGAAACAAGTACTTGGTTGTGCCGCTATGACTAGTGCTACTACAACTATAGTTGCTGAAGAAGCTCGTGAGTCTATCTGGGTAGTTATACTTCTCAAAAGCTGACTAAGATATGACATAGCAAGTTTTACGGCTCCTACTGTTACTACTTCTATTGCAGCAGTAGTTGTTGTAATAGCTGAAGTAGTATTAGCAGCAACAACAGTAGCAGTAAAAGTAGCATTAGTAGTAGTAGTATCAGTAGTAGTTGTTGTTGTAGTAGTATTAGTAGCAGCAGTAGTAGTAGTAACAGGGTGAGACTATCTCAAGACTCTTATTCTCCTCTTCTGCTACTACTGCTGCTGCTGCTGCTACATTGCAGTCGCTACTACTACTACTACTTCTGCTGCTCCTACATTTTGTACTGCTACACTACTACTACTGCTACTACTACAGGTACTACTACTACAACTACCAGTACTTCTACTACTGTTACTACTGCTACTATTTGTATATATTGCCATTATTATACTATTCTACTATTAGATTGCTATAACTATTCTACGACTACTATTATTACTACTACTACTATAATACAACTATATTACTAATATTACATACTGCTATTATTGCTACTCCAACTAATACTACAACTACTGTTGCTACTACTGCTACAACTAGTGTTATTGCTACGGCTAGTACTAGTACTAGTACTACTATGACTACTATTACTTCTACTACTTCTGCTGCAACCACTACCACAACTACAACAATAACTACTACTAATAGTACTTCCACTACAACAACTACTACTACTCCTACTCCTACTCCTACTACTCCTACTATAGTAGTAGCAAGTGTTGTAGTAGTAGGAGAAGGATAAGTAGTAGTAGTTATTGTTGTTATTGAAGTAGTAGTTATAGCAGCAGTAATAGTAGAAGTACAGAAGTACAGTTGTTGAAGTACAGTTATAGCTAATAGTACGCCATGCACCCTGCCCAGCTGTCTTAAGGTAGTACAGAAGTTATACTAGTATAGAAGTAGTATAGTTGTAAAAGTAATTATAGTATAGTAGCAGTATAGTAGTATAATAATAACATAATACTAATAGTATAGTAGTATAATAGCAATAATAGTATAATAATAGTACTACTAGTAATAGTAGTAGTAGTAGTAGTAGCAGCAGCAGCAATAGCTTCTAGGGTTGACTAGCTTTGATGTGTGACTAACGACTTTGAGCATGTTATTGGTTAACTTTGTTTGAACAAAGTGTTGTGGCTGACCGATTAAGCGTGTTCAAGCCTAACTTAGTTTGCTTTGATTTGAAGCATTAGCTAGCTTTCAAACTCACATCTCAGCTAGCTTTTGGACATGCATTTAACTAGCGTTCAAGCTAGCACTCAGTCAATCTTTGGCCTTACACTCATCCAGCCTTTTGACTTGGATAAAGCTAGTAAATGTTGTTCTACTACCAAATACATGGAGCTATGACCAAATAATACACAGAAATAAGCATAGTAGGCATACAAAAGTGATGAGAAACCATCTTTCTCATTGTTCAGAAACCTTTGATAGCAACTACACTACATTGCAGCGCTACTACAACTACTATTGTGTCTACTGTAGCTAGTACTACTAATACTATTACTACTCCCAAGGCCTTTCTTCCTCTTGAGTCCAATGGAAAGAAGTCATTATCATCTTGATGAATGATCTGAAAGAGTTGGAGCCATTTGTTTGGTCTTTTCATGAGAGATGAGTTGCTTCAACTGCTTCTTCGGTAAGAAAAGCGATGATGATGACTCGCCATTGCTAATACTACTACTACAACTATGACTTCTACTACTACTGCTGCTGCTACTACTACTATTACTACTACTACTGAGTCAACTTGGCCTTTGTCCATTTGTTTTGGTTGAGTTAAATTTCAAGGTGATTGAGTTACTTCATGTTAAGCTATTTGATTTAAGGATCCTTAGCTATTAGAAAGTCCTAAGTCAAACCAAAGCTGCCAGGCTGCTCATGGTATTCAGACTCCAATCTCGCTATGGGTTTGCCACTCACCATAAGGGCTTTCTTATAAGTACTCCTACTGCAGCTACGACTGCCACTGCTACTACTTCTACTACTCAACTCATACTGCTGCTACTACTGCTACACTCCATCAAAAAGTTGAAAAAGCACAAGTGGGGCAGTAGTAGTAGTAGTAATAGTAGTTGTAGTTGTAGTGCTATTCCTACAACTACCACTGCTGCTTCCTTGCACTACTACTACTACTACTACAGTGACTAGCGATCGAGTCAAGCCCCGATGGAATGACCTTAAAACTTATATGCCATTAAATTATGACTCAAGTGTGGGTCTTAATTGAAGCCGAATCGCAATCAAATTCAATCAAAAATTGAAGGCTTAGAAAAAAAATTGTATTATTTCTCTTTTTTTTGGATTTATTTCTTGTGAGAAATTCTCAGTAGAATGGGATTAAACATAAACTCAATTAAAAATCTATAGTTTTCAATTTTTCTGCTATAAATTGTAAAGTTTTTGCTTTCTTTTTTCCAAAAGTAGTAGTAGTTGCAGTAGTAGCAGTAGCAGTAGCAACAACAGTAGCTGTAGTAGCAGTAGTAGTAGTAGCGGAATCCTCTTTCTTTCAAAATACCCACTTTGATGAACTGATGGAGATCAACCTAGGCACCAATATCGCATCCATTTCTATCGGGTGGGCGGGTGGCAGCTCAATCTTTGTCTTGGTGGTCTTTTGATGCCGTCCAAACCAGGGTTTTAAATCTCAGCCAAAAGTCCAACAATCATAAATATGAGCTATAATGAGTTGAATTTTTTATTATTGAAAACAAATTACAGCAAGAAGATCTACCCTGCTCTAAGTGAATGGAAAACTAAGTATATTTATGCTTTATGCCAATAATAGAAGTATAATTGTACAAGTGGTAGTATGGTAATAGTAATACTACTACTAGTGGTATAATAGTAGTAATGGTAGTATAGTAGTAGCAAAAGTATTATGGTATCATAGTAGTAGTAAAAGATGGGAGTAGACTTCAATTTTCCACACAAAATGGACTTGATTTATTGTGTAAAAGAAGGATTGATTTCACCACACAAGAGTGGGCTCGATTTGCCATGTAGGTGTTTTTTGAAAAAAAATAAATTTTCATATTTAATCAGCTACTACAGTAGTAGTAGTGGTAGTAGTAGTAGTAGCCGGACACATTTCGTTCATTGTGCCACAAAGTTAATATAAGAACAGACATCATTGGTTTCAAGTGGTGTGAGTTTGGGTGAAGTATAGGGAGGTAATTAACACTGACTCCCTCCCAAGTGAGAGCATCAAGGTCCCTACCTACATCGATTCTGGCCATTCTCAGTCATCACCATCACCACCACCCCGCCGCTGCTTCCTCCCACACCTCCTTTTGCGCCCTCATCCTCCAAGACTTCCTCACCGGTGCTTCCCAAACAGCCCGACTCGCCGACTGTGTAGTAGTAGTTGAGGTAGTAGTAGTAGCACAAGTGCAGTTTGGCTTGTTTTAATTTTCAGCAGTTCTAGCTGTAGCAATAGTAGTAGCAGTGAATCCGATCAATGCCATCTCCAAGAGAACACCACGAGGAACAACCACGAGAGACCACCGAGAACCACTAGAAAGACCCACACACGAGAGCCGATACTCTCTCTCTTTCTTTTCTCTCTATTCTCTCTATTCCTCTCTCTCTATTTCTCTCTAGTTTAACCTCAGCGGATGCTACTACTAATACTACTACTACTACAACAACTACAACTTCTCTTACTTCTATTACTACTGCTACTACTATTGCTACTCCAACTAATACTATAGCTGCTGCAACTACTACTGCAGCAGCAGCAGTAGTAGTAGCAGTAGTAGCAGCCACAGTAGTAGTATAAGTAGTTGCAATAGTAGTTCAAACAATAACAAGTACTACTATCTATACTACCACTACGACTACTACTACTACTACTACTACTACTACTACTAATACTACTAGTATTAGTACTTCTACTACTGCAACTACCGCTACACCTACTACTACATCTACTACAACTATTATTACTACTGCTAAACCATAATAAGTTTGAATAGAAGTCAAAATTGAGTCAAACCATATTCAAACTCATAACAAGTTTGAATAGAACTCTCATTTCATCTAAACCACAACAAGTTTGAATAGAACTCTAAGGATGGATTGAGGTCATTAAATAGGTAACAAGGCAGTGGAGGACTAAAAGAGGCAGGTTGTACCGGGGAGGCCAAGTTGCAAAAGTCTACTACTCCTACTACAACAACAACTACTACTGCTACTATTGATTCTGCTACAATAACTACTATTACTACTACTCCTGCAACTACTAAAACTACTACTGCTTTTGCTACTACTATTGCTACTATTTCTATAATGAAGTTGTACATCACTCTTAGATTCCTTTAGGTTCTATTAAGGTTCAAATCCTAGATGTACGCTACATTGGACTAAAAACAGATGTTTTGGCCTACTACTGCTACTACTGCTATTGCTACTATGATTACACACAGTGAAACTAATTGGGTAAAGAGTTCTTCCGATGTTGTTTATTTCATACCTTGATGGAAGGACTCTCCTACACTTTTAATTCTAAAGAAAAAGGAAGGAGAGAGCTTGAGATAGTATTTAGCTTAGTTTAACATCCATAAGCTAACCTTTGAGCTTCTGACATTTATAAGCTAGTCTGGAATAGACATGTGAATCAGCTAGACTTGACTGCTACTCCTACTCCTTTTACTATTGCCACTACTACCACTTTGAAGCCAATGCTATTAGGGTAGAAGTAGTTGTTGCAGTAGCAGTAGTATCAATTTTTTTCTCAGAGAGAAAGAAATAGAGAGTTTGAGAGAGTGAGAGTCTGCTACTGCTACTACTACTAGTCCTACTACTAATAAAACTACTACAACAACTGCTGTAACTACACCTACTACTTCAACTACTACTACTAATACCAAAAAATATGCATATTTGGGTTTGGAAAAAAAGAATATTCAAAAATCAAATCATGTTATCAGTTAAATAACTCAATAAGTATAAATCATTCAAACACCTACTATGACTACCTATACTACTACTACTACTACTACTACTACTACTACTTCTACTACTACTACTACTACCCCTACTACTATTACTCCTACTACTACTTTTGCTACTGCTAGTACTTTTACTACTACTACTTCTGGCACTTCTTCTACTACTACTATGACTACTACTGCTACTGCTACTACTGCTGCTGCTGCTACTACTACGACTACAACTGCTACTGCTACTACTACTATGGCTAGCCTCCTTCTTCTTCTATGTCTTGTCGAAGAAGTAGTAGTAGTAGCAGAAGTAGTAGTAGTAGTAACGGCAATAGTAGTAGTATAATTAGTAGTAGTAGTAGTTGTTGGATTAATATTAGTAATGGTATTTGTAGTAGTAGTAGCTATGGTAGTAGTAGTTGTTGTTATTGTTGTAGCAGCAGTAGTAGTAGTAGAACTTGTATTAGTAGTGGGAGGAATTAGATGAATTTCTCTCAAAATTTTTAAGGCTTCCCTACTTCAACAAAAAGGATCTCTTCATGAAGGAGCTCGCAACATAGTGGAGAACCATTTGGCATAGGGTGAGCTATGGGAAAGTCGGTAGGGACTTGCCCTTTAACCACCTTTTGGGGATTGAAGCATGATTCCAATCTCTACATTTGTCCCTATTTATCTCTAAGACCATCTTAAGGCAAATGCTTATCATGACAAGAGTGTCACTTCGGCTCCTTTTGCTCCTCTCACACATGCTAGAGTGTGAGGGCAGTCTCCTTCAAAATGCCAAGAGATTTTGGAGGAGGCTAGGGCTAAAGAGTACTCAAAAGGTTTATCAATCCCAGGGGGTACAGATCCCTAATAGACATATAGAAATTATTGTATGTCAAGTAACAGAACCAAAAGGTCTAGAAAGAGATATGCCTCTAGTTTTGATTACTTTTAGGTAGTGGTTGATGGCTTAACTACTCAATCCAACCAATTTGGTTATCCAATTCGACATGATTTTGAAGTTTGAATATTTAGTCTAAACCAACTGGTCATTCGGTTCAGAAGTGGAGAATTTTAACCCCATTCCCTTTCAACGCTCACACACAGACACACTCTTCGACGGGCCTCCCCGATCCCTTAGGATCAACTAACCCATGTAATAGTTGCATAGTAGTAATATGATGATATAGTATAATAGTATAAAATTATAATATAGTATTAGTATAGTATAATAGTAGTACTAGCAGTAATAGTAATAGTATAATTACATTAGAGTAGTAAGTAGTAGTTATAATAAGTAGTAGTAGTTGTTGTAGTAGTAGTATTAGTAATACTAGTAGTAGTAGTAACAGTTGTAGCAGTAGCAACAGTAGTAGTATTAGTGGTAATAGTAGTTGGAGAAGTAGTAGTAGTAGCGTTAGTAGTAACTGCTTCTTCCTCCCTGACACCTCCACCCTCCTCTTCATTTTCAAGGGAAATGGCTCATCCAACCTTCCAACTTTCAGGCTCACACTTAGCTAGCCTTCAAGTTTACACTTAGTCAATCTTGGGGCTCACATCCAAGCTAGCCTTCGAGAGCAAAAGAAGCAGTGGCACTGTTCTGCGATGGCGGAGGAGGAGTGGTGGTCGACATCGCAGTGGAGGACGGAGTCCGAGCAGAAGATCTACTCCTCCAAGCTTCTGGAAGCCCTCTGTCCAGTCCACCACTAACAGTTGCCCCTTCTTCTCTTGTTAATTCCTTCGTGCCGGTCTCTCATCCATCCAAAGAGAGTTTAAGCAAGCTTCCTTCATACAAGATCTAAATTCACCTCCTGACATTGGTCCCTCTTTTCTTCGATCATTAATGCCCTCAAAAGACAACTATGCAAGTACTACTACTACAGTTGCTGTTGCTGCTACTGTTGTTGTCCTACTACTAATATGGCCACTTCTGACCCAAGTTTAATTCATAATTTTTTGCCCAGTAATACTCACAATAGTATTAGTAGTAGTAGCAGTTGTTGTAGTAGTAGTAGTAGTAGCAGACATAGTAGCTACAGTAGTAATTGTCATAGTAGTAGTTGTTGTAGTAGAAGCAGTAGTAGGGGGAGTTGTAGTACTAGTAGTAGTTGTTGTTGTAACAATAGTAGTAGTAGTAATAGTAAGTTAATGATCAATATTTAATGAATGTTCTTAGAAATACTTTGAACTTATAAAATTATCACCTCCAAATTTCTTAGACAACCATTTTTTTAGTTGTTCTATTTTTCTTTTCGCATGTGCAAAATGTCTTATCTCTAAAATACCAGTTTAGATACACTCAGTTTGTCTTCATCTATGAGTGTTCTTAACCCTTAACACTTTGTGCTATTTTACACTTTGAGCTAAACCTAACAAGCCGTTGGTGATGCTATCAAAATGTGTTAATTCCCAACATACTCTAAGTAGGCCCACCTAGGAGGGCCTACTGCTAGACGAGTAGAAGTTGTTGTTGTTGTAGTATAGTAGTAATAATAAGTTCACTTCCATATCGTTTTCCAAAAGCACTAGTAGTAGTAGTAGCAATTGTAGTAGCTGTAATAGGTAGGATAGTGTGCCTAGAGTCTATTCTACCATATATAGGAGTGCATTGTAGAGTTGTATGCTTGATGTCTTAGGCAAAAATTGAGCACTAATGCTACAGATTCACAATATCAAATCTTTTATAACTAAAATAGGTTTCCATTATCTTGTATTTTATCTTCCTCAGCAGAAGCTTTTCAAAATACAGTCGATCAAAGAACCAAAAAGTTTGTTCTTCTGATTGTGTCTGAGATTTTAGAAGAAATCAGCCAGCCAACAAAGACAAACAAATGCTTCTAGTATTTCAACACAATGTTAATTTCCTAGCATCTTGTTAACTATAGTTTTCTAGACACCAATTCACTTTATAAAGAGACAAATTAAGTTGTACAAGCAAAATCCTCTCTGAAAAAGAAATTAATAGTTTGATTGACTTCAAATTGGAGCTGCTATGATGTTCTGAAAAAAAAAGGAGATCATATGAAAATAAAGTCTAGAATTGCTACTACTACTCTCACTCCTACTACCACTACTGTTGCTTCTACTACAAGTACTACTATTACCTACTACCGCTACTGGTACAACACCAACTACGACAGTAATATAATTGATGTATTTGGTGGGGGTTTTGTCCACTAGGTTAGAGGGAGCTGTTGGAGCCTCTAGGATGATTTGTGAAAGGGGGCACAAGGGATTGTCTTGTAAAATGGTTCTTTTTTTCTCCTTTGTGCCATAAAGGAATGTAGAAAGTTATTAACTCTTCCACAACATTGATGTTTAACTTATATAATAGCTTAAATAAGCCTTTCAAAACTTTAGTAATTTGGTCTCGCATCCAAGCCGGCTTTCAAGCTCACATTCAGACCAGCCTTTGGGTTTGTACTTAGCCAACCTTTAGGCTCACACTAAGTGATCAGATGTAATTAGAAGACAAGAATTTACTTGCTTATGTGAGAGTTTTCTTAAACTAAAGAGGAAAGAAAGAGATGCTGAAAATTTTGGAAGCATCGGAACACCAACAAAAGAAAAAATCTTTTTATTTTTAAATAAATAGAATAATATAATATATTAATATTTGAAAACACTAAGTTAATTAAAAAATAACATAAATTTGAAAATGGCCCAAAAATAATGAATTGTATAATTATAATACAATTAATTCTGGATTTATTTCATCACAGTAAAAGAAATTAAGAAAATGTCACCCGTGTAGGCTCAACTCGCCACCTGTGCTTGCAAATCCTCTCAAAGGTTTTAGAGTCAAATTTTCCTAAATTCTCTTTACTTAATTTAGACTGAGGAATAGAAGCAAACCCTGCTGCATGTTTTTTTTGTTCACCAGAAAGCATCTCATTGGTCTCAACAAACCCAGAAGGCAACAATCTCTTTGAAACAACATTATGGATCAACTGCTCATCCTCAAAGCTATATGGGATCACTAGTAGTAGTAGTAGTGGCAGTAGTAGTAGGAGTACTAGTAGTAGTAGGAGGAGGAGGAGGAGGAAGAGGAGTAGCAGCAGCAGTACTAGTACTAGTACTAGTAGTAGAAGTTGTACTAGTAGCACAGGGGTCATAGTTGTAGCAGTAGCTGTATTAGTATAGTAATAACACTAATGGTAATAGTAGCATTAATAGTAGTATTACTAGAATAGTAGTGCCCCAGACAGCACAAAGCCTCTCTAATTCCATGATCAAATACCTCCTGATAATAAGCTCTCCATGCTGTGTCATGAGTTGCATAAAATGATCTCCATTTTAGTACATCAGGTCTTGTGAAGAAGTAGAAATAGTAGTAGTCAAAGTAGTAGTAGAAATAGATGTATTAGTAATAATAGTGGTAATAGTAGTAGTAGAATAAGTAGTAGTCGTAGTAGTAACAGTGGCAAAAGTAGTAATAGTATAGTAGTATGACAGTATGGTAGTATAGTGATATAGTAGTAGTATTAGTATAGTAGTATAGTAGTATAGCAATATAATAGCATAATTGTATTGTTACTGCTACTAATACTTCTACTACTACTACTATCGCAACTCCTATGGCTGCTACTACTACTAGTGCAATTGCTGCTACTATTACTACTACTCGTCCTGAAATAGGAATAGTAGTAGGAGTTGTAGTAGTAGTAGTACTAGTAGTAGAAGTAGTTGTAGTTGTATTAGTTGTAGTTGTAGTAGTTGTTGTAATAGTAGTAGTAGTACAAGTAGTAGTAGTAATAATAGTAGCAGTAGCAGCTATAGCAGAAGTAGTAGCAGTAGCGGCTGTAATAGCATTAGTAGTAGTAGTAGGAGTAGTAACAATAGCAATAGTAGCAGTTGTAGCATAAATGAATCCTCCATTAGCACTTCCTCTTTGAGTTATTATGAAACTGCTTCCATGTCTCTAAGTCACACCTTTTGAGAATGAGATTGTAATGTAATGAAATATCAAGCATACATGACTCTGTCTAGATGCACCTTTTAAGCTAGTCAATCTCAGAAGTGGTGCTAGTGGTAGGAGTTGTGGCAGTAGTTGGAGTTGGCTTTGCTTAGCATTACCAACAGTTTTTGAATTGGCTTAGGTTTGTAGTATGGCTGACGGCTTTGAGTGTGGTATCAATTTTATTTTAATTTTTGATTTAATAATTGATTACCTCATTGCTTTGTTCTCCTAATAAAGATGAACTTAAGGAAGATCCCGTCTTAATCTCGTTCTTCGCTCGCAAAAGTCTCGTCTTCATGCGACTTACTACTTGCCAAGTATATGAGTCTCAATTAAACCCTGAGGTTCTTTGCTCTACAACTACTGCTGTTACTGTTGCTACTTATTCTACTACTAATACTACTACTACTATTACTACTACAGCTACCACAACTACTACCATAAATACTACTACAACAACAACAACAACTACTACTACTCCTACTAGTACTACTATGACTCCTACTACTGCCACAATTACTTCTACATGACCCATTATTAATACGACCTGGAATAATTTTGATAGCTCCTCACAAGTATTTTATCAAATTTCAAATAAACACACTTAATCAATTCTTTATATACATAAACATACAAGAAAAAGGTGGTAATGTATAGATCTTTTTCGAGATAGCCTCATCAGTAGTATTAGTAGTAGCAGCAGTAGTAGCAGCAGCAGTCCAAATCTGTACTAGACCATCGCTAATGATAGTTAGATAGTAACCGTGAATATTCATTAATAGTTGTTTAGTTTTTTAAGACGAGAAGTTAATCAAGCTACTATATGATGTGACAGGCCGTGTACTACTGTTTCTCCTACTACTATTACTATTGTTGCTAGAACCAGTACTGCAGTGGTTGTAGGAGCAGTAGTAGTAGCAATAGCTTTCTCAGCCATATTGGCATGAGTCCCTTCATTGGGAAAATGAAACATTTGTTCCTACAAAAAAAATCCATGCTCTTATTTTAGGAGGTTCTTGATAGTCATCGAGGTAATTAACAATAGAAGCTTGTGCCTGTTGGAAGTCATGTTCCCATAACACCTGATAATGCAAATCAAACTAAATTTTAATCATGATTCAAGGTCACTTCTCAAGGTCTTTGCTACTATTGATACTAATGTATTACTACTAGTGCTGGTATTATACTATATAACTATTTGGTTGCTACTACTATATTACTGCCACCACTGTACTACTACTGTTACTACTATATCACTACTATTGATATTATTATTATAGTATATTACTCCAAGCACACACCATTGCTATCTTGACGAACCTACCACTTCAATAAACATTGAGAAGCTAGAAACTCCAAGGAGGCTGCTCAAATGGCTAGTCAAATTAAGCTAGTCAATGTCATATTTGAAGCTCAAAAGGCAATCAAGGCTCTATGGAACCGTGGAGTAGTAGCAGAAGTATTAGTAGTAGTTGTAGCAGTAGCAGTAGCAGTAGTTGTTATTATAGTAGTAGTAGAACCTATAGTACCAGTAGTAGTAGTTGCAGTCGGACAGGTAGTAGTAGTAGTATTAGTTTGTTTTATCAGTTATTACTTAGTATTGCCCCAATAATTCTTTGAGATAATCTGTTTGGTGATCATACGTTCTTGCTAGCTTTTTATGCCCTTCCCTTAAAAGTATTATTACAATGAAAACTATTACTACTACTACTGGTACTACCACAACTACAACTACTACTACAACTACTTCTACTACTACTACTACTACTACTGCCCTCCAACCTATACTTAGTTTGTGTAGTTGCAGCTTAAAGCATGAACCTATAACTACAACAACTAGAGCACCATCTCTTTGTTCTACAACAACAACAACAACTACTACTACTACCACTACTACTACTACAACGACAACAACAACAACAACTACTACTACTATTTCTACTACTAGTACAATTGCTACTACTGCTACTCCTACTAAAAGGGTTTGACCCCAGCTTGACCTTTTACTTGGAAGTAGTAGTAGTAGTTGTAATCATTACTAGTAGAAGTGGTGGTAGTAGTAGTAGTAGTAGTAGCAGTAACAGTAGCAGTAGTAGCAATAGTAACAGTTGTTGCAGTAGTAGCAGTAGCAAAAGTATTAGTATTAGTTGTAGTTGAACTTGATTGAGATTGGGTCTAAACTGATTTTATTTGAGTTGACTCGATTTGAATCTGATTGAGGTTATGTCTGAACTAATTTTATTTAGGTTAACCAGAATTGAAGATTGAGGTTAGGTCTGAATTGATTTGATTTGACTATTTCTACTATGACAACAATAACTACTACTACTACTACAAGTACTACAAGTAGTACTACCACTAGTGCTACGACTACTCATACTACTACAACTACTACTATTGCAACTAGTACTACTATAGTAGTACTAATATAGTAATAGTAGTATTGCTAATAATAAGATAATATTCATAATATTATAATATAATCATAATATAGTGGTAGAAAAATATAGTAGTAGTAGTAGCAATCTCAGTACTAGTAGTAGTAGATGTATTAGTAGAAGCAGTAGCAAGAGCAGCAGTAGCATGGTTGCTCATCTAGTCTTGTTTGCTTGCATTCTATTATCGCTGAGTTCTAAGAAGTTTCATTTTTTTAATTAATTAATTAGGGATTTATTTACAAACCCTAAATTTTGCTGAACTAATATATAATTTTAGAATTTTATTGGATTTTTCTGCAAAATTTTTATTACTACAACAACTACTACTAATACTACTACTATGACTTCTAAGAGAAGAAGAAGAAGCAGAAGAAGAAGAAGAAGAAAACTTCTTGTTCTCCTTCTTCTTCTTATCTAGCTCCTTGTCCTTCTCTTCTCCTGATTTCTGATTTAAGTTATATATCTACTACTATTGCTACTGCTACTACTGATACTACGACTACTAAATAAGGCATAGGAGATAATTTTTTTAGTTTTGTTGGCATCACCAATGGCTTATAAGATGTTGTATAGCTTTGAAAATCTTATCATCAACTACTACTATGTTGTTGTCGTAGTTCTTGTATTTGCAGGAGTAGTAGTCGGAGTAGTTGTTGTAGTTGTAGTAGTAAGAGTAGTATTAGTAGTAGTAATAGTAGTAGTAGTATTAGTAGTAGTAGTATTAGTAGTAGCCTAGGTGGCTGCCTACCTGATTAGGCAACTAGCTTAGTTAATTAAGAGAGCTGGGCCCTCTAACTAGCCCTGCCTTGCTATAGGCAGGGGCCGGTTGGGAGACTACTTCTACCTAGACAACTACCATTAGCCTTTCTTTTCCTATATTTTATCCCTAATGTTACTACTACTACTACTGTTGCTGCTATGTTACTACTACTCCTACTACTGTAGCTACAACGACTACTGGTGTTGCACTACTACTTCTCCTCCTCCTCCACCTCCTCCTCCTTATACTCCTACTACTACTACTTCTTCTTCTTCTACTACTACTAATGCTAATAGTAATACTATTACTACTACTACTACTACTATAAGGACCAAGACGCTAACCCTGAACATCAGCATATTAGGAGTCTTGCATAAAATCTCCCTCATGTAGCCCTTCTCCATTGTCTAAGACTTGAGGAAGCTGACTATGCTAGCTTTAAGTATATTGGTGATTAATTTCTTTGGTTTGATAGTGTCACCAACAGCTTGTTGGGTTGACTAGCTTCAAATTGTGGCCATGGCTTTAAGTGTCTTGGTGATTAACTTTTTTGATTTGGTAGTTCAATTTGACCCATTTAACTTTTAATTTAACTTGATTTTACCCAATTAAGACTTAATTCAAGCTCAGTTCAACTTGAATTAGGTTTGATTTGAACTTAATTTTAAATTAATCCAACTTAAACCTCCTCCTACTACTACTTTTGCTACTACAATGACCTCCTAAATTGATTAGGCTTCAAAATTTAGGCTAGACTGATTCAAAGAGATTGAAGGTTGGCTTATGGGTACAAGCCTAAGAGCTGACTTGATTCGGTGGTGAATGCTATGGATGCAGAGCCCTGTTGGATAGGTCAATGCCCTAGGAATTGATCATGTGAGTTTGAGCCGATACACTCTCTCTCTTTCTCTTCTATCTATTCTCTCTATACCTCTCTCTCTATTTCTCTTTGTTCAATCTCAACACTACACCACACCTAAATCCTATGTATTGCTAAAGAAGTCATCGATTATCAAATTAGGGTTTGCTAATCTTGAACTAGGGTTTATTCTTAGTGTTCCTTTTCGGATTGAAAGTAGCAAACCACTCCACTATTGATACCTAGGCCACATAGAAGATTGCCTCTTCTATATGTACGTTTAGGCAAAAAACAAAGAGAAGCTAGCTCTTGTTTTGGTTGACCTATGCAGTCTCATTTAGCTTAATGTCTAACCTATTAATATTGATATGATAGATTGCAAACTATTTCTTATTTTCTAATGAAGTTTCTGAGTTGACTAAGCTGAGTTTATAGACTTAATGTTGAGCAGCAAATGAAATTACTATTAAGTATCACTATCATAGTAGTAGTAGTAGAAGCTGTAGCAATAGTAGTAGGAATAGTAGTAGTTGCAGTAGCAGTAGTATGAGTAGTAACATTAGTAGTAGTAGCAATAGTATTAGTAGAAGTAGGAATAGTAGTAGTAGCAATAGTATGGTGGAGAAAGAGGAGCCTGCCATAGGGAGAATGATAGAGGGCAAAATAGATCTGGAGAGGTGGAGAAGGTGGTCGTGGGTCCAAAGTGCACAGAAGATATTATAGTTGAGGATTAGAACAAAAAGCAAAAATAAGGAAATTTTCTTTTTTATGGTAGTGGTAGTAGTAGTACTAATTCAGTACTACTTAGAAGTATTTACAGTAGTTTATGGACTAGTAAACTACTACTAATATACTATTACTCTATTAAAATGATTTCTAGTTTGTAGTAGCAACAGTAGCAGTAGTAGCAAAAGTAGTAGTACTGGTAGTAGTTGTCGAAGTAGTAGCAGCAGTACGAGTAGTACTATCAGTAGTAGTTGTAATTAATTTGGTTCAAGAGCCCTCAAACTATCATAATGACTTTGGGTGAGTTTGTAGGTTGATCTTGAGTCAATTTAACTTTGAGGCGAGTCCTGAGGATGCAAACCTTGACTAGTTCTTCACCAACAATTTGAGCTGCTTCTTGCTGTACCACAGAATGATGTTCCTTTATCTACTGATCTCAACGGGCTGAGTAGTAGTAGTTGTAGTAGTGGTTGTAATAACCGTTGCTACTCCAACTATTGCTAGTGCTACTACTGCTGCTACTGCTACTACTACTGCTATTGGTACTATTGCACTACCACTACTGCTAATATCAACTATTATACCATACTACTGCTATACAACTATAAGTATTATACTATTACTAATAACATAGTATACTACTATACTATTATGTTGCTACGAAAATATTGCTATAACTACTACACTACAGCAGCAGCAGTAGTAGTTGTAGCAGTAGTAGCAATACTAGTAGTGGTAGTAGTAGTAGTAATAGTAGTAGAAGTAGTTGTAGAATGCTCGTAGCAGCAGTATACTACTACTACTACTACAACTTCTGCTATAGCTAGTACTACTACTACAACTATGGCTACGTCTACTACTATAACTATTGCTGCTACTAATACTTCGACTAATACTATTGCTACTCCTACTCCTACACATACTGCTACTATTACTACTCCTACTACTACTACAACTACTAGAACAACCACTCCTACAACTCCTACTACTATTATTGCTACTACTACTGTTGCTACTACCACAACTACGACTGCTGCTACAACTCCTAATCTGACTCCTACTACTTCTACCACTCCCACTACTACTACTACCCCTACTCCAACTACTACTACTACAAATACTACTACTACAACAACAACAATAATAACTATTTCTATTGTGTTCAAGTTGTATTCATATTGGTGGTTTATTGATTAGCTTTATATGTACTGCTGAAATAATTAGTTGTCAACATTGAATAAGAGCAGGTGGTTTCTAGCTGGGGACCTTCCTGACTGCCTAAATGGCAGCACAGGCCCACGACGTCACCATGCTCACCATCAAGGGCAAGTCTGCCTACCTCAACTTTTAAACTACTACTACTTCAACTACTACTATGACTACTATTTCCACTACTACCACTCCCTTACTACTGCTTTTACTACTACAACAACTACTATTGCTGCTACTACTGCTACTACTATTGTTGCTACAAGAACTACTACAACTACTACCCCTATTACTACTACAACTAAAAGCAGTTGTATTAGTAGGAGTAGTGGTAACACTATAATTAGTAGTAACGGTAGTAGAAGTTGTAGAGTAGTAGTAGGGTAGAAGTAGTAGTATTAGTAGGTGTAGTTTGACAATTTGTAGTAATTGTAGTAGTAGTAATACCTTCTAAATTCAACTTCTACCTCTCTTGAGGTTAATGGAAGTGTAACTTTCTTAGGATAATAGCTACTGTAGAAATTGCAGCAGCAGCAGTAGTAGTAGTAATAATAGTAATCATTGCAGTTGTATCAACTATTGTAGCAGTAGTGGTGGCAATAGTAGTAGTAGCAGAAGTGGCAGCAATCGTAGTAGTAGTAGTAGTAGTAGTAGTAGCAGTAGTAGTAGTAGTAGTAATAGTAGTAGTAGCAGTGGTAGCAATAGGAGTAATAGTTGTAATAGTAGTAGTAGTAGTATTAGCAGTAGTAGTAATAGTAGTAGTAGCAGTGGTAACAATAGGAGTAATAATTGTAATAGTAGTAGTAGTAGTAGTAGCAGTAGCAGTAGTAGTAGTAGTAGCAGTAGTAGCAGCAACAGCAGCAGTAGTTGTTGTTGTTGTTGTAATAGTAGCAGTAATTGTTGTTGTTGCAGTATTCGCATAACTACAACTACTAAAACTACTACTACTACTACTGCAACTACTACTACAAATGCTACTGCGACTACTGCTATTACTGCTGCTGCTACTACTACTACTACTATTACTACTACTACTTCTGCTATTATTTCTGCTACTACTATAATGACTAATACTAGTACTACTACTACTATTACAACTACAACTACTATTGCGGCTACTGCTACTACTGCTACTAGTACTACTTTCCCTAGTTTCAGCACTTCAGATCAGTATGGACACCATTCTTTTTTCACTTCTCCACCAACTACAACTACTTTTGCTACTACTACTGCTTCGGGGTATATAGAATGGACATCATCGGCTTGATCGAACCATCTTCTTCTAGAGGCCATTATTTCATACTAGTAGCAACCAATTATTTTCCTGGTGAGCTGAAGCAATTCCAGAGCTCAAGAATCTCCACCTTGGGCAAATCACCAATGCTAGCTAGAACTGGGCCTCTAAGGTTGTTGTACACGAGGTTCAGTAGTTGGAGGTTGCGAAGATTAGCAAACTCTGGCGGTATGGAGCCATCGATCCGGCTCAAGCTTCTGAATAGTCAAGATGGAGCTTAAGTTTGCAGTATAGCTCTGGGTTATGATCAACGATACACACAGCGACACTATAATGACTACTTTGGTGTAGTAGCTATTTTATCAACCCTTTCATGTTCTTCATCCTTGTCTAACTTAGTTGAAGGACTTATTGGGGTTCTAATTGCCTTGTCTTCATCCATGTTAAATTTCTTGAGTAGTTCCATAGACTAACTTTTAGTTCAAATTGACCACTATTATACAATAACAATTATTAATACTGCTACTACTATTACTACTAATATTATGCTACTATTATACTACTACTACACTGATTATGGCTACAATACCACTATTAGTAGTAGCAGTAGTAGCCGTAGTAGCAGTGAGAGTAGTAGTAGCGGTAGTAGCTGAAGTAGCTGTGGTAGTATTAGCAGTAGGAATAGTAGTTGTAGTAGTAGAAGCAATAGAAATAGTAATAATAATATTATAGTAGTATAATAGTAGTAGTATAATAATAGTAATAGTATAGTTGTAGTGATAGTACAGTAATAGTAGAAGCATAGTAGTAATAGTTATTGTTAGACCACTATTATAATTTAGATGTTTTTGTTTCTTTAGTACTACTAGTAGTAGCAGTAGTTGTAGCAGCGCCCCGTGCTCGACTGCATCGGTGGTCATCAAGTAGCAGTAGCAGCAGCAGCAGTAGTAGTAGTAGTAGTAGTAGTAGTCATAGTAGTGTAGCAGTTGTAGCAATATCAGAAGTAGTAATAGTAGTAGTAGAAGTGATAAATAACCCATGATTTCATTGATTTAAATAGAGATTATCATTGTGATCTTATATTAGCTCCTTTGGGAGACTAACACTAGTTACTACTACAACAAGTATTACTACTACTTCAGAAAAACATTGTCATGAAAGTTCTAAGTTTTGTTGCCATTAAAATTACATGAAATTTCTTGAGCTAGCTTGGTAAACATTTTTGAATCCCATCGTAGATCATATTTGCCACTCTTTGAAACTTTTGCCATGCCTTATTTTGAAGCAAAACTGAAAAACTACAGGGCTAAAGCACTATAGCTTTGATGTTGTAGTTTGCTGGCTTTGAAGTGAAGCTGCGAGTGGAGCATCGAAAAGCGAAGCGAGCCAGTAGTAGTGGTAGTATTAGTCGTCTTCATAGTGGTAATACAGAGAGAATATTTTATCTAGATATTCAACTTCTTTTGCTACTACTACTAGTATGACTGCTACAGTTGCTGCTACTATTACAACAACCACTAGTAGTAGTCGAATGGTAATAGTATAGTAATAGTAAGCTTAAGTTAGGGAAGATTTTGGAACCAAAACACTAATACTTCAATTGCAACTACTACTACTGCAGCTGCTACTGATGCTACTACTGCAACTACTACAACTACTACTATAATTACTAGTGCTACTGCTATTACTATGAGTACAACAACTATTATAGTTGTAATAGAAGTAGTAGTTGTCACTGCTATGAGTACAATTATAATAGTAGTAGTTGTTACTACTAACTCACTACCTTGCATAATTGGACAACTTATGGAGAAATGTCCTTTTTGGCAATAATAGTTACATGTCAATTTCGAGGATGGAGAGCTTGAGGTCTTTACAAATGTGGACTTAATATTTTTAGATGACTCCTCAAGAGATAAGCCATGACTAGCAACATCGTGTTGAGCGTGAATTACCAACTGATATGACTCTTCGGGATATAAGCCACCGCCTCATCGAATCATATGAAATTATTAAGGTTCACCTTCAAAATTAGCACCAGTAGTCATTGTAGTAGCAAGCTAAAATGGAAGATAATGACAAGGGCCGTAATTGGTAAAGAAGTAGAAAATTGAGATATAACACTAGTACATCAAAAATATTTTTTTAATCAATAAAATGAAAGCTTACGCATTGATTATCGAAATTTAGAAACTTTATTGAAAAAGGATCTAATTGTGATAGAGTTCATATATAAAAGAACTTACTTATAATAAAATAATTGATATTAAGACTGGCAGTATTAGCAGCAGCAACAATAGCAATAGTAGTTGTTGTTGTGGTCGTAGCAGAAACAGCAGCTGTAGCAAGAGTAGCTATTATAGCAGTTATAGCAGTAGCAGTAGTAGCTATTGTTGTAGTAGTAGTATTAGCACTCGAACTACAACAAATCCTCCTACTGCTACTACTAGTACTAGATCTTATGCTAGATCATCATGAAACAATCTGTATGTTTATGTGAAGCAGTAAATGGTTCTGAGCTTGCACAAAATATAAGAAACCTATTGATAGTCTCAAGCTAATCGTCGAGGGGAACTTGATTATCTTAGTAGTAGTTTTTTTGTTATAGTAGTAGCAATAATAGCACAAGAAGTAGTAATAATACTACTACAATAACTATTACTACTGCTACTAGTGCTATTGCTACTACTACTACTACTTGTACTACTACTGCTACTAATAATACTTATCTTTCTTGTTTTGATTTGAGATTATGGGTCTCTCTACTACTACTACTGCTCAGACTTGTACTACAACCACTACTCCTAATTATACTGGTAATACTACTACTACTACTACTACTACTACTACTACTACTGTCAGTACTGCAATGGGAGTTGTAGTAGTAGTTATTGTTGCTGTTGTTGTAGTACTAGTAATAGCAGTCATAGTAGAAATAGTAGTAGTAGTAACCATCGTAGTAGTAGTAGTAGTAGTAGTAGTAGTAGTAATAGTAGTAGTAGTAGTAGTACCAATAGCCGTAGTAGTAGTGGTAGTAGGGGTAGCAGTAGTTGTATCTGGAAGGTGGGATTTGCAAAAGCGGAGGGAGACAGAGCGGAGAGTGGCATGGAGGAGAGGGTCAGGGTGGTGGTAGCCATGGGGGAGGGAGTAGATGGAGGTGATGGTTTGAGTAGTAGTTGTTGTAGTAGTAGTGGTAGTAGAAGTAGCAGCAGCAACAATAGTAGTAGTAGTAGTAGCAGTAGTAATAGTAGTAGTTGTAGGAGTGGATGTAGTACCAGTCATAGTAGTTGTTGTAGTAGTAGAGTATAGTATTCGGCCTATATCTTGCCGATATTTGATATCCACCATATTCCACATTGGTACAAGTCCTATGACATTTGTTGTGATGCTCGTCTTAGTTCACTCTTAATTGGATTTGATGTAATAGGAGTAGTAGTGGTAGTAAGAGAAGTAGCAGTGCCCTAGCCCTCTTTTTATAGTGCTTTGAAAGGATCTCCAATTTTAATTATTGGGATTTAATTGGGAATAGGTATTCTCTTGCCATAAACCTTATATTTGAATGTTTAATTCAATTCAGGTTGGGTTCGACCTTATGTTGGTCATATATTAGGTTCCTAATCAATCTTGGATCCAACCATCAATGGGGTTCTTATTGGAAGTAGTATTAGAAAAATATATACTAATGATGAGATGCTATTACAACTACTACGACTACTACCATTACAACGACTAGAACTACTATAGCTACTACTACTACTACTACTACTACTATAACTACTGCGACAAATACTACTAGTACTACTACTACTTCTGCTAGTACAATACTACTACAACAACTACTACTACATTATTGCTACTACTACTACTGCTACTTCTGTTACTACTACTACTTCTACTACTGCTGCTATTACTATTTCTACTAATGTTACTACTATTGCTACTCCTTCTAGTACTACTCCTCACTTAAAGGGCTTAATTTTTGTATATAAACCTCTTTGGAAGAAGAAAATTGCCTAGAAAAAAGTTTTTGAGAATTATTTTTCCGTTTTGATCTATCTGTGCCAAGCCAATCCCAAAAGTCATTGGTGACACCTCCAAACTCCAATCATAAAAATGAGATACTAATCGCAATTTCATACTTTTTGCATGATGGTAGCACTAGTAATTGGAGTAGTGGTAGGACTTGTAGCTACTACTCATTGTTGCTTTGGGATAACAAGTTCAGGGGCAACACAGCTCACATTAACCTGGTGTTTTGGCAACCATATAAAAGGTCAACTACAGGAAATGAAAATGGGAAGGATTTACTTCTATGACTACTATTACAACTACAACTACCACTACTACTCCTACTACTACTCCTCCTCCTACAACTACTACTTCTACTCTTACTTCTACTACTACTACTACTACTACTACTACTACTACTTCTACTACTATTACTACTAGTACTACTATTACTACTACTACTACTACTACTTGTGGTTCTGTTACTACTTCTGCTACTGTTGTTGCTGCTGCTACTATGGCTATGACTTCAAAGATGCAAAGAATGTGGCTATACCCCAAGTCTAAAATTTCACACTATGGAGAGGAGACTATCCCCAAAATCAAGCTTCCCAGAGCTTGTGGATATGAGCAATAAAGGCATTAGAAAAATGATAGCAATTTTTGAATCTCTCTCATCTTAAAAAGTTGTATGTTTTGTAGTTGAGATCTCTAGGTTAGGGTTTCAGTTTTATCTTCATGACTCACCATAGGAGATATACTCTAGTGCCTTATTTGTCATATTTGACCACTAATAATGTTCCCAAAATATCTTGCGTGCTGAAGTTTGAATGCTTGCATGACTTTTGCAAATCTCTTCATAGACTTTCCTGAGGGAGAAAAAGTTCCATAAACCAAATCTTCATACTACTGCTACTACTACTACAATTGCTACTGGTACTGCTACAGCAGCATAAGGAAATCCTCGTGAGAGTCGCCTCGGCCTTGATTTTCAACAAGATACAGTCTCATAAAATTTATCCTCTAATACATATTATGGGTTTGGATCCACTCGCGGATTTCGGCTACTACTACTACTACTACTCACAAATTATTTCTGCAATGCCTTTGCTTAACTCAATATTGATGTTTTCACTATTATTCCTATTTGAACCCATGAAATTGAGATACATAAAATTGATGTCACGATGATAAATTGATCAAAGAAGTCATTGTTTTATTACCAGTTACCACATTCTGCAATGACTCTGACTTTAGGACGAAGACTCGGAAGTAGTGCAGCTCACTACTACTACTACTACTACTACTACTACTACTACTACTACTACTACTACTACTACTACTACTA
The DNA here is from genome assembly GCA_005019695.1 of Trichopus zeylanicus subsp. travancoricus. Taxonomy (NCBI): domain Eukaryota; kingdom Viridiplantae; phylum Streptophyta; class Magnoliopsida; order Dioscoreales; family Dioscoreaceae; genus Trichopus; species Trichopus zeylanicus. The sequence continues at coordinate 557,978 of RXID01014251.1, forward strand.
CTACTACTACTACTATTACTCATCTCTTCTTGCTCTTGTTGGCTTTTCTCTTGAATAATCTCTCTCATGGAGGCACAAGTACTGCTAGCTGCATGGAGCACGAGAGGCAAGCGTTGTTGAGGCATGCTTGGTAGATAGAGTTCTTACAATCATTTTCATTTGTTACTACTACTACATCTACCATTGCTGCAACTATAACTGCCATGACTACTGCTTCTACTTCTACTATTAGTAGTAGAAGTAGTAGCAGCAGTAGCAGATGTAGTAGATGTAGTAGTAGTAGTAGTAGTAGTAGTAGTAGTAGTAATAGTAGTAGTAGTAGCATCGGCAATACCAATAGCAGTAGCAGCAGCAGTGCCAGTAGTTGTACTAGTACTACTACACTATAACTATTACTACTAGTTCTTGTTGTAGTAGTAGTAGTAATAATAATAATTATAACATTGCTATCTCCTTTATGATTATTCACTAGATGTAATAAGAAGTTTCATGAGTAAATGACCACACTAGCTATAATTTAGTTATAATTAAGTTGAAAAAATAAAGAAAAAGATATGCAAATATGAAATAAATTTTAAAAATAAATAAAAAAATTGCACCAGACTTGAAAGAGCCAAGAGATTCACACACACGTGATGCATTGTTGAACCCGACTTCTCCACCGGCACAGGTTCGATTGCTCAGGTTTAGTGTGTAGGGGTTGTAGAAAGGTGGCACCAGTTGTAAAGTAAACTTCCCTCGATCATTTTTGCTTTAAATACTCCCATCTTTCCTACCTAAAGAGAGAAGAATGGTTTTTCATAGGGGTTTATTTATCCTTGCATGTCTCTTTCTTCGGTCTTTGGGATTGGCTCAACAACTTCTGCTCCAGCCATTGACCTTGTTTTCTGAGACTCGAGAATCACACCAAATCAGACAAGTCAACTCCTCATCTCAGTTTAAGAATTTGAATGAGTAGATGTAGCATTCATCTTCAGGCTAGAAAACAAAGAAAGAAAAGAAAGAGTTATCACCAAGATTCAAGAAGGGGTTGGACTCTGCTTCTCATTCTCATTCTCATTCTTTCTACTTCTACTTCTACTCCTGCCCATTCACTCTCTACTTTTCAACTGTTTAAGTTGTTGGGTGGTGGCATATCCAAGATGGCTTTGATCTTAGTTAGATCAATTCAATCCCTCATTGTATGATAACAAAATTAAGGAATTTTCTTGTAGTAGTACTAGTAGCAGTACTAGTAGTAATAGTAGTAGTAGGAATAGTATTTGTAAGTTGTAGTACTACTACTAGTAGTAGCTACTACTACTACTACTCCTATAATTGCTATTAACACTGGAATAGAAGAACAATAGTGCAAAATAAGAGGTGAGAAGATGGGAGAGAAAGATGCTTTATGTGTAATAGCTTAACTGGAATTGAGGATGTGGCTGGGGTGTCAATCTGAAGATATGGGGCCTTAAAGGCTCTTCTGAAAGCCAAATTAACTCAAGGCTAGCTTGAAAGATTGTCCCAAAATCAAATTGGTTCAGGACGAGCCCACAGGCTTGCCCAAAAGTACTTTACTCTCTCGAGTCAACATCCTCATCTTCAATATGTCACGATCTTTCATTTACTACATTGTGAAAATCACCAGGGCTTAGCTTGACGTCAAACTCTTATAGACCAAGTAGGTAGTAATAGCTATTGTGAATATCAACCTCTTGGAGCGAATTTTATAGTGTTTTTTATGGTCTAGTGAATAGAACCATTGTCTTTAGTTAGTTTTTTTTTAGTAGAAATCATGTTTAATTAGTTGAACTCAAAGCTAGATTTTACAAGCCTCAAATCCAATGCTATAAGGGCTAAAGGAGAACAATGAAAGAACAAGCGCTTAACCTTATTTAACTTTGAAAGAAATAGCAGAAGTAGTGGTAGTAGTAATAGCAGCAGCAGTAGTAGAAGATCAAATCGGATTCGATAACCCTAACCCTAACCCTAATCTTCACCTACTGCATATATGATAAGGTTTGTTGAGACAAAGGAAACCCTACATATTAATCATGTCTTAGTGTCATTATCTTGCTTAATAGTGACATCTGATTTGAGGGTTCTTGGTTGCTTATGATAATTTTAGGTACTACTAGTATAATGACAATAATATGACAGTATTATTAATAGAATAGTAGTAATGCTGGTGGTATGGTAATAACAATAGTAGAAGTATAATAGTAATAGTTGTTGTATGATAGTAGTTATAGTCTTATAATAGTAAGAGGAGCACACCATCAACCACTTCTAGAGTTGACTAGCATCGAGGTGAGAGAGAGAAGAAGAGACTAGTGCATGTCTTGATTCTCATGGACAAGTTGTTCTGATTAGAGCAACCAACAGAATAGATGCTATTGATGGAGCTTTGCATCGCCGGCCCATTTTGATAGTGAATTTATTTTCCCTTTACCTGGTTATGAGGCACGAGCTGAAATACTTGAAGGACATGGCATCTAGACAACCTAAGAAGGTTTCAAGGTTGACCTAGATCTTGTTCATGAATGAGTTTCTGATTTGTGACTCTTTTGGACTCATTCTGTAGTGGCAGTAAAATATTACTTTCCCCATTTGAAGTGATTCCATTGATGTGGTTTATTTTTAATCTTCCAATTTGGAAGATGAAGTCCTTGGGAATGTGCTACTACTACTACCACTACTACCTCTACTACTACAATTGTTATTATTACTATAAGATGATTTAGAAGTAGTAGTAGGATTTGCAGTAGTAGTAGTATAATAATAATAGTAACAAATCAGAAATTGCAATAGGAGTAGTAGTAGTCACAAATGTTGTTGTACTTGTAGCAGTAACAACATCACCATGGCCTTTTATCCAAAAAGTTTATATAAAAAAAGAAAGCACCTGCTACTATGTCAACTAAAGTTATTGTTATGCAAGACAAGCTTGCTTCTCACCTTTCATCAAGAGAAAAGAGACTTAATGTCGTCATTCCTAATAAATATCTTTTGGCCAATCTCTGAATTGGCCTTAAGCATCACATAATAGTACAAGGAATGTTGAATAATTATTGTTTATCTGCCCTTCAGCTTTGGCCCAATTTTGTCAAAACTAGACCTTAACCCTTGTGATTTTATTTGGTGATTTGCCTATTTGCTACAGCATTCCTATGTTTTCACTGATAGATGTAGCTTAGATTTATGCTTTATGATTGTTGCAACTGACACAAATAACATGCAGTTTGTTTAAAGAAACACAACATGATTGTTTCAATTAGGTACCAATCAATCGGTCTTGACAAGTTGAGAACGGAACCAGCTCAGTTAGTCAATTGGTATCTGAACCAATCGACCAATTTTGTTGACCTAGGAATGGAACCCCTCTTGGCCAAATAACTAGTACCCCAACCAATTGTCTATTTCAGTTGTTAATTCCTTCAATTCTCTCAATTTTAGATTCTGGAATCCATCCAAACAGTCCCTTAATGAAAAGTGAGATTTGAGATTTGAGTAAGTCACAAAGAGGAGTGAAATGCTCGGTTTGCTTGTGTGGCGGGCCATACCTCGTCTACTATGACTACTTCTATTACTATTACTGCTACTACTACTACTACTACTACTTCTACTACTACTACTACTACTACTAATACTACTACTACTACTAATACTGCTACTGCTACTACTGGTACTGGTCTTACTACTACTCCTACTGTTGCAACCACTACTACTAATATTGGAGTATGCCACATGTCTAATCAGCACTCTACTCTCAGTGATGGACCATGGGTGAAGAAGTCATTTTTCATTTTTCAATCAATTTTCATGGCTCTTTGAATTATAGATCTAACTCAGGTCTTATATACTTATGGAAATTTATAGGACATTGACCTCATAAACATACGACATTGTTATGTGTCTACTCTCCAAATGTGTACCTTGGGGCATGACATTACCAGCATAATGTATAAGAAAAAACTACTGCTACTATTACTACTTCTGCTGCTGATGCTACTGCTACTACTACTATTTCTACTGCTATTACTATAACTACTACTACTATAACAATTGCTACTACTAGGAATGGAAGCAGTAATAGCAGTAGTTATAATAGTACTAGTAGCAATAGTAGTATAGTAGTAATTGTAGAAGTAGTAGTTGAATTAGCAGTAGTAGTAGTAGTTGTTGTTGTAGCAGCTTGGTTGGATGAAGTTAGAATCTTGGCTGCAACTACTAGTGCTACTGTTGCTCCTCCATCAAATTAAAAATTTACTAAAGTCAACTAACAACACACTCAAAGTCATCGACCACACTTCAAAGCTAAGTCAAGTAAAAAGTCATTGGTAATGCTTAGTAGTAGAAGAAGTAATTGTAGCAGTAGTAGTTGTTGTTGTAGTAGTAGTAGCAGTATTAGTCTTAATAGTAGAGCAGTAGTAGTACTTGCAGTAGTAGTAGTAGTAGTAGTATTAGTCTTAATAGTAGAGCAGTAGTAGTACTTGCAGTAGTAGTAGTAGTAATAGTAGTAGTAGCAGTAGTTGTAATCAGATCATTGATACCAGAACTAACAATGAAAGTAGGTTCACAGAGATGACTAAGGTTTGATCCTCAAATTCTCTACGACTACTCTAACACCAACTCCTACTAATATTGCTACTCCTCCTCCTCCTACTACTACTGAGAGAGTTGGACAATTCTTACCCTTTTCTAATTCTAGTTAGTAGTTGTTGTTGATGTAGTAGCAGCAGTAGCTAAACTTAGTTTTTTAAAAGCCAATCGTGATTTAAAAGCAAGATAGATCATAGAGAGTGTTGATTCATCTATTCACAAATCTACTTTCATTTAATGATAAATTAAGTTTAGTATTGCCCTCGACCCAAATCCTTCAATCCTGTTCTCGTCCTGGGCCAACAATAGCAGTAGCAGTAGTAGTAGCTAGAGTAGCGAGAGATGTAGTAGGAGTAGGAGTAGTGGTAGAAGTTCTAGTAGTAAAAGTAGTAGTAGTTGTAGTAGTAGTTGTAGTAGCAGTAGTAGTAGTAGTAGATGATAAAATAATAATAATTATAGGGGAAGTTGGAGTTCATATTAGCCATTAGGCTATATCCAATTCCATCTAATTCATGCATGGTGCTATGTATCAAAAGGCAACAAATATGTTTGGTCATTTTCATTATCTATTACAACTTACTACTACTGCTACTCTTACTACTGCTACTAATCCCCATACAACTACTTCTGCTATTAATACAGCTGCTGCTGCTGCTACTACCCCTATTGCAACTACTACTATTACTACTATTGCTGCTACTGCTACTACTACTACTTCTACCCCTATTGCAACTACTACTATTACTACTATTGCTACTGCTACTGCTACTACTACTTTTATAGCTACTACAATACTTACCGGTACTACCCCGATCTCAAAAATTCCTACCAATGTGGAGCTCCTAGCATACATCCTACAATAAGCACAACAAATGGTGGTTGCACAACTAAGACAAGGTAGTGACATGAGTATGATAAATGATGTAGACAAACTATACTCTAATCATCTGACAAACCATCAATAACATCATCAAAAGAAGTTAATCAAATTATAGTAAAAAACCAATACCTTCTTGCTTAAATAATCAGCAAATACCTTCCTTTGCACTTCTTTCAGATTCCTATATGGGGACCTTCAAGGTGGCCCTCAAGATAGCCCTCCAAATAATCAAAGTCAAATCGCTTGAACCGACTGATCAAGACATCAATCACTATCTAAAGTGATCAAAATTGGGGGCATATCTCTCTGTAGACCCTTTAATTCGATGACCACTCTGTAGTACTAGTAGTAGTAGTAGTACTAGCAATAGTTGTAGTAGCAGTAGTAGTAGAAGTACTAGTCCTACGAGGGCAGCTGCTACTCCTACTACTTCTCTTAGAGTAACAACAGTAGTGGTGGTAATAGTAGTAGTACTAGCAGTAATAGTAGTAGTACTAGTAGAAGTAATAGAAGTTGTATTAGTAGTAGTAAGGGCGGTAGCTATTCTAGTGATAGCAGCGGTAATCGTCTTTCCTGAAAAGAGAAAGTTTCTCTTTTTGAAGTATTTCCAATAGCTTTGACTATTGGTGATAACTTCAATTAGTTTAGTAGCATCATCAATAGCTTATAGAGTTGTGTATAGCTTTGAAAATCATATCATCAACTGCTTTTGGGATTGACTAATTTGAAAGGGCACATTGTCAATAACTTCTAGGAGTAGAGTAGTAGTAGTCCTAGTAGTAGTGGTCTCATTGGCTGAATTATAGGTTAGGTTAGTTGAAGCAATAGTAATAATAGTGGTAGTGGCATAGTAGGAGTAGTAGTAGCAGTAGTAGTAGTAGTCGTGGAAGGGCTGCATGAGAGATGATGGCTGAAGCTTCATGATAGTCGCAAGCCCAGAGTAGTAGTGGTAGAAGTAGTTGTAGTTGTAGTAGCAGCTGCTGTAGTGGCTGTAGTAGTAGTAGTAGCAGTAGGACTAGTAGTTGTAATAGTAGTAATAGTAGCAATTGTAGGACTTGAAGTAGTAGTAACAGCAGTAGTAGTAATAGTAGGAGTAGTAGTAGTAGTAATAGTAGTGGTAGTAGCAGTAGTAGGTATAGTAGTTGTAGTAGTAGTAGTGGTGGTGGTTATCAGTATTAGTAGTAGTAGTAGCAGCTGCAGTAGAAGTAGCAGTAGTAGTAATAGTAGTATTAGTAGTAGTTCTAGTAGTAGTAGTGGTATTAGTAGTAGTAGTAGGAGTAGTTGTAGTAGTTGTAGCTAGACAATCTTTGAGGTCATCCAGTTCAAGAAGACACCTACTACTGCATTGATTGAAGATGTTGTTGTGTAAAACCAGCCTATTTCTTGCCTTCTATCAAGGGGAAGAAAGCTAACATTATCATTCCTCACCAATGACTTGTTGGTGATTAACCTTTTTGGTTTGGTAACAACAACTACTGCTACTACTACTACAACTACTACAGTTGCTACTGTAAGAACTAGTGCTACTTCTACTACTTTTGCTAATACTACTACTACTATTGCCGATAGTAATAGTAGTAGTAGTAGCAGCAATAGTAGTAGTTGTTGTCATACTAGTAGTGGTAGTTGTAGAAGCAGTAGTAGTATTAGAAGCAGCAGCAGCAGCAGTAGTACTAGTAGTGGTAATTGGGGAAAGAGTAGAGGGTGGGAAGTTAAAAATTATGGTCTAGCTCCAAAATATGGCTGATAGCTTTGAGTGTGTCATCAGATAACTTCATTTGACTTTTAATTTGATAATGGATGGCCTCATTGGTCTATTATTGATTAAGTTTGAAGCATCACTAATGGCTTTTGGAGTTGGCTAAGCTAAATGGTCTCCTGATCCAAAAAATCCGGGCCAATAACCATATTTCGGGCTATCAAAGTTGTCCAAATGGGCCTAAAGTGGGCTTCTCTCCACTCATTGAGCCGATAAAAAAATCAAGAATAAAGCTAAACAGAGCCAATTTCGGCTGCTACTAGTAATGCTACTCCTGTTGCTGTAGTTGATGCTACTATTGCCATGGCTATTGCAGCTATAACTGCTTCTACTACTTGTACTCCAACTACTTTTGTTGTTGCTGCTGCAGTAGTAGTCTTAGCAGTAGGAGTAGCTACAAGAACAACTACTGTTGTTGGTGTTGCTGCGGGCCAGAGTGGCAGAGGTCGAGCAACGGACAGTGGGCAAGCACTGTAATGTGCCTACAAGGGAATAAAGGTGGAGAGGTGCAAAGCACAATGCGAAGGATATTTATAGGAAGAAATAAACTATAAAATAATACTATATTAGTAGTAATAGTAATGTATTATTTGTAGCAATAGTATTATAGTTATACTAGAGTGGCAATAGTATAATAATAGTAAAGTAATAGTAGTAGTCGTATAGTAGTTGCATAAGAGTTTAGTAAACATGATGGTGATCAATGAATATGGCAGCAACATGGCTCAAGTTCTCAAGCTATTTAATGAAAGAACAAAGCATTAGGAGCATGCTGCCTCTGTGATCGCTAGTTCTTAATTTCTATCTGCACTGTGACAAATACTACTAGTTCTACTACTACTCCTACTGCTACTACTCTAACTTCAACTCCTACTCCTATTATTATACAAAATACTGCCACTCTGACTTCTATTGCAACTACTACTACTACTACAACTATTAGGATAGATGTTTGCAGCCTTACCCCACATTTAGCGAGGAGGTTTCCCTAATTCAAAATTGCAAGAAATTCAGTTTGTAGTGGAACAAAATCAAGAATGGAACTACTATAATTGCTTCTGCTACTATTGCTGCTACTACTACTATGACCACTATTATTACTACTACTACTACTCTGACTACTACTGCTACTACTACTACTATAGCTTCTATAGCTACTACTGCAACCTTCACCATTCTTCATTATTGGAGAAGAAGATGAAATTATTGGTAGGAATTCCTAATGGAGTGCTCAATATGATCATTGGTTTTGGCCCTATAGCAAGAGCTAAAACATTAAAACTAGATTTGGCCTAGTCAGCTGAAGCTTGAATACTCAAGTGTGTCAAACTAGATCCATATAGTGAGCCGAACGCCAAACCATCTCAAAAGCTTAACCTAATGGGATATGAGCCTTTTTCACTATATATATTGGACTCTATCTATCCAATATCCGATGTGGGACTAATAGTAGAATAGTATATTAATAAAATTATAGTACTAATACTAATAATAGCAGTAGTATAGTATTATAGTAGTAGAATTATAGTGAGTAGTAGCAGTAGTAGTAATAACAACAGTAGCAATAGTAGCGGTGGCGGCTGCAGTAGAAGCAGTAGCAATATTAGTTGAAGTAGTAGCAGTTGTAGCAGTAGGAGAAGAAGTAGGTATAATAGTAGGAGAAGAAGAAGGTATAGTAGTAGTAGTAGCGGTAGCAGCAACAATAGTAGCAGCAGCAATAGCAATAGAAATGGACCACCTTGTCACCAAATTATGTCCAAAAAGTCACCATCTTCTCAACCAAATTATCTCACTTAAACAACCAATTAATAATCCTTGAACTCAATACTTAAGACACACATTTTTTTAATCCAAAAGCAATTTTAGAAGTAGTAGCACTAATAGTATAGTAGTAATATACTAGAAAAATAATAGTAGCAGTAATACTAATAGCAATAGTGCAATAGTAGTATTATTAATAATAGTAGTAATATAATAATACTGCTATTTCTACTTCTCCTACCAAAATACTATGGCTAGTAGAAGTAGTAGTAGAAGCGGTCTTTCACCTCATTAAGTGGCTTAGAGAATAGTAAAAGTAGGTCAAAAGGGCACAATCCTACCTCAAGATTGTAGCTAAGTGGCGAATAACTAAGCCAAACAACCAAAGTCACTATAAGGCTACAACCTAGTTGGAATTCATGCCGCAATCAAGAGCTAGGAAGTAAAATGATCATTTTTTGTTAACAATCCATTACTGTAATGTGTATATTAAAGAAATAGAATGAAACACAATACCAAAAAACTCATGAAATGTTTTTGAGGTAACCTGTGATGTTGTGGAGCTAGATGCATGTCATATCCCTCTTGGCAGACCTTGGCAATTTGATAGAGATTTTACACATCGTGGATGAGTATTTGCTATAGTAGTTATAGCAGCAGTAGTAGTAACTATAACAGTAGTAGAAGAAGAAGCAGATGGGGTAGTAGCTATAGTAGTTGTTATAGTAATAGTTGTAGTAGTTGTTGCACTAGGTGTGGTAGTAGTAGGTCTCTTTGGCGATCTAGTCCATATCAAGAAAAGACAAATAAGATTGCTATCTTGGCCCCATTTGTTGGGATTATTCTCAACACTACAACTACTCCTACTTCTGCTATTGCTGTTGCTACTACTATTACTGTTGTTGCCACTATAGTACTAGTAGTATACTAGTAGCATAGTTGTAGCGAGACTAAATTTTCCAATGATTTAAGTCTAGCATTAGCCATAATAGCAGTAGCAGTAGTAGAAGTAGTAGTAGTAGTAGCAGTTATAGTAGTAGTACTAATAGTAACAATAGTAGTAAAAGTAGTAGTATTAGTAGTAGTAGTAGTAGTAGCAGAAGATGGAAAGGGAATAAACCCAAAATAAGAAAATATTATTGATAGAAAAGCTTTTTCTTTATTGCAACCTTGGGTTGTATGTACAGCCCTCTAATAAACTTACTTGATGTGGACTAAAAATAGGATTTAGACTTTCACCCTAATTCTAAACCCACAATCTATTATAAGGCAGTGAAAAGTGAAATGAAGTTCACTTTCACATGACAAACAAAGTAAATTTTGATCTAGTAGCAAATTGAGCTGACCCAAGGCCTTTCAAAAAGAAAACAAAAAAGAGAGAAACTACTAGGTGTTAAGATAGGAAGCTAATTGCAAAACAACATTTTCTTCAGAGCAAGATGCACAGCCACCACTCCAGCATAAAAACCTTGTGCATACGCTTCATTCTTGAAGTTCATACAAGCTAGACTGATTTGAAGTGTTTCTGTTAGCTAATAAGACGTCAACATGACTTCATTTGGTTTGAAGTGTTTTTGTTAGTCAATAAACCTTGAACTATTTTCATAGCCAATAAGGTGTAGGCAATAACTTTTTCCCTCATTTAGTTGACAAGTTCTAGTCAATCAAGAAAGTAGTAGCAGTAGTAGCAGTCATAGTAGTGGTAGCAATAATAACAGTGGTAGCAGTAGTAGTAGCAGAAATGGTAGATACTATGACTACTACTACAACTATGGTCGTGCACCTATACACTTCTTTTGTGATCTTTTTGGCCACCCATAGTCTTTGCTACATTCATGGAATCCATCGACTACTCCAACGACTACTACTACTACTAGTATAGTAGTAGTTGTTGTAGTAGTAGTAGTTGCGGGTCCTACAACTACTATGGCTACTACAACTACTACGACTAATACTATTGTTACTCTATTACAGCTAGTTCTCCAACTACTACAATTACTACTACGACTACTACTACAACTACTACTGCTACAGCTACTACTAGCCCAATTACTACTACTGTTGTGAATATCAACCTCTTGGAGCAAATATTATAGTGTTTTTTATGGTCTGGTGAATAGAACCATCGTCTTTAGTTAGTAGTAGTAATAATAGTAGTAGTAGTAGTAGTAGTAGTAGTAATAGGAGTAGCAGTAGTTGCAGTAGCAGTCGTAGCATTAATTGGAGTGTATTAGTAGTAGTAGTAGTTGTTGTTGTTATTGTTGTTGTATTAGTAGTAGTAATAGTAGTAGTAGTAGTAGTACAACAATAACTACTACAACTACTACTACTACAAAACCCTGAAATTAGAAAAATGGACAGAAAATCTATAAGAAATGAATCACTTGTTGCAACAATATACTAGGCCTAATGGTCCTTGATCTAAGCCTATATTTTGAGATCCAGTTTCTAATCTAAGATCCTTTGACTTTAACAATACTTATGAAAAGGAAAGAGAACACCAACCTAGAAGGCAATATATGATTTGGTGATATACTACTGAGAGAGCACCAACCTGGAAGGCAACAGCAAGAGAACGAAGGCTGAGTATGAGCTCTAAATCTAGTTAAGTGTGAGTAGAAAATTTTAACAAAAGATGCTTCAGAGTCTTAGTACTACTTGTCTTATTACTACTACCACTATTGCTAATTCTACTACTACTGCTACTGCTACTACTGCTGCTGCTGCTGCTATTGCTACTACTACAATAGTAGAAGTAGGAGAAGTGGTAGTAGTAGTAGGAAGGTATCGTCTAAACTTTATTGGCTAGTGGAAAAGGCAAGCAACGATCCAAATCAAAATAGAAGAATAAGGTACAATGTTATTTATATGAAAAGTATAGCCACATCAGGTGACATTATTCGGATTGTGCAAAGATAAGGGTCTTCAAATATAGTGATAGCAGTGGTGAATAATTTTTTGAAATAAATTACAATGTTTGTTCTTATGAACTCAAGTCAGTTCTACCTTCCATTACTATTGTAACTAGTTGTTCTTTCTGCAGGCATATGAGTCTTCCGTAGCAAAGACCACCTTATTATCTGAGCTTCCAAAGATACCATTAAAAATGGGCTAGACACAACACCCTGATCTAAACTAAAATTGGTTTCATGTCAGGAGTCATCAGTGATACATTCCAATGCTAATCTTGGAATTCATGGACAAGGCTTGTTAAACTTGTCTAGCCCTAGAGATTTAATTGAAGCTTAGCATAGTAGTAGTCATAGTAATAATGGTAGTAGTAGTAGTTGTAGTTGTAGTTATAATAGTAGTACTAGTAGTAGCAGTGGTGGAGGTGGTGGTGGTGGTGGTGGTGGTGGTGGTGGTGGTGGTGGTGGTAGTAGTAGTAGTAGTAGTAGTAGTAGTAGCTGTAGTAGTAGTAATAGGTGGTGAGGTTGGGCAACTTCTTGCATGCATCCCTCTTCTTACCCTTAACTTTTGCCTTCATGAACTACTTTCATATGCAGGACGAACCACTTGTCACAAAATGAATACATCGCAGAAATTATGGGACATTTGCACAATAGGTTGCCTTAAAGACATATTACCCTTGCTTCCTTTTGGGTTAGTTATGTACAAAAAAGTTATCTTTGATATGACCAAAGCTACAAAAGTCCTACTCTCCACCTACAAGGCTTTGTCGTAGTAGTAGTAATAGTAGCAATAGTAGAAGTAGTAATATTGGTGGTAGTAGTAGAAGTTGTTGTAGCAGCAATAGTAGTATTAGTAGCGCTAGTTGTAGTAGTGGTACTAGCGGTAGTAGTAGTCGTACTAATGACTAGGTGTGAGACTGAAGGCTAACTGAGATATGACCCTGAAGGCTAGGTTAGGAGGAAGCCCGGAGGTGAGCTTAGTGCCAGCCCAAAGGCTAGCTGAAGTATAAGTCTAAATACTAGCTAAGTGTGAGCCTGAGTTTTACCTTGATGTATTATTGATGGCCTTGAGCGTAGGCAATTAACTTTTGTGATTTGATGATGTTACCAATGACTTTATGATTAGCCTTGAAGTGTTGTCAGTTAAATATGAAATTTTATTTTTTTAAGAGCCATATCAAATAAAGGATTGAAGTTTTCAGCTGAACTCACATGGTCACTCGAGGCATGGTGCTTGTTATAGATGATGGCAGCGCCAAGACTTCTTGTAGGGTTGGTGCCAGTGCCAGTGATGGGGATGGTGGCAAGGTGCAGTAGTAGTGGTAGCAAAATTAGTAACAGTTGTAGTAGTCGTAGCAATAATAGTAATAGTAGCATTAGTAGCCACAACAACAGCAGTAACAGCAGCAACAGTAGTTGCTATTGTAGTATTAGCAGGAAGACCCATGCGTTGCTTGTAGTAACCAAACATCACTGACCATCATTGCCTTTAAACATTACCCAGGGGCTCATAGTTATTTTGGACTATAGGCTAGCTTGCAAGATCACTGAATGCCTATAAGTCAGTTTGCAGGCTTGCAATCAATTTGGACTATAGGCCCAACTTATGGGCTCACAAAGGGTCTGCACTTGCTTATGATGAATTCCCTATTGTTAAAATTGAATATTCAACATCAAAATCATCTGCCTTGTCAACCCAAATGGACTTTTAAATGGTGGATTAAAAGTCCATTTCACATTTTCAAGGTTTACACACTCACAAATGTCATCAGGTCGAGAGTAACGAAGGTGTTACTCGTGATTAGCAACAGCACTAGTAGTATTTGTAGCAGTATTAATAGTATTAGTTGCAGCAAGTGTAGCTAAAGTAGCAGTAGTAGTAATAGTAGTAGTAGTAGTAGCCATTGTTGTAGTCGTAGTTGTGGTAGCAGTAGTAGCAATAGAAGTGGCAGTAGTGGAAAGTGTGGTAGCAGTTACTACTATAATGGCTACTACTACGGCTACTAAAATTGTTCCAACAGCTGGCTGGAATAAATGTTGTGTTATATTATTCTACTTCTATTTTTTGCAGTGCTGGAATTACCTCTGATGTTGCAGCAAGTGCTCTAGTTGGGGCATCAAATGTTTTTGGTTGGTGGCAAGATTCATAGTAACACAACCACTACTACTACTACTACTACTACTATAGGTACTACTACTACTACAACTACGAGGGGATTCTTTTCCTTGTTTATCAAAATTGGACAATTGGTTAGGGTACTGGTCACCCAATAGAGAACCTGTAGTTTCTTAGTTCATCAAAACCGATCGACCAGCTCAAAATTTATTGATTGCGAATGAGATTAGATAAGAATTTGTTTCCATCTCTGCCGATCTTGACTCAAATTTAATAACTGATTGTTAGATGGTTAATTTATAGGCAGAGAATTGATAAGGCCGCCACTTGATGGGGATGTAGAATATTCCCTACCAGTAGTCTACTGTTTCTCAACCATAAAATCAACTATTCTATTAAGACCCTATTATTACTACTAATATACCACAACTAATACTATTACTACAACTACTACTATACTATAATCTCTACCACTACTATTGTACTACTACTACTACTACTACAAAATAACTAGTTCTACCATTATACTATAATTGCTACTAATGCTACAACTACTACTACTGTTGCTACTGCTACTACTACTACTTATACTACTGCTGCTTCTCCTATTGTTGTGGCTACTTTTATGTGGTAAAATCAAATCTACTCCCTACAGTGATTCAATACTACTCTGCATGGCGATTCAAACTCACATGATTAACTCCCTAGCACATCGTTAATTGCTTCTAGGGTTGTCTAGCTTAAAGGGTGCATCATCAACATCTTCTGAGGGGGTTGACTAGGTTGAAGAGCACATTGCTAATTTCTTTTGGGGTTGTCTAGTTTGTAGTAGTAGTATTTGTAGCCGTAGTAGTGGTAGGAGCAGTAGTAATAGTAGTAATTATAGTAGTAGTAGTAGTAGTAATAGTAGCAAAAGTAGGCGCAGTAGTAGCATTTGGAAGGCACTTTATAGTGCAACCATGACATGTATTGCTCAGCCCACATGGGGACTGAGCCCTTCATTTGTTCTTCAACAAAAAGAAGTACCAATCCAAGCAAATTAGGTAGCAAACAGAGATTAGGGTACAAATTCTTGGTCCAGTTGATGGCAAGAATTCTGTTCATTTTGCGGCTGGAGGAATCATTGCATTTGTACTTGTTGTTGGAACCAATTTCCCTCTATTCTCTTTGGATGGTAGTAGGAGTAGAAGTAGCTGTTAGAGTTTAGGTAGTAGTAGTAGGATAAAGTGAGCTACAGGAGTGTGTGAACAGCCTGGAGACTTGGCACTGCAGGCTGGAGAATCAAAGTTGCACCTATCAAGGGATATGTGATGAGCAAAGGCAATTGAGGGCTCATGGGAGAAGTAGTAGTAGTAGCAATAGTAGTAGTGTAGTAGTAGGAGTAGGGGAAGAAGTTGTAGTAGTGATAGTAGTAGTAGTAGCAGGAGCTGCTATGTTGTATTTTACCTTCTCACAAATGCTACTACTAGTGCTATTGCTATACAACAACTAGTACTACTACTACTGCTACTGTCGCCACAAATACTACTACTACTATTACTGCTTCTACTACTACCACTACAACAATTAAGTGTATTTTTGGTTTACCACATTCAAACATGGCATAATACTAACTGATTAAGTGCGTTCAAGCCTACTTTAGGTTTGATTTGACTTGAAAAAATACTACTACTATTGCCACTACTACTACTATTGCTACTACTACTATTACTGTTACTGCTGCTGCTGCTATTCCTGCTGTTGCTATTATAGCTACTACCGCCACAACACCACCAAATCAAACCATCAAAAATCACCAATCAAGACTCCTTCAAGTCAAACTCCACATGGTCCAGCACGCAGGAGTGGGCAACATGTAGTAGTAGTGGTCGTAGTGGTAGTAGTTGTAGCATAAGATCCATTTTGCATCATATCTAACCGAAGGAAGAAGAAGAAAAGAAAGAGAAAAAGAACAAGAAGAAGATGATGCATAGCACAATGCATTACAATCAGTAAACAAAAAGAGTATCCAAGTTCATTAATAAAAAGACACATAAATCCAGTAGGGCCAGAAGTAGAGCTTACCTCCAATTTGGAAAATGAAAAAAAAGGGCTCTTCGGACAGCTACAAGAAAGGTGATCCTTCACCCTTCTTGAGTCCTCTAAAGTAAATATACCTCATACTAGCAGTAGCAGTTATAGCTATAGTAGCAGTAACAATAGTAGTAAGAGCAGAAGTCATAGTCGTAGTAGTAGTAATAGTAGCAATAGAAGTGGTAGTTGTAATAGTAGTAGTAGTAGTAGTGCTGCTAGCACTGTTACTACTACTTTTGCTACTACTACTATTAAAACTAATGCAGCTACACATGTTTCTAATACTACCACTACTGCTTCTACAACTACTACTACTTAAAGAGAAAATTCACTAAAGTAGAATTTCATTGAGAATAATAGTGGTTCCCCAATCCATACTACTATTTCTACTTCTACTACTACTACAATAACTACTATTACTACAACTACTACTACCATTGCTAGTACTACCATTGCCCTCACAACTTCTACTGCTGCTACTACTATTGTTGCTTATACAACTTCTACTACTACTACTTCTACTACTTCTACTACTTCTGCTGCTACTTCTCCAGTATAATAGTAGTATTATAGTAGTAGTAGTAGTAATAATATAGTAGTAGTAGCAATATATTAGTAGTGATTGTAGTATAGTAGCAGTAGTAGTGATTGTAGTATACGAGTATAGCATTAGTAATATTGTAGTAGTAGATATCACAGATTCAACATCCGTCACAATGATATATAATCTAATAACATGCCCCTACGTAATATGAAAATGATTTTTTCAAAAAAGTTGTATATCTTGCACCTTTTCCTACTGTTGTTAGATTGATTGGAGGAATTTGGAGCTCTTGTACTAAATAGTTTCCATATACTACTACTATAATTATGTTGCTACTAGTCCTACTCCTACTACAATGCTGCTACTATTATACTATTATTACTACTACTGCTACAACTATACTATTATAATTATAATCTTGAATCAAAACATGTTTAAATTAAACTCCAATTGCGTCAAACAACATGCAAACTAAATCAGAATAAGTCTGAATTATTGAAACTTGTCGTGCACACTTTTTTGTGTCTTTTTGAATTTTTTTTTGCCCAAAACCTTAGATCGTTACATTGCTAACCTACACACGAGTTCATGATTGCTGCTGCTGCTACTACTACCACTACTGCTACTACTACTACAGCTTCTTCTACTACTACTATTCCTATTGCTACAACTTTTGCTATAACTACTACTGCTACCAAATTGCATGTCTTCCATTGTGTACGACTCTCTACAACTACAACTACTATTGCTGCTACTATTACTAGCTATGTAAGGAGAGGCTCTGTGAGGTTTGCACTAACCTTCAATGTTCTCCTCGAGTTATCGACAACAAGGTTGATGAGCTATTCCATGGATTTTGCATGAACCTTTTTGATTTGGAGGAAGACTCATTAATTTATTTTTTACTGCAGTAGATTCAACATGGATGCTTCTGATTGCTACTACTACTACTCCTACTACTAGTCCAACTACTATTGCAATTGCTACTACTCCTAATACTCCTACTACTACTACTACTCCTACTACTCCTTCAACTACCCGATACAAGATCACAGCAAAATATACGTATTGAGGCTCCTTGAGGTGTCATTGATAGCTTTAAGCATGTTATCAACTAACACTGACTTGATTCTCATTAAGTTAGATTTAGTTCAATTTTGAAGTTTAGACTTGATTTTGGTTTAAGTATAATTTGATTTACTTCAGTTTTGAAGTTCAGACTTAATTTTGGATTAATTGATTACTTCAATTGACTATACGCTTCTTCCCTGGGCTTTGTTTGCTTAGTGGTGAGACAGAAACATCAAGAGCTAGAACTACTCCAACTACTATTACTGCTACTACTCCTACAGTAGTAACAGTAGAAGTAGTAGTAGTAGAGTCATTGGAGTAGGGGTAGTTGTAGTGGTAGGAGGTGCAAGCCCAAAGGCTGACTTGGGTCCGAGCAAGTAGTAGTAGTAGTAGTAGTAGTAGTTGTTGTTGTTGTTGTAGTAGTAGTAGTAGTAGTAGTAGTAGTAGCAGTTGTAGCAACAATAGCAATAGTAATAGTAGTAAGAGTAGTAGAAATAGTAGTAACAGTAGTAGAAGTAGAAGTATCACATTCATAAGCAACTAGATGAGACAACAAATTCACTACCTCAGCATTCAATTGCAAGAGAAAATGGGAATTTCTTAGTCGAGCCAGGAATTGATCTTAGGGACTGACATGTAATTTTCTCTTAAATTATATTTAGTTTTGAGGGGTCATATGTAAAAAGCTCTTGAAATTGTTTGACTCCATCGTCACCGTTTGAAAAATAAGTGATCAAAACTAAAAGACAAGGCGCTGAGCAAGTCAATATAACCAGAACAGTATACTGAAACTGTCCATGAATTTAGATCTATGTAGAACAATATATTGTCCTTGTCCATTTGAGTTCCCTAAACATTTTGTAAAGTGGAATGCTACGTGAATGACTTGGTAGTCAAAACTAAGTCCAAAAATAAACATGTCCAATACTTAAGGTAGTAAATAAAAAACTTGTAGGAATCGATATCCCTATCTATAAAAACCAGGAGAACTCTATGAAGAGATTGATGTCTAATTGCTATCGATTGTCATATGTATGATTTTCCACTAGTCAATGTCGGATTAATTCTCTATTTTTGTCAGATAATGACATTAATTACTGTGGTAATGGGGCATTAGATGAAGAAAATGTTGAATTTTTTAGTAGTAAGACTACAACTTTGTCAATATATGTGTTGGTGTGGACAATCCATTCTTTCCTTCATATTTGTTTCACTGCCACCGCTACTACTACTTCTTTTCCTACTAGTACTACTTCTACTATTAGTACTGGTACTACTGCTACTACTATTAATACTACTAATGCTACTGCTATAATGACTACAACTACTGATACTACTACTGTTGTTGCTATTCTACTACTATGGTTACTACTTCTACTGACGCCCCGAGCAACCCGCTGCTGGTCCACCTACTATTACTACTACTAATACTATTACTACTACTACTAGTGCTACTACTACTACTACTACTACTACTACTACCGCTAGTACTACTGCTGCTGCTGCTGCTACTAAGATTGTTATTGTTTCTACTACTACTGCTACTACTACTAATAATGTGTCTACTACTACTGCAGTACTACTATTACTGTTGCTACTACTGCTACTATAGTAGTAGTAGTAGCAGTAGTATTGGTAGTAGCTAGTGGTAGTAGTAATATAGTATAGTAGTATAGTAGTATAGTTGTATAATAGTAATAGTAGTGTAATAGTGGAGTAGTATAGTAGTATTAGTAGCATGTACTATTAGTAGTATAGTTGTAGTAATAGTAGAATTAGTAGCAGTAGTAGTAGTAGCAGCAGTAGCAGTATAAGCAGCATTAGTAGTAGTAGTAGTAATAGTAGCAGTAGTAGCAATTCGAGCAGCTACAGTACTTGTAGTAGTAGTATTAGTAGTAGTAGTTGTTGTTGTAGCTGTAGTAGTAGGAGTACTAATAGTAGCAGAAGTAGTATCTTCATCTTCCTCCTTATCGTCGTCTACTCCGCCGATTGCCATGCTTTCAGGCATGTTAGAAGGGATAGTGCTTGGGCATAGCTTCTACTATTTTTGGAATCCTTTGTTTTCCATTGAGTTTTTGATTGCTTTCCTTATCCAAAAAGTATAGCTAATTAAGGGGAAGATAAACATTGCCTTCTTTTATGATTTTTTTTTTCTTACAAGATAATCCTTAGAGAGAGAATTTGTACCTCCAATGACAAAACTACTTCAGTCCCAAACACCAATGAATACAATGTTGATTGGATATTCATCTAAATCTATCAAATGATTATCTATTGGAAAGCTGAGGTTGACTAGGAGTAGTTGCTATAGTAGTTGTAGCAGTCACTTTTTCCACTTTAGGAAAGGTCAGTCTTATTGGATTGGACTACTAGTACGCATACTACCACTCCTACTACTACAACAACAACAACTGCTACTGCTGCTACTCCGAGTTCTAAACATTAAACTAAGACAAATCAGACTTGAATTGAGATCATCACTTCTCCAACCAAAGTGAAAGGTCAGTATTTAACAAATATTCTTCTGAAAATCAATACTAAGTTTGGTGAATTGAATTCAGCTTCTATTACTCCAACTACTACTCCCACTCCAAATCCTACTACTACTAGTACTACTACTTCTGCTACTAATACTACTACCACTATTATTACTACTACTCCTACTCCTACTCCTACTCCTACTGCTACTGCCACCTAATAACACTACTCTACTACTATAATAACAACTATTACTACTTCAACTACTACTCCTACTGCTACTTCTTCTCCTACTACTACTAGGAGTAGTAGTAGAAGTAGCAGAAGTAGCGGTAGTTGCAGTTATAGTAGTAGTAGTACATTTCTGTATCCAAATTTCATAGACAATCATTTTTTTTAGTTGTTCTGCTACTACTACTAGCTATTATATTGCTACTATACCACTAGGAGCAGAAGTAGCAGTAGAATTAGTAGTGGTAGGACCCTTATCTTGTAAAATTTTGGATCGACACTCTTTGCCAAGAAAATCCTCCTCTAATCACATAGCCTCAAAAAGAGAATTTTTCCTCCAAAAGGATATACTATTGCTCTATTGCTGCTACTGCGACAACTATTACTATTGCTACTACAACTACTACTTCTACCACTACAACTAGTTTTGCTACTAACACTACAACCACTACTACTAGTTTTGTATGGCTACTGCTATTACTGCTACGACTACTGCTATTACTACTATGACTACTACGACTACAACAACAACAACAACAACAACAACAACTACTACTACTACTACTACTACGTAGAACTGCTATAATTTGAATGTTGGAGGTTCTTTGATGGAGGCACCCCCTCCAGTCTAGACATCTTGTAGGATCCTGGACTACTATTGCTTCTGCTGCTACAATTAACACTACTACTACTACTACTACCACTACTACTACTAAAACAACAACAATAACTACTACTACTACTACTATTATTACTGGTACTTCTCCTCCTACTACTAGTTCTACTACTGAGTGAGTCAATACCTCAACTTCCTCAAAATCAAGCAACTTATCTCTTCAAGATAAAATAACATCTCACTACAGACAAAAAAAAGAGGTAGCTTGTTAAATTTCACTTCTCAATCGCAGCGAGCTAGCCTTTTTAGTGTAACTATTATCTTTTTTCTTCTATTTTAGATGGATTCAAGTAGAAAAATCACTAATAAAAATACAAGTATGAATGCTTCAAATATAAAATATTTTTATCTAGCATCCCCTGCCTCATCTTCAATCTCTTAGATGATGACGGTGAAATCACCAATGTTGAAATATGTGTTGTGCTCAACTGCCTCAGCCATGATGTGGATTGAAGCCAGATTAGGCACCCCATCATGGAAAGCTAGAGTAGTAGTATTAGAAGTAATAGTAGCAGTGGTTGCAGTAGTACCAGAAGTAGGACTTGTAGTCGTAGCAATAGGAGTTGTAGTAGTAGTAGCAATAGTAATAGCAGTATAAGTAGTAGTAGTAGGCCGAATATCTACTTGTGCTAAGGCAATTTTGTGGGCTCAGAAATTCACTTGCTTCATTTCTTGCATCAGGGTCCTCTAGTAAAGCTTTGAGTTTATCAGGGAATAAATTTTCAAGAGTTACTTAGCTTCTTTCTACCTGAACATGCTGAAGCTCCTCGCTTTCGAGGAGGCCTCAATCCATGGCATCCCCATTGCTCCCTTGGAGTTCCATCCCATGGAGGATAAGAGTGGGGAAAGTTTAGTTTTGCCTCGCTTCCTTCCCATCTTAGGAAATGATGCTAAAGCGATTATTGCATGTTAACCTATGGAACATTAAAAATGAGTAAGGTTTGATAATTGTCATCCCTTTGCTCACTTTTCCAAAAAGGGGATGCCATGTGCTGATGGGGCCAAAGAGTGTTTCATGTTGGAGACAGTCAAGCACTTTAGGCAATGAGAATATTCAGAACTCTTTGATTTCATATCCTGAATGGCTATTCACCTAATTGGGAAGGCTCATTTTTGCTTGCTAGAGCAAAACTGGTTTTGCAAATTATTCAGCATGGGTATATGTTGTGGTATCTCAACTTTTAGCTCAACTTGCAGCTCTTAGCATTTTAGGAGTCATAGCACCCAAGAGGTAATACACATGAGAGTACAGGAATTTTGTGTAGTTTGATTAAGAAGTGGAATCACACGATAAACACCTTCCATACTTCATATGGCAAAGTCCCCATCTCTCTATGGGACATAATACAACTAGTTATAATTCTCATCGTCAGGAGTTTCTATAATGAATATCCCTATTCACTGCCACATAAGCCTTGACATTAGTTACACTCTGCATGATCTCTTCATAACTTATGATTGGGTAGTAGCATACTTTCTAAATAATCAAAAATGGGTGTAATTTGACCATTGGATTGAAATTTTTTATGAGAGAGCTCTAATGAGCTAGCCAACTAGATTTGACCTGATTATCCATGAAATAGGTGACATTCTTAATTTAGCCCCTAGTCTTATTTTGTTACTTTTATTTCTATGTGGCTTTGCCACTTTATTATGCCACATTGTGGGCAATGCATTTACCCAAAGACATTTGCAATGGCCTACAAGACGGAGCATAGACAAAAATTTCTCTAGCTCCTACACTCCTAGACTCAATATGTGCAAGTCTTTGAGTGATGGTGGATTGCTCTATAGGGACAGTAGTTCTTCGGCTTGGTCTCTTATTCATTTTCTTTATGCTTGGATTATGCCCACTTCTAGAGGACATATACTATGATAGAGCCTAGTGATGAAATCAAGAAGATATGTCACTCATGTTCGGTCCCTATTCCTAAGATGATACATATAATTATTATGGTTGCTTCTCCTTATTCTTCTAGAGAGGCTAAGATGCATGTGTGGGATCCTCAAAATTTTGAGCAGCAAGCTTACCCTTACACTCTTTCTGATTCTAACATGCTAATGAATGTGGCTCATTTTCTATTATCTCTAGAAGCTTATGAGTATATTATCTCTTTGAGATATGTAGTGCTTCCACTTTGCTCAAGGGGACACTTGGCTAAAGAATCTTGTTATCTATATTAGTTCTATTGGCAATTTGGGTATGACCAATTCTTTCTTAAGAATGTCCCCACTCCTTTGCCAACATTATGTCTATGCTAATTAGTGGGCCATTGGTTACAACTTACTCATTTTCAACAAAATTCAAAGTATCATATTCCTGATATTTAGCGGGAAGCCAAGATTCTTTGACTCTATGCTACAACATGGTTTAATAACATTGGGGTATATTTTTGTATTGATCTAGAGTTTTTATTTAGAAATTAGCTAGTCTCACATAGTAGGAAAGGTGAGCAATCAGAAGTAAAGGGTCAAAGCAGCAAAAGATCCAAGAGATGCGGAAGGCCCTAACTCATAAATTTGTTCATGCTGGACCAAGTAGAGAGAGGAACATTCCCCCTTATGGCATTGATGATGGCCATTTTTGAGGCAATGCAGATCCCATATTGAGTCCAAGGCAAGAGGCACTTCTATCTGTAGGTGACCCTCCTATTTTTAATGCTCTAGAGTGCTCAATGTCATATGTAGTTATTTCCATAGGTGGAGGTGTAGGATTAGGATCGATGTCGGTGCTTTCATCTCCTACGCTATCTCGAGATCTAATTTCTCTATTCCCAATGCTTACTACTAACTAATTGACATAAATGTAGGGCCAAGGAGATCCTTCCTTGACCAAAACCAATTTGCCAATCTTCCAATATGGACTTGAGTAGAGGGGTCTAACCGGCCTTATTGTTGCCTACATTAGCTGGCCATTGATCAGATGTAAATGCCGAGAGGATGATAGAGCCTATAGGTATCAATGATTCTCTCATCTGATATTTATTTTCTTTTCTTTCCCTTTTTCTTGCTGAGAACCTATAACCTTTTAGGTGAATCAGATTAGGATTTTGGAGGCCCTTTTGATGGTATTTTAGACTCAACATTGAGGGACATCTAAACTTTACCAAATTTGCATTGTATATATATTAGTTTTAAGCTTCTATTACAGATATGATTCTTGGGTCATGCTTTAATCGAGGAATGCTTGTATTCATGGGTATTCATCCACCATCATGATCATCAGGTGATAGTTCACTATCTTTCCTTCTAATCTTGAGGATTTTATTCATAGTCCCTTTCACTAATAATACTTACTTGCTCATATGATAATGGAGGAGCATGAGCTGGTGACTGCTGAGTTACAACGACTGCCATGAGACATCATTAGGCTTTATGTATTTTAAGATTATAATATCCTCTCTATTTAGGAGTCCCACTTGCTCTTTATTTGTGACAAATTTTATTTGCAATATTGTGTTCCTTGCATTCCAATTCCAAAATGGCCCTTAACACAGTGAAACTGGATCTACCACTTTTAAGTTAAAAGAAGAGTTAGTTCACCAAACAAAATGATTTTAACTTGAATTGTCAGTGAAAGTGGACTTAATTTGTCACATGAAGTGGACTTGATTTTTAACATGAAAGTAGATTTGATTTGCCATGTGAAAGTGAACTTGATTTGTCACATGGAAGTGGAATTAGTTTTCTATGTGAAAGTAGATTTGGTTTGCCATATGAAAGTAAACTTGAGTTGTCATGTGGAGGTGGACTTAGTTTGCCATGTGAAAGTGGACTTCATTTTGCCACGTCAAAGTGGACTTGATTTGTCATGTGAAAGTGAACTTAATTTTGTTATATGGAAGTGGACTTGATTTGCCATATATGAGTGAACTTAATTTACCACATGGAAATAGACTTGGTTTGCTACATGGAAGTGGTCTTGGTTTGCCATCTAGAAGTGGATTGGAGTTGCCATATGGGGTTTCCTGTCTATGTTTTGTCTTAAGAAACAAGGAGTGCATGTTTGGCTAGACATTCTATTGAGAAATTCAAATGTTCTATTATAGACAAAACATAGACACTTTTATTTTTGTTGTTTCCCCTTAGAGGGTTATGCCTAATACCTCTTCAAGAATCAGGCATTGATCAATGGCATAAGTCTCTCTCTTTTGTCATCAATCAGTTGGTAGGATCCCCCTCAAATATCCTTCCAATGATAGAAGGGCCTTCCTAATTAGGCTCAAATTTGCTTTTCTTGCTTCAATTTGGGGTTATGAATTTTTGCAACATCAAGACCATTTCTCGCTTCTAGAAAGATCTGAGCTAGCCCATCTTGTTGTAAGCCCTGGATATTTGTGCTCAGTGCAATTTTAGGTTTCATTGATTTGTGAGCCTTATTTCATCCAAGGAGTCTAGCTCATCAAAGTAAAGACAAACATTGTCTTCTTTTATAATTTCCTCTTGCAAGAAATCTTTAGAGAGGGACCAATGGCAGGACTACCTCGATCGCAAACACCAATGCATATGGTGTTGATTGAGTAGGGGTTCCGTATGTGGTGCAACAAGCCCACAATGCCTCATCTTTTGTTTTTGGCAATGACTTTCTTTAATATTTTGGAGAGAGTTTTGTTGAATGCTTCAGCAAGGACATTCACTCATGCATTATAGATGGATAAATATCTCTAATTTATCTTGTTATGATATGTGACTTATAATACCTTGAAGTTTTTTAAGGAGAGTCTGTTGTCAGAAAAGATTCTTTAAGGAATACCAAATTAGTACATGATGTTTTCCCAAAAGAAATGGATGATAGTATCCATTTTTACTTCTTTTATTGGGATTACCTCTACCAAGAGAAATAATCGATTACTGCTAATACAAAGCAGTGATCTCTGGAAAAAGACAACTCAATTGGGCTGATTATATCCTTGCCCCATACCTCAAATGGCAATGAGGATACCGTTGGATGTAATGAATTTGGGTGTTAATCCCATAAATTTGGCATAGATAACATTTTCTTGCATATTCAATATAATCTCTCACCATGGTAGTCCAATAGTAGCCCATATGCTTTATTTTCATCATCATTTTTAGGATTGATTGATGGGCTCCCTAGATTGTACTTCGTACATGACTTCTCTTGCCTCTTTGTCAGACAAATAGCATAGACATAGTTGATCAAAAGACCCTTAATAAAGGGCGTCACTAATGAACAGAAAGCATACAATCCTCTTCCCAAGTTGTATCCATGCTGATTTATTTTCTTGGAGTTCTCCAATTTTGAGTTAATTGGTGAATGGTATTCTCCAATCTGTTGCTTCCTCTATCACTTTAGATTCAGTATGATTGTGTTTGATGCTAAAAACTGAACTTATCACCTATCGACTATGGATTGTGATTAAAATTTTTCATTGGTCAGGGTCAGCCAATGTCTTGGCAAACTTGATTAAGGAATTAGCTTCCATATTGATAGACTAGGAAACTTTGATTATTTGAATATGAGGGATTTGTTCCATGAGTTCTCCGCTATTTTCATGGTATTTTAGTAAGAATTTATATTTACCTTCCACTTAACTGATGACCAACTGCAAATCACCAAAAATATGTAAATGTGATAATCCCATGTTGATGGTCATTTCTAGTCCTGCAATTAGGGGGTCATATTCTACCTCATTATTTGTACATGATTTTGAGAAGGAGTATAAATGTCATAAAATAACCCCTTTTGGAGTGACAAATATAAATATGACACTTACTTTAATTTGTAGAAACTTTGGCCTAATTTTTGGTTTGATGGATGATGCCCCTTCAAAGTATAGCTTTCAGTAGGATTCCCCTTCTTCAACAGGGAGAATTCTTCATCGAGGAGTTCATAACTTAGTGGAGAGTCATTAGGCACTAGGTGAGCTACGAGAAGATTAGCAAGGGTTTGTCCTTTAACTGCCTTTTGGGGAGTGAATTTTATATCATACTCCATACGGATTAAGGCCCATTTTGCTAACCTTTCAATGAGTGCAAGCTTGGTCATTAGATATTTTATGGGATCCATCCTTTATATTAAAATGACATGATGAGAAAGTAAATAATGCCTAAGCTTCTTAACTGTGAATACGAGTGCCAACAATGCTTCTTAATAAGAGAGTAGCTATTCTCTACCCCTACCAGCATTCTACTCAAATAGTAGAGTGTATTTTCTTTGCTTTCTTCATTATTCTAGATGAGAAATGCTCCCAGAGACCCTTCCATTGTGGCCATATAAAGGATTAAGGGTGTACTAGGTATGAGCACTACCAAGACTAATGACTTTAGGAGATATTGCTTCAGCTCTTCAAAGTCTTCTTGGCATTCCTAATCCCAAATGAATGGATCATCCTTCTTCATCAATTTGGAGAAGGGCTTGTATTTTTCAAAGAGATTTGAAATGAATCTCCTTATGTATGAAAGTCATCCTTGGAATGACCTTAATATTTTAAGTAGTTTGTGGTGAAATATCCAAGATAGCTTTGATCTTTGACAGATCATTTCAATTCCCTAGTGTCTAACAATAAATTTGAGGAACTTCCCTGATGATATCCCAAAGTCACATTTTGTAGGGTCCATCTTTAGGTTATATTTTCTAAGGCAAACAAAAGCCACTCTTAGGTCTTGTATGTGCTTATCTTTGGACTTAGTTTTGTCTACCAAGTCATCCACATTGCATTCCACAAACTAAGATATGAGGTCATAAAAAATTTGGGTCATGGCCACTTGATAATTGGCACTCACATTCTTAAGCCTGAAAGGGATCACCTTGTAGCAGTAAATGCTAATGCAGATTTGAAAGGTTGCATGTCTTTAATCATGGAGATCTATCTTGATTTGGTTGTACCCTAAGAAACCATCCATAAAGGGGAATTTTTCAAAATTAGCTCTAATATCAGTCATGATTTTCATTATTGGCAATGAAAATCATCTTTTGGACATGCTTTATTTAATCCTTGTAGTCCACACAAATATGGATTTGGCCATTCTTCTTTTTGACTAGAACAATGCTTGCAACCTAATCTGGGTATTTCTCTTCCTTGATAAAGCCTACTTCAATTAGTTTCATCTATAACCATTTGTTTTAGGTCAAGTTTCATCTTCCTAGGTACTTGTTTCATAGGTGGATGTTCAGGATTAATAGCCAGCTTGTGGATTGCAACCTCAAGATCTAGTCCAAGCATCTCCTTGTAGCTCTATGCAAAGCAGTCAATGTATTCTTTGAGCACTTCTTTGAGATGGGCTTGGCGTTCCTCTGAGAGTTGTGTATTGATAAAGGTTGGCCTAGGATCTTCCTTTAAACCAAGATTGATTTCCATCGATTTGTTAATTGTGGCTTGCTCCCATCTCTGAGTTTTGGTGGAGCTTCTTTTGGTTTGAGGATTATGTCTTTACCAAGTGATTCTTCATGTTGAATGGGACTCGACAAACGTTTCACTTTTGGTTTTGAGGGTGTTTTGGCTACACAATGCCCCCTTTCTTTAGGTTTTTATAAAGCTTTACTAAGGACTTCATCTTCTTATCGTGTTTGGAGGACCATGGCTAACTAATGCATCTAGTTTGTGTGTCAAAAGGTGTTGAGTATGTTTGATTAGCCTCATTATTGAACAAAGGTGCAATAGTAATCACAAGGCATGTATGGATATTCAAAATGATGTAGCCTAGTCCTTTGAAATTCATATTTCCCCTTCTAGAAATATAAGTGCACCCCTGAGGTAGATCCCATAGGTTCTTGAAGAGATGACTTTCTTCCTTTGTCTATTAAAGTCTGTAGTCGAATTTCTTGATTAGTTAATAAAGATTGTTTGCAAGATATTTAGGTATGACCACTGGCTAATTATTGCCATTATCTTCTAGATCCTTAGTTTTCAGGATTTCATGCAAACTCGAGTAATAGAGGATTGCCTTGTAAAATAATATCTCTTTTTCTACCTTATGCCATAGGTGAATATAGAAGTTTGTTAATTCCTCCACAACATTAGTGATTAGCTCATCTAATGGCCTCAGTAAACCCTCTAGGACCTTAGCAACAAAGAGAATACTTTCTGTTTGACCCCCATTGTCATCATCATTATAAGGATAGACACCCAAGTAGAATTGTGGGATTTCTTCAACTAGAGACTTTGCCACTCCCTAGATGAGGAAGAGAGAAGATCAACCTAGCAATCTTTGTTTTCACTTGACTGATGGAAGCAAACTCTTTATCAACATGGGATCTTTGATAATATTTCATGTCATCATAATTTACCTCATAAACATTGAAAGGATGTATTTCTCTATCAATTTGTCATTCTTCACCATCATCAAAGTACATGAGGCATTTATGTAGGATAAATGACACCATTTTATTTTTCATATAACCATGACCTCCCTAAAAGTGCTTTATTTGATGCATGAATGTCAATTACATAGAACTTAGCATCAGTTATTAATTTGTTGACTTTCAGAGGTGTGGTTATGGTACCCAAAGATCTTTGGCTACTTTGGTTATACATTTGGATGATTATGATTTCAGATGATAGGTGGCACATGTCCAAAGCTAGAGCTCTTAAAGTATGGAGAGTCATCAAATTGACAGAGAAGCCTAGGTCAATGAGGATGTGATTGATTTTGATCCCATCACTATTTTGTATGGCATATAATGGTCTGCTATGGTTTATCACTCCTGGTAGTATGATGAGTGTATAAATACTTTATTTTTTATTCAGGGAAGAATGCTTGATAATCTATTGGGTTTTGTAAGATGTGTACTAATGTATTCCTAATTTCTTGTGATGACATCTAGGTATGAAACACACTTAGCATGGCAAGGATTTTCTTGAAATGAGCTGCTATGTTATATTCTACCTTCTTGGGTATAGATTCATCTTGTGATGGCTCTTTGTCTTCATTTGCCTGAATTTCTTTTTCTTTGTCCTTGTGTTTGGAGATGTTCTTTTCTTTGGGCATTAAAACCTATCTTAGAGGTAATATTTTACTACCCCTAAGTTGTACTTGGTTTATGTTCATTAGTTGAATTTTAGCACCCTAAAACCAACAAGGTTCTTCTTTAGAGTCACTAACAAGACTAATTGTATGACACAAGGAAGTGGATCCTTCCCTTGATAGGTAGTTTTTTAAATGACTTTGGAGGATGTAACTTGTTGATAATCATCCCATTTAATATTAGAATTAAGCACACAAGACTTCGTTGTAGAGAGATCTTTAAAGACTCTTTGGATGAACTCTTCTACTTTATTGGCTGGCATGGCCTTCTTCAAGACTTTGTATTTGGAGCTTTTCTTTTGTGGATGTTTGCATTGGCACAATGTAGGATCTAAATGAGCTCCAGCATTAGCTTGTTTAATCCTTATTTGAAATGCTTATTTTTTTATTTTGGCACTTACTAGTGTTGGACCTCTTGAAGTAGTTATAAAGCTATTTTGACTCAGGCATAGAATTATATTCATTGTCAATGTCCTGTATGTATAATCCCTCTAAAGTTGGTAGAGAGCACTCCTCCACAGGCTTGAGGATTGGGACTTCACCAGACCTAATGGGTTGGTCATTTACCACTTGGTTACTTGATGATGATTGGGATGGTAGATCATCAATTTCTATCCTAGTTATGTGAGTCATCATGTGGCAAGAAGCATCAAACTTAGATGATTGTTCTACATAGTGTTTATTTTTGTTGGCCCATTTTTAAGGGAGGCAATGTGGATGATCATCCCGGTCTCTAGAAGAGTTGGTAGATAATTCCCTACCACTCCTATAGGGTCTTTTGTGTGCTTTTATCTTTTCTACTACCATTTTTCCATCTCAATTTCCTCACAAAGCATGGTACTTACACTTGACATGCTTTCCATATGGACCTCCATAGTCTACATGCATTTATTCAACACTTTCATTTGACTCAGACATATTTTATGTTAGTTATGGCTAGACCTTTTACAGTATCTAGCTATAGTTTGATCATAACATAATCTTATTCACATGCGAACCACTCCCCAATATAGTCATCTTGGTAACAACCCTCTAGGAGACCCTTGGGAATCTTTATTTCATCAATGATATATTTGACAATTTTATTTGCTTCTTCCTACCTTGCGCTCTAAATTTTATCATCCTTAGGGTGATGAGATAACCCTGATGATTGGTTTGACTGTGAGCTCCCAACAGTAATAATGGTAGCACATGTTGGCACTAGAAGTTTCTCTTCCCAATTCTTAGTGTCAACCTTCAAGCAAAGCTCTAAGTTCATCAAGGAGGAATTCCCTGTGAGTTACTTGACTTCTTTCTCCTTGAAAATATTCTTCCAGGGCATCAATGTATTCTTTGATGACCAATTTCTTAATCATGTATGCTTTGGCTGGACTAGTTTCCTTTTCTTATTTTTGCTCTTTCTCTTTTTGATGTTTTGAATAGGGCGAGGTGCTTGTTCTAATGAAGCTTTCTTTATCACCATCCTAGACTTTTCAAGGTTCTTAGCTAAATTCTTTATCAATTTCTTTAGCCTTTTAGATATCTCCCATAGGTGCTCTTATTTGGGTGTATATTGTTCTTCCTTCCCAAAAATGAGCCCAGAAAGTGGTTTATGTATCTAAAACATAGTAATGTGGTTGATGTGTTTGGTAGGTATTTCAAATAAGGCTAACTTTGAAAGAGGTAGCTTACTGTCCTAGTATTTCCTCTTAATCTAATCCTTGACTACATAAGAATCATCAATGGTATGTCTCAAGACTCTGTGGTAAGGATAATAATTTAGGCGATCTGTTTTATTGGTCTTATTTAGCCTTTTGCATTCTGAAAAATTTTGCCTACCCTTTCTCTTTTAAAAAATTATCTCTTTGTCAATTTCTATAGGAAATTGTTGGAGGGTTCTAATTCCACATCTCCTCCAAGAGTTGGTAATTTCTGAGAATTACCTCATGGGTTTCTTCTATTCAATTATTGTGAATCTACCCTCACATTTTTAGAGAGCTCTCCGTGCTTTGCCTTATCATTCTCTACTTTGAAATTTTGTGAACTATCTAAGGCTGGTGGGCCAATCCTCTCCATTTTCTTGACTTGCACGATGAGATCTTGGAAAGTGAAAATAGAAGAAGTACTTAAGTAAGGTACCATCTAATCCTTCCTTATATTACTGAGGACTAGATTTGTAGCCTTGAACTAGCTTATGAATTGTTCGCATTTAATATTAAGATTTCTCCACGGTGTGATATAATCCAACATTGATTCATTATTGCACTTTGGTGTTAAGACGAGATCTGCAAAGGGGATGAAATAAACTTATATGGATTATAGTTATAAACTGGCATATTACTCAAATATTACCCCAATTAAGCTTGCTAAAAATTGGTAGAGTAATAATGAGGGGTTATTACTTGAATCCTTACATATAGAAACAAAATAAGCTATATGTTATTCAAGATTACTAATACTATTAAATTATTTTAAGTTAGGCACTGTATAGCCCTTGGGATATGGCACTTAGTCATGATGACTAGGGTATAGTTTGTCTACATTATTTATCATACTCATGTCACTTCCTTATATTAGTTGTGTAGCCACAATTCATTGCACTTGCTATTGTATGTATATTGACCATCCCATGTTATTAGGAATCTTTAAGATTGGAGATTAGGTATCCCTTGCTTATGGAGAAGAAGCTTGTAAAGGGCCTATATCTCCATAGATTTCATCTACAAGAGATGCATCTTCTGCCACCTCTGTAGCTTGAGATGACTATTGAGATCACTCCAACTTGTTGAGCTTTTGTCTCATTTGTATCATGATCTCCATTAACTCCATGACCTTCTTCTAAGTTTCATCTTTTGTCTTTCTCTTGTTGTCTTCACTATTCTCGCTATGCTTCTATAGTCATTTCCTCACTAGAGCTTTTAGTTAAAACCAAAGCTTCTATTAGAACATGATGATCCATATCTTGGATATTAGGTCTAGGTTTTGTATGTTTTAGGTCAAGTTTACCTTCCCTAAACAGCCGAGTTACCTCACTCTGAAGCCTACTAATGGAATGAATAGTTACACTTCTCTTTGACGTCGTAGTAAGGATTAACTTACAAGGGCCTTTTCTTCTTGAATACCTTTTAATGTAAGGCTTATTTGTGTAGACTTCTTTTGTCACCAAGCAAGCTGAAGTGTGGGACCACCATCCTTTCTAGAATCATGATGAGAAATAACTCTAACAGTGTGAGTAGTCTCCGATTTTGGGGTCTCATGTTGGGTTGTAGTCTTATGGTGGCTCTTATTTTTTTTTAGATATTCATCCCTTAGCTCTAGCCATTTAATGGAGCAAAAGAGTTAGAGATGGGAATAGTCATGACTATTTTTATTTCAGGTGCAATCTTTCCAAGTCAGCTAAAAATTCCAAAAACCTTTTCTTTACTTGTGGTAGTCAAAATGAGTTCTTCTTTGTCTATGCATGTGTTTGTACTTGCTTTTGGTTGTTCCTCATTAGCAGTGGGGTGAAGCCAATCAAAGATTGAGCTTTGCTTTGTGCCTAACCACTAGAAGACAAATACCCTTTTCGATTGCGGCATGGCTTTTGGTTCTTTATAGAATGGCTATTCTCATTGGGAATGATGACATTGGTCTCTTTCCCTTTCATGGAAGGTGAGAAGTGGATATATTTTGTATGACTATATACTAGTTGGTGAACTAGCAGGTGCCTTTTTGAACTGGATGACCTTAGAGACAATTTTGAACTCAATTTGAGCTTCAATTTCTCCTATGATGATCACTGATTCAGATAAATGCACAACCAATTCCTCAACTAGTCAACAGAGCCCAAAGGTTCCCTAGGCACAATTTGACTTTTGGATGAGCCCATAGGATAGCCCTAGGTCAGTTGATAGGATGACATTTAATAAGGTGAGAAACTTTTCCTTCTTTTTTGTTCTCATCTTTTTTCTTTTATTTTTATTTTCTTCTCTTTTTTTCGAGTGGGCTGCTCTCTCTTGCTTTTTTTGTTGTTTATTCTTCTACACCTCTTCCTTCTCCATTATTCTTTATCTTCTCCTTTTCTTCTCTTTATAGACCTCCATGGTAGGTCTCAAACTTTGAACTCCTTAAGCTAGTGAAGGTTGGTGGAGAAGCACGGTGAGGTTGTGGCTTAGTGCAATACAATGCCATGGTGGATGTGGTGGAGGTGGACCCATAGAGGGCAATGATCTACAAGTGCACAGGAAGAGATAAGGGTGTAAGTGGCCATGATGATGATAGAGCTAGAGAGTAGCAGGAGCATCGGGTGGTGGGTGAGGAGGCAGTAGGGATCTTGTAGGAGACAAAGGAAGAGAAGGAATAAAATAGGAAAGAGATAGAAAAGATTAGAGCCTTATTTCACTTTGCTTTCTCGATGATGCTCTCATGTTCTCTTCCTTGATGATTGTTTGAGTAAATTTTTTAACCTAACTTGGAATTTGAGTTTGATAAGAATTAGAGTTGGACATTGAGTCTAATTAGTAATGGACTACGACCAATTTGAAATAAAAATATAGGCTGAAACTTAAGGCCCAAACATTGAATTGAGCCACACTAGTCAATCGCTTGGCAAACTAGTCAACCGATTCTCATTAACTAGATTTGGTAGTGCTCTACCAATCAACCAATTACTCAAATGGTCGGCTAATTCTAATGAGCAAGAACTAGCATGACCTCTCGGTTGGTCGACTAATTCTAATGAGCCGAGACCACTGCGACCTCTCTGCCAGTCAACCGATTTCGTAATTTGTCATCTAGTTCAAGGCATAATCTAGAAAATGAATCGTTCTTTGAATTCGTTGGCAATCAATAGAATTTTCAGCCAAGGGAAGTGCAATCTCAAAAGATATCAATCTAAGATCAAAATATGAGATTTAATCCCATCAAATCTTGAATTCAAATCAATCAATAATCAAATTTGAAGATTCTCTGAACCCTATAAAACATGCAAAGACCTATAAAAAAAGGAACACTAAAAATTAGCATGAAATTGAGCACAAAAATATAAGACGAGAGCACAAAATTTTGGAAGATCTAAACATCAAGGAGGAGACTAAGAGAGCATCATCAAGAAAATAAAGAAATGTAAGACAATTATCTTCTTCCTTTGTCTCCTATGAGGTCCATATTGCCTTCCTTGTGCTCCAGATGCTTGCTTACTCCATCACCACCATGGCCACCCCTAGCAACATCTCCTCTCATGCACTGGTGGATCCCCATCACCACTACAGATTCACACAGTGACCCGCGGCTGTTCTTGCCATGGTGGCAAACTATGACATCATCACATTCCTTCACTAACTTGAGAGGCTTAGATCCTGAGGCCCATCATGAAGTTCTCTAAAGAAGAAAGAAGAAGATGATGAATAAGAAAGAAGAAGATAAAGAAGAAACAAAAAAAGGGAGAGGGAAAGCAACCCAGTTGCTCCAATCAACCAACCTAGGGCTAGCTAGTGGCCTCACTCGAAAGTAAACTAGTCTAGAGTTAGCCTATGGGCTCGTCAAAAAATCAATTTTAACCTAAGGCCAGTCTATGGGCTCACTCAAAAGTCAGCTGGTCTAGTTGGCTTGTCCTCTGGTCTAAAAGTCAATTCTGACCTAGGGCCAACTTACGCGCTCACCTGAAAGTCAATTCAGTCAAGAGCCAACCTGTGGGCTCACCCAAATACTAATTTTGACTAAAGAATAGCTTGCGGACTTGACTAAAGTCAATTTTGACTAAAGACTAGCCTACAAGCTTGCTCGAAAGATTATTTGGACTAAAGGCCAGCCTGCGGACTTGTCTGAAAGACTAAATCAACTAAAGGCCAGCCCATAGGCTCCACTAAAAATCAAAACAACTAAGGATTAGCTTGTGGGCTCATCCAAAGTTATTATGACAGCTCGAGGACTCTTAAACCAAAATAAAATCGATAAAGCTAAACTCAATCACACTAAACTTAAGCAAACTCGGCTAAAGCTAATAAACAAAACCAAATTGACTTAAATAAACCATCAAATGGACCTAAAAAAAATGGATTGAAACTTGTCTAGATGAGCAAAAAAGGCACTTTTGATTTACCAGTACCCTCAAACAGTCAACCAACTTTGATGAACAGTTTGGATTCAAATTAGGTTATTTTGGAATCAAAACAAATTTCAATTAAATTCTAACTGAGTCAAACAATATTCAAGCTAAGTTATAACAAAGTTTGAATTGAAAACTAATTGAGTCAAACCATATTTGAATGAAGCCACAATAAAGTTCAAATCAAACTCTAATTGAGTGAAACCTCATTCGAACTAAGCCACAACAAAGTTTGAATAGAACTCTAATTGAGTCAAACTGCATTCAAACGAAGACACAACAAAGTTCAAATAGAACTCTAAATTGAGTCAAACTACATTCAATCTAAGCACAACAAAGATCAAATAGAACACTAAATTGAGTAAAACCACATTCAAACTAAATCACAATTTTGAATAGAAGTCTAAATTTGGTCAAACTACATTCAAACTAAGTCACAAAAAGTTGTATAGCACTCTAAATTGAGTCAAACAATATTCAAACTAAACCACCATAAGTTCAAATTAAACTCAAAACTATGTTTGAACCAAGCCACTAAAAGTTTGAATGGAATTCTAAATGAGTTAAGCAACATTTGAATTATAACACAACAAGTTCGCACAAAACTCACACTTCAAAACTAAGCCAACCTCAAGAGCAACTCGTAATGCTATCAAATGAAAAGAAGTTTATTGGCAACACACTTAGAGTTGTCAACCAAACTTCAAAGCTCAACCAACCTCGTAAGTCATTGGTGATGCTATCAAATCAGAAGAAGTTAGTTGCCACCACACCTAATGCTATCAACCACCCATCAAACATAAGCCAACCCCATAAGCCATTGGTGATGCTATCAAATCAAAAGCAGTTAATAGCCAGTATTCTCAAAGCTATCGGCTACACTTCAAAGTTATACCTAACCCCATAGGCTACTAGTGATGCTATTAAAAGAAGTTGATTGCCAACATACTCAAAGCAGCAAGCCACATTCCAAAGTTAAGCCAACCTTATAAGCTATTGGTGACACTATCAAAAGAAGTTAATTGCCATCATGCTGAAAGCTGTCAATCACATTCCAAAGCTAACCTAATCCCATCAGCTGTTGATGACACTATTAAACCAAAAGAAGTTCATCACCAATATACTAAAAATTGTCAGCCACACTTTGAAGCTAAGCAAACCACATAAGTCTTTTGTTACACTAACAAAAAAAAGGGCTAATTGCCAACATGTAAAGTGGTCAGCCACACATCAAAGCTATGCTATCCATGAAAGCCTTTGGTAATGTTATCAAATCAAAAGTAGTTAATTGCCAACATGCTCAAAGTTGTTGGCCACATTTCAAAGCTAAGCCAACCCAATAAGCTATTTGTGATGCTATCAAATCAAAAACCTTAATTACCAACATGCTCAAAGATGTCGATTTCACTTCAAAGCAAGGCCAACCCTGTGAGCCATTGGTGACACTATCAAATTAAAAGAAGTTAATTACCAATGCACCCAAAATTGTCGACGACTTTTCAAAACTAAGCTAACCTCATAAGCCATTTGTGCCACTATCAAATCAAATGAAGCTAATTTCAAACATGCTCAAATCTATCAGCCACACTTAAAAGTTAGGCCAACCACATAACACATTAATAATGCTATCAAATTAAAAAATGTTACTTGCCAACACACTTGAAGTTGTCAGCTACACTTCAAGGCTATACTAATGCCATGAGCTGTTTGTGACACTATCAAGTGAAGTTAATTCCCAACATGCTCAAAACTATTGATCACACTTCAAAACTAAGCTAACAACATAAGCTATTGGTGACACTATTAAATAAAAAGAAGTTAATCGCCAACAAACTCAAAGCTATTGGCCACACTTCAAAGCTAACCCAACCCCATAAGACATTGGTAATGCTATCAAATTAAAAGAAGTTAATCACCAATATAGTCAAAGTTATTGGTCACACTTGAATGCTAACTCAACCTGATAAGTCATTAGTGATGCTATCAAATCAAAAGAAATTAATAGCAAATAGGCTCAAAGCTCTTAGTGACACTTTAAAGCTAAGCCAACCCCATAAGCCATTAGTGTGCTAATAAATCAAAAGAAGTTAATTACTAATACACTCAAAGTTATCAGCCACACTTCAAAGCTAGCCTAACCCCATAAATCATTGGTTACTCTACTAAATTAAAAAAAGTTAATTGCCTATATCCTCAAAGCTATCTGCCACACATCAAAGTTAACCCAACTCCATAAGTTATTGATAATGCTCCCTCCAAGGCTAGCCAACCCTAAAATCCATCGGTTATGCTCCCTCCAAGGCTAGCCAACCCTAAAAGCCATCGGTTATGCTACCTTCAAACCTAGCCAATCCCAAAACTATTGGGATGCTCTCTTCAAAGCTAGCCAACCCAAAAGCCATTTGTGACACTCACTTCATACCCTAACAATTAGCTGAGACAAGCCAGGATAGTTAATCATGCCCTAAACTCAAGTCAAGTTCTCAGCATCCACCAAGAATCAATCCAAGTGTTCGTTCATGTTAGACTCCACATAGTCAAGTGCATACGAGTGGGGCAACAAGGCATATCAAGCCTGTCCCACTTCCTTTTCTCATTTTATATTCTTTCACAATTATGAATAAAAATTCTTTGAATTGTAAAGTGAGGGTATGCCCTTATTTAAGTTGTGTACCCTTCTCTCAAATCAATCAAATAATGCTTTATTTTCTTTTATATCTTTATTTTATTATCTAGGGTTTTAACTTAGGAGATTTCTGATAATTTTTAGGGTAATTAACAATAAAAAGTTGTGCTTGTTGGAAGTTATGTTCCCACAACATCTAATTGTGTGCTCAAACCACCATACAAAATTTGATTTGCTATTTTGAGGTTGTCCAT
This sequence comes from Trichopus zeylanicus subsp. travancoricus, assembly GCA_005019695.1. Taxonomy (NCBI): domain Eukaryota; kingdom Viridiplantae; phylum Streptophyta; class Magnoliopsida; order Dioscoreales; family Dioscoreaceae; genus Trichopus; species Trichopus zeylanicus. Next base: position 596,995 of record RXID01014251.1, read on the forward strand.
GGGGTCTTTGCTATCTCGGGTGACCAGTTTCAATCCCGTAAATACTAGCACACTCATTAGGACATGACATCACCTTCAAGTGTAGAAACCTATTTAATATAATAGACATTACCAAAATGGAGTTACAATTGATTAGTAATTAATTATGCACTCTTTTGCAATAGAAAGCATCTAATGGTATCAACAAAGAACATCTCCACCCAACATACACCCTTGTCTTGGGGGAAGGGTCAGTTGTGTATTTACCTCAGATAATGATCCTCATAGGAGTAGCTAAAGCTCAAATTAAGTGTAGAACTATCTCTGAGGTCATCCAATTCCAAAGAGCACTTGCTAGTTCACCAACAAATCTCGCAAGTCTACAGGAAGAACTTACTTCTCATTTCCCATCAAGGGAAAAGAGACCCAATATCATCATTCCAAATGAGAACAATCAATCTGATGAAGAGCTAGAAGCTATGTCTCAACCAACAAGGGCATCAGTCTTTCAGAGCCCAAGCACAAAGTGAAGCTCAGTCTTCAATTGCCTTCCCCACTCCCAATAAGTGATAACCAAAAGCAAGTCTAAACACATGCATAGATGAAGAAGAACTCATCTTGACTATCACAAGCAAAGTAAAGGTTGTTGGAGTCTTTAGTCAACCTAGGAATCCTACCACTTAAATGAAGACAATCATCACCATTCCCATCTCCAGCTCTTTCCCTCCATTTAGTGGCTTAGAGAAGGACAAAAGTAAGTCAAAGGGGGCATAGTCTTACCTCAAGTCTATACTGAAGGGGTGAATAACTAAACAAAATATCAAGAGCCGCCATAAGACTACAACTTAGCATGAGACCTCAAAAAGGGAGACCACCCACACCATTAGAATCATTTCTCATCATGATCCAAGAAAGCATTGCGAGCTCACATCTCAGCTCACCAAATGCCAAAATAACGTTGCACAAATAAGGCTTACAAATGAAGAGATTCAGAAAGAAAAGTCTCTTGTAAGCCAATCCTTGCTACCACGTCAAAGAGAGAGTGTAGCTACTTGCTCCATGAATAGAATTTTGACTAAGGCAACACATACTAATCGAAAAATTTAGCCTCGATCCAAAACAAACTAAACATAGACCTAATCCTCAAATGTGCACCATCATGTTTTGATAGAAGCATTGACAATAAGTGAAAGCTCTAGTGAGGAAAATGACCATAGAAGCACTATAAGAACAATTGAGACAATATGAGAAAGAGAAAGATGAAGATTAGAAGAAGGCCATGGAGTTAATGGAGATGATGATTCAAATGAGACAAATACTTGACAAGTTTGAGTGATCTTAACAGTCATCTCAAGTTGTAGAGGTTGCAGGAGATGCACATCCTATATATGAAATTTATGAAAATGTAGGCCCTTCACTAGCACATCCTCCACCAATAAGGGATACCCAATCCCTGATCTCAGAGACTCCTGATAACATGGAATTAGTAGCATATATATAATAGTAAGTGCAACAAATGGTAACTACACAACTAAGACAAGGTAGTGACATTGGTATGATAAATGATATAGACAAATCATACCCTAGTCCTCAGACCAAGTGGATATCCCAAAGGCTATACAGTGCTTAACTTCAAACAATTTAATGGCCCTGGTAACCCTAAACAAGATATAGCTATTTTGTGACTCTATGTGGGGATTCAAGTAATAACCCCTCATTATTACTCTGCCGATTTTTAGCAAGTTTAACCAGGGTAGCATTTGAGTGGTATGTCAGTTTATAATCAGAATTCATACAAAATTGGTCATAAATGAAAGAGGTTTTTCGAATCAAGTTTAGAGGAGTTAGTGATAAGGTGGCCATTGTGGACCTTGTCTCAATGTTAAAGCACAACAATGAATTAGTCTTGGATTAAATCACATGGTGGAAAAATCTCAGCGTTAAGTGTGAATAACCATTAAGCCCATTCAAGGCTATAAATCTAGTCCTTGACAACAAAAGGAAGGATTAGATGGCAACCTACCCAAGCACTTCTTCTATCCATAATTTCCAAGACCTCATTGTACAGGTCAAGGAGTTGGTGAGGTTTTGCCCACCAGCCTTTGGTAGTTCACAAAATTTCAAACTAAAAAAAGATAAGGTGAAATGTGAGGAGCCCTCCAAAAATGTAAGGGCAAAATTTACAATAAATAAGCAGAAAAAACCTAGAAACCCTACCATGAATACAAATATTCCTTAGAAATTACCAACTCTTGGAGTAGATGAGGAAGTAGAACCCTCTAGCAATTTCCAATAGAAGCTTAGGAAGAAATACTCTTTTAAAATAGAGAGGGTAGGCAAAATCTTTTAGGATGCTCTAAAATTAGGCCTCCAATTGTCAAAATGTAGAAGGCTAGATAAAGCCAACAAAAATAATCATCCAAACTATTATCCTTACCACTGAGTCTTGGGTTACACCATTAAATACTATTATGTATTCAAGGATTGGATTGAGAAACAATACCAAGAAAGTAAGCTAACTCTTTTAAAGTTAGCCTTATTTAAAACAACCACCAAACACATCAATCACATCACTTGGTTTAAGAAACAAAAGCCACTTGCTAGACTATTTTTTGGGGAAAAAGAATAATGTACACTTGAACAAGAGCACCTGTGAGAGATCTATATCTCTAAAAGGCTAAAGCAATAGATAAAAAAGAATAGCCAAGAATCCTAAAATTTCAATGATGGTGATAAGGATAGCTTAATCAAAATAAGCTCCCCACTTGCTCAAAACATCAAAAAGAAAAGGAGCAAAAGTAAGAAAAAGAAATTGGTTCAACCGGATGAATATGTCTAAGGAGAAAAAAGTCAAGTAACTCTTGAGGAATTCCTCCATGATGAACTTAGAGCTTTGCTTGAAGGCCCTAACCCTAAGAAGGAAATGAATTCATCAAGCATATCACTGATGAAATAGAGATTCCCATGGGTCTCTTAGTGGGCTATCACCAAGATGACTATATTAGAGAATGATTTTCCCATGAATATGATTATGGCATAATTGAAATACAACTAGATACTTTAAAAGATCTAGCCATAACTCACTTAAAATATATTAAGGGACAAATGCAAGTGTTGAATGAACAAATGCAAATGATGGCTCTCCACATATAAAGCATGTCAAGTGTGACTACCATTCTTTGTGAAGAAATTGAGAATATGGAAAAGATGGTAGCTAAAAGGAAAATACAGACAAAAGACCCGACACAAATGGTAGAAAATCACCCACCAACCCTCATTAAAACCAATATGATCATCCATTCCATCTAGACTAAAAATGGGCCAAGGAGGATAAACACTCTCAAGGACAATCATCTAAGTCCATTGGTTCTTGTCACATGGTGATACACAACCGAGATAGACATTGATGATCAGCCATCCCAATTATCATCAATTAACCTAGTGGCAAATGACCAACTCATTAGGTTTAGTGAAGTCCTAGTTTTAGAGCCTATAAAAGAGTGCCCTCTACTAACTTTAGAATAATTTTACATACAAGACACTAATGATGAATATCACTCTATGTTTGAGTCAAAACAACTTTACAATTACTTTAGGAGGTTCTACACCAATAAGAACCAAAAGAAGAACTTAGCATTTAACTAACACTAGAGCTCATTCAATTACATCAAGCCAATTCTAACATTGATGAAAGAAAAGTCCCAAATACAAAGTCTTAAAGAAATTTGTGCTAGCTAATGAAGTAGAAGAGCTCATCCAAATAGTCTCTAAAGATCTCTCTACAAGGAAGCCCCACGTGCCTAATTTTGATGTTGAATGGGATGATTATCATCCAATTACATATTTTGAAGACATTCAAAAAACTATCCATCAAGGGAAAGATAGAAGTGACTTAGAAGAAGAGTCATGTTGGTATTAGTATGCTAGAATTTGATTGAGGAATACAAACTAAGTACAACTTAGAGGTGATAAAATGCTATCCCCAAGATAAGCTCCAATACTTAAAGATAAGAACATCTCCAAGGACAAGAACAAAGAAATTCAAACAAACAAGGATGTAGAGACTACACAAGCTGAAGCTTCCTAAGAAGATGGAATATAATATAGCAGCTCATCTCCAAACTATTCCTATCATGCTAAGTATGTTTGATGCCCTAATGATGTTACAAGAACTTAGGAAAACATTGGTGCACATCTTGCAAAATTCAACTAACTATCAAGCATACTTTGCTGAAGAAAAAATGATAGAGTCGTTATACACTCATCAGACTTCTACCATCACCTTAACAAAGGATGTGCTACTATTAGGAATGACAAACTATAATAGGTGGTTATATGTTATAGGGAATAGTGTTGGGACCAAAATCAATTGTATCCTCATTGACCAAAGCTCCTTGGTCAATTTGATGACTCTCCATACTCTAAGAGCTTTAGCTTTTGATGCATGCCACTTGTCATCTGAAATTATAACCATCAAATAGTTTAATAAAAATAACAAAAGTGCTTTGAGAGACATAACCATACCTCTGAAAGTAAGAAAATTAATGAGTAATGCTAAGTTCTATGTGATTGGTACTGATGTATCATATAAAGCAGTTTCAAGGAGGTCGTGCTTACATGAAAGTAAAAGTGGGGTTATCAACCCTACATCAATACCTTAAGTACTTTGAGGATTATGAAGAATATTGAATTGATTGATATATACATCCTTTTGATGTTCATGAGCTAGCCTAATCCCATGTTGATAAAGGGTTTGCTTCCCTCAGTCAAGTGAAGAAGAAGATTACTAGATTGATCCTCACCCGTTCTTATTTAGATAAGGAAACCTCATAATTCTACCTGGTGGCTATTCTTCAGACAAAGATGATAATGGGGGTCAAACAAAAAAAATACTCCCCTTATTACAAATGTCCCAAAAGTCTTACTTAAGCCATTAGATGAGCTAAGCAGTAATATCATGAAAAAATTTACTACCTTCTATATTCACCCATGACACATGGGAGAAAATGAGATTTTATTTTACAATGCAATCCCCTATGTCCCAAGCATACATAAAATCCTAAAAATCAAGGATCCAAAAGATGTTGGTGGCTATCAGCTAGTTGTTATAGCTAATTATTTTCCAGATAACCTTTGCCAAGTAATAAAGAAAACCAATTGTAGACTTCAACAAACAAAGGAAGAAAGTTATTTATTTAAAAATTGATGGGATCCCCCTCATGTGCATGCTTATATTCCTAGAAGAGGAAATAAGAACTCTAAAGGATTGGGCTACATCACTCCAATGATCCATACATGTCTTATGATCATCATGAGATCTCTATCTGATATTGAGGCTGATCAAACATCTTTAACACCTTGTGATACACATACTATATGCATTGAACTAGGCATAGTTCTCCATATATCAAAACAAGGTGAAGTCCTTAGCAAAACCTAAATAGAGTGGGCATGATGTAGTCAAAATGCCCTCAAAGCTGAAGGAGAAACTTTTGCAAAGTCCCATTCAACATGTCAAACCATTTGGTGCAAACACGATCCTTAAATCAAATGAACCTTCACCATAACTTGAAGATGGGAGGCAAGCTACAATTGATGAATTGATGAAAATCAACCTTGGTTCAGAGGAAGACCCTAGGCCAACCTTTATCAAAATATAACTCTCAAAGAAAAGTCAAGCTCAACTCAAAATAGTGCTCAAAGAATATATTGATTGCTTTGAATGGAGCTATAGGGAGATGCCTAGACTAGATCCTGAGGTCGTAGCCCATAATTTGGCTATCAATCTTGAACTTCCACTGGTCAAACAAGCACCTAAAAAGATGAAACTCAACCTCGAACCAAAGGTGATAGAAGAAATGAAGAAACTAATCAAAATAGCTCCATTAGGGAATAAAAATAGCCAAATTGGGTTGCAAGTATTATGCTAGTCAAAAAGAAGAATGGCCAAATTCGTATATGTATAGACTACAAGGACTTGAGTAAAGCATATCCAAAAATGACTTCTCATTAACAATAATGAAAATCATGATTGATAATTCAATCGATTTTGAACTAGTCTCCTTTATGAATGGTTTCTCAAGGTACAACCAATCAAGATAGATCCTGATGATGAAAAGCGTATGGCCTTTAAAACTCTAGTTGGCATTTACTACTACAAGGTGGGTACCCTTCGGGCTTAAGAATGGGGGTGCCACTTATTAAAGGGCCATGACTTGAATTTTTAATGACCTCATACACCAATTGGTCAAATGCTATGTGGATGACATGGTAGTCAAAAGTAAGTCCAAAGACAAGCACATTCAAGACCTAAGAGTAGCAGTCAACTGCCTTAGAAAATATAAAATGAAAATGAACCCCAAGAAATGTGCCTTTGGGGTCTCATCAGGAAACTTCCTCAGCTTCATTATTAGACACTGAGGTATCATTTGGTTCAGGATCAGGATTAGGATTAGGATCAAAATAAATCATTTTTGTAAACTAATATCTTTTTATCAAAATTAACGCTTCAATAATTTAAAGTTTGAAAAACTATTTCATTTTTTATAATAATTTAATTTAATAACAGTGTAAAATAAGTAATATTGATTTTACAAGAAAAAAATAATTCTGAAATGAGCTGATCCTGATCCTGATCTGAAACCAAACGGGGCCTGAGGGATTGAAATTGATTCATCTAAAATCAAAGCCATCCTAGATATGCCAGCACCCAACAACCGAAAAGAGTTGAGGTCATTTCAAGACTGACTTGCATATATAAGGAGATTTATTTCACCTCTCTTAAAAATGGAAGCCCTTCTCCAAATTGATGAAGAAGGATGCCCCATCCATTTGGGATCAAGAATGCCAACAAACATTCAAAGAGAGTAAGTAATATCTCTTAAAGTCACTAGTATTAGCAACACCCATGTCGGGTAAACCCTTAATCCTCTACACAATTGCAATAGAGGGGTCCTTGGGCGCACTTCTCACCAAAAATAATAAAGAAGGCAAATAAAACATACTCTACTATTTGAGCAAGATGCTAGTAGGAGCAAAGGATAACTACTCTCCCATTAAAAAAAATTATCTGGCACTCATATTCACAATCAAGAAACTAAGACATTATTTTTTTTTTCTCATCAAGTCATGTTAATATCAATGGTTGGCCCCATAAAATACTTAATAACCAAGCTTGAATTGGAAGGCTATCTAAATAATCCTTGACCCTCATGGAGTAAGATATAAGGTTCATGCCTCAAAAGGTGGATAAAGGGTAAGCCCTTGCTGATTTTCTCATAGCTCATTCCATGCTAGATGACTCTTCATTGAGTTACGAACTCCCCAATGAATAAATTCTTTCTGTCAAAGAAGAGAAGCCCTTTTGTAAGTTATACTTTGATGGAGCATCATCCATCAAACCAGGAGTCAGGCTGTAGCTTCCACAAATTAAAGTGGTTATTAGACTTGTATTTGTCACTCCAAATGGGAGCATTTTATGGTATTCCTAGTCTCTCTTGAAACAATAAACAATGAGGCTGAATACAAAGCCCTAATTGTTTCAACATGGGAATATCTCGCCTATATATTTTTGGTGATTCACAGTTGGTCATTAGTCAAGTGAGAGGTGAATATGAAATTCACAAATTCGAGCTACTAAAATAACATGAAAAGGCTCAAGAACTCAAATGGAAAATCCCACATGCTCAATTAATTGAAGTTCCTTGGTCTACCAGTACAAAAGTTGACTCTTTAGCCAAGTTCACCAAGACAATGGCTAACTCTAACTAAGAAAAAATTTCAATCACAGTCTATAATAGGGAAGTGATAAGCTTGATCTTTAGCATCAAACACAAAATATTATTGAGAAAGCAACATATTGGAGAATATTATTCGGTAATTACCTCAAAAAATGGAGAACCCTTGGAGAATAAATTGATGCGAATGCAACTCAAGAAGTGGCTTACATAATTTTTGCTCATCAATGACACCCTTTATAGGAGGCCTTATAGTCAAGTACTTCTACATTATCTTTCAGATGAAGAAGCAAGAAAAATCATGTACAAAGTACATTCTGGGGTTTGTGAAGCTCATCAATCTATCCCAAAAATGATGATGAAAATCAAGCGTATGGGTTACTATTTGCTCATAATGATGAGAAATTACATTGAATATGCAAGGAAAAATCACCTATGCCAAATTCATGCTCATTCATCAACATCCAAATCCTTTACATCTAACAATATACTCATGGCCATTTGAGGTATAGGGTATAGATATAATTGACTCAACTGAGTCATCTTCTTCTAGAGGTCATCACTTCATATTAGTAGCAACCGATTACTTTTTTCGATGGGTAGAGGCATTCCCACAAAAAGAAGAAAAAGTGGATACTATCATCCATTTCTTTTGAAAAAATATCTTATATTAATTTGTTGTTCGTCAAAGAATAACTTTTGATAATAAACCATCCTTTAGAAGCTTTAAGGTAGGATGACACACATCATTACAAGATAGATTGAAGATATTTATCTATCTATAATGCAAGGGCTAAAGGTCTCACTGAGGTATTCAACAAGATTCTCTCAAAAATATTAAAGAAAGTTGTTGTTAGAAACAAAAGAGATTGATGCCAAAAACTTTCTGAAGCATTGTGGGCTTATCGCACCATATATCAGATGCCTATTCAATCAGCAACATATTCATTGGTGTTTGGGACTGATGCAATTCTGCCATTTGCGATACAAATTCTCTCTCTAAGGATTGTGTTGCAAAAGGAAATCAGAAAAAAAAAGACAATGTTCATCTTCGCATAGATAAGCTAGACTCCTTGGATAAAATAATGTTTGTAGCCTAGAAAAATCTAGAAATGTACCAAGCAAAAATGTCCAAGACTTACAATAAGATGGTCTAGCTCAAACCTTTCCAAAAAGGAGAAATGGTCTTGGTCTTGAGAAGATCCACAAGCCCAAATCAAAGCCAGAAATGTAAGTTTGAGCCTAATTGGGAAGGTCTTTATATCATCAAAAGGATATTTGAAGGGAGATCCTATCAACTAATTGATGACAAGGGGAAGACACATATACCACCAATCAATGCCTAATTCTTGAAGAGGCATTATGCATAAGCTTTTGGAGGCAACAAACATAGAATAAAAGTTTCCATGTTTTGTCTATGAAAAAATGTTTGACTTTCTCAAAAAGAATGTTTGGTCAAACATGCACTCATGCTTCTCGAGGCAAAATATGGACACGAAATCCCATCCATTTTTCATCCTCCTAGGAAACCAAGCCCACTTTCAAGTGGCAAATCAAGTCCACTTTCCATGATAAATCAAGTCCACTCCCATATGGCAACTCAGGTCCACTTTCACGTGATAACTCAAGTTCACTTCCATGTGGCAACCAAAGTTCCCTTTATAGTTTTAATAATGAACAAATTATGTATTTGATCTATTTCTTGAGGTATGTGTAGTTAGCAATCAAGTTGAACCCGCAATGAAGATCAAGCCAACTCAAGCCTCGAGTATAGATGAACAAGAAGATATTACTGAAGATGCAATATGATGGTAGATCAATGGATGGATCTTGAAGGAATGAAGATTGGCTAGAAGAAGTCTCAAGAGAAGACTTGATGGGTTTAGTTTTCTTTTTTATTTTCTTTTAGTCAAAGATTTATTATTAGAATTCATGGCTTACTACATTAGCTAACACTCAACCTACCTTGGAATGTCTTCACTGGTTTATCTTTTAATCCAAGGCTAGCTTGAGATAGTGTCAAGCATGAAGAGTGAAGTTACAACAAAAATAGAAGTTTTTCTATTAACTTCATGCTTAAGGTTTGGTCGCCCAATGATTTTGTCGAACATCCAAAATTGTATAGTTTGGATATCCAAACCTTTGATCAGGCAACTGAAGTTGTGACATTAACTTCAATGGCTAGTAAATATTTGACTCTTGGGAGGCTTCAAACATCTAAACAAGTATAGTTTGGATGCTTGAATAAGCCAGAGCATAGCTCGATAGCTAGTGTTCTCACTAACTAGTATTTAAGGGCTTGGAACTTGTTCCTTCGTAACGTTTGCCAATTCTTGAGCAACCCTTCTATGAGATAACAAGTTCCTAAAAGTCCTTTAGCCTCCAAGAGGTCTAATCCTTACAATTCAACTTTCAAATCTTCAAAGCCATTGTTCTTAGATCAAGTAATCTTGTAGTGAGACATTAGAGTATTTTTCTTCTTCCATAATCAATTGTAAGCACTCCAAGTAAAGCTCTAGTTCGGATTTGGGCTTGCCGGTTGGAGCAAAGGCAAATGTACAAGGTTGGCTTCACCAATGAAGCATCATACTAGAGAGGGGTTAAAGTCCTCAAGAGCAAGGCAAGGGTAGTAGAGTAGGAACGGTTGGCCTCCAAATCACTTTACATCACAATGCATTCTTACCTTACTTTATATTACTTTATATTGCTTATACTTGTGATTGATTGTGTTTGGCTTGAAATCACTTTTGCTTTTGGATTGATCATAGTCTTACTTAAATACTTTAAAAGGTGCAATTATTTCTTCTGAAACCTAATTCACCTCCCCTCCACCCTCTTAAGAGAATAATTTTCTTTCAATTGGTATCAAAGATTTGTGCTCTATTTATTGGTTTAATCGCCTAGAGCTTTTGATCTATTGCAATGGCTACTTTTGGTGTCATCCCATCCCTCCAAGAAGGGCAATCCACAACTAGATCTCTGCTATTTAATGGAACTCATTTTAATTATCGGAGGTCTAGAATAAAAATTTTTATCAAAGCCATAGATTATGATCTTTGGCACATAGTGGAAGAGGGATACACTCTACCCACCAAATCAATTAATGGTGCCAGAGTTCCCAAGCCTAGAATGGAATGGAATGAACTAGATAAAAAGAATGAGTCCTTGAATGCTAAAACTATGAACATCATTTATTGTGCCCTTCATCCTATTAAGTTTAATAGAATTAGCATATATGAGATGGCTCAAGAAATTTGGTATTACCTTTAGGTCACCAATGAAGGTACAAGGCAAGTCAAGGAGTCTTAAGGTGAATATTTTGGTCAATTAATATGAACGCTTTAGAATAAAATCTAATAAGTCAATAACCAAAATGTTCACTCATTTTATGGATATTATAAACACTTTGAAATCTCTTGGAAAGTTTTACACTAAATATGAAATGGTAAGGAAAATCTTAAGGTGCCTTCTAAAGTCATGGGATCCCAAGGTGATCATAATTCAAGAGGTGAAGGGCCTCAACAAGTTATCCTTGGAAGAGCTCTTGGGGTGACTTATCACTCATGAGATAACCTTGAGGGATAGGAGCCAAGAGGACATTTAAGATAAGAATAAGAAAGGAATAGCTCTTAAAGCAAAAGAATCTAGCACTGATGAAGAAGATAGTGATGAAGAAATGGCTCTCATAGCTAGAAAGTTTAAGAAATTCCTAAAGAAGAGACACATGCCAGGAAGATCCTCAAGCAATGAAAGGAGCTACAATGATGAAGAAGAGGAGGAGGTGCCCACATGATTCAACTGCAAAAGCCTAGACACATGAAAGCTAATTTCCCTCTCAACCCTCACTTGAAGAAATTCAAAGAGAAGAAAAAGAAGGCATTGGTGACAACTTGGGATAATTCAGAGGAAAATGAAGGTATCTCATTCAATGAAGAAATTGCCAACTTGTGCCTCATGCTATTGAGGATGAGGTATGTGATTTAAGTTTTGATGAATTGCAAGATGCTTTTGAAAATTTGTATGCTAGACATAAAATATTACTTCACAGGCATGCTTCTTTGAAAAATAAGTTCAATTTAGTTGAAAGTAATTTTGAATCATTGAAATTTTCTATTAACTCATCTAATTATAGAGAAAATTGAGTTTCTTCAAAATGAGAACAATGTTTTAAAAACTTCTATAGCATCTTGTGCTTACAAAATAAGTTTTGAAAAGCTTTAAAAGGAAAATGGCGAGTTGAAAAATACTATTGAAAACATTTTCCATGGAAAATTTACTTTAAATATGATGTTAAAAAATCAAAAGAATGTTTTATGCAGATCTAGACTTGGTGTTACATCCTCTTCCAAATCTAAAGGCACAAAGTCCACATTTGTAAAGGCCTCAAGTTCTACAACTTTGAAATTAACATGTAACTATTATTACCAAAAAGGACATGTCTCCACAAGTTTCCCAATGAAGAGAAGCTAGCAAGTTTGGGTACCTAAGGGGATGATTCCTAAAGCTATGGAGTCCAAAATTTTTTGGGTTCCTAAAACATCCTTCACTTGAGTAGCATTAGTTAGCTAGAAGTGGCCCCTATAGTTTACACTTGCTATTTTTATATGGCCATTTTTCTAGCTAACCCAAAAGTACGATTCACTACTTTATTATACATTGAATGTTTTTTTCATACATTGTAATTACTTTACTCTTTAACTGTGTGGACCCATACTTAGATTGGGTTCCATCCCAATGTTATTGATTATTTTTAGTTATGCTCCCACTCCAAGAATCAAATGAATAAATAGTTTCTAGGCAGTGATCGCTCAAGGCACATGTGGAAGATCTATCCATGTTTGTAGTGCTAGAAAAAAAGGATGGAGGACATGTCATTTTTGGGGATAATGATAGAGGTAAAATTATAGGTATTGAAAATATTTTTATTGGATCCTTTCTAATTAAAATTGTTCTTTTGGCAGAATGTCTCTGACTTAATCTACTTTTCATTAGTCAATTATGTGACAAAGGTTTTCATGTTATTTTCAAATTAAAAGTTTGCATAGTTAGATATGATGATGATAATGTTGTAGCCCTTGTTGATCATCGAGATGGAAATATTTACACAATTGACCAAGTTAACTTGAAAAATGAGAACTATTTTGTAGCTCAAGATAGCCATGGATGGCTTTCGCATAGAAGGCTTGGACATGTAAGCATGGATGCTATAGAAATAGTCTACCAAAAGGAGATAGTGAGGGGTCTACCTAAAGGCAAATTCATCAAGGATGAAATATGTAGTGCATGCCAAATGGGGAAACAAGTCTAGGCCTTCTACAAATCCAAAAATTTGTTAATACAACAAGGTCAGTACAACTCCTCCATCTAGACTTGTTTGGACCAATTGGGACTACAAGTCTAGGAGAATGCCAAATGGGGAAACAAATCTAGGCCTTCTACAAATCCAAAAATTTGTTAGTACAACAAGGCCAGTACAACTCCTCCATCTAGAATTGTTTGGACCAATTGGGACTACAAGTCTAGGAGATAAGAATTATGCTTTCATAATTGTAGATGATTATTCTAGATTTAATTGGATTTTATTTCTTGCACATAAACATGATTCTCTTAATGCCTTTATTAATCTTTGCAAATGAATTCAAAATAAAAAAAGGTTACATGATTTCAAAAATTCATAGTAACCATGGTGGTGAATTTGAAAATCATTTGTTTGAAAACTAGCGCATTGAAAATGGCATTGAACATAACTTCTCAGCTCCATGCACTCCACAACAAAATTTAGTAGAACAAAAGAGTAGATCTCTTCGAGAAATGGCACGAGTCATGCTTAACGAGTACTCTCTACCCAAATACTTTTGTGTGGAGGCCATTAACATGGCTTGCTATATCTTAACTTGAGTCTCTATTAGCCAGATTCTTGACAAGACTCAATTTGAATTGTGGAATGACAAGAAGCCCAAATTGCATATTTTCAAGTTTTTGGTTGCAAATATTTTATCTTGAATACAAAAGATCTCTTATCCAAATTTGATTCAAAAACTATTTGAATCACTTTTTGAAGGAATTTTCTTAGCTATTCAAATACTTCTAGGGCCCATTTGGAATGCGGTCAAGGTCAAGGTCAAGGTCAAAGGAAGGGGTAAAGTGTAAAACACTAATGCGGTCAAGTAAATCTTGTTTGGTTACTGATCTGGCAAGCAGATGGTTAAAATTTTTTGTGGACAAAAATGCCCTCCGGTGAGTACTGTTCACATACTACTGTTCATCTTCTTCACGAGACCCACGACGTCGCCGGTCGAGCTCAAGCATAGAGCTCGGGCGCCGAGCTCACGCGCAGAGCTCGGGTGCCGAGCTCACACGCGGAGCTGACCGAGCTCGTGCGGGCAGCTCAGGCGCCGAGCTCTCGCGCGAAGTTCACCGACCGAATTCGCACATGGAGCTCGCCATCCGAGCTCGTGCGGGCAGTGATGGCAGAGATGACGTCTACTGGAAGAGGATGGGGTGGTAACCGTGCTCTGCTACGTGTTGGGCGGCGGTGGCGGGTTGCGGAGGGGGTGGGGTGGGAGAGGTGGAGAAGATTATATAGTTAGGGTTTCGACTGAGGCGATCTGGGCCGTGGGATCGAAATCCGACGGTTCAGATGAACCGAGGGCATTTCAGTCAAATATTTATTATAATTTAAATAAATTAAATAATGTTTGTGCGTTCAAATTTTTGGTGTTTGAAAGATAGTCTGGTTAGGGTGAGGTGACCCTAGCCCTGACCCCATTCCAAACGACCCCCTAAAGCTTACAAAGTCTTCATCAAGTCCTCCATGGTTGTTGAAGAATCTATTAATATCATATTTGATGAAACTAACACTCTTTTGGAGGAAAAATCCTATTGATGTGATGTACATATCTCCAATAAATTAGATGAAATGCATCTCAAGGAGAAGGAAGAGGGGGAGTCAAGCCAAAGTTCAAGGAATTAGAAAGATAAAAAAAAGAGGATCAACACAAAGGGAAAATGAAGATAATGAGCTACCCAAGGCATGGAAATTTCAAAAAGATCACCCAGAAGATCAAATCATTGGTAATGTTGATCAAAAGGCAAAAACTAGACATGCTATTAAATACAATCTTCATACTATTACTTTTTTTTCTCAAGTTGAACCCAAGAATCTTGATGAAGCTCAAAAGTATGAAAGTTGGATTCTTGCTATGAAAGAAGAACTAAATCAATTTGAATGAAATCAAGTTTGGGAACGTATTCCAAGACCAAATGATTATCCAATTATTAGTACAAAATGAGTATTTAGGAATAAGTTAGATGAAAATGGTGTCATGATTTGAAACAAAGCTAGATTAGTGGCCAAGGGTTTCAACCAAGTTGAGGGGATTGATTTTGTGGAAACCTTTACACCCATAGCTTGTTTGGAATCCATTCATATTTTACTTGCCCTTTCATGTTTTAAAGGTTTGAATCTATTTCAAATAGATGTCAAGAGTGCTTTCCTAAATGGTTTCCTCTCCAAAAAAGTTTATATTAAACAACTGCGTTGTTTTGAGGATTTCCAATTTCCAAACAACGTTTTAAAATTGAAGAAGGCATTATATATTCTTAAGAAAGCTTCAAGAGCTTGGTATGAAGACTAAGTTCCTTCTTAATTTCAAATGGTTTTACTTGGGATTGTGTGGACACCACATTGTTTTTATTGAAAAAGCATGATGATTTATTAATTGTACAAATTTATGTTGATGACATTATATTTGGTGCTACTAATGTGATTCTCTATGAGATGTTTGCAAGAAGCATGAGAAAGGAGTTCAAGATGAGTATTATGGGAGAATTAAACTTCTTTCTTGGACTTCAAATGCAACAAATGAAGAATGGGATCTTCATCAACCAAGCCAAGTACACTAAGGAACTACACAAGAAGTTCAACATGGATAAAGCTAAGGCAATTGGAACCACAATGAGTCCCTCAACCAAGTTGGACAAGAATGAAGAAGATGAAAGGGGGTATAGGAGTATGATTAGTAGTCTATTATATCTTACTGCAAATAGACCTGACATCATATTTAGTGTTTGTCTTTGTGCTAGATTTCAAGAATCTCCTAGGAAACCACATCTATTTACTATGAAATACATCCAAAGATATCTTAAGGGCATACTAGATTTAGGATTGTGATATGCTAGAAATAATTGTTTTGATTTAATCAATTTTTGTGGTGCAGACTATGTTGATTATCATATAGATAGGAAGAGTACTAGTGGTACATGTTAGTTTCTTAAGAAATCTCTAGTTTCATGAAATCCTAGGAAACAAAATTCCATGGCTCTTTCTACCACCAAGGCCTAATATGTAGCTTCAAGGTGTTGTTATTCTCAAATTTTTTGGATGAGACAAATACTCTAAGATTTTGATTGCAACTTTTCCAATCTACTAATTTATTATGACAATACTAGTGCAATTAGTTTGTCCAAAAATCTAGTACTACATTCTCACTTGAAACAAATTGATATTCATCATCATTTTATTGAAAATCATGTTTCTAAAAATGATATTTCTTTGGTATTTATCAAAATTGGACATTAACTTGCAGGTATTTTTATAAAACCCATGGATGAGACTCAATTTTATTTAATTCAAGATAAGAGTGGTGTTTTGAAATTTTCTTGACAATGTTGAGTCATTCCTTGGATTAGTTGAATAAGTTCCTCACTAGTGCTTAGTTTGCAAGTTTGGACACCTGAAATAGCTTCATTCGGATGTTTGAACCCTACACAATTTTATCCACTCCGTCTATCTTTCTCTAGTCACTTAAACCACCAATCAAACAGCTGAAGGAGATCATTTTTGATGTTTGACAAATAGATTAGATAATTGATTGTCATGAGACCCTTTGTCTATAAGTTTCAGATGCTCTAACCTCCCAGTTTAGACATCTAAACACGTAATTTTGCCTCAAAATCCTAGGCCATTACCGTTTCTTCGTCATTTCTCTCTACCTCAAGACCACAGTCTCCTCCCCCTCTAGTCCTTTGGTGCCCCCTTGTGGCCTCTCTACCCTTCCTCCAGCTTCTCTATCATGCCATTCACTGTTCTCCCATGCTCTCATCACTCCTATCTCAGCCTCATCATGTCTCCCTACACCAAGACCCCCATTGCCAAGAGGAAGTAGTCCAAATCCTAATTTGCCAATCGACGTCCTTAATTTCCTTCCTAATTTCACTAATTGGGTTGTTTTGATAGGTTTAAGGCCCAATTTGTTAATGCTAGGGTCCTTTCACCTTGCCTCATTGACTTCCATGACCTAGCCTTCCTAAACCTAACTACCCCCTTTCGTGCCTAATGTTGGCTCGATTTTGTCTCCACCCATGAGCCTCACATTGATGAGGATGTGTGAGTATCCTATTCAAATGCTTCTTTTGACCTAAACTACATATTCCTCACCACATACTATGGGGATACCAAAATTACCCTTGATATTGACCTTTTAACTACCATCCTAGCCTTATCCACTGGGGAAGATGTTACCTTAACTTAGTTGTAGTCCAGCGAGGATCTCCTCATCACCTTCTTAGAGGCTTTTGAGAGGGTGTTTGAGGAGAACCACGCATAGGCCCTGCATATGAAGATTGCTCTTCCTTCTAACCTCCTTTCACTTTGCTCCTATGTCCTCCTTCAGTTTCTTGCCTACACCCTCCTTTTGAAGGGTGGGCATCACGATGAGGTCTCATTCCTTGAGCTTTCCTTGATCTATTACCTTTTGACTAGGCATATGATTAGTCTACCCACCATGAGGTCTCATTCCTTGAGCTTTCCTTGATCTATTGCCTTTTGACTAGGCATATGATTAGTCTTCCCTACCTTATCTTAAGACATATGGGTTAGTATATCCTTCACACCACCTCTATCCTTGGCTATACCCATCTTCTCTCTCACATCTTTTGCCACTTTGGGATAGCTTCCACCACCTCCAGCCCTCTCCACCACTATATCCCTCCTCAAACCTTCGATCATGCCTCCCTTCATTGTATGGTGTTCAGTCCATAGGAGAATGCTCACTCCATTTAGATGCAGGACCAAGTGCCTACTGTAGGCCAAGTTCATGAGGATGCACCTCCTATTGGTCATACCCGAGTCACAGATGCTGAGATTGGAGCTGCTTTGAGAGTTCCTAATGCCAAAGCTACTTCATGATGGTTTGTTGATTAGCGACTAGATGAACATGCTCAACAATTGGATCACCTCGAGAGGATTGTCACCACCAGCACCCAATAGGTCTTGGAGCATCTTGACCAGCTTGAGGGGTCTTTTGGACATCTATCATTCTAGATAGGGGTCGAGCACTTAGCTTTTGTGTATCTCTTTCTCTTTAGGCTAGACTCGTGCCTCATGTATATGTAGTTTGTGTTAAGCTTGGGTCTTTTGGTGTTGGGGCACATAAATTTTGATTGCTTTCGATTATATTTTGACTCTTACTATTGGTCTTTTGGATATGGTTGTTTTTTGGGCTTATGATTTGTAATGATAGTTGTGGATTATGGATTGCAGATTATGCCTTATGAATTTCTCTTATGCTTATGGATTCTATTTTTGTGTTGTTGATTATAGATTGTGAATTATGCTTCTCTATTACCCTTTTTGTTGATGTCAAAAGGGGAAGAAAAAGGTTGCATGAGGAAAGGGGAGCAAGAGCATGTAAGCAATTATGGATTGTTGTAATTGAAATTGTTGATATATTATGTGATTTATATATAATGTTAGTATGTTGATAGATGGTGTTAGTAAGTGGGAGCTTAAATACTTACATATGTTGGTTTTGTCTTACACCTTAAATAGTATCTTTAAAAGACTAGATTATGTTCTTTTAAAATTGTAAGGGTTTATCATCATTATCAAAAAGGGGAGATTGTTGCTCATTATAGTTTCGATAATAAACAAACTATGTATTTGATGTATTTCTTGAGCTATGTATATCTAGCAACCAAGTCAAACCCACAATAAAGATCAAGCCCACTCGGAAGCCTTGGGTATGGATGAACATGAAGATATCATTGAAGATGAGGTGTGATGGAAGATCAATGCATGAATCTTAAAGGAATGAAGATTGGCTAGATGAAGTCTCAAGAGAAGACTCAATAGGTTTAGTTTTATTTTTTTTTTCTTTGAGATGAAGATTTGTTGTTTGAATTTGTAACTTAGAGCAATGGCTAACACTCAACCAACTTTGGAATGCCTTCACTGGCTCATCTTTTAATCCAAGGTCAGTTTGAGATGGCCTCAAGCATGAAGACTGAAGTTATAGTAAAAATAAAAGTTTTCCTTTTAACTTCAAATGCTTGAACTTTATAGTTCGAATAACTGAATATTGCAAAAATAGATCTTTGAATTACTAACTGCTTTGAATGCCTAAACTCAAGGTTTGGATGCTCAAAGTTTGAAAATTGTAACTTTTGAGAAAATTCATGCTCTGAATTTGGTTACCCAATGATTTTGTTGGATGTTCGAAACCATACAGTTTAGACATCTGAAGCTTTGATCAAGTGCACAAAATTGCTACATCCGCTTCAACAGCTAGTAAAAATTTGACTATTGAGTGACTGCGAACATCTGAATAGGTATGGTTCAAATATCTGAACATAATAGAGCATAGCTTAATGGCTATTGTTCTCACCAACTGGTATTTAAGTGCTTGGAACTTGTTCCTTCACAATGTCTGCACATTCTTGAGCAATCCTTCTTTGAGATAACAAGCTTCTAAAAGCCCTTTAGCTTCCTTGAGCTTTAATCTTTGTACTTCAATTTTCAAATCTTTAAAGCCCTTGTTCTCGCATTGAGTGAACTTATAGTGAGTCATTAGAGTGTTGTTATTCTTTCATAATCATTGTAAGCACTCCAAGGTTGTTTGGAGTGGTTGAGAGAGTAAATCTCTAGTTTGGAGTTGGCCTTGCCACTTGGAGCAAAGGCAAGTGTACGGGGTTGGCTTCATCAACAAAGCATCATACTAAAGGATTAAAGTCCTCAAGATCAAGACAAGGGCAGTGGAGTAGGAATGCTTGGCCTCCAAACCACTTTACATGATGGTGCATTCTTACCTTGCTTTATATTGCTTTATATTGCTTATACTTGTGATCAATTGTGCTTGGCTTAAAATTATTTTTTCTATTGGATAGATCATAATCTTACTCAAATACTTTAAAAAGTGCCATTGTTTTTTCTAAAACCTAATTCACCCCCTATCTTAGGTAAATAATTTGCTTTCAAATTTGTTCAATATGATGAACTAACTCGCTTTTATCTAAACAGGGGGTAAATACAACTCCACTGTGTCGCGGGCCACTTATGAATTGGAACACAAGGAATGCAAAATTAGAAATGAAATCTGATGCAAGTAAGAGAAAATGGGGATCCCAAATAGAGAGGATAATGATAATCTTAAGATACATAAAACCTAATTGCGCCTCTCGATAGTCGTGGCAACTTGGTAGTTACCTATTCATGCTCCTCCATTATCATCTAAGCAATAAACTGATACATTAGCAAAATGGATTGTGAACAAAATCCTCAAGATAGGAAAACAAGGTAATGAATCATCATCTGATGATAGCGATGGTGAACTAGTACCCATCAATGCAAGCATTCCTTAATTGAAGCATGACCCAAGGAACTTGTCTACAATAGAAGCTTAAACTAGTACATATACAATGTAAGACTTGACAAAGTTTAGATGTCCCTCATCATCTAAATCTGAAACACCATAGGAAGGGCCTCCGAAATTCTCATCTAGTTGACCTAAAAGGAGATAGGATTCTCGGCTAGAAAACAAGGATAAAAAAGGGAACAAGCATAGGACAAGAGAATCATCAGTACCTATAGACTCAATCATTCTCGGGTGCTTGCATCTGATGAATGACTAGCTGATGTAGGAAATGGTGAGGCTAGTCTGACCCTTCTACTCAAGTCCATATCTGAAGATTAGCGAACTATTATCAATGAATGAAGGGTCACCTTTGGCCTTACATTTATGTTAATTGGCTACTAGGTAAGAATGCAAAATAGAGAAATCTAATCTTGAGATAGTGTAGGTGATCCTAATCCTATACCTCCACCAATGGACATACACACATGTGTTGCTAAGCAATCTAGAACATTAGAAATAGGAGGGTCACATATAGATCAAGATGCCTCCACCTTGGACTCAATCTTGGACCTACATTAACTCAAAAATGACCATCATCCATATTGTAATGGTGAATGGCCTACTCTCTACCTGGTCTAGAGTGAGTAAATTTATGAGCTGGGGCTTTTTATATCTCTTGGATCCTCTACTGCTTTGACCCTTGGCTATTGATTGCTAGCCTTTCTTTGCTGCACAAGTCTAGCTCATTTTTGAATAAAATATTTTGGATCAATGTGAAAATATCCCCTGATGATATTAAATCATGTTGTGGCATATAGTTGAAGAATCTTTGTTTTTCACAAAACATCAAGAATATAATACTCTAAATTGTCTTGGAGATGAGCAAGTTGTAACCAATAACTTGCTAACTAGCCTAGATATGATGGCAGTGAAGGAGCGCGAACATTCTCTGGAAAGCCTTTATCATTTCTTAATTTCTAGCAAAACCAATGTGGATTATAGGATTTTGTAGCCAAGTATTCCCCTGAGTGAAGTGGAAGCACCCTGTTTCTCAAAGAGGTAATATACTCATAAGCTTCTAGAGATAATGTAAAATGAGCAACATCTGCTAGCATGCTCAAAAAGAGTATAAGGGTAAGCTCCACTTGAAATCCCAGTATCCGATATATGTATCCCAGCCTCACTAGAAGAATGAGGGGAAGTAACCATATTCATAATCTGAATCATATCAAGCATAGGGACTGAACATGGGTCATATAACATCTTGATTTCATCACTAAGCTCCAACTCAGTATATGTCCTTTGGAGGTGGGCATAAATCCAAGCATAGAGGAAATGAATGGGAACCCAAGTTGAGGAATTGCTGAGTCCTGTAGGGCTATCCACCATTACTTTGATACTCATATATATTAAGCCTAGAACTATAGGAGCTAGAGAAACTTTTTGTCTATGCACCATCCTATTAGCTATCGCAAAACATCTATAGAAGAATATATTGCCTGCGGTGTGGCATAACAAAGTAGCAAAGCCAAAGGCAGATAAAAGCAGCAAAAATATGTTTTGGTGCTGAATATCAGAAGGATGTTGCCCATGTCATGCATAACCTAGTAAAATCTAATTGACTCGCTCCTCAGAGTTCTCTCTAAAAATGTTCAATCCAATGGTCAAAGTACACACTTTTGATTGTTCAAACAGTGTGTCACCATGCAATTATAAATTCTAAGAATATCATGCAAAGTGAAACTGAAGTCAAAGCTTATGTTGTAGTTAGAAGGGATATATTCATCATAGGAGCTCCCACGGATAGGAACCCTAACTAGCTATCTTATATCTCACAAAGAGATACTAACTTTGCCATATAGAGTATGAAAGGTGTTTGTAGCATCATTCCACATCTTATTCATATTGTGCAAGGTTCCCGAGGATTGTGTATATTGCCCTTTGTGTGAAAACCCAAAAAAATAGGAATAAAGGCTTGGACATAATTGTAAATATTATTATTTCAGAGGGTTATTGCAAAAATACCAAAATAAAACCCTCCATGAGCCTACGAAATGGTCTTTTTGAGTTATGGTGGTGATGGCTGCTCAAGTAGAAAAACAAAAATGAAAAATTGAGAGGAGAGATGGCTAGGGTTTAGCTATGATGATGGATTTGATAATATGTGAGAAGCCAAAATCTTGGTTTCTTCTTGATGTTTTGAATTTTCTACCTACATAATGATCTCATCTTTTCTCTCAGTCAAGTCCTAATTCATATTCTCCATGTTCTTAGATTTGTGACTTTGATTTTAGTTCTATTCTTGTATCAAGTGTCACTCTATCCTTGAGAATTCTTTGAACAAGCATATTTGATCCTATGATCTAGATTTCTTTGCCCTATTATGGTCTAGTTATAGTTATTTCTATCTTGAGATTGAATCTAATTTTGTTAGCAAATTTTTGGAGGTTATCTTGATGCTTAGAATTTAGCATGATTCATGTGATATCTTGGAGTCAATTTTCAGGCATGATTTGGAATGTCACTAATTAGATCAAGGGGATATTGTGTGAAGTTTCTATCTAAGTTAGAATTTCATTCTATAATTATAGAAGTTTATATACATGGTTTGAAGATCAATTACACATGTTAAAGGTTTCAATCTTGATATTATTGTGGCAATAGATGTGGGACCAAGTTAGGCCCATCGTGATATGTGTTTATTGGTCTTAGTATCAAGGTATAATAGATATATGTTATAAGTCTTGATCTTGAAATTATTATGGTTGGTTGATATGTCAGATGCAAATTCAAATAAACTTATCGTGATACATGCTCTTGATCAAATTTTGGGTAATACTTTTATTATGTGTTAAGGTCAAAGAGGTTAGCTAAAATTGTATTTGAATTAATATGTTAGAAATTATGTTGTTCAATATTAATAGTTATAGTTATGTTCATTTTACGCTTTAGGTTCAAATGAGAAGACTTGAGCTAGTTCTCTGAATTTGTTGCGATTCTCTCTCAGGTAAGAGAATGAGTGACTCTCGATAATATTAACTTAGCGACCTATTTTGGTAAATTTGTATCTTTTGATAAGTATAAATTATAATTATATACTACATATACTTTTAAATACTTCTTCATAACTTGAAGATATTCAGAAAAAATTATATCTTTGTCATGTATTTATATTATATTTACTTGTCTTGAAAATATAAAAACCATGGATGTGAATTTATGAAAAGGTTATTTACCTTTTAATATTTATTTGGATTCTTGTATTTGAACTTAAAAATCATGCAAGTATTCTTGTGTAAAAACTTCCTGATTTATATTTTACTATATTGTCTTTGAGTGGTTTGAGGCAACGACACCCAAGGGGTCCATCCTTGCCCCTTCAGGAACTCATTTATGAAGGGGATCTCAGTGATTCCTATAATGCAACATCACATCACCATATTTTTAAAATCAAGGTACAACCTAAAATAGGAAGAGAACTTTAGATGTGAGGCTCAGGGTTTATAGCAACTATCTAAGAAACAGGTAGGCTATGTTCCTCCAAATTGGTCTCATCAAACCATGCCGAGCTAGACCTAACATCCTCTACTTGCTCAGCCCAAGATACTAGGAGTTGGTGGATTTTGGGAGAGATTTTAGGGCCAGCTCCATGAAAGAAAGGATTACCCCATTCATGGAGAAGACCTATGTCAACCTTATAGAAGACCCTCACAAGATAGTCCTTCCAAGAATGAACAGAAGTAGGGTTAGAGGGAAAAAGTTTAGACCACTTCTTCAGGGTGAAATACCATAGGTTCCCAATATTGGAGCCTTGGAAGAACTTGAAGGCATCCCTAAACATCTCCATGGAGGGTGGAAAACCTTTGGAGGTGGCTAAGGTTTAGAAAGCTGAGATGAATTTCATGGCATTTGGTATAATTTGGATTGGGATTAGTTCCTAGTCTTTCAGAAAATCTCTAGTAAAGATATCTATAGGGTACCTAAGCCTACTCTCAAACATCTCCCAGTAGGTGCTAAATTTAAACCTGACTCCTTCTTATGGGTTTTACTATCCTCCTCTAACTTGCATAGGTCTTGCTTGATTCCGATCAAAAAGCTAAAATGCTGACCAACTACTCAATATTTCTCTCAGAGGGTAGGCTCTAATATTTAGACTATCACTTTGGAGATACCTAGCAAAATACTTATGATAAGATCTTCAAGAACAAAATAAAAAGGATTAAATGAGAAAATTCACTTAAAGGAGAGGGCAAGAAGGTCCCAACTTTTGAGGGGTGCACCCCCACAAACTTGGAGCTAGCTCCCATAGTGGAAGGCACAGTACGAGATGTGGCCATCTTTGAGGCCAATGGCACAATGGTTGGCCAAATGATGCAGCCTCACATTTCCTTTAGTGAGGGTGCAGGATCTTGGCCCTTGGTGGATGGCATAAGAGTAGCTCGAAAAGTCAAAACTTCTTTAAGGAAGGGGCTGCTAGCCCTACTCCTTCTTTATGACGGAGGTGTGGAATTGAAATTGACCACCCCAAGATAGTAGAGACCCCAGAGCAACCTTGAATCATAAATCAGGGTTTATTTTGATCTGAAGTGAGCTTATCAAGTGTTGTGGGAATATTGACTTCCAACAAGTGCAAGTCCTTATCGTTAATTACACTATGATTGTTAGGAACTTCCAAAAGTAAGAAACTTAGTTAGTAAAATAGAGACACAAAAGAAAAGTAGAAAACATCATTTTATTGATTTGGGAAAGATGGTACAAGACTTAAGCAAAGCTATACCCTCACTTTACAATAAATTTCAATATAGAATTATTGAAAACATGAAAAAAATGAAGAAAAGAAAAGAAAAAGGAGTGGAGAAGAAGCTCTGATGTGGTGCTACTGCCCCACTCCCCTATGCTAGAACATGTGGCATTTGACCCAAATTGACTTGATATTTGGTAGGTATTGATGGCATCCTCTGATGGGATATGAAAGGAAATGGGAGAAGTTTGAAGTGTTTCCACTAGCATTGAGCATTGGTGATAACTTCATTTGATTTAGTTGCATCACCAATGGCTTATAGGGTTGGGTATAGCTTTAAAAATTATATCGTCAACTACTTTTGGGGTTGACTAGCTTGAAAGGCACATCGCCAACTATTTCTATGGTTGGCTAGCTTGAAGGGTATGTCACCAACTGCTTTTGAGGTTGGCAAGCTTGAAGGGCACATCGGCAATGGCTTTTGGGATTAGCTAACATGAGAGGTACATCATCAACTACTTCTAGGGTTGACTAGCTTGAGGAGCGCATCATCAATGACTTTTAGGGTGAGTAGCTTGAAAGGGCATATTGTCAATGGCTTCTAGGGTTGACTAAATTCAAGAGCACATCGTCATTGGCTTCTAGGGTTAAGTAGCTTTGAAGTGTGACCAATTTGAGCATATTGATATTAAACTTCTTTGATTTGGTAGCATCACCAATAGCTTAGGGGGTTGGGTATAGCTTTGAAGTGTGACTGATAGCTTTGAGCATATTGGTGATTAATTTCTTTGATTTGGTAGATTCACTAAAGACTTATGGGGTTGGGTTTAGCTTTGAAGTGTGATTGATAGCTTGAGCATGTTGTTGATTGACTTTGTTTGAATAAGACATTGTGGCTAACTAACTAAGTGAGTTTAAACCTACCTTAGTTCATTTTGATTTGATAATTGATAGTCTTTTAGGCATGTTGTTGATTAAATTTGGAGTATTGCCAATGCTTTTGAGGTGGCTTATCTCAAAAGCATTGCCAAAGGCTTTTGTAGCACATTCAGCAAAACTCAGTTTGACCTTAATTAGTTCTATTTAAACTAATTATGGTTTAGGCTAGAGTGGTAACATCACCCTTTGTTCATGGGCTTGGAGTATTGCTGAGTGTTCAGCACACTTAGTAGGACTCTGTTTGACTCTATTTAGTTTTGTTGGGACTAATATAGTTCGGGCCTAAGTTTGGTTTCATTTAGCTTGAGTTGAGTTTGACTTTGTGTTGGACTTCTATCGTGTTGGGGTCTACATCTTGATGCACATTAGTTTAAATTCAAGTCAACTTGGTTCAACTTGGTTTCACTTCAACTTGGCTTGATTCTAGTTTGACTTTGACCTTAGTTCAATCTTGATTTAACTTAATCTTGAATAGACCCATCTTGGACCTGATTATAGTTGAGTCTAGGCTTATTTGGTTTAGCTTAACTTAATTTAGATTTTTTTGGAGTCCATCTTGATTCAAATTTTAGCCCATTTATTTGGTCAATACAACTTCTCGAGTTTTTTCCAGATGTCCATCGTCGTCTCTTCGTCAATGACATTGTACAAAACCTCATTAGTCTGGCTTAGAATAATTAAATTCAATACCTTTTGATCTATCTCCTCCCAGTCTTCATCGCTTATCTTGGCCGACCTCTTTTCTTTTCCCTATAACGTCTTTTGCAGGCCTTGATAAGTAAGAACCGCTTTCATCTTCTTCTGCCATAAGGCAAAATTTATCTTGCCATCAAACTTCTCCACCTCGAGTAAGGATTTTGCCATCTTGGTTGTTTGCTCCTAAGTTTTGATACCAATTGTTGAGATTCACAGCAGAAGGTTCATGAATCACCTTGTTCTCAAACAACACAAGAAATGAGAAGTAATACAAGATAAAAGAAAATAACAAGATAAGACAGCAAGAGATCCACTATCAAAAGAAAAGGCTTTTACAAGAGTCTACAAGAAAGACTTTACTCTTTCTTACTCAAATAAACTCTTTCTCCAAGCCTTAGCAATGCCTCCAACTTTAGAGAGAATCTCGAAAAGAACACCACGAGGAACCACCACGAGAGACCACCGAGAAGCACTAGAAAGACCCACACGAGAGAGCTAACACACTCTCTCTTTCTCTTCTCTCTATTCTCTCTATTCCTCTCTCTCTATTTCTCTCTAGTTCAACCTCAATATTACACCACACCTAAGCCCTATGTATTATAGTATATTTATAGACCCTTATTGAGTCTGAGTTTTACTCTAATTACAACTCCTAATATTACAAATCAATCATAAATCTAAATCCAACTTTAGATTTATACTTTAACTCAAACTCTAATTTGAGTTTGAGACACCTAAAACTCAACAGATTTAGTCATTCTTCCCAATTGTGAGGCAGTTTCGAGGGAGTGGTCATTGGGGTGGATGTAAGGGCATCATAGATCTAGTCCTAGAGAGAAAGCAAGATGGTGTCCTCTTTGAACCATCCTTTGAAGGAATTGGCGAGTTGAGCAACATCCAGGTTCAGATCCAACAAGGGCTGTGCTATCAAGATGAATGATAGATTATGAAGGAGAGGCGATGACCCTGATAGTGAAGAAAATGGAGATGAGAAAGCAGGAAACTTTCTCATGGCATCTATGGTTGGAATGAGAGAGTGAAGGTGAGACATGGAGGAAGGAGAAGACTTGAGGAAGAGGAGGAGGAGCATGGCAAAATTAGTGGTGGAGGGAGACAGATGTGCTCAGAATAGCCAGAGGTAAATGAGCAAAGGCGGAGCTCAGGCAGAGGTGCATGCTGAGTGCTAGGGCGTAGGCGATGGTGATGATAGTGGCTCAGCTAGTGGATGGCTTATGGAGGCAGTGGTGGTGTAGGTATGTAGGGAGGCGTACGGTGGAGGTGTGGGCCCGACGGTGGTCTCTAATCTAATGATGGAGGGGTTGCAAGCCAGAGAATGGGGGGCGATTGATTTTGTGGAGAACGGTGCAATTTTTTGCTTCCTCACTGCTAAGTGCGAGCTTATGCCAGACCTAGGTAGCTCGTAGCTATTGAAGATGGGCCAAGAATGTAGCATGGGTGCATCACCATAGACCTCATGATGAGCAATGAAGTAGAAGAGTAGGAGAATAGAGAAAGATCAAAGAAGAGAACTAAGAATTCACTAACCTTTTCATCGATTTTCAGCTTGCTTTTACTCCTATCCTAGTTCTTGTTCTCCTCTTTAATCTTCTACCTCTCCCCTTTTTTTGCAGGATTTTGATAGTTTTTATAGGTGCACAAGAGATAAGAGATTAGGTTAATGATAATTCAAATTTGGAAGGTAGCAAATTGGATTCCTGTATGCTCATTAGACATACGGATGAACTTTGTTTGAAGGTGGATTCTATTTTGGTTTGGATGAGAATAAGATCCTCCATTTAGATGTTTGAATCATGTATGAAAATCTTATTCAAATTTCAGATTATGGATGAAGTTGCATCTTTTTTTTGAAATTATGAAATTTAGGTGGTTATTCACAAATTTTGAAATTTTATAAATTTTGAGGGGTATTTTGGCAAAAACATTTGTTTATAAAAGTTTAAAATTTTCATGGTTCATTTTGAATAAAATTCTGATTTGTTTGCAAATATCAACTTTCAAGAGACTTTTATGCAAAAGATGGAAATCCTTTGGGTTTTATTTACAAATACGAAATTTTGAGAGATTTATTTGTAAATTCTAAATTTTACAGGGATTTTTTTATCATTTTAAGATTTTATTGGATTTTTTTACAAAATTTTAATCCGAAGGACTATTCGTAAGCAATAATTCAGTCAAGGACCCATTTAGAAAGATTTATTTAATATAGAATTATTTGCAAAATTTTTATATTTTGTCATTTTGATCCAAATTTTTTAGATGAATTTTGGCTTTAATTTTAGTCCAAATATCCAGTTCACTCAGTCCACTTCAGCTTGAGCCCAAATTCCTTAAGAATTTAAGTCTAAATTGAGCTCAATTTCCAATCAAACTCGGACTCAATTTAAGTCTAACTGAATATCATATTTGAACCATAATTTAGTGGTATACTAGTCTTAATTTTAATTATATTTAAATCAAATTTGATTGTGTCAAAAATTACCTCAAATATTAAGACCCTTTCCCAAAACAAGATGGAGTGGAGGAGGATGGAGAACAAAGATGCAAAAGGAGGAAATTGAAGAATCACGAAATTGCCAAAATAAAAGAGAAAAGGACACAATACCCCTTATATAAGATTTGTCCCTCCATTGAATCGCCTCCATGTGACTCGATCTAGGCTAACAAAGTCCATAAGGCACAATTTGTGAAACACCTACTAGGGTTCCTAGTGACATGTGTCCTCATCCAATCGCGAACCATCTCAAATAGAGAGATTGTGAATCGTGCAAGTTGTCACCTTGATAAGTGAGCTTGCGGATTCAAGTTGTTACCTCAAGAAGAAACAAAACCCTAATGATTGTGCAGGATTTGATGAAATGGAGGCTTGCATCCCTAGGCATCATGGCAATTAGTGCCATAAATCATAGCACACCAAATTAAATAACGACACTATTTCCTAAGAGTCATGGCAGTTGATGCCCAACTTCTATAAAGAAAATGTTGTGATTTAGGTTATCCGAGTTATGATGATCAAAGGCTAAACTACTTGATGGTCATAAAAAAAGAGCTAAAAAACTCAAGCCCCCAAACCTACGAGATAGGGTCTAGAGTTGGGGGGTGTTGATGATATACCAAATCACAAGGATTGATTTGATAAACTCAAGCCAAGTTTGAACCAAGTCCAAAGTCATCCACCAAGGTGACCAAGGTCTAAGCCTTGAACCGATTGGCCAAAGTAAACTCTCTGAATCCAAAGTCAATAAGAGTCAAACCCAAGGATCAGGTTGCTGATGATGAATTTGAAGTAGGAAACACTTGCCTTAGTATTAAACCTAGAAGAGCTTGGTGTCCTCGATCAACAACGAATCTATATTTGGTTTGTAACACTATAAGGGATTCACACTAAGTCCTGATTGACCCTAGATGTCCCAGCTAGGGCAAAATTCAAGAGACGAATCCTGAAGAAGACAGAACTGATAGTTGTTATTATGGAAAATTTGTAGGAGTGGTTATCTGGAAGTACGGAATCTTGATGCACCGAATCCTTAGATACTCTATAAATAGTAGAGTAATCGGGGAGGTAAGGACTAATACCTAAATCCTTGCATAAGACTTTTTATTGATGCCTTAATTAACTTGAGAATCAGAGTGACCATCGTGGGAGAGTTTCTAGTTGTCTTCTTCATATACTTATTTTGATGTAGGTCGATGGAGAGGTGGCTAGTAGATCCAATCTCAAGGAGCCTCCTAGATTGAATCAATGGTGAATCATACTCAATTAACAATCACAATAATTAGTCAAAAGATATGTACTAAATTCAGATAAAATAAATGAGAGTCACAAATGATATGAAATATAATTAACACATCTGTGATTACATGAATAAAAACTATTTATAACTCCAAATGCAATTGAATAACGTGAAAGACATGTCTTTATGTTCAACTATAATACAAAAAAAGATTTTCAACATAAATTATCCAAAGAAAAAAATTAAAAATCATCACTCTGCTTGTAAAATACTAAATTCATATGAGTCAATAAAGCAACAAATCATAATAATCCAAGCAGATAGAAGCAAAAGAATAAAAATGCAATAACAAGTGATATTGAATAGTGTCCATGCTCTAGACCCCACCCCCATGCTCTATGTCCATATAACCAAGACCCTAACCTTGTGTCCATGCTTGTTCTTGTTTCCATGCCCAAGTCCCCACCCAATACCCCTATCCATGTTCATGCCTAAGGTCCCACCTTCATGCCCATGACCATCATCGTATCTATGCTCATGGCTAAGTCTCCACTCTTGTAATCAAGTTGCCACCCCTATGGCCACGCTCATGACCAAATGCATATGCCCAAGACCTACCCCCATGGCCATGCTTGTGCTTGTGTCCAAATGCCCAACTTCCCACCCGCCGTGCCAACACTTGTGCCTATGTCCATATTGAAAGTCCAAAAACAACCTAAGAGAGAGGGATGGGGGGCGTGGGTTAGGGTTAGTGAAACAAATAACAATTTTGCACAAAATCAAACCCCAATTCTATCCACCAAAGCAATTTCATATAATTCTCAATCAAACCATAAGTGCCATAATGTAAATAAAGAGAGGAATGAATCCACTAAAATTTATATTGTTCAGAGACCAACTGCTCCTACTCTACAACCCTTGTCTCACTCTTCATGACTTCAACTCTCCACTAGAGTGTTGCTTCATTGGTGAAGCTAACCCCTTACACTTGATCTTGCTCCAACCAGCAACATACATTCCACACAAGAGCTTCAGTCTCTCAATCACTCCAAACAATGTTGGAGTGGATTACAAGTGGAAATGTATAAAACTGATATTCTTTATGCTCACAACGAGTTATCTCAAGATTGAGTAAAAGGGCAATGAAAATTTGGTTTAAAATTTGAAGGCTTAGAGCATATGATGGCTAGAGAGCTGGGAGGGCTTTTATCTCTTCTTCACAAAGATTTAGAAGTCGTGAAAGCTATTTAGAGAAGCCCATCTTAGCTTATTATATCTTATGGGCTGAAACTAGCCACTGGGGGTGAAATCCCACAACTAGGTTTACTCCGACGATAAAAAAAATCCATTGGTCATACAAGAAACACAAACCAGCCAACCATTTGGAGATTTCTTAGTTTGATTATCTAGTTGCCAGCTGATCATTTGGTTTTGATAAAAAATCAAAACAACACTCCTAATTGGTCATCTAGTTCTAAACCGGTTGTCTAGTTCTAGGAAAAACTAGAATTGGCACTCCTAGTCTGTCATCCAGTTTCTGAGCATGTCACCTAGTTTTGCATAGGTTCAGAAGTTTTGAATTTTTTATTCAACATAACCGGTTATCTGCTAAGCCAAGAAAATGTCCAATTCTATCAGAAAAATCTATTATGTGCTTTCTATAGAACTCAATGTGACATGTGCTTTAAACAATTAATCTCAAAATAAATTTTTGACTTGAGTAATATAAAAAAATGTAAACCTAGTCGATGTTGGGTTCTTGAGTTGCTTTGTCTATGCTTGGGTCATCCTTGAATTTTCAAATTGTTGTAGACATCTTCAAGCCACTTCCAAGTCATTTTTTGATCTCTTTAAGTCAGCTCACCAATCTGCCATTGCGCTTCCTTCTATTTGAAGCTTTCAAATATTCCCTTGAGAGCTTTAATGTACTTTGGCTAAAACATCAGTCAAATAGATATTAAATATGGTTTGCTCATCATTAAAACTAGCAAAGGCAACAATCTCCCTCTTTTTGACAATAACAAATCCCAAAAAAGAATATTTAGAAATTTAAAGCACAATACACATATCAGAGCATGCATATTCCCCACGTACATATCTCCATTTATTTTACATGTCTTCCCATTTTGACATCAATAAAAAAAGGTGTGATACAAGATTAGATATAAAAAGGATGGAGTCCCTCCTATAAATTCAAAGAACACAACCTATATGCATACAAGCCAACAACACATATAACATGTGTAACAAATAGCCCATAGATCAGATCTCAAGAATCTCCTCTTGAAATGATGCATACACATTTTTGTAAGAGGTGGATATCCAAGAGACAAAAAAAACACCAAAGTATCCATAAACTAAACCATGCATGGTTCAAATATCCATAACATCAAGGAATATAATAGAAGCATCATCCAAGCACAAACAAAATCATAATCCAAAACATCCATGCCTGGAACACCACTAAAGCATAAATACAATATAGAGAAGCTAAGGGCTTAGTCCCATAGTAGTGTAATCTAGCAAGGCAGGAAGCATCCCATTGATCTCATCTATGGAACTCTAGAGAGGTGTTAGCTATTCAATCATGCTCTAGGTGAAATCCTCCAGATGAGCTAGTCTCTTGGATAAATTTGATTGTGAACCAAAGGATGTGGCAAGTGGAGGTACATCACGATCAAAGTCATGTCTTGTTCTATGGCCTCTCTCCATGGCATCGATCTTGGCCTCCTCTCCCTGAGCATCTCCTTGCTCTGTAGCTCTAACAAGCCTATTAACACAAGTGCCATCATGCTTGATAAAACCCATTTGGTAAAGTGTAAAATGGGAGAAGGTATCAAAGGAGATAAAGACATGATACAAGGGATATCATGGTAAGGAATAGGAACCCCAAAGTTTTGAAGGACTTTGGTAATGACTCCAAGGAAGCCTAGGGTTGCATGGGTGTATCTAAGATACTGGCCCATATGGTGACGGATAATATAGGGTCAACACATCCTATGCCTAGTCAGAATAGAGTGAATAAGATATAGCTCCATGAAGGACACTTCATTATGATGCCCACCCTTTAAAAGGAGGGTGTAGGCCAAGAGTTGGTGAATCACATGAGCTCAAGGCAATAGGAGATTTGATTGTAACTTCCTCATGGCCTTACCCCCCAACTTTCCTTAAATACAATTTCAATAACTAACTGATATGAGAGAAGTTGGTCAAACCATTTCCTACTTAGAATTAGTCTCTCCCTATCAATAGGAATATTAAGAATATATCCTAAACTATAGTGCTAGGAGGCATAGATTTATCACCATAAGAATTCTCAAAAGTTTTGCAAGATTCATCAAAAGAGCCATTAGCATAAGAGACATAGACATCGTGATCATGACAGAATTAATGGTTAAGTAAAAAAGTTGTCCACCCTTGAGCATCAAAAAGAGGTCTAAGATTTAATGCATGAAGGTCATTGCAATCAATGGTTCTTGGAGCAACAATCCTAGAGGATGAAAATTGATTTTGGAATTGAGTAGAATTTTCAAGAGATGAAAATTCAGGAGGAAAGGCTTGATTATTAGTGCAGGATGAAGATCCATCATCTTTCCTCTTCTTAGAAGCAATGCTCGTGAATCTTAGAGCCATTTGAAGTGAAAGAATGAAATTGGGTCTAGGGATGGAGGAGAAGCAAGTTAAGAAGGGCAAAACCTAGCAAATTGGCTTTGGATCGCTCAAAATCACTACCAGAGAACCTTGAGGAGTTACCATGAGTCACTGTGCATGAGAGAAAATGAGGGAATCGGATGGTTGCAAGGGTTTTTATGTTGAGATCGTGCCTGTTTTCATGAACTCGTCGATTGCCTCAGACAATCAGTCGACTAATAGAGGGTTCAAGTATACAGTTACTTCATGAACTAGTCTACCAATACAAAAACTAGTTGATCGAGTGAAGATGTTTTGCTATCCCTTAGGGCATCAGTTGACCAGTACAAAAATAGGACAATAAGTTCAAAAAGATCACCACTCTTTAGGAAAATTTAGAAATAAAACCAATTGATAAAATTCCCAAATTTTCTCCAATGAAAATAAACTAAGATTCAACCAAAGATTTCGTGAAAATATATGCAACTTAATGATCAATTTCAATAAAATATCTTTTTTCAAAACATAATCATGTAAGAAATAATGTCGAATATCAATGCATTTGGAGTGGGAATGCAAAATCATTTTTTTTTTTTTAAAGATTGATAGCACTAGTGTTATTACAAAAAATCAAAATTCTCATAAAATCACATTCAAAATTCTAGAGTATTTGCTGCATCCATAAGACTTGAGCACAACAACAATCAGTAGCTACAAATTCAGCCTTGGTGGTAGAAAGATCCACAAAATTTTATTTCTTAGAGCTCCATGAAATAAGAGCCTTATCAAGAAATTGTCAAAGGCCATTACTGCTCTTTCTATCCACAAGCACCCCGTATAATTTGCAACATAAAAACTAGTTAAATCAAAGTAATCATCTATTGGTTGCCACAACCCTACATGTATTATGACCTTAAGATATCTAAGTATATGTTTTACTACCACTAGGTGTGATTTCCTAGGTGATGATTGAAATCAAGCATACATACGCATGCTAAATATAATAATCAATTTGCTTATAGTTAGATATAATAGACTACTAATCATACCTATATACTACTTTCCTTTGACCTTTTCACCATTTTCATCTTTGTCTAAGTTGGTGGAGGGCTCATGGGAGTTCCAATAGTTTTAGCTTGATCCATATTGAACTTCTCAAGTAATTCTCGTGCATACTTACATTAGCTTATGAAGATTCCATTTGGAGTTGCTTGACTTGTAGTCCAACGAAAAAGTTAAACTCACCCATCATGCTTATCTCACTCTTCTTGCATTATTCTTGCAAGCATCTCATAAAGTTTTATATTCATAGCACCAAAAATAATATCATCAACATAAATTTGCACTACTAATAAGTCATTATGGATTCCCATGAGAAATAATGTAGCATCTATACAACCCCTTGTAAAACTATTTGAAAATAAAAAGGAACTTAGTCTCTCATACTAAGATCTTTGAGCTTGCTTAAGATTATATAGTGCCTTCTTCAATTTTAAAATATGATTTGAAAATTTTAAACCCTCAAATCTTGGAGGCTATTCAAGATAAAATTCTTCGAATAAAATACCATTCAACAAAGCACTTTTGACATCCATTTGAAAATGTTTGAAATCTTTGAAACATGCAAAAGCAAGTAAAAT
Organism: Trichopus zeylanicus subsp. travancoricus; assembly: GCA_005019695.1. Lineage (NCBI taxonomy): Eukaryota > Viridiplantae > Streptophyta > Magnoliopsida > Dioscoreales > Dioscoreaceae > Trichopus > Trichopus zeylanicus. The sequence goes on from RXID01014251.1 coordinate 632,740, forward strand.
ATAGATTGATTCTAAATAAGCCATGGGTGCAAAAGTCTCATCAAATTCAATACCCTCAATTTAGTTGAAACCCTTGGCCACTAATCTAGGTTTATTTCTAACCATGACACCTTATTCATCTAATGTGTTCCTATAGACTAATTTGGCACCAATAATTGGGTAGTCATTTAGTTTAGGAACAAGCTCCCAAACTTGATTGCACTCAAATTGATTTAGTTCTTCCTGCATAGCAAGAATCTAACTTTCATCCTTTTGAGCTTTCTCAAAGGTCTTCGACTCAATATGAGAAAGAAATGCAATATAGTAAAGGTTATACTTAATAAAACGACAACTTTTTATCCTTTGATTGACATCACCAATGATTTGATCCATTGGATGATTCTTCTTGAATTTTTACTCCTCGGGTAACTCCTTGTCAAGCCCTTCTTCATTTGGCTCATCATCTCCATCATCAACATTCTTCTCTTTGGATCCTTTGCTTGTTTTACCCTCTTTTTGCACCAATTTTTCATATCTTCTATTTTCTTGGAGATGTCTACATTATCATTAATAAATATTTTCTCCAAGTGAGGCTTAGATTCATTAAATTCAATATTAATAGACTCTTCAACAACCACAGAGCACTTATTAAAGACTCTATAGACTTTAGAAGTAGATAAATGCCAAGAAATATGCCTTCAAAAGTTTTAGAATCAAATTTTAATAAAATGATCTTTTGCATTCAAAATAAAGCACTTGCACCCAAAAGCAGGAGTATGCAATACTTGGCTTTTCCCATTCCACAACTTAAAATGGGTTTTGTCAAGAATTGGATAAATAGAAACTCTATTCAACATGTAACAAGCCATGTTAATGATCTCCACCTAAAAGTACTTGGTTAAGGAGTACTCATTAAGCATGATCCTTGCCATCTTCTGAAGATACCTATTTTTTCTCTCAACAACTCTCATTTTATTGTGGAGTGTGAGGAGCCAAGAATCTATGCTCAATACCATTTCTAATGAAAAATTTTTTTAATGGATGATTTTCAAATTTACCACCATGATCACTACAATTTTTTGAAATCAAATAGCCCTTTTCATTTGGAATACATTTTGTAAAACCAACAAAAACATCACTTTTGATAGCAAGAAATAGCACTCATGTATATTTAGAAAAATAATCAACAATTACAAGGGCATAGTTTTTACATTCTAGACTTGTAATGCCAACCGGTCCGAATAAATCTAGATAAAGAAGTTGTAGCAACCTTGTAGTTGACACCACCTTCTTAGGTTTGTGTGAGGACTTCACTTGCTTTTCCATTTGGCAAGCATCACGTATTTGATCTTTGATAAACTTGCCTTTGAGTAGTTTTCTCACTAGATCCTTCCAGTTGACTTTGGCAATTTATCCATGCTCATGTGTCCAAACCTTATATGCCAGTCATTCATGGTTTTCATGAGTTACAAAATATTTTTCAACATTTAAGTCATCATAATCAATAGTATAGACATTTGCATCATGATGGCCCACAAAAGAAATATTTTTACTATCATTATGTCTATCTATGCAGTGATTAGATTTAAACAAGATATGAAATCCCTTATCACATAATTAACTAATAGACAACAAATTATGCTTGAGTTCCCCAACTAAGAGTATACTTTTAATTATAGAGGAACCAATGGAAATATCACTTTTACCAATAATTTTACCTTCGCCATTGTCTCCAAAGGTGATGAACCTACCTTCTTTTCTTACCAACTCCTTGAATAATGATGAATTCCCCATCATGTGTCTTGAACATCCACTATTGATGAACCATTTTTTATTCTTCTTTTTGGAGTGAAGGTATAACTAGCACATTCAAAATTGGGATGGTATCCATTTTCAATTATGGGTCCTCAATGTTAAGAAAAAGAAAACAAAGTATGTAATCAGACATAATAGGAAATAACATGCATTATATGTGAGGTATGGTAAAAGCTCATGGGTCACCCCTAGCTACTCCCAAGCTATTCATGCTAGAGAGATTTTAGGAACCCAAATGAGCTTGGATTCCTTGACTTTTGGGATTATCCCTTTAGGTACCCAAATTTGTTAAGAGATAAATTTCTCTTAATTGGACAACAAGTGGGGACATGTCTTCTTCTACAACAATAATTGCAAGTTAAATGCGCATGTGTAGCTTTTGAAGACTTCACAAAGTGGATTTAGTACCTTTGAGCTTAGAAGATGAAATAAAGCCTAGTCTAGATTTATTAAAAATATTCCTTATTATGAATCATGTCCAAGGTAGTGTTTCCATGAAAGAAATTTTGCAAAGCCTTTTTCAAATGGCTATTCTCATTTCTAAGCATATCTAATTCATTTTTGCATCTACAAGTAGTCATAGAAGATTTCAAAATATCACATTCTACTTGAAGTGCCTCAATATCCATTTTGCAATTGCAAGAGCTTTTAGAAGATTTTAAAGCATCAAAATCATTCTCAAGTGAAGGCAATTTCTTTTTCAATGCAGCATGCTTGAGACTTAATTTTTCATACCTTGAAAATAAATATTCAAAAGCTTCTTGTAACTCCTCAAAGGACAAATTACATACCTCATCCTCATTCACCATGAGGCATAAATTCATGATTTCTTCATCAGATGAGGCATTCTCATTGTCCTTCTCAAAGTTATCCCATGTTGTCACCATTACCTTCTTCTTCTTTGCCTTGAATTTCTTCATTTGAGTGATGAGAGGGCAATTGGCTTTCATATGTCCCGGATTCTTGCACTTGAAGCACATTGGTACATCTTCATCTTCATCTATAGTGATAGTCTTCTTGTTCCTTATTGGTCTCCTTGGCATGTGCTTCTACTTCAAGAACTTCTTGATTTTTCTCATGAGGAGAACCATCTCTTCATCACTATCTTCTTCTTCACTTGACTCCTTATCCTTGAGTGCCATGGCTTTCTTCTTCTTGTCTTCCTCTTCCTCTAGGCTCTAGTCATTTAAGGGCATCTCATGTCTAATGAATGACCCTGAAAGCTCTTCCAATAGTAGCTTGTTGAGATCCTTTACTTCTTGTATCACAATCACCTTCAGATCCCATGACCAAGGAAGGCATCTCAAAATTTTCCTAACCATCTCATCATTAGTATACATTTCACTAAGAGATTTTAAAGTGTTTATAATGTCAATAAAACATGTAAACATCTTAGTAATTTACTCATTTGATTTCATCTAAAAGAGCTCATATTGGCTAACCACTATGTACACTTTGGGCTCTCTTACTTGCTTGGTTCCTCCTTGGGAAACTTCAAGGCCATGCCAAATATCATGAGCCATGTCATAGATGTTTATATAGTTAAACTCATTTGTGCCAAGAGCATAATATAAAATATTTATTGTATTTGCATTCAAAAAACCATTTTCCTTATCCAAATTGCTCCATTCCACTCTAGGATTGGGTACCCCTCTTTCAGAACGTGCCAAAGCTTATAGTCTATGGCCTTGATAAAAAATCTAATTTGAGATCTCCAATAATTGAAATGCATACCATTAAAAAGAGGAGGTCTCATTGTGGATTGCCCTTCTTGAAGAGATGGAGAATACCAAAGTTTGCTAATAAAACAGATCAAAAACTCTAGGCAATTAAACTGAAACAAAAGCACCAAGCTCTGATACCAATTGAAAGCCCAAAAACCATCTAAGAGGGAGGTTATGAAGGTGAATTAGGTTTTGTGAAACAAATAGCAATTTTGCATAAAATCAAATTCCAATTCAATCCACCATGGTAATTTAACATGATTTTCAATCAAACCACAAGTGCTATAATGAAAATAAAGAGAGGAATAAATGCACTATGATTTACATGGTTCAAAGACAAACCACTCCTACTCCATGGCCCTTTGCCACTATCTTTAGGACTTCCACTAGAGTGTTGTTTCATTGGTGTAGCGAACCCCTTACACTTGATCTTGCTCTAACCAACAAGATGCACTCCACACTGGAGCTTTAGTCTCTCAATTACTCCAAATAACTTTGGAGTGGATTACAAGTGAAAATGTATAAAAATTATATACTTTATATTGACAAGAATTTCCCTCAAGATTAAGTAAGAGGTCAATGAAATTTTGGTTTCAAATTTGAAGGCTTAGAGCATTTGATTGCTAGAGAGCTAGAAGGGCTCTAATCTCTTCTCCATAAATATTTCAAAGTTGGAAAGCTATTTAGAGAAGCAAATCCTAGCGTATTTATACCTTATGAGTCAAAACTAGCTGTTGGAGGTAAAATCCCTCAACTAACTTCACTCCAATGGTCAAAAAACTAGTCATTTATTGCATAGAAAAATTGAACTAGTTGACCTCTTGGACAATCGGTTGATCGGTTCTGATATACTAGAATTAGGAGATCACTTAGTCGATCATCCATTTCCCAAGCAATTGTCTAGTTCTGATAAAAAAAAAATCAAAATTGTCACTCCCAACTGGTGGTTTGGTTGCAAACCAATCATCCGATTTTGGTAAAAATTAAAACTGGCACTCTCAACAATCATCTAGTTCCTTAACTAGTTGTCTGATTTTGCATAGATTCAGAAGTTTTGAATCTCTTATTTGACACAACCTGTCATCCACTAAGCTAAGCAAACTTCCAATTTTATCAGAAAAACTCTCTTAAGAGTTTCTTACAAAACTCAATGTGACATATGCTTTAAAAAATTAATCTCAAAATAAATTTTTAACTCAACTAAAATAAAAGAAAAATGTAAACCTAGTCGACATTAGGTTCTTGAGTTGCTTTGGTTATATTTGTGTTATCCTCAAATCTTCAAGTTGTCATAGACATCGTTAAGCCATTCCCAAGCCATCCCTTAATCTCTTCAAATCATGCTCACTGATCCACCATTGCACTTCCATCTATTGAAGCTTTTGAACATTGACTTGAGAGTTTTAATATACTTTGGCTAAAATAAAACTCAAATAGACATTAAATATAGTTTTTTCATCATCAAAACCAGGAAGGATAACACTTATGCCTAAGATCTCACTCCCATGCTCATGCTCGTGTCTTTGCCCATGCCAATGCCCATGTTAGTGTCCATGTCTATTCAAGTGCTCGTACTCATATCCAAGTCCCCACCACCATGACCATGCCCATGTCCTTATGCCCATGCCCTTGCCCTCATGCCCTTGCCCATCAAAGTGCTCATGCTCATGCCCAAGTCCCTAGTTCCATGTCCATATCCATACCCAATTTCCCACAATTGTGCCCATGCCCATGCCCAAGTCCCTACCCCCATGCCCATGGCCATGCTTGTGCAAGTGCTTGTGTTTGTGCCAGTACCTGTGTTCTTGCCCCAAGTCCCCTCACCCATGCTCATGTCCATGACCAAGTCCCCACGTTGCACTTGTGCATGTGTCCATGCCTAAGACTCCACCCTCATGCCTGCGCTCATTCCATGCTCATACCAGTGCCTATGCTTTTCCTCATGCCTATACCCATGCCTGTACTAGTGCCCATATCCATGCCCATGCTTGTGCCCATGCTCATGCCCAAGTCCCCACTCCTGTAGTCATGCTCATGCTGGTGCCCATGCTCATGTCCAAGTCCCCCGACCAATGTCCAATTTCTAGCTTATGAATGAAATGAACAAAATGCAATTAACATGAGCTACAATTTCTAGTATATTGTAACTACCATATGAGTGCAAGACACTTAACATGATGCATAAAGATGAATATCATGAACAATTTGCGCCTTCCTCTTAAATTACAACCCACTTATCACACTACATCAGTGTAATATGTGAGCCAAATTGGAAAGCTCTAATTCAAACACCCTGCAAATAACAAACCATAAAAAGAGTAGTTGCAATTATTTAATACATCCAAATAAGTGTAATACCAAAATCTAACTATAGTATTGTGCTCAATGTACAAAATATTTAATTGGACTGTACAAAATATACCCAAGTGGCTTGGAAAGTGGAAGAAGTTCCCTTAGAACTAGCTTGTTATCACTAGCATCAATGTGTTGCTGGGCTGTAAGACCTGGAACCTCCTTAATTGGTCACAAAAGGATTATATTAGTATTACTCAGAAATAATACATACGAACTATAAACACAAGGTAGAAAAACTGGGGATTTGGTTTATACCTTATGCTAAGGATGATGTTCAAACATCTCCTTCTTGAATGTTTCCATTGGAGAAGTAACCTCAGCCTAGATCATAGTTTGTATTTGACTCTAGGCATATAGTAGAGGCTCATCTTGCAAAGGTCTGCAGCTGGTCATTTTTGTCATGCGTGAAAATCTACTCATGGATCTTGTTTTGAGTAGTTGAATTTGAGGTGGAGTCCTTTGGTATACTCTATCATAGTTGAGAGATCTTCTCCTATAATATGAGCAATAAAAATGTTAGTATGATTTTATTAGAGCAAAAAGTTTGAAAAATTAAGTTAAATAACCACTATTGTAGCTGCGGATGCTATGTCAACTGGATAAACATCCTTCTTGTATGAGACATGAGGAAGACCTTTAGTTTGAAATGTTCAACCCCAGATTCCTTCTCAAGCTGCAAGGGATAGCATTCACATTAAATAGAATGAAACGGAAAAGTGAATATCAAATATATGCACATTTAATTTGATTAAGTTGAAAAATATATCTTAGCTCTCATATTGGCATACCCCTTATGACCAAGAGAGTGGGCCATCTTCTATCTATTTGAGTGCCTTCTATTGGCCCAGCTCAATTTTTCAAACTAGAATGCAAAATTATTAATGCATGAAGTGTATCAATGGTAAGTGTATTTGGAATCACACAATTAAGTGTTAGATAAATCCTTTGGCTTCTTTCATCCACCAATATCTGATCAAAACTGGCCACTGGTTTTCCTTGATCCTTGGATCTATGCATGTGGCAAGTCTCTCTAGATCATTCTTGAATGATGTGAAGTGTTTCTTCTTCATTTTTGCCTTCCAGCCATCCCAACACTAGCCAAGGGTCTGGATGATGCCTTTTTTTGTGTTATGCTCCAAATTGATATTAGTTGTTTGGCATTATTAGACACCTCGATCATGTCTTCCACATATTGTGCCTTCTCAAAGTGCACCATGGTGACCTACAAATAAGTTACACTTCACAAACGAATAAAACAAATGGCATAATTTAAGTATATCAAAAACAAAAAATAAATAAAAAATTACTTACAAATATGGAGAGAGTAAATAATGGCTGATAACAAGGATGGAGTAGTACACAAGACAAATCACATAATGTAATGAAATAAAAAATAACACCAGTCACATAATCAATGCTCCTACTATTAGAAAAAATGTCATAACAACATGTAATAATAAAGAACATGAGATCAAAATAGCAAATTCTAGTATAGTATTTGAATTAGGAAACTAGCATGATAACAACATTTACCCATTATTTTTTTCAGGCATGAAAATCATTATTGTCGTCATTGCCATTGTATTCATCATTTTTAGAAAGATTCTGCTCTTTGTTCTTGGATTCATTAGTTATGATATCATCTTCTTCATCTTCTTTTATAGATGACTGATATGAATCAATATATGGCACATCTATCGTTACTTCTTTAATCTATGTGCATGTCAATTTGTAGTCAAAATCATTGAGTTGTTGTGTGATGTACAACTCCACAATTGGCTCTCCAAAGTCTTCATCTCCTGCTCCATGGTCGAAGGTATCAATATATTTCCTGAAAGTCATCTCTACAACCATATATCACTTACAATCTAAAGGACCTGCCATGTAAAACACTTGATGTTCTTGACGCACATGAATATAAGGCTCATCTATATATCAGTTGTATCTGAACTCATCAGTCCAATGCCCTGACAGTTGAAGTTCTCCATGTCTTATAAATATGTGTAATTTTCTGTCGAATGCCCTATATATATAAAACATCATCCTCTATGTAAAAGAATAAATATTGAAGTAAAAGAGGGAGTATATGAACAACTTAAATATAATGATAGCATATATCAAAGAAAAATAACCAAGTGATCTCGTATTCTCAATTTTATGTGATTTAATGTATGTGTCACATGATAATCATGAACACAAAAAATGACCGTCAAATTTATCAAATGGGTAATGTCAATTCTATCTAGAAGAATTTACTTTAAAGGTAATTAGTCCTACTATTTACTTGGAGCATGTCCTTCAAGACAAAGTCACATGATCATATGATAAGGGATCCACCATATTTGGAAAACATAGTCACATAAACTACTTATAGGTAGCTTGGATTTTTACACAATTTTAGCTTGTGCCTACTCCCACATTCTTGGAGGATATACTACATTAGCTTTTATGTGTAGATCTTTTTTATGTTTTTTTGGAGATGCTTACTACTATCTACCTTGAGTTTCAAAGCAAAAAATTATAGATCCAAATATCATCCCTCTCATCTTTGTGATCCTTCTCAACATGATTCCTCTCATTTTGGAGATGCTTACTACTATCTATCAAGTCATGTGATCCCTCTCAACTATAGCACTAAATATCGATGTCCACCACAATTCACAATATAGAAGAAGAACAAAAAATAAGAAAAAATAGCACGCAAGAGATTTATGTGGCAAATATGATTCAGAGGATATTGTATTGATGAAAAGAGGAAAAGAAGATTACAACGATAGAAGCAAAACTCCAATATCACCAACTTTCACAAAAGACTAAGTAGCCTAGCCGTCACAAAATATTTTGAGAGTATTGGTCTATGTCTCTCTCTCTCACTCTATATAGAAACCCTTACATGAATAGCGTATTTATAGATATGGCCTAACTATGTTTGAGTCAAAGTAAAAGACTGACTCAAATAAGACTTCTACTAATTTAAGTCTTCTAATAGAAGATAAATTCAGATAAGGATTAGGCCCACTAAATTACTTCCTAATATAATTAAGACTCTCCAAAAAATCTGAATTCGAGACACAATTAAGCCAACAATCTCCACCTTGGCTCGAATCCTCTTATTCTTTGAATCTTCAATAGATGTCTTTGTCATTACCTCATGGGGTAGGATCAATGACCTTAAACATTGATCAAGTCCAAACAGATCTTGAACTTGTTAATCAGAATCACCTTCGTCAATATATCTGCAGGATTTCTTGAAGTATGAATCTTTTGTAAAGAAATCTCACTGTCTTCAATAATGTCCCAAATAAAGTGAAATTGGACATCTATATGCTTTGATATGGCATAGTACATTTGGTTCTTTGCAAGGTGTATGGCTCTCTAACTATCGCAAAAGATAGGAAGAACATTTTGAGAAAAATCAACTTCACTTGTTAATCCTTTTAGCCATAGAACTTCTTTGACAGCTTCTGTAGCTTCCATATACTCAGACTCTATTGTAGATAATACCACAGTTGACTACAAGGTACACCTCCAACTAATAAGTCCTCCACAAAGAGTGAAAAGATAACCAGTAAGGGATCATCATTGGTCAAGGTCTCCAACATAGTCTGAATCGATGTAGCCAACAATTTTGGCCTCTTGAACTGTGTTCCTATCGAAACATAAGCCAATATTAAGAGTACCTTTGATATATCTTAATAGTCACTTCACAACCTACCAATGCTCTTTTCCTAGATTTGCTATGTAATGAATAACAACGCTAACTGCTTGTGCAATATCAGGTCTTGTGCATGTCATAACATGCATTAAACTTCCTACAACACTTGAAAATGAGATGTTTTCCATGTATGCATACTCCCCATCTGTAGAAGGACATAGTTGAGCTGAAAGCTTGAAGTGAGATTCCAAAGGAGTAATAACAGGTTTTGAATTCTGCATGTAAAAATAAGAAATAATCTTCTCGAGATACTTGCTTTGTTTGAGCCATAATTTGTCATGCTTTTGATCTCAATCAATCTCCATACCAAGAATCTTCCTTGCGACACCTAAATATTTCATCTTAAATTCCTTTTTCATTTTAAACTTTAAATCATTAAGTAGAGATATGTCTTGAGTAGCAATAAGCATATCATCAATATAAAGAAGCAATATAATAAATGAGTTATTGGCATGCATCTTAACATAGACATAGCAATCATGTTTGCAATGGATGAAATCTTGTCCCAGCATAAAATTATCAAACCTTTTATACCATTGCCTTGGAGACTATTTCAAACCATAAAGTGATTTGTTCAACTTGCAGACAAAATTTTTCTTACCATCTTGGATGAACCCTTCAGGTTGTTGCATAAAAATCTAATCTTCTAATTCTCCATGCAGAAAGGCAATTTTGATATCAAGTTGTTCTAACTCAAGATTATGAAAAGCAACTAAAGCAAGTAGAAAATGAATAGATGTGTATTTAACCATAGGAGAGAAAATTTCATTAAAGTCAACAACCTCCTTTTGTGAATACTCTTTTGCAATTAAATGGGTCTTGAATTTAACACCATCTATCTCAGAGGAATCCTCTTTCTTTCAAAATACCCACTTGCATCCAATTGCTCTTTTACCTTTGAGTAATTTCACCAGATCCCAAGTATGATTCTTTCGAAGGGAATCCATCTCTTCATTCATAGCAGCTTGCCACTGAGAAGACTTCTTATCCTACACTACTTCTTTATAGGAAGAAGGATCACCATTATTAGTAACTAAAGCAAAAGATACCATATCTTCAAAATCATACCTTTCGGGTGGCTTTATGTTTCTTTAAGATCTTCAAAGTGGAGTCTTCTCAGAAATTTGATTCTTAGAATTTTCTTGATAGTTGGACATACCTTGAATATCTTCTTCTGAAGGAACTACATGCTCCACCTCCACTTTCATTATATCACTGAGACCTTTCTTGAGAGATTTTAACATAACACTTCCATCAAATATTATGTCTCTCTCAATAATTACATTTGAAATTGTAGGATCCCAAAAATGATAGTCCTAAACATCTTTGGCATAACCCAAGAAAATACACTTTTTGGAATATGCATCTAACTTATCTTTGACAATATGCACATAAGCAGGGCAACCAAAAATCTTTAAGGAAGAATAATTTGTAGGTTAATCAGTCCATACCTCTTCAGGAGTCTTGTAATTAATAGCTCTTTGAGGAGAGCAATTCACAATAAAATATGTTGTATTGATTACTTCTACCCAAAAATCTTTGTCAAGATTAGTTGTACTGAGTATACTATGTGTTTTCTCTAACAAGGTTCTATTCATCCTTTCCACCACACCATTTTGTTGAGGTTTTCCTGGGATGTTAAAGTGGCATTTGATGCTCTCATCTTCACAAAATTTAAGAAACTCTATTGATTTGTACTCTCTACCATTATCACTTCTGAGGTATTTGATTTTTCTACCAGTCCTTTTTTCAACTGAAGTTTTCCACCGTTTGAAAATAGAAAACACTTCGGTTTTGTAATGCAAAAAATAAATCCACACTTTTCTAGAAAAATCATCAATACAACTAATAAAATAACGAGCACTAGATTTTAATGGAATAAGAGAGCACCACACATCAGAATGAATATAATCAATTAAGCCTTTAGTGTAACGAGTACTGGTATTAAACTTTACCTTGAACTGTTTGCCATAGAGACAATGCTCGTGAAAATCCAATTTGCATGAGTTGAGGCCTTTTAGTAATTTTCTTTTGTTAAACTCACTTAAACCTTGCTCACTCATATGACCGAGATGCATGTGCCATAAGTAGGTCATATCAGAAGAAGAAGCTTGAGAAATTGCTGCTCCACCTTCAACGGTTTTTCCTACTAACTCATACAAATTTCCATGCTTTAGGCTCTTCATCACTATCAATGAGCCTTTAGCAACCTTAAGAACTCCATCTTTAGCAAAATACTTATAACTAGTAGAATCCAAAGCACCCAAAGAGATCAAATTCTTTTTCAAATCAGGAACATGTCTAACATCAGTATGAGTTCTAATAATATTATCAAACATCTTAATTTTGATTGTTCCAATTCCAACAGTTTTGCATGGATTGTTATTACCTATCAAAACTAAACTACCATCATAGGACTTGTAGTCTTCAAACCAATCCTTATTAGGACACATGTGGTAAGAACAACCAGAATCACAAATTCAAGTATTATGGTAATGATCAAAATTAGAACTAAAAGAGATAACATTACCAAAATCATCATCAGAACTCCCTTCAACAACTGACACTTATTCTTACCCTTTAGATTGAGATTCTCTTTCTTTCTTTGCTTTGAGCTTCCAACACTCTTTAATTACATGTCCAATCTTCTTACAATACCTGCAGTTTACTTCTTTGGATTTGGACCTAAAATAACATGTCTTTGATCTTTCTTTGGTACGACCTCTAACAATCAATGCTTCTGAGTGTGACACATCCCCTTCAATCTTTTTTAAATATTCATTAGATAGAAGGGCAGCAGAAATATCATCAAATTTGAAATCCTTATCATACATAAGAGTAGTCTTCAAATTCTCAAGAGGAGGTAAAGACGATAATAAAATAATTGCATTATCTTCATTTTCAATTTTAACATCAATGCTTAACAATTGAGAGACTAGTTTATTGAAAGCATTAAGATGATCAACTATATTCGTACCTTCTCTCATTCAAAAATCGAAGAGCTTCTGCTTTAAGTAAACTTGATTTGATATAGACTTACTCATATATTGTTTCTCCAGCTTTTTCCATAGATCTGAAGGTGATGTTTCATCAAGAAATGGATAAAGTATCTCATCGATGAGACTGAGAATGATTGTACTATCTGCACTAGCCTTCTGGTTTTCCCAGACACTTTCGATGACATCTTCAGGCTTGATATCCTTCAATGTGTTTCTCAATCCTTGTTGGATAAGAATTGCATGAACTCTTGCTTGCCAAATAGGAAATCCTTGCTTTCCATTGAATTTCTCTATATTGAACTTTGTAGTAGACATGTTGAACCAAGCTCTAATACCACTTGTACCGCTAAATATCGATGTCCACCACAATTCACGATGTAAAAGAAAAACAAAAAAAAAAAAAGATAGCACACAAGAGATTTATGTGGCGAAGACGATCCAGAGGATATTGTATTGATGAGAAGAGGAAGAGAAGATTACAACGATGGAGGCAAAACTCCAATATCATCAACTCTCACAAAAGACTAAGTGGCCTAGCCATCACAAGACATTTTGAGAGTATTGATCTATGTCCCTCTCTCTCTATCACTCTATATAGAAATTCTTACATGAATAGAGTATTTATAGATGTGGCCTAACTATGTTTGAGTCAAGGTAGAAGGTTGACTCAAATAAGACTTCTACTAATTTAAGTCTTCTAGTAGAAGATAAATTCATAAAATGATTAGGCCCACTAAATTACTTTCCAATATAATTAAGACTCTTCAAAATATCCAGATTCGAGACATGATTAAGCCAACACTCAACAACCAGATCCATCTTGACCATCCCCTCTTACTTGTTATGGTCTTGCAAACAAGTAGGGAAAATTTGGGTGGACTGATCCCTTTTGAGGCTCAAGCATACCATCCTCCCTCCCTATTTACTTTTAATTCAAAATCATTCCTAAGCTAATTTTGGAGGGATTAAGCTTCTACTAGAGTGAGATCAAACAAAAATCCAAACCCTAACAACAAACAAATACACAAATCATAGGCAATTCCATAAGCACATCACTAATCCTAGCCTAATAGTAGCCAAATTTTTTTTTAAAAAAAACTCAATCTCATGGAATCAAAAGTTGAGAGTTGAATTGGAACCTAAGGGAATGTGGGTGAAGACTTGGAAATGTGGTGGGTTGTGTGGCAATGTGCTAGTGAATTAGCAGTGGAGATGACTTAGAGGAGGTAGCACATTAGAGCTTGTCATGCTGGAGGTAGTGGCATACTAAGGAACAATGATAGTTAGGCTAAAGGTGATGATAGGTGGGTTGCAATTAACTGGCTAGAGGCTACAACTGGCAAAATTGAGAGCTAAGAGACAATTTACAGAGGGAGGTCAGGTTGCTAAGTGTTGATAGATGGTGCACAAAGGGGGTTATGTCACAACTTTAAAGACATTAATACTAGCACTAATACATTAGTGCTAGTAATAGACCTATATCAGCAATACTAATGTATAAGAACTACCAATGTATGTTAATTAGTAGTGCTAATATATTAATGCCACAAATAGCTATACACAAATGGTGCTATTGTGTTAGCATTGCCAATATATGACTTAGTGCTAGAAAAGTGCTCAACAATTAGCACCATTGTTGGCACTTATGTATTCATGTCTAAGACCCAATAAGTGGGAGTGAGCCTTCACACAACATGAAGTGCCAACACTGATGCTAATTGTTTGATGCTTTTCTAGCTTTGGTTATAGGTTGTATATTGATGATGCTAACATGGTAGCATCATTTGTATGTAACTATTGGTGGTGCTTGTATGTTAGTGCCATCAATTAACACATATTAGCAATCTTAATACATTAGTGCTGCCAATATATAACTATTACAGGGCTAATGTATTAGCACTAGTATTGATATGTTTAAAGTCATGATCTAACCCCCTCTATGGCTCAACTTTCAGTGACTCAACCCTCCCACTACATGGTCTCTCAACTCTCAACTTTTCTCACTACTTGAGGGCAAAATAGGCAACCTAAGGAGGGGAGGGGGAGGGGGGAGGGGGAGGGGGGGTGTGTGGGTGGGGTGGGAGGAGGAGGGAAGGGGGGTGAATTATGAATTAGGTTTAACAAGAATTCTCAATTTTTCAGCAAATTAAAAACTTTATTCAATCCTCAAAACCACAAACAGTAAAATTACAATAGTAAAAAAAATAAGGAAAGAATGCACTGAGACTTACATGGTTCAGTGACTAATAGTGCCTATTCCATGACCCTTGCCTCAGTCTTGAGGACTTGAACTCTTTATTAGATTTGTCACTTCTTGAGGCAAAGTCTAGCCTTTACATTAACTAACAATCTATGAGTGTCGCTTCCTTTAGGTAAAGCTACACCCCTATAATTCTTGTTCCAATCAAACAAAAGCCAACTCCTACATCGGAGCTTTGTCCCTCTCATAGTCCCAATACCCTATGAGTGTTTACAAGTAAAGAAGATAAAAATAAAATACAATCGTGCCTCTTTGTAGGAGCTTCTCAAGATGAGCACAAAGGCTAGAAGATATGATTTAAAATTGATGGTTTAGCATAAAAAATCCAAGCCAATTGACCACTTGGATAACCGGTCAACCAGTTCTAGTCTACAAGAACTAGCAGATTAGTTCTATTGGTTGTCCAATTTCCCAATCGATCATCCAATTCTGATAAAGCAAATTGGCATAATCTTTCTACCAATCATCTAGTTCTACTTAGAGTTAGAAGTTTGAATCTTTTGTTTCACACAACTAGTCATCTGTTAATCGAAGTGGACATTTGATTTTGTCAAAAAATTCTATTAAGAGCTTCTTGCAAAACCTAACATAACAAATGCTCTAAAATAAATAATTTCAAAATTAAATCTTTAACTCGACTAAAATAAATAAAAAAATCTAAACCTAGTGAGTTGAATTGATCTCTTGAGCTTTCTTCAAGTCATCTCCAATTATCTATTGATCCACCATCATACCTCATCTTCAAATGCATATTAAGTCCTCATCTTCATCTCCATATATACTTGAGGCTTTCAAACAAACTTGATCTTTATTTTGAGCTTGGTCTGGCTACTAGCTACACATGCTCGATATATGATCAGATAAAAAGTTTGTTCATCATTTGTTCATCATCAATATTACAAAGAGTAACAATCACTCCCTTCTTGATGATGACAAACCCTCACTAGTATAAAATAAATAATCTAGTTTATTTGTAAGTTTAAGTTTGTAATCATGAAAGAATATGAAATTGGAGAGGAAGTGGGAAAGGCTTCATGCATGTCACTGCCCCACCTCAAGTGGAATTGACTCAGATAGATGCTTTATTTTATCCTTGGCCAATATCAATGACTTGATTAGATTTTAGGGTATGACTAACTATCTTGATTTGTGTCAAATAACCCTATTAAATTTTGAAGTATTACTGATAGCTTTCTACTCATTGTTAGTTGACTTCTTTTGATGATTAGCATACTTATCTTGTACTAATTATTATTAATTTGATAATCAATGACCTCTTTGCTTGTTGTCGATTAGGTTTGAAGCATCACCAATGACTTTAAGCTTGTATTGTTTGAGTTTGAAGTGTGGCCAATGGCTTTATATGTATTGTCAATTGACTTTTTTTTGAATAAGGTGTTTGGCCGACTAACTAGGTGAGTTCAAGCCTATGTCAATTTGGTTTGAAATTGTTAGTAGCCTTGGCTTATGTTGTCCATTTCTAATTTGATAGTTGATGACCTCATTGGCATATTTTCAACTGAATTTTATGGCATTGCCAATGGCTTTTGAGCATGTGTTGGCTTAGCTCAAACTATTGTTGATAACTTCAAGTGTGTTATTAGTTAACTTCATTCAAATATAATATCTGGCTAACTGACTGATGAGTTCAAGCTTGTATTTAGTTCAGTTTGGTTTGAAGTTTAGATTTAAGTATGATCTAATTCAATTTGAAGTTCAAAACTTGATCTTGATTTGAATATGCCTTGATTCAGTTCAATGTTTTAAACTCAATTTTGATTTGAGCCTAATTTGATTCAGTTTGACATTCGTCAAATTCTATCTTGTGTTGGACCCTTATTGAGTTCTTAATGGATCCTTGATCAAACCCTTGTTGGGTTCTTGGTGGATCCTTAATGGAGCTTAGATTTAACTCTTAATAGACTCTTAATGGATTTTGGATCCACCCCCTTGGTAGGTTCTTAATGGATCCTTAATGGATCTTATATCCAACCCTTGATGGGTTTCTGATGGATTCTAATTCAAACCATTAACAAGTTTGAGTTTGATCCATGTTAGACCCTTTTGGATTTGGGTTTGAACCTTAATGAACTTGGGTTTAAGTTTCAACTTAGTTCTAGCCGAGGTTCATCTTAGTTTTAGTTCAAGTTTGACTTGGTTTTGGTCTAGATTCAAACTTGGTTTGATCTAATTAGGGTTTGGGTTTATGTTCAATATCATCAAGTCATTTAATTCAATAGATTTATGTTAATCAATTTGGTATGAGAGCCCTTGAGCTGTCATGATAATATTGCATTGAGTATGAGGGCTAGCCTATAGTTTAAGAGTCATGAATTCAAGCAATGGCTTGATTTGGTTAGCCCGAAGGCTGGCATATAATCTAATAGTTGTGAGCCCTAGGACTATTTTATTTTAGCAAGCTCAAAGGATGACCTATAGTCCAATAGTTGTGAGCTGAGGGCTGACTTGATTTGGCAGGCTTGAAGGTTGGCCTAAGACATTCGATGAGCTAGAAGGCTAGCTTATAATTCAAGTTGTCAGCTCAAGGGCTGGCTTGATTTGGCAGGCCAGAAGGCTAGCCTAGGACATTTGACGTATCCGAAGGCTGACCTATATTCCAAGAGTTATGAGCCAGAAGGCCAGTTAAAGACATTCGATGGTTCTAAGGACTCGCTTATAGTCTAATAGTTGTAAGCCTGAGGACTAGCTTGAAGACTAATGCATGCAAATCAAGGTGAGATTTTCTTTTTTGGCTGACTTTCTTATTTTTTTTTGCCTCCTTTTTGGGCCAACAACTTTTTTTTTATATTTTTTCTTTTTTTCTTTAGACTCGTTCCCTAAATCTCCTGAGCTATTCTTCTCCATCATCTTGTAAGTGAGTGATGATGGGAGGCTCCAATTGGTGAGTGAGGCATGGGAGCTGGCTAGCAAAGGGTAGCTCAGACCTAGGTGTAGGAGGGTGAGGTGTAGGAGCAAACTGACTAAGCTTGTGGGGAGGGAGCGGGAGCAAGCCAGTGAAGGGCAAAGCAAGGGATGCTCGCGAAGGGCTGCGCAGGGCATGGATTGGGCGTGCTGGTGAGAAATGGTTGTGGTCGTAGAGTTGGGCAGTGACAAGCTCATCAATGGAAGCTCCTTGGTAGGGTACAACCACAGGTGTGACTCAAAGATGAGGCCAAACCCAATGGATGTGAACAATTGCAACTTTGGGCTCTTGCAAGTAATCAGGTATGACTATGGAGATGGAGATGGCCAGTAGGCTATGGAGATTGACAGAGGGCAATGACTATTGTGTGAAGCCATACGGGAGCAAGAGCAGGGAAGTAAAAGGAAAAGCAAGGTTAGAAGATAAAGAAAAAGGGTAAGAAAATACATGGTTCTTGTTTTCTCATTTTTTTCTCTAATCTACTGCTTTTCTCCTCTCTTGATCTTTTCTTCAATGATATTCTACCTCTGAGTTCTCTTCTTTGATGTTAGTAGGGTTTATATAGAGATTGAAGAGATGAAGTTGGGCTGAATTTGAATCTCTTCAATTAATTTTTTGAATAATAGATGTGGTTGTAGATAGATATGGATATTATGGCTTATCCTGAAATTGGATGAGTATGTAAGAAGATATGGATGAATACATTTGCTGTGGATGAGAAAATTTTAAAAATATATCTACTTTAGATACTGAATTTGTAAAGGAATTATTTGCAAATTTTTTCAAAAAAATTTGGTTTTAGGTTTTCTTCAAAAAACTAATTAATAAAATTTTGAAACTTTCAAAGTCTCCTTTGAATAAAATTTGGACTTCTTTGCATATAAAAAATTTTGAGCGATTTATTTATAAAAAATTAAAATTCTAGGGTTTTATTTGCAAATATGAAATTCTTGAGGAGTTTATTTACAAACCCTAGATTTTTGGGGCCCGATTTGTAATTTTAGGGTTTTACTAGACTTTTTTGTAAAATTGTCATCTGAAAAACCTATTTGTAAGAAAAATCCAGCCAAGGACTTATTTGTAAGAATTTATTTAGTTCAAGGGTGTAATTATTAAATTCTTATAATTTTTCATTTGAGCCTGGATTTTGGATGAATTTTAGAGCCAATTTTGGTTTAAATATTCAATCAACTCAGTCCACTAGAATTAACCTTAGCTTAAGTCAAAATTTCTCAATGATTAGGATCTGAATCAAACCTAATTTTTAGTCAAATTTGATTGCAACACTTGAACCATAATTTAGTAGTATATTTGAGATATGCACTTGAGGGATAATTTTATGGCATACAAATTTCAATTCTGACCATATTTCAATCAATATTGATCATGGCACAAAAAATCACCTCAAAAAATGAGCACTCCACCTACCTATAGTACTAGTAGCATCATACTCAAGTAATACATATTAATTAAGAAAAATCATGTGAGGATCATTCATTGAGTGGAAGTAAAAAAAAATTAAAAGAGATTGGATTACCTCATGTGATTAAAATATTCTTTAGTGCTTATAAATATGTCATCCAATTTGACTTCCTCTTCACAATTTATAGAGCAAAAATAGCTATCCCAAATAATTTTGTAACCCTTGAAGCATGTTGGGATTTCATCCATATAAATCTTCTCTTCATTTTCTATGAAGTATAATATGGCAATCTTTCCACAAAAGATTAGTAACGTATGATCAAACATAAACAATACGAGTAATTACGAATAAGACCAACAAAAAAGAAAAAATATATAAAAGTAATTGGCGACACAAATACCCTATTTAAAGTAACCTAGCTAGGGAATGACTAAAAAATATTCATTTAAAAGTGTCATCCCAAGTTAACTATATTAGCCTAAGCTAGAGAAGATTTTAGAATCCAAACTTATTTGGATTTCACAAATTTTGAAATCATATTCGTTGGTACACAAATTCTTTTGAATTTAATATTTTTTTTCTAATTGGACAACAAGTAGAAACATGCACCTTATAAGAGCAATAATAACAAGTCAAATTTTGTGAAAAAAATATGCACAAAAAATATTTGAAAATTTCTTCTTCATATTGCAAGTAAAACTATATATATTCTTTCTCAAAAACACATTCTCATTTTGCAAAGTATGAAATTTAGTTTTAAGAGATGAGTTCTTTGAAATAAAAAATTATTCTCAATTTTCAAGGATTTAAGGTTACATAAAATTAATGGAAAATCTTTTTTTAAAGATGCATGCTTCAAAAATAATTTTTCAAATTTGGCATGCAACTCATGAAATGATTCAAGTAATTCATAAAAGTTATACTTTTCTACTTTATCCTCCTCACTCTCATAATCCTTTGGCATGAGATAAAGGTGGATATTTTGATCCTTGGCGTTATCATCCATGTCATTCCTTATAAGCTTTCCCCTCCTTTTCTTGTTTTTCTTCTTCTCTTGAGCTTGAGGGGGTAACCCCTTGGTTTCAAGTTTCTTCTTCCTCACTCCCTTCTTTTTCTTCTTATTCTGAGTATCTATTACATGCTCAAGTATTTCATTAATACACAAGATACACTTTCAAATCTCATGAGCAGTCATAAAAAATGAATTCTTTTTAATGTCATTTTTATTAAGCACACAATGAAAAACATTTATAGTGATGGAATTAGTGGAATCCAACCACTTTTCATTTTCATTCCATTCTTGAGGTGGTTTTGGAATCTTCACACCATCAATAACTTGGTGGGTGGAGAGTACCCATTTTCCACTAAATTTCAAATCTCAAAATCAATGTCTCTCATAAAAACCTTAATATAAATTTTTCATTGAATGAAATTATTTTCATAAAAATATGGTGGACAAAAAATGGATTAACCTTCTGTAAAAGAATAAGAAATAACAAAGATTTCATAACACAAGTTGATCAAAAACTCAAGGTTCTAAATAAAAAGCATGATCACAAGCCTCTGATACCAATTGGAGGCCTAAATAGGCAATGTAAGAGGAAGGCTGAATTAGGTTTAATAAGAATTCTCAACTTTTTAGCATATTAAAATTTTGATTCAACTCTCAAAAAAACCACAATCAACAAAATTGCTATAGTAAATGAGATAAAGAAAGAAGGCACTAAGATTTTTATAACTCGGTGACCAACCACTCCTACTCCATGGTCCTTGCCTCACTCGTATGGACTTGAACACTTCATTAGAGGTTTTGCTTCTTGAGGCAAAGCCAGCATTTACATCAACTCACAACTTGTGTGTGTCACTTCCTTTGGGTGAAGTGACCCTCGCATAACCCTTGCTCCATCTGAGCAATAGCTAACTCCTACACTGGAACTTTATTTCTCACACACTCCCAATAATCTAAGAGTGTTTACAAGTAAAGAAGATAAAAGTAAAATACAATTGTACCTCTCTACAAGAATCTTTCAAGACAAGTACAAGGGTTAGAAGATATGATTTAAAATTAAAGGATTAGAGCACTCAAGGGCTAGAAGGCTTAGAGGACTTTAATTTCTTCTCAAGAAAGAATTAGAAGTTATAAAAGTTATTCAAAGAAGCCCATCCTAGCCAATTTATACTCCACAGGTTGAAACTAGTCATTGGGGTTGAAATCCTACAACTAGTTCTCTCCAATAGTCAAAAAATTGACCATTAGTCATACAAAAAATCTGAATCAATCAACCGTTTAGACAACCATTGGTTAGTTTTGGTCTACTAGAAAATTTAGTTCTAATGAACCAGTACTAGCTGAAACTTTTTGTTGGTCATTTGGTTCTACTTATGATCATAAGTTTCAACCTTATATCTAACACAATTGGTTATCTATTGATCCAAGTGGGTGTTCGGTTGTATCAAAAACTTTTTTAAGAGCTTCTTATAAAACCTAACATGAAAAATACTCCAAAATAAATAATCTCAAAATTAAATCCTCCACTCAACTAAAATAAATAAACATTCTAAACCTAATGAGCCAACTTGATCTTTCAAGCTTTCTTCAAGCCATCACAAATTCCTCAAGTTTCGTCTATTAATCCACCATCGTACCTCATTTTTAATAATATTATTATTTCCATCTACACTTGAGGCTTTTAAACCGGTTTGATCTCTATTTTGAGCTTGACTTGGCTACTAGCTAAATGTACTCAAGATATGATCAAGTATAAAGTCTGTTTATCATCAAAACTATAAATGGCAATAATTGCAGCCTCTAACTTTCCAGTACTACCTCTCGCCCCACCATCATTGTGCCCTAGTGTACTACCTCCAACTCGACCACCTCCTCCAAGTTGAAGCTACTGCTAGGTCACCCCTAGGTCACTAACATAGCTTGCCAACACATCCCACATAGCTGACCACATTCCAAGTCATCACTCGCATTCTGATAGGTTTCAATTCAACTCTCAACTTTTGATTCCATTGAATTGAGATTTTTTGAAAATTTGCTGTGATTGGGTGGGATTAGTAATGTGCCCATGGATATGGCTATGATTTGTGTATTTATTTCCAAGTAAAATCTATTTTAGGTGTGAAATTTTTGTATTTATTTTTGTATCTCACTATAAAAATTTGAGATAGAGAATTTGTTTTACTTCTTTAATTTGATCCAAAAAGTCTAGTCTTATGCTTTGCTTTAGGCTATTTATTTATCAGGCAATAATAAGATTTGAAACATTGGTTAGAATTTGATCACTTAGCTTAAAAAGCAACATGGTCTCCCCCTACTTCACCAATGGCCAGTTCACTATTTGCTAGAAAAGAGTATACATATACTTTGATGTGATGTGCAACACAACGGAACTTTAGAAGATGGTCATATGTGTAATTTGGCATCAATATTGTTTCACAATTTGGGTAAGAAGAATATTTTCTTACTTGTTTTGGTATCCTAGACTTCTCCTTATAATGCATGTTTTAATGGCACATGTAATTTTGTTTTGATATAGAATCTGAAGTGATGACAAACTTTTCTCATAGTTGTTTTGCATGTTATATAAGTTGTTAAAGTACTTCAAGCTATGGTTGAGCTTTCTAGTTATCTTCTAGATCTTTAATACAACAAAAAAAATAACCTCAGAAAAATAGTTGTTTACTTCTTTAGAAACTATTTGAAAAGCTTATTATGATCATCAGAAACTTCTATATATCCCCATCTCTCATTTTCTCGTTCCCCTATGACCTATAGAAAACTTAATATATGAGTCCTGATTTTTTTGAATGTATGATTATCTGGCCATTTGTTTGGTATTGGGCTCTATTTTATCTCAACCTGATAACTTGAGCTAATTGTGGGGTCGTGATCAACCACTCAAAATAGCTAGAGGATCCCAAGAAACAATCTTGAAATAAACAAATGAATTTGTGTGGGTTTGAATATGAAATTAAGAATTATAGGAATATGACTTCCAACATGTGCAAGCCTCTGTTTTTAATCCCTAACAATTGTCAATAACCTTTTAAAGTAAGAAATATAGTTAATAAAATAGGGACATAAGAAAAAAAGATATAATTTATTAATTTAAATTTGGGGTTACATGGCTTAAGCAAGGTTTACCTTACTACAATTTAAAAAATTTAAATTCATAATCAAAAAGATTATGAAATGAGAAATGGAAGAGCAAATGATTGATGCTTGCCACTATCATGTTCCCATGCACTTGATCGAGTGGAACCTGACTTAGATAGGTACTTAGTTTGATCCTTGACCATTGCCTTGACTTATGCTAGTTGACCCCATTAGGATTTAAAATATCATTGACAGCTTCCTTCTTATTGTTAGTTGATCTCTTTTGATCTTTGATTTTGGAGAATGGTTAGCGGCTTAGTGTACACTAAATATTCTTGATTTAATAACCAACAACTTTTACCTTGTTGTTGATTAAATTTGAAATTTTACTAATGACTTTATGCTTTTGTCAGTTAAGTTTAAAGCATCACTTACAACTTTATGCTTGCATCAGCAAACTTCTTTTGGACATGAGTTTTAGTTGACTCACTTAGCAAGTTTGAACCTACATTAGTTTAGGTTACTTTCAATGAATGTTAGCAATTTTAGTTTATGCTAATCATTTTGACTTGTGAAGCATCACTAATATCTTTTATACTTGTGTTAGTTGAACTTGAAGTGCTACCAATGCCTTTATGCTTATTGTCAATTAACTTCCTTTAGACAAGGCATTTGATTGACTGACTAAATGAGTTTAAGCCTATCTTAATTTGGTTTACTTTGAGAGAAAAATTAGTAACTTTGTCTTATGTTAATAATTTTTTTATTTGATAATTGATGGATTTCTAGCTTGTTGTTGATTAGGTCTAAAGTATTACTAATGGCTTTATGCTTATGTTAATGGCTTCCTTCGAATGCAACATTTGGTTGATTGACTAAGCATGTTCAAGCCTATCTTGCTTCAATTTGATTTGAAATGGTTAGAGGCCTTAGCTTATGTTGATCATCTCTAACTTAATAATCAACAACCTTTCTAGTTTACTGTCAATTGGGCTTGAGGTGTTACCAGCGGGTTTATATTTTTCGTTGACTAACTCCAACTGATTTGGGTTTGATTCAATTCAAACTTGATTTTGGATCGAGTTTGGTTTGACTTAATTCAATATTCAAACTTAGTTTTGTTTCAAATATAATTTGATTCCATTCAATATTTAGCCTTAGTTTTATTTCAAATTTGATTTAACTCAATTTGGTGTTCGGACTTGATTTTGGTTCAAGTCTAATTTGATATTCAAACTTAGTTTTGGTTCAAGTTTAATTTGATTTGATCTTTATTGGACCTTGAATTTGATCCTCATTCAATTCTTAATGAATTTTGGTTTCAACACTTATTGGGTTCTTATTAGCTTCTTAATGGATCTTGGATCTACCCCTTAATGGGTTCTTATTGGATTATTAATGGATTTTAGATCCAATCCTTAATGAGTTCTTAATCCTTAATAGATCTTACATCCAACTCTTGTTGGGTTCTTATTGGACCCATAATAGATTTTGGATCTAACCCTTGATGGGTTCTTATTGCCTCTTTAATGGATCTTAGATCTAGCCCTTAATGGCTTCTTATTGGAACCTTAATGAATCTTGGATCTAACCTCTAAGAGATTCTTATTGCATCCTTAACAGATATTGAATCTAACCCTTAATAGGTTCTTATTGTATCCTTAATGAATCTTGAACCCAAACCTTATTGCATTCTTATTGGATCCTTAATGGATCTTGAATTCGATCCATATTGGGTTTGGGTTTAATCTGATCTAACCTCTAATAGATTCTTATTGCATCCTTAACAAATATTGGATCTAACCCTTAATCAGTTCTTATTGTATCCTTAATGAATCTTGAACCCAACCCTTGTTAGATTCTTATTGGATCCTTAATGGATCTTGAATTCGATCCGTATTGGGTTTGGGTTTAATCTCTTAATGGATTTGGGTTTGGACATATTGCACACTTATTGGGTTTGGGTTTGATCCCTTAATGGGTTTGAGTTTTACCCATGTTAGACCCTTAGGGTGAATTTGGTTGGCATCTAAATTGGGGGAAGTGGGGGAACTATATCCAGTTTCTCCAATTCGGATGTTTGGTTGAGCACTGAAGTTGCAAGTAGGGAAAATATCTAGTTCACCCACAAGTCATTTTTGGGGATCTCAATTTCAAAAAAAAAGAGATAAAGTCGCGAGTTTAGGCGAAACTTGCAAATGGAGCAGACCCTGCCAATCTTTTTTGACAGTTCCTCTTTCCTAAGTTTTTTAAAAAATAATTATTAAAAATATAATTGACTTATATACATAATACTTAAATAATATATTTGTATGATTAATTCACATGAAATTTAATTTTATTTATAAATTATAGTTTCTAAATTTTAATTTACAAATTGTAATGCACAAATATTATATTACCTTTTAATAGATTTACATATTCAATAAAAAATTAATTTTTAAATTATAATTTAAGGCAATCTCACCTATATTGATCATACTCTCACTTTCTCAAAAAAATCAAAATGAAGCAAACACCTAAACTTACGAAACTCAAGAAATCCTACAAAAAATTTAACCAAACCAAACACCCAAAGTGAGGAACTGGGTGAACCCATACTTTTGTAAAAACACAATCAAACAATAGAACTTGTCGAACTCCAAAGATCCACACTTTTCCAAACTCTAGGGATCCCTCACTTCCCCCAATTTTCCCACTTTCAGTGAGCCAAACACACTCTTATTGTGTTTGGATTTGACCTGATCCAAGTTTGGACTCAAGCTTGGACCTAATTTGATTTTGGTTTTGATTTGGGCCTGATTTAGTTTTGACTCAATATTGGTTTAGCCTAATAAGGGTTTTGTTTTGTTCAAACGTAGTTTTACCCAATTGGGGTTGGTTTAGATTTGATTTAACCCAATTAGGGTTTGGCTCAAATTTGATTTAACCCAATTAGGGTTGGTTCGAACTTCATTTGACCCAATTCTAGTTCAAACATATTTTAACCTGATTAAGGTTAGTTTAAACTTGATTTTACCTAATTAATATTTTTTTTGAACTTGGTTTAATCCGATTCGGTTTAGTTTGAACTCAACTTGACCCGATTGAAGTTAGTCAAACTCAATTTGGCCTAATTAAGATTTGGTTCAAACTTAATTTAACTCGATTGGGTTTGGTTTGGATATGATTTGACTCAATTGGAGTTGTTTCAAACTCGGTTTGAGCTAATTAGAATTTGGTTCAAGCCAATTTTATTTGGGTTGACCCAATTTAAACCCAATTGAGGTTGGGTCTAAATCAATTTGATTTGCGACCCATCTGAATTTGATTGAGGTTAGGTCTAAATTGATTTAATCTAATTCAGATTTGAGTTTAAGCTGATTTGATATGGGTTGACCTGATTTAAATCTGATTAAGATTTGGTCTAAACTAATTTAACTTGATTAGGATTTGAGTTTGAGCCAATTTAATTTGGATTGACTCAAACTACTTTTGGGTCCATTCTAATGTTAATTTAATCCATTAATTTTATTTAGTTAATTTAGGTCCATTTGATGGTTCGCTCGAATCAAGTAGTTTAACTTGATCAATTTACTTAATTTGGCCAAATTGGTTTAATTTTAATATGAAAGTCAATTATTTTAATCAATTGATTTAATTGATTAGAGAGCCCTCAAGTTATACATTAATTGAAATGGCTCTTGAGCAAGCCGCAAGATTGCACCGTGTCGATTTCACTTGCAGGCTAGTTTGTAAGCTAGCATTTAGTCAACTTAACTTTTAGGTGAGTAGGCAAGCTAGCTTTTAGTTTATTTGACTTTTACGTGAATCCGCAATCTAATTTTTAGTCAGTTTGACTTTTGAATAAACTTGTAGGCTAGTCTTAAGTCAATTTGACTTTTAAGCATGCCTTAAATTGGCCTTTAGTTAATTTTATTTTAAATGAGTTAGTAAGCTGATCTTGAGTCGATTTGATTTTTAGGGAAGTCTACAAACTTTCATTGAGCCAATTTGATATTTAAGTGAATCTGCAAAGTGACATTAGGTCAAATATCATTTGAATGAGCTTCATGCTAGTCCTAAACTAAATTAACTTTCAAAGGAGTTTAGAAATTGACCCTAAATAGAATTGACTTTTAGGCGAGTTCAAGGACTAGCCCATAAACAAAACCTAAATCAAAATGACTTTTAGATGAATTTACAAGTTGGTCTTAAGTTAGAAGCTAGAAGCATATAAACGAGGAAAATATTTTTTTCAGCATTTTCCTTTTTTCCGCCACAAGTTTACTCTTTATTTTTAAAATTTATTTTCTACTTTTTTTTCATTTTTCTCGACTCCTGTTCTTTCTTCCCCCGTTTCTCTCCATCTGCGCCTATACTCTTTGCTCTCCCCTTCACTCACAGTAATGCCCGGCCAAGACTGCCCCTCATTTCATCTTCAAATTCATGGCTAGATCCAGCTGAAACTGGCTAGATCTGACCTCCTTTGGTGGAAAGCGATGGTGATGACTTAGACTGGTGCGGTGAGATAGGGATGGAATGGCTGGAGGTGAGAGCGGATGGGTTGAGTAGTGGCTATAGAGGTGACACATGCCGACGTGGCTTTGAGGCGAGCAGCAAGCGGTTGGGTGAAGTGAGCAACTTGGGGTGACACAGTTGCAAGGGGATCACCAGCACGGGCTTCAGAATGGGCAGGATGAGGCCTCATTCATGCGCAACAGCTGGTGGGGAGCAGCTGGGTGGAGCAAGTGGCTCGGGGTGACTAGAGGTGGGAGCAGTTAGCTAGTATAGATGGCTGTCATGGTGAGGTTGGTGAAACTCTAGCCATTTTCCTTTGAGATACCAACATAGGTATAGCACAGTGTAATTGGAGTGCCCGAAGTAGTGGTGAGGTTTAGACTGCTAGAGCTTCGACCTGGGATGCAGGCATGGATTGATGATGCTTTAGTGGTAGGGATGCTTAGGGGAATAGTCAAATTAAGGTCGTCAAAATTTGGGCCCGTGGTTTATGTAGAATTGGTGCGAAGATGGCGGCCTCGAGAGTTCGAGCTTAATGCTCAAAAGCAAGCATATGATGGTGGTGCAGTCATGATGGGGATGCATAGGGCAATGGGGTGCAAAGCAAAGTCGGAGCTCTCACGGAGGAGGAAGAAAGATAGAAAGAGGAGGAAGAGCAGCAAGAAAAGAAAAAAAGAGGTAAAGAAATTACCATTACTAATTTCTTTTTGCCTTTTCTCATTGAATCCTTCTAGCAGATTTCTCTTGTTGATGATGATCCCTCTTCGTTTGGTCTCTCCATGTTTTTATAGGGCTGAAGAGATGATTGGGTTAGGTTACTTAGGTTTTAAAATTTGAATTAATATAGATGTGGATATAAATGTGATTCATTTTGGAATGAGGATCCATTTGGATCTTATTAGAATGAGTGTTGTTATGGCTGAAATCTATATCCATTTGTGATATCAAATTTATAAGAGGGTTTTGTCAAGTTTTTTTGAAAAATTTGGACTAATTTATAATTTTATAATTTTCATGGATCTCTTTGTAAAATCAATCATAAGGACCTATTTGTAATGAGTCAAAATTTTTAAAGTTCTTTTTGTGAAATTTTATTTATAAAATAATAAATTTTAGACTTATTTATAAATAGAAATATTCAAGGAGGTTATTTGTAAATTTGTAAGTGTTAAACTTGTAATTTAATATCTCATTGAGGGTTTATTACAAAAGACTAAAATTCTATAGAGTTATATGTAAATATGAATTTTTTGAGAGTTTGTTTATGAACCCTAGATTTTATAAAGATTAATTTGTCATTATTAATAATTAAAAGATTTATTTGTAAATCCTAAATTTTGCAAGAATTAATTTGTAATTTGAAGAGTTTTATAGATTTTTTTCATAAAATTTTTTATTCGGGACCTATCTATGAAAAAATTTTGGTTGGAGACCTATTTGTAAAGATTTATTTGTTTCAAAGACCTATTTGTAAAGATTTTTTTATTTTGGCCCATATTTTTAATGAGCTTTGGGTATAATTTTAGTCTAAATTTCTATCTCACTCAACCCACTTAGGTTGGTTTCAATTTGAGCCTAAATTTCATAATAATTCAAATTTAAATTGAAGTCAATCAAATTTGGTCACAATTCAGGTTTAATTGAGACCCATATTGGGCTACAATCTAGTGGCATTTGAGCTTTGAGCCTAGCCAAACTTTTATCGAATTTTCCTTTGACAAAAATCATCCAAACACTGATAAGATAGGTCATACTCCTTTTCTTCATTGACCCATTAGGGAAGTTCATGCTTTGTTCTAATTGTGCACATTGAGGTTTCTTTTAACCATATAACTTTCACTACTTTGGACTAAGTAGTGTTAATAAGGAGGATGGTAAATGAGAAATCACTCTAAAATGGAAGTTAAATTTCTCAATAGTGTGCTTCAAAGTCAAAAGGGATTGGTTCATCCAATTCTTGCAAGACCAAAACAAGTAAGCGAGGATGGTTGAGATGGATATTTTTCTTTGATATATATGATAATTATATTTAGGTTGTTCATATACTTCCTCTTTTACTTTAATATTTATTCTTTTAAATGAAGGATGATTTTTTTGTATGTATAGACATTGGACTAAAAATTTTACATATTCAATGGACATGCATAAGAGTTGGATCAAGATAAAACTAACTAAATACATATATATTAATGAAGTAAGTACATTTTAAAATTATGCCTATACAAGTAGGAGATCGAATCATAAAATATAGTGTCTGTATATTGATTGTATGAATACTTTCAATTAGACAAAGCAGGAAGTGTATAAACATGTAACAATAAGAGGATAAAATATGCATTATACTAATTAAACATTCCATGGTGAAGAACCACGATATTTAAATAGAGGCTGAATCCAATTGATTGGGTAGTTAATATGACAATGATTGACAATGAGGGGGATAACATTAGAGGATTGATCTATGATGTGTTTGGGGGCCTGCATTTCTTCACAACACCCTTCTTGATAAGGTTGACGTGAAACGTGAGGGTTATAATACAGATAGTTAGAAATTTTATAAAATACTCAATGAATCTAACATTCACTTGTATTCAAGATGCAAGAGCTTTATGTTCTTATCATTTATCATATGATTATTGACTGTGAAGTTCAAGTGTCGATAGAAAAACTACTTATTCAATATATTATTAGAGACAATGAAAGATGTGTTTCCTTAGCATCCTTTATTTTTTAGTTTATATCGAGAGACTTAAAATATTATGAACGATATATGTTTGGAATAAATAAAGATTGATAGATGTCCAAACAATTGTATGCTTATAGAAATAAAAATAAATCAGACGCATATTGTAATTATTGCAAGTACCACAGTATCAAAAGTTTGTAACTCAAAGCAATGATCACAATTAGAAGTTTGAAAAATCACTGCTAAAGTTGTATGATATTTTCCTTTAAAGCTGAGGTTACAGTGACTATTCATGTTAATAATGACAATACCACATATGAGATAACATGCTTAAGGTCATGTACATGATGGGACACTTAGGAATCCAATATACAGTGTCAAACGAAAAGAATTTGACCAACAACATCCTAATCTTATTGCTGATATCTGCAGTATCCATTTGAGTTTAGCTTCTAAGGGATTCAATCCCTTTTAGAAAATGAACTACTTATGTACTTAGCCTATGATTTTAATTCCATAAAACTTGCCTCCTTGATTATGCATAAAAGAATCATTATTTATCTTATTCATGATCATTGATGGAGAAAAGGGTCCAAGTCATTCATTTCGTCCCTAATCATTCATGGAGAAAAGGATACAAGAAATGACATCGATGTATACCTATAATTGCTTATTAAAGAGTTGAAGCAATTATGGGAGCCATGCATGCCAACATTTGATAAAGGTAAGAAATATATTTTTTGTTTATGTGTTGCACTGATATGGACAATCAATGATTTTTCAGCATACACATATCTTTCAAGTAATAGCACCAGAGAGGAGCAAGTGTGTCCTATTTGTGGAAAGAACATGTGGTCCAATGTTGGGGGAGTCGAAAGAGTGTCAAAGCAGATCAATATAGTGGACCAGACGCCAAACCATCCCAAAAGCTTAAGTTTATGGGATATGAGACTTTTTCACTATATATATTGGACTCTATCTATCCAATATTTGATGTGAAACTAATTCATCACACTCAACATTATAATAATCTTTCCCTCCAAGTGTGATTTAACCACATCAATTCTAACACTCTTAATCAAGAACTCTTTTACCCAACCAGTTCCACTATATGATCCATACTAATAAATTTTTATCTCATTTTTTATTATTTTAAGAGAGACTAACATGTGACTGGACTCAATCGCATTATCACGGTACTTTTTACTTGACCAATTCCCCCATGTGACTCATACTAACAGACTTTTGTCTTAATTTTTGATTTTTTATAAAAAAAACGAACATGCGACTCAATCTAGTTGTATCATCACGGTAATTTCGGTTTTAAGAGTTTATACAGTTTCAAACCTGAAGCTCTGATACCACTTGTTGGGGGAATCGAAAGAGTGTCAAAGCAGATCAACATAGTGGGCTAGACACCAAACCATTCCAAAAACGTAAGCTCATGAGATATGGGTCTTTTTCACTATATATATTAGACTCTATCTATCCAATATCTGATGTGGGACTAATTTATCATACCTGATATTATAACAGTCCAAATGGTTAAAATATGACCGAAAGTTCTCTTACATGTGTCATTGATAATTTTCACCTATTGATAATAGATTTTAGCATAATAAGGCTATGTTAGATGGGACATGTGAGTATAGTGTCCTTCCTCCCAACTATCCGAATCTAAGGCACTGAGTGAAGCAACGGCTACTCAAAGTTGTGTAGAGACACATGGTTCTAGACTTGCCTCTAAGAAGACAAAGACTCACAAAATGCGTACTAAAAGCTACTCAAATTTAAAGTTCAATTAGAAGGAGATAGGTGTCTTCTTTGATTTTCCTTACTAGAGCATATTGTATATTTATCACAATCTTGATATCATGTACATTAAGAATAATTTTCTCAAAAATCTGTTGTGGACGTTGTTTGGCACTCTACATAAATCAAAGGATAATTTAAATGCATAGCTAGATATAAAGACCATTGGTGTATGGAGGGCACTTACTCAGAAGATAGATGTAATAAATATTTTTTTCACTGGCCCCATTTCACCATGAGCAAACAAGACAAGAAAATTTTCTTAAGTATGTTAGAAAATCTGAAAGTTCTTTGATTATTATGCATCAAACATTTATAGGTATATAAATATGAAAGGTCAGAGTATCACTAGTTTAAAGAGTCATGATCACTATATATAAATACAACAATTTGTTTTGATTGCATGTGGAGATGTTGGTCTACGTATACAACCAAATTACTGATTGAAATTAGAAGTATCTTATGATATTTGTATGCAAAAAGCAGCTGCCTATCTAATTTTGAAGCTTTGTAGTTTAAGATCATCATGATGCTTTGTCACCTCCAAAGAATCTTTCTACCATTATTTTTTAATATCATGGAGCATTTGCCTTTTCACCTAGTGGAGGAGGCAATACTACATGTCCTAATAATTTCATATTTTTCTTTCAGGAACTAAGTTGCATCAACAGAAGGCACTGAAAGAGTCAAAAGATAGGCCACTCTCTTAGACACAAGGGGTATGGTAACCTGAGGGTTAAAGTATATTCTTCAACTTAAACAAATTAAAGTTGTATATATATTTGACATACAATTTCTCCATTATATTCTATTTAATATGAATGCTATCCCTTGTAGCTTAAGAAGAAAATTGGAACTAAGCTTTCCAAGTTGAATGTATTCCTTGCGTCCTATGCCAAGAAGGATTGACAACTAGTTGACGTAACATTTGCAACCATAATAGTGAGTGTTTAACTTAATTCTTAACAATATTTATTCTAATAAAATCATGATAGTATCCTTATATTACAGGCAAAGATCTCTTAACTAAGGCAAAGTATATCAAAGGACTCCACCTCAGATACAGTCGTCGAAAATGAGATGAATGATCAAGTTTTCAAGATTGACAAATATGTCCGATTGTAGACATTTGGTATGAGCTGACTCTCAGTACTCTCTCTGGGTCCTCCTCTAAAGTGTCATAAAATGAGTCTATTGTATACCCAGAATCAAATATTGGTTATGATTAGGGCCAAGGTTGCTTCAGTAATGGAGAAGTTCAAGTAGGAGATGTTTTAACATCTTCCTCATACCATGTCTTGTTTTACCGCATAACAGGAGGAATGAACCAAATCCATACTTCTGCTACATTGTGTTTGTAGTATGCATGCAATATTTTTCTGTAATACTAGTACATACTTTTTGTGACTAATTAAGGAAGTTCTAAATTTAGCAACCCAGTAGCACAATGATGTTAGAGGTAGTCAATTTCCAAGCCACTCGGGTATATTTTGTATACTACAATTAAGCATATTACATATTAATTTAATTGGTATAGTTATATTTTGATATTGCACATATTTGAATATATTGAATATTTGTAACTCATAGACATGGTGGAAGGGGGTCTTTGGCATATGGACACTAGCACTAGCATGAGCATGGGGGTGGGGTCTTGGTTGCAAGAGTAGAAATTTGGGAATCAACATAGGTATGGGGGTAAGGACTTAGGCATGGATATAGGCATGGGAATGGGGACTTAGGCAAGGACGCTAGCATGAAGGTGGAGACTTAGGAATAGGCACGAGCATAGGGCACAAATACAAGCACAAACACAGGCACGAGAGGCATGGACACAGGCACATGGGTGGGAACTTAGGTGCAGGGGTTGGGACTCCAATAGGGACATGAGCACAGGAGTGGAGACTTAAGCACAAACGCAAATATAAAGGTGGGGGCTTATGTACAGGCACAGATACGAACATGAACATGGGCATGAGGGGCACAGAATAGGTGCAGTTGGAATTTAGATGTGAGATGGTGACTTGGGCATAGACATGAACATGAGAATGGGGACTTAGTCACGTGGGTGGTGACTTGGGCAAGCACACGGGCACAAACACAAGCATGGGGTGGTGACTTGGACATAGATGTGGATATTATTTAATTATATTTGTTATTGCTTTTTTATATATTTTCTTCTATCTAGTTAGATTCTTATATTTAATTAGTTCACATAAGTAGATTCCTAAGGAGACCATTTACACGCTTGCAAATGAGAGCAGAATAGGAGGATTGATAATTTTTTTTATTTTCATTTGAAGTTTTATGTTTAAATTTTAGAATTGTATGACATTTGTATTTCAAGATGTATCAATTATATTTGGAGTTGTAAATAAGTTTTATGCATGTAATGTGAGTATTTTAAACCATATGTAATGTAATT
The DNA here is from genome assembly GCA_005019695.1 of Trichopus zeylanicus subsp. travancoricus. Lineage (NCBI taxonomy): Eukaryota > Viridiplantae > Streptophyta > Magnoliopsida > Dioscoreales > Dioscoreaceae > Trichopus > Trichopus zeylanicus. Next base: position 667,461 of record RXID01014251.1, read on the forward strand.
TGAATTTTTTTTATTTACTTTATTTAGCTGTATTGAAGATATAGATTTTAAATAAATGTTGTAAAAATAAGATTTTATCACTTTACCAATGCCAATAAAAAAGGTTCATGAAAGACTTAAAAAAAAGCAGTGCTAACAAAAAAGCACTGCAGCAAATACAAAACAGCAGTAAAGCGTTAAATGTTGGCATTTCTGTTGTATGAAATCAATAATGGTGTTATGTTTAGCGTCACTATTGATCAAAACTTTTACCAATTTTAAGAAGTTAGTATTGGTAAAAGTATACTCTTTACCGATGCTTATGAGTTTAGCGTGGGGAAAATAAATTTTTTTTGGCACTATTTTCGAGACACATTTACCTGTCATTATAAATTTTTGAGACCGTTACTTTACCACCATAAAATTTTGCAACTAAGATTAATATGACACCTTCTTAGTGCAATAAATTAATATCAATAAAAAATATACTGACGTTAATTTAATTATTGACTGTACTAGTTTAGGGCCCCTAATACATAGTGCGTATACTAAAAAATACGGTGACTATTTACCAAAATTTTCTAGTTTATCACTTTAGTAATAAAATTAGCATTTTTTCTTGGTAGGAGTTCACTCCCTTTCATTTACTTCCACTCAATTTTAACACATACCACTTCATGCACAACATCCACAACAAGGACATGGAGAAGACCTTCAACACCCCAATCAATGCATGTGCACTTATGCCCGAGACAGCAAGGCCATGCACAGCACCTGAGCCAACATAAAGATCATGCCCAACACACTCGTCTTCATCCGTGACATACTTGACATGGACTGCAATGACGTCGTGTCCGAGTGAAGGGCAATGGGAATGTGTCGGTGGTATCTGGGGAGTGGCAGAGGTCACTGGAGGACAAGAAGGGACAAGGAAGGTAAGTAGCTGCACACGGAACTCCACATAGGCAAGCTCCAACAGTTAGATTTAGAACCATTCGGACTGATTTGGAAGCTATTAGTATGTTTTCTCATTGATTTTGAGCTCTAGGGAGGCTATAATGGCATTTTAGAAGCTTTGAGAGTTCAAACCAAGTCTTGAAGCTCGATTGATGATTTTTGGTAAGCAATCCTAAAACTATCTGCTATTTATAGACTATAATCAAGCCAACAAAAAGGGAAGAAGTCTACTACTGTTAACCAGAGTCCTCAAGGTTTGGTACATCTGAATATGCAGATTGTTGGTCAAAGATCATTCTCATCATCAATAAGTTCTTCTGTCTATACAAGAAAGACTTCGTGAGTAATTTTTCATCTTTTACTATGAAAGAAAATGAAGACCAGGCTTCAATTGCTCCTCTGTATCTATAGGCATTGAATGACTGTGTAGTAGTTGAGCTATTCACGGACATGAATATGAGGTATACTGTCACCCATTAGTACAATGCAAACATTATTTGATTTCAAATTTAGAGCAATGCCTGTTATACCCTCTTCAAATTCAAGTTATTGGTCTACCATGACTTCATCAAGAACATGAATATGAGGTATACTGTCACCTTCTTCAAATATGATACCGATATTCACAATATTTACTTCTCTATTATATTGTTTGATATCTCATAGATAATCTTACTAATTTCATCTACTCAGAGTTATCATTAACCTCTTTATTCGTTTTGGAAATAAAAAAACATAATACCTAAAGTTTAAACTAAAGCAAAAGTAGAAAGATTAATCGATTATTTCTTCCATCATTGTGAGGATATGAATATTAGTATTGATGATACAAAAATGTAAATCACTATCCAAATAACCATTCAGAGTTCTTAGAGATTCGTGTAAGACTTGCTCAAAAACTCATTATTGTATTTGATTAATCACTCTTTGTTGTTCGAAAAAAAAGTTTTCCTTTTTATCATTTTTTAATCATTCCAAACTATCACAAATAGCATTAATCAAATTAACTTTTTCTTATTCTATCCCTGAGTATCCATTATTTTGATACTCATTTGCTTCCATTTCTACTTTCTATAAACAAGTTCGGGGTTTTTCAAGCGGCTCAATGTCCCTTTATATGCAATTCTTCTGAGTTTCAAATAGTACTACTCAAGGTAACAGATGACTCTCTTGCTTCTCTCAAGGTACAACCCTCTTTCAATGTAGGATTCATACCAATAATTCATCACTGAAAAGAGGACTCACTGAGCGTGGATGCTCACACTAATGTAGTACTATGAGATAATACTAAAGGCATGGAATCCTGTAGATGCCCGCATTAAAAAATTGTAAGTTTTTTTTTATATTTTTCTAAAGTTGTGTTAATAAAAATAATAATCAATTAATGAGTGTCTTAGTAGTGAACGACTTGCATAAGGTGAATTTTAACCTTAATTTGAACTGTAACTCAAATCAAATCTAATTAATCTCATATTTGGCTAAAGTTAACTTAGGTTGAACTCTCCTACACGAAGACATCCTCTATGACTTGGGAAAGAAGGGAGAAGAGGAGCAGTCGGTGGGCATGAGAACACTGCAATAGGCACGTCCGGACGTTTAATCTAATGGTTTGCATCAAATCTCAGGAATGTAAGAAATTTTGTTTAGTAGGGTAATGTATGGTGATTTTGCTACAAATTTCGCAAAACTGTATGCTTTTGGAAATTGATTAATCCAACAAGAAAGAAATAGAAACGAGGGATTTGGGAATCTTTAAACTGAGAAATGCTAAAAGAATGTCGAAGCTTTAAATAAAGAATGAATTCAATTATTCCGACAAAAATGATAAAAGCAGTCTACAATTAGGAAGCTTCGAATTCTAAAACATTACTAGCAAGTACCTTATTGTCTGTTCAAGTGGGGTTCTATCCATGCCGTGTTGAAGAAATGGCGATTCTTCTCGCAGAAGTTTAGGATTTCTTCCTTCTTGCTCGATTCCGGGACACTACCCAGTTTCTGACTAGCGAGACATCGGAACTCAAATAATTTTCCAAACCAATGAAAAGTTGGGAGGTAGTAGATCTTGTTTCCCATTTCAACAGTTCTGGCAGTGACCATTTGCTTTGAGCTCCAGCCCCAGTAAATTGTTCGGCCTTCCAAGCTTTTGAGTTTCTCAACAACATTCGTTGAACTGTCCAATTTCCAGATTGTGCGCCCAAAAAATCCAAATAGAAAGACCTCACCTTTGAACTCAGCCAACTCCATATTTTCCCTTTTCACTTTATCAACATGCTCCCTACTGGATGCCCAACTCGTCTTCCTTACATCAAACACGCCAATCCTTCCGCAACTTCCCTTACAAAACAGTTGCTTCCCGTTGAACGCTTGGGAGTTTATGATCTGAAAAACATCATTTTGAAATAGATGTAAGTTCCATGTTTCCTCTCCAAATTGCCATACGAAAAACCCGATTGAAGTCTTATCAGTTGCAGTCAGCACAGCTATACAATCCGATGAAGTGGGAGGTTTTGAGAAGGCAGCATGACGATATTCCAATTTGCATCGTGATGATCCATATCGATGGAGACTCACTTTCGTTGGTAACAGTACCTTTCCCTTTGTCAATGGATTGAATAAAAAGTAACCGGTTGTGAAGCACAAAAGCCATCCATGTTTAGAATACAAAATCTTAGCATCAACAAGATCAGGAAATTTTGTAGAGTAAACCTTGTAACGTGATGGGTCGGCAAGGTAACAATGACCATCGCTTCTTCTCAAATACATACACCAAAGAGGATCAGAGACTGCGCGCGTTCTTTCGGGGATTCTGCGCCATCGTCGACATACACAAGATACACGAATGCGGTCATCCACCGACAAACGTGAGACAATATCTATTAAGAGATCCGGGATTAGCTCAGACCACGAACTTCCGTGGATCATATCCCTGACAAGTTGATCACAAAAGATGTGTTATTGATCAAGGAATTAGAGGAAACAAAGAAGCACATAAATAAATCTGGGGAGAAGAGAAAAAGGGCGGTAACATACTCGCCTGTTTCTTCCGTTGTTGTTTCGGGTTCCTCTGGACTACAGCTTAACATGCAACCCATGATTGTGAAAAAAGAAGCCGATATTATATGTTAAATAGAGAAAAAGAGATTTTTTAAAAAGAGAGAAGTTCAATGGAAGTAAACATCTTTTGAAACTCGAGATCAAATTTGGAATAAATAAATAAATTAATATATCTATAAATATAAAGTGGAGATCGCATTTCTAGAAACATATTTGATTCAAGCAAACTGAACCGAAATCCGAAACTGAAAATTTTAAATTTTAAAAAATGGATGTCAAATTTAGAATTTCAAATTCACCAAAGAAATGGATTTTTTTTAATTTTAATTTTGCACTCTACAATTCTTTTCCTAATAGTAGCCACCACATGTTTCTTCCAATTTTTCAGATAGCATGAACTGTTGGATCAGCTAAGCTTAGTTCACTAAGCAACACTTGCTTTTTACATGACCTGTAGCATCAGCGAAGCTTAGTTCAGTAAGCAATACTTGCTTTTTATATTGTTTTTCAAATATAACAACTTTTCAAAATAAAGAAAATAAGTAAGACATGTCTTTATCTAGTTTTTCTATCTGTTCTATAACACAATCAGATCTGGGAAGCTTTTACAGAGAGCTTCATTCGTATGTATTCTCTGAACTCTGGGATTATTGAGCCATGCCGGCAAAGCAAGAGAAGTCACTACTTATTGCGGTTTTTTCAGTGAAAGTCACTTTGATGCCCAATTAGAAGAAGTTCCAGAGCGATAAGATCAGGGTGCTTGAAAGGAGGAACATTGGCGTGTTGCTTGTGGTTTATGACAAGCAGATGGGACGATGGCTAGTTGTAGGTCCAGCTAGATCTAGCCGCCGGCTGACTCGGGCTGTGACACAATAAATGCTAGCGCCGAGATGTTCCAATGAGTAGCAAGGTGCAGTGAAGGGAGAGCCAGAGAGGGACCAATCTGATGGTGGATCGAGCACTATAGGTGGTGGCATTGCTACGACCGCTATGGGATGACCTGAGGAGCCCTGATCTAGGATAGGATTGGGTGACACAATGATGGTTCAGGCCATAGAGGAGATGGTTGGAGGAGCCCTGATTTAGTGACGGATTAGGCGGCATAACAACTATACATGTTGACATCACGCTCAAAGGAGACCAAAGGAAGCTTTGGCCTAGCTGAGGACAAAGCTGAGTCACATTCACCTGTGATGGAGATCAGGAATGAAACTCAAGAGGCAATATAAGAGAGGTAAATTAGGTTTTAAAAAACTAATTACACGTTTTGGCAAACTAAAGCGTAAAATCACTCTACAATTTAAGTCTCAATTTCAACTAGTATAACCGATGAAACACGAATGGAAATGATTAACACATATAACCACAAACAATTAATTGTAAATAACGGCATAAAATAAATAAAATAGTAGAAAAAATATAAACTGATTTACATGATTCATTGACCAAGGGTATTTACTTGGCGGCCCTTTCTCAAACTTCAAAGCTAAAAGTCTCCACTAGAGTTCTTGTTTCCATTAGATAAAGCCACACCCTCACACTATCTTGCTAAATTGTGATTGTTGCTCCATAAGTCGGTGTCAATCTCTGACTCTTGACAAACCTAGGAGAGCTAGAATCATAATGAATAATAGCTATAAAAGAAACTCACAACAAGAGCTTATCAAAATTAATAACAAGGACAAGTAAGAATTTAAATATTAAAGCTAATTAGAGCTCTTGTTTCAGAGTAGAACGCTTCAGGATCTCAAATTTTTCTCTAAGAATATTTGTTCGAGTGATTTTTGGTCAAAATCGAACCTCAAATGTCGCTAGATTATGGCTGAAATATGAATCTCAATTAAAATAAATTCACGACTTAATCTAACTGAAAATCGAGCTCAATTCGAATTGAATTATAGTGAAATTCGGGTCCCAAATGAACTCAACCTAAAGAGCCAAATTGTAATTCAAAATTGGATACAAAATTCATTAAAAATATAAGCCAAAATAAAAAAAATAAAACTCTTACAAATAGGTCCTTGGCTAAATTTTTTTATAAATAGATCCTTGCAATGAAAATTTTATGAAAACCTCCATAAAACTATTCAAAATACAAATTGAACTTTGTAAAATTTAAGGTTTGCAAATTAATCCTTCATAAAATCTTTATAAAATTTAAGGTTTACAAATAAACCCTTTAAAAATTTATATTTACATATGAATTCCAGAAAAATCTTCATCTTTTATAAATAAACCCTCCATAAAATAATAAATTATAAGTTTACTATTTGTAAGTTTACAAATAGACCCTCAATATTTTAAATTATAAATTAGTCCAAATTTTATTAATTTATAAATAAAATTTTATAAAAAAGATTGTGAAAGTTTTAATATTTTACAAATAAGTCCTTATAGTCAATGTAACAAATAAGTCCTTAAATTTTTTAAACTAATAAATCAGCCCCTAAGATAAAAAAAAATTTGTAAATAACCCCTTGTATTTTGTGATTTCGTAAAATACTACAATTTTAAGATCACTATAATTGCATCCAAACATAGTTTATCCATCTTTAAATCAAAACTAGATCATATCTATCTGCACAAGTGTTCAAAATTTAAAAAGAAAATCATCATCTACATCCACAATTTGAATTTTCAAATCAAGATTGATTCAATCTTCTTGATGTCTATAAAACTAGGTGAATCCTACATGAAAGGGAGAGAGAGAACAAGCATTTAGAAGAAATTAAGACAAATTGAGATCAATTTTATGCAAAGGAAAAGAAAGTATAGGGTAAATGGTTATCTTTGGTTTCTTTCTCTAGATTACTTCTGGTTCTCTTTCCTTGTGTTATTGTAAGGCCTCCACCTCCATTGCTTCTTTCTTGAGCACCTGAAGTTGCCTTGCTCTTCTCCACACTTGCGGCCACTTGTGACCTTGCTTGTCCCCCCTATAGCCGATTACCCAAGTTCAAGCGATCGAACCTCGAGATACGGCCACCAAAAATATAATATATGATCAAATGTTTAGTCCTCACAGATATGGCTAGGTGCAAATATTTAGTATGGGGCTGACTCCCAGGACTATTTCTGGGTCCTCCTACTAAGCCTTGTAAAGTGAGCAATCTTAGTATATCCATAGTCAATTGTAGGCGATTTGTTTAGACATAGATTGCTTCAGCATTGGAGAGGTTTAAAAAGGAGATATTTGACTAATTCCTCCATACCATGTTTTAATCTACCCCACAACTTGAGGTATGAACTAGATTTTGCTACTTTATAATATGCATGGAATATTTATTTGTAATGCTAATGCATACTTTTTATGACAAATTGAGGAGGTTTTAGGTATAGTATCCTTGCAGCAAGGTAATGTTAGTAGTAGCCAGGGTAGTTTGAGGGAGACTCCTTCCAACTCCCAGATAACTTAGATAAATTTCATCGATTACAAGCAAACCTATTAGTACAAACACATTTTGATATTGTACATGTTAAATATTTGTAGCTTATGGATACGGGTAGATGGAAGGGGGTGCAGAATTAGGCGTGAGGGTGGTGACTTGGGCATAGGGATCATGATTTGGGCATACATATGAGCACAGAGGTGGGGACTTGGGCACGAGCATGAACACGGGTCTAGGGGGTGGGACTTGGGAATGAACATTGGTATGGGGTTGGGGACTTAAACATGAGTATGGGCACTGGGGGTGGGACTTGGGAATAGACATGAGTGGGGGGTGGGGACTGGAGAACAGAGATGGATATGGAGGTGGAGACTTGGCTGCAAGCATAAGCATGAGAGTGGGCCTTGGGGCATGGGTTATTTACTTGATGGGTACTCACATATTTTATTACTTATACAAATTTTAAATCTTTGATTGTATTTTTAGATCTACATGACTATTTAGGAGTTGGGAACCAAGAGCAAGATAAGCAAACATGGGTATGAAGTGATATTCTTTCTTTTACTTTGGATGGCTTGTGTTATATAACAACTTTATATACTTGAGATGTTTGAGTTATTTTTGGAGATTGTATTTGTATTTATATTTTTGAGATTGTATTTATATCAATTAGTTTATATTTTATGTATTGATTCTATCATTTGTAAATACAAATGTATTCAGAATTTACATTGATGTTGTAAGAATAGGGTTTGGCTATGATGTAGGATTAATTGTGATTTTTTTACTTTTGGATAGCCATTACCAATGCTAAAACAATAGCACCACTCATTGGTAAGGCCTCTACTAGCGCTACTAGATTAGCTACTAGATTAGCATCGCTAAAGGCCTTAGGGCTTTAGCAGTGCTAATATAGCAGCATCGCTAATGTCTATCCATTAGTAACACTTAAGGTTATCCAATAGTGGTTTTAACCCCAATGTCACTATTGTGTTTTAGAAGCGCTAATTTAGCATCGTGAATATTCGTGACACTACCTAATGTAGTACTTTATTAGCACTACAAATTTGCTTTGGTAAAATATTTTCAACACTATTTTGAGTTCTAATAGGGCTATATTAGCACCAAAAATAACATAAAATGTTGTAGTCAGCCATCTCCACTTTGTGCCTATTGTGCTCCCTAATTTCAATATCATTGCCAGTAGCCAGGCCATGGCTACTATTTCTGCTCATGTGCAAATATGCTCACCATTGTTCCCTATAGTGATAAGCACCAAAGTAAGATCCTATGGCCCTTGCTTTGCCTCCACCACACCTTGCTACCAACTAGTAAGCCTCCATGGCCAACCACACCTTTGCTGAGCTATAGGACATTAATACTGAAGGAAGGCTGGATTTGGCTAAGTTTGACCATTTCTAGTCATAGTCAAAGAAGAGTCGAGGAGGGGGCCTTAGCCTTGGGGAACAAGAGTTGTTCCTGGTAGTGAACACAACAAAAATAGAGGAGAAAGAAGAGTAAGAAAGAAGAGTTAGGGAAGAAGAGATCGGGTCGAGAGGAAGAGGAGGAAGAAGAGCAAAGAAAAAAACAAAAAAAAAAATAGTTGGAATCGTGTGGCAGCCAAGGAGATAAGGGGAAAGAGAAGAATTAAAAAAAAAGTAAAAACTGGTGCAAATTATTTCTTCTATTTTATTTTTCTTCCTTCTGTGTTGATTTGGGTGCCACATGAATCTGTCACCAATATTGACCTAAGAAATTTCTTCAGAAATCCTACTACCTTATCTCAATCAAAGAAAGTCCTTTCGAAACTTGACTGTCTTACTTTCAAGTCTAAGGGATTCCTTTAGAAATCTAAGTGCCCCACTTTTAGGCCTAAAGAATTTCTTTAGGAATTGAAACATCTTGCTTTGACCTAAGAGATTCATTCAAAAATCTGATTGCCTTATTTTAAGGCCTAACATATTTCTTTAAAAACTTGATTGCCTTATTCTAATCTAAGAATTCCTTTGGGAGCCCAACTGCCTTACTTGACATAAGAGATTCCTTTGGTAACCTAACTATCATATTCAAGCTTAAGGAATCCTTTTAGAAACTTGAGCCTTGTATTTTTGGCCTAAGAAATTCCATGAAAACCCAAATGTCATATTTTTGGCCTAAGGGATTCCTTCGAGAACCTGACCGCCTTACTCCGGCTTAATAGATTCCTTCGAGAATCCAATTGCCTTACTTTCAGGCCTAACGGATTCCTTTGCAAATCCAACCATCAAATTTTTGCCCTAAAGGATTCCTTCGAGAACTCAACCACCTTGCTTTAGCTTAATAAATTCCTTTGAGAATTTGATTACCTTACCTTCAGGCCTAACAAATTCCTTTCCAAATCCAACCATCATATTTTTGGCCTAAAGTATTCCTTCAAAAATGTAAATGTTGTATTTCTAGCTTAAGAAACTCCTGCAACAACTCAATCACGGTATTTCTGGCCTAATGGCTTTGTGAACCTAAACACCTTTTTTTTCTTCAAAAACCTATTTGCTATATTTTTAGCTTAAAAAATTTCTTCAGGAACCTTACCACAAATAAAAAAAATCAAAATAAACTGATTAAAACCAATGGAGGTTGAAACTTGAATAAAATAAAATCATTTCTAAACTTGAATCAAAATCAAATCATGTCTAAACCTGAACCAAGGTGAAAATTAGGTCTAAACCTAAACCAAAATAAAATTATGTCTAAACTTGAATTAAAAATAAAATCATGTCTAAAGTTGAACCAAAACCAAATCAGATCAATGACTAAACTAAAATCAAATCAAACCAAAACCTAAACCAAAATCAAATTTGAACCAAGTTGAATCAGAACTAGAACCAGCTTGAAATAAAACTAGAACTAGGTTGACTCTGTACCAAAATCCATTAAGGGTCCGACATGCTTTTTGAACTTAAACCCACTAAGGGTCCAACATAGTTTAAACAAAAACTCAATAAGAGCCTAACATGGTTCAAACCCAAACCCAATAAGGATTTCAATATGGTTTCAACCCAAATCCAATAAGGATCAAACATGTTTTGCACTTGAATCCATTAAGGGATCAATCCCAAACCTAATAAGAATTCATTAAGGATCAAATTCCAGCAATTAAGAATCCAATAATACCCTACTAAGGGCTAGATCTACGATCTTTTAAGGATCCAATAAGAATTCTAGCAATAGTTGGATGTAAGATCCAATAAGAATCTAATAGGAACCCAACAAAGGTTGGATCCAAGATCCACTATGATCTAATAACTCAATAAGGGCTGGATCCAAGATCCACTCAGGATCTAATAAAAACCTATCAAGAGTTGGATCCAAGATCTAATAAGAATCCAATAAGAACCTATTAAAGGTTGGATCCAAGATCCATTAAGGATACAATAAGAACCTATGAAGGGTTGGATCAAAGATCCAAGATCCAGGACCAAATCATATCATACATGAGCCAAAATAGAGTGTGAATATCAAATTAGATTTAAACCAAAATCAAGTCAACTGAACATCAAATGGAATAAAATTAGGTTGGAAACAAAATCAAGTATGAACATCGAGTTGAGTCAAATTAGACTTGAACTAAAACTAAGTCTGAATATCAAATTAAATCAAATCAAATTCAAACGAAAGCTAAGTTGAACAACAAATTGAACCAAATCAAACTCGAGGCCAAATCAATGTTGAATCAAATCAAGTTCAAATCAAAATGAAGTTGGTTGATAACAAATACATTAACGACACCTCAAATTCAATCGACAACAAACTAAAATGTTCATCAAATATTAAATTAGAAATGGTTAGCATAAACTAAGCCCACTAAACATTTCAAATTAAATCAAACTAAGATAGGTTTAAACTCATTTAGTCAGTTAGCCAAGAGCTATGTTCAAAGGAAGTTCACAAACACAAGTGTAAAGCCATCAATGATGCCCCTTGATCTCAGTCTCCAAGATTTATATATCTGTAGATGTGATATGGCACTTACTCTTTGGATAGTCTTTCTTAGTCAATAAGGTACTAAGATGAGACTGGGTTAGTCCTAATTTTGGCATGCAATCCAATTTTCTCCACCCTTTTTCTTTTTTCCCATCTAGCAACTCAATCCTCTTTCGAGGATCCAAGGTTTATAAACTCATAGTACCAACTAGTTCTTATCTTTGAGTCTGACTTTCTTAGCTTGCTCTTTATTATTTATTTGGAGGGTGATTGTTTCCACTAGGAGGAGATTTCTAAGTGGTTATCCTTCAAATGTTTCACTTAGCTTGAGGGGTGAATTTCCTAACAAGCTTTCGATTCCTCTCAGACTAACCACCTTACTCTCGCACTTACATTTTTGAGATCAACTTAGACTTTGAGTGTGAAAGATAAGTCCAGGGCCCCTAAAACCACTTCACATCATCACCCAATTTCCCTTCACTTTGAACATCACATCCCTTTTGAAGATCTTATCCTTAGGAGCTTTTTTTAAGAAAAATATGTGTTTAGATACATGACATTCCATGGGTTATAGAGTGTTTCACCTTTAGAGTTAGTTAATTAATAGGCTCTTATGATCACATATGCTCCCTCCCAATTGTGTTTTAACTTTCCTTTGTCCTTCCGTAGGATGATGTGCTTCAACACCAAGTCTCCTATCTCAAACTTGTGTTTGATCACCTTCTTCTAGTAGAATCAGGATAGTTATGACTAGTAAGCTTGTGCTTGACTGGCTATACTCAATCGTCTTTCATCTTGTAGTTCAAGTTGGCTAAGAAAAGAATCCTATATGTTAGTTAGACATAAGCCATTTTTCATTGCTACTTTAAGTGATGGGATTTTAATTTCATATGGTACTACTACCTCTTTTCCATACTTTAGTGCAATTAACATGTTGGGGTGTGTATGGAAGTACGTTAGGCACATAGAACCTTATCTACCATATCTATCTAATTTGATTATTTACAGGCTTCCACTATCTTCATAATAATTTTAATTAGAGCCTTGTTAGTGGCTTCAGCTTGACCTTTACCTTGAGAATAGTAAGGAGTTGAATGGTGCAACCTAATAGAAAAATACATATGTAAGTCCAGTAATTTTTGTGAGAGAAATTATGGCCCATTGTTTGTCATGATAAGCTTCAGGTCTCCTTTGATCCTAAGATATTTGACTCCTAGAGAGAGTACTAGATGTATGCTAGTTATAAGTGCATCGTACTTAGCTTGATTGTTGGGGTGAGCCATTATGGTCAGGGTATGAAATTTTTTTAGATGTGATTAGAATAATGCCTATCTCACCATCTACTTGGTTCAGGGAACTATTAAAGTACAAAGACCATGTCTTGGTGTGGTCTTCCTTGGAAAATGGGAAATTGGCAAGTTGTTCATCTATAGCTTGCTCCTTGACTACCTTCTTGATTATGAACTAAAGGTCAAATTCAGTTAGGGGCATCTGGCATCTTTTGGTTCGCCATGACAACATCGACTTCTGAAATATGAACTTGATTAGATCCATCTAAGCTAGGATGAGTACCTAGTGAGCCATGAAATAATGCCTTAGTTTTTAAGATGCCTAGACCATAACCGAATAAGACTTCTCCATCTTTGAATACTTCTTCTCCTATTCCAATATGGTTTAGTTGAGGTAATATATCATTCTTTTTTTCTTGTCTCATCTTCCTGTGCCAACATGATGCTAATCGACTCCTCAATGATAGCAATATACAGGATTAGTGGCTATGCCAAGATTGGCATCATTAACATTTTTGGCTTGAGAAGGTACTTATTGAGTTGGTTGAAGGATTTTTGGCACTCCAGGGTCTATTCAAACTGAGCTACTTCTTTAAGCATATAGTAAAATGGGAGACATTTTTTTAGTGTTGAGATATAAACCTTCAAATGAATTGCAATCTCCCAATTAGTACATGAAGCTCCTTTATATTCTTTGGGGGTGGCAATTCTACAATGAGTCAAGCTTTAGTTGGATCTACTTCAATTCCCCTACTAGTTACCAATAAACCAAGCTACCTACCTAACAAGATTCAAACACACACTTCTTCAAGTTCATTCTCAGCTCATGCTCCCATGATTGGTGGAGAACTTGCTTTAATGTTGAGACATGCCCCTACCTAGTTCAGTATTTGACTAGAGTGTCATCAACATATACCTCATGTAGCTATGAATCATGTCATGGAAGATCATTATCATGGCCAATTGGTTTGTTGATTTGACATTCTTTAGTCCAAATGGGATGACCACATAACAATAAGTCCCCCAAGGAGTAGTAAAGAAGTCTTCTCTTCATCTTCTGGTGTAAGGCATATCTAGTTGCATCCTGAATACCCATCCTTGAAACACAACATTTCATGCCCATAAGTGCTATCCACCAGAGTGTCAATGTAAGGTAGGGGAAATCATCTTTTAGACAAGCTTTGTTCAAGCCTCCAAAATCAATGCACACTCATACCCTACCATTCTTTTTCTTGACTGGAATAATATTTGCCACTCACATTGGATAGAGGACTACATATATGAATTCAGTTTGGTAGAGGTTGTCGATTTCCTCTTTCACATTGAGTGCATTGTCCTAATGTTAGTTATCTCAGCTTCTACTTTCTTGGCCTCATGTTATCCTCCAAGATGATCCTATGTTCCACCAACTCTCTTTCTAGTCATGGCATCTCCTCATATGTCCATGTGAAAACATCTTTGTATTTGATGAGATTGGAGGTTGACCTTCAAGTTCATTTGGTAGGTTTGCATTGATTAAGATTGGCCTAGGTTTCTCGATCGATCCTAGATTGACTTCATTACTTGGTTTTGTAGTTACAGCGTCTCCTCATCAAATCTCCCAAGTGCATCTGTGAAGCCATTGAGTTCATCATTTCATCTTCCTCTTTTTCGATCTTATAGACCACAAATGAGTCTTCGTGTGGCCTCTAGTATGAATCAAGGAGGAGTTCATCAAGGAAAAATATATTCTTCTTTCATCCTAGGTTCTTGAGAGGTAGCTAACTTGTTTCATCATGAGGTTGCACCCTAGGTCCTTGAGAGATAGCTAACATGGACTGTAGCTTAGAGAGATGGCTCTATTGTCTAAGCCATGATATTGGGTGCCTAGTAAATTGCTTGATAGTCCCTATCTTGAGCTGTTGGGTTATCATGGATCTTGTTTTTGTTGCCCTTGGGAGGATATTTTTGGCACTAGTAACATGTGATGAACTTGCTCCCATGTCTCTAAGCTAAATGACTTCCTAGGATAAGATTGTAATACGATGGAATATCAAGCACATGAAACTCTGTCATGATCATCTTAGGATGACAATTGATTGGTAGATGAATCCTCCCTCTACACTAGTTGGTCCTCTAAAATATTCATTACTTTTAGGGTAGAAAGCATAAAAATATTTAGTGATGCCTTTATATGAGCACTATATTAAGCATCACACTATAGATCTGAATGCTTATGTAAAGTGGCTCATCATTCAACTCCTCCTTAGATAGGTCCTAGTCAGAAAATGTTATAGCATAATTTTGGAAATGCCTTTACAAATGGTTGCTAACCTTTCTCTAGCTATATCACCCTTGAGCTCTACCTCACTTAAAGTTCCAAATAAAACCTTTCTATATTTCAGGGAATCAATTATAAGTTTTAACATGAAAATTTTAGCTAGGGGTTTAGCTAGTTGTTCTAAAATATTAAACTCATTCCCAATTTCAACCCCCCCTCTCTTTATGTGGGTTTAGGTTCTTGGCTAGTTATAGAAATTATCCTGTTGGTTGATTTGCCTAGGTTCCCAATAGGTGCAACATGATTGCTGTTGTTACCCTATTTTCTTTTTAAATAGTTATATATATAGTGATGAATCTTTATTCACATATTTTAAGAGCTCATAATCATCATCTTCTAAATTATACTCATCACAGATATCATTTTAGGTGTAGAAGGTCCCTACGTGGGCATCAATCTCGGGTTTGAATTTGAAAGTTTGGCTTTATTTGGAAAGGCACTTATGAAGGAGAAACCCTTCCCAAAGATCCTTCACTTCCCAGGTAAGTTGTTCTAGAGGTGATTTAGTTAGCTTAGGAATAATTAGCTCATAAATCAACTTTTCATTTAGCTTCAGAGGGTCCTCATAAAGGATAAAGTATCCCCAAGGATTCTCTACTTCCTAATTACTATATCTTTTTTGGGTTTAGAAATATCTTGCACATAGTTCACATTATTCCTAGTTACTAGATTGGTTACAATAATCATATCTCATACCCTTCCCCCTATTTACATAATTTCAAATCAATTCCCAATCTAGTGAACTTTGATCATTTAAGTTATAGATTACATCTTTTACAATATGGCATTACTCAAAGGTGTGTTACAGTGATAGTACTAGGAGTAGTCTACACTCAAGGGTATGGTTTAAGGAGTTGGATGAGATGTGGTTTATTTAGCACAAGCTCCTCAGGATAAATATGCAGTAGTTTGGAATCCCTAGATGATATCTAAGGACTCTATAGAAGAGATTTTGTGATGATATGAGGCTAAGATCTCTATCATGCCCTCAACAAAATGCAACTGATGACTTTTCCTCCATCTCCCCATGATTACGCATTTTGTATTTGTGATTGTTGCAGATAGTTTCACCATAAACTACAGGGATGAGGTTTGGGTCTCTAGAGAAGAAAAATCAAGTGTCTACATATGCATCATTACTCTCAAGTCTACTTTGTCCAGAAGCTAATAAGCAAAGGAAGTAGACTTGAGTCTCGATTGATTACTCTAAGATATAGGTTCTCAACAGTCTTGGTGGGTCCGAAATTTCAAGTGTGTCGGGGAAAATTTTTGTTTAGAATCTTCCTTCCTATGATTAGAATTTGGATCCCAAGATTTAATTTGATAGGTTTGGACCATTGCTCCTTTAGTCAGATTCAAACAGATTTATGGTTTGATCCCGAGACAAAGTCATAGCATTTATGCTATTGGGGATTCAAGTATTTAAATGAGGGAAACCCTAGTGTTCCCCTACTCAATATTTTTGGCCTTCTTCCTTGGGAGTGGCAGTAGCATTTCTAATCGCTCTTTGTTTCTGACAACCATATTTCTCCTTTTTTTGGCGAAGACTTAACTCCTCTATTGTACAAATCAATGCTAATGAATCTGCAGAACCTTTAGTTGTATTTTCATCATCTTCCATTGGTGTTTTCTTTGCTTTTGTAGCATTTTAGCTGGTGACCATCATGGTTTGCTGATGATTTCATTCTCCACCTATGCAAGGATGAAGGTATTGATGTTGATAGCTTATACCAATTTTTTATGTAGTTCACACCAATGACTAGGCTGGGAATTTCAAACTCGGTCATGATGTGTAACACTAACCTGGACATCCAGTACTTTTGTTCATAGTATTGTAACTTTCTAAATTTAGGTAGTAGACCACAATTTTGGAGATTCTGATCATAAGTAGTCAGGCATATAGAAGAATTACTCAGCTTGCTATCTTGTAACTTGACTTATAGGCTTCTCTTCAACTAAAAGCCTGACGAGCCTATCTAGTACCAAATGAGGCTCGAGATCTTGGAAATGTATCCTACCTCAAGCTTGTTAGGGGCCTCACCCTTTTCATCTATGAGTGTTTGGCCCCCACCATGCAAAGCTCCTACCTGGGTTAGAGTTTGGTTATCCAACTGAGTACATAGGGAAAAATGAGTAGATCTTTTTATTTTTGAATTTGGGTTTCCCGTAGGCACCCAAGTAGATAGTATTGGAAGCAAGGAGGACCTTTGAATCCTTTCCATGGGCTTCAGCTATTGCTAATCAATTTTTTAGATTTTCTTTGAGTTCAGGCTTAGGTTCCCCATTTAAGGTTCATCAGGGAGGCCCTTATAGGATATGTCTTATGTTTGAGCCAATCTCCCGAATGCAATGTGCACCATAGTCACATTTTGGGCTCTCAATCAATCCCACAATTTTGAGCCTTCAATAGAGATATTTGAAAGTGCCTTTAAGCTCTATAAGTATGGTTGTACTCCAAGAACATGGCACTTCCCCCCATGGCTAGGGCATAGGTTATTATTCTAAAATAACCCTAGTTCCATCCATTCTTGGAAGAATTTTGAGGTCAAAACCTTCTACAATAAAGACCTTAGTTTTCTTTTGAGCCCTAGTGATCCTACCCAAAATTGTGACAAGACAAAATTCACCAAGTATGAGGCTGAGCTTTTGGCTCACTAAGAGAATTTCATAGTCCCCAAGCTTTGCATGTGCCCCTTTTGGGCTTTTGAGGAGAACTTATGCTTTTAGGGCCTCAGCATAGCTAGGGAGAGTAGTGAGTATATTGATTTCAATGACTATCTTATTTTTAGTTTTGTTTTAGGGAAACTAGGAATTTGGTTTGGTGCTTTCTATCTAAATTGCATAATAAAATTAACCAATTTTCTTCTTATTGCTTCATAGACCTTTATGACCTAGATTTCATCAATGACATGCTAGAGGGACTAGTCACTACCCCCAGGATGATCCTCTACAACCAAGTTCTGAGTAGAAGACGATGGTGGAGGATTTTGATATTCTCTTAGTGACAAAGAAGAGAAATGGCTAGTGCTCCATCTTTGAGCCTTGCAGTTATAGGAAGGCTTGGAAGGAGATGACAATCCCCAGGCTCCATGTCTCAATGCACCAAGATGATGAGGTTGACTTTGTGGCTGAAGTCCTATCATTCTCGTTGCATGTGATGACTTCAACTAATGTACTACCCCTATCTCTCTCAGTGACGTGAGGGAAGCAAAAGCCTCCAACCCTCCACCAGAAACCTGATCAAAAGGGGCCTAGAAGAAGAACAGGAAAATTTCCATCTAGAAGGCCTCATCATGGGCCCTTTTGATACTTTGTGAAGAGTACCACAGGGGTTGGGTACCCCATACTTCCTTTATTCCAATCTAGTTTTCAAATTTATGTGAAACTTTTTTTTTCCATTTTTGCCTAATTTTCATCTCTGAAGAAGTGTTCTCTCACCTTTAGGAAGTCAAAGGTTAGGAAAAGCAAGTTGTGACTATAGAAATTGAGCTATGAAGGCAATTAAAGCAAGCCGAAGCATGGGGAGCTTGACTTAGGCAAAAGTGAAATGCCTTGTGGTTAAGGGAGAAGACCTTGGAGGTGGAGAAGGGTAGCTTGAAGGATGACATTGAGGTTGAGAAGGCTCAAACCTCAGTTGCTTAGTCAACCTTAGCTAAAGTCGAGGCACAAGCCTCCCAGGTAGTAACAGAGTTTCAGGATTATGAGGAGGTCAAGAAGCTACTCCAAATGATGTGGGATGAAATTGTGGAGTGCCTCAGGGAGCTTTGATATGGTAATAGGTGGGACCGCTTTTTGGGAAGAATCTTCAAGGACATAATGGAGTCGTGTATGGTGCTCTATAATGAGTAGGCACAATCCCAAAATCTTTGGTGGTGATGCCTCAACTGAGGTCTCAACTTTTGCTTCAATTGTCCTTTCTGAGGTGAACTAGAGTGGCAAGAAGATGAGAAAGAGAAGACACTGATAGATATGTCTTGGCCTCTTATTGTTGTTGTTTCCCCTTTTGCATTCGTTCTCTCTTTATTCGAACTGCTGAGTTTCTAGGATTTGGGCCCCACATTTTGTAATGGCCTTTCAGAGCCTCTTTTGTAATAGATATTTTCAATCAATGAAGTATTTCCTTTTTACTTGTGTTTTTGATGTTGTTCATCTCACTTTTCCTATTGCAAATTTGTACATTCAATCTTTGATTCCAGCTATCTTCTAGAGGGGTCCGTGAACCTAATCTCAAATGCATCCTTAACCCCCGATCTACCTAATCCTAATTGCTAGTGCTCTGATTTTAACTTTCTATTTTGCTGAGCTTTGAAATATTTAAGGTTCCGAAGCTTAGAAAATTTGAATGCCCAGTAGCATGCAGCCACAATTTGTTGCTCAACTATACATTTTTACCAAGTTTGGAGGTAGAGAACCCATAAGTCCCCTTTGTCAGTTATCAAAAATTTAGGATCTTGATGATTGCCTTTCAAAGCAAAATGATGGCTTGCACTTTGGCTTTATAGGTTCAATTATGAGCTCTGCAACCTCTCTCTATGGTCAAATGTATGGCTTGTAACCAAGAGTTTGGGTTTTCTTGTTATATGATTAGTGGTAGAAACAAGCTTAAATTTACTCATGTAACTCATATGTATTGAATGTTGATCCTTAGAGCAAATGTGTTGATAGTTAGATATTGAATTTCGAGGATACGGGGTGTTAACTAGATGTGTCAATAATCAAGTGTTGGACTTGTGATTGAATGTATAGGTAGTTGAATGTTGGATCTTAGGAACCACTACAATGTAACACATTATTATAGGTCATCACAAAATGTGGTAAGAAAATGTTGGGTAAAAAAATGTCGAAAGATTTTGCAGTATTTTAAAATTGTCACAAATAATTTTAATAGCCACTATAATAGAAGCAACCAATGCCGGTGCTATCGTTTGGCACTTTATTACCGCCGATGTAAGTTGGACAGAGGTGGTGATAACTTGTTAGCACCACCTATACTATGTTATTGGCAGTGCTAACTAATTAGCATTGCCTATATTTTGTTATTGGTGGTGCTAACTCATTAACACTGCTTATATTCTATTATTAATGGCACTAACAAGTTAGCACTGCTAATATTAGCTTATTATGGTACTAATTTTGTTAGCATCAGTAATGAATGTTTATGTTTGACCCATGCTCTATTTCTCAGATGTGCCTCTTGGCTATAGATCTCCTTGCTACTGCCTCTAGCCTGCCAGCCCTGCTTGTAGCCCGACTACACCACGTCCAACTCACTAGCTCCACCTCTCAGGTCCATCCAAGCGCTAGTCTTGCCACAAGCCCCCCAGTGCGGCCTCCATCCACCAGCTTCCTATTCCTACATGCTTGTGCCCCACCCAATGACTACTTGCCAGATAGTTCCCCCAGTAATTGCTCCCATCAGCCAACTCATTGTCCATCTACTCCCCACCTCCACCAGCTGACCCTTGTCCAAGTACTATTTTTACTTTCTCTTTGAACAAAAACAAAGATAAAAGATAAAAAAATAGATAAAAATTTGTATATATTTGAGATTATTTTCATGATTGAAGGCAATTTTAGTGAAGTGAATGGCATCACATTATACTAAGAGGGCGAGGAGATATTGATCTTGGGGATTTGGTGGATCTACGACTTGTCTTGGGCTCCAACCGAAGGTGAGCCTGCTAAGTCTGGTATTCATCATTGTTTTTAGTTGATTTTTGTGAAAAAACAAGCTTGGTTGCTAATCGTTGCTGTATTTGGAGCTGATGTTGTTTGCTGGTACCTAATGTTTGTGGTTTGGGAGTTTTAGATCAAGGGTTTTACAAATACATGTTGTATATTATGTTCATTTTGTTTCCTTTTGCTATGGATTATGTTCATTTTGCTTAATTTGACAAGGTTTTAGCTTTTGGATGCCTAAATGTGTTTTGGGGTTAGATTTTATTTATTAGAAATAGTTTCATTTCAAACTCTTCCTGTTAGATTCTTTTAGTGTTGTGTGTCTTTCTCTCATGGCCATAACTTGTAGTATTTTAGAGAGAAATCCTAGAAAATGAAGAGAGGAGAGAGCTTGCAACATGAGATGGGTGGGACAATAGAAACAGGAGTAAATATAAATGACGAGATTAGGTGATTGTTACTTGTGGATGCAACTCAATTGGCAACCGGCAACACAACCTTGATGATATCAAAAATGGAGTCACACAAATAGAACCATTCCTTTAAAAGGGAAAAGTTTCTTTGTGGATGATGATATAAATGAGCGCTCAAAACAACATGTGGTTGTGGTCAAATAAAGGCCAAAATTACTATTTACTAGTTAAATACATACATTTTAACATTTACTGGTTAAAACCCTAAACCCTAAACACTATAAAAAGGGTTAAATTTACTACATGAGACTTTGAAATCAAATTGTTTGAAATTATTATAGTTTAGCTCAAGCTAAATTTAATTGTGTTCTAGTTCTCCATTTGATTAAAACATTGGATTGCAGGACAAATACAAACATTTTTTACCCTTAAAAAGGTTAAATAAGTTCATCTTATAGTAATGTCTTGCTCATTACTAAGAAAATTTGAAGTTGTATTGAGAAAAGGCATAGAACTTAGATGCAAACTTTGGGCTACAAAAGACAAGAACCATGTATTAGGAGTTGTACAATTTTATAGTATTCTAACGGATATTATTGAGATACGATACAACAATAAACTTAAGTTCATATTGTTCAGGCTTCACTAGGTTGAAAATAATACCAAAATGATAACTGATGAGTTTGGATACACAATAATGAACTTTAGTCATCTAATGTACAGACAAAATTGACATAGAGATGAGGCTTATATTCTAGTACATCAAGCATATCAGGTATTTTATGAGGCAGATCCTTTAGATCCAAATTGGCACATGGTTATGGAGATGACTACTTTGCTGCCTTAAGACCACATAGTAGGTAATGATAATGGTGAAGAGCCAATTACAAAGCCATGCACTACACAATAACTAGAAAATTTTGACTATGAAATCGAAAGCAGAGGCATTGAAGGAGTGATGATAAATATGCCATATATTGATTCATATTAGCTACATATAGGAGAAGAACATGAAGGTGGCCATATGACCAATGAATTTGATATTGAAGAGGAAATTCTTTCGGAAGATGACAATTTGATAGCAATAATGATAATGATGGTTTAATGCCTGAAGAAATTGATGGGTAAATGTTATTATCATATTAGATTTGAATTTCTTATGCATTATTGTTTATATTTACTATTATTTATTATTATATTGGTTTATTGGATTAATATTGTTTCTAATTTCATAACATTTCAGGTGATCTGATTGGTGTACTGCTTTGTAAAATTTGCTACATCACTTACTCTCTTAGTACCTATAAGTATTTTTCTACATATTTGATTTCTGTTTGTGATATACTTATCATATAAAATTATTTTATTCTTTTTTTAACATGTTCTCTATTTGTAGATTAGCCTAGGTTGCAAAGAAAAGATGCAATATATAGGAGACATGATAGAGGGATTGCATGATGCTGAGATTGCGGAGGAGGTGTTTGAGATGAGTAGGGATTTTGATGGGGACTTTACTAGAGATAGTGTGGACTCTGCCCCTCTAGAGCAGATAGGTTAGGAGCCACATCCTGATAGTGACGAAGGTGCACAACTCATTGCTAAGTTTGTCTACTTCATATTTAACTTGATGCAATATTTCTAATAATGCAAATTAATTTCTCATTTGATGCGATATTCAAGTTCTTCAGCAGTTTCCATAAGTAGGGCCCTTCCTACCCCCAACAAACCTATCGAGAGATTCAAATTACTGCTCAATATCAATTGCCACCACCAAGTCATTGGTGAGAATTCATCATGGCTCTCAACCTAGTTAGGAATTTTTGCAAAAGACAGAAAGAAGTTATCAATGACCTACACTGATTGATGAGCTATGCCAGAAGAAAATAAGGAACTAATCTGGATAGATATAAAGGTTCTATCTACAAATATTATATTTTCTCACATAATTCTGTTATAATATTTTGTTTTCTAACATTTTTAATATACTTTTATTTAGGCAAAGGCAAATTTGGAGGACATTGCAAAAAAAGATGTAATATAAACCCTTTGGCGAGTGTTGGCCAGACTAGAAGATAGATGTGAAGAAGAAACATTTTACTCCGTACAAGAATGATCTAGTGAGACTTACTACTTGTCCAGATCTAATAAAAGAGGAAGACCAATGGCATATCCCAGTCAGACATTGTTGAATGAGAGAAACCTAAGTATTACTCTAAGCCCTTGATTATTGGAATATGAATAGGTTTTATTAGTAACATTATATGTTATCCTAACAATTTTACAAATTTTTTTAGGATTTGAGTCAGACAAATAGAATGCATTGAGGATGTTAGATGATGATTGACTCTCTTGAGCACAAGTGGTATGCTAATCTTCAAGCTCATATCAGCAAGCCTTGAGGCTCTCACTCAGCCAATCTTCGAACTTGCATCCAAACCAGTCTTTGGGCTCGCATCCAACCTAGCCTCTAGCTCACACTCAGTAAGCCTTCAGGCTTGAACCTTAGCTAGCCTTCAAGCTCACACTCAGTTAGTCTTTGGGGTTGCACTCAACCAGCCTTTAGGCTCACACCCAACTAGCCAGTCTTTAGGCTCACACTCAGCCAACCTTCGGGCTCGCACTCGATTGGCCTTCGAGTATGCACTCAGTCAACCTTCAGGCTTGTATCTAGCTAGCCTTTGGGCTCACACTCAACCAGCCTTTGGGCTAGCATCCAAGTTAGCCTTTGGGCTCACAACCAAGCTAGCCTTTGGGCATACACTCAGTTAGCCTTTGGACTCATATCTAGCCAACCTTCAGGCTCACACTCAGACAGCCTTCGTACTAGCATCTCAGCCAGCCTTCGGGATTATACTCATTTAGCTTTCAAGCTCATATTTAGTCAGCCTTCGAGTTTGCATCTAGGCTAATCTTTGAACTTGTACCCAGTTAGCCCATGGGCTTGTACTTCTAAGTCAGTTTTCGAGCTCACAAACTAAACTAGTCGTCAGGCTCGCATATTTAAGGTCGGCCATAGGTCAACATAAAGATATCATAAATAGCCAAGAACCCTTAAATCAAATTGCTTAACATGAAGTAACTCAATTATATTGAAATTGAACTCAGCCAAAATAAATGCACAAAGGCCAAATTGACTCAAATGAACCCAAGTTGATCTTATATATGGACTAAAATGCAAATTGAGGTAGATTCCAAAAATAAAAAAAGGAATTCAAATTAAGTTAACCTAGATCAAATAAACTCATATTTAACCCTAATCAGACTCGAGATGGGTTAATTCAAAATCAAGTTGAGTTTAAATCAAATTTAATCTAAGTTAAACTAAGCTCAAATCAAATCCTGATTGGGTTAAATTAAGTTTAGACTAAAAGGGAAAACTCAAACTCAAACTAGGATCAAGTCGGGTTGAGCCTAAACTGAAAGCAAGTTAAACTAAATTGCCTTGAACTTGAACCAAAGATGCAAATCAAAACTCAATAAAGGTCCAACACAAGGTCAAACTCAACCTGAATTAAATGAAATTAAAAAGAAATATGAAACTCAGAAGAAGGCCTTGTAGTTGATAAAGATGATGATACAAATGAGTAATCTCAATAATCATCTTAGGAAGATACAGAGGTGGCTGGAGACACAGCTCCTATAGGTGAATCCTTGAAGATGTAGACCCTTCACAAGAACCTCTCCCACCAACAAAGAATACCTAATCACCGATTTTAGGGATTCTAGACAACATGGAGCTACTAGTGTATGTACAACAACTACTACATGTGGAATCAAAACTAACCTCCCTGTACAACAAAGACCCTGAGGAGTAATATCAAAATAAAAAATAAAAAATATAAGTGATTTAAATGCATAATCAAGTGTTGTGGGAACATGACTTCTAATAGGCACAAACCCCTATTGTTAATTAGCTCAACAATTGTCAAGAAACTTGTAAAGTGAGGAACCTAGCTAATAAAATAGAAACAAGAAAAGAAGAAAGCATGATTTGATCGATATGAAAGAAGAGATATATGGGTTAAGCAAGGACATACCCTCACATTACAATTTAACAAATTTAAATTCATAATCATAAAATAATATGACATAAGATAAAGGAAATGGGAAAGAAGTTTTGATATGCACTGTCACCCTACTCCTGTAAATTGGACCATGTGGAGTCTAATTCAAATGGGTCTTAACTTGATCCTCGATGGGTATTGATAATTTAGTTGATAACATCATCCAAGGGGACATGAAAAGTGAATAGAGAGTTTGAGGTGTCTCCAATAGTCTGAGCATTGGTGATAAGCTCTTCTATTTGATGTGTTTCCATTAGCTTGGTGGTGTTGGCAATAACTCCATCTTGGTTTGAAGCATTTCCATTAACCTAGTGGCATTGATGATAACTTCATTCAACTTGAAGTATTTCTATGAGCCTAGTGGTATTGGTGATAACTTTATTTGGTTTGAACTATTTCCATTAGCCGATGAAATTAGCAACAACTTCATAGTTTGAAGTATTTCTATTAGCTAATAACATGTGAGTAATAACTTCAAGGTTTAAATTATTTCTATTGTCTAATAAAGCATTGGTAATAATTTCAAAGTTTGGGGTATTTTCATTAGTCAATAAGGTATTGACAATAACTTCAGAGTTTGAAGTATTTCCATAGCCAATAAGGTGTAGGTGATAACTTTATTTGAACAAGACACCTAGCTAACTAACTAATTGAGTTTAAGCCTACCTTAGTTTAATTTATATGGTTTGAAGCATTTTCATTAGCCAATAAGGTGTTAGTGATAACTTCATGATTTGAAGTGCTTCCATTACAAATAAGGCATAGGTAATAACTTCATTTGAATAAGATATTTAGCTGACTAATTAAGTGAGTTCAAGCCTATATTTTGTTCAATTTGCATGGTTTAAAGTGTTTCTATTAACCAATAAGGTGTTGGAGATAACTTCATAGTTTGAAGTCTTTCTATACTCAATAAGGTGTAGGTGACAATTTCATTTCAATAAGGTGCCTTGTTGACTAACTCAACAAGTTCAACCCTACATTTGGTTCAGTTCAAAATGGTTAGTGACCTTGGCTTGTGCCAATCATCTTTAATTTGACATTCGATGACCTTTTCTGGCTTGTTGTCAATTAAATGCAAGGTGTCATTGATAGCTTTGAGCTTGTTATTGACTAGCCCTGACTTGATTTTAGTTGAGTCTAATATGGTCTAGTTTGACGTTCATACTTGACTTTGGTTCAAATTTGGTTTGATTTAGTTCAATATTCAAAACTTAATTAAATTACAATTCACTAACCCCTCCTTGACAGATAATGATATGTTTCGGTTTTCTCTTCCGAGAACCTTTGGTAATTAGGTTTACACTAATGCTTTACAGCATAATTAGGGGAACCATGTGAAATATCCATTCCAAAAATTACCATTAGCATTGACAGTGAATGTTAAATATGCAATAATGAATTCAATTGACCAAACTTGGCATTGATATTCAAAAGAATATTTGTCAAATACTGATAATTGACTCTAGTGGGAGCAACATTGATTTCAAATTGAGTTTGATTTGAGTCCATTCAATGTTTAAAACTTAATTTTGGTTCAAATATGATTCATTCAATTTGGATCGAGTTTGACCCTATGTTGGACTCTCTCGAGTTTGAGGTTTGCATCTTAATAGACTTTGCTTCAAGTTCAAATTGATTTAGGTTCAACTTAGTTTTAGTTTAGGCTCAACCTGATTCTTATTTGACTTTGGGTTTGATTTGACCTGCTTAACTTTCAGTTTGGACTTGATTTAACCCAATTAGGGTCTGATTCACCCTTAGTTCAAATTAAATTAGGTTTGATTTCATCTTGACTTGATTTTGAATTAACCTAACTTGAACCCAATTAAATTGAGTTTAAGCTTATTTGGTTTGGGTTAGCTTAATTTTGATTTTGGATCCCGTTCAATTTGAGTTTTGGGTCCTATTTAATTTGATTAATTTTAGATCTATTTTATGGTCCATCTAAGCCAATTTAATTTTGCTTATTTATTCTAGCTGAGTTTAATATGATTGAGTCACTTTATAGTAATCAATTTAATTCGAAAGCCCTTGGGCTATCATGACAACTTTGGGAGCCTATAAGTTGGCTTCAGATGTGTGAGCCCAAGGGCTATCTTAGATGAGCAAACTCGAGGTCTGGCTTGGTTCACAAGCTCAAAAGTAGGCTTAGAGGTGTAAGCCCAAGAACTGGCTCAGTGTGAACTCGAAGGCTAAATGAGTATAAGCCTGAAGGTTGGTTAAGTGTGAGCCTGAAGGTTGACTTAGATGCAAACCCAAAGGTTAGCTGAGTGCAAGCTCAAAAGTTGATTGAGTGCAAGACTGAAGGCTAGCATGAATACAAGTGTGAGCCCAAAGGCTAGCTTGAATCTGAGCCTGAAAGTTAGTTGAGTACAAGCTTGAAGGTTGACCAAGTGTGTGCCGAAGGCTAAGATAGATGCAAGCCTAGAGACTGACTTGGATATGAGCTTGAAGGATGACTGCATGTGAACCTGGAGAATAACTGAGTGAGAGCCAGAAGGCTAGCTGAGTATGAGTCTGAAGATTGGGTATGATGCAAGCTAGAAGGCTGGCTAGGATGCAATCTCGAAGGTTGGCCAAGATGCGAGTCCAAAGGCTCTTAAGTGCAAGCCTAAATGTTAACTCAGTACAAGCCTGAATGCTAGCTTGGATATGAGTCCAAAGGTTAGCTTAGTGTGCCTCTAAAGGTTGGCAGAGTGCGTGCCCAAAAGCTAGCTTGGATGCAAGCCCGAAGGCTAGCTGAGAGTAAGGCTGAAGGTTAACTTGGATGCAAGTCTAATGGCAGGCTTAGTGTAAGCCCAAAGACTAGCTTGGATGTGAGGCAAAAGGCTAGCTGATTGTGAGTCCAAAGGCTGGTTGAGTGTGAGCCTGAAGGCTATCTTACATACAAGCTTGAATACTAACTTAGTGCATGCTGGAAGATTGGTAGAGTGTGAGCCCAAAAGCTGCTTTGGATGTATGCCTGAAAGCTAGCTTGGATGTATTCCCGAAGCCTAACTTGGATGTGAGACCAAAGGCTAGCTTGAATGTGAGCCCGAAAGCTAACTAAATATAAGCCTAAAGGTTTAATGAGTAGGTTGGCTTGGATGAGAACCCGAAACCTAGTAAAGGGGTTTGAAGGCTCACTTGGTGCATAAAGCCATGGGTGGCCACTATGGTGGAAGTCTATTGATGCCCAAAGCATGGGTGACCATAGTAGTGATGAAAATCATTGACGCACCAAAGGCCATGGGTTTCTATAGTGGTGGAGGTCAGTTGTTGCATAAAGTAGTGTGTGGCCATGGTGTTGATGAATATTATCAACCTACCAATGGCTATGGGTGGCCATGGTGGTGGAGATTCATTAATATACAAAGTTGTTGGTGGCCATAGTGGTGATGACCAAGAAATTAAGGTTGTGTTTTTATTTTTAACCAAAAATCTTATATATATATATATATATATATAATATATATATATTGTTTTTCTTCTCTTCTTATTTTCTCTCATGCCCTCCTCTTCTTTTCACCCGAGTCCTATCGGGCCATGGTTTTCGGGGGATTCTTCCTGATTGGATTCAACTGGATTTAGCTGCCAGGTGGTGGCAGAGGCTGCCATGAGGTTGTGGCACTAACGTAGGGGCGAGCAGGAGAGGGAGAGGCACTGGTTGCTGGGAAAGCTGTGATGCAGGCTGGAGAGATGGAGGGCAGTAGTGCTGGCATAGGGGTGATGACCTGGCCTATGAGAGGTGGCACCAAGCGACAGGCAGAGATGGTGAACCCAGCATGGGTCTTAGGGCCAGAGGTGGAGCATGCTAGCATGGTGGAGAGCCGATGGAGGGATGCAACACTGTATACAGGCATGGGGAGAGACAGCTCGTGGGTGCAGGTGGTGGGCGAAGCAAGATGGTGGTGGAGTGAAGCCAGGTCAGCTGTAGGCATGTGTGGGGTTGAGGTGGCAGAGGAGATGAAGGTGGCATGTGGCTATCGGATAGAGAAAGGTCGGGGCTAACGCAACCTTCTCTCTGACGAGGTACTTCAATGAGATTGAGAGACTTGTTGCATGTGGCGGGGTTCCGGCAAGATGGTGCTGAAAACTCCCTCAGAGGAGAAGGTATAAAGGCAGATGAAAGAAAGATGCATGGAAGAGAAAGGATGAAGAACAAAGATAAGTTTCAGAAATTTTACATTTACCTACTTCGCATTCCTTTTGGTTCTTTGATCTCTCTCTCTGTTGAAGGCTTCTTGATCCTCTCCTTCCTTCTGTTTCCACTAATCCCTTTTCTTTTATGTTAATAGGTTTGTATGGGGTCTGAAGAGATCAAATTAATTTGAAATGAATCTTCTTTAAATTTAAATCAAGAATCTCATCTATTTATTTTGGATCAGTTTTGTTTGAATTGGATAGTTGTGAATTTATTTGTTTAAAATTGAATAATTGAATAAGCTTGTAGATAGATATTGATAAGTTTATTTGATATAAATAATTATAATTTGAAATTCATACTTATTTTGATTATTGAATTTATAAGAGGGATATTTGCAAGTTTTTAGAAAATTTAGACCAAATTATAATTCTATAAATTTCAAGAAATTTTTTGCAAAAAAGACTTATTTATAAAATTTTAAAATTTTAAAGGTATTTTTGGATAAAATTTGGCCTTATTCATAAAAAAAATTTTTTGAGAGACTTATTTGTGAAAAATTGAAATTTCAAGTGTTTATTTTTAAATATTAAATTCTTGAGTGATTTATTTACAAATCGTAGATTTTATAAAGATCAAATTATAATTATCAATCTTTTGAGAGATTTATTTGCAAATCCTAAATTTTGTACAGGCCAATTTGTAATTTTATAGTTTCATTAGACTTTTTCATAAAATTTTTATCCTATTATTTGTAGAAAAACTAGCTAGGGACCTTTCTATAAGAATTTGCTCGATATAGGAACTTATTTATAAAATTTTATATTTTTCCATTTTAGTCTAGATTTTGGATGAATTTTGAGTTCAATTTCGATTCATACATTTGGCCCACTTAGCCAACTTAGTTTAAGCTTGGCTTCAGCCTGAATTTCTCAATGATTCAGGTCTTAATTGAACTCAATTTTTGATCAAATATAACCATAATTTAGGTCCAATTGAGACCCGTACTTGAGCCATAATTTAATAGCATATAAGTTTTAATTTTAATTATATTTTAACCAAATTTAATTATAGTAAAAATTCTCTCAAATAGTACAATGAATGGTAGCTGCACAACTAAGATAAGAAAATAACACAGGTATGATAAATGATGCAAAAAAATTATATCTTAGTCATCATGACTAAGTACCATATCCTAAAAGGATATGTAGTACCCAAGTTCAAAAAATTAAATTGCATCGATAATCCCAAATAATATATAGTTTATTTTGTGATTCTGTGTGAGAATTTAAGTAATAATTCCTCATTATCACTCTGCTAATTTTTAGCAAGTTTAACTAGGATAGCATTTGAGTGGTCTACTTGTTTACAACTAGAACTTGGTCACAAATAAGAGGCCTTTTGAATCAGGTTTAGAGGAGTCAGCAATAAGATAACTATTACAAATCTCATCTCAACATTCAAATGCGATAATGAATAGGTCTCGGATTACATCACACGATGGAGAAACTCCAATATTAGGTGTAAGCAATCCAGAAGTCAATTTAAAGCTATAAATCTAGTCATTGGGAATATAAGGAAGAATTGGATGGTAACTTATCTTATTGTTTCATACTTTCCAATATCTCATTGTATAGGTTAAGAAGTTGGAGAGCATTGGTCCCCCAACTTTAGCTAGTTCACAAAATTTCAAATTAGAAAAAGATAAGGAAAAGTGAGGAGAGATTCTAAAAATGTGAGGGCAACATTTGTAATAACTTAACAAAAGATACCTACAAACCCTATCACGAATGAAGGTAATTCGCATAAATTACCAACTCTTGGACGAGACAAGAAAGTACAATATTCCAGCCCCCTCCAATAATATCTTAGGAAGAGATATTCTTTCAAAAGTGAGAGGCTGAACAAAATCTTCCAAGATGGCTTAAAATTAGGCCTCCAATTGATAGAATGCAAAAGACCATATCAAGCCAATAATACGAATCACCCAAACTATTGCCCTTACAACAAAGTCTTGAGACATACCATTGAAGACTGCTATGTATTCAAGAATTGAGTCAAAAAATAATACAGAGATGGCAAGCTAACTCTTTCGATGTCAACCTTATTCAAAATATCCACCAAACACATCAATCACATTATTATATTCAAGACACATGAGCTGCTTGCCAAACTCTTCTAGGAAGAAGCATAGCGCATCCCAAACTAGAGCACCTATGGAATTTCTATATTTTGAAAAGGCTAAAGAAGTTGATAATGCATATGGCTAAAAATTCTAAAAATCCTAAGATGGTGATGATAAAAGTCTCATTAGAGCAAACTTTCCCACCTACTCAAAGAATAAAAAAGAAAAAGAACAAAAATAGAGAAAATAAACTAGTTCAATTGGATGAATACACCATCAAGAAAATAGTCATCTAGGAATGCAACGATACCCTGGAGGAATATGTCCAAGGAGAAAGGAATCAAGAAACTCTCAAGGCAAGGTTTTAAGTTTCGATTTTGGTATTAGTTTTGGTACCTATCGAAACTGATCTGTTTCAGTAGTTTCAGTCATATTTCGGTTTTAATCAAATTATTTTTTAAATTTTTTAACTAAATTTTGACTTTCAATTTAAAAGTATTTTAAAAAATAATTATATATATATCTATATATATAAAGTATTAATTAAAAAAATTTTGTGGTAAAAAAATAAAACATACATGAGAACCCAAAAATTACAATTTCTTGGATTTGAATCCGAATCTCAATTGATCCGGATTAAAGACTTTACCACTAAGCTAATAGTAGTTTGTGATATAATTATAATATATAAATATAAATAATATATTTTTGAAATCCAAAATCAAAATCCATGGTAAAATGTTTCGGCCAAAATTTTAAACCTTGTCTCAAGGAATTCCTCCAAGATAAACTCTAAGCTTTGTGTGAAGGCTTTGATATTAGGGATGAAGAAGTAAAATTTCTAGTAGCAACATGCTCCGCCATTTTTACTATTTGGAATTTACAATCAAGCTAGTTAGGGGAATCATCCCATCATTTTAATGAGGATGAAGTTCAAAATGCAAGACAAGAAGCAACAAATGAATTCATCGAGTATATTGCTAATAAAATGAGAGATCCCACGAGTCTCCCAATAGGCTATCATTGTGACAACTATATTAGAGAGTGATTTACCTATGAGTGCGATTATGACATACACAAATTATAACTAGATATTGCGAAAGAACTATATATAACTAATATAAAGTTTGTTAAAAGGCAAATGTAGGTATTGAACGAATGCATGCAGGTTATGGCTACCAACATCACAAGCATGTCAAGTATAACTACCATGCTTTGTGAAGAAATTGAGAAAATGGAAAAGTTGCTAGCAAAAAAGATAAAGCCACACAAAAGATCCTACAAGAGTCCTACCAACCATTCTTAGGACCAAAATGATCACTCGTGCCACCTATATAGGGAAGGGTTAAGAAAGCTAGACACTTTCAAACATAATTGTCTGAGTTTAATGCCTCTTGTCACACTATGACTCATACATTTGAGGTAAATACTAATGAGCGGCCATCCCAAGTGCCACCAAGTGATCTAGTAGCAAATGTTCAACTTGCTAGGTTTGGTGAAGCCCCAATTTTAGAACCTATAAAAGGTTGTTCTCTACCAATTTTAGAGGAATTATATTCAAGATACAAATGACGAATATGACTCTATGTCTAAATCAGAACACCTCTATGATCGCTTTGGGAAGCCCTATATCAGTAAGTGCTAAAAGAAGAAGCAAGCATTTTAGGAAAGGATGAAGCAAGCTAATGTTGGAGCCCATTCAACTCTTGCACCAAGCTAATCTAGATATCCATAAAAAAAATGCCCTAAATTCAAAATCCTAAAGAAGGTTTTGCTAGCTAATGAAATAGAAGGGTTCATCTAAGGAGTCTCTGAAGATCTTTCTACAAGAAGCCCCATATGCCCAACTCTAATGTTGAATAGGATAATTATCATCCAGTTACATCTTCCAAAAATATCTAAATCTACCAACTAGGGGCAAGGATCCACCACTTCTTATCGCCTGATCAGCCTTGGTAGTGACTCTAAAGAGGAGCCTTGTTGGTTTCATGATTCTAGAATTTAATTGAGAAATGCAAACAAAATACAACACAGAGCTAATAAAGTGCTACCCCTCAGACAATCTCCAACACCTAGAGCTAAGAACTTCCCTAGAGACAAAGACAAAAATTTAGATAAATGAGGATGCCAAACCTTCACAAGCTAAACCTGCAGCCAAGAAGGTATAGTACAACATGGCATTTCATCTCAAGAAAATTTCTACCATGCTAAGTATGTTCAATGCCCTAATAATGTCACAAGAACTCAAAGACATGTTAGTGCATATCTTAAAAAAACTTGCTGATTATCAAGCATACTTTGTTGAAGAGGAAATGAAGAAGTCTTTGTATGCTCATGGAACTCCTACCATTGCCTTCATAGATAATAAGCTACTATCAGGTACAACATATATAATAGGTCATTATGTATCATAGAGAAAGGTGATGGAATCAAAATCAATTCCATCCTCATTTACCTGGGTGCCTCAGTCAATTTGATGACTCTCTACACACTATGAGCTCTAGCTTTGGAGGTGTGCTACCTATCATCTGATAACCATCCAAAGGTTTAATCAAAATAGCTAATGAGCTCTTGGAGGCATAAGCATGTCTCTAAAAATAGGCAAATTGATGACTAAAACCAAGTTCTATGTGATTAATATTGATATATCATATAAAGCATTACTAGGGAGGCCATGGTTACATGAAAATAAAGTGGTGCCATCAACCTTACATCAATGCCTCAAGTAATTCAGCGATAGTGAAGAATGTCAAATTGATGGAGAAGTGCATCCTTTTCATGATCACTAAGTGCTTATGATGATGCAAAAGATATCAAAGATCCCACGTTGACAAAGGGTCTACCTCTATTAGTGAAGTAAAAAAGAAAATTATTATCTTTGCTCCTCCTCATCTCTGAAGTGATACTAATACTAACTCTTTAGATGAAGAAACTTCACCTATCTACCTTAGCAGCTATTCTTTGAATGACGATGACAATGGGAGACAAATAGAAAGTACTCTCCTTGTCACAAAATTCTAGAAGGCTTGCTTAAGCCATTAGATGAGCTAAGGATCAATGTCATAGAAGAATTAACAACCTTCTATATTCCTCCATGACATAAGAGAGAAAAAGAGATTATTCTACAAGATAATCCCCTATGTCATGAGCATATATGAAATCTTGAAGACTGAGGGCCTGAAAGACGATGGTGACTATCAGCTAGTAATCATACCCAAATACTTTTCGGACCAGTTTTGTCAAATAACCAAAAAATCTGGGTGTGGGCATCCACAAACAAAGAAAGAGAATCATTTTTGCAAGAATCTATGGGATCCACCTCAAGGGAACACTTACATCCTTGGAAAAGGAAATAAGAATTCCAAAGGACTAGACTACATTGCTTTGAGTAGTCATACATGTTTTATAGTCACCATTGGACCTTTGTTAGATAATGAGAATAACCAAATATCCTTGATGTCTTTTGACATACAAACCATATGTATTGAGCTAGCTATGGCTCTATAGACATCATAGGAAGGTGAAGCCCTTAGCAAAGCTTCACTCAAACCTAAAAAAAGGGGGCATGATGTAATTGAATGCCATGAAAACCAAAAAAGGAACATTTACTAAGTCTCAATCAACATGATGAACCACTTGGTAAAGATATTATCCTCAAACCAAAAGAGACTCCACTAGAACTCAAAGGTGGGAGGCAAGCCATCAACCTTGGTACAAAAGAAGATTCTAGGCCAACTTTTACCAACACATAGCTCTTGGAGGAAAGCCAAACCCAATTCAAAGAAGAGCTTGAAGAATACATTGATTG
The DNA here is from genome assembly GCA_005019695.1 of Trichopus zeylanicus subsp. travancoricus. NCBI lineage: Eukaryota > Viridiplantae > Streptophyta > Magnoliopsida > Dioscoreales > Dioscoreaceae > Trichopus > Trichopus zeylanicus. The sequence goes on from RXID01014251.1 coordinate 702,624, forward strand.
CTTTGCATGGAGCTACAAGGAGATGCTTAGACTAGATCTTGAAGTCATAGTCCACAAGCTGGCCATCAGTCCTAAACTTTTACTTGTCAAACATGCACCTAGGAAGATGAAACTCGACCTAAAATAAACCATGATTGAAGAAACTGATCGAAGTAGGATTTATCAAGAAAAATACCCAGATTGGATTGAAAGCATCGTGTCAGTCAAAAAAAAGAATGGTCAAATTTGTATGTGTGGACTATATGGCCTAAGTAAAGTATGCCTAAAAAATGATTTTTTTATTACCAATTATGGAAATCATGATTGACAATACGACCGATTTTGAACTATTTTCCTTTATGGTTGGTTTTTTGGGATACAATCAAATCAAAATTGACCTTGATGGTAAAAAACAGATGGCCTATTGAACCCCAATTGGCATCTATTCCTACAAAGTGATGCCCGTCAGGGTTAAGAATGTGGGTGTCACTTATCAAAGGGCTATGACCTGAATTTTAGTGACTTCATACACCAATTAACTCAGAGCTATGTAGATGACTTGGTAGTCCAAACTAAGTCTAAAGACGAGCACATCCATGACGTAAGAGTGCCATTTGACTACCTAAAACAATATAACCTAAAGATAAATCCTATGAAATGTGCCTTTAGGGTATCATCAAGAAAATTTCTCAGCTTTGTTGTCAAATACCAAGGGATTGAATTTAATCCATCAAGATTAAAGCTATCTTGGACATGCCACTACCTAGCAACATAAAATGGTTAACATCATGCTAAGGTCAACTCGCTTATATAAAAAGATTCAGTTTAAATCTCTCTAGAAAATGCAAACTCTTTTGCAAATTTATGAGAATCCCAACAAGGCTTTGAAGAAATTAAGCAGTATATCTTAAAGCCATCAGTGTTGATAGCACTTGTACCTCATAGACCCTAGATTCTCTACACCACTGCAATGGTCTCTTGGGGCACTTCTTGCCTAATAAAATGAAGAAGCATAGAAAATGCACTCTACTACTTGAGTAGAATGCTAGTGGAGGCAGAGAATAATTACTTTCCCATTCAAAAAACATTAGCTAGCACTCATATTTATAGTCAAGAATCTCATATCTTATTTTCTTTCTCATCAAATTATTTTAATATCAAGGATTGATCCCGTAAAATACTTAATGACCTAGTTTGTACTCACTGGAAGGTTAGCAAAATTGGTTTAATCCTCATAAGTATGATATCAAGTTCACTCCACAAAATGTGATTAAAGGACAAGCCCTTATTGATTTTCTTGCAGCTCACCCAATGCCAAATGACTCCTAATTAAGGTGCAAACTCCCCAACAAAGAAATACTTTTTGCCGAAGAAGGAAAACATTATCGAAAATTAAACTTTGATAGGGCATCTTCTATTAGACTAGGAATCAGACCAAAGCTGCTGCAAATTAAAGGAGGCATCAAACTCATATTTGTCACTCCAAATGTGGGACATTTTATGATACTCCTATTCCCTCTTAGAACCATATACAAATAATGAGGTTGAATAGGAAGCTCTAATTATAGGATTAGAAATGACCCTCAACTTAGGAATATCATGCCTACATGTATTTGGTGACTTGTAGGAGGTGGTGGGTTCAAATAACTAAGGTCTCCTGGTCCATCAATGTGGAAGCTGATTCTTTAGCCATGTTAGCCACGACATTGGTTGACCCCAACCAAGGAGAAATCCTAATCACAGTCCATGATAAATAAGTGATAAACTTAGTTTTCAGCATCAAGCATGAGAAGATTGAAATTGAAGTTATAAAGAAAGTGATGGTTTGGAGAATATCATTCATTGACTACCACAAAAATAGAGAACTTTCAAAAAATAAATCAGCCTTGATGCACTTCATGCTCATCAATGACACCCTTTATAGGAGGTCTTTTGCTCAACTACTTCTATGTTGCCTTTTAGAGAAAGAAGTTAAAAAAATTCATGTATGAAGTATACTATGGGGTTTGTAGATCTCATCAATTAGGCCCAAAAAGGATAATGAAAATCAAGCATATGGACTACTATTGGCCTACAATGGTGAGGGATTGCATCGAATGTGCAAGAAAATATTGCTTATGCCAAATTCATGGTGACTTCATTCATCAACATCCAAATCCTTTATATCCCGCAATATCCTCATGACCATTTGAGGTATGGGTATAGGTATAATTGGTCCAATTGAGCCACCTTCCTCCAAAGGTTACTACTTTATATTAGCAATGACCGATTACTTTTCTCGATGGGTAGAGGCAACTCCATTAAGGGAAGAAAAATTAGATGCCATCATCCATTCCTTTAGAAAAAACATCTTATACCAATTCGGCATTCCTCAAAGTATCATTTCTGGTAATGGACTATCCTTCAAAAGCTTCGAAATAGGATGATTTGTACATCATCGTAAGATAGATTGAAAATGTTCATCCATCTATAATGCAAGGGCAAATGACCTTGCTGAGGTATTCAATAAGATCCTCTCCAAGATATTGAAGAAAGTCGGTAGAAACAAGAGAGACTGACATGAAAAACTTTTAAAAGTATTGTGGGCCTATCGCACCACATATTGAACCCCCACTCAATCAACCCCATACACATTGGCATTTAGGATTGAGGTAGTCCTACAATTGGTGGTACAAATCCCATCCCTATGGATTGCTTTGCAAGAGGAGATTACAAAGAAGATGATGTCCGTATTCATCTAGATGAGTTAGACTCTTTGGATGAAGTAAGCCTCACAGCTCAGCAAAATCTGAAAATGTATTGAGCACAAATATTCAGGGCCTACAACAAGATAGCCTAGCTTAAATCTTTTCAAAAAGGAGAAATAGTCTTGGTATTGAAAAGACACATAATCCTAAATCAAAGCAAGAAAAGCAAATTTGAGCCTAATCGGGAAGGCTCTTACATCATCAAAAAGATATTCAAAGGAGGATCCAACCAACTGATCGATAGTAAAAGGGAAAAATGTATACCACCAATTAACACTCAATTACTAAAATGATATTATGTATAAGCCTCTAGAGGCAACTACAACAAAATAGAAGTGTTTATGTTTCTTTGTGATGGAACATGCAACATCCTCAAAGTGGAATGCTCGGCCAAACATATGCTCTATATTTCTTGAAGCAAAACACAGACACAAAACCCCATATGACAAAATTAAGTCCACTCCCTATGGAAAAATTAAGCCCACTTCGACTATGGCAAATCAAGTCTATCTTCATATGGCAATTTTAGATCCATGTAGTTAGCTCTCAAAATGTCGACACAGGGGTTAGATGCTTGAAAATTATTCGGACCCTCTCCTCTTGTCAGAACTAAAGAAGATGATGCGAAAGAGGCAATTTGTTTGAGTTAATTTTTGCTATGAGCATAATTGATCAAAATATGATTATAATTAAAACTTATATGCCACTAAATTATGATTCAAGTATGGATCACAATTGAATCTGTCAAATTTGAATAAAACTTGAGCTCAATTCGGACCTAAATTATTAGAAAATTTGGGCTTAAAATTAAAGTGAGTTGAGGGGGCTAGATATCTTGACCAAAATTGGGCTCAAAGTTCACCCAAAATCTAATCTAAAATATAAAAAGTACAAAAATTTTACAAACAAGTCCCTCAGTTGATTAAATTTTTATAAATAGATAGTTGGATAGATTCTTTTTACAAATAGATCTTTGGGATGAAAATTTTATGGAAAAGTCTCGTAAACCCTAAAATTACAACTTAGTCCTTACAAAATTTAGGATGTACAAATAAACTCCTCAAAAAATCAATAATTATAAGTTGATCTTTATGAAATTTGGGGTTTACAAATAAAACCTTCAAGAACTCCTTCTTTGTAAATAAATCCCTAGAATTTTATTTTTTATAAAAGTCTCTCAAAAATTTTATTTATAAATAAATTTGAATCTTGTTAAAAAAAGGACCCCAAAAGCCTTAAAACTTTATAAATAAGTATTTTTTTATAAAAAGACCCCTCAAATTTATAAAAGTATGATTTGGTCAAAATTTTCTAAGAGAATTTATACATAACTCTCTTATAAATTTAATATCCAATATGATATAATTTTGAAATCATTGTTATCTACAATGAACAAACACTCATCCATATCTTATCCAAACTTATCTAATCTTAAATGAACACATCCAATTTCAATCCAAACTCATCCATAACTATCCAATCAAAACAAAACTTATTTAAGACAAATGAGAAATAATCGATAAGATCTTGACTCAAAAATTTGAATCCATTCCAATCTAACTTGATCTAGGAAATTCCCATGAATCTACAAAGGGAGATTAGAAAGATCAGAGAGGATATTATCTAAGGCCAAGAGATCAAGAGTTAGAAGGATTCAGAGATCAAAGAAAATAAAGAAGAAGCCAAACAAGTAAGGTTGGAAAAACTCATATTGATACTTTTCTGCATTCCTTCTTTTGCTTTGTGGTGTCTAGTAGAAAGGTTGGTACTATCCCTACTACCCACACTCCCACAGATCACCATTTCTTCCCCATGCTCCTTCGCTACTCTAGTGGCCCTACAGCCATGCTCGACCTCTGTGCATCCTAGCCACCTATATGCATAGGAACCGCTCACCGGAATCAGGCTAACCCGTCCTCGTAACATGCACCCTATATTGCCCATCATCAATCAGCTCTCCCATGGCCTCTGCGTGATGCTTGACCTCCACCTCCCATGGCTGAGGGCAATTCTTCGCTCGACCATTGCCCGCTCTACTGATTGGCTATCATCACCTACCTCACCAAAGCCAACCTTCACCTCTAGTTTGAGTTGCGCCCTCCACAAATGTCCAAGCCGTCCGCCTCTAGCCCAAGACACCATTGCCATGGCCGCCTCTTGTGCTTCAGCCGCATCGAGCTACTAGTGCCCTATGCAGCCCAACTGTGCTCACCGCTCCACCCAATCTCCGTCTTCACTGCTCGCTTGCTTCCCATGCTGACCCACTTCGCCCATGCCCAGTTGCCCTCCTTCTTGCTCCCTAGCTCGCAGATTGAGCTCCCTGATCCACTGTTATTTTGCCATGGCTCCTCCATGCACCGCTCAGAATTTGTGGCCAGATCCGACCATGGAATCAAAGAGGATTAGAGCAAGGGTTTGACTATTGCTATATTGAGAAATAAGAAAAGAAGGGAATCAGGCTTGAGATAGAAGAAGAAGGTAAGAAAAAAATTAAAAAAGAAAAAGATGATTTCTGCCAACAAAAACCATTTGGCTATATAACCAAGATAGGAGGCATCAAAAGAGAATTAGAGAAAATTAAGAGGGAGAAATTGGTTCACTTCTTTGCTTACGGCCACCCACAAGTATCCGTGAGCCCCCTTGCATATCGATAGACTCCATCACCATTACGATCTTACATATTGGTGGATTATTGACTATAAGCTAGATTTTAAGTTCACACTTAAGACAACCTTCGAGTTTACCAAATAAAGCCAACCTTCAGGCCCGTCAAATCAAATTAGCCTTCAAGCTCACACTATAGATTAGTCTTCAATCTCACTAAATCAAGCTCGTCTTTGGGCTTGCCGAATCAAGCTAGCCAAATGTTTGCACCCATATGGCAGTCTTTGTGCCTGCAAAACTAGGCCTACCTTCGAGCTTGCCGAATCAAGCCAGTCATTGGGATCACATCTTTAGGATAGCCTTTAAATCTATCAAATCAAACTAGCCTTTGAGCCCATCGAGTCAAGCCAACCCTTAGGCTCGCACTTCTGTGCCAGCCTTCCAGCTCACACCTAAGCCAACTTTCCCTAATTAGGTTAATATAGATTTAAATCAAACTCTAATTAGGTCAAATCAAAATTAAATTCAAACCAAAACTAGGTGAATCTGAAGTAGAACCAATTCAAACCTGAATCAAAACTGAGTTGGACCTAAATCAATGTGAACTTGAATCTAGTTCATTGCAGTTCAAACCCAAATCCATTAACAGTTGAGCTTGGATCCATTAAGAACCCACTAAGGGTCGGATCCAAAACTATTAAGGATCCATTAAGAATCCAATAAGAGTTGAATCCATGTTCCATTAAGTATCCAATAAGAATCTATCAATGGTTTGAATTCAAGATCTGTTATGGATGCATTAAGAAATCGATAAGGGTCTAACACAAGATCAAACCCAACAAGAATTGAAATCGAGTCCTAAATCTCGAATTGAATTAAAGTCATACTTGAATCAAAGTTAAGCTTTGAACATTGAACTAAATCAAATTAGACTCAAATCACGATCAAGCCTTAAATATCGAATTGAATAAGATTAGACTTAAACCAAATCAAGTTTGAATTTTAAACCAAACTGAACTAATCATAAGTTTGAACCCACTCAGTCAGTTAGGCAGATGCTATACTTGAATGAATTCAACTAACAACACATTTGAAGCAGTTAGCCACACTTCAAGCAAAGCCAACACATGCTCAAAAGTCACGGGGAACACCTTAAATTTAAATTGATAATGGACCAAAAAGGTTATTGATTATCAAATCAAAAATGGTTTGTATAAGCCAAGACCATTAATTATTTCGAGCTGAACTTAGGCAGGCTTGAACTTGTTTAGTCAATCAGCCAACTGCCTTTTTCAAAAAAAAATCAACTGATAATATGCATAAAACCATCGGTCACACTTCAAGCTCAACTGACGCAAGTTTGGAGCCATTGGTGATGCTACTAATCTAATTGATAATAAGCCAAGAGAAGTCATTGATTATCAAATCAAAATGATTATTACAAGATGAAGGCATTAATCATTCTCTCAAATCAAAGTTCAAGAGAAGTCAACTAATACAAGCTATGATAGTTAGCCACACTCTGGAATTAGGATAAGTTATTAACACCCACTAAGGATCAAACCAAGTTTCCATTTGAGTCAGACTCCATGGGGTCAAGTGCACAGGAGTGGGGTAGCAACAAGCATCAAGTCTTTCCTACTTTCTTTCCATTTTCATATTCTTGCTTTGTCTCATTTATGAACTTAAATTTTTTAAATTGTAAAGTGAGGATAAGTCTTTGCTTAAGTCATGTATCCTTTTCTTCAAATTAATCAAACAATGCTTTCTTCTTTTCTTTTTTGTCTCTGTTTTATTAGCTAGGTTTATTACTTTCAGAGGTTTATAATTATTGTTGGGGTAATTAACAATAGGGGCTTATGCTTGTTAGAAGTCATATTTTCACAATACCTGATTGTGCATTCAAAGCACCACACAATTTAATTTGTCATTTTAAGATTGCTCCTTGAGGCCTTTCGCTATCTCACATGGTCAATTTCTATCCCAAAACCTTAATCCTACTTGGGAAGGCCTAAGATTGACTTTGGGTAGAAAATGCAAAATAGGAAGAAGAACAAATCACATGAAGCCTTAGATATAGAAAACCCTAAGAGCGAAGGTGGAATCTTTGCAGAAACATCAAAAGCGAACCATAAAGCTAATGAAGAAAGAGAGGCAAAGAGTAGCAAGCCACCGGCAAAGAAAATGGAAGCATAAGAAGAAAATTTAAATCGATTTGATTCTAATAGCAACAAGGTGTGGGAAAGAAACTATGCCTCCCACTCATAAAGAAGGACCAACAACCAAGATCTGAACTGGTTCACTCCAAGATAAGTGCCAAGAATGTGCATCCATGGTGTAGTGATTATTGAATGACAACCAGGATCAAGCCTTTCTTTTCTTTTGATTGGTATTAAAAGCATATGCCCCTTCTGTGGCAATTAATACTCGCAAAACATGGCACGATCTGGCTAGAGTGCACCTAGAATAGGTTAAAGAAGGAGAGTGACACATGGCAATGATCTCACTCCCCCTCCCCCCACCAGGACAAGAGCTGTTGATGTCAGATATTTAGAAAGGCATGAAGCTTAGAAGAAATAACGCACTCAAGGCACATTGGGTGGAGAGAGAAAATCATTAACATAAATTTTGTGAGAGAGAGAGAGAGAGGAGAGAGAGAGAGAGCAAAAACGTAAGCAAATTGAGTATAAAGAGAGGGGAGCTGAGCTCTGGTAGTATGACAAGTGCACTAGGGGGCCCTTCAGGGTAGTGAATGTTCATCCTCCACACCTCAGTCCTCATCAGCATAGAGCTCTCCCCCATATAGTAGCTTATAATAGGGAAATTGGGAGGTGCAGAATCATCACGGAAGTAGAAGGAGACAATGTAAGATAGGGCAACACAGGAGGTGAGAATGGAGTCAGAAGCATCCAGTGGGCATAATGGTAGAGCACCCATGCCCAAGTTGAAAAGGGTCCCAAAAAAACCATGATCTCTAAGTTGTGAGAAGATAACTCTCTAACTGGCGCTCTATCATACACTCCTACACACTCCAGGCAAAGAATTGTCTAATTATTCTGGTGGCATAGTGTCTTGCCCCTATAATAGGAATCCCCTACAAGAATAAGATTGACCTAGTCTCAGCTAGGAGTCCCATCCCCTCAGTGATTGTCCTCTTGGGCTTGATCCAACAAAGCCTAAAACTCATCACTGGAGTAGAATTGCTCTATGGCCCTTGCCTATTTCCCCTTGGCCATTTCTGGAGCCATGTTTACCTAGCGAGCCTTTGCTTCTTCAAGCTAGGCATGGTCCTAAAAAGGGGCCATCCATCCCTACTATCAGTGAGCACATCACGGGAAGCCTAGAGCATTCACTATAGTTTCGACAATGCATGGTTGGTGTGGTCTAACACCCAAAGTAGATGGCCCTAGCTTTGACTACTCTGATAGTTCTCCTCATTGTAGGTTAAAAGGCATCCAAACATGCTGTTGATAGCATTGTAGAGCTATAATAAATCCAACAAAAGGATCAATTTTGTGGCATGATTCAAAGGTCAAGAAAGTGGTAAGCAACACCTACCTTCTCTTGAAGTTAAGAGCAAAGGGCTACCAAAGCACTATCAAAAGCTCCAAATCATTTGGAGCATTTGATAGTGGTCCTGATACATGGGGATTCTCCTCATGTAGAGAGGTAGGGTCATAGATTCTTGTACACAATCCCATATGTACACACCTCACTAGGAATAATCATGCTATAATGGTCAACTTACTAAGTGATATCGGTGGGGGAGAAAGTGCAATTGCCAAAAATGAGCATGGAATGTGTGGCTGGAATAGAATGCAAGGAAAGAAAGAAGATTACTAGCAGCTAGGGAAAGATATCCACCAATAAAAAGCCACGTCCTAGGAAACCAACGGGTGGGGATGGTGTTTAAAGAGATGCCCCAAATTTTGAAGCACCATGTAGACCACCAGAATATTAGATGGGAATCCATCAAGGATACAATGTTTCCAATTACCAAAGGTAACACACACACACACACTAAAGAAAAGTAGTTGCCAACAGCAATATTCAAGACAAGCCCTTATGTTCAATCAGCTAAGAATCAAATAAAGGGAATGGGGGCCATGATGTGTCAAAGAACAATGGTAAACCAAGGCCGAGTTGTAGGACAAACTTGAAAGTGTGTTAAGCCAAAACCAAAGTCATCAGCCTCACCATTGCACACAAGTTCGACATGGCTCTGAAGGGCTAAGTCCCATAGTTTGGTGGCTCCATAGCCTCACTATTAGAAGATGAGCTCAACATCTCGACCATCAGAAGAATGGCTCCATAGCCTAGTTATTAGAAATAAGCTCCATAGCTCAAACACTGGAAGATGGGCTCCATAGCTTAGCTATTAGAAACTGAGCTATGTAGCTTGGCCAGTAAAAGATGGGCTACACAACTCGGTGACTATGAGGCTAGTTGTCAAACAAGCTTCACAACTTGTTCCTCAAAAGTCAAGCTCTATAGCCACACCAAAGCAAGCCAACAAGCAGTGTGAAGTGAATTATTTGAACACTCTACTCCCTACTTCTGTCCCTATTAGGAGCAGTCTTGGTGGTGCCATAAGGGACAAACACCTGCATCACCAACTCCCTAAGCCATTTAGGCCAATTCTTGCACTTGCTCCATCGAGAGCAAAAGAGACCAAAAAGGACAACATATTGAATTGAGCATCGAAGTGTCCTCCCCTAGTCACAATAGGACAAATAATATATTTTTTTCTCTTTGTGCAAGTTGAAATCAACTAAAGAGTATCCAAAAGAGCTCTCAAACTTCAAACCAAAACTAGATAGATGCAATAGTTAGAAAATTCATACTTTGAATATAAGCATGTATTGGTGAATTGGGAAATTTTGGTTTTACCTTGTATAGAGGTCTATTTATATGAGTATAGGCCTGGTTTGTGATTATTATTCATTCATGTTTAGTCAAGGTTATTGGCCTTGCATGCTTATGAGTTTTTGGCCTCATAAGTGTGTAGCATTATCACATGCTTTGGAGACTACAAGTGTGTAGCCCCATCCCCCACACCCCCTGCCCCAAAAAAGGAAAATCAGATCAAGCACCAAGTATAAGAAAAGTAAATTTTACTCAAGTTCATCCATTATGGCATACTCGGTCGAGCATGTGGGAGTGGGTCAACAGGCAACTATGGAGCCTCTTCGATCCTTTCATTTCGTCATCCTCATGTCATGAATTAAAATGTATTAATCTTCCATTTGTAAAGTGATGGTGTGCCCTTTCTTAAACCATGTAACCCAAATATCATTACATAAAATTATATTCTTTCTTTCTTTATTGCTACTTGTATTAGTTAAGTTTCTTACTTTATAATATTTAGGCATATTCACAATAGGGGGTTGTGACTATTGAAAGTCATGAACCCACATAAAATGAAAGAACACTAAAATCAAGCTCAAATTGATTTGTTTTTTAAGATTGTTTCCCAAGATCCTCTAGTTATTTTGGGTGGTCAATTGCAACTCCACAAAGCTTGGTTTGCCAAGTGAGACATTACTTCTTGTCCAAGTGTAGAAACCAAATTAATATAATAGAAGCATATCAAAAAGAAGAAAAATGGAAAGCTAATGATTGACTAATTATTTTCCTTCATAGAGGGAGAAATGACATCAACAAATTTTTCTCCTACCCTAACCTACACTATTTTCATCAAAGAAGGGTTCATAGTATAATTTTCTCAACCAATGATTAGTGTGGGAGTAACTAAACACACATAAGTTAATGATTTGTGCCTGTCTCCATCCAATTTATGGATACACCTGCTTTCATAATTCATGCTACCGATCTATCACTGTTGCAACTATTGTAGTTAGTACTGAGCTAGTTGTTGTTCCAACTACCCAACATGGATGAGCTCTTTTGCCTTGCATCCTGGGGAAAAGGCCAAATTCACCTAGAAACAAAGGTCAAATATCATTATGTTAAACCTTGGTAATGAAACAAGAGGTTCATCAACAAAAGTTAGGATATTAGTTTTCCAAAGATTGTGTATTTGGCAAAAGTTAGTTTTTAACTGCTTACAATCTGCCTTAGTAATAAGAAAGCTACTACAATTAAAGCAAGTAAAGGAATGACTAGTAGGGTGTTTATCGACTATGAGATGTTATTTTAAAGCCAAGACTTGTTTTGCAATTCCCACCTCCAACTCCTTGACAGTATCAAAGGATAAGGGGAAACAGCATCTTCTCATGCAAGAGTGATTAATAGACAAGTAGCTAAATCCTAAAAAAATTTAGTGTCAAGTTTACAGTGCAAAAAACTCAAGGGATTCATGCCACCAATTAATATTTGCATGAACTTCGAAGGCAAGACCAAAAAAAAACCAAAAATCCACTAAATAAAAAGGGCAAGAAATAAATAAATATGTTTATCCTACGACAAACTGTTTGCCTCTTTTACAATATAGCCAATCAAGTGCACATATCCCTATTTCTTGAGGAAAAACATAAGAAAGAAAAAAAAGTAAAACTCGAAAGACACAAAAAAAATAAGGTTAACAAAAAACAACAATGAAAAAAAAAACCCTTAAACTTCGGTTACTATTTAGGTGAACTATTTTTCATTTTAGGGATAAAGTTTATGAAAATACTAAATTTTGAAGATAATGATGGTAAATGATAAAATATAATGGGATTGGGATCCTTACACCTTCCCCATCCATTGACACCCTATGTTAACTTTTGTGGTGCAAGCTTAGAAGTATGGAGATCTACAACTAACTAGAAATATGTTAGGATACTCACTTTAAAGACAAAAATGCAATGATCGAATGATAATCTCTCAGGAAGTTCTTTCTAGAGGTAAAAGATCAACCCCAATAAATAATGAAAATCAAAATCCTAAATAGACAAATCTCATATGGAAAAGCAAGCTAAGAGTGATGGGTTCAAAAATTAAGAATTGATTGAATACCGTGAGCCCACAAATCTTAGATCCTCCAAAAGAAATGATATTGAAAAGTAAAATGGTATAAAAAAAAGAGTGAAAGGAAAAAGAGGAAAAAGGGGGAAAATTAGATCACATGTTGATATTTGGACTAACCTAGTCTCATCTCGATATATCACCAACCAAAAAACAACCACCTAAAAAGTAAGTATTGGATGGCATCTATGAGTGTATGAACCTTGAAAATTGAGGTTAAGAGACATCCAAAGATGAAACAAAAAATTCAAAAAAATTCTACCAACTAACAAGAGCATAGTAAAAATAGGAAAGTTTTCAAAAAATGGGTTTATGAAGAAACAATACACTAGGAAAAGGTCTAATGGGATGCTAGTTGCTTGCAAACCATATTCTAAGACAAAATTGTCCTGAAACTTCAAAAAGCATAATAAAGTATGAGGCCTTCATAGAAAATAAAAGAATATGCCACCTATCTACTAAAATATTTCAAAAAACCTACCAAAAGAAAAAATTAAAGAAAATTTCCAAAAAAAAAGTTTGGGAAAAGGAATATTAAGAAATTAAGAAAAAAGTAAAATAAACAACAACAAAAATGAAAATAAAAATAATTTGTGCTCCACATTATTAGGTTCTTTTCACATTACATTAAAGCATATTGAAAAGACATATCACTTCCCAAATTGCTTCTCTCAATGCCTATGAAGAAAACAAATACCATATTTTCTTTCTATGCCTTCGAAAGATAAAGATGGTGCTAATGTGAAATAGTGTAGCAAAAATGATTAGAGTGAGCATCCCCTAGATACAATTTTAGAATGTGCAAATCTATTGGGGGAGTCGAAATAGTGTCGAACCGGAATAATATAGTGAATCAGACACTAAACCATCCCAAAAGCCTAAGCTCATGGAATATGAGCCTTTTTCATTATATATATTGGATTCTATCTATCCAATATCTGATGTGAGAGAATTTATCACACATGACATTATAACACAAATCTCCCTCTCCAAAAGCTCATAATGGGGATAGGGCACATATTGTCAAAGCACCTATAGTAAATGTTCAATAAAAAAACAAATTTATTTTTTCATATTAGAAGATTGGAGGAAGTAAAGGTAGGTACTCCCTTCCCCGAATGCTCAAATAAAGGTGGGAAAATGAAGCATTTGGAATAAACAACCAACCCCTTCAGCTTAACACCACAAATATTTTATTCCCTCGTGATCGAAAAGTTGCAGTAAAAAAAAAAAGCAAGTTCTTCTTCCTCCAATTCTCACAAAAGGGGGTATAGCTGGAGCATTAGAAGTGAAAAAATAGACCAAAGATTGTCTTTCACCTTGAAAATGTTGGGGGGCAAATAGAAGAAATTCTCTTCTCCCAAAACTTATAAAAATAAGGTGTTGTCAATACATGGTGTGTGAGCAATTAAGGTGCCATTGTCACAGCATTAGAAGAAAACTATTACAAGTGATGCTTCACTCTACCTCCATAAGTAGCAAGTCAAATTGAAAATTATGAAATTTATGACAAAATCTCAAGCGTGCTTCCTGTAAAGATGAAATTATATTTGTCATTTAAAAAATAGTGAAATCGCTTCACAATGGTGGACTCAAATGGATCACCTCTAAAGTGGTAAAATCAAATGTGTCATATCTAAAGTTGTGAAATTAATGTAATCATCTTTACAAAAATCACAAAATCAAGTCCACTTTCTCATGTCAACAAATGTGACCAATTAATTCCACTTTTATGTGAGGAATCAAGTCCACTCTTGTATGGTAAATCTATCCTAGTTCTTGTTGAAAAATTAAGTCAACTTTTATATGAAAAATAATATCCACATTCATGTCATGAACCAAGTCTATTTTCTTTTGGCAAATCAAGTCTACTCTCACTTGGCAAATCCAACCTACTTTCGCATTGCAAATCTAGTCTTTCTTTTACATGGCTAATATAATTCACTTTTGCATGACGAATCAAGTCCTATCTGATGTAAAAATATAAGTCCACTTCCGAGTGGCAAATCAAGTCTACTTTCATATGTCAAATTAAATTAAGTTCACTTATTTCTCCCAAATTAACTCCATTTTCATGTATAAACTGAATCTACTTCCATATGGCATATTAAGTCTACTATTATATGGTGAATAAAGTCCACTCACTAGAATATGTATTACTATTGCAGTGTTTATTTTTGGTATTCAAACAACCACAATAATTGCCAGGCTCCTCAAAATGACACCAACAATTGTCAATGCTTTTTTACAAAACACTGATAATAAAAGCTATGTTTTAAACCTGATCCCCAACTCTCAACCATCCCTGTCCTTCCCAAATATGCAGCCCCAAATATGCAAATCTCTAGCATTTCTTTGGAAACCCACCAATGTTGACCTCTTGATCCCCCTTGAGCGAGCACCTATCAACCACTCACCATCAAGCTTTGGCATCCAATGATGACAAGCTTGCACCTATTTTGACTGACTACCTATGAGCTTGGACCTCAAGTGAGGATGACCTTATGCCTATTTTGGCCAACTGCCTATGAGGTCCGACCTCCTTCTCTAAGGACCGCGTGCATTATTCTCAACCAATCATCAAGAAGAACCTAAGACAATAACGGCCTCGTGGCTGTTCAAAACCAAGGTAAGTATGTCTTCCCTATCTTTCTTTCTTCATTTCAAGGATTGTTTTAAGGTGATTTTTTTTAAGGTTTTCCCTATGCACCTATTAGATAAGCTACCAAAACTAAGGTTAGTGGTATCAACGTTGATACCACTAACCTTAGTTTTGATACCACTTACTTCATTAAGTTGAGATAGCATGAACTACTCCGTGTTTTGTTAAAACTCCTCTGACCAGTTTGGATTAACAATATTCAATTATGTGATTTCCATGTAAATTTTCAAAAATCTTGAGAATTTAAAACATGCTCGAGTTGATGGATGTGAAGATGATTACACCTTCTTTTATCAATTACTACTTTAGATTTTTCTCCTTGTCATATTGGATATTCATGACTTGTTTCTATTATATTTTATTTTCAAATTTAATTTGCTTATGAATGATTGTTACAATGGATCCATTGGTTATGGTTTAATCAATGAATTTTTACATTTTAGGGAATGATTTTATATTGTATGTGTGAGTGTCATTTTGCTGTCATTAATGAAATATATGTCGTAGCAAGTTTAACTATGTACATGTACAATATTTATCTACAGGTAGCAATAACCTTTTCCAAGTGCATTATGAAGTTCCAGGAAAAGTCCTTAAAATCCTAAAAGGATATTACTAGCGCTTCAATAAAAGTACCAACAATAATATCGATTATCAATGATTATGGAGAAGCGCTGGCAATATTTCCTTATTATCAATGCTTCTATATAATGTTGAAAAAGCTTATTTTTGACATTTACACAAAAGCATCAATAGTAATAACTATTGTCAACACTTAAATAAAGTGTCAATGAAAATTTTTAATGCATTTTTCCCTAAAAGTATCAACAATATTCAATATTTGTTGGCAATTTCTCAACATCACAAAAAATGCTGGTAAGGAGCATTGGCTAAGTTTTTCGATACTCATTTTAGCCATTCTTCTCAAGCATTGCAAAAAACAACAATGCTTTGTTGACACTTTTTTTAATATTGGCCACATTTTTGAGGCACCATTAATTGTTGGTTATGTTGTAGTGACTCTTTGTGGCAAACACAGCCCACTTCCATTTAGCTATTTAAGTCTAATTTTGTGCAATGAATCAATCCTGCATTTATATGACAAACCAAATTCACTTGTACATGGTGAATAAGTCCATTTTTG
This sequence comes from Trichopus zeylanicus subsp. travancoricus, assembly GCA_005019695.1. Taxonomy (NCBI): domain Eukaryota; kingdom Viridiplantae; phylum Streptophyta; class Magnoliopsida; order Dioscoreales; family Dioscoreaceae; genus Trichopus; species Trichopus zeylanicus. The sequence goes on from RXID01014251.1 coordinate 718,729, forward strand.
TGTGACAAATCAAGTCCATTGTTATGTGGCAAATTGAATCCACATGTGCATTGTGAACCATGTCCACTTCTATGTGGAATACCAAATCTACTTTTACGTGACAAATTAAGTCCGCTTTTGCATAGTGAATCAATCTGAATGTTACATGGCAAATCAAGTATGTTTTTCATGTTAAGTCAAACTAAATTTTATATGGTAAATTAAGTCCACTTTTTTGTGGCAAATTAAGTCCAAATTAAATCCATTTTCACAAGGCAGATAATTAAGCTTTCATGCAACAATTAAGTCCAATTTTACATGACAAACAAGTTCACTTTCATATAGCAAAGCAAATTAATTTTACTTACACATTGCAAATTAAATCCATTTTTCTTATATCAAGTCAAGTCTATTCTAATATGGAAAATTAAATACACTTACATACTACAAATCAAGGGCACTTTCACATGACAAATTAAATTAAAACCAACTTCCAGTGGCAAGACAATGACCCAATTGGGCATAAAAAGGGGGCATCTTAATTATCTTGGAGAACATCATGTTTTGCCTATTCTTATAAAGAGGCATGCATGGTGAATGAAATCATCCTCTCAAAATAAAAGGGATTGACAAATATCTCTGATATTAGAGGAATGACAATATAGTTGATCTAAGTCCATGATGAAATTCTAGAAAAAATCACCTTAGACCAACTCAATATCTGAAAAGAGGGGAATACCATCATATTATTGTAAAGTGCGTGTAGTCACCACTCTTGATTGGTAAAACCCCCATTATCACTCATTCTAGGACAAAAGTCAATTGAGTATCACAATGTACATAAAATCTTCAGGCATTGATATGCCTAGACTCATTGATATCCCTAAAGCCAAGGCTATTGGAATATCTAAAAGTAAGTAGCGGCATATTTAGTTAAAGGCACACACTTCCAAGTTCTATAAGTAAAAATCTCATGTTACTACCACAAGGGCTTACTCGCAAACTTTCCTTTTGACATAATCTCTAGAAAATGTTATGAAAGGGCATTTTTTGACCTTAAAAATTCAAAAAAAGGGCTCAAATTTAAATGAAGTTGGTCCCAAACTTGAACATGAATTAGACCTGAATTATCATGTGTTATGTGGTTTGAACTCTCAACTTTGGCCACACAAACTCTGCGATCTTCCACACCATGCTCACCATTGCTCCAACCTTCCTTTCACCTAGAAAATAAAAAATGAAAAATGGAGAAAGAAAAGAAAAAAGAAAAAAAATTTACTTCAATTTGCATGTTGAATGCACCAATTGCGTGTTAGATATTGAACCATCTTTGGGTTCTCTATAATTTTAATCTCATGCTTATTAGGCCATATTTGGGTCACTCAAAATGTCAATTTAAGCTTACTAGGGCACCTTTGGGTTTCTTTGGATCCAATTGAGGCTTATAGGTTGACCTTCGGATTGCTCTATATGCCATTATAGGCTCATCGGGGTACTTTTGCATTCCTTGGTGTTATAATGTTAGGTATGATGAAGTAGTCCTACATTAAATATTGGATAGATAGAGTCTAATATATATATAGTGAAAAAGACCCATATCCCATGAGCTTAAGCTTTTGGGATGATTTGGTATACAGCCTACTATATTGATCTGATTTGACACTCTTTCGACTCCCTTAACAAGTGGTATCAGAGCTTTAGGTTCAAAGATGTGCAAACTCTTAAAACCAAAATTACCGTGATGATGTGACTGAATTAAGTCACATGTTAGTCTCTCTTAAAAAATATATAAATTGAGACAAAAACCCATTAGTATGGGTCACATGGTGAAATTGGTCAAGTAAAAGAGTACCATGATAATGCGATTGAGTCAAGTCGCATTTTAGTCTCTCTTAAAAAAAAATAAAAAATTGAGATAAAAACTCATTAGTATAGGTTACACAATAAAATTGATCGAATAAAAGAGTTCTTAATTAAGAGTGTTAAAATTGATGTAATCAAATCACACGTGAAGAGAGAGATTGTTATAATATCAGATGTGATGAATTCATCCCACATCGAATATTGGATAGATAGAGTCCAATATATATAATAAAAAAGGCCCATATCCCATGAGCTTAAGCTTTTGGGATGGTTTGGTATCCAACCCGCTATATTAATCTGATTTGTAATCTTTTGACTCCCCTAACACCTTGGAATGCCAATTCAGACCTAAAAGGCCACCTTTCAGATCCCCCTGCATGCAACCTCAAGCTTACAAGGCCATCTTTGTGTTCCCCTATATGCCACTTGAGGTTTACAAGGTCATCTTTGAATTTCCCTAAATGCTAATTAATATAATCATGGCTTACAAAGCCACCTTTAAGATCCTTTGAAGGCTAATTTAGATTTATAGGATTGCCCTGGGATCACCTAAATGAAAATTTTAACTTATAAGACTGCCTTCTAGTTCCATAGATCATAACTTTAGCCTTTGGATTCCCCTGAATGCCATTAGGCTTAGAGGGTTGCCTTAGGGTTTTCCTATATGCCAACTTTATGCTTACAGGGCTGCCTTCAGATTTTTCTAAATGCCATTAACCTTATAAGGCTGCCTTCAAATTTTCCTAAATGTCATTGACCTTATAGGACTGCCTTCAAGTTTCTCTAGATGCTAGCTTTTGTCTTACAAGGCTTCTTTCAGGTTTCGATGAATGCTAGCATTAGGCTTACAAGGTTGTCTTTGGGTTCTTCTTAATGCTACTTTAGTCTTAGGCTAAATGACATGGTTATAGAGTCACCATCAAGTTCCCCTGAATGCAATTAAGCTTACAAGGCTGCATTTAGATTCTCATGAATGCCATTCTAAATGACATGGTTAATTCAAACAAGCAATCAGCCTAAGTAAAGTTAATCTGAATAATTAAATTAATTAAGTCAAATAAATCAGCTAGACTCAAATGATTCATTGAATGGGTTAATCCCAATAAAATAATTCAAATTAAATTGATTAAACATGATTAATCCTAAATCATAATAAATCAAGACTTAATTACATCAATAAGAATTGAAGATGGGTATGAACAAGAATTGAATCGAGTTCAAACCCAAACCTTAATCAAGTCTAAACTAAGTACAAATCCAAACGCCAAATGGGTAAAACCAATTTTGAACCCAAATCTTAATCAAGTCAGACCAAATTTGAACCAAACAAAGTTAAAAAGCAGCTAAGTTTGACTAAGAATCAAACATGAACCAAACTCAAGTATAGGTTAAACCAAGGTCAAACCAAACTAGAATTGTACTAAAACAAAGTCTGAATTAAACAATGTTCAAACTAAAATCAAACAAAGTTAACTACCATAAGCCAAGGTTGTTAGTAACATTTCAAAATGAAGTGAGGTAAATTGATATAATCAAAAGTTTTCATTGATACATCAAAAATAAAAAAGGTTAACTAAAATAAGAAAAAGTCATTAGTAGCACCTCGTGATCATGCAAGGTTACTCAACAATAAGCCAAGGCTATTGATTATCTCTACAAGATCAATTAGAACAAGCTAAGGTCGCTAACTATGTATTTAAAGCAACTTGAACAGGGATAGGTTTGCACATTATTAGATAGTCAGCTAATGGCCACTTTGAATCAAAATTAGATGGACTTAACTAATACAAGAAAAGTCATCATTAATTTCTCTAAATCAAATGGAGTTAACTAACATAAGCTAATGTTGCGAGTGACACTTGAAAACCAAGTTAGGTTAACTAACATTAGCTAAAGCAATAAGTAATTCCTAAAATCAAATTAGCTAATTGAAGTTATGCTAATGTAAACCAAGGCCAAAATTGACACATACTAAGGAAGTTGCCAATCCCTAAAATCAAATTAAATCAAGCATGGTTAACTAACATGAGCTAGGGTTATCAGTGACACTTTAAAGACAAATGAAGTAGTTGATACAAGCCAACGCCATTAATTACACCTCAAATGGGTTAATCTAATGCAAGTTAAAGCCATTAGCCCCATTTTAAAAAATAAAATCAAGCACCAAGTCCAAGAAAAGTCAAGTTCAAGCAAGTTCATCCACTAAGAGATATAGTTGAGCACGAGGAATGAGACAACGGGCAAGTGTGGAGCCTCCCAATCCTTTCATTTCATCATAATTTTATTGTTTTTTCTTTCTCTCTATTTATGGTAGTTACATTTCTTATTTTATAAGGCTCTTGATAATTATCAGGGTAATTAACAATAGGTGTTTCCTCCTGTTGGAAGTTATGAACCCACACAACTTGAAAGCACACTAAAATCTACCTCAAATTGATTTGAGTTTTGAGATTATTTCATGGGATCGTATGGCCATTCCTGATGGTCAATTGTGACTCAACACTAGCTAGGCTCTTTGCATCTTGAGCTTGTCCTAAACTTTTAGGCAAGTTCTTCATGTTGGGGCCAACTGCTAACTTTTTAATCAGGTTCTTCTTGCTTAGGCCAAGTTTTTAACTAGTGGCTGGACCCTTGAAACCTCGGTCAAGAATAAAGCTTGTAACTAAATTGTTAATCACCTACTGATGGGATTAGCAACAAAGCAAACTAATAGTTAAGTGTTGTCCAAGATACTTGCATGGATTACTGATCATCATGGCAATTCTATGATATATTTTTCATAGTCATAGGTAGGACTTGTAACCGAGCTTTGACACTTCAGTTGACTACTAATCCTCGTACTAAATGTATCGATGGTCATTGAGTCATGGGATTGGATAAATCGATGGTCAAGTAAGAGATTTGTAACTAGATAAATTAATAAATGTTGAATCTTGAGACTGAATAAATCAACAGTTAAGTGTAGGACCTAAAACCAGATGAATTGATGGTCAAGTGCAAGACTCATAAATGAATGAATCAACAATCATCAAATCTAGAGATCAAATGAATCAATGGTCAAATTCTAGACTTGTAACTATATGAATTGATGATTATTAAATCTTCAAAATGGATGAATTGACAATCAAATGCCATACTTTTAATCAGATAAATTGATGGTTATTTACTGATAAGACTAAATGAATCTATGCGATAGTTTGTTGCCCTTTGGATTTTGATGATAATCAAACTAGAGTTTAACAAGTTTTAAAGTTTTAATAGCTTTAAGATTATGAAATGTTCATCCAAGCTCATCGGGGTTTGAGTATGAAGATAAAGTTTGAAAATAATCTTTGTAGAGATGATAACTCAAAGATAAGAGGATGATGAGCATTTGAAGATGAAGCTTGAAGATCAAGGTTAGAGTTCAAGAATGCTCAAATGCAAGACCAACTTAAAGATTGAAGATGACTCAAAAATTGCTAGGCATAGTTTTATGTTTTATTAGTTGAATTGAGGATTTGAAATGAAACATTTTATTGCTCTTGTGTTTGACACCCTACTTTATATGGGTAAGCCTTCTCAAGTCTTATTTACTATTTCCCAAGTAAATTGACAAAGTGTCAAATTTGACTTGAACTTATAGAAACACAATATTTGAATTTTTATCATGTTCAAATGCCCAAACTATGGAGTTTGATTGCCCAAACATAACATGTGGAATTTTGGCTTCTATCTCTATTAAGTTTGGTTGCCTTAAGTATCCTGTTTGGTTGTTTGAATGTATCAGATAGAAGTTTTCCAACTTTTATTCTGATAAGTTTTGTCAAACAATCTTTGAATTTGGTTGTTCAAACCATAGGTTCAAATGGCCAAACTGTGAGTTTGGCCATATGGACATGGGCAGACCATAACCATTGGTTTTTTTTTACCATTGGAAGTAGTTTGGTCACATTTTTAGTCAATCAAACCTCACAAAAAAAACTTGAGTTTCACCCTAATGGCTAGTTTTGGTTCCAAATGGTATTTAAAGCTTGGGACTCACTCTCTTCATAGCTTTTATATATTTTTAGAAATCTTTCAAGAGAGAATACAAGCCTCTGAAGCTTTCTAGCCTCACAAAGCTCATAAACTTGCATTCACTTTTAAACCCTCTTGCTCTTGTACTCAACTTAAGAGACTCTTATGGAGAGAAATTTTTTGACTCTCTTTCATCATTTTCTATATAAAGAATCCTAGATAGTTAGGAGGGTGTGAGAGATAAAATTTCAATGTTGGAGTTGGTTCTTGCTCAGTTGGAATAAGGTTTGTACAAGATTGGCTTCATTGACAAAGTGACCTCACTAGTGGAGTGGTTTAAACCCTCAAAAGTGAGGCAAGGGTCATGGAGTATGTGTGATTGGTTACCGAACTACATAAAATCATAGTGCATTCTTTTCTTTTCTCTTTTATTATTGCATTTGCTTTTATTGTGGTTTTGGAGATTACAAATTGGTTTGCTTTTATTTATGATGATTGAATTAGGTTACTAATTTGTTAAAATATTAAACTATCTCTTAAAACCTAATTCATTCCCCTCTTAGGTTACTTTTGGGCCTTCAATTGGTATTAGAGCCTCGTGCTAGTACTTTTGGACTAACATCCTTGAGTTTTTTTTTATCAACTTTTATGATAATAATATTTTGTATTTATCATTCATCTCAAGAAGATCAATCTATTTTTTGTCCATTGTACTTGACTAAAAATAATTTCAATCAATGAGAAACTTATATTAAAAATTTTTACAAAGGTATCAATTTTTCAATTTGAAATTTAATGAAAAATGGGTACTTGCCAACCAAGAAGTTAATTGATGGTGTGAAGATTTAAAAAACTACTCAAGGATGGAATGTAAAAGCCCAAATGGAAACCTAAGAAGGTGAATTATGTTCTACAAGAATCATAGACAATTTTTCCAAATCCAAACTCAATTCAAAACACAAGCAATCACAATAATGAAAGAGTGCAATAGATAAATAGTGAAGTAGAGAGAGTGCAAACCAATATACGTGGTTTAGCAACCAACTGCACCTACTCGATGGCCCTTACTTCAATCTAGAGAACTTTAATTACTCCATTAGTGATGTCACTTATTAAGGCAAAGCCAACCCTTTATAATCCCTTGCTCCAACAGAGCAAGTATCACTCCACATTGGAGCTAATTGTCTCACACTATTCTAACTCCCAAAAAGAGTAGTCAACCCTCTCCAAACAACTTAAAAGAGTTACAAGGATATAGATTGAGAAACAAATAAAAAAAATCCCACAACAAGAATCTCTCAAAGATTGAAATACAAGGGCAATGAAGATATGGAAGGAAATGAGGATATTGAAGCCTATTTGAGATCTTGTTGAGGATAGATAGCATAGGGAACTTGGATCTTACTATAAATATATTGAAAGCTCATTTTCTCATTGAGCAAAGAACTTCCAAGCAAATATATAACTATTGGAAGCACAATGTAGATATTGGGATCCACACCAAGCTTTTTTCCTAAGTTTGGGCACCCAAACATGCTAGTTCAAGCACCTAAACCTCCAAGTTTAGAGTTTGGACAACTAAAGACTGCAGAACTAGTAGGCAATGTCTTTTGTTTGATAATATTGGGCATCCTAAATATAAAGTTCAGGTAACTAAAGTTGTTAATAAAACCTAGTGAGATTTTCTATAATGTTTGGGCATTCGAACCACAAGGTTTGAAGAACCAAAGTTAACAAAAAGCCTGCAATAAATTTATCTACAGCTTCATCCTCTTGATACAAGCTCAAACTTAGCTTGGATAAGGTAAGATAAGTCGGTGAAGGCATAGCCAAGTGAAATCAGGTGCTAACCTAAAATGCTAGAATAAAATAACAACCAAATCCTCAACTCAACAAAGCTAAACCATGAGCTTGGAGTTAATATTCCACTTTGAGTATCTTTGAGCTTCCATCTTAATTTTTGAGCTTCATCTTCAAATCATCGTCTTTTCAATTTTGGGTGATCATCTTCATGATCCAACAAGATTTATCTTAAGACTCAATCCATCTAGGACATTGATGATTACTAATCCTAAATTTATCATAACTAGATAAGCTTATTAAACTCTAATTTGATCATTATCAAAATTCAAAGAGTAAAAATCTTCCCATTTTTAATGATGACAAACTATGCATAGTAAGTATGCTAAAATATACAACAAAAGTAACTAGGCATGCTTTGAACAAAATTAACTTAAGTTCAATTGAGTTTAACAACTCATACAACTGCACATATTGTTCTCCTCCTTTTGACATCATCAAAGTGTAACTCCCACTAAAAGAATGCATTACAAGAAGCATAGAGCCAAGAGAAATAATAGCAAAAATTCAAGTTTAACTCTACTAATATCATACATCATCAAATATGAAAATTTTATAAAGATGAGCAAGATATATGGATAATTACTATCAAGTAGCTCAACAAAATTGGATTATCAAAATCCAAACAACTCAACAAAAAGAATACACAATCAAGCTCCACCTAAATATATGCATAGATAGGTTAACAATTTTAAGTTAACAAGAATGTATAATATGGAGGAATACATAGCATACATGTTAATAACCGATCATAATCATAAAAGGAGTCTAAAAGATTATATACATTGTATACATGCTTTTGCTATTTGTAATGCACATAGCCTCAACCAAAATTGTTCTAAGAGCTATTAGCTATCCCCCAAAACAATCCATAATCCTTATAAGAATATTAAAATTTATAAATAAGAGCATTGTATTAATAGAAAGTCAATATGAGTAGAAGAGTTTAAGATCACCAATTGTAATTGAATCACTAATAAATTTGTTGATATCCTCTTCATCGTCTATAAGATACAATATGTTTTTTTCCTACAAGAGACTAGTAATGTATGATCAAGTATGAACTTTATGAGGAATTGCAACTGAGATCAACACAAAATAAATATAAAAGAAATTGAATGCACAAATACCCTACTTAAACTAGTATGACTAAAAGATAACACTTTAAAGGCAAGTGTCATACCTAGCTAATTGGATTAGCCTTAGTTAGGGAGGATTTTGGAACTCAAACTTGTTTGGATTTGACAAATTTTGGAATCATGCACCAAGAATATTTGAAAATCACTTCTTCACGTTACAAGTAAAGCTAGATAGGCTCTTTCTCAAAAACTCATTCTTATTTTGCAAATTCTGAAATTTACTTTCAAGAGATGGGTTCTTCAAAATCAATTTATCCTTTGCTATTCTGAAGAATTACTGTTGTACAAAATTGATGAAAACTCTTTTTTTAAACATGCGTGTTTCAAAAATAGTTTTTCAAACTTGATAGGTAATTTATGAAAAGCTTTAAGTAATTCATCAAAATTATGACCTTGTATCTCATCCTCTTTACTCTCATAATCCTTTTTCATGAGATAAAGGTAAATATCTTGATCCTTGGAATCATTATTTGTTTAATCTCGTGTAGGCTTTCCCCTACTTTTATTCTTTTTCTTATTCTCAGCTTGAGGGAGCAACTCTTTGGTTTCAAGTTTATTTTTCCTCGCTCCCTTCTTTTTCTTCTTTTTCTTATTATTTTTATCATGCTCAACCCTTTCATGAGTTGATAATAAACAATTTCAAATCTCATGAGTGCTTGAAAAAGATTAAATCTATTTCATGTATTTTTCATTAAGGGCAAAATTAAAAATATTCATTTCTACAGAATTAGCCTGATTCAATCTCTTTTCATTTTTCATTCCACTCTTGAGGTGGTTTTGAAATTTTCACACCATTAATTAACTTAGCGGTTGGAGATTATCCATTTTTCATAAAATTCCAAATCTTGAAAATCAATACCTTTCATAAAAAATTTAATACGAGTTTTCATTGATTGAAATTATTTCCATAAAAATACGATGGGCAAATGATGGATTGCACCTCTTGAAAAAAATGAAAAATATCAAAGGTTTCTGATGATACAGTAAAGTAATTTAGTTAGGGTCCAATAAGCTAGTCCAAAATCAAATCCAGAAAGAATTTCTCATAAGGAGGTAACTATACTCCAGAGAGATAATCATGTCAAATCTACTAAAAATTTGGAATACTATTCCTATAAAGCACAATCTATTGAGGTATAAAAATAAGGTATCTTTATCTCTTTATATGATTCGATTATTATTTTCTCTTTAAGAATAATACTCACTTAAGCTTTCGAGGGGCTGTTTACTTCATATGGTCCCTATTATGGTGTCTTCATCTTACATGTGGTGTGGTGTGAACTGGCCTAACAAATCTAATCTCAAGGGATCTCCCAATTCAAAACTGATGGCGATTTTGATCCCATCGTGTTTTTGTTCAGATTCGTTATACCATTTCATTATAGATCTGGGAGACCATTGATACCAATAAATATAGGGGTTCTCTATAAACCTATCCTAAGGAAAAAAAAAAAGGCCACCAAGGCCCGATCTATCAAAAAATGGGAGATATATAACATAAGAGAGGATGAGCTTTAGCTAATCATAAAAGAAGAGAATAAGGATTAGCTATTCCCTACTCGGCTTTTTTTATATATCATTCTCTCTCTCTCATTTTACTCTTCTATCCCTCGTTGGCCACTGCCTTGCTGGACCTATGCCTAAGCACCACCCATACCTACCGCCACCTATAGTCATAGCCATCCTGGTCGCAAAGCCATCCTAAGCTCCGCCAGCCTGCACTGCTCGCAGTTGTCAACCTCTTCATGGCTACCGATTGAACTTCCCTGCACCCTACCACAATCGGTCAACCATCTATACCTCCGTTTTCTGCTACAACTGCCACACATCGTCGGAGATCCCAAGCTGCCCCTGCATGCTAACCACATGGAATTGCCAACTGCTGAGCAGCATCCGTACCCCTTTGCATCAAGCAGCACCCCTGCCTCCCTGTACTGAACATCAAGCATCACCCACTGCCTTCAAGCTATCAAAGAAGAGTAGCTCCAAACTGAGCCACATCGCCTCTTCCTTGCTTAGGCACTCTCCACGCCCTACAGCCACCTCTCCATGACTACCTGCTATGAGGAAGGCCTCGATCCTGCCACACGGGGCATGAACCAACCTGACCGCACTGGCCATCATGTCCGCACCAAGCTCTGCCATGTGTTCAGCCCAGCCTACCTCATTGCCGCCTATAGTGAAGGAGGCTGAGCCTCGCCTCTCCGCCGCCAAATCTGGTCCTAAACTACTCCAACCCAAGCTTACTATCACTGGCCCTAGGTCTGAGCTAGAGCACTATCACCAAGCAAAAATAAAAAAATAGAAAAACAAGAAAGAGTTCACTTGTGATTGTTGGGGCACAAAAAAAAAATCAAACAATAGAAAAAGGTTGCTAGCATAGGAAGATGATGAGGTGAAAGAAAAACGTATATACCAAAAGGAGGAGGCCACACGGTAGGGAGAAATAAACAAAAGGAAATAGGAGTAAAAAGTTGCTACCAGCTCATGAGAGGGAGGAAGGATCCTTCCAGCATAACAAAGAAGCAGCCCGAGTGGGAGGCTTAAAAAAAAAAACAATAAAAAGGGGCATGGTGGCCGACTGGCAAAGCAACCAGACTTTAGGAGCCGCCACATCCAGGGTAGCTTTCGCTCCCAACTAAAAGAAGGGAAACCCCTCAAGTGCATTTGTTCCTCTTTACCTCTCTTATTTCTATTAATTATGCTGTAATGCTGATTTTTTTCCTTTCATCAATTCAAGTTGCGCTGTGGTGAATACTAAATAGAATCAGTTTTTGAGATAAAAGTGACTGTAGCTTCCTGCAGTTTGGCCACATATAGTTCGACCTCTTGGAGTTTGGCCACATATAGTTTAGCCTGCTATAGTTTTAACTCCAAGAAAAGCAATGTCGTCCTTTGCTCAGTCTCCTACATGCCACTGGATTACAACTTGGATTGCAACCTCCATCAGCTCCACTCTAGCACCAAGCTCTTACGCTAAGCTAAGCCACAAAGACCTTGGTTCTACCATAAGGCACCAAGCCCTGGCTCCAAATCAGGCCATAAAGCCCTCGGTTCTACTTGCAACACCAAGCCCAAGCTCCAAGTCAGGCTACAAAGCTCTCAGTTCTATTTGAGACACCAAGTCTTGGCTCCAAGCTAGACCACAAAGCCCTTTGTTCAACCTAAGGCAGCAAGCCCTAGCTCTAAGTCAGGCCATACAGACCTCGTTCCGCATGAGACATAAGATCTTGCCTCTACGCTAAGCACAAAGACCTCGTTCCACATACAACATAAGACCTTGGCTCCATGCCTGGTACAAAGACCTCATTCCCGATGAGGCATAAGACCTCAACTTTGTGCCAAGCATAAAGACCTCATTTTGCACGATGCATAAGACCTTAGCTCTGTGTTGGACACAAAGACCTCATCCCTATGAGCCATAAGACCTCAGCTTTATGTTAGGCATGAGGACCTAATTTTACATGAGCCATAAGCCCTTGCCTTTGTGCTAGACACAAAGACCTCATTCCACAAGCAACATATGACCTTGGCTTCACAATAGGCACAAAGATCTCATTCCCCACGAGGCATAAGACCTCTACTCTGTGCTAAGCACAAATACCTCATTCGGAATGAGGCATAAGACCTTGGCTCCATACTAGAGACAAAGACCTCATTTTGCATAAAGCATAAGACCCTAATTCCGCACTAGGGACAAAGATCTCATTCCATAGGAAGCATATAACATTGACTTTGCACTAGACACAAATATCTCATTCCCTACGAGTAATAAGACCTCAACTCCATGCCAAGCACGAAAACCTCAGTTTCACTCGAGGTACAAGATCTCGGTCTCACTCAAAGCAAAAGACCTTAGTTCCTGCTTCAGGGATAAGACCACAATTTCACACAAGGCACAAAAGCTCAGTCTCACTTGAGGCATAAAACCTTGATTCTAGCCTAAGGCATAAAGCCTCAATTCCACCCAAGGTATGAGACCTCGATTTTACTCTAGGCATAAGGCGTTGGTTCCACTCGAGGCACCAAACATTGCTTTCACTCGAGGAATAAGACCTCGATTTCACTCAAGGCACAAGACCTCAGATTTACTCAAGGCATAAATTCTTGGTTTCACTCAAGGTGCAAGACCTCAATTCCATTCTAGGCACAAGACTTAGGTTCTAGCATGAGGCATAAAGCCTCAATTCCATGCATGGTATAAAACCACGATTTCACTTTAGGGATAAGACTTTGATTTCACTCGAGGCACAAGACCTTGTTTTCACTCAAAGTATAAGACCTCAATTTCACTCATCACACAAGACTAAAGCATAAGACCTCAGTTTCAATTGAGGCACAAGACCTTAGTTTCACTTGAGGCATAAGACCTTGGTTCCTATCCAAGGCATAAGACCTTGATTTCACTCAAGACACAAAACATCGGTTCCACTAGAGGCATATGACCTTGATTTAACTCGAGGCATAAGATCTCGATTTCACTTGAGGCACAAAACCTCTATCCCTACTCAAGCTATCAGACCTTGGTTTCACATGAGGCATGAAACCTCAATTTTACTCATGGTACAAGTCCTCAATTTCACTCGAGGCATAAGATCTTGGTTTCACCTGAGGTATAAGACCTTGATTTCACTCAAGGCACAATACCTTAGTTCCTTCCTGAGGCATGAGACCTTGGTTTCAACCGAGGCACAAGACACAGGTTTCACTTAAGGCGCAAGTCCTTAGTTCCTACCTAAGGCATATGACCTTGGTTACGCTCAAGGCACAAAACCTTAGTTCCACCCGAGGCTTAAGACCTTGATTTAACTCGAGACATGAGACCTCGGTTTCACTCAAGGCACAAGACCATGTTCTCACTCGAGGCAAAAGACCTCAATTCCAATCGAGGCATGAGACCTCAATTTTAATTAAGAAACAAGACCTCGGTTCCTACCTGTGGCCTAAGACCTCAATTTCCTTGGATACACAAGACCCTGATTTCACTTGAGGTACAAGATCTCAGTTTCACTTGAGGTACAAGACCTCGATTCTTGCTCAAGACATAAGATCTCGGTTTCACTCGAGGCACAAAACCTCATATTCACTCAAGGCACAAGGTCTCGGTTACTGCCCAAGGCATAAGACCTCAATTTTAGTCAAGGTATAAAACCTTGGTTTTTCTTGAGACACAAGACCTCGGTTTCACTCGAGGCATGAGGTAGTTTCACTAGAGGCATAAGACCTCAGTTTCACTCAAGGCATAATACCTTGGTCCCACTTGAGGCACAAGATCTCACTTTCTACTCAATGCAAAAGACCTAGGTTTCACTCAAGGCACAAAACATTGATTTCACCCGAGATCTGAAACCTTGGTTCTACCTAAAGAACTAAGCCCTAGCTTTTAGATACTCAACTAGGTACCTTGACCTTAGGTTCAAATATTTAACCAAGGCGCTATATTTGGCTTTTCAGTTACATTTTGCTCTTCAGCTATATAAGACCTCAGCTCTTGGTCAAGACCCGACCCTATGCAAAAAACCCAACTTCATGATCACAGACTTGTCTAGGTGGTAAAAGCAGCTCAGTGCCCAACTAAAGGGCTAATTGAAATTTACAGACCTAACCAGGGGGTAAAAGTAATTCATTGATAAGCTATAGACTTGACCAAATACAATGCTGACTCAAATTGAAGACAATGGCTAAAGAAAAATATGAAGTTAACTCCATTCACAATGCCATGGGGACTCGATGCCTAGAGTTAGGGAGAGGAGGGGGGGGGGTGTCAAATGATATAGTGAATCCTCAATCAGGTTTCCTTGGGGTCTAATAAATTGACCCAAAGTTAAATCCATAAAGAACCCCTCATAAGGAGGTAACTATATTCTAGAGAGATAATCATGCTAAATCTGAAAAAAATTGGGATACTATTCCTATAAAGCACAGTCCCTTGAAGTATAAAAATTAGGTATCTCAATTTCTTTTAGGCAGCCTCTCAGCCTCTCAGGTCTCTTTTATAGTATCTTCATCTTGTAGGTCGTGCAGCGTGAACCAGCCCAATAGATTTTGTCTGAAGGGGTCACCCGATTGAAAATTGATGGTGAATTTAAACCCATCAATAGTATGAGCATGTGACTCAAATACTAATTAAAAGCTCAAATGACAACCTAAATGGCTGAATTAGGTTTTATAATAATGATAAAAAAAATTTCCAAATCCAAACTCAATTTAGACCACCAGTAATCACAATAATTAAAGAGTGCAAAAGATAAACAGAGAAGTAGAGAGAGTGCAAATTGAGATACATGGTTTAGTAAATAATTGAACCTACTCCATGGTTCTTGTCTCAATTGTAAGGATTTCAATCACTCTGCTAGTAATGTCACTTCTTGAGGCAAAGCTAAGCCTTTACAATCCCTTGCTCGAAATGTGTAAGTGCTGCTCCACAAAAGAGCGAACTCTCTCCCACTCTTCTAACTCTTAAAAGAGTATTCAACTATCTCCTAACAACCAAGGAGAGTTACAAACAAATAGATTGAAAAATAAAGAAGAAAACTTACAACAAGAGTCTTTGACAAATTAAAATACAAGGGCAATGAGGATATAAAAGTTAAATCCTATTTGAACTCTTGTTGAGGCTAGATAGCTTGGAAAACTTGGATCTTGCGCTAAAGATATTGAAAGTTAATTTTCTTATTGAGCAAAAAAGTCCCAAGCTAATATATTACCGTTGGAAGCAAAATGTAGCTGTTGGGAACCACCCAAGCCTTTTATGCTAAGTTCGTGCAACCAAACTCATTTTAACAGTAAAAAAACTAGCCATTATTTTTTATCCTCACATGTTTGGGTGACTAAACTTTCTACTCTTGGTGCTTGAACCTTCATATTTGGACAATGAAACTCAGAATTTGGATGATCAAAGGCTGCAAAACCAAAAGGTGAAATCTTTTATCTGATAAGTTCTAGCATCTGAACCATAAGGTTTGGGTGACCAAAGTTGTTAGTAAAACATAGCAAGATTTTCTATAATGTTCGGGCAACAGAAGTTGATAGAAAATATGTAATAGATTTATTTGCAGGTTTAGCCTCATGACAAAAACTCAAACTTAACATATACAGGTAAGATAACCCAATGAAGGCATATCATTTCAGCACCGCATATTTCAGCTAGATTGTAGTTGGTTCTAGTCAGATTGCTACAAAATCATAGTCAAATCTCGGCTAGACAAACTAGCCACATCAGGTCGCCTAACTCCCATCTTTATGTTCACCCACCACCACCGCCTGTCATTCTCTTATGCTATTGCTAGTGGCCAAATCCAACAAAGTTCGGCTATATTCAGTGGGTAGTGGGAGAAGAAGGGCTCTGGTGAGGGGTACAAAGAAGAAGAGGATGGAAAAAGAGACAGAGGGAAAAAGAAGATAATGTGGAGAGAGAAAAAAAAAGAAAGATATATTATTGTAAAGAAACACAAAAAGAAAGAGAAAAGAAAGGAAAGGAAACAAAAGAAGAAAAAGAAAGAAAAGAAGAAAAGGGAAAAAAAAGAAAAGAAAAAAAAAGAAAGAGGAGTTTTGCAATAAAAAAGTAATATAACATATTTAAGCCATCTCAATTTGCTTGCAAAGTGAGTTGATAGTATTTCTTAACCTAAGGGAATCCTTTGGGTCTCACCATCACTTTCGACCAAAGGAAATCCTTCAAGGTCCCGACCACCATTAAGCCGGAGAGGATCCTTTGGGGTTTGACCACCATTGGCCTAAGGGAATCTTTAGAGATCTCAACCATTGCTTGACCTAAGCAAAATAATTTGGGATCTCAGCTGCCATCTATCTAAGAGAGTCCTTCCAGGTTTTGACTACCATTCGACCTAAGGGAATCCTTCAGAGTCCTACTTGCCATTCGGTGTAAGTGGACTCTTGGGGGTTCCAACTATCACTCGGACTAAGGAAATACTTTGGGGTTCCTACCACCATCTACCTAAGGAAATCCATCGAGATTATAATCACTATTTAGTCTAAGAAAATCCTTCAGGGTCTCAACCACCATTTTACCTAAGAAAATCTTTTGTGGTTTTGACTGTCATTCTGCCTAAGGGAATCAATCCTTCAAGGTCTCAATTGCCATTTGGCCTAAGGGAATCCTTGGGATCTTGACAAGCATCTACATAATGGAATCATTACGGGTCTTGAAACTATGTCATGCTTTGGCTATATTCCACCATGTCCTAAACGTATTCCACTATGTCTTAATTGCATTCCACCATATTCTGATAGTATTCTACCATATCTCGGCCGTTTCCCACTGTGTCATAGTGATATCTCATCATACACTGGTACACATCCTAGCCCTATCTCATCATATTCTAGTTGTGTTCCTCTATGTCTTGGCCATGGTATTTGATTAATCAACACAAAGAACTAAATCAAACCAAATTGACAATTAAATTAAATGGAATAAGTTGGACTCAAATAAATAATCAAATTGGGCTCAATTAAAGTGACTATGAATTGAAATCAAATCAAGTTATAACTCAATCTAGAAACTAAAATCAAATTTGTTCAAGATTGAACCCCAATTGGGTCTAATTAGGTTGAAGCAGAACTAGAACTAAGTCAAACTAGAACCAAGACAAGGTCAAATCTAAACCAAAATTAAGTCAAACCTGAACCAAATCTAGATCAAACTGAGCCAAAACTAAGTTGAACCCAAACCCAATAATTGTTGAATCCAAACCCAACAAAGGTCCAATATGGGTTGAATACAAACCCAAAAAGGTTCCAACATGGATCAGACCTAAACCTAATCATGATTAAACCTAAATACAATTAGGATCCAATTGAGGGTTGAGTTCAAAACCATTAACTGACAAACCTAAATCCATTAAGGATCCATCAATGATTCAATCTGAAATCTATTAAGAATACATTAAGGATCAATTTGATATAAATTAAGGATCAAACTCCAATCTGTTAAGGACCCATTAAGGATCAAACTTGAATATGGTTTGCATAATCATGGACCAATCAACTTTTTGATCACTCCAGGACCCAGTCCTTAGACTTAGAGATTATTACTTTTATGCTTCTAGAGTTTATGGAACTTGTTTTTCATGTATGGATTATGGTTTAAGTATTTTGGGCCTATGACTTGTGGCTTATGGATTGGAGTTTTGTGACTTGATGGTTTATGGTTTTGGATTATGGATTTTGGTTTATAATTTGGTGCTACGTGACTCAATTTTGACTATATTATGGCTATTGTTAATTTTTATCTTGTCTCTTGGATATCACATTTTTAGAATGCATAATGTTAGGGGGAGCTTAATCTCAATTATATAGGTTAGGGTGATATTGTCATTTTTTTTATATAGCATATTGTTTCTATTAATTCTTTAGCATGTATTAAGGTTATACTTATTGCATTTACAGGGGAGACTCTATCTACTTATGCCCATGTGGTTCCCTTTTTGTTAATGTCAAAAGGGGAACAGCTAGAGTTACATTGATCTACATTGATCTAGAGAGCTACATTGATCTATTACAAGTTTGATCAATTAATCTATTATAGTGATTCGCTATATGGCTTTATATCCTCATGATCATATGTGTACTTACATGCTTGTCCATGCTTTAGATTTTAAGTATTTTATTTGTGAGTTCATCATAATAAAAAAGGGGGAGATTATTATTCCTCCTAGTTTTGATGATGAACAAATAATATTTGATGATCTACTTGATTGTGTTTAGCCAAAATACTCAAAGCTCTCAAGAAAACATTTGAAAGCTTCAAGGAAAATAAGAAGCATAATGGTAGATCTGCGAACATCACTTGATGAGATAAAGAGGTGGCCCAAGATGGCTTGGAGGTGACTACAACCACTTTAAGACTCACAAGTGACATGAACAAGGCCAAGGCAAGTCAAAAAATTGACATCAACTAGGTTTAGCTTTCTTTTGTTTTAGTTGAGTCAAAAACTTATTTGAGATAAATTGATATGCATTCAATAGTGCATAGAGTCCTGACTAAACCAAATGTCCAATTCTAAACCAGATGCTCAGTTGACTCAGCTAAAGAATTCTACTTTTAGTCAAAGGTAGAAATAAACATTAGATTTATAACTAACGTCCAATTGGCAAGTGATTCTGACAAAACTAGATGTCCAATTAGGAATCAGATGTTTGTAGGGCTTTGAACCAAGTACTACTAAAAACTAGAATTAGACCTCTGGTTATTTGAAATGAACATCTATTTTAGTTTTTCTACATGACTAACGACTAGTTTTTTGACTATTGGAGTGAAACAAGCTAAAGGATCTCACATCTAATGGCTAGATTTGACCCCAAAGGTATAGAGTTGAAGGGGCTTCCATTAATGACTTTTGCATTTTCTAATCCTTATGAAATAGATCAAAGCCTCCATCAAAAAATTTTCACTTGTTATTATACACCTAATTCACCACCCCCACCCCATTTCCTCTTAGGGGGTTATTGTGGTTTTGTTATCTAGAGTTGACTAAAGTCTTCTTTGTGAGTGGGGTGATCCTTCTTCCCATAGGATAGACCCCGAAGTTTGTCCCAAGGTCCATCATCTCTTAGTGTCCTTGGAAAAGGAGATTGAGAGCATTAGATCTACCCCCTTGTGGTCTAATGAGGCCTATTTAGAGGAACATGGACTATCCATTGCTTGAATGGTTGATTTGGATCTTTGCCATCATATCTCACACTTGCTTCTCCGTATGGGTTTAACCTCAGTTTAACCACGAAATGTTGCATTGTAGGGATTGCCGAGCTTTCATTTATGAATGGGATTTAAAACAAACAAGCTAGTGCTCCTTGGGTGTCGTCAGCTCTGCATTCTCACTTGAAGCCTGTCAAGTCTGAGTCTCCTATTTCCTCTTTAATGATAGCACAGGGCTTAGGGAAGAGGAAGTGAGAGGAGGAAAAAAGGGTCTAAGTGTCAGTGAGGAGCAAGAGTAGAAAAGGCAGGTGACTCCTTGTTCTATTCCCTCCGCCACCCATCCACCCCCCACCACCCCAGCCCCCCCTCTTCCCTCCTCTTCCCCCTTGAACTGCCACTCCAAAGGAGCCACCTAATCACTTTTTCATAAAAAAATGGTTTATCATGGTCAAGGAGTTATTTTTGCCTCCTTCCCTTCTCTAACATGTGCTGAAGCATGGGGGTACTATCCTTCAAAGCATTGAGGTGCTTCCTAGGAGATTGATGCTAAGGAGTATTTCTTGAAGATTTTGGGGACAATGCCAACTCCTCCATCACTCATCCCTCTGATGATAAGATTTTTCTAAAGGGAGCCAAGTCTTGCTCTAATGTAAGTCTATTTGAACTAGCCTTTATATTAACATTTCTTCATCTTCGCTCATGGTTTCCTAACTTTCAATTTTGTTGTAGGCCCTATAATTTTTTCATTATGTAGGAAATTGATTTTACAAGGCTTAGAAGTAGGCAGCATCCGAGAAGAGCAAGGTTGAAGAAGCGGTGAACCTTCTTCCTCCATCTTCCGCTTCATCTCGAAATTCAAGGTGAGTGATGCTTATCTTTGGCCATATGCCAAGCTCTCCACCAATGGCTTCACAGAAGGCTACCTCATTTGCTGAAACATGGTGAAGCAAACTCACCATGATGCTGCATTTGACCTTGAAGACTTTCGAGTTAAACTCTAGAATGACCTAAGAGAGTATACGAAGCTTCTTTGGAGGGAGGCCAAAGCAGTAAAGGTAAGGGAGACTGAAGAGGCAAGGGCAGTGAAGACCAAAGCCTAGGGGTCAAGCAAGCTGGTGGGAGCTTCAGAGCCTCTAAACATTCCTGACTAGTTGTATCTTTTCTTTCTTCATGCCATGAAAGAACTTTTGTACTAGTCCTACTTTTTGATTTAATAAAATTTTGCCTCTTTTTTGAACTTGTCTCTTGAGACTAACCTCTTACCTTACTTTCAAATTATCAACCTTAGCTGATCCTGCTCCAATGCTTCCCATAATTGAGCTAGTTTGGCAAATTTATTTTCCTTGGCATAAATTTGCTAAGTGTCAGTTCATCTGATAACCTCTAAGTATTGGCAAACATTTCTTCTGCGGATACCCAAAGTGCTTAACACTTCTCTTCTTGGTTGCTACTTCAAGAGGGAGTGTCTTCTAGAGAGGAGAACTTTGGTTGAAACATTTAAACACCCATTTGGGCTGCGAGTTTGGTAAAGCCTATATTTTGACTATTTTGAAATTCTTTTAATATGGTGTCAATGCATCTTTTGCACTTGACATCTAGATGAGGTCTTCTACTTTGGGTAAACCAAGATTTTTGAGCCTGACGTATATCGAAGTCTTCTATCTTGGATGGACTGAGATCTTTTGTGCCTAGCATATAGCCAAGATCTTCTATCTCAGGTGGACTGAGGTCTTTTGTGCCTAGTGTATAGCCAAGATCCTCAACCTAGGGTAGACTGAGGTCTTTTGTGCCTAGCTTATAGCCAAGGTCTTGTACCTTGGGTGGACTAAGGACTTTCATGTCTAGCATATAGCTAAGGTCTCTTGCCATGAATGGACTGAGGTCTTTTGTCCCTAGCATATAGTCAAGGTCTTCTGCTGTCGATAAACCGGGGTCTTTTGCACCTCATGTATAACCAAGGTCTTTTGCCTCGAGTGGAATGAGGTCTCTCACACCTAGTGTATAGCCAAGGTCTTCTACCTTAGGTGGACTGAGGTTTTTTTCACCTAGCGTATTGCCTAGGTCTTTTGCCTTAGGTGGACCAAGGTCTTTTGCACCTAGTGTATAGCCAAAGTCTTCTACCATGAGTGGATGGAGGTTTTTTGTTGCTCTCAAAATTGGTATTTAAAGCATAAATTTTCTTGCAATGCATAGACATTCTGAGCAAATAAATGTGATATAATTTATTTCAAAGATAGAACCTTCTAAGATTATCAACAAGCCATGTTCTTGGAAGTATTTTGCCATCCAAGTGCTCAATCTTGAAGGTTCCTAGTACTACAACTTAGGCAATCTTTAATAGGCCTATCAAGTTTGGAGAGAGCTTTACTGATGCTTGATCAATGAGTTCAGCTCGATGAAGTACCCAATTTCCTGGTCGATGTTTTTGGCTATGGACTTGGGCATTATAGTACCATGCCATTCGCTTTGATACTCGGCAATCCTAGTGCAAGCCTTTTCCTGAGCTTCTAGGACAAGGTCCTTTTCAGCTCAGATGTTTTCCCATTAACCTTGAGATCATAACTCTTGACTCATGGGGAAGGAAGCCCAATCTCCATAGGGATAACCACCGCTACCCCATAGATGAGCATATAGGATGACTCTTTAGTTGTCATCCAAGGCATAGTCTGATAAGACCATAAGACATGTTGTAGCTCTTTGACCCAAGTGCCTTTTGCCCTCTCAAGGCATTTCTTTACCCCTGTGAGTAAGGTTCACTTTGTTACATCAGCCAAGCCATTAGCCTTGAGGTATGTCACTGAAGTATACCTTTGTTCAATATGAAGGGCAATGTAGTACTCCCTAAATCTTGAGCTATCAAATTGCTTTCCATTATTGGCAACTAACACCCATGAAAATCTAAACCTATAGATCATATTCTACCAATAGAACTCTTGGATTTTATTCTCAATGATTAAGGAAAGTGGCTCGACTTCCACCCACTTCATAAAGTAGTCAATCGCTACTACTAAAATTTTTCTCTACCTTGAGGCCATTCAAAAAGGGCACTAGATGTCCATCCCCCATTAGCGAAAGGGCAACATTGTCTAAGTTTGTTGGAGTTGAACTATGGGGCTATGATATACCGAGGCATGCCTCTAGCATTGTTCACATTTGGGCATAAACTTGGATGCCTCTACTACCATGTTAAGCAAGTAGTACCCATGTCTGAGAAGCTTGTGCACCAAAGCATGTCCACCATGTCTCCCATATGTTCCTTTGTGGAAGGGCATAATTAGCTACTTTTGGTTTTAGGCAATAGGGGAGTGGCCTTGCAAGTGATCTTTTGTGCAATATCCCATCTTCCAAGATGAAATTTGGGCCTATCTTACTGATCCTCTGAGCCTCTTCTGGTTCCTCGGGGAGCTGCCCCTTTTCAAGAAATGTGATGATAGGGTCCATCCAACTAGGCTTCCAATCCACTGCATTCACCTCTGAAGCCTCAGCATAGCTTAGTTGTTGAATATTTTCCACAAAGATTTGTTTGAGTATCAAATTTGAAGAGGCTGAAGCCAGCTATTCTAGAGCAATTGCCTTGGTGTTTCTATTCTGAGGTATGCGGCAAATTTCTACCCAGTCTATTCTAGCAATGAGCTTATGTGTCTCAACTAGGTATTGCACCATAATTGCATCTTTCATCTCATACTCTCCTAAAACCTATGAACGTCCAAGTTGAGAGTCATTGAATACATTAAGCTTTTTAGCTCTTGCCACTAGTGCCTCACTCAATCTAAGGAGAAAAGCCTTATATTTGGAGGCATTTTTTGAAGCTTCAAATTCTAAAAGAGCTGAGTTCTTAGCCACTCTTTCATCTAGGCTTTGGAGGATAGCTCCGACATAACAACTCAACTCTCAAGATGATCCATCAACCCAAACCTCTCATTATTCGAATTCTGATTTGGCCGGGTATGACATGGTTTCCACCATGAAGTCAATGAGAGCCTGTGGTTTGATAGTTTTTCAAGCCTTGACAATTACATCAAATTGGCTTAATTTAATGGACCATTTGAGCAATTTTCTTGAAGTTTCTAGCTTTTGCAGTGTTTACTAAAGTAAGAGATTGGTAAGCACTATGACCGGATGTGCTTGGAAGTATGGGTGGAGTTTTTGAGTTGCGAGCATTATGGTTTATGCTAGGTTTTCAAGAAGAGAGTACCAAATATTTGCTCCTATAAGCACATGATTCACATAGTATGTGGTATGCTACTTTCCACCTTGTTCACTTATTAACACCGAACTCACGGCTTGATTCGAGGTTGCTACATAGATGAAGAGCACTTTGTTTGGCTCAAGTCACACCAACAAAGGAGGTTCAACTAAGCATTTTTTTAAGGGCTTTGAATGCTAGATCACATTCCTTCGTCTATTCAAAACCCAAACTTTTCTTGAGTGCCTTAAAGAAAAGCAAACACTTCTCACTTGACATGGATAAGAAGTGATTGAGAGCAGTCAATCAGTCCTTGAGTCTCTGTATCTCTTTAATAAAGCTTGGAAGCTTCATTTTCATCACTGCTTCAATCTTTTCTGGGTTGGCTTCTATTCCCCACTCTGAGATGAGATAGCCAAGAAATTTCCCCAAGCCTACCCCAAAGGCACACTTTTTCAAATTTGACTTCATTTTGAGCTTTCAAACTGTGTTGAAAGTTTCCTCTAAATCTTTTAAATGCCCTTTAGTGTGGATGCTTTTCACCAACATATCATCAGCATATGCTTCAACATATGTTTTGAGTTGAGCCTAAAAGAATTTGTTTACCATCCTTTAGTATGTTTCCCCTGTACTTTTTATTCCAAAAGGCATTGTGATAGAGCAAAATGTTCATCGGTTAATGATAAAAGTAGTTTTCTCCTCATCATTAGGCTGCATCTAAATTTTGTCATAGCTAGGAATGCATCCAGAAAGCTTAGGAATTGGTGTCCAAAGGTAGAATTAATGAGTTGGTCTATCTTTAGTAGGAGATAACTATCCTTTAGACAAACTTTATTCAAATTGATGAAGTCTATAAACATTCTACATTCGTCATTTGGCTTTTTTACTATCACCACATTACCCAACCATTTGGGATAGTGGACTTCCCTAATGAATCCTACGTTGAAGAGCCTATTTACCCCTTCAACAATGGCCTTCTGGCACTCAATAAAATGTCTCTTCTTCTTTTTTTATTAGTTTGTAGTTCTCCACCACTGAGAGTTTATGTGGAGCAACCAAAAGATCTACATTTGGCAAGTCTTTGGGTGACCATGCAAAAATATCTTGGCTCCTCCATAAGACTTCTCCTGTCTATGCACATAGGTTCCATAAGGTTTGTGCCAATCTTCAGTGTTTTCTTTGAGCCCTCATCTATGATGAGGTTCATGAACTATTCCAAGGGTTCTGTGTGTGCCCTCTTTATCTCAAAGGTAGACTTATTAACTTTGGCCCCTGCCAAACCTTTGCCCTTCAGGTTGGCATGGTTTTGCCAATAAGTTTCCTCATATTTCTTAGCAAGGCTTTGGTCATCCCATGCTTCACCTATGCCATTTTTAGCTGAAAATCTCATAACTAAATGAAAAGTCAAGATTACCACTTGGAGCTAGTTAAGTGCCGGATGACCTAATATTATATTGTATGCCATGCATGTCCAAACTACCACAAACTTCACCTTGATGGTCATGCTCTTGTGGTTTTCCCTAACTGTGAGAAGTTGATTGATCACATTGGTTAGAGTAACTAAATCTCTTCTGAATCCAATTAGTGCCCCAACATACAGCTCCAATTTCTACTCAATCTTCATTTGATTGTAAGCTCATGTAAATAAGATGTTTATTGAGCTTCTCATATCCACAATGTGTATTGTGTGGTGTAGCCATCTAAGATTGCTGAGATCACTAGTGCATCATTGTGAGGTGTTGAAATTCCCTCCAAGTCCTTTATAGAGAAGACTATATTTTGATGTCTGGGTTTAGAATATTATTTCTTCACTAGCTCCTCTGACCCTTCTTGCCCCCAGTGATGTTTTGGCATTTGCAAGTTGACACTAAGGCTTTACTTTGAGTTGTCAAGCTTACCAAGATCATATTGAGGTTTCCTTTTACTAGGGTGTTGTGTAACATGGAGTTGAAGTTCATTGTGGAGAGGCCCAAGGATGAGATTCTTGTGCATATGTTTCCTCAACTCATCACCTCAATGAACAAATTACCCAAGGTGCCTATTCTTTATAAGCCTTTCAATTTCATCTTTAAGGTGTTTGTATCCTTCAGTATCATGACCATATTCCTAGTGAAAGTGACAATACCTTGATTTCTTGAGATATTGCCTAGTTGTGGAAATTGGTAGGAGTCTTCATAGGAAATCTTGGTGTTCAATTTGTGCAAAAACTTTGGATATGGAGTTATTCAATGGGATCTAGATTTGAAACTTGGGGCTGTGAAACTCAGGCCTACACTCCCTCTATTCTATCCTCTGCTTCTTCAGCTCAAGGAGCTTAACTTCCTAAGGCTCTTCCTTCGGCTTGCTAGAACCCTCAAATTTTCTTTTAGCCGAAATTGCCTCTTCTATATTGATGTATTCTCAAACAAGTCAGTTGAACTTTGCTAGACTCTTGGGAGGTCTGTGAGCCATTTCATAGGCAACCCAAGTCAACCAAATCTTATTAATTACAGTTGCCACAATGATAGAACTATCCAACTCAGTAACTTCAAGGGGAGCTTTGCTAAACCAAGCCAAATACTCCCTTAAGCTTTTACCCACTTTTTACTTCAATGTGAGCAAGGTGGAAGGGTCCTTTCACGAAGGCACTAGTGAGACAAACTATTATATAGACCTATCTGCCAACTCCTTGAAGCAGGTGATGGAGTACCTCGAGAGGTCAGAGTACCATACTTGGGTTGGACCTTGCAACGTCATAGGAAATGCCTTGTATATGGTCAAGTCTCATACTTCTTATAGGATCATAGCATTCCTAAATGTGCTAACAAGGTTAACTGGATCCTTCGAGCCATCATACACCTCATAGGGGGTTGGCAAAACTTTGGTTCCACCTATGAATAGGCAATTTTGGGAATTAAGGATGTATCATCCATCATCCGGTTTGAATGAATCAATGCTCCAAATATCTCTTGAGCCATGCATGATGCACCCTCTCCTTAGGTGGCTTGAATCACTCTAGTCGAGGCATGGCTCACATGTGTGTAGTACATAGCCTTATCGACTGAGTCAAATGATATCCCTCATATCCCCTTAAGGGTCGGTACCAAGGTGGGACTCCCACTAAGGGATCATGATGATCCAAATGATGATATCTTCTGGGGTACAACTGGCTCAAGCCTTGTGGGTCAGCTCATTTTGTTGGCTCAGGGCATCAATTTGAACTAGAACTTGAGGTTGAGATTGGATGTAGTGAGTTTGGAAGTTTGGCATAATCTGGGCCAAATTTTATAATTGTTGGACCTATAGATTTTGCATAACTTGCACTTATGCTTCTAATGGTGTGGGGTCAAAATTGATCAACTGGGATAGCAGAGACCCCGAGGAGTGACATCAAATCATAAATTAAAATTTATTTTAATTTAAAGTGCGTTATCAGATATTGTGAAAATATTGACTTCCAATAGGCATAAGATCCTATTGTTAATTACCCCGATAATTGTGAAAAATCTCCTAAAGCGAGAAACATAGCTAATAAAATAAAGACACAAAAGAGAAAAGAAGAAAGCATTTGATTTATTAAGAAAGATGGTACATGGCTTAAGCAAGGTCGTGTCCTCAATTTACAATGAATTTCAACATAGAAAACATAAAATAAAGAAAGAAAGAAAAAGAGTGGAGACATCGTTTTGATATGTGTTATTCTATTTCCCCATGCTAGACCGCGTGGCATCCGACCTGAACCATGGAAGAAAATGGGAGAAGATTAAAGTGTTTCCAATAACTTTGAGCATAAACATTAAATTTGTTATTTGAAGTGTTTCCATTAGATTTGAGCTTTGGTGATCACTTCTTTAGGATTTGTTGAAGTGTTTCCATAGCCAATGAGGCATAAGTGATAACTTCACCTGGCTTGGAGTGTTTCTATTAGTCAATAAGGTGTTGTCGATAACTCCATTTAGGTTGGACTATTTTCATTAGCCAATAAGGCGTTAGTGATAACCCCATTTGGATTGGAGTGTTTTCATAGCCAATAAGATGTAGGTGATAACTTCTTTGGTTTTTAAAGTATTTTCATAGCTGATAAGACATAGGTGATAACTTCTTTGGTTTTTCAAGTATTTTCTTTGCGTAGCATCACCAATAGCTTATGAGGTTGGGTATAGTTTGAAGATGCATTATCAACTACTTATGGGGTTGGCAAAAATGAAAGGAACATTGTCAACTACTTGTTAGGTTGACTAGCTTGGAAAATACATCACCAACTACTTGTGGAGTTGGGTATAGCTCTGAAGTGTAGTCAATAGCTTTGAACATATTTTTGGTTGATTTCATTGATTTGGTAACATTGCGGATAGCTTAGGACGTCGGGTACAACTCGAAGATGTGTTATCAATGGCTTATGGGGTTAACTAGCTTTGAAGTATAGCCAATGGCTTTGAGTGAATTGTTAGTTGACTTCATTAATTTAGTAGCATTATCGATGGCTTAGGGGGTCGAGTATAGTTTTGAAATATCACCAATAGCTTTGAGTGTATTGGCAATTAACTTCTTTGGATTGATAGCATTAATAATAGCTTGCAAGGTTAGATATAACTTTGAAGTATGGCCTATATCTTAGAGCATGTTGGCAATTAACTTTTTTGATTTGGCACCTAATGGCTTATGGGCTTAGATATAGCTATGAAGATGCATTGTCAACATCTTTTGAAGTTGACTAGCTTCGAAGTGTGGCCAACTACTTTAAGCGTGTCGGTAATTAACTTCTTTGAGTTGATAGAATCACCAACGGCTTATGGAGTTGGATTTATCTTGGAATGTTGCTAAATTCTTTTGTAACACACTTAATGAGACTCAGTTTGACCTTAGTTAGTTTTATTTGAACTAATTTTGGTTTAAGTTAGAATGGTAACATCACCCATTGTTCATGGCTTTGGAGTATTGCTGAAGATTCAGTTCACCCAATGGGACTCAGTTTGACCCTATTTAGTTTGAATTTGAGTTTGATATCATTTGTTAAGTTTAGATCTGCTGGACTTTGTCCCAAGTTCAAGTCAATTTAGTTTAACATAGCTTAGCTTAGTTTTGGTTTGACTTTGAGTTTGCCTTTTAGTTTGGACTTGATTTAACTAATTAAGGTCTGATTTGAGCTTAGTTTAATCTTGATTGGATCTTATTTGAACTCAATTTGATTTTAAATTGACTCAACTTAAACCTAATTAGGGTTGAGTATGAATTTATTTGATTAACTTAATTTGGATTTTTGGAGTCCCACTCAGTTTGGGCTTTAGTCTATTTTTTTGACCAATTTAAGTCTATTTAAGCTAGTCTATCCTCTATCTATTTATTTTGGCTCAGTTCAATTTCAAATTTAATCAATCTAATTTGAAGGTCCTTAGCTATCTATGATGATGTTAGATAGACCAATAGCCTAGCTTCAAATGTGTGAACCTAAAGGTTGGCTTAGTTTGCAAGCTCCAAATCTCGAAGGCTAACTAGGTGTAAGTCCGAAGAGTGGCTTGGATGTGAGCCCAAAGGCTAGTAGAAGCGTGAGCCCAAAGGTTGGCTGATTGTGAGTCCAAAGGTTGGCTGAGTGTGAGCTCAAAGGGTAACTTAGATGTGAGCCCGAAGGCTAGCTGACTACAAGCTTGAAAGCTAGCTAAATATGAGCTCAAAGGCAGGTTAAGTGTAGCCTAAAGACTGGATGAGTGCAAGCCCAAAGGTTAGTTGAGTGTAAGCCAAAAGATTGGTTTGGATGTGAGCTCAAAGTCTAGCTGAGTGCGAGATGGAAGGCTGACTTAGATACCATCTTGAAGGCTAACTATGTACAAGCCCAAAGGTTGGCTTGGATGCAAGATTGAAAGCTAGCTTAGATGTGATCCCAAAGGCTGGCTTAGATGTGAGCTCAAAGGTTGGCTGAGTGCTACCAAGAAGCCGTGTTTGGATGTGATCTTGAATGCTAACTGAGTGCGAGCCTGAAGGCTAACTAAGTGCAAGCCCGAAGGTTGGATAAGTGTGAGCTCGAAGGCTGGTTAAATATGAGCTTGAAAGTTGGCTAACATGTAAGCTCAAATCTTGGCTCGAATGTGAGCCTAAAGGTTGGATGAGTGTAAGTCAAAAGGCTGGCTGAGTGCGAGCCTGATAGGAATTGCCATCTTCAAGAGGGTGTGGGTGGCCGAGTAGGGCCATAAGTTTTCCATCCTTATTATTGTCTTCATCGCCATCTTCAAGGGCCTACAGGATGGGGCCTCGGGTCATCGTAGTGAGGTCAAGAATTCACTATCTTCATCACTGTCTTCAAGTCACCATGGGTGGCTGCAACGAGATCATAGATTTGACACCTTTATCACCAAGGGCCGCAGGTGACCGTAATATTATTAAGAGTCCATCGTCATGTGAAGATCACTAGTAGCCATGATGTTGAAAGCTCCTTTTTTATTTTTGCCAAATTTTCATCTCTTTTGTTTCCTTTTTTATGACAATAACTTTTTTTTTTCTTGTTCTCTTCTTCCCTTCAAGCCCAAAATTTCTTCTTCTATTTTTTGGCTAGATTTTTTTTTACAATGCAAGCTTTTTCCTTATACATTTTCTTTTGGGCTTCTTATTCATCTTCAAGCTAAAGTCCCCCCTCCCTTTCACATTCTTTATGAACCTTCACCGGGCTCGAGCAAGCTCAGTCCCCTTCTCGGCTGGATCCAGCCACTCTCCACCGTCACATGATTGAGTGGCACATTTGCCTCTCCTTCTATTGCTGAATTGGCCAAATTTGGTTGGATCTAGCCCTAATCAGTGGTGATCTAAAAGGCAGCTTGGTGTGCTAAGGAAGGCGGCGAAGCCAATGATGAAGTGCAACCACAGTCCAATGGCCTAAGATGATGGTGAAGCAATAGTAGCATCGGCCAAAGTGTGACACTAGGGTTGCTATGGTGGCACAAGCTTCGGTGAGATGGTCAAGGCACGGATCTAGTAAGACTAAGGCTTGGCCTGGTGGTAGGGCATAGGTCCTATGAGGTCGAGAGTCAGCCTAGCTTTCGGGTATGGATCCCATGAGGTAGCTAGGGGACAATGGGGAGGAAGAGCTACTAGAAGCGACATGGTCATAGAACTGCAACAAAGAGATTCGAGTGACCAACAACAAGCTAGAGGTGAAGGTTGTGGTCTGATAGGCAATGTGAAGGAATGAGGTTCTAATTGCACTTGCCAGAGATAGAAGAGAGAAGCAACAGACAGAGGGCACACATTGACGAATAAAATATTATGAAGATAAGTTTTCAAATTTCACTAATTTGATTTCTTCCTATTTTCTCATCCTTGTTCTATGGTTCCTATTACATCAATCTACAAGCTTTTCCTTTCTTTGGCTCCCTCGGATTTGTTTCTTCATTCTTTGATTTTCAGGTTCCATGAATTCTTATAGGCTCATGAAGATTGTATCGATCTTCATTCAAAATTCTAAATGTATGATGTTCCATTGTTTTGAATTGGTTACGGATGTGGATAAAGTTTGTTTGAATGCAGAATATATCCTAGTTTTAATGAGGATAAGATCCTCACTTTAGATATTTGAATCACAGATGAGAATCTTGTTTAAATCTCATATTATGGATGAAATTGTACCTTTTTGTGAAATCATAAAATTCAGGGGGATATTTACAATATTTTTGAAAATTATACTAAATTATAAATTTATAAATTTTTGGAAACTTTTTTACAAAATAGATTTTTTTAATAAAGTTTTGAACTTTCTATGATCCTTTTCGAATAAAATTTGAATTGATTCGTAAATAAAAATTTTTGAGAGACCTATTTGTAAATAGTCAAAATTCTAGGGGCTTATTTGTAAATTAAAAATTTTGGAGGGGCTTATTTGTAAATCATGAATTTTATAAGGACAAAATTATAATTATAAATTTTATGAGAGGCTTATCTAAAAATCCTAAATTTTGTGGGATTAATTTGTAATTTTAGGATTTTATTGGACTTTCTACAAAAATATTTATTCAAGGGACCATATTGTAAGAAAAATCCAGCCAATGTCCTATTTTTGAGGATTTGTTTCATTCAGAGATCTTTTTATAAAATTTATGCTTTTTGTCATTTTGGCCCAAGTTTTTGATGAATCTTTGGCCAAATACTGGTCCAAAAATTCAGTTCAATTAGCCCATTTGGATTAGCCCTAGTTAGAGACCAAATTTTCTAGCAATTTAAGCTCAATTTTTAGTCAAACTCAGATACGATTTAAGTTAGACTAAGACTCAGTTTGAGATATAATTTAGTGGCATATAAATCTCAATTTTAATTATATTTTAATCAAATTTGATTGTGGCAAAAATCACCTTAAACAAATGGCTATATCATTTGTTGTATTATAGTAGTTAGTGTTTGGAACTCTTGCCGACTCATGAGTTGGAGGGAGTTGTCGGTACCTCGGCATTAGTTTATAAAGATGCTCCCCAAGGTTTCTATTGTTAGGGGTGGCCGAGCAATCAAATTGACTCGATGAGTTAGTTCACTTTGGCCGTTGGAGGAATTATGCAATTTCACTAGTATGGGAGCAATTTGCCTCCTAGGCAAGCTTTTGGATGTTGATGCCCTCATTGTCGAAGGCATGGTCAGAGAGCCTTTAGATGTACCAATGGAGAAGGGTGGCGTAGCAAATCTTAGGTTTGAGATGGGAGCAATTTGCTTCCTTGGTACCACTATTGATGGAGTCTAGTTTACCTCGAGTATGGTTTGAGAGGCTCTTTGAGAACTTGATCCACTGAGCCACCTTTCCTCCAATCTACAAGATAAAGAAATTGTGACAAAGACCACATGGACTCTCTAGCAATAGCTACTTCAATGTTCAATTTAGATCAATGCTCAATGATAAAGTAAAATGAGGAATTTTTCATTAACACTAACCTCATTGTTTGCCTCGCTTTTTATAATGTCCCCTGAGATTTGTCCATTAGTATTCCATGATTGTAGGTAAATGTCTTTTTGGATTTCTCATAATAGGCAACTATCAAGGATCCTTTGGGGTTATCTTCCTAGAATAATTATGGATCAAATCTTACAATTATTCAATGCTTGGCCATGAATTTGCTAGGACACTTGAGCCTAATCATGGCTTAAGTGGGATTTCTTATGGTGTCACTGGCCTACATATAAATTCATCGATGAGCCAAGGTCTCTAAACCTACCACTCAAACAAGTTTTCACCTTAGAGGTATCAATTCACCACTTGAGCTTCGAGCTCCATTCTAATAATATTTTAACTCAGAGAGTTCACTTCGGCCAGCTATTCAAAGATTGCCGATTTGCTACTTCGGTTGAGGGTTCTGGTTTTGGTTCATGTTTGCCTAATCTTACTGAGTATGTCCTTGTAGTTTTAAGATATCATCACAATTATTTAAGATCATGTATTCACATCTTTATTAAAGTCATTGGCTATAACTTGTGGCATATAGTAGAAGAGGAGTATACTCCACCCTCGAAGTTAATTAATGGTGTGTGGGTTGTAAAACTAAGAGATGAATTGAATGTGAATGATAAAAAATTGATTCTTTGATTGCCAAAGTTGTAAATATTTTGTATTGTGCTCTTGACCCATATGAATTTAATCATATTAGTGTTTATGGGACAGTTCATAAAATTTGGCATTATCTTCAAATTACCTAGGAGGAAACTAGGCAAGTAAGAGAATCCAAAGTGAACATGAAATAAATCTTCATCAACCTAGAAAAAGGTTTGCATTTCCCAGAGAGGTTTGAAATGAATTTTCTTATATATACAAGTCAGCCTTGGAATGACCTCAATTACTTTAAATTATAAGGTAGTGGCATATCCAAGATAGTTTTAATCTTAGATGGATCAATTTCAATCCCTCAATGTTTGACAACAAAGCCAAGAAATTTTTCTGATGATATAACAAAAGTATACTTCGTAGGGTTCATCTTTAAATTATATTTTCAAAGGCGGTTGAATATCACTCTTAGGTCTTGGATGTACTTGTCTTTGGACTTAGTTTTGACCACTAAGTCATCGACCTAATATCCCACTAGTTGGTGTATGAGGTCATCAAAGATTTGAGTCATGACCCTTTGATAAGTGGTGCCTTCATTCTTGAGTCTGAAGGGCATCACCTTGTAATAGTAAATGCCAATTGGTGTCCTGAGACCATATGTTTCTCATCATCAAGATGCATCTTGATTTGGTTATACCCTAAGAAACCATCCATGAAAGAGAATATTTCAAAGTCAGTCGTGTTGTCAATCATGATTTCCATTATTGGCAATGAGAAATTATTTTTGGATATATTTTATTTAAGTCCTTGTAGTCCACATAAATGTGGATTTGGCCATTCTTCTTCTTGATTGGCATGATTTTTGCCACCCAATCTAGATATTTTTCTTCAATGATGAAGCCTACTTTGATCAATTTCTTTGTTTCTTCTATCACCTTCTATTCTAGGTCGAGTTTCATCTTCCTAGATGCTTGTTTGACAAATGGAAGCTCCTAATTGATGGCCAGTTTATGGACTGCAACTTTGAGATCTAGTCTAGGTATCTCCTTGTAGCTCCATGCAAAGTAATCAATGTACTCTCAGAGCATTACTTTAAGCTGGGCTTGGCTTTCCTGTGAAAGCTAAGTGCTAATGAAAGTCAGCTCGGGGTCTTCCTCTAAGCCTCAGTTGATCTCCATCAGTTCACCTATTGTGGCTTTCCCCCATCCTCAAGTTTTGATGGAGCTTCTTTTGGTTTGAGGATTATTTATTCACCAAGAGATTTATTATGTTGAGTAAGGTTTGGTGAAGATTCATCTAAAGGCATTTTGGCAACATTATGACCCTTTCTTTTGGTTCTGATGAAATCCCACTAAAGATGTCACCTTACTTGTGATGTTTGAAAATTTTTGGTTACCTCAGCATATGTGTCAAGGGGTATTGATGTCATTTGGTTATCCTCAATATCAAAGAGAGGTCCAATGGTAACCATGAGACATGTGTGAGTGTTTGGAGTAATATAGCCTAGTCCTTTGGTTTTCTAATTTCCTCTTTTAGGAATGTAGGCACATTCTTGGGGTAGATCCCATAGATTCCTAAAGAAGTGACTCTCTCTCTCTCTTTGATTATGGATGTTTGTAGCTAGATTTGTTATCTAATGAAGCTGGTCTGAGAAATATTTAGGCATAACTACCAATTGATGGTCACCATCATTTGCTAGATCTTCAATCCCCAGAATTTCATATATGCTTGGGGCACAAGGGATTGCTTTGTAAAATAGTTTTTTTTTTCTCCTTGGTGCTATGGAGGAATATAGAAAATCATTAGTTCTTCCATGATATTGATGCTTAGCTCATCTAATGGCTTAAACAAGCCTTTTGGAACTTTAGTAATAAGGAGGGTATTTTCTATTTGACCTCTGTCGTCATCTCCATCAAAAGTATAATCACCCTGGTAGACTTGTGGGGCTTCTTCATTTGAAGAGGCTAAGTTAGAATCACTTCCTAAGTGAGGAGGAGCAAAGATCAAGAATCTTTTGCTTTACTTGATTGGGGGAAACAGACCCCCTATTAACATTGGGTATCTGATAGTACTTTATATTATTATAATATACCTCATAAATATCAAAAAAGTGTACATCACTATCAATTCAATGTTCTTCACCATCCTTAAAGTATTTGAAGTATTGGGGTAGGGTTGATGGCACTACTTTACTTTCATACAATCCCAACCTCCCTAGTAATGCTTTGTATGATGCATCAATATTGATTACATAAAACTTGGTATCTATCATCAACTTGCTCACCTTCAAAGGGATGGTTATGGCTCTCAGAGCTCTTTGGCTATTCTAATTAAACCCTTGCATGGTTATAATCTCGGATGATAGGTGGCATACATCCAAAGTTAGAGCTCTTAGAGTTTGAAGAGTCATTAAATTAATTGAGGAACTTGGGTCAATCAGAATATGATTAATCTTGATCCCATCGCTATTTTTTATAACATTCAATAGCCTATTATGGTCTATTGTTCCAGATAGCAAGTCACCATTTGTAAAGGTGATGGCAGGAGTTTGGTGTACACACAAGGACTCCTTCATTTTCTTTTCAGCAAAGTATACTTGGCAGTTGGCTTGACTCTGCAAGATGTACACTAGTACATTCCTGTGTTCTTGTGACATCATCAAGGCATCAAACACACTCAACATGATAAGGATCTTTTTGAGGTGGACTATTATGTTGTATTCCACCCTTTTAGGTATAGGTCAACTTGCAAAGGCTTGATGCCCTTACTTATCTAAATTTCCTTTTCCTTATTCTAGGGGATATTCTTGTCCCTAGGCATTGGATCTTGTCTTAGAAGTAACACCTTTTCATCTCGAAGTTTTACCTAGTTTACTCTCTTTAGTTGAAACTTGGCATCGTGAGACCAATAAGGTTCATCTTCGGAATCACTTTTGAGACTAATCATGCCACAAAAAGTAGAGGACTCTTACCCCTAGTCAGTACTTCCTTGAATATCCTTGAAGGATGTGATCAACTAATAATCATCCTATTCAATATCAAAATTAGGCATGTGGGGTTTTCTTGTAGAGAGGTCTTCAAAAACTATTTGGATGAATCCTTCTATTTCATCCATTGGCATAATCTTCTTCAGAACTTTGTATTTAGGATGTCTCTTTTGTGGGGGTTTAGACTAGCTTGACTGTGGATATTCAGATTGATTTGATGCAAGGGCAGAATGAGCTTTAGCATTAGCTTATTTGATCCTCTCTCAAAATGTATATTTCTTCCTTTGGCATTTGCTGATGTAGGGCCTTCTGAAGTAGTTATAAAGTTATTCTAAGTCAGGCATAAAGTCATATTCATCATCTGTGCCTTATATGCATAATTCCACTAAAGTTGACAAAGCACATCCTTCCATAGGCTCTAGGATTGAGACTTTACTGAACCTAGCAGGTTGACCATTTGTTACTGGATTGCTTGATAGGGATTGGGATAGCAGCTCATTAGTATTCATCTTAGATGCATGAGTCGCTATGCAATAAGAGATCATAGAGTTAGGTAACTCTCTTCGATAGTATCTAGCTTTCTTGACTTGTCTCTAGAGTAAGTAATACGAATGGTCATTCTAATCTAGAGAAGGGTCGGTAGGTGGTGTCTCACCCCTCTTATGAGGTCTTTTATATGGCTTTGTCTTTTCTGCTATGACCTTCTCCATCCTCTCGACTTCCTCACAGAGCATGGTAGTCGTATTTGTCATACTTTCCATGTGGGTAGTCATAGCTTGCATGTGTTTGTTCAATATTTATATTTCCTATGACAAATCTCGTTAGTTGTAGCCAGCTATTTCATAGTATTTAGCTATAGTTTGAGCATGCCATAATCATGCTCATGGGTGAACCACTCTCTAGGATAGTCGTCTCAAGAGCAACTATCAAGAAAACCTGTGAGATCTCTCATTTCATCATTATCATCCCCAATGAATTTGTTTGCCTCTTCTTGCTTTACATCCTAAATTTTCTCATCATTGAAGTGACAAAACAGGGATCGGCTTGGTTGTAAACCTCTAATGGTAAATATGGTAGAGCATGTTGCCACCATGGGTTCACTTTCTTCATTTCCTGCATCAAGATTCTCTAGTAAATCTTTGAGTTTGTCAAGGATGAATTCTTCAAGAGTTATATGGCTTATTTCTCCCTAAATATATTCATCTAGATCATTGATGTATTCTTGCATAGTCGATTTCTTGACATCATATTCATTTGGCTGAACCAACTTCTTCTTCTTGTTTCTATTCCTTAGCTTCTTGAACCTTCGAGCATGTAAGGTGGTTTGTTCTAATGAGACTTTCTTTATCACCATCTCAGACTCTCTAGGGTTTCTAGTTATTTTCTTCATTAACTTCTTAAGCCTTCTTGAAATGTAAACATTCCAAAAGTGCCTTCATTCAGGGGCACATTGTGCTTCTTCCCCCAAAGAGGATCATAGCAAGTGGTTCTTGATCCTCAAACATAATAATATAATTGATGTGTTCAATGGGTGTTTCTAATAGGGCTACCTTTGAGAGAGCTAGCTTGCCTTCTTGGTATTGCTTCTCGACCCAATCCTTGAACACATGGTAGTCTTTAATGGTATGCCCTAAGACTCCATGATAAGGATAATAGTTTGGGTGATTTATTTTGTTGGCCTCTTGGATTCTGGCAATTGAAGGCCTAACTTTAGGGTATCTTGAAAGATTTTACCTACTCTTTCTCTTTTTAAAGATTATTTTTTTTCTAAGTCTCTATTGGAGATTATTAGATTATTCTACTTCTCCATCTCCTCCAAGTATTGGTGGTTTCTAAGGATTACCCTTGTTTATAGTGGGGTTTGGATGTTTCTTCTACTTAATTGCTATGAATATAACCCTCATATATTTGGAAGACTCTCCATATTTTACCTCATCATTTTCTAGTCTAAAACTTTGTGAATTAGATAATGTTGGTGGGCCAATCCTTTCTAACTTTTTGACTTACATGATGAGTTCTTGGAAAGTATGGATAGAAGAGACACTTAGTAGGGTGCTATCCGTTCTCTCCTTATGTTGCTGAGGACTAGGTTCGTTTTCTCAATTTGACTTATGGGTTGTTCACACTTATTGCTAAAATTTCTCTATCATGTGATATAATTCAAGAATCGTCTCATTGTCACATTTTGGTGTTGAGATAAAGTCTACAATAGTCACTTTATTGTTGACTCCTCCGAACTTGATTTGAAAAACCTCCTTCATTTGTGCCCAAGTCTATATGGATTTTATTTATAGATTAGCATAATACTCGAATACTACTCCTGTTTAACTCACTTAAAATTGACAGAGTAATACCAATGGATTGTTACTTGAATCTCCACAAAAGTCACAAAACTAGCTATGTACTATTCAAGATTGCCCAAGCCATTAAACTATTTAAAACTAGGCACTGTATAGCCTTCGAGATATGGCACTTGGTTGTGATGGCTATGGTATAGTTTGTCAACATCATTTTCCTTACCCATCTCACTTTGTTGTCTCAATTATATAGCCACCATTCATTATACCTATTGTTATATGTGTGCTAGAAGTTTCATGTTGTCAGGGATCCTTGAAATTGGGGATTGAGTACCCCTTATTGGAGGAGGTGCTTGTGAAGGGCCTATGTTTCTTGGACCTTAAGTACAGGAGATGCACCTTCTGTTGCCTCTATTGCTTAAGATGGCTGTTGAAATTGTTCCAAATGATCAATCTTTTAGCTCATTTGTAGCATTATCTATATCGACTCAATGACTTTCTTTTGAGTTTCATCTTTCTCTATCCTTTGTTATCTTAGATGTTCTTATAGTACTTCTATGGTCACTTCTTGATTAGAACTTTCAGTTATGACCAAGGTTTCTATCAGAATATAATGGTCTCTATCCTAAGAATTAGGTCTAAGCTCTGGGTTGAGGCTAACTTCACCCATTAGTCGAGTTATCTCATTCAAGAGTCTACTCATGGAGCAGGTTGCCATACCTTCTTTTTGACGTGGTAGCAAAGAATAGTCCACAAGAGTTATTTCCTCTTGGATATCTTCATCAGTAAATCTCACTCAGACAACCTTCTTTCAACATTTAACCGGCTGGAGTGCAGGCTCGTGGTCCTCTCCAGAGTCATAGTGAGAAATAACTTTATGAGTACCCATATTGGGTTCTAACTTTATGGTAACTCTTGTATTTTTTTCTGGTGATTCGTCCTTTTGCCACAGTTGTAAGGCAAGATTATGCCCTTTGTGACTTATTTTTACCCTTCTCTAATTTGCATAATGGAGCAAAGAAATTGGAGGTAGGAATGGTAATGATCGATTTCATTCGAGAGGTAGACTTTCCAAGTTGACTAAAAATTCTAGCGGTTTTTCTTTACTTGTAACAATTAGGATAAGATTTTCTTCTTCGATGTCTTTGTTTGGATTTGCTTTTGATTGCCCCCTATGAGGAGCTGGGTGAAGGCGACTGAAGACTGAGCTTCTCTTCGGGCTTAACCTCTAGAAGACTGACATTCTTATTAGCTAAGGCACGACTTCTAGCTCCTCATCCGAATAGCTCTTCTCATTGGGGATGACAACATTGGGCCATGAACCAGCATGCACCTAGTACCTCAGCCCAATATGGGAGTCAAGTCTAAGTCAACACTTCAAACAAAAGTTATGAACTATCCACCAAAATGCATATTGACACCACCAAGGTGACTACGTGGAATGCTAAAGACATAGAGAAACATATCAAGCAAATAGTGCATGAAAGATTTCAAAGCTCAATAGAACCTAAGCCGGTGCTAAATGGTGCAATGAATCATTGAGGCCATAGCTCCTAGCCGAGCCCCTACAACCCAAATTTTGATAGCAACCCTAGGAGTCATATGATGGGACCAAAGATGACTTGGATCATATTGGGTCATTCAAAAATAGTATGATATTGCATAGAACTATGAGGACCACCATGTGTAAGGCATTCCCGGCCATACTTCAAGGTTTTAGTATGAAAGTAATTTTCTAGCCTTCTAGTGGGATTAATGGTGAGCTTTGTCAATCTAGAGAATAAGTTTCTGAAGTAGTTTGTCTCACTTGTCCCAAGGTGTTGTGGCTCATCTATGTTGCTTGCAATACATCAAGTTGAAGGGAAGAGTCATAGAGGGACTAAATAAGCACATCGAAGGAGCCAAAGGGACCTAGGTTGATGAGCTGCCCAACATACTATGATCCTACAGGATGATTCCATGAACAACAATTGGAGAGACACCTTTTAACTCACTTATGGAGTCGAAGTAGTAACACTAGTCGAGATTAGCCTACCGTCCCCAACGGTACAACGTGATGACCTCCAAGCTAATGAAGAAAACATCAAAGCTAAGAAGGACCTCCTCCTTGAAGCACAAGACTAGTCTCACTTACTAATCACCTCTTACTAGCAATGCATTGCCCATGCACAGATTAGAAGAATATTAATGTGATCCGTGGGACAAATTGACCTTGTGTTGAGAAGGATTGATGTGACCAATCGGACCATCAGAAAGTTGGCATTGAATTGGGAAGGACCATATCGTGTTGCATGATAGAGTGGAGTTGGAGGTTACAAGCTGGAACACCTATATAGCAAGGCATTGCCACAAACATCGAATGTAAGTAGTAGTTATATCAATATAAAATGGTCACTTTTTCTCATAGGAAGTTTGACCTCTGAAGTTTGGTTACAAGTCCTGCACTTGACCAAGGAATGATTACAAACTCCATGTTTGACCTCAAAAATCCAATTTTAAGTCTTGTACTTGACTAAGGAATAGTTACAAGCTTAGGGCTTGACCCTTGAAGTCTGATTACAAGTATTGTACCAATGAATGGTTACAAATCCTACACTTGATCTCGAAGTCTGGTTATAAGTCTCATACTTGATCGAAGAATGATTACAAACTGCATGCTTGATCTCCAAAACCTGATTATAGGTCTC
Source organism: Trichopus zeylanicus subsp. travancoricus (assembly GCA_005019695.1). Taxonomy (NCBI): domain Eukaryota; kingdom Viridiplantae; phylum Streptophyta; class Magnoliopsida; order Dioscoreales; family Dioscoreaceae; genus Trichopus; species Trichopus zeylanicus. Next base: position 759,866 of record RXID01014251.1, read on the forward strand.
ATATTTGACAAAGAAATAATTACAAGCTCCATGCTTAGCCCCTGAAGTCTAGTTACAAGTCTTATATTTGATCAAGGAATGGTTATAAGATTTGTACTTAACTCCTAAAGACTAATTACAGGCTTTGCACTTGACTGAGAAGTAGTACTAGACTTAATGCCTGACTCACAAGACCTCAGTCAAAGTCCCGCAGTCAAATGAAAAGACGGAGAGCAACCAACTTCCTTCAATGGGAGGTCACAAATCTTGAAAGTATCATGAATAACTCAATGACCATAGCAGTGCTAGGACACAAGTATCATTCAAGGCATATACATTCTATAGAATCAGCCTCACAAATCAATCTCAAGGAAAACAAGAATGGAGAAAGCCTTGTTTTTTCATACACATCCAAAAGAAAAATCAGGTTATGATGGTAGGGAAAAGAAATCTTTATTGAAAGTCACAAAGGGGAGAAACCCTAATTATATAGAAAGTCTAAAAATAAGGAATTGCAAAATTTATCTAGCGAACAAAGTCATTCAATGAAAATGGAGAAAATTGTTTGGTACTCTCTATATTACTGAAAATGGAGAAATTCATGGAACTTGCATGGTGACTTACCGTGTCATCAAAAGTGTAAAAAATAATGAAACAAGCCAAAAGTATAAATCTAATCAATAATTGAATTTTTTTTAATAAAACCCTTTCTTTATTGAAATACAAAATAAATGAGTTTGTCTCAATTGTTGATCTTGTAGAAGGCTCTCTGCAAGTACAAAAAAAAAAGTATGGGATTAAATGTGATAATCTTTCAATAAATGAATAGATAAATAGACAAGACATGTACAGTGAAGATTTGGGCACACCAAAAAGTCATTTGATTTAGATATGTCAAATGAGTTGTACTGAACGATTTTATCGAATCGCTGAAATTTTTTTAAATTATGCCTAACACCATTCAAAATAGCAATAGATTGTACTTAGCTCGTAGAAAAAATTTAAGCGTCAAACACGATATGTGACCCACAAGTTTGTGTGTAATATTTGTGTTTGATCCAATTTTAAAAAGTTTAACAAAATAAATATATATAATGTAATAATAATTAGTATTATGTTATATTTTAATGGTTAAAATTTTTGATGTTTTTTAAAAATCAAGATTTAATTTGAAATTTTAAAAATATTTAATAACAAACTGAAATAATAAATAAGTTATGTCATATTTGCCATAAACCATATAAAATATGTCAAATCCCATCTGACATTAAATATAATTAAAATATTATAAGTTGGGATGGTGCCGGCCAGCTCACAGGGCATTTTGACATGTCTAATCTGGTTTGTCCTAACTGGCAATGACCAGTGGCCAGTGCCAAGGGAACCCGTAAATCCATCGCCGGAGACGATGGAGATCGTTCTTCTCCGCCGGCCCTACGACGCCGCAGCGCGGGCAGCGCTGTTCGCGCTTGAGCGCAACGTCCTCCCCGACGCAGTCGTCCGCCGCCTCACCCGCCTTCTCCTGGCCGCCCGCCTCCGCCTCTGCTACCAGCCCACCGCTGAGCTCCAGCTCTCCCGCCTCCTCCGCTTCGCCCATTCGCTCGGCTCCCTCCCCATCGCCGTACTCACTGACAAACCCAGGTCCCAGCACTACGAGCTCCCCACCTCCTTCTTTCGGCTCGTCCTCGGCCCGCACCTTAAGTACAGGTTTCTGTTTTCCCTTTTAAGTTCTTTCTTCAGAGCATTTCTTTGAGCATGTTGCCCACGTGCTGAAATATGGGAACTTTGCAGCTGTTGCTATTTCCGGGACAAGGGGAGCACGTTGGAGGATGCTGAGATTGCGATGCTGGAGGTGTATTGTGAGAGAGCGGAAGTGAGGGATGGGCAGAGTGTTCTTGATGTTGGATGTGGTTGGGGTTCGCTTTCGCTGTACATTGCGAGCAAATACCGCAGCTGTAGCGTCACTGGGATTTGCAACTCGACGACGCAAAAAGCTTACATCGATGAGCAGTGTCGGTGAGTTAATAATTGAATTGTTTTGATGCATTTTGGGTTGTCGGATATGTTCTCGAAGGCTAAAATGCTGCAGAAGAGCTACTAAGTAGCGTTGATGTTGCAGTTGTCGATGTTTTGTTGTTGTTGCTATAGTGGATTAGGTTGCAACTGCTCACTTGATTAGATTACTCCAAAGAAAATGTGAACATTCGCTTTGCTGTTGGCTGACTACTCATTTCAGTGTTAGTGTATCGAAAAATTTTGTAAATGCGTGCGGTTGATTGTATTGTGGATCTGTTTTCAAAATTGTATGAATTTCAACCAAATCATGCCTTCTGCAGGGAGCGTCACTTGACAAACGTGAAGATAATTGTTGCAGATATCAGCAAATTTGAGATGGGGGGTTCTTTTGATCGAATAATATCTATAGAGATGTTTGAGGTATTTTATTCAATGCATTCTAAAATGCAGTTACTAGTCTATGATTTAGGGACTGTGCCTAAGGCTTCCCAGTTCTACAGCACATGAAGAATTACAAGGAACTTCTCAAGAAGATATCCATGTGGATGAAACAGGATAGCCTCTTGTTCGTCCATTATTTCTGCCACAAGGCGTTCGCTTACCATTTTGAGGTAATTTTGCTGCTCTTCTGCACAGAATGATTTTAAGTTTTTGCTGCTTCTGTATTTCAATGCTTAAAAATTGTGGTGGATTACTCTTGGATTTTTTCAGCTGTAAAATCAAAAATGCTACATCAACAGTAAATACTCAGCTTAAGTATATGATGAACCAAAATATGTTTATATCTAATTGTGGTTCTTTTTGTTTTCTTGATTCAGGACACAAATTCTGATGATTGGATAACAAGATACTTCTTCACGGGTGGCACAATGCCATCAGCAAACTTGCTACTATATTTTCAGGTGAGTCGGCTGATAGTACTACTACATTTACTGTGCCTCAAATGCAATAATGCCAGTTGTTTCATATGTTTGTCATATCTTTGTGTTTTTGGCAGGTCTATAGGTTCAACCCGAAAATCACCTGTTAATTTTATTGTGCTACAATAACCATTAATGTTCCCAATTTGGTGCATATTCCTGATAGGACGCGGCATCCTGATCTCCATTATCACTTTACTATGCTGTTTACTTCATTCTTCCAGATTGAATTGTGGTTGATACCCATCAAAAAGCTATCGGTATTTGTTTTGTGTGAATATGAAATTTGAGCGGTTTATGTTTTAATTTGGGGACATCCAGATTCACTTGTTATGATTGTTGTAAATGTATTAGATGCACCAAATAATATACTGGAATATGATCTTGTTTTTGTATGCAGGATGATGTCGTTGTTGTTGACCATTGGCTGGTGAATGGGACACATTATGCAAGGACAAGGTCTGCCATCAATTTCATCCCATTCCAAATTACTTAAGGAAAACATATATCCAATTGTTACTTCTATGTTAGTGCATGTTTTATCTGGCTGAAAGTTTAGAGAGAAGATGCAGCTCATTATAATTGTGGTTAAATGGTATTCATCTTGCAGTGAAGAGTGGCTTAAAAGAATGGATCAAAATTTGGCTTCAATAGTGCCAATAATGAAGTCCACTTATGGCGAGGATTCAGCAACAAAATGGACAGCCTATTGGCGAACATTCTTCATTGCAGTCGCAGAGCTTTTTGGATACAACAGCGGAGAAGAATGGATGGTTGCACACTTCCTCTTTAAGAAGAGACCTTGAACTATTATGCTTTGAATGTTTGGCAAATGATTTGCGTCTCACCTGTTGGATAAAAAATGCGTCAGTCTGCTTTCATTTTTCGATTTCATATTTTGACCAGTTGTTGGCTTCTATAGCTTTGATGTTTTATAGTTCTGCATTCTGTGAAGGAGATTATGATCTCTTATCTAACCTTGATGACATTGGAATTATGAATGAAATAGTTCTCCATTGGTTGTGTTTGATTGCAAGATTTCCTAACTCATCGGAGGTGAACTTTGGGACTCTTAAACCTAGAATGAAAAAACAGGTCCTTTGCAAATGCATGTTCCGGATTCTGAAAAGTCATTATGTTTGAATACCAATTGTTAACAATGAATTGGCAAAGACTCTACATACAAAAAAACAAAAAATATATAAAATAAAATAAAATAATAATAATGGATGATATGCAACTATTGGGATGACTTTATGGCCTGCATTGGTTACAAAATATATATAATGAATATTGATATGGCAAAAAGCGAGGGTAGACCAAAGTCGGTCCCATGCTAAATTGAAAGGCAAATTGAGCTGAAACCAAAATTGTCCATCAAAATATGGACTCCATAGTTCGCCCATTAGAGGATAAGTTCCAAAGCTCATCCATTGGAGAATGAGTTCTGTACCTTGCCCATTAGAGGACGAGCCCAACAGCTTGGTTAGTATAAGCCAACAGTACATGCACAATGGATCATTTATACATTTTACACACTCTTGCTATCCCCACGTGAGATAGCCTTAGCAGCACGATAGGAGACCAACTCCTATTACGTTGCCTGCTGACATACCTGTTGCACCTGCTACTGCATAACAACATCCATTGAATCATGGTATGAAATTTCAAGTCAAGTTTCCAAAAGCTCTTGGCTAATTTACACACCAAATATGGTAGAGTTACCCAATGATGTCAGGTTAAACTATCTAAAGTGTCCCGTTTAATGAAACACAAGGCATCGAGGTAAGTGCCCTCCGTGATTCCCTTCTTCTTCTTTTGTAAATTCAATTCTAGCATACACTTCCTTCCATAAAAAATCACAGCTTTTCTTAAAACAAAAAAACAATAAAAAAGAATGACATACTGACTTGATCATTAAAGTGTTCTCCCTTGATCATAACCTGATGGGTAGTGTTTGTTGTTCCATGTAGGTTAAAATCAAATGAAAAGAATTGGGAAGAGCTCACAGACTTTAAGGTAAAATCGGACAAATGTAAAATTTAGTGCTTTAATTAAGATTTGTTAAAAAATCTCACTCTAGATAGTCAACGACAATCATGTTGCTAGAACAACAGTGTACTGGGAAGCAGATGGTAGCTGACACTTTGGAGCAAATGGTGTCACAACAAGTCTCCCCAGTAGATGTCCTTAAAACCATTGAAGCTTAGTCCAAGTCAAGTTCTTGAAATACCATTGGCTTATTTACACACTAACCATAATAGAGTTACCTAACAAGATCAAGTTAAGTTATCCAAAGCGTCCTATATAACGAAGCACAGGGCTTTGAGGTAAGGGCCTTCCTCCTCCTAATTTCATTTTTCTTTTTGTGTAAATTCAATTCCAACATATACTTCTGTTCACAAAAAATCCTAGCTCTTCTTAGAAAAAAAAAAGGATAAAAATTGATGATATGCTAACTTGAATATTAAAGCATTCTTCTTCGGTTGTAACCAAATAAGTAGTATTTGTTATTTTGTGTAAATTGAGATTAGTTAGAGATGAATGAAAAGAGCTCACGGACTTTGAGTTAGAATTGAAAGGATATAACAAAGATAGAAATATGTGACCAATGAAAATAAAATTTATAAGTAAAAAACGATGAGAAACTAGAAAAATACAACATAACAAAAGTAATGAATGCAAAACAAGTCCAATGGACTCCTTTTACCAACGAAAAGAGAGTATAATGGATTCGATAACATCAAATTCTATTTGATTGAATCGAAGGCTTGAAACGGCTCTGTCCGATTTTGGCTTTTTCCTTTTGAAATGCAAAAAATAATTGAAATGAATGCAAAAAGGAAAAATTCTAAAAAAAATTGTGAAAATTCGTGAATGTTTTTTGGTTCAAAATTCTAAAAAAAAAAACTGTGAAAATTTGCTTGTGGAGTGGCGGCGAGAGGAGATGAGAAGCAGAAAGATTGAGGCTGAAGTTGAAAAGCAACGTAAGCATAAAAGAAATCTATACTTGGTGATTATCTTGGGTCCTTTAGGAAAGCTGTTTCAGATTAGTAAGTTCTTGTTCTCATTTGCCACCTTAAACGACTTGACATACTCTTTTATTTGCTCTTAAAATTTGAACCATGATAAGGATGCTACTGAAGCTTTTGCTTGACAATTATTAGTACTCATCACCTTTTTGCTTTTCAGTAGGATCAGAACTATTTGAGGAAAAAAATACAAAAAACTAGTTATGAGGCTGTATAACAAAACACAATATTTTTTCTTTCTCTTTATTTGAATCAAATTTAACCTAAAATTAAATTTAATTAAATATAAAATTAAATGTCACTAGATGGTAATTTAAATGTAGGTAGGTCTCAATTAGTCCAAAACCGTGATCAAATTTAAACTAAAAAGAGTTAATTGGGTTGGATATTTGGACTAAAATCAAGTCCAAAATTTATCAAATATTTGAAGCAAAATGAAAATTGTAAAACTTTTGCAGATGGGTCCTTGACCAGACTTTTCTGGCAAATAAGTTCCCGAGATGAAAATTTCGCAAAAGGGTGGTTCTTAAAAGTTCTAAAATTTCAAATTAATCCCTACAAAATATAGAATTTGCAGATAAACCCCTTCAAATTCTATATTCACAAATACATATATAAAATTCCTAATTTTCACAAATAAACTCCCAAATTTTTGACCATTATAGATAAGTCTCTCGAAAATTTTTATTTGTAAATAAAGTTCAAATTTTATTCAAAAAGGACTGAAATTTTTAAAATTTTTACAAATATATTATTTATTACAAAAAAAACCCTGAAACTTATGAAATTATATTTTGATCCTAATTTTTTAGGAAATGTGTAAATTACCCCTTGAAAAATTTAGCAACCAAAAATAGTATATATTTAGAATATCATCATTAGATAAATAAATCTTAATTAATGGATCACATGCCAAACAAAGATGGAAATATAATATATTACAAATTATAACATTTTAAAACATGCCAATTACAAAATTTTAAAAATTTAATCAAATACAATCTAATTAGAAATTGAGATTTAATATTATTTTAAATTAGGTCAATTAGAGATTTGATTTTGCTTCTTTTCAAGACTTATAAAATAGGTCGAAAACTTACACAAAGAAAAGAAGAGCACCACACAGGCAACAAAGAAAACATGAAGAAGAAAACAAAAAAGAGGAGATTCGAAAAGCTCTAGTCTTTTCTTTTGCTTTCCTCCATTTTTCTCTCTATTTTTCCCCGCAGAGACCAGACTTCTACACCCCCCCACCCCCAACTTGTGGCTTTAGCCCGCACAGGGTTGCTGCCCACTTGACTTGCGCCTCCAGCCTGCACGCGGGTTTTTGCCTGCTTGACTTGCACTTGCACATCCAGCCAGCACGTAGCTGCTTCCGGCCCGACCTGCACCTCCAACCCGCCACTCAGATCCTCCTCGCCAGCTTGCTCGGCTGTCCATCATCGCTCACTGTCAACACTTGCCACCTGGGATCCCTCAGCCACTCTTCACCGCTGTGAGATCCCCCTAAACTTTGTTTGTGAGCCATAGACACAGCAATGATGTCCGATTAAAGGGAGGAAGGAGTTGGTCAGGAGATGGAGGAGGAAGAAGGAGATGTCTTTTTAAAAAAAAAATAAAAAATAAAATAAAAAGAAGAGGAACTTGCTGCCAAAAAGAAGGGAAATGGGAGTTGGTGTAAAAAAAAAGAAAAAAAAAAGAGATTTCAGAGCAAAATGAAGGAGAGACCTGTAGCAATAATTTCCTTATTTCACTTTTTGTGCTATCATTGTTATGGTCTTTTACGGTCTTGGGCATATTAATGGAACTTCATAAAGACGCAGCCACTCACAATCTCTTATATGATGGTAAAATTCTATCAATAATATGACCACCCATGGCTCTCTCGACGATGACAAATTCTCGTCACTCTAAGTAGTTTTTGAGTTTGTATCTCAGCTAACCATCCTTCAGGCTCGATTCAGTTAGTTGTTGGAGAGCCACAAGAGTGTCAAACCAAATTCATATACAGAGCCGGACACCAAACCATCCCAAAATCTTAAACTCATGGGATATGAGTCTTTTTCACTATATCTATTGGACTCTATCTATCCAATATCCGATGTGGGACTAATTCATCACACCTGATATTATAACAATCTCTCCCTTCAGGTATGATTTGACCACATCAATTTAACATTGTTAATCAATAACTCTTTTATTCGACCACTTCCACCGTGTGACTTATGTCCTCGCACCGGTCTTTGATGCCCGTGCCCTTTCCGACCTCGCACTTGCGCCCTTGTACCAGCCTCTGGCGCCCGCACATGCGCCCTCTTTCCAGCCTCACGCCGGCCTCGCACCGGCGCCTGAGCCCTTGGGCCAGCGTTCGTGCCCTTTCGCCGATCTTTGCCATGAGACTAACATGTGACTCAATTCGGTCGCATCATCGCGGTAATTTTTGGTCTTAAGAGTTTACACAATTTCGAATCTGAAGCTCTGATACCACTTGTTCGTGAGCCACAAGAGTGTCAAACCAGATTTATATAGTGAGTCGGTTACCAAACCATCCCAAAAGCTCAAGCTCATAAGATATAGGTCTTTTTCACTATATCTATTAGATTCTATCTATCCAATATCCGATGTGGGACTAATTCATCACACCTGACATTATAACAGTTAGTTCGGGTTCACACCTCAGCCAACCTTTGGGCTCACATTCAAGTCAGTTTTTGAGCTCGTACTCACCTAGTTTTTGAACTTGTACCTTAACGAGCTTTTGAATTTACACCTCAGTCAGCCTTCAAGTTTATATTCAAGTTAGTCTTCGGACTCACACTCAACTAGCCTTTGTGCTTGCACTTAATCAGCTTTCGGGCTCACACTTAGCTAGTTTTTGGGTCCACATTAAGTGAGCTTTCGGGCTCATATCTAAACTAATCTTTGAGGGCTCGCACTCAGCCAATCTTTAGGCTTGCACTCAATCGGCCTTTCGACTCACAGCCAGCTAGCCTTTGGGTTTATACTTAATCAACCTTCAGTCTTGTATCCATGATAGCCTTTAGACTCATATTTAGTCAGCCTTCCCGCTCGGACTCAGCTAGTCTTTGGGCTCGCACTAAACAAGCCTTCGGGTTCGCATCTACGCTAGTCTTTGAACTCGCACCTAATTAGCCCTCGGCTTTGCACCTTTAAGCCAGCATTCAAGCTTGTGAACCAAGTTAGCTTTTGGGTTTGCACATTTACGGCTTGACTATGGGTCTACCAAAAAGTATCATAAATATTTAAAGACTCTCAAATCAAACTGTTTAAAATAAAGTAACTCAACTACATGAAAATTGAACTTAGTTAAAATAAATGGACAATAACCAAATTGACTTAAATGGACCTAAATTGATTAAACAGATGGACTGAACCCTAAATCAAGTTGGACTCAAAAAATAATCCAAATTGAGTTAACCTAGACCAAATAAACTCAGACTTAACCCTAATCAGACTCGAGAAGGATTAATTGAAAATCAAGTTGAGTTCAAACCAAATTCAATCTGAGTTGAACTAAGCTTAAATCAAATCTTGATTGGGTTAAATCAAGTCCAAACTAAAAGGGTAAATTCAAACTCAAACCAAGATCAAGGTAGGCTAAGCTTGAACTAAAATCAAATTGAAGTAAATTAATTTGAACTTAAACCAAAGTCCATCGAGATGCATACCTGAACTCAATCAAGGTCCAACACAAGGCCAAACTCAACTGAACCAAATGAAATTAAACTTGAACTAAAATCTAATCCTGAACATTGAATTGAATTGAATCACATTCGGATCGAAATCCATACTGTTCTAACTAAAGTCAATGATCAATATTTGACGAATGCTCTTCTGAAAATTAATACTAAGTTTGATGCATTAAATTTATTACTGAATATTTAATGATTTTGATATCTCATGTGGTTCCCCTGATCAAGTTATAAAGTGTCAGTATAAACCCGATCACCAAATATTCTGGAAATAAAAAGATCGAAACAAATCACTATTTCTCAAGAAGGAGTTAGTGAATTATAATTCAATCAAGTTTTAAATATCAAGTTGAATCAATTTTAGACTCAGATCAAAATTGAGTGCTGAACTAATTCTGAACTAAACTCGAACTTAAACTAAATTGGTCCTGATGGAACTAAATAGGGTCAAATCAAATCCCATTGGGTATGCTAAATCTTCAGCAATACTTTGAGGTTATGAATAAAGAGTGATATTACCATCTTGACTTAAAAACAAAATTAGCTCAAATAGAACTAAATAAGTATTTAAAGTAATTTTTTCCATAATTAAAATTAATTAAAATTAATTAAAATATGATTAAAATTTAAACTTATATGTCACTAAATTATGCCTTAAATGTGGGTCTCAGCCAGACTCAAATCACTGAAAAATTTGAGCTCTAATTAGGCCTAATCCAAATAAGTTAAGTGGGCTAACTTTTTAGATCAGAATTGAGCTCAAAATTCATTTAAATTTTGGGCTAAAATGATAAAATGTAAGATTTTGTAAATAGACTCCTGAATTGATTAAATTTTCATAAATTGGTCTTTGATCGGATTTTTTTTATAAATCAGTCCTTGGAAAAAAAATCTTGTAGAAAAGTCCAACAAAATCCTAAAATTATAAACTAGCCCCACAAAATTAAAAATTTATAAATAAACCCCTTAAAGCATCGATAATTATGATTTGTCTTTATGAAATTTAGGATTACAAATAAATCTCTCCAAAATTCTCTATCTGCAAATAAACCCTTTCAAAGTTCTCTATTTACAAATAAACCCTTCCATAATTCATTATTTATGAATAAATCCCTCCGAAATTCTCTATTTACAAATAAATTCTTTCAAAATTTTTTATTTGTAATTAATCCACTAGAATTGTAATTTTTTACAAATAAATCTCATAAGAATTTTTATTTCTTAATAAGTCCAAATTTTATTCAAAAATGACCCTTAAAATTTTAAAATTTCATAAACAAGTTCCTTTTGCATAAAATTTTCTTGAATTTTATAAAATTATAATTTAGTCTAAATTTTTGAAATAAAATTGTAAATAACCCCTCTATAATTTCAGTATCAAGGATAAATATAAATTTTCAAATTTTATCATCCACAATAAATAGACTTATCTCTACCTCTTCATCCAAATTCTAGATATGTATATCCATATCCATTGACCTCCACATTTTATCACTCAAAATTCAAAACAAAAGGTCCCACTCTATCTCTTTAAACTTGATAAAAAATCGTAGAACTTGCAAATAAAAAAAAAGAAATCAAAGAGTAGTAGGGAACGAAACAAGAGAACAATGGAAGACCTTAATTGAAAAATATTTTAAAAAATGTAGTTTTAAACTTAGCTAGCCTTTGATCTTACATCTAAGTTACCTTTTGAGTTCGCACTCACCAGCTTTCAGGCTCACGCCAAGCTAACCTTGGGGCTTGCATTTAGCTAGCCTTCTGGCTCGCGTCCAAGCCAGCCTTTGAGCTCGCTCTCAGTTAGCCTTCAGGCTTGCACTCAACTAGCTTTCAAGCTCTCATTTAGCAAGCATTCGAGTTCACACTCAACCAGCTTTTGAGCTCGCACTTGGCTAGCTTTTGAGTTTACACTCAGTCAACCTTTCAGCTCACACTTAGCTAACATTTGAGTTCACACTTAGCTAATCTTTGGGCTCATACTCAAGTTAGCCTTCAGGCTCGCACTCAGCCAGCTATCAAGTTCACACTTACCTAGCCTTCGGGCATGCACTTAGATAGCATTGAGGCTCACATCTAAGTTAGCCTTCGGTCCCATATTCAGCAAGCCTTCGGGCTTACACCAAGTCGGCTTTTGGGCTCATATTCAGCCAGCCTTCGAGCTTGTACTCAGTCAACCTTTAGGCTCGCACTTAACTAGCTTTTCAGCTCACACTCAACTAGCTTTCGAGCTCACACTCACTCAGCCTTCTAGCTCAAATTCAGCCAGCTTTTGAGCTCGCACTCAGCCAGCTTTTAGGCTTGCATCCAAGCTAGCATTTGAGTTCGCACTCAGCTATCCTTCGTGCTTGCACCAAGGTAGCTTTTAGCTTGCATTCATCTAGCCTTCGGGCTTGCACTCAGCTAGCCTTCGGGCTCACACTCAACCAGTCTTTGGGCTCGCTTTGAAGTCAGCCTTTTGGCTTGCATCTTAGTTAGCCTTCAGGCTTATATTGATGTCAGCATTTGGGCACGCACCTCAACTAGCCTTCGGGCTCACATCTAAACCATTCTTCAGCCTGACACCCAGTTATCCTTCAGGCTAGTACTAAGCCAACTTTCAAATCAAAACTAAGCCAATCTTAGGGTTTGGACATTTAAAGCTAAGCTATAGGCTATCTAAAATCATCATAAACAATCAAAGACCTTCAAATTAAATTAATTAACATAAAGTAACTCAATAACACTAAAATCAAACTCAATCACAACAAACGGACAAATGCCAGATTGGCTCAAATGGACTTAAATTGATCAAATAGATGGATTCAAACCAAAATTAAGAATCAACTCTAATTGGACCTAAGTTAAGCTCAAGTCAAATTCAATCAAGATTGAACTAAGCTTAAATCAAATCCTAATTAGGTTAAATCAAGTCTAAATTAAAAGACAAACTCAAAGTCAAAATAAAATCAAGCTAAACTGAGCTTGAATTAAAGTCAAGTTAAACTAAATTGACTTGAACTTGAGCAAAAATCCAATAGACCTAGGCTCGAAAAAGTCCAACGCAAGGTCAAACTTGACTCAAACCAAATGACATCAAACTCAGGCCTAAACTAAATAGGATTAAACCGAGTTCCATTGGGTGCATTGAGCACTCGACAATATTCCAAGGCCATGAATAATGGGCGATGTTACCACACTTAACTGAACTAGAATTAGTTTAAATAAGAACAAGGTAAAGTCAAACTGAATCTCACTGAGTGCGCTACAAAAGCATTTAGCAACACTTCCAAGCTATACCCAACTCTCTAAGCTGTTGGTGACACTATTAATCCAAAGAAGTTAATTGCCAACACGCTCAAAGTCATTGGCCACACTTCAAAGTTAGTTAACTCTAGAAGTCATTAACGATGCATCTTCCAAGTTATATCCAATTCCATAAGCCATTTGTGACACTATCAATTCAAAGAAGTTAATTACCAATATACTCAAAACTATTGGCCACACTTCAAAGCTACACCCAACCCCCAGCCGTCGATGATGCTACCAAATCAATAAAATCAACAAACAATGCACTCAAAGCAGTTGGCCATACTTCAAGCTAGTCAACCCCATAAGCAATTGATGACATGCCCTTTCCAGCTAGTCAGCCATATAAATAGTTGATGACGCACCCTTCAAGCTAGCTAACCCCAAAAGTAGTTGGTGATGCATTTTTACGTTATACCCAACCTTATAAGCTATTGGTGTGCTACTCAAGACCAAGGAAAGCTATCACCCATGCCTTATCGGCTAACGAAAATATTACAACCCAAATAGAGTTATTGCTAATGTCTTATTGACTAACGAAAACACTCCAACCCAAAAGAAGTTATCAGCTATGCCTTTTTGGCTATGAAAATACTTTGAATCACAAAGTTATTACCTACACCTTATCAGTTCAGGAAACACTTCAAGGTCAACGGAGTTATCACCTGCACCCTATTGGCTATGGGAGCACTTCAAAAATTAAAGAAGTTATTGCCTATGCCTTATCGACTATATAGATACTTTAAAAAATAATGAAGTTATCGCCTACACCTTATTGGCTATGGAAACACTTTAAAGTCAATGGAGTTATCGTCAATGCCTTATCGGTTATGAAAATACTTTATAACCAAACAAAGTTATTGCTAATACCCTATTGGCTAATGAAAATACTTTAAATCATGAAGTTATCGATAATGCTCAAAGCCATTAGAAATACTTCAAACTTCTCCCATTCTCTTCCACATTTTAGATTGAACACCATGCAATCTAGCGCAGTGGGAGCAGGCAATAGCACACCTCAAAGCTTCTTCCCCACTCTTTTCTCTTTTCTTTATTTTTTTCATATTGTCATATTGAAATTCATTTTAATGTAAGGGCGTACCCTTACTTAAGTCATGTACCATCTTTCTTAATCAATTGAATAACTCTTTCTTCTTTTTGTTCTTTTGTGTCACTATTTAGCTAAATTTCTCATTTTAGGAGGTATCTGACAAATATTGGAGTAATTAACAATAGGAGCTTGCACTTATTGGAAATCAATATTCCCACAATACCTGATAGCATATTTTAAATTAAAATAAATTTTTGTTAGTGATTTAAGGTCACTTCTGGGGGTCTATACTATCCTGCGTGGTCAACTTTGATCCCACAAATCCTAGTACATTTGGTGAGACTTGACTTTTCCTCCAAGTGTAGAAACTTAGTTAATACGATAGAGACACTGATAAGGTAGAATTGCGATTGCATACTAATCAATTATATTCTCCTTTGCACGAAAGAATCAAATGGCAACAAAAAGAACATCTCCACCTCGAGATACACGCTCATCCTCAGGGTAGGCACAATTGTGTAGTTACCTCAGTCAATGGTTGCTACAGAAACAATTAGAATTCATATCAAGTTCAAGACTATCTATATGTTTATCTAGTTTAAGAGGGCATCCACTACTATACTAGTTGAAGTGGTTGACATGCAAAATTTCGTTGTTTTCCACCTTCCATCAAGGGGAAGAAGGCCCAATGTCATCATCTCCAATCAAAAGGGCTGTTCAGTTGAGAGCCAAAAATCATGTCTCAACCAACAAGGATGTCAGTCTTCAAGAGATTAGGATCAAAGTGAAGCTTAGCCTTCAATCACCTTCACCTAGCTCCTCACAGGAGGGGGGGGGGCTATCCAAAGCAAATATAGACACAGGTATCAATGAAGAAGAGCTTATCTTGACTATCATAAATAAAGGAAAAGTTGTGAGAATTTTTAGCCGACTTAGGAAACCTACCTCTCAAACGAAGTCGGTCATCACCATCCCTACTTCCAACTTCTTTGCTTTATTAAGAAATTTAGAGAAGGGTAAAAGCAAGTCACAGGGGGTACAGTCTTGCCTTAAAACTGTGGCAAAAGGACGAATCTCCAAACAAAACTACAAGAGTCACTGTAAAGCTATACTATAAGAACAGTTGAAATAGAAAAACAAAGAGAAAGATAAAGCTCAAAAGGAAGCCATCAAGTTGATGGAGATGATGTTACAAATGAGCTAGAAGATTGTAGAAGTGGTAGAAGGTGCATCTCCTATAGATGAGGTCCATGAAAATATAGGCCCTTTATAAGCACCTCCTCCAATAAGGGGTACCTAATCCCCAATTGCAAGGATCCTTGACATCATGGACTCCTAGAATATATACAACAGTAGGTACAATGATTGGTGCTTGCATAATTGAGATAAGAAAGTGAGATGGGTAGCGTAAAAGATATTGACAAACTATACTGTTAGCCATCACAATCAAGTGTCATATTCCAAAGGCTATATAGTGCTTGTTTAAAATAGTTTAATGATTTGGGCAATTCTAAATAGCACATACCTCACTTTGTGAGTCTATGTGGGGATTCAAGTAACAATCCCTCGCTGTTACTTCACCAATTTTCATCTAGCTTGACAAGAGCAACATTCTAGTGGTATGCTAGTTTACAACTAGAATCCATACAAACTTGAGCAAAAATGAAAGAGTCTTTCTGAATCAAGTTTGCAAGAGTTAATGACAAAGTGACCATTACATACCTTGTCTCAACACCAAAATGTGACAATGAGTCAATTCTAGATTATATTGTATGGTGGGAGAAATCTTAGCATTAAGTGTGAACAACCTATAAGTCAATTTGAGGTAGTGAACTTAGTCTTCCACAATAGAAGGGGAGAATGGATGACACCCTATCTGAGTGCCTCTTCTATCCATACCTTCCAAGTCCTCATTATGCAAGTCAAGAAGCTGGAAAGAGTTGGTCTGCTAACCTTATCTAGTTCACAATGCTTTAGACCAGAAAAAGATAAGGCAAAGCATGAAGAGTCTTCCAAAATTGTGAGGGTTGCATTCACAGTAACTTAGCAAAAGAAACCTCCAAATCCTACCATAAACAAGGAAAATTCTTAGAAGCCACTAGCACTTGGAGGAGATAAGAAGTAGAATGATCCGATGATCTCCAATAAAGGCTCAGAAAGAAATACCCTTTCAAAAGAGAAAGAGTAGGTAAAATCCAAGAGGCAAGGTGAGGTTGACAAAACAAATCACCCAAACTATTGTCCTTACCAAGAGTCTTGGAACATACCATTAAAGACTGTCGTGTGTTCAATGATTAGGTCAAGAAGCAATACCAAGAAGGCAAGTTGACTCTCTCAAAAGCAGCCCTACTTGAAACACCCATCGAACACATCAATTATATTACTGTGTTTGAGGATCATGAACCACTTTCTGAA
The DNA here is from genome assembly GCA_005019695.1 of Trichopus zeylanicus subsp. travancoricus. Lineage (NCBI taxonomy): Eukaryota > Viridiplantae > Streptophyta > Magnoliopsida > Dioscoreales > Dioscoreaceae > Trichopus > Trichopus zeylanicus. Next base: position 776,277 of record RXID01014251.1, read on the forward strand.
ATCCTCTTTGGAGAAGAAGCACAATGTACCCCTAAATAAAGGCACTTATGGAATGTTTATAATTAAAAAAGGGTTAAGAAATTGATGAAGAAAATAACTAGAAACCTCGGAGAATCTGGGATGGTGATGAAGAAATCCTCATCAAAATAAACCACCTTACCTGCTTGAGTCATCAAGAAGAGAAAGAACAAAAGCATGAAGAAGAAATTGGTTTAGCTAGATGCATATGATGTCAAGAAATCAACCATTCAAGAATACATCAATGCTCTAGATGAATATGTTCAAGGAGAAACGAGACAAGTAACTCTCAAAAAATTCCTCCTTGACAAACTCAAAGCTTTACTAGAGAACCTTGATGTAGAAAATGAAGAAAGTGAACCCTCGGTGGCAACATGCTCTGCTACATTTACTATTGGAGGTTTACAACCAAGAAAATCCTCACCCCATCACTTCAATAATGAGGAAATTCAGGATGCAAGGCAAGAAGAGGTGAATATATTTGTTAGGGATGATATTGATGAAATGAGAGATTCAACATGTCTCCCTGACAGCTGCTCTCGAGATGACTATCTTAGAGAGTGGTTCTCCCATGAGCACGACTATGGCATACTCAAACTACAGCTAGATACTATAAAAGAGCTAGCTACAACTAACATGAGATTTGTCAGGGGGGCAAATATAAATATTGAATAAACACATGCAGATTGTGACTGCCCACATGAAAGTGTGATAAATACGACCAAGATGCTCTATGAGGAAGTCGAGAAGATGGAGTAGGTGCTAGTAGAAAAGATAAAGCCGTACAAAAGACCTTATAGAAGTGATGAGAGACCACTCCCTGACCATCCTTGAGATTAGAATAATCACTCATGCCACTTACTCTAGAGATAGGTCAAGAAAACTAGGCACTATCGAAGAGAGTTAGCTATGTCTATGCTCTCTTGTCGCATGGTGACTCATACATTTGGGGTGAACACCGGTGAGCTACTATCCTAGCCTCCATCAAGTAATCCAGCAACAAATGCTTAATCTATTAAGTTTGGTGAGGTCCAATCTTGGAGCCTGTGGAAGGGTGTGCTTTGCCAACTTTAGAGGAATTATGCATACTAGGTACGAACAAAGAATACGACTCTATGTCTAAGGTAAAACAACTTTATAACCACTTTGGAAGGCCCTACACCAGCAAGTGCCAAAGAAAAAAGTGGACATTTTGGGAAAGGATCAAGCACGCTAATCCTAAAGCTCATTCTGCCCCCGCATCAAATTAATCTAAGTATCCATAATCAAGTCAGTCTAGGCATCCACAGAAGAGATATCTTAAATATAAATTTTTGAAGAAAGTTATGCCAGCAGATGAAATAGAAGGATTTATCTAGAGAGTTTCTGAAGACCTTTCTATGAGGAAACCCCACGTGCCTGATTTTAATATTGAATAGGATGATTATCACTCAGTCACATCCTCTAACAACATTCAGGAAATTATTGAATAGGGGCAAGGGTCCTCTACTTCTTGTAACATGATTAGCCTCATGAGTGATTCCGAAGGTGCACCTTATTAGTCTCATGATGCCAAGTTTCAATTGAAGAGAGCAAACCAGGTATAACTCCAAGATAGAAAGGTGCCACGTCCAAGATAAGCTTTAATGCCTAGGGATAAAAATATCCCCAAGGATAAGGAAAAGGAGATTTAGATAAATAAGGGCATTGAGCCTTTGTGAGTTGAACCTACACCCAAAAAAGTGAAATACAACATAGTAGTATACCTCAAACACTAGCGCACATCATTCAAAATTCAGCCAACTATCAAGCATACTTTGCTAAAGAGAAGATGAAGGATTCTTTGTGTGCACACCCAATTCCCGCCATTACTTCACAAATGATGAATAGTTACCTAGAGCAACAGATCACAATAGACCATTGTATGTCATAGGAAATAGTGATGGGATTGAGATTAATCATATCTTGATTGTACTAGGTTTCTCAGTCAATTTGATGACTCTCCAAACTCTAAGAGCTCTAACTTTGGATGTGTGCCACTTATTATCTGAGATTATAACCATACAAGAGTTTAATTAGAATGACCAAAGAGCTTTGGGAGCTATAACTATCCCTCTGAAATAGGCAAGTTGCTGACAGATGCCAAGTTTTATGTGATCAATACTGATGCATCATATAAAGCACTATTAGGGAGGCGGTGGCTATATGAAAATAAAGTAGTACCATCAACTCTACACCAATGCTTCAAATACTTCGAGGATGGTGAAGAATACTAAATTGATGGAGATGTACATACTTTTGTTGTTCATGAGGTATATTATGATGATGTGAAATACTATTAGAGATCCAATGTTGATAGAGGGTCTGCTTTCATCAGTCAAGTAAAGTAAAAGATTGTTAACCTGATCATTACTCCTCCTTATTAAGGAAGAAATTTTAACTTAGCCTCTTCAAATGAAGAAGCCTAAAAGTTTACCTAGGTGGTTATACTTCTGATGAAAATAATGACAAAGGTCAAATAGAAAACGCTCTCCTTATTGCTAATATTCCAAAAGATTTATTTAAGTCATTAGATGAGCTAAGCATCACTATCGTGGAATAATTAATGACTTTCTACATTCCTCCATTGCACAAAGGAGAAAAAAACTATTTTACAAGGAAATCTCTTATGCTTGAAGCATACATGAAATTTTAGAGACTAAAGATCTAGCAGATGATGATGACCATCAACCGGTAGTCATCCCTAAATATTTCTCGGACCAACTTTATTAGATAATCAACAAATCTGGTTGTGGATGTCCATAGACAGAGAGAAAGTCGTTTCTTTAGGAATTTATGGGATCCACCCTAAGGACGTGACTACATTTTTGGAAGAGGAAACAAGAACACTAAAGAACTATGCTATATTACTCCAAACACTCACACATATTTCATGGTCACCATTGGACCTCTCTTTGATATTAACGATGACCAAATGACATCAATACCTCTTGACACATTCGTTGAAGTGGCCATGACTTTGTATACATCACAAGAAGGTGACATCCTTGATGAAATTTCATCAAAACTAAAAGAAAGGGGGTATGATGTAGTCGAAATGCCTTCAAATAAATCTTCGCCAAACCTCACTCAATATAATGAATCACTTGGTGAAGAAATAATTCTCAAATCAAAAAAAGCTCGACCAGAACTTAAGCATTGGGGGCAAGCCATAGTGGATGAACTGATAGAGATCAACCTAGGCTCAGAAGAGGACCCCAAGCTAACTTTCATCAGCACTCAACTTTCAAAGGAAAGCCAAACCTAGCTCAAAGCAGTGCTCCAAGAGGACATAATTACTTCGCATGGAGTTACAAGGAGATGTTTGGGCTGAATCCTAAAGTTGCGATCCACAAACTAGCCATTAGCCCTGAGCTTCCACAGCACCTAGCAGGATGAAACTCACCCTAGAACAAAAGGTGATAGAAAAAATGAAGAAATTGATAGAAGCAAGCTTCATCAAATCGAAAAGATATCTAGATTGGGTGGCAAGCATCGTGCTAGTCAAGAAAAAGAATGGCCAAATCCACATTTGTGTGGAATACAAGGACTCGAATAAAGCATGTTCAAGAGATAATTTTTCATTGCCAATAATGGAAATCATGATTGACAATGCAGCCAACTTTAAACTATTTTCCTTTATGGATAGTTTCTTAGGATACAACCAAATCAAGATGCATCCTGATGATGAGAAACATACAACCTTCAAGATGCCAATTGATATTTGCTGCGACAAAGGTGATATCCTTTGGGCTCAAGAATACAGGTGCCACTTATCAAAGGACCATAACTCAAATCTTTGATGACCTCATATGCCAGGTAATGGAATATTATGTGGATGGCTTGGTGATCAAAACTAAGTCGAAAGATAGGCATGTCCAAGGCCTAATAGTGGAATTCAATCACCTTAGGAAATATAACCTAAAGATGAATCCTATGAAGTGTGCTTTAGACGTATTATTGGGAAAATTCCTCAGCTTTGTTGTTAAGCATCGAGGGATTGAAATTAATTCATCTAAGATCAAAACTATCTTGTATATTCCACTATCCAGTAACTTAAAGCAATTAAGGTCATTCAAAGTCCATCTTGCATACATAAGAAGATTCATTTCAAAAATACAAGTCTTTTTCCAAGTTGATGAAGGACACTCCAGTCACTTGGGATCAAGACCATTAATAGGCCTTTGAAGAGATCAAGTAATATCTCCTAAAACCACCTGTTTTGGTAGTGCCTCTACCCGATAAACCCCTTATTGTCTATACAATAGTAATGGAAGGATCTCTCGGGGCACTTCTGGCCTAAAATGATGAACAGGGTAAAGAAAATACAGTCTACTATCTGAGTAGAATGCTAGTGGGGGTAAAAAATAACTACTCTTCCATCAGACAGCATTGTGTGGCATTCATATTCATGGTTAAAAAGCTGAGACATTATTTACTTTCTCATAAATTTATTTTAATATCAAAGATTGGTCTCATAAAGTATCTGATAACTAGGCCTATACTCACCGAGAGGCTAGCAAAATGGGTTTAATCTTCATGGAATACAATATCAAGTTTACTCCTCAAATGGCGGTTAAGGGGTAAGCCCTTGCCAACTTTCTCGCAGCTCACCCAGTATTGGACAATTCTCTTCTAAGTTACGAGCAAAGAAATCCTTTCGGTCGAAGAAGGAGAACTTTATTGGAAACTATATTTTGATGGAGCATCATCAATTAAACTAGAAATCAAACCAAAGCTTCCTCAATCAAAGTAGGCATTGGACTCATTTATGTTACTCCAAATGGGGGTATTTTATGATACTCTGATTTCCTCTCAAAACCATGCACAAACAATGAAATTGAATACGAAACCCTAATTGTAGGATTATAAATAGCCCTCAATATGAAAACATCATGCCTGCGTATTTTTGGTGATCTAGAACTAGTTATTAGCCAAGTCCAAGGAAAATATAAACTCCACAAATTTGAGCTCCTAAAATGCCATGAAAAGGCTCAAGAGCTCATAATGTAAATTCCTCATGTTTGAATAACTAAAGTTTCTCGGTACATCAATGTAGAAGCAGACTCCTTAGTCAAATTAGCCAAGGCATTAGCTGACCTTGATCAAGAAAAAACTTCTAATCACGGTTCGCAATAGACAAGTAATGAACTCAGTCTTCAGTATCAAGCATGAGGGGACTGAATCTAAACTAATAGAAGAGCCTATAGATTTGAGAATACTATTCACCAACTACCTCAAAAGTGGAGAACTCCCAAGAGATAAATCTACTTGGACATAACTCAGAAACAACGTCGTGTACTTTCTACTTATGAATGACATCTTTATAAAAGGTCCTTTGATCAACTACTTCTATGTTGTCTCTCAGGCAAAGAGGCTAAGAAAGTTATATATGAAGTGAATTCTGGAGTTTGTGGCACTCATCAATCAGGCCCAAAAATGATGATGAAGATCAAGTGTATGGGCTATTATTAGCCCACCATGGTGGGAGATTGCATCGAATTTGTAAGAAGATATCACCTATAGCAAATTCATGACGACTTCATCCATTAACACCTAAAATTTTTACATTTAATAGTATTCTTGTGACCATTCGAGGTATGGGTACAAACTTCATTGGCCCAATTGAACCATATTCTTCTAGAGGCGATCGCTTTATATTAGTAGCAACTAATTATTTCTTTCGGTGGCTTAAAATAATGCCATTGAAAGAGGTAAAAGTGGATGCTATCATCTGCTTTCAAGAAAATATTTTGTACTGATTCAGTGTTCCTCGAAGGATCATCTTTGATAATAGATCAACCGTCAGAAGTTTCAAGGTAGGATGATTTACATATTATCATAAGATAGATTAAAGATATTCATCTATCTAAAACACGAGGCCCAATGGGCTCACTGAGGCATGTAACAAGACCATCTCCAAGATCTTCAAGAAAATTATTGCCAGCAACAAAAAATATTAGCACCAAAAACTTGCTGAAGCACTATGGGCCTATCGCATCACATATCAAATCCTTGCCCAATCAACACCATATGCATTGGTGTTTGGGACTAAGGTAGTCTAGTAGCTAGAAGTGCAAATCCCCTCTCTAAGGATTGACTTACAAGAATAAATCACAAGAGAAGATAATGTTTATCTTTCCCTTGATGAGCTAAACTCTTTCGACGAGAAGAAGCTCATGACATAACGGAACTTGGCTAATTGGGAAGGACCTTATATCGTGAAAAAGACATTTGAAAGGGGATCCTACCAATTGATCGATGACAAGGGAGGAAGGCCTAGGCCACCAATCAATGGATGATTCCTCAAAAGGTATGATGCCTAAGCCTTGAGGGCAACAACATAACAATCAAAAGTATCTATATTTTGTTTATGATAAAATGTCCAGCTTTCACAAAAAGGAACTCTCAATCAAATATGCATTTCATATTTCTCACGGTAAAATATGGACACAATGCTCCATCCATCATGCATGACTACTAAGCTCATATTTGGACAACAAATTAAGTCTACTGCACGTGGCAAACTAAGTCCACCTTTACCTGGCAAATGTAAGTCCACTTTCATATGGTGAACTAAGTTCACTTTCATGTTGCAAACCCAAGTCCACTTTTACATGACAAACCAAGTCCACTTTCACATGACAAATTAAATCCACTTTCATGTGGCGAACTTATATCCACTTTCACTTGGCAAAGCTAAATATACTTTCACAAGCTAAACTAAATCCATCATTGCATGGCAAATCATGTCCACTCTCATATGGCAATTTGAATCCATATGGTCAACTCCTAAAATGTTGATGCAGGGACAAGTACTTGAAAACTGTTTGCACCCTCTCCTCTCATTAGAACTAAGAAGAGGCTATGAAAGGTGCAATTTGTTTGAGGCAATGTTTGCCACAATTAAACTCAATTAAAATATAATTAAAATTAAGACTTATATGCCACTAAATTATGACTTAAGTGTGGTCTCAATTGGAGTTAAAATCATGTTCGAGTTTGGCCAAAAATTGAGCTCAAATCACTCAGAAATTTGGGCTCAAGTTAGACCTAATGCAAATGGGTTGAGTGGGTTAGATTTTTAGACCATAATTCAAAATTTATCTAAAACTTGGGTCAAAATGATAAAATACAAAAATTTGTAAATAGGCTCTTGAATTGAATAAATTTTCACAAATGCATCCTTAGCCTGTTTTTCTTACAAATCGGTCCTTAGAGTAAGAATTTTATAGAAAAGTTTAATAAAATCCTAAAATTATAAATTAGCCTCAAAAAATTAAAAATTTGTAAATATACATCTCAAAGGATCGATAATTATGATTTGGTCTACATAAAATTTAGGGTTTACAAATAAACTTGTTTAAAATTTTTTATTTACAAATAAACTCCTCCAAAATTCTCTATTTACAAATGAACCCCTTCAAAATTCTTTCTTTATGAGTAAATCCCTCCAACATTCTCTATTTGTAAATAAACCCTTTCAAAATTTTTTATTTGCAAATAAGCTCCTAGAAATTTAATTTTTTACAAATAAATTCAGCAAAAATTTTTATTTATTAATAAGTCCAAATTTATTTAAAAAGGAACTTGTAAGTTTCAAAACTCTATAAATAAGTCCTTTTTGTAGAATTTCTGAAATTTATAAAATTATAATTTAGTCAAAATTTTTGAAAAAAAATTATGAATAGCCCCTTTATAATTTTAGTATTCGGAATAAATATAAATTTTCCAATTTTATTAGTCACGGCAAAGTGGCTTATCTGTGTCTTTTTATAAGTTTATCTAAATTCTAGATAAGCATATCGGTATCTATCTATATCCATATCTATCATTCAAAATTAAAAAAAAGGTTTATTTTTAGCCCAATACTATCTCTCCAAACCCAATAAAAACTCGTGGAATCTGTAAATTTTTTTTAAAAAAATAGAGATGAGCAGAAATTTCAAACTTAACTTCCTTCTTTTCTTTTTTTTTGCTTGTTCTCCTTCTCTCATATAGGATTGCCACGTTGCCTTTCTCTGCTAGCTTCGTCATCCCTCTGTAACCAGCTCCCTACTGTGTGGTTGCTCATCACTACCAGACCCCCAGCCTCGCCTCACGCAAGCATCGTCAACGAAGGGGAGAAGAAGATCAGCCTCTTGATCAAGAGCCGCAAAACCATGGGCATTCGCCAGCCCACCTTCGCGAGCCATCTATCAGCCGAGCCACTACCATCTCCTCACTTGAACCCTACTACTAGACTCGGCATCTCCTCGCCTGAAGCCCATCGACGGAATCCCAAACATCATTTTCTTGTCAAACACCTTAACCGTGGCTCCATCCCCAACCAGCTCACTGTGCGCCTCTCGTCGAGCTCCCTCCGCCTCCAAACCCGCATCTCCACCGTCGATTTCGGCCATCCACCGTCTCCATCCCCTTTGGTGACCTCCCATGTCCCCGCCCTGCTCACTTCCAGCTTGTTGCAAGGTCGGATCTGGTCGGAAAGAGGGAGGTGGGGAGGCTGGTCAGGTCCGGCCAAAGGAGAGGGCAGGTTGCTCCCGATCTAGTCATGGAAAAATGTGGGGACGACTTCATTTGAAGCTTGAAAGAGAAGCCCAAAAAAGGTAAAATAAAAAATAAAAATAGGCCTGTGCTCCTTAAAAAAATTTGGCCAAAAAATAGAAGGGAGGTTTTGGACTTGGAGGAAAAAGGAGAAAAAAGTAAAAAATATTATTGTGATTTTAAAAAAAAGAATGAAAAATAGAAAAAAAAATTTGGCAAAAACAACAATAAAAGATTCTCAACACCCTGGTCCTTGGTAATAAAGATGGTGGACTCTTGATCTCACAGCGGTCACGCATGACCCCTTGAAGGGGGCAATGAATACAGTATTGATGATGGCAAATCCATGACCATATTGCAACCACCAACGATCCCTCAAAGATGGCGAATCTCCATCACCACAAGCCAGTTTTTGGCTTTACACTTAATCAACTTTCGAGCTCACATCCAAGTTAGCTTTTGACCTCACACTTAGCTAGCCTTCGAGCTCGTACCGAGTCAGCCTTCGGGCTCACATTCAACTAGCATTGAAGCTCACACTTAGCTAGTCTTTGAGTTCGCACTCAATCAGCTTTCAAGCTCACACTCAACCAGTCTTCTACCTCACACTCATCTAGCTTTCGAGCTTGCACACATCCAATGTTCTAGCTTGCATTTAGCCAACTTCGGCCTCTCACTCAGCCAACTTTCGGGCATGCGCTTAGCTAGCTATTAAACTCTCATTCAAGCTAGCCTTGGAACTCGCACTTAACTAGTTTTTGGGCTCACATTCAGTATGCTTTTAAACTTGCACTTATCTAGCCTTTGGGCTTGCACTCAACCAACCTTAGGGCACTCAGCTAGCCTTTGTCTTGCACTTAGCCAGCCTTCAGGCTTACATTCAAGCAGCCTTCAGGCTCACACCAAGCCAGCCTTTAAGCTCACACTCAGCCATCTTTTGAGCCCACACTTAGCTAGCCTTCGGCCTTGCACTCAACTAGCCTTTAGACTCACATCCAAGCCAGCTTTCAAGCTTGAATTCTACCAGCCTTCGGGTTCACATTCAGCTAGCCTTTGAGCTCACACTAACTAACCTTTAGGCTCACATCTAAGCCAATTTTTGGATCTACACTCAGCCAGCCTTCGGGTTCACATTCAGCTAACTTTCCAGCTTGCACTCAACCAACTTTTAAGCTCACACTTAGCCAGACTTTGGGCTCTCATTAAGCTAGCCTTCAAGCTTGCATCCAAGTCAGCATTTGGGCTCACACCAAGCCAGCTTTGAGGCTCACATTTAGCTAGCCTTTGGATTTATACTCAACCAGCCTTTAGGCTCACATCTAAGTCTGCTTTTGGGCTCGCATTCAACTTGCTTTTAAGCTCACACTCAGTCAGCTTTCGAGCTCGCATCTTAGCTAGTCTTTCAGACACACATCTAAGCTAGTCTTTAGATATACACTCAATTAGCCTTAGGGCTCATACTAAGTCAGCTTTCGAGTTCATGAACTAAGCCAACCTTCAAGTTTGCACGTTTAAAGTTGGGCTATGGGTCTGCCTAAAATGATCAAAAGTAGTCAAGGACCCTCACATCAAATTTATTAATATGAAGTAACTTAATAATACTGAAATCAAACTCAATCACAACAAATGGACAGATGCAAAATTGGCTTAATTGGACTTAAATTAATCAAATAGATGGATTAAAAGCAAAATTGAGACTCAACTGTATTGGATGCAAGTTGAGTTTAAGTCAAATCCAATTAGGATTGAATTAAGTTCAAATCAAAACCTAATTCGGTTATCTCAAGTCTAAACTAAAAGGAAAACTCAAAGTCAAAGGAGAATCAAGCCAGATTGAGCTTGAATTGAAACCAAGTTAGACTAAATTGACTTAAACTTCAACCAAAGTCTAACAAACCTAGGCTCGACAAAGGTCTAATGCAAGGTCAAACTTAACCAAACCAAATGACATCAAACTCAGACATGAGCTAGGTAGGATTAAACTGAGTCCCACTGGGTGCATTGAACCCCAGATAATATTCCAAGGCATGAATAATGGGTGATGTTACCACCCTTACCTAAACTAGGATCAGTTTGAATAAGAACAAAGTAAGGACAAATTGAGTCCCGGTAAGTGCGCTACAAAAGCATTTAGCAACACTTCCAAGCTATACCAAACTCCCTAAGCTGTTGGTGGCGCTATCAATCTAAAGAAGTTAATTGCCAACATGTTCAAAGACATTGGCCAAACTTTGGAGCTGGTGAACTCTAAAAGCTATTGATAATGCATCTTCCAATCTTTATCCAACCCTATAAGCCATTGGTGATGCTACCAAATCAAAAAAGTCAATCGCCAACATGCTCCAAGTTGTTGCCCACACTACAAAGCTATTTCCAACTCCATAAGCCTTTGGTGACACCATCAATCCAAATAAGCTAACTGCCAATATGCTCAAAGCTATTGGCTATATTTCAAAGCTATACCTACCCCCCTAAGCCATCGATGATACAACCAAATCAATGAAGTTGGCCAATAATGCACTGAAAGCTATTGGCCACACTTCAAAGCTACACCTACCCCCCTAAGCCATCGGTGATACAACCAAATCAATGAAGTTGGCCAATAATGCACTCAAAGCTATTAGTCACACTTCAAGCTAGTCAACCCTATAAGCAGTTGACGATGTGTCCTTTCCAACTAGTCATCTCATAAGCAGTTGATGACATGCCCTTCAACCTAGCTAACCCTAGAAGCAATTGGTGCCATATCTTCAAGCTATACCTGACCTTATAATCTGCTAGTGACATTGCTCAAGAGCAAACCGAGTTATTGCCCATGCCTTATCAGCTAATAAAAATACTCCAATCCAAAAAGAGTTATTGCCAATGTCTTATCGGCTAATGAAAATACTCCACCCTAAAAGAAATTATCACCTATGCCTTATTGACTATGAAAACACTTCAAACCACAAAGTTATCACCTATACCTTAGCAGTTAAGAGAACACTTTAAGGTCAATGGAGTTATCACCTACACCTTATCAGTTATAGAAACACTCAAAAATCAAAGAAGTTATTGCCTACACTTTATCCACTATGGAGATACTTCAAAAAATAATAAAGTTATCGCCTATGTCTTGTTGACTATGGAAACACTTCAAGGTCATTGGAGTAATTGTTAATGCCTTATCAGCTATAGAAACACACCAAAATCAAATAAGTGATCACCAATGCCTTATTGGCTAATGAAAATACTTCAAATTATGAAGCTATCGACAATGCTTAAAGTCATTGGAAACACTTCAAACTTCTCCCATTCCCTTCCACAATCTGAATTGGATGCCACACAGTTTAGTATAGGGGGAGTGGGGCAACAACACACATCAAAGCTTCTTCCCTATGTTTTTCTTTTTTCTTTATTTCTTTCATATTTTCATATTGAAATTCATTATAAAGTGAGGGCATAATCGCACTTAAGTCATGTACCATCTTCCTTAATCAATCAAATAACGCTTTCTTCTTTTCTTTCTTTTGTTTCTATATTTTATTAGATAGGTTTCTTATTTTAGGAGGTTTCTTACAAATATTAGGGTAATTAACAATAGGTACTTACAACAGTTGAAAGTCAATGTTCATATAATACCTAATATCACACTTTAAATTAAAATAAATTTTGATTTATGATTTAAGGTTGCTCATCGGGGTCTCCGCTATATTAGATGGTCAAGTTTGATCTGGCAATAAGGTCAAACTGAGTCTTACTGGGTGTTCTACAAAAGCATTTAGTAACACTTCAAAGCTATACCAAACTCCTATATGTCGTTGGTGACATTACCAAATCAAAGAAGTTAATTGCCAACATACTCAAAGTTGTCGGCTATAGTTCAAAGCTATACCTAACCCCACATGCTTAAAGTCATTGGCTACACTTCAAGCTTGTCAATCCTAGAAGCAGTTGGCGATGTGCCTTTCAAGCTAGTCAACCCCATAAGTAGTTGACAGAGTACCCCTAAGCTAGTCAACTCTAGAAGTAGTTAATGACACACCTCTCAAGCTAGTCAACTATAAAAGTGGTTAATGATGCAATTTTCAAAGCTATACCCAAATTCATAAGCCATTGGTGATACTACCAAATCAAAAAGCTAATTTCCAATATTCTCAAAGCTGTTAGCCATACTTCAAAACTATACCTAACCCCCCCCCCAAAAGCTATTGGTGCTCTACCAAATCACAGAAATTAAATACCAACATACTTAAAGCCGTTGGCTATACTTCAAGCTAGTTAACCTCACAAGCAGTTGATGACACAACTCTTAAGCTAGTCAACCCCAAAACCAAGTAATGATGCAGCCCTCAAGCTAGTTAACCATAGAAGTAGTTACTGACACACCCTTCAACCTAATCAACCCTTGAAGCAATTGATGATTCACCCTTCTAACTAGTCAACCCTTGAACTAGTTGATAATGCACCCTTCAAACTAGTCAATCCCAAAAGTCATTGGTAACACACCCTTCAGGCTAGTCAACCCCAGAAGTAATTGTCAACATGCTTCTCAAAGCTAGTTAACCCCATAAGTAGTTGATGACACAACCCTTGAAGCTAGTCATCTCCACAAATAATTGATGATATAGCCTTCAAGCTAGTCAACTGCATAAGTTGTTGATGATGCACCCTTTAACCTAGTCAACCCTCGAAGCTGTTGACTAATACCCTTCAAACTAGTCAATGCTAGAAGTAGTTGATGATGTGCTCTTCAAGCTAGTTAACCCTAGAAGCCATTAGTGATGTGCTCTTTCAAGCTAGTCAACCCAGAAGCAGTTGTGATGTGCTCCTCAAGCTAGTCAATCCCAAAGTGATTGATAATGTAGTTTTCATAGCTATACCCAACCGTATAAGTCATTGGTGATGCCACTAAACCAAATGAAGTTATTACCAATGCTTAAAGCTATTTAAAATACTTCAAACTTCTTTCATTCCCTTCCACATCCCATCAAACAATGCCATCAACATCTACCAAAGACTGAGTCAATTTGAGTCAGACGCCATGTGTTCTAGTGTAGGGAAGTGGGATAGTAGCACATATCAGAGCTTTTTCTTCACTTCATCTTTCTCCTTCCCTTTCTTCATGTCTTTTATATTTTTTAAATTCCATATTGAAATTCATTGTAAAGTGAGAGAATACCCTTATTTAAGTGAAGTATCATTTCTTAAAATTAATCAAATGCTTTTTTTCTTTTCTTTTTTATGTCATTATTGTATTAGCTAGGTTTCTTGCTTTATGAGGTTCCTGAAAATCGTCGGAGTAATTAACAATAGGGGTTTGCACTTGTTAGAAGTCAAGGTTTTCACAATACTTGATAGTGCACTTTAAATTAAAATAAATTTTAATTTATGATTTGAGGTTGCTCCCAGGGTCTCCGCTATCTCAAGCCTCCAAAATCGATCCAACAAACTCTAGCATGCCTGGTGGGAATAGAGTCTAACTCAGTCTTAATTTTAGAACCTTCCTTTGATTTATGGTAGACTTATGTAGTGTGAAAAATAAATACATTATATCACCGGTTGACCATAAACTTTGACACGTCCAGTGGGACTTGACTTCTCCTCCAAGTGTAGAACCTAATTAATATGATAGAGACACTGATAAGGTAGAATTATGATTAAATACTAATCAATTATGTTCTCCTTTATATAAGAAAGAATCAAATTGAAACAATGAAGAATATCTCCTCCCCAAGATACACCATCATCCTAGGGGCAGGATCAACTGTGCATTTACCTTAGTTAATGGTTGTTACAGAAGTAGCTGAAGTTCAAATTTAGTTTGAGACCTTCTCTAAGGTTATCTAGTTTTAGAAGGCACTTCCTACTATACTGATTAAAGTTGTCATCATGCAAAACTAGCCTATTTCTCACCTTCTATCAAGGGGAAGGAGATCCAATGTGATCATACCTAATGAGAAGGGTTGCTCGGATGAAGAGCTAAAAGCCATACCTCAAGAAAAAAAGGATATCAGTCTTCTAGAGATTAGGACTGAAATGAAACTCAGTTTTTGGCTAGCTTCACCCATCTCCTCATAGGGGGAAATCAAAAGCAAATCTAGACATAGGCATTGATAAAGAAGATCTCATCCCGACTATCACAAGAAAGGGAAAGCAACTAAAATTTTCATTTGACTTGGAAAACCTAGCCCTCAAACCAAGTCTGTCATTACAATCTCTACCACCAACTCCTTTGCTCCATTAAGTAATTTATAGAAGAGTAGGAGCAAATGACAGGAGGCACAATCTTGCCTTAAAATTGTGGCAAAAGGGCAAATTACCAAACAAAACAGTAATAGTTACCATAAAGCTACAACCTAGCATGAGGACTCGCTAAAGGAGATCACCCACATTGCGAGACAACATCCTAGCTAGCCAAATACCAAAAGAAGACTACCTGAGTGAGGCTTACTATTCAAGAAATCCAAGAGGAGATGGCTCTTGTGGACTAATCCTTGCTACCATACTAAAGAGAAGGTGTGGCGACCTACTCCATGAGTAGATTTTTGAATGGGTTGACTCAATTAATGGGAGAAGTTAGCCTCAACCCAAAGCATAGACCTAATTCTTAAGACATATAGTATCATGTTTTGATAGAATCCTTGGTCATAATTAAAGGCTCTAATCAAGAAGTGACCATAGAAGTGCTACAAGAATAGTTGAGATAGCAAGACAAAGAGAAAGATCAAGCTCAAAAGAAGGTCATAGAGTTGATGGAGATAATGCTACAAATGAGTCATAAGCTTGATAAGTTGGAATGATCTCAATGGCATCATAAGCAGTAGAAGCGGTAGAAGGTGCATCTCCCATAGATGAGATCCACAAAAATGTAGGACCTTCACAAGCACCTCCTCCAGTAACGAACACCTAATCCCCAATTTTTAGGGATCCCTAATAATATGAAACTCCTAGCATACATACAATTGTAGGTACAATGAATGATAGTTGCACAGTTGAGATAACAAAGTGAGACGAGTAGGGTAAATGATACTGAAAAGTCATACCCTAGTCATTATAATTGAGTGCCATATCCTAGAGGTTATACAATGCCTAGTTTTAAATAATTTAATGGCATGGGTAACCCTAAATAGCATATAGCTCACTTTGTGAGTTTGTATGGAGATCCAAGTAATAGTCCTTGTTACTCTACCAACTTTTAGCAAATATAATAGGAGTAGCATTTGAGTGGTGTGCTAGTTTATAATTAGAATCCATAAAAACTTGGGCACAAATGAAAGAGGCTTTATGAATTAGGTTTGTAGGAGTCAATGATAAAGTGACTATTAAAAACCTTGTCTCAACATTGAAACATGACAGTGAGTCAATTTTTGATTATATCATACGGTGGAGAAATCTCAGCATTAAGTGAATAACCCATGAGTCAATTTAAGGCAGTAAACTTAGTCCTTGGCAACATAAGGAGATAATAGATGGTGCTTTATCTGAGTGCCTCTTCTATCCATACATTCCAAAACCTCATTATATAAGTCAAAAAATTGGAAAGGATTGGCCCACCAACCTTATCTAGTTCACAATGTTTCAAGCTAGAAAGAGATAAGGTAAAGCATGGAGAGCCTTCCAAAAATGTGAGGGTTGTATTCACATCAATTAAGCAAAAGAAATCTCCAACTCCATCATGAATAAGGGTAATTTTTAGAAGCCATCAACTCTTGGAGGAGATGGAGAAGTGGAATGATCCAATGATTTTCAACAAAGGCTCAAAAATAAATATTCTTTCAAAAGAGAAATAGTAAGTAAAATCTTCTAGGATGCCCCAAAGCTAGGCCTCCAATTGCCAAAATACAAAAGGCTAGGCAAAGCCAACAAAATAGATCACCAAAATTATTATCCTTACCATAGAGTTTTAGGGTATACCATTAAAGACTACTATGTGTTCAAGGATCGGGTCAAGATGTAATATCGAGAAGGTAATCTAACTCCCTTGAAGGCAGCTCTATTCAAAACACCCACCAAACACATCAAGCATATTACTATATTCAAAGACCATGGACCACTTGCTAAAATCCTCTTTGGGGAAAAAGCATAATGTACCCTCAAACAAGGGCACTTATGGAGCATCTACATTTTGAAAAGGTTAAAAAATGATGAAGAAAATTATTAAAAACCCTAAAAAGTATGGGATTATGATGAAGAAAGCTTTACTAGAGCAAACTGCCTCACTAGCTTGAAGCATAAAAAAGGGAAAGAACAAAAGCAAGAAGAAAAAGTTGGTTCAGACAGATGCATACGATGTTAAGAAATTATTCATTCAAGAATACATCGATCCTTTGCATGAATATGTTCAAGGAGAAAGAAGTCATTAACTCTTAAGGAATTCTTCCTTGACAAACTCAAAGCTTTACTAGAGGATCCTAATGTGGGAAATAAAGAAAGTGAACTTTTAGTGGCAACATGCTTTGCCATATTTACCATCAAAGGTTTACAACCAAGCTAATTCCCGCCCCGTCATTTCAATAATGAGAAAATTAGGGTTTGAGGCAAGAAGTGAATATATTCATTGGTGATGTTATTGATGAAATAATAGATCCCACAAGTGAATATATAGAAAGTGGTTCGCTTGTGAGTAAAACTATAGCATGCTCAAACTACAGTTAGATACTGTGAGAGAGCTAGATACAACTGACATGAGATTTGTCAAGGGGCAAATGTGAATATTGAATGAGCGTATGAAGGCTATGGCTGCCCACATACAAAGTGTGACAAATACTACTACCATGCTCTATGAGGAAGTCGAGAGGATGGAGAAGGTACTAGCAGAAAAGACAAGGCCATACAAAAGACCTCATAGGGATGGTGAAAAATCACTTACTGATCCTCCCCAAGATCAGAATGATCACTTGTACCACTTGCTCGAGAGACGAGTCAAGAAAGCTAGACACTATCAAAGAGAATTATTTAACTCTATGACCTCTTGTCGCATGGTGACTCATATGTCCAGGGTGAACACTGATGGGTGGCTATCCCAACCTCCATTAGGCAATCCACCAATAAATGCTCAATCTGTCAAGTTTGGTAAGGTCCTAGTCCTATAACCTATAGAAGGATGCACTTTTCCAACTTTAGAGGAATTATGCATACAAGGCATAGATGGTGAATATGACTCCATGTCTAAGTCAGAGCAACTTTATGACCACTTTGAAAAGCCCTACACTAGTATGCACTAAAGGAAAAATGCAAGCATTTCAGGAGATGATCAAACAAGCTAATCCTAATACCCATTCTACCCACATGTCAAGTCAATTTGAATATCCATAGTCAAGCTTATTTGAATATCCGCAAAAAATCCTAAATACAAAGTCCTGAAGAAGGTTATGCTAGCAGATGAAGTAGAATAGTTTATCCAAAGAGCCTCTGAAGACCTCTCTATGAGAAAATCCCATGTGCCTAATTTTGATGTTGAATGGGATGATTATTAGTTAGCTACATCCTCCAAGGACATTCAAGGAGCTACTGATTAGGGGCAAGGGTTCACTACCTCTTATAGCATGATTAGCCTGGGGAGTGATTTCAAAGATGAACCTTATTGGTCTAACATTGCTAGATTTCAACTAAGGAGAACAAACCAAATACAACTCCAAGGTGGGAAGGTGCTACCTCTGAGACAAGCTCTAATGCTTAGGGATAAGAATGTTACCAAGGACATGGAAAAGAAAATTCAGATAAATGAGGGCATCAAGCCCTCGCAAGCTGAACCTATACATAAAAAGGTGAAATACAACATAGCAGCCCACCTAAAGAAGATCCCTGCTATGCTGAGTATTATTGATGCCTTGATGATGTCACAAAAACTTAGGAATATACTAGTGCACATCTTATAGAATCTGACCAACTACCAAGCATACTTTGCTGAAGAGAAGATGAAAGAGTTTTTGTGTGCATGCCATCCTCCCACCATTACCTTCACATGCTACATGGAATAACATACCACAATAGGTTTGCTTAGTCAATTAACCTAGGTTCCTTAGTCAATTTAATGACTCTTCGAACTCTAAGAGCTCTAACTTTGGATATGTATCACCTATTATCTGAGATTATAATTATACAAGGGTTTAATCAAAATAGCCAAAGAGCTCTAGAAGTCTAGTATTTCATATGATCAATACTAATGCATTGTACAAAGCACTACTAGAGAGGCTGAGGCTACATAAAAACAAAGTTGTGCCATCAACCCTATATCAATTCCTTAGATACTTCATGGATGATGAAGAACACCAAATCAATGGAGATGTACACCATTTTGATGTCGAAGAGATACATTATGATGATATAGAATACTATCAGAGATCCGACATTGATGGGGGTTTGCTTCCATCAATCAAGTAAATCAAAAGATTGCTAGCCTAATCTTTGCTCCTCACCTAGGAAGTGATTCTAACTCAGCTTCTTTAGATGAAGAAGCCCCATAAGTCTACATGGGTGGTTATGCTTCTAATGAAGATGATAATTGTAATCAAATAGAAAAATACTCTCCTTGTTACTAAAGTTCCAAAAGACTTATTTAAGCCATTAGAAGAGCTAAGCATCACTATCATGGAAGAATTAATGACTTCCTATATTCCTCCATAGAGGAAAGGAGAAAATAAAATACTATTTTACAAGGCAATCCCTTGTGTCTCAAACATGCATGAAATCCTAGGAAATGAGATCTAGCAAATAATAGTGACCATCAATCGGTAGTCATGTCTAAATATTTCTCAGACTAGTTTATTAGATAATCAACAAATTTGGATTTGGACATCCACAAGCAAAGGGAAAAAGTTATTTCTTCAAGAATCTATGGGATCCACCACAAGGATGTGTTCACATTCCTAGAAGAGGAAATAAGAACACCAAAGGACTAGGCTATATTACTCCAAATGCCTATATGTGTCTTATGGTCACCATTGGACCTTACTCCAATATTCAGGATAACCAAATGATATCAAAACCCTAACATGTGCACTGATATGGCTGCAACTTTTTATATATCACAGAAAGGTGACATTCTTGGTAGAATTTCATCAGAACCAAATGAAAGGGGACATGATATAACTGAAATGCCTTTAGATGAACCTTCATAAAACATCACTCAACATGATGAATTACATAGTGAAAAAATAATTATCAAACCAAAGAAGCTCTACTAAAACTTGAGGATGGGCCACAATACACAGTCGATGAATTGATGAAGATCAACGTAGCTCAGAGGAGGACCCTAAACTGACTTTCGTCAACACTTAACTTTCAGAGGAAAGCCAAACCTAGGTCAAAGAAATGCTCCAAGAGTATATTAACTGCTTCTCATGGAGCTATAAGGAGATGCTTGGACTAGATTCTGAAATTGTAGTCCACAAACTAACCATCAATCTTGAGCTTCTGCCTGTACAAATAAGCACTTAGGAAGATGAAACTTGACTTAGAATAGAAGGTGACAGAAGAAATGAAGAAAATGATCAAAGTAGACTTCATTAGAAAGGAAAAATACCCAGATTGGGTGACAAGCATTGTACTAGTTAAGAAAAAGAATGGCCAAATCTATATTTGTGTGGACTATAGGGACTTGAATAAAGCATGCCCAAAAGATGATGTTTCATTGCCAATAATAATCATAATTGACAATATGATCTACTTTGAGACATTCACTTTCATGGATGGTATTTTAGGATTTAACCAAATCAAGGTGCATCTTAATGATGAGAAACATACGACCTTTAGGACACCAGTTAGCATTTACTGCTGCAAGGTGATGCCCTTCGGGCTCAATAATGATGTGCCACTTATCCATGACTCAAATCTTCTATGTTCTCATACACCAGTTAGTAGAGTGTTAAATGGATGACTTAGTGGTCAAAACTAAGTCTAAAGACATGCACATCCAAGACCTAAGAGTCATATTTGACCAACTTAGGAAATATAACTTAAAGATGTATCCTATGAAGTTTACTCTTACGGTATCATCGAGAAAATTCTTCGGCTTTGTTGTTAGACATTGAGAGATTAAAGTCGATCCATCTTAGATCAAAGCTATCTTGGATATGCCACCACACAGCAATTTAAAGTAATTGAGGTTGTTCTAAGGCTGACTCGCATACATAAGAAGATTCATTTCAAACCTCTTTGGACAATGCAATCCTTTTTCCAAGTTGATGAAGAAGGACACTCCATTCATTTGGAATCAAGACTGCCAATAGGTCTGTGAAGAAATCAAGTAGTATTTTCTGAAGCCACCAGTCTTGGCAGCACCCTTGCCTAATAAACCCTTAATCTCTACATGGTAGTAATGGAAGGATTCCTGCAGGAACTTCTTACCTAGAATAATGAAGAGGATAAAAAAAGTACACTCTACTATCTGAATAGTATGCTGGTCAGAGCATAAAGCAAACTACTCCTCCATCAAAAAGCATTGTCTAGTACTCATATTCATGGTTAAGAAGTTGAGGCATTATTTGCTTTCTCATCATGTCATTTTAATTTCAAGGATTGATCCCGTAAAGCACTTGATAACTAGGCTTGTAGTCATTGGAAGGCTAGCAAAGTGGGCTTTAATCCTCATGGAATATGATAGCAAGTTTACTCCCCAAAAGGTAGTCAAGGAGCAAGCTCAGGCCAATTTTCTTGTAGCTCATATAGTACTGGACAATTCTTCTTTGAGTTGTGAGCTCCTTGACAAAGAAATCATTATGGTTGAAGAAGGAGAACCTTATTGAAAGCTATACTTTCATGAAGCATCATCCATCAAACTAGGGATCAGACCAAAGCTTTCACAAATTAAAGCATGCATTAGACTCATTTATATCACTATGAATGGAGGCATTTTATGATACTCCTATTCCCTCTTAAAACCATGTACAAACAATGAAGATAAATACAATCCAATTATAGGATTGGAAATGTCCCTCAATATTAAAATATCATGCCTACATATTTTTGGTGATTTGCAAGTCCAAGATGAATATAAAGTCTACAAATCTAAGCTCTTGAAATACAATGAAAAGGCTCAAGAGCTCATAAGGAAAATCCCACATGTTCAAATAACTAAGGTTCTTTGGTCCATCAATGCAAAAGCTGACTCCTTAGCAAAACTAGCCAAGCCACCAGCTGACTCTAATCAAGGAGAAATTCTGATCATAATTCATAGTAGACAAGTGATGAGCTTAATCTTTAGTATCAAGCATGAGAGAATTGAATCTAAACTAGCAAAAGAGGCCACAGATTGGAAAACATCATTCACCCACTATCTCAAAAGTGGAGAACTCTCAGAAGATAAATATGCATGGTCATAACTCAAAAAGAGGGTCACGCGCTTTTTGCTTATCAATGACACTCTTTATAGAAGGTCCTCCGATCAACTACTTTTGCGTTGTCTCTTAGAAAAAAAAGCCAAAAAAGTTATGGGCTATTATTCACCCATGATGGTAGGAGATTGCATCAAATATGTGGGAAGATGTCATCTATGCTAAATTCATGGTGACTTCATCCATCAACACCCAAATCCTCTACATTCAATAGTTTCATCATGGCCATTTGAGATATCAAGTATAGACATCATCTGCCCAATTGAGTCATCTTCTTCTAGAGGCTATTGCTTCATATTGATAGCAATTGATTATTTCTCTTAGTGGGTTGAAATGATTCCATTGAAAGAGGTAAAAGTATATATTGCTATTTGCTGCTTTTAAGAAAATATCTTGTACCAATTCAATATCCCTTGAAGGATCATTTCTAATAATAGATGTCCTTCAGAAGTTTTAAGGTAGGATGATTCGTGTATCATCACAAGATAGATTGGAGATATTCATCCATCTACAACACTAGAGCCAACATGCTCACTAAGGCATTTAACATGACCCTTTCCAAGATGTTGAAAAAAGTTATTTTTAGAAACAAGAAAGATTGACACCAAAAGCTTGCGAAGGCACTGTGGGCCTATCTCACCACATATCAAACCCCTACCCAATCAATGCCATATGCATTGGTGTTTGGGACTAAGATAGTATTGCCATTGGAAGTACAAATCCTCTCTCTAAGGATTATCTTGTAAGAAGAAATCACAAGAGAAGACAATGTTTATCTTTGCCTTGATGAGCTTGACTCCTTGGATAAGATAAGGCTTGTAGTCCAACAAGACCTACAAATGTATTGAGCATAAATATTCAGGGTCTATAACAAGATGGCTTAGCTTAGGTCCTTCCAGAAGGGAGAAATAATCTTAGTTTTGAAAAGACTCATAATCCCAGACCGAAATAAGAAAGGTAAGTTCAAGCCTAATTGGAAAGACCCTTATATAATCAAAAGGATATTTGAAGGGGGATCCTATCAACTAATCGATGACAAGAGAAAAAGGCCTAAGCCACCAATCAACAGCCAATTCCTCGAAAGGTATTATCCTTAAGCCCAAAGAGTAACAAAAATAACAACCAAAAGTGTCTATGTTTTGTCTATGACAAAATGTCTGACTTCCTCAAAAGGGAATGTCTGGTCAAACATGCACTCCATATTTTTCAAGGCAAAATATAGACACAAAACCCCATCCATTTTGAGGTGGCAAATCAAGCCCATTTTATGCAATCAAACTTTTATCTTTATAGCAATTAAATCCACTTTTATGTGGTAGATCAAGTCCACTTTCATGCAACAATATAAGTCCACTTTCACATAGCAACCTAAGCCCACTTCTACAACGTAACCCAAGTCCAGTCCAACGTGATAGCTTAAGTCTACTTCCACATGGTAACCTAAGTCCACTCTTATGGTAGCTTGAGTTTACTTCAACATGGCAAACTAAGTCCACTTTCACATGACAAATTAAGTCCGCTTCTATATAGCAAGTCAAGTCCACTTCAATGTAGCAAATTAAGTGCACTTCTATATGGTGAATCGCGTCCACTTCCTGTGGCAAGGTAAGTCTACTACTTGTGACAAATCAAGTCTACTCATTATGCCAATGTGAGTCCACTTTCTTGTGACAAATCAAGTCCACTTATTGTGCTAACTCAAGCTTGCTCATTATGGCAAACAAAGTCCACTTTTACATAGCAAGATAGGTCTACTTTCATGTGGAAACCCAAATGCACTTTTATATGGTAAAATAAATCCACTCAATGTGATAGTTTAAATCCACTCTTTATAGCAGTTCAAGTCCACTTTGCATGGCAATTCAAACTCACATGATTAACTCCTAGGGTGTTGACATAAAGGATGAGTACTTAGGAAATTTGTTCTCATCCACTCCCCTTGCTGAGAAAACTCGCGAAGTAGATGCAAAGGGGGCATTTATTTGAGTCAAATTTGACTAAAATTTAAATTTAATCAAAATATAGAGTTGAACTCCCACTGGATTGTGATCCAAATATGAGCCTCAATTGAACCAAAATCGTGTCAAATGTGACCAAAAATTGTATTTAATTTGGACTTGAATTGTTGGAAATTTTAGGCTTAAACTAAAGAGAACCGATTGGGCCGGATATTTCGACCAAAATCGAGCCCAAAATTTATCAAATATTTGGGCTAAAATAAAAATTAGAAAACTATTGTAAATGAGTCCTTGACTGGTCTTTTCTTATGAATAAATCCCTGAGATAGAAATTTTGTAAAAAGGTGATTGAAAGTTCTGAAATTTTAAATTAATCCCCACAAAATCTAAAATTTATGAGTCAACCCCTTAAAATTTATATCCACAAATAAATTTCTCAAATTTCTAACTTTTGCAAATAAACCCCCAAAATTTTTTACTATTGCAAATAAGCTTCTCGAAAATTTTTATTTATAAACAAGTCCAAATTTTATTCAAAACACCCTAAAAATTTTAGAATTTCTACAAATGCTTCTTTTTTACAAATGGCCCCTGAAACTTATGAAATAAATTTTGATCCTAATTTTTCAGAAAATTTACTAATAAACCCCCTAAAAATTTAGCAATTAAAAATAGCATACATTTAGAATATCCTCAACAAGAAGACTATTCTCAATTAATGGATTACATGCCATTCACAAAGATGGAAATATAATCTATCACAAACCACAACATTCTAAAACAAGCCAATCATAAGATTTTGGAAATTCAATTAAGTACAATCTCATTACAAACTGGGATTTAATATTACTTGAAATCGGGCCAATCAGGGATTTGATTTTGATCTTCCTCAAAACCTATAAAAAGGGTCAAAAACCTGCACAAAGAAAAGGAGAGCACCACAAAGGCGATGAAGAAAATGTCGAGAAGAAAATAGAGTAGAGGGGATTTGAGGAGATGTAAGCTCTTATCTTTTCTTTTTCTTTCCTCCATTCTTCTCTTTGGTTTTCCTCTCTGGGACCAAACTGCTGCCCACCCAACTTGTGGCTCCACCTTGCATGTGGGCTACTACCCACTCAACTTGTGCCTCCAGCCCATAGGCTAGATGCTGCCTGCTCGACCTGCACCACCAACTTGTCATTCAGATCCTCCTTGCCAACCTCTTGGCTACCTGTCACCACTCGCCATCAACACCCACTGCCTGGCAGCCCTCAGCCATTCTCCACTGCCATGAGATCCCCTTCAACTTTGTCTGTGAGCCCTTGTTCCCCATCAATTGCCTCAACACTGACACCCGCCACTGCTCTACCCACCCATGCTCTATAGGGGCTTGTGCTTCCCCTTTGTATCCTCCATCCTACTCCACCATGACCCTTCTCTACTTATTCGGCCCATGCCAAAGGTTGTATGCTCTAGGCCTATTCCACCATAGTGGCCATCTGCCATCAAAGAAGGCTGGATCAGGCTAAATTAGATCGTATCATGCCCCCAAGTTGAAGAAGAATGGATGACAAAGCTTTGATCAGCCATAGACACGGTAGTGATGTTTGATTCAAAGGAGGAAGGCTCAATTCTGAAAGAGAAAGGATTTGCCTCGGTAGATGGAGGAGGAAGAAGAAGATGTCTTCTTTTAAATAAAACAAAACAAAAAGAAGAGGAACTTGCTACCAAAAATAAGGGAAAGGGGAGTTGACATAAAAAAAAGGAAAAAAAAGGAAAATTCGAGGCAAAAAAAATAGACAGACCTATAACAAGAATTCCCTTGTCTCATTTTTTGTGCCATTCTTGCTGCAGCCATCCGTGATGTTTGGCATATTGATAAAACTTTAGAAAGCTTGTGGACACCGATGGAGTCCATACTCTAGCAATACCGTAGCCACTCACATTCCCACAAAGATGGTGAATCCCCATCACTCTAACCAGTCTTCGAGTTCACACTTGGTCAGCCTTTGGGCTCACATCCAAGCCAGCCTTCAGGCTCATACTTAGCTAGCCTTTGGGCTCACACTCAACTAGCCTTCGGGCTTTCATCTAAGCTTGTTTTTGGGCTCCTACCTTAGCTAGCTTTTAAGCTCACATTTAGCCAATCTTCATGTTTGCACTCAACTAGGCCTTGGGCTTGCATCCAAGCCAGCCTTTGGACTCACATTTGGCTGGCTTTCAGGCTCACATCTAAGCTAGCCTTTAAGCTCACACTCAACCAGCATTCGAGCTCGCACCTCAACCATCCTTCAGGGTCATATCCAAATCAACTCAAGCTCGCACCTCAGCCAACCTTCAAGCTCATATCCAAGCCACTCTTTGGGTTTTCACCTCAACTAGTCTTCAGGCTCGCGCCTCAATTAGCCTTCAGGTTTGCATCCAAGCTAGCCTTCAAGTTCATATTTAGGTTAGTCTTCAAACTCATATCCAGTCAACCCTCGAGCTTGCACCTCTGAGCCAACGTTCAAGCTCATAAGCTAAGCTAGCCTTTTAGTTCACACATTTAAGGCCAAGCTATGAGTCCACCTAAAATTATCATAAACAACCAAGAACCCTAAAATCAAACCACTTAACCTGGAGTAACTCAATTATATTAAAATTGAACTTAGTTAAAACAAATTGACAAAGGCCAAGTTGACTTAAATAGATCTAAATTAATTAAATAGATGAACTAAAACTCAAATCAAGCTAGACTCAAAAATAAAAAAAAGTCCAAATTGAGTTAACCTAGACCAAATAAACTTTGACTCAACCCTAATCAAATTAGAGACGAGTTAATTTAAAATCAAGTTAAGTACAAATCAAATCCAATATGGATTGAACTAAGCTCGAATCAAATCCTAATTGGGTTAAATCAAGCCTAAGCTAAACGGGCAAACTCTAGGTCAAACCAAAACTAAGCCGAGTTGAGCTTAAACCAAAACTAAGTTGAAGTAAATTGATTTGAACTTGAGCCAAAGTCCAATCGACCTGAACTTTATAAAGTGCCAATAGAAGGTCAAACTTGACTTAGGCTAAATGAAATCAAACTCAAACCCTGAACATTGAACTGAGTTAGATCAAACTCGAATCAAAATAAGCACTACTTAAGCTATAGTCAATTATCAGTATTTGATGAATGTTCTTCTAAAAAATTAATGCTAAGCTTGGTGGATTGAATTTATTACTTAATATTCAATGACTTTGATGTCTCACGTGCTTCCCCTGGTTATATACAATGTCAGTGCAAACTTGATCACCAAAGGAAGATCAGAATATATCACTATCATCTAAGAAAAAGTTAGTGAATTACAATTCAATCAAGTTTTAAATATCAAGTTGAATTAATTTTAGACTCAAATTGAAATTGAGTGTTGAATTGATTTTGAACAAACTTAGATTTGAACTATGTTAGTCTTGATGAAACTAAATAGGGTCAAATTGAATCCTATTAGGACTACTAAACCATGGCAATATTCAGAGGCTATGAATAAAGGGTGATATTACCATCCTGATTTGATCCAACTTTAGTTTGAATAGAACTAAATAAGGTCAAACTGAGTCTCACCAGTTGATGATACAAACCTCAAAGCTAGTCAGCCCAGAAGCAATTGATGATGTGCTTTTCAAGTTAGTCAACCCTAAAGCCATTAATGATGCACCTTTCAACTTAGTCAACCCCAAAAGTAGTTGATGATGTGTCATTAAGCTAGTCAACCTAGAAGTAGTTGATGATACGCTCTTCAAACTAGTTAACCCTAGAAGTAGTTGATGACATGCTCCTTAAGCTAGTCAATAACATAAACAGTTGATGATGTGCTCTTTCAAGCTAGCCAATCATAGATGTAGTTGATGATGCACCCTTTAAGCTAATTAACCCTGGAAGAAGTTGATGATTTGCCCTATTAAGCTAGTCAATCCTAGAGGCAGTTGATGATACTAGTCAACCCATAAGTAGATTTTGACACATCCCTCAAAGCTAATCAACTCCACAAGTAATTGATGACGTAGCCCTCAAAGCTAGTCAATTTCACAAGCAATTGATGATCCAACCCTCAAAGCTAGTCAACTCCACAAGTAGTTGACAACGTGTCCCTCAAGCTAGTCAGCCATTGAAAAAGTTAATGATGCACCCTTCAAGCTAGTCAATCCTTGAAGTAGTTTATGATGCACTCTTCAAGCTAGTCAACCCTAAAAGTAGTTAGTGATGCCCTCTTCAAGCCAGTCAATCCTTGAAGTAGTTAATGATGCACCTTTCAAGCTAGCCAACCCCAAAAGTGGTTGATGATGCACCCATTAAACTAGTCAACCCTAGAAGCAGTTGTAATGCAACTCTCAAGTTAGTCAAACCCAAAAATAGTTGACAACATAGTTTTCAAAGCTATACCTAAACCTATAAGCCATTGGTGATGCCACCAAATCAAATAAAGTTACTGTCAATGCTTAAAACTATTGGAAATAATTTGAACTCCTATTCCCTTTCATATTCCATCAAATGGTGTCATCAATACCTACTAGAGATCAAATCAATCTAAGTCACATGCCATGTGGTTCAACGTAGGGGAGCAGGATAGCAGCACATATCAAAGCTTCTTCTTCACTCTTTTTTTCCTTTTTTTATTTTTTTTATATTTTCTATAATTTCATTTTAAAATTCATTGTAAAGTGAGGGCATACCCTTGCTTAAGCCATGTATTATTTTTTAAAATCAATCAAATGTTTTCTTCTTTTCTTTTTTGTGTCTCTATTTTATTAGCTAGGTTTCTCACTTTAGGAGGTTTCTGATAATCACTGAGGTAATTAACAATAGAGGCTTGCACCTATTAGAAGTCAATATTTTCACAACACTTGATAGCATAGTTCAAAGTAAAATAAATTTTGATTTGTGATTTGAGGTTGCTCCTAGGGTTTAGCTATCTCAAGCCACCAAAATCAATCCCACAAACCTTTGAAAATTGCATTGCCAACCACTTTTGGAGTTGACTTGCTTGAGGAGCATATCGTCAACTACTTTTGGGGTTGACTAGCTTGAAAGAGCGCATCATTAAATATTTATGGGGTTGACTAGCTTGAAGAGTGCATTGTCAAATGCTTCTAAGGTTGACTAGCTTCAAGAGTGCGCATCAATGACTTTTAGAGTTGACTAGCTTAAAGGGTACATCATCAATAGCTTCTAGGGTTGACTAGCTTGAGGGTCGCATCATCAACTACTCATGGAATTGACTAGATTTGAGGGTTGCATCATCAACTACTTGTGGATTTGACTAGCTTTGAAGATTGCATTGTCAACTACTTTTGGGGTAGACTAGCTTGAAGGGCACATCACCATAAGCTTCTATAGTTGACTATCTTGAAGGGTGTATTATCAACTACATCAAGGGTTGACTAGCTTGAAGGATGCATCATCAACTACTTCAAAGGTTGATTAGCTTGAATGATGCATCACCAACTACTTTTAGAATTGGCTAGCTTGAGAGCTGCATCAACTACTTTTAGGGTTGACTAGCTTAAGGGCTACATCATCAACTACCTATGGGATTGAGTAGCTTGAGGGCTATGCTATCAATAGTTTATGGCGTTGATTAGCTTGAAGTGTTGCCAATGGCTTTAAGTGTGTTGGTATTTAACTTCTTTGATTTAGTAGCATCACTAACAACTTAGTGGGGGTTGGGTATAGCTCTGAAGTATGGCCGAAAACTTTAAGCTTGTTGACACAATTAACTTCTTTGGTTTGGTAGTATCACTAACAAATTATGGGATTGGATATAGCTTTGAAAATTACATCATCAACTACTTTTGAGGTTGACTAACTTGAGGGGTATATCATCAACTACTTTTAGGTTTGACTAACTTGAGGGGCTCATTGTCAATTACTTCTAGAGTTAACTTGCTTAAAGGGTGCATCGTCAATTGCTTCGAGGGTTGACTGACTTAAAGTATAGCCAACATCTTTCAGCATGTTGGTGTTCAATTTCTTTGATTTGGTAGCATTACCAATGGCTTAGAGGGGTTGGATCTAGCTTTAAAGTGTGGTTGATAGCTTTGAGTGTGTTGGTGATTAACTTTTTTGGTTTTATAGCATCACCAATGGCATATGTGGATTGATTATATCTTCAAAGTGCTGCTAAAGGCTTTTGTAGCACACCCAATGAGACTCAATTTGACCTTATTTAGTTCTATTCAAACAAATTTGGTTTGAGTTAGAATGGTAATATCACCCTTTGTTCATAGCCTTCAATTATTGTCAAAGGTTCAACACACCTATCGGGACTTGGTTTGACCCTATTTATCTCTGTCAGGACTAATATAGTTCAAGTTTGAGTTTAGTTTAAAATCAGTTCAACACTCAATTTCAATTTGAGTCTCAAATTGATTCAACTCGATATTTAAAACTTGATTGAATTATGATTCACTAACTCCTTCTTAGAAGATAGTGATTTATTCCAATCTTTCTATTTCCAAAATTTTTAATGATTGGGTTTGCACTGACACTTTATAACTTAACTAGGGGAACCATGTGAAATGTCAAAGTCACTAAAATTTCAGTAATAAATTCAATCCACCAAATTTAGCATCAATTTTCAAAAGAACATTTATCAAATACTAATCATTGACCCTAGTTGGAGCAGCACTAATTTTGATCCAAACTGGATTCAATTTAGTTCAATGTTCAGGATTAGATTTTGGTTTAAGTTTGATTTCATTTGGTTTGAGTCGAGTTTGACCTTGTGTTGGACCTTTATTGAGTTCAGGTTTGCATCTCGATGGACTTTGGTTCAAGTTCAAATCAATTTAGTTCAACTTAGTTTTCATTCAGGCTCATTCTGGCTTAGTCCTGGTTAAAGTTTTAGTTTTCCCTTTTACTTTGGACTTGACTTAACCCGATTAGGATTTAATTTAAGCTTAGTTCAACGTGTATTAGATTTGATTTGAACTCAACATGATTTTAAATTAACCCATCTCGAGTCAGATTAGAGTTGAGTCTAAGTTTATTTGATCTAGGTTAACTCAATTTGGATTATTTTTGGAAGCCAACTCAATTCGGGTTTTAGTCCATTGTTTGCTTAATTTAGGTCCATTTGAGTCAACTTGGCCTTTGTCCACTTGTTTTGGCTAGGTTTAATTTCAATGTGATTAAATTACTTTATGTTAAATAGTTTGATTTGAGGGTCCTTGGCTATTTATGATAATTTTAAGTAGACCCATAGTTTGGCCTTAAATGTGTGAACCCAAGGGCTAGATTGGCTTGCAAGCTTGAAGGTTGGCCTAGAGGTGCAAGCCCAATGGCTAACTAGGTGAGAGTCTGGATATTGGCCTAGATGCAAACCCAAAGGTTAGCTGAGTGTGAGCTCAAAGGTTGGTTGAGTGTGATCCTGAAAGTTGGCTGAGGTGCAAGGTCAAAGGCTAGCTGAGTATGAGCTCTAAGACTAGCTAAGTGTGAGCTTGAAGGCTAGCTAAGTGTGAGCTTGAAGGTTGACTAAGCGTGAGCTCAAAGGCTAACTAAGTGTGAGTCCAAAGGCTAGCATGGATAGGAGCCTAAAGGCTAGTTGAGTGTGAGCCTGAAGGCTTGTTAGATGTGAGCCTGAAGACAAGCTAACTGTGAGCCCAAAGGCTAGCTTAGATGTGAGCCTGAAGGTTAGCTGAGTGTGAGCTTGAAGGTTAGGTAAGTGTGAGCCAAAGGTTGGTCAAGGCATTGGCCCAAAGGCTGGTTGAGTGTGAGTTTGAAAGATGACTTAGATATGATCATGAAGGCTGGCTATGTGTGAACCTGGAGGCTAGCTTAGATGTTGGCTCAAAGAATAGATAAGTGTGAGTCTGAAGGTTGGCTGGATATGAACCCAAAGGCTGGCTAGGTGTGAGCTCAAAGGCTAGCTAAAATGGGAGCCTAAAGGTTGGCTGAGCATGAGCCTGAATGCTAGCTTAGATGTGAGCTTGAAGGTTGGCTAAGGTGAGAGCTTGAAGGCTACCTGGATATAAGCCTAAAGGTAAGCTAAGTGTGAGCCAGACCCAAAAGGCTAGCTTGGATGCAAGCTTGCAAGCTGGCTAAGTGAGAGCCTGAAGGCTAGCTGGGATGCGAGCTTGAAGATTGGCTAAGGGTGAGCCTAAAGACTAGTTAAGTGTAAGTCTGAAGGAAGGCTGAGTGCGAGTTTGAATACTAGCCAAGGTGCAAGCCCAAAGCCTGACTTAGATGTGAGCATAAAGGCTGGCTCAGTGTGAGCCTGAAAGTTAGCTAAGTGCGAGCTTGAAGACTGAGTGTGAGTCTATAGATTGGTTGAAGTGCGAGCCTAAAGGCTGGCTAAGTACTTTCTATAATTCTATGTTGAAATTTATTTTAAAGTGAGAGTGTATCCTTACATAAGTCATATATCAATTTTTAAAATTAATTAAATAAATTTTTTTTTGTGGTCTCTATTTTATTAGTTAGGTTTTTAGCTTTAGAAGATTTTGACAATCATTGAGATAATTAACAATAGGGCTTGGACCTGTTGGAAATCAATATTCTCCTAATACCTAATAGCACACTTCAAATCAAAACAAATTATGATTTGTAATTTGGGGTCACTCTCGGGATCTTTGCTATCCTTGGCTACCAAAATCAATCCCACACTCTTGTTCTTCATCATTCTCAAATTGCCTTCCTGCCAAGATTTGGGCAAGAGAGCTAGGGTAGGCATGCTAGAAGCTCAATAAAAGCAAGAGAAAATCTCAAAGATCATATCTTTCTCAAAAGTTTATATGTAAAGAAATTTGCTTTCAAGTTTTACTTTTTCCTATGTATCGAAGGAGTGAAATGTAGTTTCAAAATTCATATGAAAGCATTCCTTTGATCTCTAATCCATGAAAATGAAAATTTCTATCAAAGCATTCATTTGATATCTAATCCATGAATTTTTTTTAATTGAATTATATTTTTAACTATATTCTTCCGAAACACTAAGTCTTACATTTTTAGTAAAATTGAGATCTTCACACAAATTTTTGTTTAGAATTGTTTTATAGCTAGTTTCAATATGTGATTTTATGACCCTATAAATTATTCGTTATTTTTTTATTTTAAATAAATTTGGTTGTGAAATTCAAACCATATAGTTTGAAAATTTAGTGAGTGATTTAAATTGAACTGTCTATTTGAGAATCTAAATAAGAACAAGTGACAACATATACAAGCTAAAATTTTATTGTGAATATGTTCAATTGGGTATTCTATAATGAATCCCAATATTTATTTGCACACCCAACATATGATTTCATCTTGAGGTTTCACCTATCTGAAAGATGGTGAATTCTTTATTAAACATTTGGATTTTGCATGATGCTCAAACTAGAATTTAACAATTTTGTTAAATTTGTTATAAACTTCAGGATTGGTAATGTTGATCCAAACACATGAGAGATCAAATCTCAAAATAAAGGTTATAAATGATAACTCAAAAATAAGTGGATAATGATAATTCAAAGATGAAGTATGAAGATTAAATTAGGAGCTCAAGAATACTCAAGATATGAGATCAACTCCAATCAGCTATGTTTAACTTTTCATTCTTTTTTAATTCGGGTGTTTGATTGTTAATATATAAATTTCTCTATTTGACACCTTAATTAACCTCGAAATACCCCCGTCAGCTTATTTTCTATTTGTCCAAGTTAATTTGATAGTATCAAATTGTCATTTAACTATGATTTGCAAATAAACTTTCGGCTGAATTTATTTCAACTTCAATCACCAGAACTGGTCAGCTAGTCAGTTTCAACACTCAAACCTATCAGATAGAAAAATAATATTTGTGTTCTATAAATTCATGTTGTTTGGACTCGAAGATTCAATTGTCCAAATTAGTAAGTTTGATTGACTAAACACGTGGACAAATTGTAGTTGCTAGATTTCTAACTATTAGAAAAGGTTTAGACTCAAGATTGGTCATCCAAACTTTTTAGAAAAAGTCATGGGTGATTCTCAATGGCTAGATTTTGGCTTTAATGACCATATAAAATATTGAGACTTCTTTGCTTATTGATTTGTCAAGAAGGGCTTGGGGGGCCATAATGTGTTAAGAAGCACAATTAGACCAAAGCCGAAGCCCACACCTGATCAAAAAATGGCATAAGCCAAAATCAAAACATATCACCTTCAACACTTCCATCCACACCTCTGCCAAACAAGTTCCAATAGGATTGAGCTTCCCAGTTGGGCATCTTGAATGGATAAGGCCCAGGACAATTGAGCTTTATAACTCATCACCTTTACCAAGCCAAGTTTATAATGCCTGAGCCATGTTGCTTTAGTATTTCACATGCACTCTAAATCCACATGAACACTCTCCTCTGTGGCAATTTAGAGGATAAGTTCATACAGCTGCAACTATCTCCTACTCCACCTCTTACTCCATCTCCCACTACTTGACAATATTTGTTGGTTCACATTATGGAACACCAAGCAAGTTTCCTGAAATACCCCAACTAACTCACCCACTAGTCAGCCTACCCAAAAATCATATAAAAAAGGTATCAAAGCATATAGGTAAGGGATTCTAGATCTTTCTCTCTCTCTCCAATCTTAATTCCAACTGATTTTCTCATTCACACCCTACCTCACCTAGAACTTCAAAAATAAAGGAGATACTAACCTAAATGTTGGAGCATCCTCCTCTAGCTATCATCGGGGAGACAATTTTCTTGTCTCTATATAAATTTAGATCGGTTGAAGAAGAGCAGAAGATCCCAACTTCCAGAACTTCTGGATCAATACTGAGCAAAACAACAAAATCATTGGACTTTATTCATAATATTCAAGGTTTAAGAGGTTATATGCAAAAATATTTCATTCCTTCATGGTGCATTTGATCTAGTTGAACCTCATACAACAAACCAAACCTTAAGGTTTTGTGATTATATGTACTTTTTTTGGTTATGAAGATATTACACTGACATGATAGTACATAAGCACACAATTTTATTAATAATCTAGTACAAAAATAGTTTCTTACTCACCGTCTTATTACAAATATGAAAAGTAGAAATCACTAATAAGTTAAAACAAAAAAAATTGAAAAAAAATTTAATTAAAATAAATTTTTTTGAAACAATTGTTTCATTCTCCAAAATAGAATGACTAGAATGATTATCAATTGTAAGTTAATCATATTTACATGTTAGAAGAACACATGTATTTTCAAATACATACATGCATCTATTCAAGACTTACTCATACATCTCATTAAAAGTGATACTATTGATGGAGCCTAGTTTGCCACTAGTTTTGGCTTGAGAGGATCCTTGAGATCAATCCACTAAGCTACTCTTCCACTAATCTACAACAAAAAAAAATCATAAAGAGGATTGCTAGAAATTCTTGGTAGAAGCCACTCCGACTCCCAAGTCAATAGTGAGCATGTAGGACGTACTGGAGAAATTAGAAAGACATTAGTCCTTAACTTTTTGGAGATGATGGTGCTATTTATAGGGCATAGAGCATATTTGAATCCCATGATTTTGAGGCTACAATCTCACCACATTACTTATAATGGCCAGCTATAGATCCCAAATCTTTTAGGATCCACTTTTCGGATAAGATCTCATGATGATTTTGAACTTTACTCAGGTTACATTGGGATATCTAAACCTAGTAGTAATTTGGTATAATCTCCTTACTGAATTATCAATTTACACAAGAGTTCATTATTTGTTGAGGACACTAAGCTTCTTGCAGTTTAGTGTTGAGATGAATCGAGCTACTCACAAATTGTGTGTCAAGAACCCTTCATAGCTTGATCTCAAGGTGAAGTGCTCATTCAGGGTGTCGGGTGGAAAATTCTGTAGGTACCTTATCTCAGAAAGGGGAATTGAGACCAATCCACTAAAGATGCAAAAAATTCTACAGGTAAGGTCTCCCACATTGGTAAAAGGTGCAAAAGCTCATCGGGTAGATTGCTACACTTGGACATTTTCTCTCTCAGTCTGGGGAGAAGTGCTATCCCTTCTTTAAAGTGTTAAAGAAGAGCAAATCATTCAAGTGGAGCAACGAATGTGAGAAAGCTTTCCAAGGGCTGAAGTCTTACCTTAACTCCCCACCCCTATTGGTGAAGCCTATTCAAGAGGAAGACCTGCATCCATACCTTGACACAAGCAGCATAGTGGCTAGTTCAGTATTGGTCAACAACTAAGAAGGGAGGGAGAGCACCATATACAACATGAGCCACCTCCTCACTAGTGTAGAATCTCAGTACTATCCAATAGAGAAACTAGCCTACATTGTCAATCTGTCATCCAGAAAGTTGAGGTGAGAATAGCCATTAAAGCCCAAGTGATAGTGGACATTATAGTGAAGCTCATCTTAGAGGAAATACTAGAGATAGAAGTAAAATTTTGTAAGGTCTATATGGATGGGTTATCCTGTGAAGCAAGAAGTAGAGTATGAGTAGTGCTAATAATCCT
Organism: Trichopus zeylanicus subsp. travancoricus; assembly: GCA_005019695.1. NCBI lineage: Eukaryota > Viridiplantae > Streptophyta > Magnoliopsida > Dioscoreales > Dioscoreaceae > Trichopus > Trichopus zeylanicus. The sequence continues at coordinate 812,563 of RXID01014251.1, forward strand.
AAAGGGAGATAAGCTCGAATGCTCTCTCAGTTTCAAGTTTAGAGCCTTGAACATTGTGGCTGAGTATGAAACCATAATTCTCAAACTGAGGGTAGCCAAATTAGTGGGAGCTCTAAAGCTCAAACTCTACAATGACTAACAATTGATCATGAGTCAGATCCAAGGAATGTTCGAAACCAAATACCCCTGACGAAATAATATCTTTTAAAATTATATTGAGCTCTATTGATGTTCAGCAAAGTCAACATAGAGTAGATCTCAAGGGAGGAAAATTGGGAGATAGATTCCTTCAATTGACTCGCATCATCCCTACCCAAGAAAAGGGAAAGGGTGATATGCATAAAAGTACTTCAAATCCCTAGCATGGAAAACTCACTTGACATCCGAGCTATGGAGCATGAACTAATCTAGAAAGATGCATTCCTGTAGTCCCTTAAAATGGGAAAGCATGCTAACAATGAGATGGAAGCATGGAAAATTAGGAGGCTTGTTGCCAACTTTACCATATTGGGTGATGAGCTATGCCCTCATTCACGTGATTGCTTTTGAGATGCCTCATTCCATCTAAAATAGAATATGCCCTCGGGGAGGTTCATGAGGGGATTTGCAAAAGTCATGAGTGGATGAACCTTAGCACATAAAGTACTTCAGTAAGGCTACTACCGACAGAATATAACTAAAGACTTACTAGAGCATATCTTCCATTATGAGCAATGCCAGATGCACGCACCTCTTTTTTTTCTTTGTTTGTTTTTTCTTCTCTATTTTTCTCCTTTCACAACTAGTACCCACTTCTTTTATTTTTTAATTTCTTTTTCTTTTCCTATTTCTTCTTCATCATCCCCTCTTCTTTCTTTTCCTTTTTTCCTTAGTAGAACCACCTTCTTCTCCATCTCCTAGCTAGATATAGCCAGATCTAGTCCTCCCTTTGGAAATAGTGATAGTGGAAAATGTGGTGACGAGAGGTAAAGCAATGATAGTGCAACATGGAAGATGAGCAGAGGTGGCATGCCGGCTAATGCATGGGGTCTGGAGTGGCTACAAGCATTAGCAATAGGATAGGGGCACAAGGGGAAACTAGGGCTGAGGTGGAGATAGGCTGGTGCAAATCCGTGTGAGAATATGGTCAAGAGCAAAGCAGCAATAGATTGTAGGTTCAGGCACCTAAAATGCAATCAAGAACTGCGAGCAGCGGTGTAGGCAAGCTGAGGCTACCAAAGGCAATAGTGGCTATATAGGCAGCTACAAGTAGTGGACAACTGAAGAGCAAAGTTGCAAATAAATTTCAAGATAATGACATTCAAATTTTCAATCAATTTGAATCAATCCTCAATCAACCACAAGTACAAATAAGTAAAACAAGTAAAGAGAGAGTGTACCATGATTTTTACGTGATTCGAAGACTAACCGCTCCTACTCTACAGCCCTGACCTCACTCTTGAGGACTTGGAGCACTCCACTAGTGATGTCATTTCTTGAGGCAAAACCAAGTCTTTACACATTACTCCAAATCGGAGTGCCGCTTCCTTTGGTAAAGCCAAGCCTATTGCTTTGTTAGGGTGAAGTCATGCCTGTACAAATAGATTTTCTCCCATCGAGAAGATCCACTCCACACTAGAGCATTTGAACTCTCACACTCCTAACACCTTGAAGTGTTTACAAGTGAAAAACGTAAAAGATAATACATTTTAACTCTCACTACAATATCATTCAAAGGTTGAGAATAAGGGCAATGAGGATTTGCTTTGAGATAAGAAAGTTTAAATCATTTCTTGGCTAGAAGGCATGAAGGGGCTTGATCTCTTCTCCAAATGATAAATGAAGTTGTAAAATTTGTTAGGAGAAGCCTAATCATGCCTATTTATACCTTTGGGCTCAAAAAAAACTATTGGGATTGAAATTCCACTGTAGTCACATAAATTCCGTGAACTAGACATCCATTTTAGACAACTGGACATTCAACTTTGTCAGACAATTTGCCAACCAGATGTCCGACTTCCAACTGTAGCAATTACTATAGTAATTACTATACCAATTATTACATATTCCTAGGTAATATATGATTTAAATAAAATAATCTCAAAGACAGATCTTCGACTTGACTAAAATAAATAAAAATCTAAATCTATGACTTTGGAGTCAATCTAGTATCTTGAGTATCCTTTGAGCTCCCAACTTGATCTTTAAGCTTCATTTTCAAGTTATCATTCTTTTTATCTTTGAGTCAATATCTTCAAGCTTTAATCTCAAAACTTAGTCAGTCACAAGCATGGATGATCATTGCAAATCTTGAAACTTATCAAAACTTGAGAACCTTGTTAAATACTAGTTTGATCATCATCAAAATCCAAAGGACAACAGTGGATAGTTGGGATCTCGCAGGGAAAAAGAGTAGAGGGTGGGGTGCAAGATAGAGAGATAGAAATGAAGTAGAAGAAGAAAAGAAAAATAAGAACTCACTAATTCATTTTCTAGTTGAATTTCCCGAGTTTTGAGTCTTTTTAGATCTCTGGCTGGTCCTTAATCTCTTCTCTTTTCTTTTTTCTCCGATTTCTGAATCCTTCTTTTTTGTAGGACACTGCTGATTTTATTAGCATCAAAGAGATAATTGATTTATTTTCAAATTTTCAAATCAATGATAATTAGATCATGATCTTGTTTTAAATTTTGAATGGATGAATTTAGATATGGACAAAATTTGTTTTTTGTTTCAATTGATACGAGGGTTGGATGAATGTATTGTTTCATGAAACCAAGAAATATGGGGGGTTATTTACAAAAAAAATTATTTTTAGAGGCTAATTTGTAATTTCAGAGAATTCAAAAGACTTTTTATAAAATTGATTATGAGGACCTATTTCTAAAGCTTAAAAACTTCCAAAGTCCTTTTATGTAAACTTTTATCTATAAAAATAATGAAATTTGAACTTATTTATAAATAAAATTTTTGAAGAATTTGTTTATAAATTTATCAAAATATTAAATTTATACTTTTATTTTGATTGAGGGTTTATTTGTAAAATGAAGAAAACCATCCCATGAACTTATTTACAAATATAAACTTTTGAAGGGTCTTTTTGTCCTTAGATTCTATAAAGATCAATTTACAATTATCAACCTTTGAGGAGTATTTTTGTAGATCATAATTTACGTGAGGACCAATTTATAATTTAAAGACTTTTATGGACCTTTTTGTTAAGAATTTTCAACCCAAAGATCTTTTTATAAAGGTTCTATCCAATCAAGGACCTATCTACAAAACTTTATTTAAACCTATTTGTAAGAGAAAAATCTGTTAATGACCTAATTATGAGAGTTTTGTTTGGTCCAGTGAGCTATTTACAAAAATTTTATTTCTCTCATTTTGTCTCTCATTTTTAATGGATTTTGGATCAAATTTTAGTCCAACTTTGGGCCCACTCAATCCACTTGGGCTAAACTCAATTTGAGTCCAAATTCTACAATGATTTGATGTAAATTGAGCTCAAATTTCGGTCAAATTCAACCGAGATTCAGATCTAACTAAAATCTATATTGGATCTAAAGTCTGAGCACCAATTTTGACCATATTTTTATCAGACTTAGTCTGACAAAAACTACCTAAACAATAAGCATCTCCTTTTGCCTTACTTTGTTTGATGTTTTATTGCATGAATTTTCACTAACTTTTGCCCTGATTACAGATTGCTGAAATCTTTCACACTATAGGGAAGAGGTTCTATGCTACTCAAAAGCTGGGAATTGTGTAGAGCTCCAAGGCCACTGCCACCCTGCTAGAAGCCTCCTCTGGACCAGACTGAAGACTCTCCAATGGGAGGTGGTGAACACCAAGTTTGCAGAGACTCAAACTAAGGCAAATAAGAAGACCACCGAGGGTGACAAGGAGATGACAGAGAGTGCCAAGAAGGCCGCCAAGGATGTGCTAGTCACTGTGCTCAGCTGAAGCTGAGCTAGGTCAAAACCCATCAAGAAGCTGAATTGTAGAAGGCTTGGGAGGAGGCTGTAGCGGTCTACCTCCAAAGCCAAAGGGTTCTCATAGCTTCTCACACAGACAAGGACCTCTACAGTTGCTAAGTTCTAAGTTAGCAAGGAGAACCTCATGTTAAGGGTTGAGCTCAATTTTGACTCATTTGAAGAGGGTTATTTGTGTTGAAGGGGCACAGTGATACAATCCCACCAACAGCCTAGGTTTGACCCAAATGCCCTTTGAATTGAGCTTTACAATGAGACCAAGGTGGCTTGATTGAAGAAAAAATACAGGGAGGTAATTAGCACTGATCCACTTCTTGAAGAAGCCAATGAGACCATAGCCCACTACAACCCTAGCTATTCACCTATCGAGGATGAGGAAGAGTGGGGTAGTCAATGAAGTAGTGAGCCAACCAAAACCCAACACTTAGACTAGGACTTTCTTTTGTGCTCTTTTTACACTTATTCTAATGAGCTTATGTACAGAGCTTTCCTTAATGAGAAGTCATCTTTTGATTTGAAAATTTTTTGTATAAATGTTGGTTTGGCTGCATATTTTTCTATCACCAAACTTCAATCATTCAAGTAACTTTTCCTCCCAAGTCTTGGCTCAATTTCTTGGGATTTGCTGAAAATGATTATACAAGCTTTGATCACTCAATCTAACCAAGATTTTTAACTCAGAAAAATTATCACTTCAATAGCATAACCATGCCAAGTTTCTTAACCACTTATCCCAACTTTAATTTGGTTTTTCACCTGCAATGGTAATAACCTACAACCTTGTTTCAGTAAAAAATTGCAATTCTTTCACTTTGTCCTATGACAAAATTTCATGAGCTAGTTTGGACTAACCTCCTCTCCTCTATCAAGCACATAGCTCATAACAAGGTCTCCATTTATCTTGGTCAAGCATGTATCTAACTATGTAGCTTGTAGCTGAGTCTCTTTTACTTTATGTAGCTTGTTACCAAGTTCTTTTTACCTTGGTCAAGAGTGTAGCTTATAAACAGGTCTTCAGTTGCATCAGTCAAGCCGTAGCTTGTAACCAAGCCTCCTTTATCTCAGTCAAATGCATGACTTATAACTAGGCCTTCTTTTACCTCGGTCAAAAGCGTAGCTTGTAACTAGATCTTTATTTAACTTAGTCAAGCACATAATTTGTAACTGAGTCTTCTTTTTATCTCTATCAAGCACGTAGTTTGCAATTGGGTCTTTTTGATGGTCAAGTGTGTAGCTTCTAACTGAGTCTTCATTTACCTTGGTCAAGCGCCGACTCTCTTTAACCTTGGTCAAGTGTGTAGCTTGTAACTAGGTCTTCTCCTTAATCAAGCATGTGGCTTGTAAGTAGGTTCTCTTCTCAAGCACATGGCTTGTAGTCAGGTCTTCTCATTATGGACCCTGAAAGACACCACTTCCAAAGGAGCAAGGGCATCACATATTTATTACTAATAAAATCATTTATGATTGTCAACATGCCAGGTCCAAGGCAAAATTTTACCATCCAAATGATCCAACTTATATATTTCTCTTGTTGCAACTTGGACCTGTAGGGCCCTTCCAATTTTAGAGATAATTTTCTAGTAGCTTAGTCTATGATATTAGTGTGGCATAGTATCACTCTCTTAGCTGCAAATCTAGGCCTCATACCTTCTTGTTATAGGATTGAGCTACACGGTGCTAATACTTTACCATTCTCATCCGAGCCTTTTCCCGGACCTCCAGTAGCAGGTTTTTATCTACCTCAAGTTAGCTTCATTCTGTAGCACTAAATATCGATATCCACCATAATTCACGATGTAGAAGAAAAAAAAAGATAATATAGCACACAAGATATTTATATGGAGAAGACAATCCAGAGGATATTGTATTAATGAAAAGAGAAGGAGAAAATTACAATGATGGAGGCAAAACTCCAATATCACCAACTCTCACAAAAAACTAAGTAGCCTAGCTGTCACAAGATGTTTTGAGAGTATTGATCTATCTCTCTCTCTCTCACTCTATATTGAAACCGTTACATGAATAGAGTATTTATAGATGCGGCCTAATTGTGTTTGAGTTAAAGTAGAAGACTGACTCAAATAAGACTTCTACTAATTTAACTCTTCTAGTAGAAGATAAATTAAGAAAAAAAATTAGGCCCACTAAATTACTTCCTAATATAATTAAGACTCTCCAAAAAATTTGGATTCAAGACATGATTAAGCCAACAATCTCCACCTTGTCTCGAATCCTCTGCAAGATCAACGTTGTCAGTAACTAAAGCAAAAGCTACTATATCTTCAAAACCATACCTTTCAGGTGACTTTATATTTCTTTGAGATCTTCGAAGTGAAGTCTTCTCAGAAATTTGATTCTTAGAATTTTCTTGAGAGTTGGACATACCCTAAATATCTTCTTCTGAAAGAATTACATGCTTCACCTCCACTTATATTATATCACTGGGACCTTTCTTAAGAGATTTTACTATAATACTTTCATCAAATACTACGTCTCTCTCAATAATTATATTTGAAATAGTATGATCCCACAAATGATAGCCCTTAACACCTTTGTCATAACCCAAGAAAATACATTTTTTGGAACGTGCATCTAACTTATTCTTGACAACATGCACATGAGCAAGGCAATCAAAAATTTTAAAAAAAGAATAATTTGCAGGTTGATCAGTCTATACCTCTTCAGGAGTCTTGTAATTAATGGTTGTTTGAGAAGATTGATTCACAATAAAACATGTTGTATTTACTGCTTCTGCCCAAAAATCTTTGTCAAGATTAGCTATACTAAGCATACTACATGCTTTCTCCAACAAGATTTTGTTCATCCTTTCAACTACACCATTTTGTTGAGGTTTTCCTAGGATGGTAAAGTGGTGTTTGATGTCTTCATCTTCACAGAATTTGAGAAACTCTATTGATTTGTACTCTCCGTCATTACCACTTGTGAGGTATTTGATTTTTTTGTCAATCCTTTTTTCAATTGAAGTTTTCCATTGTTTCAAAACAAAAAACACTTTGGCTTTGTGATGAAAAAAATAAATCCACACTTTTCTGGAAAAATAACTGACAAAATAACGAGCACCAGATTTTTGATGGAATAGGAGAGCACCACACATCAGAATGAATATAATCAATTAAGCCTTTAGGGCAATGAGTACTAGTGTTAAACTTTATCTTAGAATGTTTACCATAAAGACAATGCTCGCAGGAATCCAATTTACATGAGTTGAGGCCTTTCAGTAATTTTTTTTTATTGAGCTCACTTAAACCTTGCTCACTCATATGACTAAAATGCATATGCCATAAGTGGGTCATATCAGAAGAAGAAGCCTGAGAAATTGCTACTCCACCTTCAATGGTTTTTCCTACTAACTCATACAAATTTCCATGCTTTAGGCCCTTCATCACTATCAATGAGCCTTTAGCAATCTTAAGAACTCCACCTTCAGTAGAATACTTATAACTAGCAGAATCCAAAGCACTCAAAGAGATCAAATTCTTTTTCAAATCAGGAACATGTCAAACGTTAGTAAGAGTTATAATAATATTATCAAACATCTTAATTTTGATTATTCTAATTTCAACAATTTTGCATGGATTGTTATTACCCATCAAAACTAAACCACCATCATAGGACTTGCAGTTTTCAAACCAATCCTTATTAGGACACATGTAGTAAGAACAACCAGAATCAACAATCCAAGTATATGGTAACGATCAAAATTAGAACTAATAGAGAGAACATTACCAAAATCATCATCAGAACTCCCTTCAACAACTGATACTTGTTCTTTGACTTGCTCTTTAGATTGAGATTCTCTTTCTTTCTTTGTTTTGAGCTTCCAATACTCGTTAATTACATGTCACATCTTCTTACAATACCTGCAGTTTACTTCTTTGGATTTGGATCTAGAATGACATGTCTTTGATCTTTCTTTGGTACGACCTCTGACAATCAATGCTTCTGAGTGTGACACATCCTCTTCAATCTTTTTAAATATTCATTAGATAAAAGGGCAGTAGAAATATCATCAAATTTTAAATCTTTACCATACATGAGAGTAGTCTTCAGATTCTCAAGAGAAGGAGGTAAAGATGATAATAAAATAATTACCTTGTCTTCATCTTCAATTTTAATATCAATGCTTAACAATTGAGAGACTAGTTTATTGAAAGTATTAAGATGATCAACTATATTCATACCTTCTCTCATTCAAAAATTGAAAAGCTTATGCTTTAAGTAAACTCGATTTGAGATAGACTTACTCATATATTATTTCTCCAGCTTTTTCCATAGCTTTGAAGGTGATGTTTCATCAAGAAATGGATAGAGTACCTCATAAATGAGACTGAGGATGATTTTGCTATGTGCACTAGCTTTCTAGTTTTCCTAGACACTTTCGGTGACATCTTCAGACTTGACTTCCTCCAATGTGTTTCTCAACCCTTGTTGAGTAAGAATTGCATGAACTCTTGCTTGCCAAATAGGAAATTCTTGCTTTCCATTGAATTTCTCTATACCAAACTTCGTAGTAGATATGTTGAACCAAGCTCTAATACCACTTGTAGCACTAAATATCGACACCCAGCACAATTCACAATGTAGAAGAAGAATAAAAAAGAAGAAAAGATAGCACACAAGAGATTTATGTGACGAAAATGATCTAGAGGATATTGTATTACTGCGAAGAGAAAGAGAAGATTACAACGATGAAGGCGAAACTCCAATATCACCAACTCTCACAAAAGACTAAGTAGTCTAGCTGTCACAAGACGTTTTGAGAGTATTGATCTATGTCTTTCTCTCACACTCTATATTGAAACCCTTATATGAATAGAGTATTAGATATGACCTAACTATGTTTGAGTCAAAGTAGAAGACTTATTCAAATAAGACTTCTACTAATTTAAGTCTTCTAGTAGAAGATAAATTTAGATAAGGATTAGGCCAACTAAATTACTTCCTAATATAATTAAGACTCTCTAGAAAATTCGGATTCGAGACACGATTAAGCCAACATCATTCACCTCAAAATTATAGGTTTCAACTATGGGCAAGCGGAGTCAAATCTCTACTAGAATGATGGCCTCAACTTCGTATGGAGATTCTCTGGTCAAGACTCAGGGAGTTATTCTATAGGATCACAACACATGGGGCAGTTCCTCAATCCATGCTATCTTCTCTCTCTCTAGCCACTTTTTCAAACCTAAAATTATAATTTGATTTGTTACCTCAACCAAATCATTCAATTAGAGGGGCGCCACTGAAGTGAACCTTTGCTTAATGTGTAAGCTGTAGCAATAGTATTTGAACCTTGAGCTATTGAATTTTTTTCCATTATCGGTAACTAGTACCTTTGAAAACTTGAAGTGGCAAATGATAATTTATTACAAGAACTCTTGAATTCTCTTCTCAATAATTATCACAAGTGATTCGATTTCTACCCATTTGGTGAAGTAGGCTATTGCAACCATCAGGAACTTTCTCTACCACAAAGCTAGCGTAAATGGTCTCAAGATATCTATTACCCACTAATCAAATGACCACATAGTTTGAGTTTATTGATGTTGAATCATTGGTTTGTGGTACACTGAAGTGCATTTTTTACACTACTCACATCAAGCAATAAACTCCAGCTAGCCATATTGATCCAATAAGAGTCTTGCTAGACTTTATTGTGTGCTAGAACTCATCCTCCTCCATGGTTTTAACAAATACCTTCATGGACATTCTAGAGTGTGTAATCTACTTCAGATAGGGTTAGGCAACCAAGAGTGGTTACAAAAGAGACTTTTTGTACAACCTGCCCTCCACTATAACAAAGTTTGCCACCAACTTCTTGAGTATCCAAACTTCTTGTTGATCCTTAGGTAACTGATATTTATTGAGGTAGTTCACGATAGAGTCTATCCAACTTGGCTCCATGGAGCTTGTGTTACTATGGCTAAGCAAGGTAGCTTGGTTATCGAGAGATTCGACTTGAATTTGTCGAGATTGACTCATAGGCAAGGATGAAGCTAAGTGGGATAATGCATATGCCTCAACATTGTTTTCCCTTGGCTTCATACACCTACTTCCTGCAAGCAAACAAACAAGCTGTGGATGATCTTTGGCTTCATACACCTACTTCCTGCAAGCAAACAAGCTGTGGATCACTATATACCTTCAGTTTCCTAGTGCCTACTCCCAGTGCTCCCAAATTCTTAGGAGAAGTGCCTTGTATTCAACTACATTGTTGGATGCTGGGAACTCAAGTCGAAACAAATATTCTTCCACCCATCCATATAGACTTAGTAGTATGCCCTATATCTTGCTTTGGGCTTCTTAGGATGAGTCATCCACATGAACCTCCCAAGGCTCTGCTTATAACTCCGAGCAAGGTGAACTTGCTTCCACCATGAAATAAGTTGTGGGTTAGTCTTTGATAGCCTTCCTAGCTTCAAATGTAACGTCAAATTGGCTAAGCTCCATCAACCATTTGAGTAGCTGACATGAAGCTTCTAGTTTTTGAAGACCTTGCTAAAGTGGGAGGTTCATTAGAATATTGATTGAATGTACCTAAAAATAGCACCGAAGTCGTCAAACTACTAGGACCACCATGTACACCATCTTTTCTAACACTGGGTACTTGAATTCTACTTCAGCTAGCACATGGCTGGTGTAGTAAATTAGATATTGCCTTCCTCAATTGCTTACTAAGACTGAACTGAGGGCGTGTTTGATGGCAGATATGTAGAGGTACAATGTTTCACCTACTTTCAATCTATCTAGGAAAGGGTATTCAAAAAGGTATTGTTTCAGTACTTCAAAGCCTTGATGACACTCTTTATTCCATCGAAGGTTTCTCTTCTACTTTAGAGCTTTTAAAAAAGGCAAGCATTTTTCACCTGACTTGGAGAGGAACCGATTTAGAGCCACCAATCATCATGTAAGCCTCTGCATCTCCTTGATCAAGCTTAGGGTATTTATCTCTACAATAGCTTTTATCTTCTCTGGGTTTGCTTCAAGTATGCATTCCAAGATGTGGTAACTGAGGAAGTTTCTTAAGGTTGCGCCAAAGGCACACTTTTAAGGATTCAACTTTTTTCGATACCTCCAAAATGTATTGAATTTTTCCTCTAGGTCAATGAGGTGTTCTACTGCTCAGTGGCTCTTTATCAAGATATCATTGATGTATGCTTCAACACTCCTAATGAGTTGAGTCTCAAAAACTTGATTTACCATCCTTTAGTATGTTGCCATTGTATTTTTTTAGTCCGGAGAACATTATAGCATAGTAGAGAGTACCTTTGTAAGTGATGAATGAAGTCTTTTCCTTATTCTTTGAATGCATTTTGATTTGGTGATACCCAGAGAAAACATCCATGAAACTGAGGAGCTAATATCCTAAATCAAATCCACAAACTGATCTTTATTGGGAAGTTGGTAGTTGTCCTTTGGGCACACTTTATTTAAGTTTGTGAAGTTGACACATATTCTCTATTTTCCATTAGCTTTCTTCATCATAACTACAATTTGTAAGCCATTTTGAGTACCAAACCTCCTTGATGAAACTTGTGTCAAGGAGCTTCTTCACCTCTTCTACAATTGCTTTTTGTCATTGTCGAGAAAAAATGCGTCTTCTTTTGTTTGATCAACTTGTAATCCTTGGCTATGACTAGCTTATTTTGTGCCACAAAGGGGTCAATATTAGAAGGTCTTCAAAGCTTCAAGCAAAGACGTGCTAACTCCTCTTCAAAAATTCTCCAAGCTTGGATCTAAAAGGTTCAATCTCACTAAGTTGTCCTAAGGAGTCAAGGCACTCAGGAAGCTCATGCACTTTTTATGCCCCAATTTGATTTCTCAAGGTCACAACTCTTGACCCCTTCGAAGGCATAGCTAATGAGGCACCGGAGATCTTTCAAACCAATGGTGGGGTGATAAAGTATATCTTAATGAAGGCACTAATTTTTGTACGAACCTAGTTTATTATTGGCTTGATCCATAAGATTTTTTGAGATTTAGATTTATTGAGTTGGTCCATGTGACAATATGAAAGATAAGAAATCATGAAAAAGACTGTCAAAGCTCTCCAATAATAAACTCTTCCATACTTAAAATCAACCATCTGAAAAAAGAAGAATTGATGGGCATTCTGTATACAAACAGACTTGCTTATCTCCTTTAACATCATCCTGAGTTTCCTGAACTCGACGAAACTCTATTCATAGGCCACATGTCTAGGATTCCCACGGAGGAGGGCCAGAAGCTCAGTAGAGAAACTCAAGTTCAATTCTGAATCAATTTTAATTCTGTGACCCAATTTTCACGGGTTGAATCCACAGTAAGAGATTTGGTGCACCAACAAATCCGATTTTATAACTGATGAACTGGTGCAGTACTTGCAGTCACGTACTGTGCATGTGATTAGGCATTATAAAGGTAGGACCAGTACGAAGATGGGTCGCAAGGACTCAATTGTCAATTGCCCCGATAAAAAATGTCCTGCCTCCACCCTTGCTATCATGCCCGTAAAATCATTATCAGGTAAATTTTGCCAATACCTATTATCAAGGACAAAGCAGTAACTTTATATCACTTGTTTTGACTTCTCCCACGCTGGTGTCGCTGATTTGTGACTTCCTTCTTATAGCACCCTTCTTGTTGGGATTATTCTATCTTCATGATCAAGTCGACAATCGCCAAGGAGATTAGCATGGATCTTCTCCAAGGCGCCTCCTCTGCCTAGATCAACCCCAAGGCATGGGAGATCGCCCAAGCGGCGAGGGCGATGAGGGTGGATTCCTCAACAGTGAGAGGTTTTAGTTTCTCAATTTCTCCTTCCACCTTCCTTCGCGGTCACCTCCGCCTCTATTGTTAAAGAGTCGTGCCATGGCCACTGTCACCGCGTGGCAAAATTGTTAGGGACTTTTTACGAAATTTTTTTTTGAATTCTTTACCACGCCAAATCAAATTTGGTTCAATAGATTCAAAATGGATGGTAATATTTGATTTAGAGTTGATAAAAGATCACTCCAGATGGTAATTTTATTTTTTTTTATGTAGCAGCGAAACCTTTTATTTTTCCTTTTTTTTTTTTGGAGAATATTAAGGCCTATAAAACTTACATAATAAATTCATTTCAACTCCATCATCCATTGCAAAAGAGCAGATCTGATAAAATCCAAGCTTACTTATATCTGAAAAATGAATCCGCTGTTTAAAACAAATAGTGACTATAACAAAATTTCAAACTCATGACTTTAGTTGTCAAATCCTTTAAACATTGGGTGCAACACAAATATGCTTTGAAAATTGCCAAAAATAAGAACAAATAAAAATAAAAACACAAAATCAGCATCATGACCATCGAGTATGCTACCATATCCAAATAAATCACAAAAGTATGTGCCTTGGCCTGTACAATAATAGGAAAAAGAGGCTTCTTTTCTTTTATATATGAGAAAATAATAGGGATGCATGATACAACACTTGGAAGAATATAGAAGCTAAATGTTTACACATCTCAGGAAAATTAGTGGTGACCAATCACCAGCTCAACAAAATCTCAGGCTAAGATGAAGTTCAAAAAACCCACCTCACTCAGCTCTGTCCCACCCAAAAATTTCCAAACAACTACGCAATTTACACAAGCAGCAAGCAAAACTTGACTGGCATTCTGTATATATAGCCAAAGGTATTACCAGTTACCCCAAAAAAATAATTCACTATGCCCCAAACAACTACGCAATTTACACAAGCAGCAACCAAAACTTGACTGGCATTCTGTATATATAGCCAAAGGTATTACCAGTTACCCCGAAAAAATAATTCACTATGCCCCCAAAGTCTTACATGAGTGGAAGGTACGCCCCACCATGACCTTTCCTCAAGATCAAGGGTCCAGCATTGTCAGGAACCTTATCCAACACCTTCATGCATGAATCAATGACATCGGTGAAACCTGTTGCAACTGTCGCCAACTGCGCCCTCACCCTCAGATCCCTTGTTCTCCTCAGCAGACTCCGGAATGATCTCCCCAGATGCTTCATCCATTCAGCAGGTAAACCACCGGGTGAAAGCCATACCGAGAAATGAGACTGGTCACCCCTTGCAGCTACCTCTGCTCTGTAAAATCTTGCCAACTCAAGAAGCATTGATGGCTGCAAAGGAAGCACCGCTACAAACTCTGCCATGAACTGTTCAACAAGGTCTGGCTTTAGCATTTGGTTCCACAAGACTAGAGCCCATTCCCCAGGCTGGTTTAGGTTATAGGCTTCTGCCACTATGAGGGCTTCTTGGAAGCGGGACTGTTCCACAAGTACCCTGCGAGCATTGGTTTCAGAGAGGTCAATCCACTGGAAATCAGAGATCCGGATCTGAAGGGACAAAAGGGAAGCACGAGCACAGGCACGGTGTGTCTTGTGGCCTGCATCAATGGTGGAGTGGACTTCAGCAGCCTCAATGAGGTAATGCATGGACTCGAGCAAGTCCTCAGTCAGATATTCTTTGTTACGACGCATGAACCATTGATGGATGCACTGTTGGGATCGGGACTCAAGAAGCGATGCAGTCTCGTGCTTCATGTCAAAATGGTTGTAAACCTACAAGGCCGTGAGTGAAAAATAAACTTTGCGTCGCAGCATCAACTCGTGATACCAAAGAATAACTAAAAGTTCTGATCATACATCCAACTAATACAAACCTACAGTTAAATAACCACATAGCCTCATTCAATGTTTTTGAACCTCACAGAGGTCCAGACTCATGTAACTCAGTCATGCTATCTCTATGAAGAACTTGCTTCCCTAACCACAACAAAAATGAAGCCTTCTGCCAATGAAGCTTCATTGTATTATTTCCAAGAATTGTTTCAAAATAGTCAATGCCACAATACATGCACAAGCAGGCACCTGAATCTACTGTTTACTAAAGTGGGATCAACATATGAGACTGCAACCACATATAAGAGAATGCAGACCACAAACAGTCAAGCACTCATAACATGGTCCAGCTCCTATTCACTTGGTAATTGTATATTCAATAAAATGTATTCCATATATTTCTCAATTTGGATAAAATATTTAATGTTTAGTAGACTCTAATATTGGTTGCACACCATATATATATAAACTTTATCTTAATAATTAATTGCAATTCGAGAGACAAAGAGTATTGGCATTACCTGAATAAACATTGTGCTAAACCCTATAGAAAGCATTACGGTTAAATACTTGCTGTAGGAAAAAATAGTTTCAGTATTCTTTTTTGTTTGCTTAGATGAATTTTATGAAATATTTTTACATTATATATGTCTAAAACATCATTTCAATGCTTCACATTTGGAAGTGAATAGTCAGCCACATAGCCTTCTACATGTTGCATACGCATTATGCCATCTCTTAACCAATCATATGTCTGGACAGCATTCTGAAGCATTGTCTGCAGCTAAGCATGGTTTGATATACCAAGCTTAATGCAACTCAGACTAGACTGAAAATTGGATTAGCCCAGTTGGAAAATTTCTCAAAACTGGGTTCAGGACATATCTTGTCAGGCCATCTTTTTCCTCTTGACAGAGTACACCTTTGTTTCCCTCTACCATGTCCATCCCTATTAGGGTCTAACTATAGCTTACACGATAATTATTGGCTGAAGTAGAAAAGAGGTCAGAAGGCATCAACACTAAGCAACACTCATAAGAGCAGGTCATGTCATCCGCCTAAATTATGCTTTCCAATCAACTGTGTATATAGACAGATATAGATATAGGTGTATGTATACAGAAAAAGAGAGAGAGAGATCACAAACCATCGCAAATGCATCAAGGTCATGAGGATTAAAAAGCTTCAGTGAAGTAAGAACAGCCATGCGGAAACCTCTGACTGTCTCAGCTGTGCTTGTAGATGATTCAGCAGCAGAATACTTCTGAAGCAGGAGTTCCAACTGACCATTTTCTATGAGGATATTGAAAATGAAATTCAACGCATGGAAATTGCTCACTCCAGTTATTAGGCGAGCCAAACAAGCAAAATCCCCCTCCAAAACATAGGATTCCACCCTATTTGCCGCAAGAGTCACGAGAACATCAACCCCATCAAGACAAGCAGATGACTTGTAGAAGTGGTGCGCTAATATTAGAAGCTCAACCTGAAATACCATACCACATGTCACACTGTTGGAGAAGTAAAAACCATGACTCAGAAACATATGCTCATCAGTACTCCAGAGTATCAACTACATGAGTAGTTTTTGGGGTCACAAATTCTGCAGTTCGGTATAAATCAATAACATAGTACAAGGTAGCCACATGTTTGAGACACGCACCAAGGAACTCAAGTCACTCTTCCATTTGCTTCCACTGGTATGAAATGTGGAGCTTACATCTTTCTTTTGTTGTCTTTATTGTGAACCAGTTCTTTTTGAGAACCCATAACCTGGTGTTTTGTGTCTATTGACTAATTTGTTTGTTGAAGCTCGGGGCATTATCTTTTGCTGATGAAACTTAATCCCCATGTTTTACTTAATAATTACTAGCTACTCTACTGAAATGAGGCCTAAGTGACACCTATTAGTACTATTTGACTATGATTTTTACTAGATCAATTACTCCTAAGATGCCAAAAGTTTTTAAGAAAGGCTTCGTCCGGTCCAGTGTCAAATTTCAAGGATTGACTTTACTGGGTTGGAGATAATCTCATTCGGTTTGGAGATAATCCTAAGATGCCAAAAGTTTTTAAAAAAGGCTTCTTCCTGTCAAGTGTCAAATTTCAAAGATTGACTTTATTGGGTTTGGAGATAGGATGTCTTAATTGACAAGCTTGACTTAATAGTGTTTCTTGGGTTTTCAGATGACCTTGCTTGCATGACTTATATGATAAGCATCTGTAATAAAGCAGAATCTGTATGCAGTATGGGTCCTTTCTTTCCAGTGTTCTAGCGCTATAAATTCATTTTTGTCAATGTTGAGACATTCATCAAAGCATGCAAAGGGAAATCCTCATTTCTGAAAAACATAATCAACAAGTCATAATTTGTGATATAATACCCACTAAGGCTACGAAGAGACAAAACATGACTCAAGATGAAACTTATATTGCTAATCCAAATGTGCGAGTCCATGGTTTGCGATACTTAAATTAATTAGATCCGATCAGCTCAGCTGTAAGTAGATCAAATGTGATCAGTTCACTTGGACCAAACTATTCATCCACGAGACTGATATTGGGCGTGGTCAAGTTCAATTTGGGATCAAAGGAACAAACAAATTTCTGCTAATAAATTACTAATTGCTGTTAGTAGTACCAGATCAGCCTTATCTATTGCTATCAATTTAGCCTAATATGTTGCTATCAGATTAGCCTTATCAACTTTTAATGGGCTGTTACTCTTAGCCCTGTCTTAACTATAAACATCTATCCAAGGGAATGCCCATGTAACTTGGGTTTTCTCTCATTCTCCTGAATGAAGCCGTTCCTGTGTTTTCATCTTTTTCTTCACTAATCTTGCTCTAAATCCCTTCTTACCACCACAAAAATATTCAAAACTGCCACTTCAGGTGGCATGATTTCTCAAACCTTTAGGTCCGTTTCCAAATGCACTTACAGGAAAATAACATGAAATAAATGAATGCGTTACTACCAGGCTATATTTCAAAAAATAATAAAAAATAAAATAAAACAACACAAAAGGACATACCTCACAAGCATGTGGTATTTCCTGCCCAGTCATCACTAAACGCATTAACGCATGACCAATTTCCTGTTCTGAAGGACAAAGCTCAGCCCACTTTAAGAAGTCAGAAAATCTCCATAAAAGAGGGGCTGGTCCTTCTTCTTTTTGTGAATCAATGTATCCGCCACGATGAGCAGCCAACAGGCCCTGGTCATGAAATGTATTCACATGACCACAAACTCAAATAAATCAAATAGCAGAATTATGACAAATGGTTCAATTAATGAGAAAACATGCCTTAAGGAAAGACTCCGCTAGAATACGTGCAATACTTGATGAAGGCATAGGATGAGTCTGGACCAAAAGTTTTGCTTCCTCGAGTGACTCCTGTGCTTTGAGAGAAAGCAACTGCAGCAATTCAAGGGGCCGTTTTTCAAAGGCTTCAGGAAATGAAAGACACAATACTTTTGCAACTTTAACAACAGCAATAATCCTCCAACATAGCCCACGACCACAACCATCACCACACTTTGAAGCTAAATGTTCCAAGGCCTGTAAATTTGCATTTGATAATATTACATTACAGGAAGGAAATAAACACATAAAACACCTGAAGGATATGGCTCCATTTTGGATTGGGATCATCCATCATTTAGGCTGCCTAACTTTGTACTAGCGGCCTAAGAAAAAGATGATCCCAATCTAAATGTGGCCTATAGTCTCAAATAAATATAACATGAACTGCTGTGCAGTAGTAAAAGCAGTAGTAAATAATTGCAGGTGTCCAATGCTATTTAAGGATTTAAATATAAAACCTGCATGGGGTCAATAATGTTGTTATTGCTGAAAACATTATGTGACTGAAGAATTGCATGTACTTCCTGATCCAACATTGGCTCACTAGCTTCTCCAGAATTACCAGAAGATGAAAACACAGCAAGTTTTAAAGCAGCATCAACAAGTACAAGTTCAGGTAGCACATGCGATGGGGAAAGCTTTTGTTGAAGTTGCTTAGCAGCTGTAATTTGTCCAAATTCTAGAAGAGAAAGAACAGCCCTCTCCATTTCTGCAGGTCTAACTTTTTCCTCCCAGCCTGAGACAGAAGCTTCTAATTTGACATTTTCTTCCTGCGATTGCTGATTTTTACATAGTTCAATGCTGCTTCTAAGACCGTGTGGAGAATTCAGGTTATCATCAGTATCATTAGTGCTATCTGAACCATCAATGACTGGTCTTCTCAATGGAGGATACATTTTAGCCCTTCGTTTAGTCCTTGCATTGGTTGCTGATGTCACCGGATTGTTAGAATCCATGATGTGCAGATGTCGCTGATGAGCAAAAGTGGCATCCCTTATACCATTTCTCTCTGTTGCTTTCATCCGCATTGCATTGATATGGTTGTCCATGTTTGTAATGATACTTGCAGTTTGTTCAATTATGCTGGCACCATTTCCACCGGTTAAGTTTTGGACTGAACTGGGAGAGGTAAAGTTGGCATCAACTTTAGATTGAGCCTCTGACTCTACAGCTAACAACCATACTCTAGTCTCAATCTCCCGGAGAAGATGAAGAGGATAAACTCTGGACCCAAAAAACAAACCAAAAAAAAAAACAACCACAAACAATCTTAAGTTCACAACCATGAAATAGGAGAAGATATAATATTTAAATACATACACATATATAATCCATTATTGATTAACTTACGGGTTGCATTGAGAAAGGATTCCACTTAACCACTGTAGGGAAAGTAATAGCATTTCATGTAGTTCTTTCGCTGGAATTTCATTTTCAATGGCTTCTGCATGCTTGAGAAAAAATGCTCCTGCCTGCAGAGAAATGAAACAAGTAGCAACAATGAGTTAGTAACTGTTCAGTTAATTACGTCCCAAATAATTTCTGTGAACATTGTGCAAATGACCTGCAATGGAGGAAAAGAATATCTAAGGAAAAGTGTTTGGCAGTGATTCCACAGAGCAGATCTTTCTTCAGGGACATCCCACAGAAACTCTTTCCACTCTGCCACCATTGCTTCAGCCTAAATAAGAAAGGGCAGTTGGGAATGAAATAAAAAACAAAAAAATGTGACAAAGTGTCAATCATCTTCAGAATTGCTAGCATCAGTACTATTGGAGTGTTAGCTAATATTATGTTTGGATGAACAGAACATCCTCATTTTGAGCCAAATTTAATGCTATTGGCAACCAATCAAATTAAATCTTCAAAATAGTCACCCAATTTGGTAGTTAACAGCAAGATCTAATCAGATGTCAGAACGGGTGCACTTTGGAATATATGCCCATAAGAGAGCTCTTTATTTTTAACAACATTATGACATAGGAAGCAGTCAAAAACATTGTTGCCAAGAAGATTAACAATCTTGAAACTCATACATCATTTAAATTTCTCTTGTATCCAAGTAGTCCTAAGTTCTGCCAACATATCTATTGTCACATGAAAAACATCTTACTGCTAAACAGCTATTAAAATATGTAGATCAAAATGATTGTTGTCTAAAAACAGCAAAATTTGTAGATCAAAATGACAGCATAAAAAGATGTCTCAAGGGAACTACAGAATGTGGAAATCTGATAGAATATATCACCTCAAAAACTTAAAAGATGGCCATGTAATATAACTCACAAAGGTGAAATAGGTAGAAATCAGTAGTCTATTTCAGTAAAATGTGAACACCATTCAGACCTACAACAACAATTAGAAGTTGTTGCTATCCAGTGCAAGGAAAAAAGCCTGTTTCTAATATTTTCAGCAATTACTGCAAATGCAATAGAGCCTTTGAATCATTCTAACAACGCAGAAGTCAGCAAAAAGGATGCAAGCTCCAGATGGAAAATTTTCTTAATCAACTACTTATTTATGTTAATGTCCAATAATCAGAATGGGGACTAGGATCAGATTAGGTTTAGAAAGTGCCTTCTTGCTGTATAAAGGAAGAGTCTCCTAAATCACTGGTTCATGCTGAAGAGCTCTAATGTGGCTGCAATCCCTGTAACCCAATTTAGGTTCTCTGTTCATGGTTCAGAGATGGCACTTCAAACAGCTAGGTTAGTTTTTGAAGTTATATAAGTTCATGTTCTGGATTTAGGCATCAACAAACTTTACAAATTAATGCGTTGCAACTTATTATGTTGCAGTGATCAAACCAACGAAGGATCACAACTATTAGGCACCCATTAAAATGGTCAACATTCTGAGTGACGATAAAATACTGAATCTCCCTCTGATAACAGTGGGCTGCAGAGCCAACATTCTGCAATTAATCGTTGTACACTCAGAAAGCAAAAATATTACCTGAGTTTCAGTAACATGGTGAATAGCAGATTTCCAGGATGGACCACTAGATTCTAGCAGCCTTGCCCAATTACGAGCTTTTTCCCACTGCCCATTCTTCTCCAGTGCCATCAACAGGGAAGCATCATCCAGTGTTTCATCTCCTAGATAAACCTCATCATCTTTGCGCAAGGAAGGTTCAGCTAAATTGATTTTCCAATACAGTCGTTGGAAACGAGTGGAAGCAGATCCCCCATCTCCAAAATCAGCTGTTGATAAAAGCTGCAGTAAGCACCTTCTTTCATATGCTGATGGACATGTTGACAGCATTGCATCTGCAGCTTTTACAGCAATGGAGCTAATCCATGTGGTTCTAATTTGTGCATCTCTTGTGATGCTTGATTGCCCTAGGAAAGGCTCTTCTTTTATTCTGGTTGAAAATAATGCAAGATGTGCAGAAGCCTCAGACAAACGCATTTGTGAAAATGCCTAAAAGCAGTTGTAACAAAAAAGATCAGATTAAGTTTGGGAAGATATACATGAACACACACATACAAAAAAAAAAGTAATAATTGAAGTACTAACTTGCTCAGCAAGCCAATATACCTGAAGAGAACGAACAAAAGGAAGAAGAGGATAGGATGGCAGGAACATTTCAAAGGCTCTCAAGAGAGTAAGAAATAGATGTTGTTCACAAAGCACCGCAACCATATTTGACAGTGAAGCAAGTCCTTCATCAACATCAGTCGAAACTTTCACTTGCTCAATAATCCTCTTTCCTTGCTCCTCACTGGTTATCTCCTGGACAATAGAAGTTATGGAAGGACCTGATATTGTAGAAGAGCTTAAGGAAGGCCCTGAAGTAGAGATCCCTGATTCAGACTCCAGTCTCCTTCTCTTTGGGTTCTTCCGATTGTAACGAAATGTAAGAGTTCTACTTCCTGTTGGCAATGCATTTGTCACCTCCACAGCAGCTCCAACACTCTGTGTAATTCTAGCATAGATATCATTAACCTTGATTAATGATGTTTCCCTGCCAAAAAACATAAATAAATAAAATAAAAAACAAAGACAAGCTTTCCATGCAAATAGGAGAAGAAAGGAAAAAAATACCAAAATAAGACAAGCACTCATAATCATAGACAATGGAAAAAGATATAATCATCAGACTAAAGAAGCCTACTCTACATACATAAACAACTTAGGTGGTACAGAATAATTTGTAGACACTAGGGGCCTGTGTGGAAAGTAGGGAATGTGATCACCATGAATAACCTGACTAACATTCTCTTCACTACTCTGATAATTGCAATGATCACATTTCTTAACATGCCCTTGAAAACTAGGAAGTTTACATTAGAGACTTAAAAATCTCTTTTCACCTTGCTGCTGTAATCTCAAGCCAGACTGTTAAGCATGACAGAGGGGACGTGTCAAAGAAGCATGAAGCAATTATTGCTAAGAGAGGCCAGCGCAAATCTTTTGCTTTTATGAGTAGGGCTTCTCCTGGGTTCTTTTGCTGTTCACACTCAGCTAGCAGTACAAAAAGTTCAATGGGGTTAATTGTGCTGCATTGACTTAGAAAGGAAATTCCGCTACTTTCACAAGCTGATGCAATTGTTGAAGAGGTTTTCTTTGCTGATTGTGTGCTTCTCAGAACTGTTAATATATGAGTCTTGAGTCGTGGATCACGGAACTCATTTGTTGCCTGCTAGAAGTCTAAAGTTAAAAATATACATTTAATCATAAAAAGGGTCTAAATCTGCCAATATACATTGTATGTTGTCCAGCCTACTTGATGGTAGCTAACACAAATGATATCAGCATAAAACAAACCTACCACTTGGACGATTGTATCCATTGAAAACCCTTCAGATTGAGCTTCTGTTAAAAACCCAACCTACCAAAGCATACATAAATATTCCAGCTTAGATTACAGCTTTACTATAATAAAGAGTAACTATAAAAGGCAAGGATGTACCCAATCGTTGTCATTAGCAAGTAAAGCAAGATACTTTGTGCTTAAAGGTACATGATGCATTTGACAAAATGTGGTCACTAGTTTCCAGTTATGGCTTGCATGTTTTTGCAGAGAGCGGAATTCAGACCAGTCACCTATGCCACTGGAAAGCCAAGTACCACATGTTCCACCTTCATCGATTGATGGCAAACTTGCTCTTTCCAGATGCTGTAGCACAGTAATGAGTGAATAAGCTGGCTGTTTACTAGTTGGAACGTCATTGCTTAAACCTTTCCTCTGAGAGGTTTTGTGATTGCCATGATTTACATACTCATCAGCTAATGCTCGAGCAAGAGATATAGTAAGGCTGACGTCATGTGACATTATGTTAAATGTCGAGCCCTTGGGTGAAGGAAGCTCATGATGTGAATTGTGCTCGACTGAGCTATAGTAGGAAGATATGCGCTGTAGTGCTGCAATATCCACACGGAGCATGCTCGCTGATACACCACAGAGTTCCAATAGGAAAGTACAAGAAGCAACCAATACATTATCCTTGAAATGCATGATAGCAAGTGGCATGATCTGAACATCAAAAATACAGAAAAGCAGACAAGGTAACTTTTAGGACATCAAAGATAACAACAAAAACAGAAGTACATGTATTTATCCCAATTTAAGTGCCAGGGTTTGAAAAAACAGATCCCAGCTGTCAAACATATAATAGTATGACGATCCATTTCTAAAGTCAAACATCCAAATCCATTTTTTTTTCTCTCAAGATCAAAAACAACATTTTCTATAGAACTAATATTAACTTTTGATTCACATACATAAAAAAACAGTTCGCTGGCAATACAGCTCCAACCTTAAATATGCTAGCAAAAAAATTCTCTGTATGAAGTAACTAAAGAAAACTATATTTTAGACCATTTTTGCATTAACCACAGCATAAAAATTTCAAACATTTTGAAGAGGTCCAAAGTAGTTTTGCTAAACCAAGTTTTCTGAACCTGTTGACTAGAAAATTGCATCTCTTTATAAAGCCGGAAGAACAAGAAGTACAAGTACCGACTAAAATTAAAAATCTCAAAATGGAAATGAAACATACAGACAAGAGAAGTGATTCTTCATTTTGACTCAAAGGGGCAAGAAGCATCTGCACTTCTGACTGAACATTATTTTGCAAAGATAAATCCTGTGCTGATTTCAATTTCAAAGCACGTAGGCCAAGAAGATGACTAAAAGCTGCAAGTGGTCGGCCCCGGTGCAGATGATGCTCCACTCCAAGGACATTCTCCTGAAATAAAACATACCCTGTAAAGTCATGCATACATCTGCCATAACATTTAGTTAGACATAAATAAAGCCGCTACTAAGAGCAGAATGAAATCAAAGAACATATCATCTTTGTCAAACTTTGCAAGTAAAATTAATTGAATGGTCCCTTTGTCATTCAGATCACAAGTCTACTAAGTTTATGGCATTTAACTTGAATAAGCAAGGTCAACGGAAAGGTGATAAAGCTTCTACCTAATGTCTCCCCACCTACAGTGCTGCCAACCTCCACATAAGCTAAAACATTAAACTTCTATTCCTTTTCAGAAACATTTTTGTAATATTTTCTTTAGTTCCTTGACTAAATAAATTATAGTTGTCAAATAATATTATACACTTCCATCCTCCCCAAAAGTAACACCTCCTGTAGATCAATGCCTCTCAAAATAGTGTCCTAGAAACTGTTTTAGAAATGACAATGAAAATGTCCTGAATACACTTTGTGTTAGCTCCCAGTTCACTAGAGTCAAATTTCCAATACCAAACTTGCTGGCAGGCTGATTTGACTCTGGCCTGCCTCAATAAGACAAGAACCACAACACCAGCCCAAGTTAGAAAACATCATATCCCAAATAAAGAAGAATATATAAATTTAGTCCAGTCATTTATTGGTAAAAATATCAAGCAACAACAACACCCACTAGCTTTTTATTTTTTCTAATAATCATATGTGAGCAAGCAATGATATTAGAAAGGGTAAAACTATATGCAATACCAAGCATTATCTTGCTAAATTAGACAGAATTTCTGTTGAGTGTCACTACATTACATTGTTGTGCATACGGCATCTCTTGACAAGATAAAACAAATATATAAGAATAATATAATTGACAGATTCACCCTCTACAAAACATTATATAACAGGTTGAGGATTTGATGGATATCATGCTTAAAAGTTATTAATCAAAAGGTTTGTGGAGAGGGTGAGTTGTTTGAATCAAATATGTGATGTTCCTCAAAAGATTGTTCCTGATCATACATAATCTGTAAGAAATTTTTTTCTTAAAACATACAGACCTCAAGAGATGAATACAGTTCTTCCTCAATACTTTTCTGGATATTTGATTCCCACGAAATAGCACTGGCAGCAGCATTCCTATTTGCATTATAAGCATAACTGCTATCTGCATGTAGAACATGTTCTCCAATTGGAACTAAACCTGATTGTGAATGCCATCCAAGAGGACCCTGTAATTGAAGAAAATACAAGTTATCATAAAAAGGAAGAAATGTGAACTTCAAGCATACTAGCAGAGAAAAGACAAAAGGTCACTAACTTAGAATTAGGACAAATCACTTAAGTGTCAATTTTAAGAATCTAGGGCTCTGCCCTCGAGGAAAGCTAGAGATTGATATTCAATGATGAGAGCCTTGCTCTCTCTGAGAATTAAATATTTTATTTGCTCCGCATTAGTACATGCTGGTTTTTATGCTCTCTAAAATCCTAACAAACTCAGACTAATCTATACTTCTATTCAAACTTTTACTAGACTTGCTCTCTCTGAGAATTGAATATTTTATTCGCTCCTCATTAGTACATACTGGTTTTTATGCTCTCTAAAATCCTAACAAACTCAGACTAATCTATGCTTCTATTCAGACTTTTACTAGATTTAGTTTTGGGATTTTCTCATGACCCATTTACAAATTGATTGGCTATGATGAATTTGGGGTACATGAGCTTCTAGACATCTTTTAATACAACCAAGTCCTACATAGATCGACACATTATGGGAATTGAGCCCTAATTCTTATTTTCAACATCCCTCCTCAAGTTAGACAGTAGAGTCTCACATGTAGAGCTTGTCCTTGATTTTAGTTAGCTTGTTTGATTGCAATATTTTAGTAAACATGTCTACCAGCTGATATTCTATTTTTAGATAAACAAGGTATGCTTGTTGATTGTAAATATTCTCTCTAACAAAATATAAATCCACTTCTATGCATTTGTTCTTTCATTAAAGATAGGATTTTTAGAAATGTGAAGTGTTTCCTATTATCACAAAATAATATCATACGTGTTCTAATAGTGAATCTCGAGTTCTTCGGCCTTTTTGTATTGCATATCTAACCCTGGAGATCCCTTGATATATCTTAGGATTTATAGTTCGCAACCTTTAAATGTGATTTTTTTGTATCTTGTGTAAATTAACTAACTATACCCAATGCCTGATTGATGTTTGATCTTGTAATTGTTAAATAAATAAGCTTTCAACCAGCTTTTTATACAACTCTACATCTTCAAGTAGAGTTCCTTGATCTGTAAGGAGCTTAAGATTTATATTTAGTGATACTTTGATAATTTTATTACCTAATAGTTCTATGATTGCACAACAAAATACCTTTCTACATTTAAAAAATCCGAATTCATCACAGCCCATTAATCCAAAATAAACCTAGGCAAAAATAGCTGGCATAATGTAAACGGACTGTTTGAGAATCCCGATTAGGAATTATATTATCCATAGAACTCCCACCTATATAATGGATGAGATGCTAGAGTTTGATAATAAATTCTCTCTACTTTTCTATCAAAATAAAGAAACTCTCTCTTTTCTGTCTATTAAAAACAAATTCTACATTCACATCCGTAAAATCCTAAAAATTGTAGCATAGTATCAGAGCCTTAGAATCACAACACTCTCCAAAAATAGTAGAGTTCCAAGTTTGCAAACATCATGATAGACTAGGAACAAGACAACAAGACATCAACGATCTTTGGAGTCAATTCAAAAGAAAAGAGATTATATATTGAAAGCAATCCACTCGAGAAACTAACACAGGATTGGCATTGAAAATATAGTCAAATAATGACCTTACTCTGGAACAACATGGATCCAATAGTCAACTCTAACATAATGGACTATGGCACAACAAAACAAATCTGGAAATAAGCTAGAAAAATCTAATCAAACAAAAATAATATTTCAAGGATTTCTAAAATTACAGAAGGTATGGTCAGAACCAAATAGGTTAATAAACGCCTGTTGCCATCAAAATCCAACATTGAAAGATAAAATTAGTACAAAGAAGAGTTTAGAGTAGTTTTGTTCCTAGCTACTCCAAACAAAGAGTATGAGCAAACAAAAAATCAGTTTATATTATAAGAAAAAGTACCTTCAATAAATAACATGTTAAGGGTGCAAAAAATAAATATACCACTTGCAAGGTAGATACCAATTTTGAAGGAACAGCTACAATCACTAACAATAACAAAAACTTTGGATAGAAGAATACAACACACCATTCAGGAAAAGAAAGAGGACGAGGTAAAGGCAACCTTAAATATACTCACTATGGAAGAACCAACATCACAATTGATAGATATTAGATTTTGCATGAAAGACTTTCCACAGCTTGTCTTTGGGTCCATGTTGTTCCAGATTAATGTCATACCTGGCCATCTTCCTTATGCCAATCTTCAATTAGCTTTTCGGGTGTTGGCTCTTCAATGTCTGACCTCTTCCCTTCAGCTCTAAGAAATACTTGAATGACCTTTACCCACTGATAGTAATTTCTTGAGCCTATTAGTCAAACTCAGGTCATTTGGACGCCAAAAACATCACCAACAATCACAGAAACCTTGATCTCTTCATTGCCTTCTTCCCCAAAGTTTGCCGTGGGGATTAAGGTTTATGAGAGGAGTTTAAGCTTTGTAGAACCAAAGTCCTAGAACTCTGATACCATGTTAAAGTTTTCTGTGGTTTGAATAGATTATTGGTAGAGAGTAAGAGCTCAAGATTCAGCTAGGGTTTTCAGGGAGACAAGTGATTAAGAGAAGGAGAAAAGGAATTTTTCATTATCAATGAATAACAGACTGAAACTTCTGCTCAGCGCTGTGGGTCAAACAACTATTTATAAAAGAGGAAATCCTACTCCAAGTCCTACTACATGTAGGTTTTATACTTAGGAAAAAACAAATTTTAAGTCTATCTGGGTACTTCCTCTACTTGGTTTCCTTTTCAATTTTCTGGTTTGAGTAGGAAATTGACAAGAGACAGAAATACAAAGAATAGGCAATGATGAAAAACTCTAGCATTCCTTGATATTTGACAGGGCATAACTCTTGATATTTGCAGCCGTATGATATGACAATGCTGAAGTAAATATGTGCCAATTCACTTTTATCCTCAACAAAAAATCACTACCAATTTCAATAAATATAGGGGATAAGCAAAGAACTGTGTTGTGGCCATTAAAAAACTAGCAAGCAATTGCTTTCTAACCATCATAATAACAAAATCCTCCAATTTATTGATAAATTCATGAAAAATTCGTGAACTGTTCATTGGACAAATGACCTAGATGAATTATTAATGAAACCAATCCGACAACTAACAAATTCAAGAATTATTCAAGTTGAAATTTTCATTTTGGTCATCAAACCGACACTGATTTATTTCTTCAAGAAATTTAATATTTAATAATTTCCAAACTAATCCTACATTTGCCGGAACTTGTCCAAATTTTGATTCTTTTCCAACCCTGTCAGATCATTCCTGGATGCCTAACTTGTGATTATGATAATCATATGATGAAACAAACTGAGCTGATTGTTGATTACAAAGACATGGTTCGTCTCTTGCTTTCATGAAATAACAAAATAAAAAATGTAAAATAAAAAGTATCAGAATGAGACCTGGACAAAGAGTTTAAGCAATCTCCTTATAGACTTCGGGAACCAGCATGGTAGCATCTGTGTCAAGGATGTGTCACCTCCAGTAGAAGAAAATATGTTATTACGCCACTTCAAGAAATCTGAGAAAGCTGAATTTCCATATGCTGAAAAGGTAAGGTTCTCTCAATCAAATGCAGCAGTTGAATAATAATACATCCAGAAATACAAAAATATTTAGTAAGAGAAATAAGTAGTTGGAAAACAAAACAAGGGGAAAAGACCAACCATTAGTGGCCGAAGAACTTAAAGAACAGCCATTTAGATCTTGTCCAAAGCATGACATAACAAGTGTCCTCCAGAAGGTAGGAAACTGCTGGAGACCAGGTCTAAGATTCTCCAGTGTGCACTGAGATGAGAGACTAGATTGTCTTTTCACACTTCCACTGTAAATACACTTCTGAATAGGGGAAGGGGCGTGTACTATTGTGCCCAAAGCAGCCATTTCTCCTCCGCCCTCAGCCATATCGTCAACAGTGCGTATTATGTCATCTATATCAAGAGTAGTTAGATTGCTGCTAAGGATGATGTGACGAGATAGGTTTGAATGAGCATTGTAAAACGATGCTTCATACTCATGCCCTTTTACCCTCGAAAATAGCAACCATTTTGCCCACTGGCAGTCACCCTGGCAGGAATGAAAAGAAGCTACTAGTCAAGAAGTGAATTACAAAAGCAGAATTCAGAAGCTACAACCATGCCACTAGTGTATAAGTGAAAACTGGTATATGGTGGAAATTCAAGGCACACGCCTATGTGGTGCTTGCCAACAATCCTCCAGAATAGCAGGTTTACAAAATTACAATTTGAAGTTCAAAAATATTAGGAATTTATGTACCTAATAATGGATCCAGGAAGGCACCTGAAAGAAAGTGGCAGCCTGGAGCCAGGTTGACACCTAGGCACTGAGGGGCTAACCAGTTGTCTAGTTTATAGAATTAATATGATCACTGAGAATAGAAGAACATCCACCTCAGCAAAATATGCTAAAGAAAAGGCAAGAAAACTTTTTGAAGAACATACTTTAGCAAAAATGTTCAAACATTTTGTAGGGGATATAGCTCAAGGAAAATGCACATGCTTAAATTTGCACCATGGCCTGATCTATTTCACTTATAAAACTCAAAGCAGAGAGATTGCATGCAGATAGCTTGATAGATATATGAAACCATGCTTGACAAAATCTATTCCAATTTCCATATTAAGTGTCTATGTGAAAATCAATGTTCAAAAACATTACAAATTTTTCAGGGGCCAAACTACAGTCTGCTAAACAAAAAACCATAACTTTGATAATTTGATAATTTGCATAACATTTCCTTCACAGTAAAAATAAAAAAAATAAAAATAAATAAATAACGCTTCAGACAGAAAACAACTACTAATTTAGAAATGCTGCAAATTTTTAGGAGCCAAAACTAGTCTGCTAAACAAAGAACCAAACTTCAATGATCTGTGTACATTGCATTAACAATAGAAAAAGCTTCAGAAAGAAAGCAAGTAATACTTTAGTAAATCATTGGGTCTACCACAATAATATATTGAAATTAAATCAAAGGGAAATATGCTCAACACTTAATAAGCACCGGTGACAGACAGCAAGATTACTTAATTAAATTTTAACAGATCATAGTTTCAACAAAAAGCAAAGTTTGTTTTATTTGTTAACCAATAATATACCCGACGTAACCAACAACAAGCATATAAATCTTGGGCACTTACTGCAGCCTCCAGAAGCAAACACAGTGAACGCTCATCCTGAACCAGTTCCTGATGATCAAGATAAATATCTAGAAGGATTGGCAAATTATATTGTGTACAAAATCGTATAATGAGTTTATGCAACGTGGCAGCAGTGTTCTCATGCACTTGTTCACCAATACTCGTCAGTTCCAAAGTAGGAGAACTGTCTAAGGATTCGGCTTGGTCTGAAAACTTAGGCTGATTGATGATTAAGCCTGTGTTAGAAAGAAGCATCACAATCGCATTCGTACTTCCCCAGTATTCTTGCAAGAATATATACTTCTTGGCCAGTTTCCGCTCAATATGTGTTTTTAACCAGGAGGAGCACCTATTTACAGCAGAAAACTTGAAGCATCTAACATTTCGTATAGTCATGTATACAGGGTCTAACTCTTCAGCACTGGAGAGGCAAGTTTCACAATCCCGGAACTTCGTGTTACTCTGAGCATTTCCAGCTGAATGTGGGAAATCCAATTTTACTTTAAGAGTAGCATCTGCTAAAAAGGAAGAAGGAATCATGTCTAAAAGTTTGCAGATCTCCTCCAGATCATTGTGAGACATATGGTACTCAAATTGTGATTCCCATGGAATATGGACTCCCATATGGAAAGGCTGATCAAGCACTACCTGCATCAATAGGAACATTTTTGAAACTTATAAGAATTGAACAAAAGAGATACACATAGAATAGAATAGATGAAAAGAATAACCCAAATAGCTCAAATGCCAAATCATAATTCTATTTACAACTATCCCAATAAATAATAGCAATCATGTTGTACATCTTCAGCAAAGAGTAACATCTGGTTTTAGATACATAATAAAAGGGAACATCTGTCAAATCCAATCAGGCATCAAGCCAGGGACAATTTTCAATATAATAAAAAAATTACAGATCCTAAAAATTAGGTAATAAACCATATCTAAGACAGCTTGACCCCCTTTTCTGATGAAGAGCATTCAGACAAATTCCCTATAAAAAACTTTGATCGAGGCTAAAACTTCAAATTTAAAGCAATTCCTATTAGCTTCATTGGATCTGGTGTCAAGGTTCTTTAGGGTGTAAGATACCTGGACAGTAAGCACTCTGAAAACATTTCAAGGCCACTGTGCAACATGCAACACTTGAAGGAATCAAACCAGCTTACATGTCTTTTTTTCTACCAAATAGAAGTTTCTCAGAAAACTCTGCTTTATCAAAGACTAAAATAATATCATACAGATTTGCCTTTAGTTGAGAACAAGTTGTAAACATCTAGCAGCTCATATAGAAATGCACATAATAGGATCCTAATCATAGGATTGTGCCACCAGAAACACCCAAATGTCCTTCTAGTCATAGGATCATGCATTTCAAAAATCACAATCATGGCCATGATACTGAGGTAGGATACAATGGCTTTTTCTTAGTGGCAGAATAGTAAGCCAACAACTACTCCAGATGCTTCAAAGTATAAAATGTTATTTGTGGTTGCCAAGGATTATTGAGGAGTTTGATAATTCTCTAAAAACAGAAATAGGGATATGGACCACTTACACGTTCCATGGTCCTGTCATCCCAAGCATTTGACCACACAAAAGCACAAGCCCAGTAGCCAGTATAGCCGGTACGATCGCCAACCTCAGAACTAGCAGAACTATCATCAATGTTTGCCCACACACCACTGGCAATCCCATCAATATCACCACATTCAATGGTGAAATTGTCACAGATATGCAACATAATCTGTGTAGTGTTCGCTTCTGGTTCATTCGACCTTGAAGCAGCATCATTAATTTCTTTTTTCTTTCCATGATATGTAACCCAGAAGCTACTGCTTGGATAGACCATCTTTCAAACAAAGAAATAACGTGTTAGTTGATGGTTGAAGCTGAAATTCATGCAGAAAAATGAACGAGGGAGATTTAGTAGAAGAACAATGAACTGAACAAGCAAACCTCAATGAGAGAAATCTTCTCTAACGTATGCAACTCATGTATTCTAAGATAACCATATTTTTTCATTTCCTCTGCAATTCGAGCTCGAAGTGATCTTCTAACAGTTCCAAATAACAATTGTCTAAGAATAGTTTCTATGTCCTCTCCAAGCTTTTGCAGTGTTTCAACAGCTAGTCCACTTTCACCCTGCAGAACAAACTACATCAGCTCATGAAACTATTGGAGTCAGTTTCACAGCCTTCCAATAAAAGTAAAAGCACTACCTCCAAAAAAAGATCATAAGCTATAGCTCTTCCAATCTTGCGAACTTCGTTAAACGTATCATTGGAATCTTCAGAAGCTAACTCCTTTTGCTGCTGAATATGTAGCTGAAGAACTGCAAGGGGAAGGCGACCAGACTGTAAGGCATCTTTCACAACCATTCTTAGGTCCAGATGACCTATTTCCCAACGCATAATCATGTCCTTGGATTTCTCCAAAGATGACAGTTTTCTTGTCTGAGCACCCTCCAACTTGAGCAAATTTGCTGTGCTCAAAGAAAGATCAGTGGGAGCCAAAGCTAGTTTGTCAATGTTGTTAGGTTGAAATTCAAATCTAGAAAAAGTTGCCATAGCTTGAGCACCTAAAGCTTTTGGCAGACATGATGAACCACCATCCATTGTAACAAGTGGAAGTGGAGAATCATCATACAGTTCACGTGTGCCCTCCATATCTGATGTTTCTCTGCCATCTAAAACCTGAGAAAGAATTAAATTGCTCTATTACACAAGAAGAAATCATAAGTTACTGAAATATGTTTCAGCTGCCATACCGCTGCTTGACCTGGCCTATGGCCTTTACTTGTAAGTTGACTTTGGAGATTTCTGATAACCTCCAGAAAGTTTGCCATCTCAAATAACCTCCTTGAGTAACTAATTTCAATTGAATGATGTTTGGCTGGACTTGGTTGCAGATAAGTGATTCTTAAATTATTTGCAGAAACATCTTTTCTATGATTCCTTAAACCATATTTTCGAACCATTGTTGTTCCAAAGCAGGCAGCAAGGGATAGCAACCTAGAATCATGATTCAATTATGAGATGCTGTATATTTTTTCGTAAACATCAAAAGCACCAAAAACAACAAAATCAATCTTCCATGTAATTTTTAGCAAGAAATTTTACCATTGCATTTGTGATACATACAATCAGGTAAGATTAAATCAAAGAACACTTTTGATCACATCATAATGGAAACAGAGGCAGGATGCAAGTCTAGATTTATTTTTCGTTCCTATCCAAAGCTATCCAAGGCACTTAAATTATTATTAAAGTAGTAATGCATAACTACTAAATGCTCTCATACCAAGCTACCGGCTTGCCTTATCTAGTAAATGTTAACAAGAAAAGTAGTAATAGATAAGTGCACAGCAGTCAAAGCTGAGCTATCAAGCAAATCATGATAATGATGAAAGATAAATTGTACCCTCTCATTAGAAAACATTAATGATCCTTGGGATCTGAAGGTAGGAGGTGCTCAGCCCCTAGATTTTTAAAATACAAGAGGAAAAGGTCCCCAATGGGCAATGCCTTAATCAGCTATCTGAGAGGGCACAGAACCATGTCTAGAAGACTATGGCAACTAAAGAAATGTAGATAACCAAAAAACCAGGCTAATGGTCTATTACTTGCTGACTGAGACAGGAGAATGGGCAGCTACTTGGTTACAAAGAGGGAGTACTGATATTTGTTACAATTTCTAGGAGAAATTTCCACAAGTACTCATGCAATCTGTGAATTACTCTGTAGACAACATGTATAGATGAAGATAAGCAACAGCTATGGCTAGAGTTAAACGCAAGACCTAACAGTTTCCTTTCTGATTCAACACCTCAAAGCTCGTTTGGTAACTTCATCATTTCAATCATTTATAATGGTCTAAAAATAATTGTGAAACATGAAGAAGCTAAAATGAAGATAGATATACTGTTCTCAATATATAAGCTGGAACTAGATATCTAATTAGAAATCTCAGTTTCTAATAGCCAGCTATTTTTACACAAGAAGCACACGAACCAAGCATAAAACTGAAAAATGGGAAGGACACACCTCAGAGCAAATGCTACCTCATTGTCACCACCTTTGCAAGAGATGTGATAAAGAGAAGTAAATAGCAATCTTAAGATGCCTTCTTCTGCAAGATTCACCTGGGCAAGCATATCCAAAGATCTGTTTATGCATTAAAAAGTCAGAAAGTGGAAGAAAAGTAAACCATGTAGAAAGTTGTCTATGAGCCAAACAACCAGGTTCAAACCTCTTTTACTGTATAACATCAACAACATGATCTATAGGCCAACTATCACAAGCCAAGGCCATAGAAGCAACATAATTCCAGAGATGATGTTTGTTTAAGTTGGTAAGAAGCAATAGTACATACTACATTAAATGAGTAGTTTCCTGGTTTATTATACAGGGAAACAAGTTGAAATGTAAACATATACCCACTTGCATATTGTCCATCAGATGAAATTCCACAAGGAATAAATAACATGGAAAGGAATTTCCCATGCTGTAAATGATTACATTCGATTGGGAACAAAATAATAGCTATCAATATTTCAATAAGCTATTTGGCTCAGATTTTGGAGCTTCATTTGCATATTCTATATAACATTCAACCACATATTAATTGGCACTACACTCCTCCCTACTCCATCCATATATGCAACTTAACCAGACAAATAGCAATATTGGACTGTTTTTTTTGGAGAACGAACTTTAGGTGTGCCTTATTTCAGTAGGGTTGCTAATCTGCAATCTGGCATATTGGGCCATTAGAAGTACCCTAAGTATTAAATGCCTATACATCAAGGGCCAAAATTATTGAGAATGAAAAGCTTAAAAATTGAACAACAAAGTTCAGTAATTATTCAACATGTACTTGTTGACATACAGAAGGCAGCATATTAGATAAGACAAATCTTTGACTAACATAAATCTCTTTCTGAGCCTAAATACCATAAAGAAAATCAACAAAGAGATACTTAAGACAAGAAGCTTACTTCTTTATCTCATCAAACATCAAGTAGTGCAATGCCAGCTGCATCCGTCGCAGATGAACAATTTTTAGATCCCAATCTAAAACCAATATTTACAGCATTAAATAATTAAGCAAACCATTCTATAAAAGGACCAAAATATTACTCATACTCATAAAATGGTATTCCTCATTTAAATTTTAGCTAAACCAGAGCACATACTAAACATAGCAATCAATATGAAATCCCAGTTAAAACTATCATGTTTTTTGTTGTGTTGGTGAGAAAATATGGAGCAATAACAAGGCTGCAAATTTCATCAGATTATTAGCCCTCCAACTTGCCAATGAGAATGAAAAATGGCACAATATGCTTCTGCAGTTTAAACAAGGTCTGTATTGAACCTTAACAAATGAAGGTCCCTTGTGTAGATACAGACATAAAACACAGCAGAAAATAAATGGTTGCAAATAATGGTGCTAGAAGGACTCAGTTAAGACCTGATACAGAAGGTCAAAATAGGAATTATATAATTACCTTCCAATAGGAAAAAGCATAACGACAACTATTATGCATTAGTAATTCCACGGAAGTTAAACAGCATATTGGTTGATTGATCTGGTTACTAGAAACACAAGACATATCAAACAGACTATATTTCTTTTGCCTACCAAGGAATAACTTTTGCATGTCTTGAATTCTATCAACCAAATCTACTACTTCAGGACTTTTGAATAATAAGAACTTAGAGCATCTGTTGGAAGCTACTTCTAGTAGAGGCTACATTGCACAAGCCTAAAACATTGAAAAGGGAGAAAACATTTCCAGAATTCAATTTCATAGTTTTAAACTTTACCAAAAACAATAATCATAGTTTAAAAACCCTTGATCAAAGGGTTTAAAGAAGTACAAGGAATGACAGAAGGAACCTAGAAAATATCAGGGCCAAAAGAAGGTTGAAGTTCATTTCATCAAAATACCAAAATATTCTTCATTCATGACCAATCATCTACACCAAGAAAGATATGATACATCAATAAGTTGAAGTGGGTTGAGAAAGCTAATGTGGCACAGGGATAGGTAAGAAGAGGAAGCTGAAGTGTACAATCAAAATCCACTTCGTAGCCTATGGTTATTTGGGAACTCTGTCTTTAGGTAGGATAGGATGTAATTTGCCGCATCAGATAATGTACATAAGCTAAACAAGGGACCTGCAGTATCTAATCACTGAATTGCATGCTACAGTCTTCTGCACACCAGTTTCTTCAGCTACATTTAGTAAAATGTTAAAAGTTGGTTAACTAATGCAGTTAAATGCAATCATTGCATTTTTTTTGCGGTTGAGATTGAGCGAAAATGCAGTCGTTGCACTTAGTCGTTAACCCATCTTTAAAATTTCACCAAACGTAGCCTTTGTGTCAACCATAGCTTTGT
Source organism: Trichopus zeylanicus subsp. travancoricus (assembly GCA_005019695.1). NCBI lineage: Eukaryota > Viridiplantae > Streptophyta > Magnoliopsida > Dioscoreales > Dioscoreaceae > Trichopus > Trichopus zeylanicus. The sequence continues at coordinate 849,583 of RXID01014251.1, forward strand.
CACTGCAGCAAAAAAATGGCTCCTAGACAAGGGACAGGAAAACTATATAGTAATATATCTCATAAACTAATGAAAACAACAGTAACTAGGACGAGATCCTTGGAAAATCTATTCAGGATCAATCACACCAGTCTCCTCAATTCATCAAAACCATCTTCTCTTCACATCCTTTGCACAGCTGCACTCAACTCTTCCATGGCACTTTCATCCATGTCCTTTTTTCCAGTTTGTCCTCAAACCCTTTTCCCTTTACCTACTATTGTGAATCACATCAATTCTATATTCCAGGAATTATTAGTTCTTAAGTGTATATGACCCAAAGATATTGAATAGCCCTTTATTGATCTTATCTTCAGTTGGAATTTTCTCAGTATGAACCTTTTCATATATAGTCTTTTCTTGCATTGCCTGATGTCCATCTGCCATATGGTACATTTGATGTCATCTTATAAACATAATTAGAGCAGTGGGTATTGTTATCCATAGGCATGTGTGCGGATGATGAAGGCCTGTGTGTGTTCTGTGCTGCTCATCTCCAAAATGTCTAAGATAAATTACTTAGAATGCAAAGTGATAACCATACAGAAAATGTTCACAGACATGAAACAGTAAAAATTGATACGTTAGGTAATGAATGTTAAAAAAAGTATGGAACATCATTGCAGTTATATGGCAATTTAAGAGAACAAAAAACAGACAGTACATAATTTATTCAACTTCAAGAGGCAAAGGTAACAAGAGTGAGTCATATTATACATGGGTGCAATTTAGGTGTCGCATTAGCCAAAAAAAAAAGGTAATTTTTCCCTATAAGCCTATCTTGAGATGGAGACGACAGCCCTTAACACTAAGCCATTTACAAACACCAACAAAATAAATTCTTGGAACTTTCTGCAGTTATTAATGTTAGTTTCAGGTCATGAAATACCATAATCAGACAAGAATGATAAAAGTGGTTCAGAAAATTAGTAAGCAACTTCTGTAATGGAGCCAAGTTCGAGAACTAACAGTTCAGCTGTTCAAGCATCAAAACACAGAGGAAATAAAATCATTGATTAAATAGAATTACAAGATAGTAACCAGTTCAACAGAAAACAAAAAGAAATTTTGCTTACCATTCTGAGAACATATGTATTCTGCTTCTTCAGGACCTTCAAATAAGAGTACTCTGTCCAAAATTTCCATTTCCCAAGGTCTCCAAAGCTTTCTACAGTTCGTTGTGATTAGAAGATCATTCCTTTGATTCTTACACTCTGCAACAGCACTTGGCTGCCAATATCTAAAGGATTCGAATGACAGCACATCAGGCGAAACTGAAACTGATGGGAGAATTACAAAGAGGCCCTCTTGGGTCACCACATATAGACTACCTTGAAAAACACATCCAACTGACCCTTTAATGAATGTAGATTCTTTTTCTGAGATGGATAACTTTGAGGATGGGAAGCATGTATTAAAATCTCTTTCATCTCTGATAGATGAATCCACATACAGACATGTGTGAACAATTTTTGAATTATTTTCCCTTACACCAGAACCTCTGATAAGCCTAGTAATTCCAAAGGGAGAGAAGCATATAGGCTCCTCTATTTAAACTTGTTTGGAGGAAGAAATATTCTGCGCATAGGAGTTGATGACATTTTTGTTTCCAAATATGGAACCAAAGCATCTTTTATATGTTGAACAAAAGAAAAACCACTTGCAGAATTGGCAACTTGCCTTCTTTTACCCTTAGCATATTGTTTTCCTGCTCCCCTATGGCTACCATCATTGTTGTGACGTCTATTAGGCAAATCACTTACTGAAGTGTCAGAAGCATTTGAATATCGGACATTTTTCAGATCAGGGAGGACCTTCCGATCACAGATGTCATGACCAGCAATATTCCATGTGTGTAGCACCCCAAGCTTAGAATACTGACCTGGAACCACAAAATCATCAAAAGCATTATGCTTTTCAGAGATGCTGTCACCTGCACACACCACATAGACTAATCCATGTTCATCAACTGCTGCTAGGAGAGAAGAATGTAACGACACCAGCAACCTTCTAAACTTTCTAGCTGACAGACTGTCTCTTGAACAAGTTTCACTTTCCTCATTCATTTTCAAATCTTCATTTATTTCCTCTCCAGAACTGTTGATCCTTGAAGCTGAGTCTCTTTGTGAGGCCAGAAATAATTTATTCAACAAAGAATCATTTTTTGAAATCACACCACAGCTCCCTTGCACATCAAAACATGTAATAGGACTACCATTTGTTGCATTACAAATATATATTAAACCTATTGAGTTAAGACAAACAAGAAAGTTTCCTGAAAACTGGAAATCTGCCCATTCTGGTCCTGGACCTGGACCACGAAATATATTCCCAGGTTTTTCTGCACAGATCCACTGCAGACCCCAATGGTACAGCTTAACAACAACCACAATTAAATCCTTTGCGTTCTGTAAATGTTCATCACAAGTGTTCAGTGAAGCATTTTCCGAAACAGCTAGAACTATACCAACTAAGTGGTGTGAGGAGCTGTAGAAAACTCCAGAACATTTGTATGAAATATCTGTATGACTAGCCTCACAGTCTATGCTTGACGTTGCAGGTGTTGAATCAGCAATGACTTTATCTCCCAGCAGGCTACCCATAGTTCCAGGGCCTGGGCTTTCCTTCTGACTAGAACAAGAAAAGTACTCCAAGAATTTCAGAGTACTGTCATAAATGCTGAATGACACAACTTCTGCGGTAACAGGTAGGGATGACTTTGCAGGAAACATTGCTAGGAATTTACCACCAGAATCAAGAGAGTCAACTTCTGTAAGGTAAGTTCTGAACCATTTTTTGGTTGCAGTACAGCCACTCTGTGAATCAACACATTCAATTCCATGAGTATGTAACCTTCCATTGGTTACAGAAACCCCATTTTCGTTGTTCAGAATTTCACTGCTCTGGGGATGGGAATACAGCAGATCATTTGCATGTGCACATTGGGTGGGTCCCCATTCAGTCCACCTGCCAGGCATAGTTCCAACTTCAGTTGCTGATTCAATTCGAGACTGGTTCTCATCTCTACAACAGAAAACATGGACTATAATGCCATTACAGTCAGACACAATGAGAAGTTCCCGAAAACCATGATCCTTTGTTTCACCATATGTATCCCCCCAGTGTCCCCAGGCCAACGACTTAACATTAGAAATAACAGGATAGCAGTTTGATGCTGAAGCAGCAATTGGTACAATATCTACAAGTTCAGAAGTACACAGGACCCTGTCAAAACCTTCAGGCTCCTCCGTATAGGGCCTAAATGAGTCATCTCCATCAGATGAAAAAATCTCTCCTGGAATCACACAAATACCATCATCTCTGTTCTATATGAAAAGATAGCCATAACAGATTGGAACAAGATGCAAAGATTGGCAAATTTACCAGCAATCAGAGGAACCAGAATGCCTTCATGCTGATATGAAAGCAATAACAACAGCTCCCTCGTTGGAGAAATAAAAGCCTCACAAAATTCTGATAGCTCTAGTTTAAACTGAGATGAATTCCATTTCCGCAATTGCAATAGAACAGGGCCATTTCCATACTCATCAGAAGGAGGCATAACCAAATATATTCTTCACCTGAGGCACTAAATCAGCTTGATGACCAACGATGGACTTAAATGCTTAAACATAGAAAGGCTAAACCAAGCAATTACATCTAATTACTGAGCCACTATTCATATCAAGAAAATTTCAAAAACAAAAATAAAGACAACAACAAACAGACAAGCATGCAGAGGATAACCCAAAAATGTAGTTCAAATCCCAGTCTATAGAGTTGATTGTCAGCAATAGTGACTGAGTATGTTGGCATTCAGTGTCAAATACCAGGCGACCGATTTTAGCACTAATCAAATCATGTGAGCAAGAAAGCAAATTAAAACTTGCATCTCCTCCCAATCTACAATCATAGAATTGATTTTAAGGAGTAAAGACTGAGTATGCTGCCTACTTTCAGTAACAAATTACAAATATCAAACAAGAACTACTTAAAGTCGCACTTCCTATAGAGAACTTAACAATCATAAGAAAAACCCTGCTTTTACTCCCCTGCTTCTATCACGCCACTGTCCTCCACCAGATAAATTCAACTCAATCTCAAACTCAAAAGAGTAATAAAACAACATCAAAAAAATTCACCTATAGCGACGAATTTCAACATTTAGTCGTGTAATAAGCAAATAATCCGAAACATCGAGTCTTATTCGTCACCCCATAAAATCCAAGAAAACTTAAAGCCCTAATCTTTCATTTTAGAGTATCAAATACCTAATTAAACCCCCCACTTCCCAGAGAACCAATCAAACCAAAACAAACCCGCCAATCCTTCCATTCCTAATCAAAATAAAACAGGAAAGCAATAACACCCGCATTCTACTGACTACAAAATTCCGTCCTCTTTCATCATCCGAGGGAATTTCAGTCCGAGAAAAATTCGAAGCGCGCATCTAGTTTGAGATTGAAAGCTTTGTATAGGACAAGGGAATCACCTGGGATCAAGCAGGAGGGGAAAGAAGAAAAGCGGGAGAAGGAATCGATGGAGGGCTTCGTCTCCGATCCAGGGCGGTGATTATTGAAGGAAGGAGGAACACTGGGTCCAGCTTCGGGCACGCTCGCCGTGCGCGTGATCATCACGTGATTTTGGACAGGGACCTCGCATACGATGTCTAGGACTAGTGTCAAAACGGGCCTGCGGCCCGCGGGCTAGCGCATCTGACTAATTTAAATTTTTTTTTTCTCTAAAAATATTTTGGTATTTTAAGGATTCCAATTCGGGGTGAAGTTAAAAAGAAAAAATCAAATATTTTAATCATATAAATAATAACGTGTTTGTATTATATTCTATTTTTTATATACATATAATATTTCTCAAATATTTTAAAAAATTGCTAAGATTAGAACCTAGGCCTTTTGAAAAGAAACCAAGAATTTTAATTAACTAAATTATAATATATCATCTTTAATTATTTTATGATATATATTTTTTATTTATATTTTTAATATTTAAAAAAAATAGTGGGTCGAGCACGATATGACTCAGGCCTGCAGGGCACAAACCAAACGAACTTTTTTTTATATAAACCATGTCTAACACGATTTGTTACTATTGCAGGTAGTGCCTAATATGATTTGTAATAATTTTGGTGACTTGCTGAAATGGTACAACTTATTTAGCATCTCTATCTAGGGATAGGCTAGGCTCATACTAAGCCCAATTTTTTAGGACTTGTTTAGTTGACAATAAGAAAAAAAATTGAAAATGAAATTACTTTCATTTACTTTTGATCTTTGATTATACATATATGACTTTCAAAAATCCATTTTTTACCATTTTCAATTTGAAGTGGTTAAAAAATAAATTAATTTTTACTTTCATATTTTTTAAAATTTGTAACGACTTCTAAAAGTAGAAGTGGAACTAATGATATTTTGAATTAATAATATTAATAACATCAAATCCAATAATAATATAAATTTTTATTTCTGAAAAATTTTAAATAAATAATATTTATATATTAATAATTATACTTTTGAAATATATTTTTATTCATTTAAATAATAGAATTATACGATTTTCGACCACTTCTAAAAGTGGATTGAAAGTTTTATATATTTTTATTTTCTTTTAAATAATTAAACAGCTCATTAGTAAAAACCAATTTTTGATTGGGCCTAATAGTTGCGATTTATGATGGGCTATGATTTTGTTTCGTAACAGAAGTTAGGTATACAAACCCCCTAATAACTCAACTAATTATCACTTTTTTATTTCCAACAATTCATAACTACACTCATCATTAATTTTTCTTAGGTAAATTTAATAGTTAACATTTTTTCTATATATGCTTTAAATAGTTGGAGTAGGTCACATTTAAGCTTTGCTAATATGGAGTTTAACTAAATTAAATAATCAAATTCTTGAGATCAAATTAAACCTAAAATTTTCTACAAAATATTTTTAATCATATTTAGCTTTTTTTTTCTCAAAATTTATGAACCTACCCTAACTTATTCATGAATTGTTCATTCTTAATACTAAGATTTTTTTATTGTGTGATATAATCTAATATTGATTCATTATCACGCCTTGATGTTGAGATGAGGTCTTCAATGGTTATATTATCGTTGACTCCTTCAAAACTAATTTAAGAAGCATTTTTCATTTATGACTAAGTTTGTATAGATTCTAACTGTAGACTGGCATACTACTAAAATGTTACTCCAGTTAAGCTCGCTAAAAATTGACAGAGTAATAATGAGGAGTTATTGGTTAAATCCCTATATAAAGTCATGAAATGAGTTATATGTTGTTCAGGGTTGTTCATGCCATTAAATTATTTGAAACTATGCACTATATAGTCCTTAGGATATGACACTCGGTCATAATAACTAAGGTATAGTTTACCAGCATCACTCACCATACCCGTGTCACTTTCTTATTTAAATTGTGTAGTCATCATTCATTTCACTTTTTATTATATGTATGTCGATAGTCCAATATTATCAAGAATCCTTAAGATCAGGGATTGGGTATCCATCACTAGTAAAGGAGATGAGTAAAAAGAATCTATGTTTTCATGAATTTTTACATGAGATGCATCTTCTGTCACCTCTGCAGTTTGAGACGATTGTTAAGATCACTCCAATTTATTGAGTTTTTTGTCGCATTTGTAACATTATCATCATTAACTTCATGACCTTCTTTTAAGCTTCATCTTTTTCTTTCCGTTATTGTCTCAATTATTCTCATAGTACTTCTATGGTCATTTTTTCACTAGAGCTTTCAATTATGGTTAAAACTTCTGTCAAAATATAATGATTAACAACTTGAGGATCAAGTCTGAATTTAAGTATTTCTTGGGTTGAGACTAATTTCTCCCATTAGTCGGGTTGCTTCATTTAAAAGTTTGTTCATGGAGTAAGTAGCTACACCCTCTCTTTAACATGGTAATAACGATTACCTCACAAGAGCCCTTTCTTTCTCAATCTCTTCATCTGTAAGCTTTGTTCATGCCATTTTCTTTTGGCGTTTGGCTGATTAGGGCATGAGCTTGTAGTCTCTCCATAATCATGATGAGAAATGACTCTGAAAGTATGGGTGATTTTCCCTTTTGGGGTCTCATGCTGGATTAACAGGCTTATAATGGCTCTTGTTATTTTATTTAGTTATTCACCTCTTAGATACAGTCTTGAGGTAAGACTGTGCCTCCTTTAACTTACTTTTACCCTTCTCTAAGTTATTTAATGGAGTGAAAGAGTTAAAGATAAAAATCATAATGACTATCTTCATTCGAGAGACGGACTTTCCAAGTTGGCTAAAGACTTCAATAACCTTTCCCTTGCTTGTGATAGTCAGGTTGAGTTATTCTTCATTTTGCATATATTCAAACTTTCTTTTGGCTACTCTTTATTGGAAGTGGGACAAAGTTGATTAAAGACTTGAGCTTCGCTTTAGGCCTAACCTCTAAAAGATAGATACCCTTGCTATATGAGGCATAGCTTCTGGCTCTTCATTAGATTGATTTTTCTCATTAGAAATGACGATATTGGGTCTCTTTTCCTTTGGTAGAAGGTGCAAAGCAAGTTTGTCTTATGTGGTACAACATTGATGAACTAGCAAGTATCTTCTCGAACTAAATGACCTTAAAGATGGTTTTGAACTCAATTTGTGCTTCAGTTGTTCCTGTGATGATCATCAACTGAGATAAATACACAACTAATCCTTTCTCCAAGATAATGGAGTATATCAGGGTGGAAATATTCTTTATTGATGGTAATTAATGCTTTCTTTTTTGCAGAAGAAAAAATACAAGTGATCAATCTTCAATTATAATTCTATCTTGGCAATGTCTCTATAATATTAGCTCGAATTTCATACTTAGAAGAGAAGTCATGTCCTATCGGGTGTGCCAAAATTTGTGCAATCAAAATTGATGGTCCGAGATAGCAAAGACCTTGGGGAGTGATCTCAAAATAATAAATCAAAAGTGCAGTGGTTTAAATGTAGAATTAGGTATTTTAAAAACATAACTTCTAACATGTACAAGCTCTTATTATTAATTACCTTGATAATTATCAAGAACATCCTCAAGCAAAAAACCTAACTAATCAAATAGAGACATAAAAAAGGAAGAAAACATCATTTGATTTATTTGGAGAAAGGGTACATGGCTTAAATAAGCGTATACCCTTACTTTACAATAAAATAAATTTAAATTTCTAATTATGAAAGAATATGAAATGAGAAAATGAAGTAGGAAAGGCTTAATTGCCCTGTTATCCTACTCTCGTGTACTAGATCACATAGAGTCTGACTTGAACAAATGCTTAGATTGATCCTTGGTGGATGTTGACAATTTGACTTGATTTTAGTTTATAGCTAGCTACCTTGGATTGTGTTAATTGATCCAACTAAGATTTGAAGCGTAACCCAATGGGACATAAGAGAGGATAGAAATAAGGAAAGGAGTGGATAAAGCTTTGAAGCATGGCCGACATCCTTATACGTTAGTGATTAAATTCTTTTTAATAGCGTTACCAATAGCTTATTGGATTTTGTTTGAAGTATGACTAATAGGTTTAAGCATTAGTGATTAACTTCCTTTGATAGTATTACCAATAATATTTTAAGTTTAGCTTGAAGTGTAGTTAATAGCTTTGGACATTGGTGATTAACTTCTTTTGATAGCATTACCAACAAATTATTGGGTTTAGTTTGAAGTATGACTAATAACTGTGAGCATTGGTAATTAACTTCTTTTGATTTGATGGTGTTACCAACTGCATTGAGTTTAGTCTTAAAGTGTTGCTAATAGATTTGAGTGTTGGTGATTAACTTCTTTGATTTGATGACATTACCAATAGGTTTGGGTTTAGCCTTGAAGTATTATCGGTAGCTTTGAACTTTGGCGATTAACTTCTTTTGATTTGATGGCATCACCAATGGGGTTGGGTTTAACCTTGAAATGTTGATGATAGATTTGAGCATTGATAATTAAGTTCTTTGATTTGATGGTACTACCATTGGAGTTGGATTTAGCCTTGAAATATTACTGATAGCTTTGAGCATTGATAATTAATTTCTTTGATTTGATGGCATTACCAACAAAGTTGGATTTAGTCTTGAAGTATTATCAATAGACTTAAGTGTATTGATAATTAACTTCTTTTGATTTGATGGCATTACTAATAAAGTTGGGTTTAGCCTTGAAGTATTGCTGATAGCTTTAAATGTTGATGATTAACTTTTTTAATTTGATGGTATTACCAACAGAGTTGGGTTTAGTCTTAAAGTATTGTCGATAGCTTTGAGTGTTGGTAATAACTTTATTTGATTTGATGGCATTACCAATGAGGTTGTGTTTAGCCTTGAAGTGTTGGCAATAACTTCGAGCATTTGTGATTAACTTCTTTTGATTTGATAGTCATCAGTCTCACTAGTGCATGAATATTTATTTGTAATGCCAATAGATGCTTTTTGTAAGAAATTAAGGAGGTTTCAGGTCTAGCATCCTAGTAGCAAATTGATCCTAGCGATAGCTAGGCTGTTTTGAGGGAGACTTCTTCCACTTTCCAAACTACTCAAGTATAAATGCATTTTGATATTACATGTGTTGAACATTTATTGCTTATGGACACCGACAGAGGGAAGAGAGTGAGGACTCAAGTGGAGGAGTGGTGACTTGGCCACATAGACATGTTATTTAGACATGCATATGGACATAGGCACAAGCACAAGGGTAGGACTTGGGAACGGATATAGATACGTGAGTACACACATTTAGTCATGGGTTATTTAGGTGATAGGTATTCATATATTTTATAACTTATAAAAATTAAAATTTCTATTTGTATTCATTTAGACCTATATGAGGAGACCATTTAGAAGCCATAACAAGTGGACAAGGGCACAAAGTGATATTATTCCTTTTTCTTTGGAAAGTTTGTATTGTATGACAACTTTATATTATATTGTTAAACTTGTACTTTAAAAAATATGAATTATATTTGGAGATTGTATTTGTATTTATATTTTGGAGATTGCATTTGTATTAATTGGTTTATGATTTATGTATTGATTTATATTATTTGTAAATAAAAAATGTATTCAGAATGATTGATGTTATAAATATAGGGTTTGAATCTAGGTGAGCAATGCTAATAGATAAGCCCCACTAATGGTTGAGACTATTATCTATGTCATATTCTAGTGCCACTAATGGCTAAGGCCATTAGTAGCGCTAATAATTTCATTAGAGGCAGTAATAATTGGTGCCACTATTGGTTTTATAGACGCTAATTTAGTGCCACAATTATTTACAATATAATTTAATATGATGCTTTCTTAGCACTACAAGTTAGCGTTGCCTAATAAGTTTTTAGTGCTAATTGTACTTATAATGGTGCTATATTAGCACCGAAAATATCATAAAATGCTATAGTGTAATCCCAACCTATATTGCAATAATCCATTGAAAAATTAGGATATTTATTATCAAAATCCTTTCAAATCATGTTATTTACTAGATGTCATAATGATCCATGTAGTAAATGGCCTTCTGCATGCTATCTCATATGTGAAGTAGTTTTCTCTTGCATAAAAAGCTATTGTAGTTTTGACTTTAGGGGAAAGTACCTAACAATTATTATTAGTATATTTCACACTTCCTAATCATTAACAACACCAAAATAAGAGCACCAAGCTCTAATACACACTGAAAGCCCAAAAACCACCTAAGAGAGAAGGGGAGGGGAATGGATTAGGTTTTGAGAAAGAAATACTAATTTTACACAAATTCAAATCATAGTTCAATCCCCTAAAGTAATTTCACATAATTTTTAATCAAACAAGTGTTATAATGTAAATAAAAAAAGAAATGAATGTACCATGATTACATAATTTAGAGACTAACCACTCCTCTCTATGACCCTTGCCTACCTCTTGAGGACTTCAATTCTCCACTAGAGTATCGTTTTGTTGGTGAAGTTAACCTCTTATACTTGATCTTACTCTAACTTGCAAGATACACTTCACATCAGAGTTTTAGTCTCTCAATCTCTTCAAACAACCTTAGAGTGGAATACAAATGGAAATATATAAAGGATGATGCACTTTAGGCTCATAACAAACTCTCTTAAGATTGAGTATAAGGGTAATGAAATTTTGGTTTTGAAATTTGAAGATAGAATATTTGATGGCTAGAGAGCTAAAGGGCTCTAATCTCTTCTCCACAATAATTTAGAAGTTGTAAAAATTATTTAGAGAAGCCCATTGAGCTTATTTATTCCTTATGGGTTGAAAGTAGTTGTTGGATGTGAAATTTCGTAACTAGCGTCACTCTAATGGTAAAAAAACTAGTCGTTTGTCATATAGAAAAACTCGATTTGGTCGACTAATTCTAGTATATCAAAAGTGGGAGATCACTCAGCTGGTTGTTCGGTTCCAAACTAGTTGTTTGGTTCTAATAAAAATTAGAATCGGTACTCTCAACCAGTTATTTGGTTCCAAATTAGTCATCTAGTTCTAATAAAAACTAGACTAGCACTCCGAGCCGGTCGTTCGGTTCCAAAAACCAAAACTAGCATTCCTCGTTGGTTATCAAGTTCTGTGTAGTTTTTAAAAATTTTGAATCTTCTACTTGACACAACCGGTTGTTTGCTAAGCTAACTAAATGTCTGATTTTATCAAAAAACTTTGTTAAAAATTTTCTACAAAACTCAATGTGACATATGCTCTAAATAATTAATCTCAAAATAATTTTTTTATTTTACTATAATAAGAGAAAATAAAAACCTAGTTGATGTCAAGTTCTTGAGTTGCTTTGGGTATGTTCGTGTCATTCTCAAATCTTCAAGTTGTTGTAGATATCTTTAAACCACTTCCAAACCATCCTTTGATATCTTCAAGTTAGGCTCATCAATCCACCATCACACTTCCTTCTCTTTGAAGCTTCTGAATATACCCTTGAGAGTTTTAATGTACTTTGATGAAAACACAACTCAAATAGATATTAAATATAATTTTCTCATTATCAAAACTAGCAAGGACAATAATCTCTCCCTTTTAATAATACAAACCCCAAAAGAAATACTTAAAAAATTTAAAATATAATACTCATATGAGAGCATGTATATGGGTATGCATGTATATATTCCATACATATATCTCTATTTTATATTTCTCCTCCTTTTGATATCAACAAAAAAGGTAGTATACAAAATTGGATATAGAATATGATGAAATAATGATGGAGTCTCCCCTATAGAGTCATTACAAATGGCCTGTATACACATAAGCCAACAACACATATAACATGTGTAACAAATATCCCATATATAAGATCTCAAGAAGCCCCCCTGAAATGATGCTTATATATTATTCTAATATGTGGATATCCAAGAGGCTAAAAAAATGTAAAATATCCATAAATTAAATCAATTAAGATTGAAATATCTATGACATCAAGGAACATAATAAAAGCATCGTTCAAATATGGACTAAAACCATAATCCATACTCCAAAAACATCAAAGTTTGAAACTCCACAAACAATATAAATACAAGATAGAGAAAATATGGGTTTGGTCTTGGGGTAGTGCGATCTAGCAAGGTATAGAGTATCCTAGTAACCTTACCCATGGAAGTCAGGAGGGATGCCAACTGCTCAGTCATGTTTTGTATGAAATCCTCCAGACGAGGTAATCTCTCAGAGAAGGCTGAACATGAGTCAAATGATGTGGCAGGTGGAGGTTCATCATGGTCAAACTTATGTCCTACTCCCTAGTCTCACTCTATGGCATCAAACTTGGCCTCCTCTCCCTAGCATCTCGCTACTCTATTATTCTAACAGGCTTGTGAATCCAAGTTCTATTGTGGTCACTAAAGCCCATCTAGTAAAGTGTAACATAGGAGAAGGTATCAAAGAGGATACATACATGATACAATAAGATATCACGATAAGGAATAGGAGTCCCAAAGTTTTGAAGGACTTTGTTAATAACTCTAGTGAAGTGAAGGGTATGATGGATGTAAGATACTGAGCCATATGATTGAGGATAATATATGATAAACATACCTATGCCCAGTAAGAATAGAATGAATAAGATACAATTTCATAAAGGACACTTCATTATGAGCACACCCTTTGGAAGAAGGGTATAGGCCAAGAGTTGGTGAATCACATAAGTCTAAGGTCGGAGGAGATTTAATTGTAACTTCCTCATGGCCTCACCCCCAATTTCCCTCAAACATTGTTTCAATAATTGACTAATGTGAGAGAAGTTGAGTTAGAATCAATCACTCCCCATCTATAGGAATCCCCAGTTATCATTTTCGGGGCATACAACAGTTCGATTGTCTATGGGCAATTCCTTGTTCAATGCCTTTTATGATAGGTTTTGAAGATACAAATTCTTCTTTTGTCAAAAGTTTTGCTGGATTCATCAAAAGAGTCATTTGTATGGAAGACGCATACATCATGATCGTGATAGGATTCATGGTTAAGTAAAAAAGATGTCCATCCTTGAGCATCAAAAAGAGGTCTAAGATTCAATGCATGAAGGTCATTAAAATCAACAGTTCTAGGAACAACAATTCTAGAGGATGAAAATTGACTTTAGAATCAAGTAAAGTTTTCAAGAGATAAAACTTCAAGAGGATAGGCCTGATTGTTGATAGAGGATGAAGATCTATCACATTTCTTCTTCATGGATGCAATTCTCTTGAATTTAGAGACATTTGGAGTGAAAGAAAGAAATTAGGGCTATGGATGAAGGAGAACTAAGGTAAGATGGACAAAACCTAGAAAATTGACCTTGGGTTGCTTGAAATCAAGGTTTATAGTTGCGATTTCGGTTTCGGTTTTTGGACCCAGTGAAACCGATACGTTTCGGCGGTTTCGATTTCGGTCGAAGGATTTTTTTAGTTATTAATTGTGTGTTGACTAGAGTTTGACTATATTTTAAATGTACTTTGACTTCAAATTAAAAATACGATAAAATATTGAGAAAAATTTAAAAAAATTTGAAAAATTTGGAATGAATTTATACTTAATTTTACCATAATATTAAACATTATTTTAGTTAATTAAAATTAATTTTAATAATTAGTTACTGATATAGTCTACTTTTAATATATATTAGTGTATTAAAAAAATACAAGAAGTAATATAAATATGATTAAAAGTTAAAAATTAACATAAGTAAATTTAATTTTTCATTAAAATGTACTTCACATATACATAATTTATAAATTATAAGATAATACAACTAATTATCATTATCCAGACGAGCATTTATAGGCATATGAGGCAGAACAACTAGCTCTGCCCAATCTCGTAGCAACGGTTTTGAAGTATAACAATACATTGAAGGTCCAAAATGAAAATGATAACCATATTCATTAACAACACATATTAAAAATAGTCCAATAACTCATGAAAAATAAATATCACACTGTGCGAGTGTTCAGGAAAAATTACGGTAAGACGCTGATTGTAGCATTAAGTGAATCTTGTTGAGAGGTACGATAAATTTGATCATTTACTCTTCCACGGTCTTGTAATGTCTACTCAATTAAAACTTGTCCAAGTATATCAATTAAAGCTCGTAACAAATTTTTTTTTGCTTTACTTTCGATGGAACGGTCATGCACGCATGCGCGTAAACAAAAAACTCAATGTGTTTTGATCAAAATCATTTTTATTTTAATTTCAACTAAAATACTTTTTTTATTAATTATATTTTGATTAAAATTTAACTTTATTTTAATTATTTTTTAACTTCAAATTAAAAAATTATAATATATTTAAAAATTTTTAAAAATAATGAATAATTACGTGAATAATATTATGTACGTGAACAGTATCTGACAAAAACCGACAAGGGCGTCGGAACCAGACTGGCGACAGCGTTGGCCCTAGTGCAAGGCCGACCTCAACTTGCGGGAGAGGAAGCGATAGTAGGCTAGCAAGTGCACGGGACCAGTCCGGTGAGGGCGCGGGCTCGGATACGAAGCCGCGCGAGCTTGCCCGGCGCTCGAGCTCGACCGGCGAGCTTTGTGCGCGAGCTCGACCAACGAGCTCCCCACTGAGCTCGCCGGGCGAGCTCCCTGTGCGCGCTCGCTCGGCAAGCTCACCGCGCGTGCACGTTGCACTCACCCCGCGCTCAACCCGTGCTCGCTCCGCCCACTCTGGTCATTCTCATCGCCAATGAAGAAGATGAACAGTACCCTAAACCGAAATAAAATTTATGATTTCATTTCGGTACCGGCTGGAACTTAAAATCTTGCTTGAAATCATTGTCAGAGAGCCTTAAGAGTTGCCTTGTGCTATAGTGCATAAGAGAAAATGGGGGATTCGAGAATTGGTCAACCACTTTCACCAACTAGTTGATTGGCCAAGGGTTCAAGTTAACAGTTACCATACTAACTAGTCGACTAGTATAGAAATCTGCTGACCGACAAATTATGCTCTGCTATCTCTTAGGTCAACAGGTTGATCAATATATAAATTGGGCGACTGGTTCAGAAAAATAGCACTTCTCAAGAAAAGTTCAAAATTGAAACTAGAAATCAATTAATAGATAAAATTCCCAATTTGTCTCTAAGAAAGACAAATCAAGATTTGTCCAAATGTTTTATGAAAATATCCACAAATTGATGATTGGTTTCAATAAAATCCAATGAAATATACTTTTTCAAAACATAATCATATAAGAAATCATGTCTAATGTCATTATGCTTAGAATGGGAATGCAAAACTAGATTTTTTGAAAGATTGATAGAACTAGTGTTGTGACAAAAAATTAGAATTCTCATAAAATCACATCCAAAATCTCAGTGTTTGCTGCATCCATAAGACTTGAGCATAAGAATATTTGATAGCAATATATTCAGCTTTGGTGGTAGAAAGAGCTGCAAAATTTGCTTCTTGGAGCTCAATGAAACAAGACCCTTACTAAGAAATTGGCAAGTGCCACTAGTGCTCTCCCTATCCACACAATACCTCGCATAATTCGTTACCATAAAAATTGATTAAATTAAAATGATCATTTCTTGGATACCACGACTGTAAATATAGTATATCCTTCAGATATCTAAGGATACATTTTATGGCCACTAGATGTAATTTCTTAGGTGATTCTTGAAATTTAGCATACATATATATACTAAAGATGATATCTAGCCTACTTGGGATTAGATATAACAGACTTTCAATCCTATCTCTATACCACTTTACTTCAACCTTTTCACCATCTTTATTTTTTGTCTAGTTTGATGGGGGCTCATGGGAGTTCCAATAGCTTTAGCTTGATTCATGTCAAACTTCTTGAGCAATTCTTGAGCATACTTGCCTTGGCTTATGAAAATTTCTTTTTTGAGTTACTTGACTTGTAGTCTTAGAAAGAAGTTAAGCTCACCCATCATACTCATCTCAAACTTTTCTTGCATTGTGTTTGTAAATATCTCACAAAGTTTTACATTAGTAGCACCAAAAATAATATCATCAACATAAATTTACACTATTAACAGGTCATTATGCATTCTCAAGAGAAATAATGTAGTGTCTACACATTCCCTTATAAAACTATTTGAAATCAAGAAAGAACTTAGTCTCTTATTCTAAACTCTTGGGGCTTAATTAAGACCACATAGTGTCTTCTTCAATTTTAAAATATAAAATTTTAAATTCTCAAATTTGGGAACCTATTCAACATAAACTTCTTTTGATAAAAAGCCATTCAAGAAAGAAAATTTGACACCTATTTGAATAGTTTGAAGTTTTTAAAATATGCAAAAGTACGCAAAATACAGATTGATTTCAAATGAGCCATGACTAAAAAAGTCTCATCAAAATCAATACTCTAAATTTGGTTGAAACTCTTTGCCACTAATCTAGACTTATTTCTAACTACTACATTATATTTATCTAACTTGTTCCTATAGACCCATTTGGTATCAATAATTGGGTAGTCATTTGGTTGAGGAACGAGCTCCCAAAACATTGATTCTGTTTAAATTAATTTAGCTCTATTTAAGTCAACTTTGGTAAAAAAATTAAATTTAATTAAAATTCAGTCAGAATATGGATTTAAATGCCATTGAATTATGATTCGAATATGGGTCTCAATTGGATATGAATCATAATCAACTTTAATAAAAAATTGAGTTCAATTTGGATTTAAATTATTGAAAAATTTGGGCTCAAACTAAAGTAAATTGAGTGGGCTAGATATTTGGACAAAAATTAGGCTCAAAATTCATCAAACAATTGGACTAAGATGAAAAATATAAAATATTTTTAAATAGGTCCATGGATCAAATGTGTTCTACAAATGGGTCCCTGTTAGGCTTTTCTTATGAATAAGTCCCTAGAATAAATGTTATGCGAAAAAGTCTTTGAATAAAAATTGGGCTTAATTGTAAATAAGAGTTTTGGAGGGTGGTCTATTTTTAAATTTTCTGGAAAAATTAGGCCAAAATATAATTTTACAAATTTCAAGGGCTTTTTTACAAAAAAACTATATTTGTAAAAACTATTAAATTTTTAGATTCCCTTTTTGAATAAAATTTGAATTTATTTGTAAATAAAAATTTTTAAGGGGTTCATTTACAAAGTCAAAAATTTTAGAGTCTTATTTGTGAAAGTTAAAAATTTCAGGATTTTATTTGTAAAAGTTAAAAATTTCAGGGGTTTATTTACAGACATAAAACTTTGAGAATTTTATTTGCAAATCCTAAATTTTGCGGGGACCATTTTTGAAATTTTAAAACTTTCAAGTGTTTTTGCAAAATTTTCTTCTCAGGGACTTCTTCATAAGAAAAAATCGTCCGAAGACCCATTTTTAAATATTTTTATAATTTTTATTTTGACCCAAATATTTGATGAATTTCAGTCCTAATTTCAGTCTAAGTATTTGGCCCAATCAACTCTCTTTAATTTAAATCCAAAATTTTCAACAATTCAAATTCAAATTAAACCCAATTTTTAGTTGAATTTGATTGTGATTTTGGTCTAATTGTGGCCCATGTTTTGATCACAATCTAGTGGCATTCGATTTTATATTTTAATTGAATTTTGATTAAATTAAATTTTTGGTCGAAATTGACTCAAAAGTGGCCACCGTGATGGCCTGCCTAGCACAACCAATCGGAGCTCCACTACGGCACCTAACCTGCGTCCATATAATCCCTAGTACTCGGTGCCAAGATCTAACTAGAGCTCCTCCACCTTGCCGCTTGCGCCTGGACTCCGGCCATTGTACCCTAAGTCACAACCTGCCGCCTCTTTGTTTGAACCCTAACCCGCCGACCAGAATCGGCCTCCAATTGTGATGCCATCTGCCATCCCTCCTCCTTGTTTCAGATTGCAACCCGCTTCATTGCATGCATGACTAGGTTAGCTTTGCCCCCACCTTGTTTCCCCCACAAGCCATTGCCTTGGACCCACTTCATTGCCTACATGACTAGGTTAGCTTTGCCCCTACACCGCCTCGAAGCATCACCTGCTGTCTACGACAGCTCAGGGTTGAATCCGATTGAATTTGGTTGGATCTAACTGTGAGCCTATCTCTACTGACAAGTCGACCCTCCCTCCATCTTTCCACTAGGAAGAGAGATTGGTCTGGCCATCCTCAGCTAGATCCAGCCAAGAAGAGCTCCGAGCCACTTCAGTTTGATTAAGAGGAGGAAGAAGGCGTGAATGAGAATAAGGAAAAAGGGCATCGGTGAAGAAGGTGGTTTGGGCTTGAAGATGAAGAAAAAAAAAGATAAATAAAAAAATGTTGTTGGTGAAAAAAAGGCTAGCAATAAAAAAATAAGGTTCACTTGTCACCTCGATTTTCGTGTGACTGACTTAGTGTTAGCCCACGAGCTCGTCGAATGTCTATTTAGACTAAGGCCAATTTACAAGCTTGCTGACTATCTATTTGAACTAAAACTAACTTGCAAGCTCGCTGAAGATCTGTTCAGACTAAGATCAATTTGTGGGCTCACCGAATGTCTATTTGGACTAAAGCTAGCTTGCAAACTCGCCAAATGACTATTCAAACTATGATTAGTCCATGGGCTTGTCGAATGTCTATTTAGACTACGGTCAGCTTGCAAGCTTATTAAATATCTATTTAGATTAAGTCTAGCACATGAGCTCATCAAATTTCTATTCAAACTAAGCTTAGCTTATAAGCTCGCTGAATGTCTAATTGGACTAGGGCCAACTTATGAACTCAGCAGATATCTATTCAGATTAAGACTAGCTTGCAAGCTTGCCAAACGTCTATTCAGACTAAGATCAGCTTGTGAGCTCTCCGAAGGTCTATTCAGACTTGTAAACTTACCAAAGATTTATTCAGATTAAGGCCATCCTGAGAGCTTATTGACTGTCTAATCGAACTAAGGCCAACTTGTGAGCTCGTTGGATATCTATTTGGACAAAGGTTAGCCGGTGAGCTTGCCAAATATTTATTGAGACTAAAACTAGCTTGCTGAATGTCTAAGGTTAGTTCATGGGCTTGCTGAATGTCTATTTAGACTAATTCTAGCCTATAAGTTCAATGAATATCTATTCGAACTAAGACCAACTTATAAGTTATCTATTTAGACCAAGATCAGTCCGTGGGCTCTTCGAACATCTATTTAGACTAAGGCTAGGTTGTGAGCTCATCGAATGTCTATTTGGACTAAGCCCAACTTTCGAACTTGTTGAATGTCTATTCAAATTAAGGCTAGCTTGTGGACTCACCAAATATCTATTTAGACTAGGACTAGCTCATAGGCTTATCCAAAGTTATCATGATAGTCTGTGGACTTTCAAATCAAATGGATTAGATAAAGAAGATTCAATCAACATAAATGAATCGAACTAAATTGATTCAAATGAACTACCAAACAAACCTAAATTAATCAAGTAGATGGACTAAAACTCAAATTGAACTAGACTTGAAATCCAAATTGAGTTAATCCAACCATATCAACTCAAACCCAACCTTGACTAGGTTCAAATTGGATCAATTCAAGATCAAGTGAAGTTCAAGTTAAACCCTATTTGGGTCAAACTACATTTGAATCAAACCCTAATTAGGTTAAATCAAGTTTAAACTAAAGACTAATCGGGTCAAATCAAATCCAAAGTCAAACCAAAACTAGAACAAGCCTGAACTGAAATCAAGCTAGAACCAAAGTCCATTAAGATGCAAATCCAAACCCAATGAGAGTTCAACATGAGCGAACCCAAGTCCATTAATGGGTTAAGACAAGATCAAAGAAGAACGCGCCAAGAGTTTGGATCCAAGATTCGTTCAGAATCTATTAACAAACTAATAAAGGTCTAACACAAGGTCAAATATGATTCGAATTAAATAAATTAGACTCGAGTCAAAATCAAGTTCTGAACATTGAACTGAATCAAGTTAGACTCAGGTCAAAATCAATACTATTCTAATGATTATAATTTGATAGATATTCTTCTAAAAATCACTGCTAAGCTTGGTAGATCGAATTAATTATTGAAGGTTGAATATCCACTGTTAATACCCTCAGTTTCAAAATACCAATAATTATTGTGAGAATGGATATTTTATATGGTTCTCCTAATCAAACTGATGTTCCCTACATAGTTGTGGTAGTTAGTTCATGACAATAGCCTCTAATTTAATGCTATAAAGTATCAGTGCAAATCCAATCACTAAAGGTTCTGGGAAGAGAAAACTAAAACATATCATTATCCTTTAAGAAGGAGTTAGTGCATGACAATTCAATCAAGTTTCAAACATCAAATCGAATCAAATTAGACTCAAATCGAAGTCGAGTCTTGACATTAAATTTAATCAAATCAAACTTGATCCAAATTGAGTTTTGAACATCGAATTGAATCAATTCAAATTTGAATTGAATTAAACACAAACCAAACTCAAATGCAACCCCCAAATTAGTTCGGACGGAACTAGACAGGGTAAACTAAGTCCCACTGGGTGTGGTAATCCTTTGCAATACTCCAAGGCTATAAACAATGGGTGATATTACCATCTTAATCTAAACCAGAACTAGTTTAAATAAAATTCAATTGGGTCAAATTGAGTCTCACTTAGTGTGCTACAAAAGCCCTTGGTGTCACTTCAAGAATATGCCTAACTCCCTAAGCAGTGGGTAATACAACTTTCAAACTCATGAAGTTATCACTTATATCTCATTGGATAGAAAAATACTTCAAATCCATAAAGTTATCACTTATACCTTATTGGCTATGGAAACACTTCAAACTCATGAAGTTAACATCTATGCTTTATTGAATATGAGAACACTTCAAACTCATAAAGTTATTTCTTATGACTCATTGGTGATGGAAATACTTCTAACACATGAAGTTATTGCTTACACCTCATCAACTATAGAAACACTTCAAAACTCATAAAGTCATTACTTGTGATTCATTGATTGTGGAAATACTTCAAACTCATAAAGTTATCACTTACGCCTCATTGGTTATGAAAACACTTCAAACTCATGAAGTTATCACTTACGTCTCATTGGTTATGAAAATACTTCAAACTCATAAAGTTATCACCTACACCTCATTGGCCATAGAAATACTTCGAAATTAAAGAAGTCATCACTTACACCTCATCAGCTATGTAAACAATTTAAACTTATGAAGTTATTGATTATGCCTTATTGGCTATAGAAACACTTCAAACTCATTAAGTTATTGCTTATGTCTTATTAGTTATAGAAACACTTCAAATTCATCAAGTTATTGCTTATACCTCATTGGGTATAGAAATACTTCAAACTCATGAAGTTATCACTTATGCCATATTGACTATAGAAATACTTCAAATTCATGATGTGATCACCTATGCCTTGTTGGCTATAGAAACATGTCAAACCCATGAAGTTATCACCTACATCTCATTGACTATAGAAATACTTCAAACTTATGAAGTTATTGCTTAAGCCTGATTGGCTATAGAAATACTTCAAACTTATGAAGTTTTTACCTATGTCTCATTAGCTATGGAAATACTTCAAACCCACAAAGTTATTATCTATGCCTCATCGGCTATGGAGACACTTTAAACTCATGAAGTTATCACCCATGACTCGTTGGCTAATGAAAATACTTAAAGCTTATGAAATTATTGCTTACATCTCATTAGATATAGAAACACTTCAAACTCATGAAGTCATCACCAATGCCTTATTAGCTAATGAAAATACTTCAAACCAAATGAAGTTATCACCAATGCCTTATTGGCTAATGGAAATACTTAAAAATAAGAAGTAATCACCAACACCTTATTGGTTAATGGAAATACTTTGACCAAAAGAAGTTATCATCAATGCTCCAAGATATTAGAAACACTCCAAATTCCTCTCATTCTCTTTCATGTTCCACCGGATGATGCTACCAAACCAAATCATCAACAACTTCTAAGGATCAAGTCAAGACCCATTCAAGTCAGACTCCATATGATGCAACGCATGAAGTGGAGTAGCAACACATATCAAAGCTTCTTTCCCATCTCTCTCTCTCTCTCTCTTTCTTTTATTTTATTTTCATGGTCTTCTAGTTGTAAAGTGAGGGTATATCCTTAGTTAAATCATATACTATTTCTTAAAATTAATTAAATATTTTCTTTTTTTCTTTTGTGTCTCTATTTTATTAGCTAGATTTCTTACTTTAGGAGGTTTCTAATAATTATCGAGATAATTAACAACAATAGGAGCTTACATCTATTGAAAGTCAATATTCCTACAATATCTAATAGCATACTCAAATAAAAATATACTTTGATTTGTGCATCAAAATCACTTCTCGAGGTCTTTCTTACTCCTGGACCACTAACATCGATCCACAAGTTCTTGCATAGCAATAATCCAACTTTTACCCTTTTGAGCTTCCTTAAAATTCTTAGGCTCAATATGAGAAAGAAATGCAATATGACAAAAGTTATACTTAATAGCATGACATGTTTTTCTCCTTGATTTACATCACCTATGATTTTACTCATTGGATGATTCTTCTTGAGTTTTCACTCCTTAGGTAACTCCTTGTCAAGCTCTGATTCCTTTGACTCATCATCTCCATCATCAAGATTCTTTTCTTTGGATCCTTTGCTTGTTTTGCCCTCTTTTGATCTTATATTTGCATATCTTCCATTTTCTTGGAGATCTCTATATCATCATCAATAAATTTTTTCTCCAAATGAGAGTTAGATTCATCAAATTCAATATTAATAGAGTCTTCAACAATCATAGAGGATTTGTTAAAGGCTCTATAGGCTCTAGAAGTAGATGAATAACTAAGAAATATGCCTTCAAAAGTTTTAAAATCAAATTTTGATAAATGATCTTTTATATTTATAATAAAGCACTTGCAAAAAAAAATATAAAAGTATGCATGCAATATTTGGATTTTTCCTTTTTTACAACTCAAATGGGGTTTTTTTTAGCAATTAGACAAATAGACACTCTATTCAAGATGTAACAAGTCATGCCAATGATATTCACTCAAAAATACTTGGGTAGAGAGTACTCGTTAAACATGACCCTTGCTATCTCTTGAAGAGACCTATTCTTTCTCTCAACAATAACATTTTATCGTGAAGTGTAAGGAGTCAAAAAGTTATGCTTAATACTATTTTCAATACAAATTTTTTTAAATGGATAATTTATAAATTTACCGCCATGATCACTAAAAATTTTTGAAATCAAATAACCCTTTTTATTTTGAATATATTTTATAATACCAATAAAAGCATCAAAAGCATCACTTTTACTAGCAAGAAATAGAACCCATGTAAATCTAGAAAAATTATCAATAATTATAAGATAGTTTTTACCTTTTAAATTTGTAATCCCAACTAGTCCAAATAAGTCTAGGTGAAGAAGTTGTAGTGGCCTTGTAGTTGGCACCACCTTCTTGGGTTTGTGTGAGGACCTCACTTACTTTTCTATTTGGCATGTATCACATATTTGATCTTTGATGAATTTGCCTTTGGGTAGTCCTCTCATTAGCTCTTTCCGATTAACTTTGATAATTTTTTCCATGCAAATGTGTCCAAACTTTCTATGCCATAATCATTTATGATTTTCATGAGCAACAAAACACTTTCCAATATTTATCTTGATTAATAGTATAGATATTTTCGTCACGATGACCCACAAAAATAATATTATTATAATTATTATGTCTAACTATGCAATGATTAGCTTTAAATAAGATATAAAATCCCTTATCGCATAATTGACTAATAGAAAATAAATTATGTTTAAGTTCCTCAACTAAGAGTACACCTTTAATTATACAGGAACTAATGAAAACTTTACCTTTACTAATGATTTTACCTTTACTATTATCTCCAAGAATGATGAATATGCCTTCTTTTCTTACCAACTCTTTGAACATTAATAGATTTCCTGTCATGTGTCTTGAACATCCATTATTGAGGAACAATTTTCACTCTTTTCCTTGGAGTAAAGGCATGATTAACAATAATCAAGAGTATTGGGTTGAAACCCACTTTAAGTATGGGTTCATAAGGTTAGAGAGTAAAATAACAAATTAATGAATTAAGAATGCAATGAAAGATAAATTAATAAATAGAGTAAACCTCCTTGTTGGATTAGTTGAAAATGTTCATAAGAATGTAGCAAATATAAAGCTCATGGGCCATTTCTAGCTAACTTATACTTCTCAAGTGGAAGATACTTTAGAAACCCAAACTAGTTTGAATTTCTTAACTTTTGAGATCATTCCGTTAGGTATCCAAATTTGTTTAAGAGAAAGCTTTTTCTTTATTGGGCAACTAGTGGAGACAGGTCCACTTTGACAACAATAATTATATTTTGGTTTTAAAAATTTTGAATTTGAAGCTTTTACAAAGTTACACTTGGTTCCTTTAGATCTAGAAGATGAGATAAAACTAAGTCTAGATTTACTGAAAAATATTCCTTTAGCTTTTCAAAATCATATTTAAAGTAGAATTGCCAATGAAGAAATTTTCAAGTATCCTTTTCAAATTCAAATTTTATCTTTTAAGTTTATCGATACTAGTCTTACAATCACAAGAGTTTCTAATTTTAAATCATGATTTTTCCTTTTCAAGGAATTCCAAACCGTTCTTGTGATTAGAAGAACTAGTAGATAATTTTAAAACATCAAACTCACTTTCAAGTGAAAGAAACTTATTTTTTCAAAGAAGAATACTTATGAAGCAATTTTTCATGTCTAACATATAGGTCCTTAAAAGCTTCTTCTAATGCATTGATTGATAGATCACATATCTCATCCTCATAGGCCATGAGGTATAGATTTGTCACTTCTTCATTGGATGAAGTCTCTCCACTATTGCCCTTCGATTCATCTTATGTGCCTACCATTAGTTTCTTCTTCTTCTCCTTGTACTTCTTTGATTGGAGGTTGAGAGGACAATTTGCCTTCAAGTGTCCAGGCATTTTGCATTTGAGATAAGTGGGCACATCATTATCTTCATCTATGGTGATAGCTTTTTCATTCCTCATAGATCTCCTTGGCATGTGCTTTTTTTTAAGAACTTCTTAAATTTTCTTATTAGGATAGCCATCTTTTTATCGCTATCTTCTTTATTCTTCTCGCTAGACTCCTTAGCCTTAAGTGCTATGGCTTTCTTTTTTTTTTGTCTTCCTCTTCCTCTTGGCTCTGGTCTGTTAAGGTTATCTCTTGCATAATGAGTGACCCCAACAACTCTTCCAATGACAGTTTGTTGAGATCCTTTGCTTCTTGTATTATGGTTACTTTCAAATCCCATGAACTAGGAAGACATCTCAAAATTTTTCTAATCATCTCATCATTAATATATATTTTACCAAGAGATTTTAAAGTATTTATAGTGTCCGTAAAATGGGTAAACATCTTGAAAATTGACTCATTTGCTTTTATCCTAAAGAGCTCATATTGGCTAATGATTATGTTGACTTTGGACTCTCTTGCTTGCCTTGTCCTCTCATGGATGACTTCAACACAATGCTAAATATCATGAGCCTTGTCATATATGCTTATAAGGTTAAACTCATTTGAATCAAGAGTACAATATAAAATATTCATTATCTTTTCATTTAAAGAATTATTTTTCTTGTCTAAATCATTCCATTCCACTTTAGCCTTGGGAAATCTCACACCATCAATTAGTTTAGTGGGTGAAGTATACTCCTCTTCTACTAAGATCATAGTCTATGGCCTTGATAAAAATTCTAATATGAGGCTTTCAATAATTAAAATGAGTACCATTAAAAAGAGGAGGTCTTATTATGGATTGTCCTTCTTAGAGAGATAGAGATATACCAAAGTTCACCATTAAAATAGATCGAAAATTCTAGAGGGTTAAACCAAAATAAGAGCACTAAGCTCTAATATATATTGACAGCCCAAAAACCATCTAAGAGGGGAGAGGGGAGAGAGGAAGGAGGGGTGGGGGGGGGGGGGGGGGGGTGTGAATTAGATTTTGAGAAATAAATAGTGATTTTGCACAAATTCAAATCCCAATTAAATCCCCCAAAGAAATTTCACACAATTTTTAAACAAACTATAAGTACTATAATGTAAATAAAGTGAGAAATGAATGCACCACGATTTATGTGGTTCAGAAACTAACTGTTTCTACTCCATGATCTCTGTCTCACTCTTGAGGACTTCAACTCTCCACTAGAGTGTCCCTTCATTAGTGAAGCTCTTACACTTGATCTTGTTCCAACTGGCAAGATACACTCCACATCAAAGCTTTAGTCTCTCAATTACTCCAAATAAACTTGAATGGATTACAAGTGGAAATATATAAAGGATGATGCACTTTAGGCTTACAACAAACTCTCTCAAGATTGAGTATAAGGGTAACAAAAATTTGGTTTTGAAATTTGAAGACTTAGAATATTTGATAGCTAGAGAGTTCAAGGGCTTTAATCTTTTCTCCACACAGATTTAGAAGTTATAAAAATTATTTAGAGAAGCCCATCCTAGCCTATGTATATCTTATAGTCAAAAATTAGCCATAGATGGTGAAATTTCACAACTAGCTTCGCTCCAACTGTCAAAAAACTAACCATTTATTGCATAAAAAATCTGAATCAATCAACTAGACAACCAATTGACTAGTTTTGGATTGCTAGAATTGGGAGATTACTTAGCTAGTTGTCTGGTTTTGATAAAAATCAGAATTGGCACTCCCAATCGATCATTTGATTCTAATAAAAAAAATTAGAATTGGCACTCCAAGTTGTTAAGCTAGTTTTGGTAAAAACCAAATCAAGCACTCCTAGCTAGTCATTCAGTTCTTGGACTGATCATCTAGTTCTGTGCATGTTTAAAAGTTTTGAATCTTTTGTCTGATACACCCAGTCGTTCGCTAAGTTTAGCGGACATTCAGTTCTATTAGACAAACTTTCTTAAGAGTTTCTTGTAGAACTTAATGCGACATATACTCTAAATAAATAATCTCAAAGTAAAATTTTGACTTTATAAAATAAATAAAAATGTAAATGTAGTCAATGTTGGGCTTTTAAGTTGATTTAGCTATGTTTGTGTCATCCTCGAATCTTCAAGTTATTGTAGATATATTCAACCCGCTTTCAAGCTATCCTTTGATCTCTTCAAGCACACTTGCCAATCTAGTATTGTATTTCCTTTTCTTTGAAGCTTTTGAATATACCCTTGAGATTTTTAATGTACTTTGGCTAAAGCATAACTCAAATAGATATTGAATATAATTTAGTTATAATCAAAACTAGGAAGGGCAACACTATTGGTATTTTTTCGATTGCAACATGAAACGTATCGTACAACAAACATTCGATGTCATCCCCATCTTTAGCAAATACTATAACTGACTTTGCAACCTGGATATTCTGCATTTTCTATCAATACTATGGCTGTTCTCCATAAAAAGTCCAATTAGTATATGGCAGACTCTATCCCTTTACTATTACATGTTTGTGAATCTCATTTTTGTATCTGATTGTGCATATTTATACAATCAATATATGGATACCTTATCATCTAATCATAACTCTTATTCCTATAGGCATATTTAAGCAGTGTGCTAATTCCTTTGATGTATCTTTGGTCCAATTGATTCTTTATCTTGATCCAAGTCTTGTCCATCATACTAATATCTAACACAGTCAAAATAAATGTTTGTAAGTGCTGAACTTTTAGCTATTAAAGAAAGCTACATGAACCTAAGAATATTCACAACTAAGAATCATAGTTGATATCCATGACCTGGAACTCAGTAACATAGTTAATTCACACCATATAAAAGGTCCAACAACTCGAGCATACAATATAAGGTTCACAAATGGCTATCCAATTTCATTGGTTGTTTCATGTTACTTATAGACTTCATACAACTATTTTTCTAGCAAATACCAAAGAGCAATAATATACAAATTCATTAATTAATAGTATCTCATGTTACATAGAATGGTCTAACACTTGAAATTTCTAATAGCAACAATCCATCAGTGTACAGGTTCTAGCAAAACTAAGGTTTGAATTACCATTCATGTTTGGATTCAGAAGTATTGGAGCCAAGATTTGTAGTGTGAAATAAATTAAAGAAGAACATGGTATCAAAGTAAAAGATCTGAAGAACTACATATACTCAAAGCACATTCAGGGCTTAAAAACACCATCATGATAATCTTTAAAGACATTAGGTAAAATTGGGCAAGACATGACCTGTGGAATCTAGGCATTGTAGTATTGTAATATGAAGTAGTTTAGATTTGTATCTAATTATTAATCAATTAAGATCCTTCTCAAGCATCCCTCTAACAATTAGAATGGAAAGTAGTGGTTACTTATGCACAAGCAAAGGCCAAGCTGCCTTACCATCTTACATAACATGCATACTAAACCTTCAAATATGTAGATAAAGAACACAATAATGACATAGCACCATGATTGAGTCAAGTGTGCAAATTAATTGCCAGAAAAAAAATCCAATCTCACTAGTAAAAACATTTAGAGATGATAAAATCCAAAACAACAAATTTGTATGTAAAGTAGAAATATATTTCAAAAACTAAAATGGCATTCCCACTCATCACCAATTAACTATACAATAAAATGCACTAATAGAACAAAAGCAAATGCAGTTCCACAAACTTTGGACAAACACAGCTTAAAATTAACATATATACTACCCAAACATGGAAAAACACTGAAAACTATGGGGTGAAGAAACCAAACTAGAAAAATGAGAACCAAACCATAAGGATTAAGAACTAAACTAGAAATACAGTTTTCAATCATTATGGTTTTGGATTATAATTTTTAGAAACCTGAAAAGGTGCATCAATCCCATTGAGGTAATCAACACAAACACCAAACACAACACCTTAGATGCCCAAGATGTGAGATTCACATTTGATACATTATCACAGTCAATTGTACCATTAGACTATCACAAACATATCCTCATTATGAAAACAACCAATAGTTAGAAGC
The DNA here is from genome assembly GCA_005019695.1 of Trichopus zeylanicus subsp. travancoricus. Taxonomy (NCBI): domain Eukaryota; kingdom Viridiplantae; phylum Streptophyta; class Magnoliopsida; order Dioscoreales; family Dioscoreaceae; genus Trichopus; species Trichopus zeylanicus. Next base: position 879,103 of record RXID01014251.1, read on the forward strand.
AACACCAATAGCATCCCATTCATCATAGATGCATAACAATCACTTGATGGATTATTGCTAAGAGCTATTGTAGCTAACCTCCAACTAAATATCAAAATGAAGATATGAATACTGAAAGAGACTATTTTAAAGTGCTTGATTAACTTGCAAAAATTATCATATAATGAGTGAGAAGCAAAAGTAGGTACTTGCCTTGAGTGAGAATGGGAATGGGTGGTGGTAGCTGTGAGGGAGAAGGAGAAAGGTGCTCAGCAATAGACACGAGCCTTGGTAGTGGCGAGTGAGAAGAAGCAAGGCATGCAACAATGGTAGTAGGTCGAGCTTGAGAGAAGGAGCATGGGACAGAAAGCTAGGGTTTTGGGTTATAAATGGAAACCCTTAAAAACATCATATTTTTCTTGCCAATTTTAATGGAATGTTGAGTTTTTCTAACATTTTCAATAAAATGGGGGGAATACCTGGCATTTTATTGAAAACATAAGCAAAATATCGTATTTTTTCATAAACATTGCTATTTATACTAGAACACTAGAAATACCCGTGTTCTAATAAAAACACCGAGAAATATTATTGATATTTCTATGACCATTGCAAGATAACCACCGAAAAACCCCAATTGTTGTAGTGTCCATTCCCAAGTCCCATCTCGGTGCTTGTGCCCATTCCTAAGTCCCAACCCTTATGTCTGTACTCTTGCACAAGTATCCGCCCTGTACCCATGTTCGTTCCCAAGTCCCACCCCCCACATCGATGCCCATGCCCAAGTTCCCATCTCCACTATATATGTTCCTTAAGGTCCCACCCCTCATATCCATGCCTGTGTCTATGCCTAAGTCCCCACGTTTTACCTATACCCATTCCCAACTTCTACCCCTTGTGTTTGTACTTGTGTCCAAGTATCCATACCCATACCTATATCCATTCTCAAGTTCCATCCACTATGCCCATGCTCATGCTCATGCCCAAGTCACCATACCTGTATCTATATCTATTTCCAAGTCCCATCCCTGTACCTTTGTGTGTTCCTAAATCATGATCCCTATACCCAAATCACCACCCTCATGCCTAAGTCCCCAACCCCTTTCTTCTTCTCATTTCTATAAATTATGAATGTTCAATATGTGTAATATCAACATATTATAGATCAAATTTACTTAAGCAACCTGGAAAGTAGAAGGAGTCTTCCTCCAACCAGGCTAGCTATAGTCAATATCGCCTTGCTATTAGGATACTACACCCAGAACTCCCTTAATTTCTTAGAAAAAGGATATTTTAGCATTACAAATAAATATTTCATGAATACTACAAAATAGAAAAATTTGGTTCATACCTGGACTTTGGGGTAGACCAAGATATAGTATAAGAGAGCTGGTCAAATATCTCCTTCTCAAACCTCTTCAATATTGAAGCAATCCCCATCTAGACAATCATCTGCTCTTGATTATGGGCATACTAAGGTTACTCACCTTATGAGGATCTAGAGAAGGACCTTAAGATTGTCCTAGAAATTAGGCCTATACCAAATATCCGTACTCGACCATATCTGTCAGGCTTAAATAATTGGTCATGGATCATGTTTTAGGCAGTCATATCTAAGAGAGAGTTCTCCAATTGAGACCACCTTAACTAAGTGATATTCTATTATAATACGAACTAAAAATATTGGTATCATTTTATTAGAACAAATATTGTCAAAAAGTAAGTTAAATACTCACCATAGTGGCTACGGATGCTGCGATTGATTGCCCATCCTTCTTGATATGGGATGTGAGAAACACAACCCAATGAAGATCAGATATCAACCTATGAGTCATGTCAAGAAACATCTCTATCACATACCAGTAAGGCAATAAAAGAACAATAAGTACATGGAAAACCCATGGCATTAAGGCTTACTAGTAAAGCCTTGACCAATATGATGTTGAACCCATTCAAGTTTCTTATCAGCATGAAAATTTTCCTCAATGAAGCTCTGCTAAGTTGCAAACAACATTTAAAATATAAGACCTGATGTCTAGGTAATCTACACTGTACCATCTTTTATTTTTTAGACATGTAGATGATGTTCTAAATGTAATACCTAGAAATGGAGATGAAGTTCCAAAGGTAGTACTTGAAGCTTTCAACTCACTAGGATAGGGAGATTTTGAAGGGGCTGAATGCTTGAACTGACAATACTTGCTACTTGAAAACTTGGATTTGGTAATACTAACCATAGATAAATTGTATTTGACTAAGCAACCTTAGTTCTTTGAACTACTTTTTTTTTGGAAAATATATGGATTAGACAAAGCTAAGCAACAAGAAATAACTAATTAATCTTGGAGATATAGTTCAAATGTGTAGTAAGAAAAAAAGGGCCTCGAGGATTATTTAGAATGATAATACAACAATATTTTCCTACAATAATAGAAAAGGCTTTTTGAATGGTGGCTATTTTGATGAATGATGAATGTTTTAAAGCATTTAATGTCAAGCTTATCAGTTTCATCTATTTGTATAAAATTAAGGCATGTGAGACTCAAGCACCATCTTATCGGTTTATAATCTCATTAAATTGTATCTTTTTCTGCTTTTGAAAGGGCAGTAGTATCTTTGACAGTTGCATGCTGATGGTACATCAATATAAATCGATCGAGTCAAAATAGCAATGAGAACTGAACCCTGTGGCTATGCATTTGAGACCAAGTTGTAAAGGGCTCTAGCTGCAAGTAGCTTGACTTATCTCAACTCTGAACTATGAGAAGCTCTATGTCCTTAGTTGACGATAAACTCTTGTGTAGACCAATGGCTCTATGAGGTGATAACATTAAATTACTATTAAACTCAGATATCTCAGTGTGAGTAGGATAAGGATTGGATAATCATGAAACCTTATCTATATTCATTTTTGAAAGAAGATTCATGGCCATCCATTACAGAAAGTCCGACGAGATTGCAATGTTGAGATCACAGGATTCTAATGCACTCTACATCCTATAAATAGCATAGTTTTTGAAAAGATAAGGACTAATGCCATTTTTTCTTCTCCACTATTATATTCTAAGAGATCTCTATTGACTTGAGAGTTAGAGTGGCCGCTGCCAGAGAGTTTTCGGTGGTCCTCATCATAGTTTTATTCTTATTACAGATTGGTAGGAGAGGGACCTAGTGGATCGATCTTAAGGAGCCTCTCGAGTTGAAACCGGTGGTAAATCGGGCTTTGTTAATAAATTGGTACTTTCATTGAGATCTATCTTGACTCTCTTCCTAACTAACATAAGAGGTCTTCGATGAGATTCTAACCATGCCTCCTAGAGCAACATGACTCTCATTGCCAAAAAATCCACCTAGGGGCATATGGCTCTGGCACCATCAAAATCTCATAATTCATCTAGTGAGTCAGGTAGGCTGGCTCAACAAGCCAATTCGGTGGCTCGGCGACAACAAAAACCTCAGAGAGCCCCCTTGGGATGGTTCCCAAGGCACCACTAGGTCCCTTCAATTATGTGAGTCAACATAAGTTTTAGACCTTAGCCACTACTATCCAGAAGATAACGTAGCTACTTAAGGTTTAGGTGCAAGCTATGCAAAACCTACAAGCTTGGTAGTTACAAAATCAAGCCCAATAATGCAGAGTCTCTAGATTCATTATACTAGAAAACAAGCTTAATTCCATGCGCCAACCCCAACCCAAGGTGCCACACCGAACCAACAATGCTGGTTACAACATCATAACATACCAAGCCATACGCACCTTAGTGAGCACCACCACCAAAGTCATTATGACACTCTAGTCATGGCTCTTCTTTGGCATCAAGCCTCAAGAGATTATGATGGGTATAACCTCACATATGATCTAGCTGACTAGGTGGCATATAGCACGCATGTTAGCTAAGCTTCAGCTAGAGATACACAAGGCACCTAGAGGGAGGTCATGTCATATTCAAGTTAGGAACTATCAAGGACATCAACTCATTTGAACCATATGAGATATGATGTTCCTTTAATTCTAAGGTGGTGTACTCTTCTATACAATCAAATTTTTGACAACCTCCCTATGAGATGTATGATGGCTCGAAGGATTTAGTTGATCATGTCAGTATATTTAGGAATGCTATGATTTTACATGGAGCATGGGATTTTACCATGTACAAGGCATTTTCTATAACATTGCAAGGCCTATCCCGAGCTTGGTATTTAGGAATTTTGAGGTACTTCATCATCTGCTTTGACAACTTGGCGAACAAGTTCATACAATAGTTTGTTTCACTCGTACCTTGACGTAAGGAGCCCTACACATTATTCAAACAAATCCTCATCTAAACAAATTCTCATCTAAATAAATCCTTATCCAAATAAATTCTTATCTAGACAAATCCTCATCTAAATAAATCTTTATCCAAACAAATCTTTATCTACATGAATCCTCATCCAAAGCAAAATACAAATAAATCTCATCCATATCTATCTATCTACATTCAAAATTTGAACAAAAGATTATTATCCATATTTGTAATTCAAAATTTTAAATGGAGTGATCCAATCCACTCGTGGGCTATAATATCCTAAAAATTTTGTAAAAAAAGGAGAGGAGAGATTAGATCCTAGAAATGGGGATTAAAGAGGAGAATTCCACGAATTGAAAGAAAAGAACGAGCAATATAATAGTCTAAAGATGAGAGAGGCAAGGAATAAGAAATAAAAGAAGGCGATCTCTTACTTTATTTTCTCTATTTTTTTTCTCTTTCTTCTCCCTGATTTGCTCATCTTTGTTCCCATAGGTTCTTCTTCATTGTCATAGCTTCAATCTTCCATATTTATCCTACTGAACGATGTAGGCTTGTAGTTCAAGGTACATCGAACTGCATTCATAGAATCTCTGGCCCATACCTCACCATAAGCCACCGCTAGACCCGCCATGATTCCACTTTGTGCTACCATTGTTGCTTTCACTAGACCTTCCTCATGGCTTCTCTTCATCGAACAAGCCTTGACTACCCACCATGTGCCCTCCGCTCGCGTTGCAACCTATCTGACCTCTACCTTTAATGAGCTTCACTCAGCCTTCGATCGCATTGCAACTTATTTGGCCTCAGCCTTCGCAACCCGCCTACTTCTCATGTTTGTTGCCATGGCTGCCTCGCCCCTATCGAACTTGTTCGCCATTGCCCAACCAAAGTTATCAATGCACCACACCCTGGCTATTGCGTTTGCCACCATGACTACCTTTAGGTTGTCTCCTCCATATCTACTACCATCCGTGGCCAAATATGACCCAAATTTGAAGCTCCAGTGAAGACCTAGATGAGAGGAGGAGGAAAGGCACGGGTTTGGGGAGGAAGATTAGTGAAAAGAATGGAAAAGAAAAGTTTGTTGGAAAAAAACTTTTCTTATCTCAATTTCTGCCCCATCAATACTGCTCCCACCTGCGATCCTTTATTATGTTAATGAAGCTGGATTAATATTGTGGCCACCTGCGATTCCTCGAAAATGATGAACTTTAAACACTACTGTGGCCATCCGTAGTCCTTCGAAGACAGTGAACCTTCGCCAAAACTTGGCCAACCTTCGAGCCCTCCAAAACTAAGCAAGCCATTGAGCATACCAAAACTTGGCTAGCCTTTAGGCATGTCAAAACTATAAGCTAGCTTTTGAGTTTGCCAAAACTATAGACTAGCATTCACGTCTGCTGAACTTAGGCCAGCCTTCGGGCCTGCCAAAGTAAGCTAGCCTTCGAGCCCACCAAAACTAGATCAGCCTTTGCGCTTGCCGAACTTAGGTCAACATTTATGCCCACCAAAACCAAATTAGCTTTTGGGCTCGTTGAAATTAGGCCAGCCTTCGGGTTTACCAAAACTAGGCCAGTCTTTGGGCTCACTAAAATTAGACTAGTCTTCGAACCTATCGAACTTAGGCCATTCTTCAAGCCAGCCAAAACCAAGACAACCTTCGGGCCCCCCTAAAATCAAGCCAACCTTTGGGCCTGCCAAACTTAGGTTAGCCTTTAGGTCCACCAAAACTTGGCCAACCTTTGGGCTCATCAAAACCAAACCAGTCTTCAGGTCTGCTGACACTATAATCAGCCTTTGGGTCCACCAAAATTATAGGCCAGCATTCGGGCCCGGTGAATCAAGTTAGCCCATGGGCTCACATTTCAAGCTGGTCTTTGGACTCATATTCCTCAAGCTAGTCTTTAGACTCACACTTCTAAAGATAGCCCATAGACTAGCCCCAATTTATCATGATAGTTCGAGAGCTCTCAAATCAAGCCAAATTCAATGGAAAAAATTAAATTAGCTTAAATAGACCACCAAATGGACCTAGACTGATCAATGAGATGGACTAAAACTCAAGTTGAATTATATCCAGTCCAAACTGAGTTAATCCAAACCAAATTGGTTCAGACCCAAGCTCAAAAAGGTCAAATAAAATCAATACAAAAGCAAATCAAGTTCAAATCAAACCATAATTTGATTAAATCAAATTCAAAACTTAAAGTCAAGTGGGACAAATTGAACCCAAAGTCAAACAAGAACTAGACTAATCCTAAACTAAAACTAAGTTAAACCTAAATTAACTTGAATTTGAACCAAAGTCCAAACCTAGACTCGATAAGAGTCCAACACAAGTTCAAACTCAATCCAAATCGAATAAATCAGACTCAAGCCAAAATTGAGTTTTGAATATTGAACTGAATCAAATTAGATTTGGATTAAAATCAATCTTGCTCCCATTAGAGTTAATGATTAGTATTTGACAAATGTTCTTTTGAAAATTAATGCCAAGCTTGGTGAATTGAATTCATTATTGCAAATTAGATATTCACCATCAATGCCAACTATGATTTTAGGAATGAATATTTCACATGGTTCCCCTAGTAATGCTAATAAGTCATCAATGCAAACCCAACCACCAAAGGTTCTGGGAAGAAGAAACTAAGAGGAGTTAATGAATCATAATTCAATCAATGTTTGAATATTAAATTAAATCAAATTAGATTTAAAACCAAACTAAGGTAGGCTTTAACTCACTCAATTAGTTAGCTATAATGCCTTATCTAAATGAATTTATTGTCTATGCTTTATCGTCTATGAAAATACTTTAAATTATGAAGTTATCATCTATGCCTTATTGGCTATGAAAATACTTCAAATAATTAAATTGAAATAAGGTAGGCTTGAACTCGCTTAATTAATCAGCTATAACACCTTGTTTAAATAAAATTGTCACCTATGCCTTATTGACTATGGAAATACTTCAAAATTTGAAGTTATCACATAGTCTTGTTAGCTATGAAAATGCTCCATAAATCAAACCAAACTAAGGTAGGTTTAAACTTGCCTAGTCAATCAGCCATAATGCCTTATTCAAACGAAGTTATTGCCTATGCCCTATTGGCTATGAAAATACTTCAAACTATAAAATTATCATCTACATCTTATTGGCGAATGAAAATACTTCACAAATCAAATTGAACTAAGGTAAGCTTAAATGCACTCAGTCAATTATCGCCTACGCTTTATCGACTATGGAAACACTTCAAACAATAAAGTTATCACCCACTCTTTATTTGTTATGAAAATACTTTAACCCCGAAGTTATCACTTCTGTCTTATTAGTGAATGAAAATACTTCAAACAATCAAATCAAAGTATGACAAGCTTGAACTCGCTTAGTTACTCAACTACAATGTTTTATTCAAATGAAGTTATCACCTATACCTTATTGGCTATAAAAATACTTCAAACTATAAAGTTATCTCCTATGCCTTATTGGCTATGGAAATACTTTCCAAATTAAATCAAACTAAGGTAGGATTGAACTCATTTAGTCAGTCAACTACAATGCCTTATTCAAACAAAGTTATCACCTATGTCTTGTCAGTTATGGAAATACTTCAAATAATAAAGTTATCGCTTATGCCTTATCGACTATAGAATACTTCAAACTATAAAGTTATCACTTACGCCTTATTAACTATGGAAACACTTCAACAATGAATTTATTACCTATACCTTATTGACTATGAAAATAATTCAAATCACAAAGTGACCTATGCCTTATCGGTTATGAAAATACTTTAAACCACCAAGTTATTATCTACACCTCATTGGTTATGAAAATATATCAAAGAAAATGAAGTTATCACCTAGACCTTATTGGCTAATAAAAATACTTTAAATTATGAAGTTATCGCTAAAACTCAAAGCTATTGAAAATACTTTAGGCTAATATTGGCATGCTGCTGGAACACCATCTAATGAAGTTGCCACCAAAGCTCAAAGTTATTGGAAATATTTCAAACTCCTCTCATTGCCTTTCATGTCCCACTAGATGATACCATTAAATCAATCCATCAACATCCACAGAGAATCAAATCAAGACTTTTTCGAGTCAAACTCCACATGATCCAACATGTGAGAGTAGGGCAATAGCAAATATTGAGATCTTCCCATTCCCTTTCTTATTTTATGTCATTTATGTATTCAAATTCATTAAAATGTAAAGTGAGGGTATGTTCTTTCTTAAGCCATGTATCTCTTTCTCAAAATTAATTATATTATACTTTCTTATTTTCTTTTGTATCTCTATTTTATTAGTTAGGTTTTTTACTTTAGGAAATTCTTGATGATTGTCAGGGTAATTAACAAGGGGCTTGCACCTATTAGAAGTCATATTCCTACAACATCTTATTGAGCATTCAAACCACCATATTTTTAATTTTTAATTTTGAGGTTTTTCTTTGGGATCTTCAAAACCTTGAGTGGTTAGTTTCAATCCCACAAATTCCGGTATGCCTAATGGGAGATGACTTCTCCTCTATGTAGAGAAACCAAGTCGAAATGGACACATATCAAAAGAAGAAAAATTGAAAGCTGATGATTGATTAAGAGAAAGAAAATTGACATCATCAAGTGGCCTTCTTGACCCAATCCACACCATCATCCTCAGTGAGAGGTTTGCAGTACACTTCATCAACCAACGATCACCACGAGGACAAAGTTTCAACACATGTTGTCAACCAACGATCACCACAGGGGTAACCGGAGTGCACATAAGCACGGATCAACCCCTCTCCTCCCATCTAGTGGGCAAAAATCAAGTCCAATCATGGGGCAAAGACCTCTCATCCAATGGCGAGAGACCTTCTATCTAAGGGTAAGGACCTCCCATCTAGGGAGCAAGGGCCAAACCTATTTAAAGGGATTAAATCTAAATATCATTATGTCAAACCTTAATGAAAAAATAAAAATCATTGTGGGGGTAATTGGAGTTCATATTAGCCACCAAGCTATGTCCAACTCCATCCAATTCATGCATGGTGCTTCTATTTTCACTAATAGTATCACTGCTCCTAGCATTATTAATACTACCATTAATCAAGTTACTACTCCACTTATCTAGTATGGATCAGCCCCTCGCCTCTCACTCTATGGGCAAAAGATCAAGTCCATTTGGGCGTTTTGTGTTTGGGGGGGGGGGGGGGGGGGGGGGGTGGGGTGGGGAGTGGGTGGGTAAAAGATTGAGTCCACCCGAGGGCAAAAGATCAAGTCCATTAAGCGGAAAAAGATAGAGTTTGCCCCAATGACAAATGTCAAATTTCGTTGTTCTGAATCTTGATGATGAAATAGAGGCTTCATTAGTACAAACTAGGGCATCAATCTATCAAACGCTAAGCAATAGACAGAAGTCAATTTTTATCGCCTATAACTTATCTAAGGAAGGATCAACAGGGTGTTCGATCGACTTTAGGATATTAGATCAAACCTAAATCTAGACTCTATAATCCTCACCTCCAATACTATAAGAGCTAAAGGAGAATAATGGAAGAACACATTCAACCTTCTTTAGCTAAGAAAGGCAGTGCCATCTTTTAATGCTAGACTAATTAATAGATGAGCAATTAAATCTGAAAAGAAGGATACTTGCACTAAGTTAGCAACATGGAAGAGTCAAATGGTTGTATGAGCTTCGAAACCGGAAAAAAATATTTATCCTATGATGGAATGTCTACATAAATTAAATCGACTAGTCAAGTATGCATTCCATACTTCTTGAGACAAAACATAAAAAAAAGAATCAAACAAAAACACAAAATAAAACATTTTTTTCTTAGTGTTCAGGTGAAATATGTTCTGTCTTAGAGACAAGATCTTTGAAAATGAAAGGATAATAAAGTCAAGGATGGTCGATGATAAATATGGTGGAGTTAGAATCCTAGCATCTCTCTCACCCACCTATGTCCTAAGTTAACTATAGGAACACAAGCCTGGAAATATGGTGACCAATTTGCAGGTAACTATAACCTTGTTAGGAAAGTTATTTTGAGGAAAAAAGTGCTAAGATCAAAAGATAACCTCTTGAGAATCTCCTCCTAAAGACAGTAGATTGTTGGCTTTATGGTGTCTCAAATCCGGATTTTCTGGATAGTCTTAATTATATTAGGAAGTTATTTAGTGGGCTTAATCCTTATCTAGATTTATCTTCTATTAGAAGACTTAAATTAGTAGAAGTCTTATTTGAGTCAGTTTTCTACTTTGACTCAAACATCATTAGGCTACATTTATAAATACACCATTGATGTAAGGATTTCAATAGAGTGAGAGAGAAAGATATAGATCAATACTCTCAAGACGTCTTGTGATGGTTAGGCTACTTAGTCTTTTGTGAGAATTGGTGATATTGGAGTTTCGTCTCCATCGTTGTAATCTTCTCTTTCTCTTCTCATCAATACAATATTATCTGAATCGTCTTCCCCACATATATCTCTTGTGTGCTATATTTTCTCCTTTTTCGTTCTTCCTCTATATCGTGAATTGTGGTGGACATCGATATTTTCTGCAACAAGTGGCATCAGAGCTTGGTTCAACTGTCTACTACAAAGTTTGATATAGAGAAATTCAATGGAAAGCAAGGATTTCCTATTTGGCAAGCAAGAGTTCATGCAATTCTTACTCAACAAGGGTTGAGACACATATTGGAGGATGTCAAGCCTGAAGATGTCACCGAAAGTGTCTAGGAAAATCAGAAGGCTAGCGCACATAGCACAATTATCCTCAGTCTCATCGATGAGGTACTCTATCCGTTTCTTTATGAAACATCACCTTCAGAGTTATGGAAAAAGCTGGAGAGATAGTATATGAGTAAGTCTATCTTAAATCGAGTTTATTTAAAGCAGAAGCTCTTCAATTTTTGAATGACAGAAGGTATGAATATAGTTGATCATCTTAATGCTTTCAATAAACTTGTCTCTCAATTGTTAAGCATTGATGCTAAAATTGAAGATGAAGTCAAGGCAATTATTTTATTATCGTCCTTACCTCCTTCTCTTGAGAATCTTTAAACTACTCTCATTTAGGGGAAGGATTTGAAATTTGACAATATTTCTGCTGCCCTTCTATCTAATGAATATTTGAAAAAGATTGAAGGGGATGTGTCACACTCAGAAGCATTAATTGTCAGAGGTCGTACCAAAGAATGATCAAGGACAGGTCGTTGTAGATCCAAATCCAAAGAAATAAACTGCAGACATTGTAAGAAGATAGGATATGCAATTAAAGATTGTTGGAAGCTCAAAGCAAAGAAAAAAGAAAATCTCAATCTAAAGAGCAAGCCAAAGAACAATTGTCAGTTGTTGAAGGGAGTTCTGATGATAATTTGGGTAACGTTCTCTCTATTAGTTCTAATTTTGATCATTACCATGATATTTGGATTCTTGATTCTGGTTGTTCTTACCACATGTGTCCTAATAAGGATTGATTTGAAGACTACAAGTCCTATGATGGTGCTTTGGTTTTGATGGGTAATAACAATCCATGCAAAACTGTTAGAATTGGAACAATCAAAATTAAGATGTTTGATAATATTATTAGAATTCTTACTGATGTTAGACTTGTTCCAGATTTGAAAAAGAATTTGATCTCTTTGGGTGCTTTGGATTCTGCTGGTTATAAGTATTCTGGTGAAGGTGGAGTTCTGAAGGTTGCTAAAGGCTCATTGATAGTGATGAAGGGCCTAAAGCATGAAAATTTGTATGAGTTGGTAGGAAAAACCGTTGCAGGTGGAGTAGCAATTTCTGAGGCCTCTTCTTCTGATATGACCCACTTATGGCATATGCGTCTCGGTCATATAAGTGAGCAAGGTTTAAGTGAGCTCAACAAAAGAAAATTACTGAAAGGCCTCAACTCATGCAAATTGGATTTCTGCGAGCATTGTCTTTATGGTAAACAGTCCAAGGTAAAGTTTAACACCGGTATTCATTGCATTAAAGGCTTAATTGATTATATTCATTCTGATATGTGGTGCTCTTCTATTCCATCAAAATCTAGTGCTCGTTATTTTGTCAGTTTTATTGATGATTTTTCCAGAAAAGTGTGGATTTATTTTTTGCATCACAAAGCCGAAGTGTTTTTTATTTTCAAATGGTGGAAAACTTCAGTTGAAAAAAGGACTGGCAGAAAAATCAAATACCTCAGAAGTGATAATGGCGAAGAGTACAAATCAACAGAGTTTCTCAAATTCTGTGAAGATGAAGGCATCAAACGCCACTTTACCTTCCCAGGAAAACCTCAACAAAATGGTGTGGTTGAAAGGATGAATAGAACCTTGTTGGAGAAAGCACGTAGTATGCTCAGTATAACTAATCTTGATAAAGATTTTTGGGCAGAAGCAATCAATACAGTATGCTTCATTGTGAATCGCTCTCCTCAAACAGCCATTAATTGCAAGACTTCTGAAGAGGTATGAACTGGTCAAGCTGCAAATTATTCTTTTTTAAAGATTTTTGGTTGCCCTGCTTATGTGCATGTTATCAAGGATAAGTTAGATGCACGTTCCAAAAAGTGTATTTTCCTGGGTTATGCTAAAGACGTCAAAGGCTATCGTTTGTGGGATCCTACTATTTTAAATGTAATTTTTGATAGAGACATAGTATTTGATGAAAGAGTTATGCTAAAATCTCTCAAGAAAGATCCCAATGATATAATGCAAGTGGAGGTAGAGCATGTAGTTCCTTCAGAAGAAGATATTTAGGGTATGCCCAACTCTTAAGAAAATTCTAAAAATCAAGTTTCTAGAAAGACTCCACTTCAAAGATTTCAAAGAAAAATAAAGCCACCTGAGAGGTATGGTTTTGAAGATATGGTAGCTTTTGCTTTAGTTACTGACAATGGTGATCATTCATCCTATAAAGAAGTAGTGCAAGATAAGAATTCTTCTCAGTGGCAAGCTGCTATGAATGAAGAGATGGATTCCGTTCAAAAGAACCATACTTGGAATCCGGTGAAATTACCAGAAGGTAATGGTAAAGACATCTATTGAAGATTCAAATTCAGAGAATAAGATGATTCGAGCCAAGGTGGAGATTGTTGGCTTTATGGTGTCTCGAATTTGGATTTTTCAGATAGTCTTAATTATATTAGGAAGTTATTTAGTGGGCCTAATCCTTATCTAGATTTATCTTCTATTAGAAGACTTAAATTAGTAGAAGTCTTATTTGAGTCAGTCTTCTACTTTGACTCAAACATTATTAGGCCACATCTATAAATACACCATTGATGTAAGGGTTTCAATAGAGTGAGAGAGAGAGAGAGATATAGATCAATACTCTTAAGATGTCTTGTGACGGTTAGGCTACTTAGTCTTTTGTGAGAGTTGGTGATATTGGAGTTTCGTCTCCATCGTTATAATCTTCTCTTTCTCTTCTCATCAATACAATATTATCTGGATCGTCTTTCCCACATATATCTCTTGTGTGCTATCTTTTCTCCTTTTCTGTTCTTCCTCTATATCGTGAATTGTGGTGGACATCGATATTTTCCGCAACAAGATATTGTTATAATGTCAGGTGTGATAAATTAGTCTCACATCGGATATTGGATAAATAAGGTCCAATATATATAGTGAAAAAGGCCCATATCCCATGAGCTTAAGCTTTTGGGATGGTTTGGTGTCCGGCTCACTATATTATTCCAGTTCGACACTCTTTCGGTTTCCCCAACAAATAGTATCAGAGCTTCAGGTTTGAAGCTGTGCAAACTCTTAAGACCGAAATTACCGTGATGGTGCGACTGAATTGAGTCGCATGTTAGTTTCTCTTAAAAAATCAAAAAGAATGAGATAAAAACCTGTTGGTATGGGTCACACGGTGAAACTGGTTGAGTAAAAGAGTTCTTAATTAAGAGTGTTAAAATTGATGTGGTCAAATCACACCTGAAGGGGGAGATTGTTATAATGTTGGGTGTCATAAATTAGTCCCACATTGGATATTGGATAAATAGGGTCCAATATAGATAGTGAAAAGGCCCATATCCCATGAGTTTAAGCTTTTGGGATGGTTTGGTGTCTGGCTCACTATATTATTCCGGTTCGACACTCTTTCGGCTCCCCCAATAAATGGTATCAGAGCTTCAGGTTCAAAACTGTGCAAACTCTTAAGACCGAAATTACCGTGATGGTGCGACTGAATTGAGTCGCATGTTAGTTTCTCTTAAAAAATCAAAGAGAATGAGACAAAAATCCGTTGGTATGGGTCACACGGTGAAACTGATTGAGTAAAAGAGTTCTTAATTAAGAGTATTAAAATTGATGTGGTCAAATCACACTTGAAGGGGGAGATTGTTATAATGTCAGGTGTGATAAATTAGTCCCACATCGGATATTGGATAAATAGGGTCCAATATAGATAGTGAAAATGGCCCATATCCCATGAGTTTAAGCTTTTGGGATAGTTTGGTGTCTGGCTTACTATATTATTCCGGTTCGATATTCTTTCGGCTCCCCCAATAGTAGATCACCCCTTGTTAAGTAATAAAAAAAGAGAAAAAAACAAAAAATAAAAAAGTTCAAAATAAACAAATCTCATGTGGGAAACCAAATCAAGAAAGGCATACTCAAAGAGTAAAAATCAATTAGTATTTGTGAGCCCTTAAACTTTGGATCCTCAAAAGAGGAATGAGATTGCTAAAAAAAGGAAAAAAGGGAAAAAATAAAAAGGGCGAGAAAATTAGATCCCATACCAGACTTAGGAGGACTGACCCAACCTCATCTCGGGGTATTATTAATCAAGAAAGACCACCTAAAAAGTAAATATCAGTTGGCATTAGTGGGTGTTTAAACATTAAAAATTAAGATTAAGATGTATCCAAGATCAAAGCCAAAGTCAAAGAAGTAACTAACCAATTGGAATATGGTGAAAGTAATAAAGTTGCCAAAAAATAGGTCCCTAAAGAAAATATTATACTAAGAAAAAGTATAAGAGGAGATCGATTGGTGACCTACCACTTTTTGAGACCAAAATCATCCTTAAACTTCAGTAGACCTAACCAAGTAGGAGGCCTTAATTGAAAATGGAAGGATATATCACATGTCCACCAAAGTATTTTTGAAATAATAAATCCATAGAATTTTTTTTTAAAAAAATGCAAATACATATGCTTTGCATCAATTACTTCTTCTAGCATCATAATAAATTTTTTTTAAAAAAGAGATAAAATATCACTTCATAAGGTTACTTCTTTCAAAGCTTATGTGCTAATCTGACATCTAGAAGATGAATCATCAGCTTGAAGTACTACAGTTCGACAAGCACTAATTAAAATATTTGCTCACTAAGTCAGCTGATTGCTACAACATGTCCTAATCTAGCATGTCAATATGGCATTGTAGGAGACAAGTCTCATGAAAATAATAAATTTTTTCTTTATTTTTTGCCCTACCAAGACATGGTATGACTGACAAGGTGAAGAAGCTTTAAGGTGGCACTCAAGATAGCCCTCCAAACAATCAAAGTGAAATCACTTGGACTGACTGGTCAAGACATCAATCAGTATCTAAAGTAATCAACATTGAGAGCAAATCTTCCCCTTTGGTCCCTAATTTTAGGGCCACTCCAACACAAGTTGGGATCACTTCCCCCAACTATTATTAAGTAGCAACCTTTTCAAAAGAAACTATAACCCATGTATAAAGGAAAAGTAGAACTTTGTATGATCAAAATAGGATGTTTTCTTCAAAAATAAGCACCATACTCCTTTAGTAGTCTATGCAAGGATGGAAATGGGAAATGCTCACATCTAAAGCATAGGAGCATATGCAACAACTCTCTTCTGAAAATACATAATGATGTTAGGGGGCATATTGCCTGAGCATACATTATGAATGCTCAATCACACATTAAATCCATCCTCTTATAAAAAAAGATAGTAAAGGTAAAGTCAAGTCCTCTCATGCTTAAGAAAAGTATGTTGCTAAAGCATTTAAAGTGGATAACCAATCCATTGAGTTAATACCAAGTGAAATCTTCATTTCTCACCATTAAGAGGTTGTAGACAAGAAAAATCAAGATTCTTTTATCAAATACTCACAAAGGGACCATAAACTTGAGACTTCAAAAATACCAAAGGTGATCAAGGGTTCTTCCCTCACCTCAAAATACTGGAGGCAAGTAAAGTCCTATCCCCTAATATTTAATAGATGTCTATCATTATGACATTCAATGAAAACTAACATATATGATGTTTTCTATTACTTTTATAATTAATAGATAAAATCAAAAGTCATGAAATATTTGACCAAAACTTCAAGCAGACCACTTATATGGTGATGAAACCAAATATGCTATTCTAAAATGGCAAAAGAAGTACACCATCTCTAATATGGCGAGATTAATCTGATCACCTCCAAAGTTGTAAAACCAAATGGATTACCTTGAAGATGGTAAAATCAAATTCTTCCTCTATGAGGATTGTGAGTTAAACATATTATCTTTGACATGACAAAATCAAAGTAGCAATTTTGGAAACTAATCAGTTAAGTACATTTGGGTGGCAATTAGTCCCACATTTACATGGCAAATTAAGTGTATTTCATATAGAAATCAAGCTCGCATTTATATAGTAATCAAGAACGCTTCCATGCAGCAATGAAAGGCCCACTTTTACATAGTAAATCGAATTTACTTTCGCATGGTGAATTGAAGTCCATTTTACGTGGTGATTAGGCCCACATTTACATGGAAAATTAAGTTCATTTTGGATATCAATCAAAATTGCATTTGTATGGCAATCAAATCCATCTTGTGTGATGATCAAGTCAACATCTACATGGCACATTATGCCACTTCTATGTGGTAAATTAAAAGTCCATTTTGTGTGATGATCAAGTTCACATCTATATAGTAAATTAAGTCCACTTTTGCATGGTAAACCAAGTCCACTTTCACATGACAACTTAAGTCCACTTCCATGTAGTAATTAAGTCCATTTCCACGTGGCCAACCCGGTCCACTTCCATGTGATAACCTAAGTCTACTTCTACATGGCAAACTAAGTACACTTTCACATAGTAATTTAAGTCCACTTCCACATGACAAATCAAGTCCACTTTTATATGACAAACCAAGTTCAATTCCATGTAGCGAATGAAGTCTACTTCCATGTGGCAAACCAACTCCACTTCCATGTGGCAAACTAAGTCCACTTTCACATAACAACTTAAGTCCACTTTCATATGATAAATTAAGTTCACTTCCACGTGGTAAATCAAGTCCACTTCCATGTAGCAAACCAAGTTCACCTCCTCGAGGCAACCTAAGTCCATTTCTACATGGCAAACTAAGTCTACTTTCACATGGTAACTTTAGTCCATTTCCATGTGACAATCAAGTCTACTTCTATATGACAAATCAAGTCCACTTCCATGTGGCAACCTAAGTCCACTTTCACATAGCAAATCAAGTCTATGTTACATGATGATTAATCTTGTATCTACATGGTGAATAAAGTCCACTCTTATGTGGTAGATCAAATCCACTTTCATGTGACAAATAAGTCTAATTTTTGTGGCAAATTAAGTCTACTTTATTGTAGCAAACCAAGTTCACTCATTGTGGCAAATCAAGATCACTTAGTATGGTAGATCAAGACCACTCATTGTAGCAACTAGGTCCACTCATTGTGGTAGCCCAAGTCCACTTCTTGTGGTAACTCAAGCCTACTCCATGTGACGAACCAAGTCTGCTCTCACATGGTAAAGTAAATCCATCATTGTATGGTAGGTCAAGTCCACTCTCTTGTGATAAAAATAAGTCTATTATTGCATGGTAAGTCAAGTCCACTCTCCCATGGTAATTCAAACCCATTTAGTCAACTCCTAAAATACTTGAAAATTATTTGCACCTTATTCTCTTGTTAGAACTTGAGAAGAGGATGCGAAGAGGCAATTTGTTCGAGGTGATTTTTGCCACAATTAAATTTAATTAAAATATACTTAAAATTGAAATTTATATGTTACTAAATTATAGCTCAAGTGTGGATCTCAATTAAATCTAAAATATGATCAAATTTGACTGAAAATTGAGCTCAATTCGAACTTGAATTCCTAAGAAATTTGGGATCAAACTAAAGTTTGTTAAGTGGGCCAGGTATGGGGACCAAAATTGGGCCAAAAAAATTCATCTAAAATCTGGATTAAAATGAAAAATATATGTATTTTGTAAATAGATCCCTGAATCGAATAGATTTCTACAATAAGGTCCTTGATCGAATTTTTCTTACAAATAGTTTTATAGGATAAAAATTTAGTGAAAAAGTCTAATAAAATCTTAAAATCATAAATTAGTTCTTACAAAATTTAGAATTTACGAATAAAGCACTCAAAATTTTATATTCACAAATAAACTCCTAAAATTCTAGCTTTTTGTAAATTTCCTCAAAAATTTTTATTCACAAAGAAGTTCAAATTTTATTCAAAAAAGAACCTTGAAAGTTTCAAAATTTTATAAATATGTCCTTTTGTAAAAAACTCCTAGAATTTATAAAATTACAATTTAGTCCACATTTTTTTGAACAAATTTGCAAATATTCCATTATAAATTCAATATCCAAGATAAAAATAATTTTTTAAATCATTGTTTTCTGTAACAAATAAACACTTATCAAGTCACATCCATATCTATCTATAACCAATTCAAATAATAAATCATTATCCATGGCCAAATCCTTATTCATATAAAATCCTCATCCAAATATCTAAATAAATCCTTGTTCAAGTAAAATCCTCATCCAAACAAATTCTCATCTAAATAAATCCTTATTAAATAAATTCTTATCTAAACGAATCCTCATCTAAATAAATTTTCATCCAAACAAATCCTTATCCAAATAAATACTTATCCAAATAATAAATTTTTATCCAAACAAATCCTTATCTAAATAAATTTGTATCCAAATAAATCTTTATCTAAATAAATCCTTGTACAAACCAATTCTTATGCAAACAAATTCTCATCTAAATAATTTCTCATTTAAATATATCCCTATCCAAACAAAATCTTATTAAATTTAATTCTCATCCTAAATAAAATATAAATAAATCTCATCCATATCTATCTTTAGATTCAAAATTTGAACAAAAGATCATTATCAGTTTTTGTAATTCAAGATTCTAAATGGAGATGAGCTAATCCACTCGTGGGCTATAAAAATCCTAAAAGTCCTTAAGAAAAAAGAGAGGAGGGATTAGATCTTGGAGACAGTGATTAAAGCAAAGAATTCCATGAATCAAAAAAAAGAATGAGCAACATAATAGTTTAAAGAAGAGGGATCCAAGGAATGAGAAGTAAAAAAAGCTGATTACTTACCTTATTTTCTCTTTTTTTTTGTTCCTCCTCCCTGATTTGCTCTTGTCTCTATTCCTGTAGGTTCTTCGTCATCATCATAGCTTTGGTCTTCTATATTCATCGTACTGAACAAAGTTGATATGCAGTCTAGGCTACATCGAACTACACTCATAGAACCTTTAGCCGGTACCTTACTGTAAGCCTTCGCTAGACCTACAGTGATCTCGCTTTGTACTACCATTGTAGCCTTCATTGGACTTGCCACATGGCTTCTCTTCATTGGACAAGCTTCTGCCTATCTCGCCCTTGGCCAGTGCTATAGCCTATCTAGCCTCTGCCTTCAATGAGCTTTTCCCAACCTTTGATCACACCGTAGCTCATCCAACCTCTACGTCCGCAACCCACATGCTTCCTGCATTTGTTGCCATGGTCACCTCGCCCCTACTGGACTTGTTCGCACTCCACCTAGCCAAAGTCATTAGTGCACCATGCCCTGGCTCCTGCATCCACCAAATGGCCACCTCCAAGTGGTCTCATCTATGTCCAACACCATACATGGCTAGATCTATCCCAGATTTGAAGCTCTAGTGAAGACTTGGATGAGAGGAGGAGGAAAGGGATAGGTTTGGGGAGGAAGATGAGTGAAAAGAAAGGAAAAAAAGTTATTGGCAAAATTTTTTTTTTCTTGCCTCGATTTTTGTGCCATTAACACCGCAGCCACCCGCGGTACTTTGGTGTGTTAATGAAGTTACATCAACACTATCGCCACTTACGGCCCCTTGAAGATGATGAACTTTAAATACTATTGGTACCACCCGTAACCCCTTCAAAGATGGTGAATCCCTACTAAAACTTGGTCAACCTTCAGGCCCATCAAAACTAAGCTAGTCTTTGAGTCTGCCGCCAGCCTTCAGGCCCACTGAAACTAAAGACCAGTCTTCAAGCCCCTCAAACTTAGGCTAGCCTTCGAGCTCGCCACATCTATAGTCTAGCCTTTGGGCCTACCAAACTTAGACTAGCCTTTGAGCCTGCCAAACTAGGTAAGCCTTTGGGTCCACCAAAACTAGGTTAGCTTTCGGGCCTGCTGAACTTTGGTTAGCCTTTAGGCTAGCCAAAACTGAGCCAACCTTCAGGCCCACCAAAGCCAAGTTAGCCTTTAGGTTTTCCAAAACTTGGCCAACCTTCGGGCTTGCCAAAACTAGGCCAACCTTCGGGCTTGCCAAAACTAGGCCAACCTTTGGGCTTGCTAAAACTAGGTCAACCTTCAGGCTTGTGAAAACTAAGCTAACCTTTGAGCCCACCAAACTTAGGTTAGCCTTCGGGCTTGCTAAAACTCAGCCAACTTTCGGACCTACCAACATTATAGGCTAGCCTTTGGGCCCGCTAAAACTATAGACTAGCCTTCAGATCTGCTGAATCAAGCTAGTCCTTGGGCTCAAATTTCAAGCTAGTCTTCAGACTCACACTTCTAAGCTAGTCCTTGGGCTCGCACTTCTCAAATTAGTCTTTGAACTCACACTTCCAAGGTCAGCCCATAGGCTTGCCTAGAGTTATCATGATAATTCAGGGGCTCTTGGATCAAGCCGAATTCAACAAACATAATTAAATTGGCTCAAATGGACCACTAAATGGACCTAGATTGATATACTAGATGGACTAAAATTCAAGTTGAATTGGACCCAATCAAAATTGCGTTTAAACCAAACCGGTTCAGACCCAATGCCAAATGGGTCAAATTGAGTCAATGCAAAAGTAAATCAAGTTTGAATTAAACCATAAACAAAATTCAAAACTGAAGTCAAGTGGAACAAATTAAACCCAAAGTCAAACAAGAACGTGGCTGATCCTAAATTGAAACTAAGTTGAATCTAGATCAACTTGAATTTGAACCAAAGTCCAAATCTGAACTCAATAAGAGTCCAACATAAGATCAAACTTTATCCGAATTGAATGAATCAAACTTAAGCCGAAATCGAGTTTTGAATATTAAACTAAATTAAATTAGACTAGAATTAAAATCAATGTTGCTCCCACTAGAGTCAATGATCAGTATTTAACAAATATTCTTCTGAAAATCAATGCCAAGCTTAGGGAAATAAATTCATTATTGAAAATTGAATATTCACCGTCTATGCCAATTGTGATTCTAAGAGTGAATATTTCACATGATTTTCCTAGTTATGCTATAAGGCATTAGTGCAAACCCAACCACCAAAAGTTCTAGGAAGAAGAAACCAAAAGGTGTTAATGAATCGCAATTCAATTAAGTTCTTAATATTGAATTGAATCAAATTGAATTTAAAACCAAACCAAGTATGGATTTCAAATCAAACCGAACTAAGGTAGACTTGAACTCTCTTAGTCAGTCAGCTACAATACCTTGTTCAGACAAAGTTATCACCTACACTTTGTTGGCTATCAAAACACTTCACAAATCAAACCAAACTAAGATTAGCTTGAACTCACTTACCATAATATCTTGTTCAAATAAAGTTATTACATACGCCCTTCGTTTATGAAAATATTTTAAATTATGAAATTATCGCCTATGCCTTATTGGCAAATGGAAACACTTCATAAATCAAACTGAACTATGGTAGGCTTGAACTCACTTAGTTAATTAGGCACAATGCCTTGTTTAAATAAAATTATTATCTATATCTTATCAGTTATAAAAATACTTTAAATAATAAAGTTATCACCTACATCTTATTGGCTATGGAAATACTTCAACTCCAAAGTTATCACCTAGACGTTATTAGTGAATGCAAATTCTTTAATTAATTAAATCAAACTAAGATAGGTTTGAACTCACTTAGTCAGTTAGCTATAACACCTTGTTTAAATAAAGTTATTGCCTAGGTCATATCAGCTATAGAAATACTTGAAACTATGAAGTTATTGTTATGCCTTATTGGTTATAGAAATACTTCACAAATCAAATTGAACTAAGATAGGGTTGAACTTGCTTAGTCAATCAGCTACAACACCTTATTCAAATGAAGTTATCGCCTATGCCTTGTCAGGTATGGAAAATACTTCAAACAACAAAGTTATTATCTATGCCCTATTGGTTATGAAAATAATTCAAACCACAAAGTTATCTCCTATGTCTTGTCAACTATGGAAACACTTCAAATTATGAAGTTATTGTCCATGCCTTATTGGCTATAAAAATACATCAAAGCAAATGAAGTTATCACCTACGCCTTATCAGCTATGGAAATATTTCAAATCATGATGTTATCACCCACACCTTATTAGCTATGAAAATACTTCAAAGCAAATGAAGTTATCACTGACACCTTATTAGTTAATGAAAACACTTCAAATCATAAAGTTATTTCCAAAGCTTAAAGCTATCGGGAACACTTCAAGGCATCTCGACAAGCCATTAGCAACACTATCCAATGAAGTTATCACCAAAACTCAAAGTTATTAGAAACACTTCAAACTCCTCTCATCGCCTTTCATGTCTTATTCGATGACACCATTTAACCAAAATCTCAACATCTACCAAGAATTGAATCAAGACTTCTTTGAGTTAGACTCTACATAGTCTAGCACACGAGAGTGTGATAGTAGCAAATATCAAGCTCTTCCAATTCCCTTTCTTATTTTAGGTCATTTATGTATTCAAATTCATTAAAATGTAAAGTAAGGGTATGCCCTTACTTAAAACATATATCCCTTTCTTAAAATTAATCAAATTATGCTTTCTTTTTTTTGTATATCTATTTTATTAGTTATATTTCTAGCTTTAGGAAGTTCTTGATGATTATCAAGGTAACTAATAATAGGGGCTTGCACTTATTGGAAGTCATGTTCCCACAACACCTGATTGAGCATTCAAACCACCACATTTTTTATTTATTATTTTGAGGTTATTGCTCAAGGACTTTACTATCCCAGGTGGTTAATTTTGATCTCAAAGGGGTGAATCTCATGGAGCCTCTGTGTGCTGAATTGGGAGAATTCTTGCGAAGGAACCAAGATGTCTGCATGTGGTCTTCTGAAGATCTCCTACGTATAGATCCCTTGGTCGAGCAGTATGAGCTCATAGTGGTAGAAAATTATAGACTAGTAAAGCAAAAGAAGAGGCTCTTTGCTCTTGAGCATCAAAAAGCCATCACAGAGGAGGTAAAAAAATTTCTCAATGTAGGGTTCATCAAAGAAGTTCATTACCCCGAGTGGCTAGTAAATATAGTGATGATCAAGGATTCTAATGGCAAATGGAGGATGTGCATTGACTTCATTGACTTGAGCAAAACTTGGAATGATAGTTATCCTTTGCCTAAGATAGATCAACTTGTTGATTCTACCTCGGACCATCAACTTTTGAGCTTCTTGGATGCATTCTTGATTTACCATCAGATCTGGATGTACCCCAAGGATGAGAAGAAGGCTATCTTTATCACTGACCAAGGTACTTTCTACTATATTGTAATGCCTTTTGGGCTAAAGAACATATTGACAACATGCCAAATGATGGTGAATAAGGTCTTCAAACCTCAGCTCGGAAGGAATACAGAAGCATATGTGAATGATATGCTCATAAAAAGTTTCTACACTGATGGGCATTTGAAAGTTCAGATGAAGTTAGACTTAGAGAAGTGTGACTTTGGGGTAGGCTCAAAAAAAGTTCATCAGCTATCTCATCTTAGAATGAGGGATAGAAGCTAACCTTCAAGGCACTGTTTGGTTTGGGATTAGGATCATGATTAAGATCAAGACTAGTGAACCACTTTTGTAAACTAATATCTTTTTATCAAAATTAATCCTACAATAGTTTAAAATTCAAAAAACTATTTAATTTTTATAATAATTTAATTTAATAATGATGTAAAATAAGTAATATTAATTTTACAAGAAAAAAATAAATTTAAAAAATATTGATCTTGATCCTGATTCCAAACCAAATTGTGCCCAAAACATTAATGCAATCATGAAAATAAAGCCTCTAAGCTCTATCAAAGGGATGTAAAGACTCATGAGTCAGTTGGGTGGTGCTCAATCACTTCTTATCTAGGTTGGGTGAAGAGTGCTTGCCTTTCTTCAAAGCACTCAAGTAGAATTTTGGATTTGAATGGATAGAGGAGTGTGGTTGAGCCTTTGAAGGTCTTCAAAGGTACCTAGCTGAACCTCCCCTATTGGTAAGACCCGAGCTAAATGAGGTACTATTTCTCTACATAGCAACCTCAAACCAAGTAGTTACTTCAGTCTTAGTAAGTGATCGAGATAGATGGTAGCATCCCATATACTATGTGAGTCATGTACTCACAGGGATGGAGACTCGATACCCTCCATTGGAAAACCTAGCATACGTCATGGTGCTAGCAATTCAGAAGCTCCGCCTATACTTTCAAGCACACCCAGTTATGGTGTTCACTAGTTTCTCACTTTGGAAAATATTGCAAAAGCCAAAAATCTTAGAAAGATTGCTAAAGTGGTCCATCGAGTTAATCCAATTAAAGTAACTTTTGAGGCTCAAAGAACTATTAAAGCCTAAGCTCTAGTAGACTTCTTGGTGGAGACCACATCATATCTTGCTGTTTTGGAATTCAAATCATGGAAAATTTGGATTGATGGCTCATCTTGTGAGTCGAGTTGTGGCATTAGAGTTATCCTCTAAAGTCTCGATGGAAGAGTTGCTGAATATTTAGCTCAGTTGGGGTTCGAGGTTTCGAATAATATTGCAAAATATGAGGCTTTTCTCCTTGAACTACGTGTGGCACTAGTGGCAAGTGCCAAAAAATTGAAGGTATTTGGCAACTTCCAATTTGTGTATTTGTAGGTTACTGGGGAGTATGACGCAAAGATCTGACTATGGCACAGTATTTGGCCAAGACATAGAAGCTCATGGCAAAAATGGACTAGACAGAAATTTGATGTATACCTCAAAGCAATATTGAGATAGATGCTCTTGCATGATGGCTTCAACTTCTTATAATTCAATATCAAGACAAATTTTTGTAGAGAATCTTCAACAGCCAAGCCATTTAGAAATTATTGAGGTGAATGTTGTGGACTCAGAACCTAGCTAGATGGATCCCATCATCACCTACCTTGAAAGGGGGAAACTTCCCCAAGAACCAAAAGAACCTCGAAGGATCAAGAAACTAGCCCTGAACTTCACTTTAGTAGACAAGGTATTGCACAAAAGATCACTCACATGGCTACACCTTCACTGCTTGAGACTTGAGGAAGCTGATTACATCCTTCATGAAGTTCATGAAGGAATATGTGGAAGCTATGGTGGAGAACCGACCCTTGCAAATATGCTCCTTAAGTAAGAATATTATTGGCTCAATAAGGCTTTCAGACATCTAGGTTTGTTTCCAAATACAAACAATGCCAAAAACATGCCTCGATATATCATAGCATAACAGTTCAACTCTGCAAATGTAAATCATATGGTCTATCGAATCAATGGGGATGGACATCCTGGGTCCTTTTCCAATAGACTCAGGATAGGGAAAGTTCTTGGTGGTTGGCATTGACTACTTCACCAAGTGGGTAAAAGCTGAATCACTTTCTATGATTGTCGAGAAGAAGATCCTGGAGTTTCTTTAGTAGAATGTAATTTGCAGGTTTGGATTGCCATGCATGCTAGTCATGGATAATGGGAAGTTGTTTGATAGTTCAATATTCAAGGAATATTATAGAAATATTCATATAGAGCAAAAGTTTACCTCAATAGTACATCCATAGTATAATGGCTTGGCTGAGGTAACAAACCAAACTCTACTTTCAAGTATAAAGAAATGACTCAAGAGAGCAAAAGGTGCCTGGGTCAAAGAATTACTACATGTCATGTGGTCCTATCGGACCACATCCCAGATGACTATTGGGGAGTCACCCTTTGTGCTAGCTTATGAGGTCGAGGTGATCATCCCTGTGGAGATTGGACTTACATCTCCATGAGTCAAAACTCATGATCTTGAGGTGAATAAGGCAAACATCTAAGCTAAGGAGGAACTCATCTTAGAACTTTGGGGGAGGGCTCACATTGGGATTGCCAAGTACCAATGATGAGTGGCCTGATATTATAACTCCCAAGTTCATTGCCAAGAACTACAATTAGGTGACTAGGTACTCTGCCAAGCCAAACTCATTGGTCAAGTTACTGGGACCAAGAACCTTCAAAATTGAGCATCCAAATGGCAAAGTACTTCATTGAACTTGGCATGTTGACAACCATAAAAGGTTTTATCTTTAATATAATTTCTATTTCTCTAAAAGATTATTTATCGCTACCACCAAAAACCTAGGTTTGTCAGCCTTATAAGTCAACTAGGTGCTTCGATCACCTAATGTAAGTATAAGCTCTTAAGCTAACAAAAACTTGGCACTAGTGGCCATATGGTCCAACTAGGTGCTTCATTTACCCAACTGAAATGTTCACTCTTAAGCAATCAAAAACTTGACTCTGATAGCCTTATGGTTCAACTAGGTGCTTCAGTCACCCAATCGAAGTATTAGCTCTTAAGATAAAAAAAAACTTACCTTTGTCGGTCTTATAGTCCAACTAGGTGCTTTGGTTACTCAACCAAAGTATTAGCTCTTAAGCTACCAAAAACCTGTCTCTACCGGCCTTATGGTCCAACCAAGTGCTTCGGTTACTCAACGGAAGTAATAACCTTTAAGACCTCCAAAACTTGGCTTTTATAGCCTTATGGTCCAACTAGATGATTCGATCATCCAACTAAAATATTAGCTCTTAAGCTACTAAAATCCTGGCTCTACTGGCTTTATGATCTAATTAGGTGATTTAGTCACTCAACTAAAGTATTAGCTATTAAGCTCCCAAAAACCTAATTCTGTCAGTCTTGTGATCCAACCAGGTGCTTCGATCACTCAATCAAAGTATTAGCTCTTAAGCTACCAAAAATTGGCTTTGTTGGTCTTATGATCCAACTAGGTGTTTCAATCACTCGACTAAAGTATTAGCCTTTAAGCTGCCAAAAGCCTAGCTCTGCTGGCCTTATGGTCCAACCAAGTGCTTCAATTTTTAACTGAAGTAAAAGCATACTCCCTCACCCCAAGGGAATCTCAGCCATGGCATAGAAGCATTTGACCCTTGGCATCCTAAAGTTGTGACTAAAGGGAGAAGCATTGGATGCATTGGACTTTAGCCAAAGCATAAAGACACAAGCATATCACATTCAATTAGAAGAAATGGTTGTGGTTGCAAACATTGGTGAACCAACACTTGAGATAATTCACCTTAGAAAAATGAGTATGGCCACTCATTGAAACTATTTGTTGAAGGAAGCATTAGAGTGGGATCAATTACAATTGATTCTTTGAGGAAGAATTAGTTGGATGATTGTGGTTTAAAAATTGAACCAAATAAGACAAAGGTTGAAGAAAAGATAGAATTTTATTTAATTATAAGCTATGACTAGTACAAAAATTTTTTCATAAAAAAAAAGAAATACAACTACTCAAAAATATTTAGAGGCTTGGAAGACTCTATCAACTCACTTGGCCCTTGACACCCTATTGAATTAGAACTGATAGCCTGGGATAGCGAAGACCCTAGGAAGCGATCTTGATGCACAAATCAAAGTGTGTTTAATTTAAATGCATAATTAGGTATTGTGGGAATATTAACTTTCAATAAGTATAAGCCCCTATTGTTATTACCCTGATGATTGTTGGGAATCTTCTAAAGTAAAAAACCTAGCTAATAAAATAGAGACACAAAAAGAAAAGAAGAAAACATTGTTTGATTGGTATTAGAAATGGTATATGGTTGATGCAAGGGTATACCCTCACTTTACAATAAATTTCAGCATGGAATCATAGAAAACATGACAATAATAAAAAAAAGTAAAGAGTAGGAAAGAAGCTATGTTTTGTATTACTACCTTACTCCTATATGTTGGTCCATGTGACATCTAACTCAGATGGGTCTTAACTTGATCCTTGGTAGATGTTGATGGTGTCATCCAGTGGGACATAGAAGGAGATGAGAGAAGTTTTAAGTGTTTCTAATAACTTTGAGCATTGATGATAAATTCATTGAAGGGCATTATCGATGGTTTGTCAAGATTAGCCTAAAGTTTTTCTATTAGCTAGAGTATTAGTAATAACTTCTTCGAGTTGAAATGTATTCATTAGCCAAGAGAGTGTTGGCGATAACTCTTGTGGGTTTGAAGTGTTTCTATTAGCCAATAAGATGTTGGAGGTAACTTCATTGGGTTTGAGTGTTTTTATTAGCTAAGAAAGCATTAATGATAACTACTATAGGTTTGAAGTATTTTCATTAGCCAGCAAGCCGTTGGAGATAATTTTGTTGGGTTGGAGTATTTTCGATAACCAATAAGGTATTGATGATAACTCCATAAATTTAAAGCATTTTCATTAGCTAATAAGATGAGATGATAACTCCGTGAATTTGAAGTATTTCCATTAGCCAATAAAGTGTTGGATATAACTTCATATGGGTTGGCATGTTTTTATTAGCCAATAAGGTGTTGCTGATAATTCTAAGAATTTGAAGTGTTTCTGTTAGCCAATATGGTGTTGGAGATAACTTTATTTGGATTAGAGTTTTTCTATTAGCCAATAAGGCATTGGCAATAACCTAATGAATTTGAAGTATTTTTTTAGTTAATAAGTCATTAGAGATAACTTTATTTGGGTTAGAGTATTTTTGTTAGTCAGTAAGACATTAGCGATAACTCCATGAACTTGAAGTTTTCCGTTAGCCAATATGGCATTTGGCATAACTTCATTTGGGTTGGAGTATTTCTATTAGCTAATAAGGCATTGATGATAACCATGAATTTAAAGTGTTTTTATTAGCCAATAAAGCATTGGAGATAACTTCATTTGGGTTGGAGTATTTTCGTTAGCTCATAAAGCGTTGGTGATAGCTCCATGAATTTGAAGTATTTCTATTAGTTAATAAGGCATTGGAGATAACTTCATTTGGGTTGGAGTGTTTCCATTAGTCAATAAGGTATTAGTGATAACTCTATGAATTTGATGTGTTTCTGTTAGCCAATAAGGTGTTAGAGATAATTTCATTTAGTTTAGAGTATTTTCATTGGCCAATAAGACATTAGCGATAACTCTATAAATTTAAAGTATAATTTTATTTTGTGTTGGAGCATTTCCATAGCCAATGAGGTATATGCTATAACTTCATTGATTTGAAGTATTTTTATAGCCAATGAGGCATAGGTGATAACTTCATTTATTTTGAAGTATTTTCATAGGCAATGAGGCATAGGTGATAACTTCATTAGTTTTTGAAGTATTTTCATAGTCAATAAGGCATAGACAATAACTTCATTAATTTTAATATGTTTCCATAGCCAATGAGATATAGGCAATAATTTTGTTGATTTTGAAGTGTTTCCATTAGCCAATGAGGAATTAGCGATAACTTCATTTGGTTTGAAGATAGCATTACCCACCACTTTTGGAGTTGGGCATAGCCTTCAAGTGCTACCAGAGGCTTTTCTAGCATATCAAATTGGACTCAGTTAAACCTTGTTTAGTTCAATACAAACTAGTTCTAGTTTAGTTATGATGATAGCATCACCAACTACTTATGAGGTTAGGCATAGCCTTGGAGAGTTGCCAAAGACTTAGCATACATAGTGGGACTTAATTTTACTCTGTTTAGTTCTATTCAAACTTATTTTGTTCAGACTTGACCTATGTTTTAGTTTAGATTTGAGTTTGGTTTGATCCAACTTTGATTTAATTTGAACTTGACTTAACCTGACTAGGTTGTGGTTCAAATCTGGCTTGAATTGATCTCGATTTAATGGTTTGACCCAAGTATAGTTTGACTCATTTTAGAGTTCAATTTGAGTTTGCTTTGACTTGATTCCCATGTAGTTTCAATTCAAACCCACTTTGCTTTAGTTTGAATGATGCATAACCCACTTTGGCTATCTATTAGGTCTTGTTATGGCTTGATTCATTTAGTAATTGATTCGATCAGCCTTTAACTTGAACTTTTGCTACCATTTAGTTTTGATGATGAACAAACTTTGTATTTGATCACTTTCTTGAGCATTATGTAGCTAAAAACCAAGCTGAGCACAAAATGAGGATCAAGCTTATTTGGAAGTCTAAAGTGTAGATGAATATGAAGATACCATTGAAGATAAGATAGGATGGTAGATCAAGGGACAAAAACTGAAGAAATGAAGTTGGCTTAAAGAAAGCTCAAGAGATGGCTCACTAGGTTTAGCTTCTTTTATTTTGTTTGAGTTGAAGATTTGTTAATTGAATTCTTAGCTTAGAGCTTTGGCTAATACTCAAACCTATCTTGGAAGCCTTTATTGTATCATTATTTATTCAAGGTTAGTTTGAGAAGATGTCAAACATAGAATTGAAGTTACAATAAAATAGCAATTTCTATTGTTAACGTTGGATGCTCAAAAATTAGAGTTTGAATGCTCAAATATAGCAAAAATAGCTTTGGAATTACTAACGTCTTTAGATGCTTGAACCTTAGGATCAAATGCTTGAAGATTTGGAAGCTGTGACTTCTGAACTTTCGATGTTCAGAGTTCAGATGCCCAATGTATTGGTCAGGTACTCAAACCTATGCTATTTAGGCACCTAAACCTTATTATTGGACACTCAAATTTGTGATATCAGTTAAAATAATGGTTAAATTTGACCATTGGGATGCTTCGTACACCTGAACTTTATGGTCTAGATTCCCAAATGTGCATAGTAGAGCTTGTAATCGCTAGTTCTTTCCCAAATGAGTATTTAAGATCTTGAGACTTTCTCATTAAAGAACTTTTGTACATTCTTTAGCAATCAACATATGAGATAACAAGCTCTTAATAGCCCACTAGCCTTTAAGAGCTCTAAGCCTTATTCTTCTCCTTTGAGAGATCTTGTAATGATGCAAAATAGTTGATTTTTTTCTTTGTAATCAAGTGTAAACACTCAAAGATAATTTGGAGGGGTTGAGAGATTCAAGCTTTGGATTGGAGTTCATTTTGCTTGTTGGAGCAAGAGCTTTTATAAGGGATTAGCTTCACAAATGAAGTGATACTCTCGTGGAGAGTTGAAGTCCTCAAGAGCAAAAAAAGAGCCTTGGAGTAGGAGCGGTTGATCTCCGAATCATATTACATCGTGATGCACACTTTCTTTACTCTATTTACATAATTAAAATTACGATTGATTGAGATTCACTTGAAATCCTTTTGGTGGATTGCATTAGTTTTGATTTCATCAAAAAGTGCCATTATTTCTCAAAAACCTAATTCATCCCCCCTTTTAGGTGGTTTTTATGCTTTCAGTTGGTATCAAAGCTTGGTACTTTATTTTTGGTTTAGTTTCCTAGAGTTTTACGATACATTTTAATGGAAATTTTGGTTTTCTCTATCTCTCCAAGAAGGGCAATCCACAACTAGACCTCCTCTCTTTAATGGTACCCATTTCAATTATTGGAGGTCTAGGATTAGAATTTTCATTAAGAACATTGACTATGATCTTTGGCATATTATGGAAGAAGAGTATACTCCACCCACCAAGGAAATTGATGGTGTGAGAGTTTCCAAGACTAGAGTAGAATGGAACGACTTGGATAAGAAAAACAATTCTTTGGATGCAAAAGCAATAAAAATTCTTTATTGCGATCTTGATCCTAATGAGTTTAACTGAATTAGTATATATGAGACAACTTATAAAATTTGGTATTGCCTTGAGGTTACCCATGAGGGTATTAGGCAAGTCAAAGAATCTAGAGTAAATATATTAGTTAACTAATATGAACTCTTTCGAATGGAATCCAATGAGTCGATAGTAGAAATATTTACTCATTTTATGGATATTATAATACCTTAAAATATCTTACAAAAGTTTATACTAATGACAAAATCGTGAGAAAGATTTTAAAGTGTCTTCCAAAACCATGGGATCCTAAGGTGATCACGATTCAAGAGGCAAAGAATCTTAACAAATTACCCTTAGAGGAACTCTTGGGGTTACTCATCACTCACGAGATGAGCATAAAAGATAGGAGCCAAGAAGATGATGAAAACAAGAAGTAGAAAGGCATAGCTCTTAAGGCCGATGAGTCTAGTGATAATGAGGAAAATAGTGACAAAGAAATGGCTCTCATCGCTAAAATATTCAAAAAATTCTTAAAGAAGAGGCACATGACAAGAAGACCTACAAGGAATGAGAAGAGTAACAACAATGAAGAGGATGAGAATGTGCCCATGTGTTTCAAATGCAAGAAGCCTAGACACATAAAAGTCAATTGCCCTCTCAACCCTTAATGGAATAAATTCAAAGGAAAGAAGAAGAAGGCAATGGTGACTACATGGGACCACTTGGAGAAAGAGAGTGAAGATGCCTCATCCACTGAAGAAATTACAAACTTGTGTCTCTTGGCCATTGAGGATGAGGTATGTGATTTAACATTTGATGAATTGCAAGATGCATTTAAAAGTTTATATGCTAGACATGAAAGATTATTTCATAAGTATGCTTCTTTGAAAAATAAGTTAAATTTGCTTGAAAGTGATTTTGAATCAATGAAATCTTCTACAAATTCTTGTAATTGTAAAAGGAGATTGAGCTTCTTCAAAAAGAAAATCTTGTTTTAAAATTCTCCAAAATATCTTGTGATTGAAAAAAGAGTCTTGAAAGGCTTTAAAAGGAAATTGTCAATTTGAAAAATCAAAGGAATAATTTAAGTAGATTTAGACTTGGTTTTATATCCTTAAAATCTAAAGGCACCAAGTCCACTTTTATAAAGGTTTCAAATACTATATTTTTCAAATTAAAATATAACTATTGTTGTTAAAGTGGACATGTCTCCAAAAGTTTCCCAATTAAGAGAAATTCTTCTCCTAATAAAATTTGGGTACCTTTGGGAATGATTTCTAAAGCTAAGAAGTCCAAACTACTTTGTATTCTTAAGACATCCTCTACTTGAGTAGCATAAGTTAGTTAGAAGTGGCCCACAGCTTTAAATTTGCTACATTCTTATTGCCATGTTCTAGCTAATCCAAAGGTAGGATTTACTTATTACTTTATCATTCATTATTTTTTAAATTTTTTTTGTAATTATTTTACTCTCTAATCTTATCGACCTATACTTGAAATGGGTTCTATCCTAATATTCTTGATTATTTTTAACTATGCTTCCTCTCCAAGGATCAAAGAGATAAATGGTTTCTAGATAATGATTGCTTAAGGCATATGATGAAAAATTCATCCATGTTTGTAGAGCTAAAGGAAAAGGATCGACATGCTACTTTTGGGGATAATTGTAGAGGTAAAATTATAAGTATTGAAAATACTTCTATTGAATCCTCTTTAATTAAAAGTGTTCTTTTAGTAGAAGGTCTTAAACATAACATACTTTCTATTAGTAAACTATGTGATAAATATTTTCATGTTCTATTTGAATCAAAGGTTTGCATAGTTAGACAAGATGATGATGTTGTAGCCTTTATTGGTCATTGAGATGAAAATATATAAACTATAGATCAAAAGAACTTGAAAAATGAGAAGTATTTTGTATCTCAAGATAGCAATGGATAGCTTTGGCATAGAAGGCTTGGATATGCAAGCATGGATATTATAGCTAAAGTCAACTGAAATGAGCTAGTGAGGGTCTACCCAAAGGCAAATTCATTAAGAATCAAGTATGCGATGCATACCAAATGGGGAAGGAAGTGAAGACCTCCAACAAATCCAAACCATTTTCTATATCAACAAAGTTGCTACAATTCCTTCACCTAGACTTGTTTGGACCAATTGGGACTACAAGTCTAGGAGATAAGAATTATAAGTTTGTAATAGTTGATGATTGCTCTAGATTTACATAAGTTTGATTTCTTGCATATAAAAATATTTCTTTAAATGCATTTGTTGATATTTGCAAATGAATTCAAAATGAAAAGGGTTATATGATTTCAAAAATTCATAGCGACCATGGTGGAGAATTTAAAAATTGTTTATTTAAAAAGTATTGCATTGATAGTGGGATAGGGCATAATTTTTTGGCTCCTCGTACACTATAATAAAATAGTATTGTTGAAAGGAAGAATAGGTCTCTTCAATTAAGTTGATGGGATTGATTTTAAAAAAAATTTGCACTCTATAACTTGTTTGGAATCTATTCACATTTTGCTTGCTTTTGCATATTATAAAGGTTTCAAACTATTTATAATGGATGTCAAAGTGCTTTCATAAATGGTTTTTTATCTGAAGAAGTCTATATTGAACAACCTCCCTGATTTGAGTATTTAGAATTTTCAATCATGTTTTAAAATTAAAGAAGGCACTATATGGTCTTAAGGAAGCTCCAAGAGTTTAGTATGAGAGACTAAT
This sequence comes from Trichopus zeylanicus subsp. travancoricus, assembly GCA_005019695.1. NCBI lineage: Eukaryota > Viridiplantae > Streptophyta > Magnoliopsida > Dioscoreales > Dioscoreaceae > Trichopus > Trichopus zeylanicus. Next base: position 914,039 of record RXID01014251.1, read on the forward strand.
TTTCTTTTTAATTTCAAATGGTTTTACAAGAGGTTGTGTAGACACCACATTATTCCTATTGAAAAAGCATAATGACTTATTAGTAGTATAAATTTATGCAGATGATATTATATGTGGTGCTACTAATGAAAATCTATGTGAGATATTTGCAAGCACTATGATAGAGGAATTCGAGATGAGCATGATGGGAAAATTAAACTTCTTCCTTGGACTCCAAGTGCAACACGTGAAAGATGAGATCTTCATCAACCAAGTAAAATATACCAAAGAACTACTCAAGAAGTTCAATATGGATGAAGCTAAGGAAATTGACACTCCAATGAGTCCTTCAACCAAGTTGGACAAAGATGAAGATGGTGAAAAGATTAATGCAAAGTGGTATAAAGGGATGATTGATAGTTTATTCTATCTCATCACAAGTAAACTTGATATTATGTTTAGTGTTTGCTTATGTGATAGATTTCAAGCATCTCCTAGGAAATTTTATCTAGTTGCTGAGAAATACATAGATATTTTAAGTGAATACTAGATTTAGGATTATGATATCCTTGAAGTGATTGCTTTGACTTAAATAGATTTTGTGATGCGGACTATGTCGAATTTAGTATGAATAGAAAGAGTACTAGTGGTATATACCAATTTTTTAGAAACTCTCTAGTCTCATGGAGTTTCAAGAAATAAAATTTAGTGGCTTTTTCTACCACAAGGCCAAATATATAGCCATAGGGTAATGTTTATAAATTCTTTTGATGAGATAAATACTTCAAGATTTTGATTGTAATTTTTCAAATGTACCAATTTATTATGACAATACTAGAGCTATTAGTTTATCCAAAAATTCAGTACTATATTCTTGCTCAAAACACGTTGATATTCATCATCATTTTATTTAGGATTATGTTTTGAAAAAGGATATTTCATTGATTTTTATCAAAATCGATAATCAACTTGTAGATATTTTCATAAAACCTTTGGATGAGATGTGGTTTTGTTTGATTCAGGATAAAATTAGTGTTTTACAATTTACTTGAGTTGATTGAATGTATTTTGGGTGATTAGTTTGTCTGTTGGCCGATATACCTTTACTCTACCTATCACGTTTGGGCATCCAACACAGGAAATTTTGGATGCTCGAATTCTACATAGTTTCTCTACCCTTATCTTGTAATTCTTTGGTCACTTGAAATAGAGCTATTTGGATTCTTGAAGCCAATTGTTTTGGATGTCCAATATGGTAATCGGATGTCCAACCACCTAACTGCTCTCTGTTGTACTATCTTTGGATGCTTGAATAAGACTATTCAGATGTCTAAATGCAGATTTTTTGCTTAAAATCCTAGCTACCCATCTGAAAACCCTAAATTTCTTTCAAACGATCGACCCTCTCTAGCTCTATGTGACCCTTGTGGCTTCTCTAGTGCTTCCAAGGAACCCGCATAGCTTCCTCCTCCCTCGTCACCTTCTATCCCCATCTCTCCCTCATTGTCACCATGCCTCCCTGCACCAAAATCCCCATTGCCAAGTGCAAGCAGTCTAAGGCCACTTCCTCCAATGAGCAACACTAATTCCCCTCTCATTTTCATTACTTTAATAGTTTTAATCAATATAAGGATCATTTTGCAAGTATAAGGGTATAATACCTCCTCAAATTATCGATTTTGTCAACCTAACCTTTCTTGGCCTCTCCACCCTCTTTCTACAAGTGTGGTTAGATCCCATGTCCTCTCATAAACCCTATAATGAGGAGGATATGTGGATTTTCTACTCTAATGCCTCTTTTGATTTGAATCACATAACCCTCATCTCTTACTACAGACTACCAAAATAGTTATTGACATTAACCTCTTAGGATTGATATTAGCACTTTCAATTGAGGGAGAAGAGGTCACCTTCACTCAGTAATGGTCTAGTGTAGATCTTCTCATTATTGTCTTTGACATTGTTGAGAGTGTTTTTGAGGAGAACCATGTATAGGCCCTATGAATAAAGAAGTCCTTAGGCTCTCTAACCTTCTCCCTCTCAGATCCTATATCATCCACTAGATTCTTGCCTACACTATCCTATTTTGAGCTCTTTTTGATTCTTTTGTCTCTTGACTGGGCATTTGGTCAACCTTCCCTATATCATCCTACATTACATGGGTCAATACATTCTTCACTCCACCACTATCCTTAGCTATCCTAACATTATCACTCATATCTTCCACTATTTTGGAGTAGTCTCCATCATCCAGGGTCCTCTCCACTGTTACACCCCTCCTCAATCTTACACCCATGCTTCTCTTTGTTGTATGGGTTGACAAGAGGATAATGACTCTATCTTGACGTGGGACCAGGTACCCACTTTTGGCCGAGTCTGAGAGGTTGCTCCTACTATTGCTGGCACCAAGATATGGATGCTGAGGCTAGAGTTACTTCTAGGGTTGTGGATGCTGGCTCTTTGTGATGTTCTATTGATGAGTAGGTAGATGAGTTGAGTGAGCAACTAGAACATCCTGAGGAAATTGTCACCACAGGGCACTAGGAGTCTATGGAGTGTCTTAGTATAGGATCCCAGTAGACCTTGGAGAATCTTGACCGTCTTGAGGGGATGTGGGCGTACTCATGGATGATGCCAAAAGGGGGAGAATATTAGTAAGAGGGAGTAATTGTAATAAGGGGGAGCAATTGGTGTTATTATTGCTATATGATGCTATAGTAAGGAGGAGGAGTTTATATCACATTTCCATGACTCTGTGTATAATACAATCCATGGTCTACATAACTTTAGTTGTTATTGCTTTAAAACTCAAAATTTTCTTTAACAAACTAGATTATGTATTTTATACTTGTGTAATTTTATCATCATCAAAAGGGGGGAGATTATTGCCTTTTGTAGTTTTAATGATGAACAAACTTTGTATTTGATCACTTTCTTAAGCATTGTGTAGCTAGAAATCAAGCTGAGCATGAAATGAGGATCAAGCTTATTTAGAAGCCTCAAGTGTAGATGAACATACATATATCATTAAAGATGAGGTGACATGGTAGATCAATAGATGAAACTTGAAAAAATGAAGTTGGCTTGAAGAAGGCTCAAGAGACGGCTCACTAGATTTAACTTTTTTATTTTGTTTGAGTCAAAGATTTGTTAATTAAATCCTTACCTTAGGGCTTTGGTTGATACTCAAACCTATTTTGGAAGTCTTCACTGGTTCATTATTCATTGAAGGTTAATTTGAGATGATGTCAAACATAGAACTGAAGTTAGAGTAGAATAATAAATTTTTTTTGTTAACTTCAGATGTTCAAACTTTAAGGTTCAAATGCTTGAATATAATAGAAATTGTTCTAGAATTATTGATAGCTTTGAAAGCCCGAACCTCAAGATCAGATGCCCGAAGATTCAGAATTTATAACTTTTGAACTTTCCATATTCAGAGTTTGGATACCCATTGTATTGGTCAAACATCCAAACTTGTGTTGTTTGTTCATCCAAACCTTATTATCAAACACCTAAACCTGTGACATCAATTATAATGGCTAGTTAAATTTGACCATTGGGATACTCCGAACTCCCAAACCTTATGGTTTGGATGCTCAAATGCGTAAAGCAGAGCCTATAATAGCAAGCTCTCCCCCAAATGAGTATTTAAGGGCTTGAGATTTGTTCATTAGAGAACTTTTGCATATTCTTGAGCAATCAATATCTAGACAACAAGCTTTCAATAACCCACTAACCTTCAAGAGCTCTAAGCCTTGTTCTTCAACTTTTAGATCTTCAAAGCCCTTGTTCTTCTTTGAAAGATCTTGTAATGAGGCAAAAGAGTTTATTTTCTTCTTCTATGATCAATTGTTAATACTCTTAAGGTTGTTTAGAATAGTCGAGAGATTCAAGCTCTGGTTTGGAGTTTATCTTCTTGGTTGGAGCAATAGTTTTAGTAACGGGTTGGCTTCACCAATGAAACAACACTCTAGTGGAGAGTTGAAGTCTTCAAGAGTAAGGTAATAGCCATGGAGTAGAAGCAGTTAGTCCTCAAACCATGTTACATTATGGTGTTTGAGGTGATTTTTACCATAATCAAATTTTATTAGAATATGATTAAAATTAAGACTTATATATCACTAAATTATGATTCAAATATGGATCTCATTCAAATTTAAATCACGTCCAAATTTAAGCAAAAAATAAATTTAATTTGGATTTGAATCATTGAAAAATTTAAGTTCAAGTTAGGCCTAAACCAAATGGGTTGAGTGAGCTAGACACTTGGACCAAGATTGAGCCCAAAATTAATCTAAAATTTGGACCAAAATGACAAAATATAATATTTTTGTAAATACGTCCTCGGACGAAATAGATCTTCATAAATGGGTCCTCAGCCAGATTTTTCTCTTACAAATAAGTTATTGGAATAAAAATTTTGCGAAAAAATTTAATAAAATCGTAAAATTACAAATCAGTCACTCAAAATTTAGGATTTACAAATAAATCCTTCAAAAGATTGATAATTATAATTCGATCTTTATGAAATCCAAGCTTTGTGAATAAACCCCTCCAAAATTTTGTATTTGCAAATAAGCCCCTAAATTTTTAACTTTTTGTAAATAAGTCCCTAAAAAATTTTTATTTGTGAATAAATCTAAATTTTTAAAAAAGAGCCTCAAAGTTTACTAAAAAACTTTATAAACAAGTTCTTTTGCAAAAAGTCCCTTAAAATCATAAAATTATAATTTACTCTAATTTTTTGAAAAAATTTGCGAATAATCTCTCTATAAATTCAATATTTGGGATGAGTATATTTTTAAAATTTCATCATCTACAACAGATAAGCTTATCCATATCTATCCAAAATCTTATCCAATCTCAAAGACTTTACATCTATATCCATCCACAATAATTCAATCTAAACAAAACTCATCCAAAATAAATTGATAAAATTTTTTATCCAAATTTTGAATGAGATTCATCTCAAACCAACTGATCTTCTCAAACTCTATATAAACCTATTGACATGAGAAAAAAAGAAATTAGAATGAGAAGAAATCAAAAATTGGGAAGAGATTAGGAACCCGAAAATAAGGTAACTCTCACCCTTTTCAATTCTCTTTTACTGATCCCCTTCTTGGCTTCCTTCTTCCTTCAAAAGAAAAAGCTTGCACTCTTGTTGCTTCTAGCCTTGTCAAGGGCTGGGTCCAGTCGGAGATGGCTGGACCTGGCCATCTCCTCTTGTTCTGGGCTCTCCCGAACTAGCACTTCCTCCCTTGAGCATCGTTAGTGATGGCACCCTAAATTCTATCATTGTTGCCCTTTGGTTGGCCATCAACTACCCATGTCTGCATCCCATCAGAAACCATTTGACCATGTCTGCATCCCATCAGAAACCCTTTGCCCATGTCTGCATCCCATCAGAAACCCTGCTCAGTCTTCTAGTGATGGTATACTAGAGGAAGTAGGTGGCACTGAGGGCCTCCACCTTCGAGGACTTCAGATCCGCCCCATTGGCATTGTTGTCACAACTCCTCGAGGACATGTAGCCATCGTTGTCATCCATCACCACATAGGGGATCCGTGCCTCTACCGAGCACCAAGATTCCTCCCTCTGCTTTGCCTATGCTAACTCCGCCACCTTCTGCGATGTCTCCATTGTTGCTAAGGCAGCCTGCGAGGAGATCCTCGCCTCCTCGACCTTTGTAGTTTGCAAGAAGCTAGCCCCTGGCTTGGCTCATTTCCCTTGCCTTGCCACAGGGAGGCCAAGTTTCTAGTATGATCTAGGTGGAGAGGAGACCAGGCCACCATGGCCTAGTCATGAGCAAGAAGGAGGGTGAGGGGGCACGGGTAAGGTGAGGAAGAAGATATAATGAAAAATAAAAAATAAAAAAAAATTATTATGTAAAAATAATTTGGCTAAAAGAGAAAAAAAGAGGAAGGCTGCAAGTTTGAGAGGAAAGAAAAAAATATAGAAGAAGAAAAAATATTTTAAAAAGAGGAAGTTGCTACTCAAAAAAAAGAAAGAGATAGAAGATGAGTTGGTAAAAAAATAATAAAAAAATTTAGGAAGTGAAGGAAGGAGGCAAATCGAAGGAGAAGATTTTGAGAGAGGTTCACTCCATAGTCACAGCCATCTCGGCCTCACTCATCTCCATCACGTCCACACCTACTGACTATCGTCTTCATGCTCGTGGACACCCATGCCCCCTCAAAGATGGCGGATTCTCAACATCACTATGGCCACCTGCGGTCTCTCAAAAGTGGTGAATCCTCCTTGTACCAAGTCAGCCAATGAGCTCACACTCAGCTAGCCTTCAGGCTCTCACTTAGCCAGCATTTGGGCTTGCATCCAAGTCAGACTTTGGGATTATACTTAGCCAGCCTTTGGATTCGCATCCAAGTTAGCATTCGGGCTTGCACTTAGTCAGCCATCGGGCTTGCACTTCAACTAGCATTTAGGCTTGCACCCAACCAGCCTTCGGGCTCGCACCTCAGTCAGCCTCTGAGCTAGCATTTAGTTAACCTTCAGACTCGCATCCAAGCCACCTTTAAGCTTTTACTTAGCTTACCTTTAGGCTCACACTCAGCTAACCTTCGGGCTCGCACTCAGCCAGCCTTCAGGCTCATGACTCAGTCAACATTTGGGCTTACACTTTAGCCAACCTTCGAGCTGTCATCTTAGCTAACCTTTAGGCTCACATCTTAGGTAGCCTTCGGGTTCACACTCAAATCGCCTTTGAACTCGCACCTCAACCAGCCTCCTAGCTCGCACTTCAGCCAACCTTCAGACTCACACTCAGCCAACCTTCAAGTTTGCATCTAGGATAATCTTTGGACTTGCACCCAATTAGCCCTTGGTCTTGTACCTTTAAGCTAGCTTTTGAGCTTGTAAGCTAAGTTAGTCCTCAGGTTTGCATATTTAAGGTCTGACCATGAGTTCACCTAAAATTATCATAAATAGCAAAGGACTCTCAAATCAAACTGTTTAACATGAAGTAACTCAATCATATTAAAATTGAACTCAGTCAAAATAAATGGACAAAGGCCAAGTTAACTCAAATGGACCTAAATTGATAAAAAAAATGAACTAAAATTCAAATTGAGTTAACCTAGACTAAATAAACTCAAACTCAACCTTAATTAGACTCGAGATGGGTTAATTTAAGATCAAGTTGAGTTTAAATCAAATCCATTATGGATTGAACTAGGCTCAAATCAAACCCTGATTGGGTTAAATCAATTCCAAACTAAAAGGGCAAGCTCAAAGTCAAATCAGAATCAAGCCATGCTGAGTCTAAATTGAAACTAAGTTGAACTAAATTGACTTGAACTTGAACCAAAGTCTATCAAGATACAAACCAAAACTCGATAAAGGTTCAATACAAGGTCAAACTCAACTTAAGTTAAATGAAGTCAAATTTGAACCCGAACCATATTAGTTCTGACAAAACTAAAAAGGATCAAACCAAGTCCCATTGGGTATGCTAAATCTTTAGCAATACTCTAAAGCTATGAATAAAGGGTGATGTTACTATCCTAACTTGAACCAAAATAACTTTTGATAGAACTAAATAAGATCAAATTAAGTCTCGTTGGGTGTTCTACAAAAACTTTTAGCAACACTTCAAAGTTATACCCAACCCCTAAGTCATTAGTGATGCTACCAAATCAAAGTAGTTAATTGCCAACATGGTCAACGCTATTGACCATACTTCAAAGTTATATTCAACTTCAAAAGCAATTGGTGAAGCTAGAAAATCAAAGAAGTTAATAGCTAATATGCTCAAAGCTATTGACCGTACTTCAAAGTTATACTCAACTCCATAATTTGTTATGACCCTACCAAATCAAAGAAGTTAATCGCCAAGATGCTCAAAGATATTGGCCACACTTCAAAGCTTACCCAACTCCATAAGCCATTGGTGACGCTATCAAATCAAAATAGTTAATTGCCAACATGCTCAAAGCTATTAACCACACTTTGAAACTAAGTCAACGCAAAAGTATTAGTAATGCCTCAATTTAAACAGAACTAAGGTAGGCTTGAACTTGCTTAGTCAGTTAGCCATGTCTTCTTCAAATAAAGTCAACCAACAATACGCTCAAAATCATTGGCTATATTTCAAGTTAGTCAACTCTAAAAGTTGTTGATAACACGCCCTTTCAAGCTAGTTAATTCTAGAAGTAGTTGATAATGTATCTCTCAAGCTAGTCAACCCCAAAAATAGTTGACGATACAATTTTCATAGCTATACCCAACTCTATAAGCCATTGATGTCCCCACCAAAAATAATAAAGTTACCATCTATGCTTTATGGCTATGAAAACACTTCAAAAACCAAAAAAATTATTGCCTACACGTTATTGGCTATAGAAACACTTTAAGGTCAATGGAGTCATCTCTAACGCCTTATTGGCTAACAAAAATACTCCAACCCAATTGAAGTTATCGTTGATGCCTTATTACCTAATAGAAATACTTCAAATCAGGAAGTTATCACCCAAGTTTAAAGTTATTAAAAATACTTCAAGCTAATCCCGATAAGCTATCGGCAATGCCATCCAATGAAGTTATTACCAATGCTCAAAGCTATTAGAAATACTTTGAACTCCTCTCATTCCTTTTCACATCCCATCAGATGGTGCCATCAACATCTGTAAGAGACCGAGTCAATCTAAGTTAGATGCCATGTGATTTAGTGTAGGGGAGAGGGGTATCAATACATATCAATATTTATTCTCCACTCCTTCTTTTTCTTTTTTCTTTCATTATTTCTTTCATACTTTCTATAATTCTATATTGAAATTTACTGTAAAGTGAGGGCATGTCATTGCTTAAACCATATATCATTTCTTAAAATCAATTAAATTCTTTTTTTTGTTTTGTGTCTCTATTTTATTAAGTAGGTTTCTCACTTTGAGGAGATTCTTAATAATCATTGGGGTAATTAATAATAGGGGCTTGTGTTTATTAAATATTAATATTTTTACAACACTCGATAGCCCACTTCAAATTAAAATAAATTTTGATTTGTGATTTGAGGTTGCTCTCGGGTCTCCGCTATCTCGGATGGTCAATTTCGATCCCACATACAGTGTATAATTTTCTTACTCTATTTACATAATTGCAATTGTGATTGATTGAGATTCTCTTGAAATCCTTTTGGTGGATTGAATTTGTTTTTATTTCATCAAAAAGTGCCATTATTTCTCAAAAACCTAATTTATTCCCCACTCTTATGTGGTTTTTGTGCTTTCAACTTTGTCATAGTTTGATTCAATTTGAAGTTGATTTTGTTTGAATGCTAATTGGCTCAATTGCAGTTTAATTTGAATAGATGATAGTGAGCTTGAAGGCTGTTTATAAACATTCAGCGAGTCTGAGTGTTAACCTATAGTCCAAGTGATTGTGAGCCTAAAAGAAGGCTAGCTTAAAGATGTTTGGTGAGCCCAAAGGTTGGCCTACAATCTAACTGATCGCGAGTCTGAAGGCCAGCTTATAGATGTTTGGTAAGCCCAAAGGCTAGCCTATAGTCTAATGAATATAAGATCAAAAGTTGACTTATAGAGATTCGGCGAGTCTGAGGAATGATATTTAGTTTGAATAATCACAAGTCCAAAGGCTAATTTATAAACATTTGGTGAGGCTACAGGCTGGCCTATAGTCCAATAAACACGAGCTTGATGGCTGGCTTAAAAACATTTGATATGCCTGAAAGCTGGCCTATAGCCCAATGAATGCGACCCCAAAATTAGCTTATAGATATTTGGCAAGCCTGAGTACTAGCATTTTGTTAAATGATTATAAGCCCGAATGTTGGCTTAAAGATGTTTGGTGAGCCTGAAGTCTGGCATATAATTTAATGAACATGAGTTGAAAGGTTGGCTTGTAGATGTTTAGCGAGCTCAAATGATGCCTCATCTAATAAACACGAGCTCGAAGACTGACTTATAAATGTTCAACAAATTTGAATGGTAGTCTATGGTCCAAATAATTACAAGCCCAAATATTGACTCATAAACATTTGATAAGCCCAAAGACTAGCTCATAGTCCGATGGATTTATTCTCACAAATCAAGGTCACCTCCTTTTTTTTTTTTCTGCAAAACTCTTTCTCTTTATTTTTTAATGGCCGATTTTTTTTTGTTTTTTATATGGCCAAGAATTCTCTCCTTTTTTTAGTTCTTCCCTTCTTCCTCAGGCTTGTCTCCTTTCTATTTTCATCTCTATCAAAATAAGAGCCAAGCCCTTGCCTTTGGTCTCACAGTTAGATCCAGCTGGACCTACCGAGATCCGGCTTCCATTGGTGGCAAGTGGTGAGCAGCAGTTAAGGGTTCTGATCGGTGGGGATTCAACTGGCACAGCTGACAAATGACGCTCCGGCAAGGGCTAGGCAGTGCGGAGCAGCATCTTGCTGATAGAACATGGGTGCAGTAGGGGAGAGGAGCTTTGATGAGATGGGAGACTAAGGCTATGGCAGTGGAGTATGAGAGACGGGTCACGTCTCCTTCATCTGCAGGCCAGAAGTTGCAGGTGCGCAGGCTAGGCGGAGTGTGGACTGACGAAAGCCGATGGGCGGGTGGAGCTTGTGGGGGTGCGAGCTAGTAGATTAGAGGCGATACTAGTAGCTTGGGGTGGTTTGGCAACAGTGGAGCTCATGGGTAGGCGGAGCTCAGTGCAGGAGAATCAGGTGGGCAAAGCTTAGAGGTGTGCCAGAGGAGAGTCAAAAGGCGCAGGTTAGACCAAGCGAGGGATGCGGCGGCATGTTAGAGTGTGGGCGACTGGTGGACTGCACGGAAAGAAGCCATCAATAATGAGCAGTTCAGGCTGGTGGCCAAGGGTTCCAACGACAGGGTTCAGGCCAGAGCAGTAAAGGAAAGAAACAAGCCTCCCAAGGGTTAGCACTAGGCAAGAGATGCTTGGGGATCTCTCAAGAACATAGAAATCAACGAATAAAAGAGGGAAAGAAGATAAAGTTAAGTGTGCAAACCTCGTGTTTAAGCTTTAGCTTGTTCAAATCCTTGCTTTCATTCCTGATTTCTTCTTGACTGTCCTCATTTTGAAGATAAAGTTAAGTGTGCAAACCTCGTGTTTGAGCTTTAGCTTGTTCAAATCCTTGCTTTCATTCCTGATTTCTTCTTGACTGTCCTCATTTTGATCTCTCTCTGTTGTTGGCTTCCTAATCTCTTCAGTTTCTTGTTTGATTTTGCAGGTTTTCTTTTAAAGCTCAGAGGATTTGAAATTAAATCATTGATTAGTTTGATTTTGGAATTTTGTTAGATTGTGATTTACAATCAGATTTGAATCTTCATATTCTTTTTATTGGTATATTTGAAATCATACTCTTATTGATTGGGATTTATTTGGTACGAGGAGATTCAAAAATTATATTCTTTTTTAGATATTGAATTTTTAGATAGGGTATTTGCAAATTTTTGATTCAGGGACCCAACTATAATTTCTATTAGATCAAGGATTTCTTTTGTAAAAATTGGCAGTGAGGATTTTTCATAGAAACGTAAAATTTCAAGGGCTAATTTTTAAGTTTCCATGTTCTTGGGATTTATCTGTAAAACTTCAAAATTCAAGATCTTATATGTAAATATGAAAATTCTAATTCACCCCAAATTCAGCTAGAGCTTTGTTTCCAATTTCAAATGGAACATGGGCTGAATCTGACTCAAAGTTTCATGTCTATCTCAAATTGGATTAGCCCAAATTAAATTTGACCCATCACAAATCAAACTTAGAGCCAGAGTAAAACTATATTATAACTCTTATTAAACTCAAAGTCAAAGTTGGGTTATAAAAACTACTTAAACACACTTGCTTTGGCCCCTCTCATATTTGCTATCTCGGCCTCCCTTCGAATAAGTTCCTAATATTTCCACTTGAGGTATCAAACCCTCAAGTCATCATAGAGTTTGATTTGGAGGTCATCGAGCTCAAATACACAGTCACAGTGAGTTTGCTTCACCATGTCTTGACAGACAAGGTACCCTTTTGAGAAGGAAATGGCCGAGAGCTTTCCATGTTCTCGGAGATATTTTTTGATAGCCTTGTACTCCAATATGGCTTCCATTCTATTTTTTTTCAAGGCCTAGGTGTGTTCTTTGCTCCAGAGGAATGTGGCAACTGTATAAATCTTGACGCTTTCCAAGGTTGCCTGCTGCTGAGTCTTTAGGTCTTGTAGACTAGACAAGTCAAGTCACACTAGGCCATAAGGAGCTTCTTCTCTACTTCCATTTTCTTCCTTATCTCCTCCACACTAAGTTGAAGATATTTAAGTTAAGAACAGAGTAGGTTCACCTCCTCCTTGGCCTTGCTTTTCTCAGTTGTCACTAGCCTTCGAGCCTTATTAAATCGATACCCTGTGTAGTGGAAAAATTATAGGACCTACAACTGGACCAAAAGGTAAATGGTGATATAAAAGAAGAGGGAAACTATCAATAGAGAAAAATGTTCATGCATGCTTACATCAGAGTAGGACCTAGCTCCCTTCAGAAAAAGTTTATCATCAAGGAGCTAAGCAATGGAAGGGTTGGCATCATCCCCAAAGTCCTCGAGAAAGTACTCCTTGGCATCAATTTTCCTTGAAGCACACCGGTGCTTTGAGGGAGATCACCCTCACACTTTGGCATGTGTCAGAGAAGAAGTAGGAGAAAATGTAGCTCCCTTGCCACAATCAACCTTCTTTTGTTCTCATATGACAAGTTGACGATCGGGTGCCATCCTCGACAACATCAATTTGGGATGGTAGCGAAGAAGGATGAGGTGTTGCCTACCTCTTCCTCATCCACTCCTCATTAGCACCTTAGCTCTTTCTCTCTTCCTCCCTCTTTCTCCTCCTTTAGCCTTGAGTTGCCGATTAGGAACAAGTAGAAGTCGTTGACTTGGAGAATTTCCTGTGAGCATGCGAATCTGGTGAAACTCGAGGAGTGCCATTCTGCTATTTCAAATGCTTATTCATGAATGAGATTTGAGCAATCCCTATAGTGTCACATTCCATGCTTAAGATTGAGGCAAAATCCACACAAAAATGAGAAGTTTGTACTAGAATTATTGAGAATAGAACAAGGCGGTTAAAAGTTAAAACTCATTTGAAATTGAAGGCAAGATTGTTGCTGGAGCTTTTAAGGAGAGAACCATCATTGGCATGGTGGATAGACCAACAATAGGCTCTCTGGCCTACTTCATCATGGAGGTAGAGCCAAGTCTGTATGGATCCTAGCTCTTGGTGGTTGATGTTGAGGCAGTGCAAGGGGTTAAAAACTTCTTCATGGCTAAGGCCATCGGCCCTAAAATGCTAGAAGGAGTTGAAGTTGCAAAAATGAGCAGAAGAAGATGCCACTCAAGAGTAATAAAAAATAAGGATGCAAAGAAAAGGAAAGCATAGTTTCACGAATTTGCCAATTTTTTAACTAAAAAGGACTACTAATTTGGGTACAGATTGACTGACTGTGAGTGAATGTTGCTTCTTATTTAATAAAATTGGTTGATTAGTTCAAATAGCGGTCGCTCGACAGAGTGACTTTCTACCTGTCTAGGTTGGTATTAGCCCATTTATTATGGTCTAATTGGGTTTATTTAATGCTTTGTTCAAGTTAATTTGGTCTTGTTCATTTGAGTTGGTGTGTGTTTGACATGATTCAATCATTAAATTGATTTTATGTTCATCAATTTTATTTTGAGAGCTATCTGACTATTATGATCGCATTATGGTAAGCTTGCAAGCTAGCCTATAGTCCAAATAGATGATTGTGAGCTCGAATGCTGGCCTATAGTCTAAATAATTATGAGCTTAAAAGTTGGCTTGTGGACATTTGGCAAGCCTAAGAGCTGACCTATAGTCTAAAAGATTGTGAGTCCAAAGACTAGCTTATAGACATTTAGCAAGCTCGAAAGCTAGCGTATAGTCCAAAAGATTGCGAGCCTGAAGGCTGGCTTGATTCAACGAGTTTGAAAATTGGCTTGATTTGGCTAGCCCAAAGGATGGTTTGATTTAGTGAGCCTAAAGGTTGGCAAGATTCGATGAGACCAAATGTTGGTATGCTTTGGCGAGCTTGAAGGCTGGCTTGATTTGGTGATCTTGAAGGCTAGCTTGATTTGGTGAGCTCAAAGGCTAAAGGCTGGCATGATTTGGAGAGCCTAAAGGTTGGGATGATTTGACAACCTCGAAGGCTAGCTTGATTTGGCGATCCCAATGGTTGGCATGATTTAGTGAGTTTGAAGGCTAGCTTAATTTGGTGAGCTCAAAGGTTGGCTTGATTTGGTAAGCCTAAATACTGGCTTGATTTGACAAGCCTAAGAGTTGGCTTGATTTGATGAGCCTAAAAGCTGGAATGGTTTGGTGAGCCCGAAAGCTAGCATGGTTTGGTGAGTTTGAAGGTTAGCTTGATTTGGCGAGCCGCATGGTTTGGCGAGCCTGAAGGCTTGCTTGATTTGGTGAGCCCAAAGATTTGTTTGATTCGGTGAGCCGAAAGGCTAGTTTGATTTAGCGAGCTCAAAGGCTGGCTTATAGTCCAAATTTGCGAGTTTTAGTTATTTTGTTCTCTTCATTATTGTTCAGGTTCAAGTGATCCCTCATCTTTGTCTCTTTATTATCTCCAAGGATCTTCATGATAGCTTCAAAGCTTAAGTTTGATGACATCATGGTAGAGGTAGAGGATGTAGGTGGTCACAGCAATGATGGTGTTTTGGCTATATGCAAGACAGTGGGCGGCCATGGTATTGATGGGGGAAAGAGATGTCTATTGTGAGGTTTCAATCATTTGGTCCTTCTAGGTTTGTTTGTCTAAATAGAAGGAATCAAGTGGCTTGTGACGCAAGGCCGTGGTTGGCTGAAATGTTGATGAGCCTTTATGGTATGGTTTGGCTGACTGTGCACTTTACAGATGAACAAACAACAGCTTTGGAGGAGGATAGGGCTGTGAGTGGCTGCAGGCCCAGAAGAGGAGAGGGAGGGGCAACACTAGTAGAAGAATGAGGATGACAAGACCTCACAATAGACAAAGGACGAACAAGAGAAGTAAAGAAACAGAAGGACAAAAATGAGATTGAGACTTACATCTTTCTTAACTCCTTGATGATGCTCTCTCGACCTCCTCCTTGATGACAAGATCTCCTTTAGAATTTCTTCTTTAATTCATGCAAAAATTTTCCCAAGAATTGATTATTGATCCCCAGATTCGTGTGCCCCAGCCCTCCTTTTAAAGGGTTGAGAGAATCTCCAAATTCAATCAATGATTGCTTTGATTTTGAGATTTGATATATATATTCTTATCATAAACCTTTGCATCTTTGATTGATAGATTCTAAGATTTTAATCTCCTAACTGAAAATTCTATTGATCTTTAATGAGATTGGACAAATATTTATTTCCATCTTGAGGATTTTATAAGTGCCCAAAAGGATCTTTCAAGATTTGATATATATATTCTTGCCATTAACTCCCAAATTTGGATCTTTGATTGATATCCTCCAAGATTACAATCCCCTAACCAAAAATCTCATTGATTCTTGATGAATTTAGGGAGGATTTGTTTTTATCTCTACTGATCATGCCTAAATCGGATGCCTGGTTGAGGAACCGGTTGTCCAGCTAGATACAGACATGCCCAACTTATGAGGTTTGGGCACCCAAACCTCTCAAGTTTGGGCATTCGGAAATAGTTTGATTTGGGCCTAATTTTTTATTATTCTAATTCAAATTGGAACCTACTTACCATCAGTTGAGCTCAAACTCTAACACTAATCCTTTTCAAACTCAAAATTGTAGTGTGGGTTACAAAATTGACTCATGTATATGCCTCTTTCACATCCTCTTCTCATGTTCTTATGAGAGCAGAGGGTGTGAACAATATTCAGGTACTTGCCCTTTGTCAACATTCTAGTAGTTGGCTATATGGGTTTGAATTGCCATACGAAAGTGGACTTAATTAGTCACATTGAGTGGACTTGACTCACCATGTAGAGTGGACTTGAGTTGCCAAGTGAAAGTAGATTTGACTTATCATGTGACAGTGGACTTAATTTATCATAAGAGAGTGGACTTAGTTTGCCATGTTAAGCAGCCTTGAGTTGCCACATGGAGTGGTCTTGATTTGCCACATAGAAGTGGACTTTATTTGCCATGTGAAAGTGGACTTGATTGCTATGAAGATGTGGGTTTGATCATCATGCAAAATGAACTTTATTTATCATTTGAAAGTTTACTTGATTCTACCATGTAGGATTTGACTTAATTTGTCATGTGAAAGTGGACTTAATTTCCATATGAATGTGAGCTTGATTACTACACAAAATGGTCTTAGATGCAAACTTCATCACCCCACAAAATGAACTTAATTTACCACTCAAAAGTGGACTTGATTGCCATAAAAATGCGAGTTTGATTGCCATGCAAATTGGACTTAATTTGTCACTTAAAAGTAGACTTTGATTGCCATGAAGATGTGGGTTTGATCACTATGCAAAATAGACTTTATTTGCCACTTGAAAGTGGACTTGATTTCCATGGAGATGTAGATTTGATCACCTTGCAAAATGGACTTTATTTGCCACTTGAAAGTAGATTTTATTACCATGGAGATGTAGGTTTGATCATCTCACAAAATGGACTTAGTTTGCTACTTGAAAGTGGACTTGATTGCCAAGAAGATGCGAGTTTGATCATCTTGCAAAGTGGACTTAGTTTACCCCTTGATAGTGGACTTGTTTCATCAGTAAATGTGGGCTTGCTCGCTATAAAAATTGGACATAAATTGCCACTTGAATGTGGACCTGATTGCCATGAAGATGTGGGTTTTATCACCATACAAAATGGATTTTGTTTGCCACTTGAAAGTGGACTTGATTGCCATAAATCATGGGACAAAGGGTAACATCACATGTCATTTTGGATGTCACGACAACTGACATCTTAATTATCCACTTAACTTCCCTTTTAATCATTGGAAAGAGAATTATCCATGCTCCCTTCTGTTTTGAGGTGGTGGGAGAATCCTCAATCAATTTCACATTTTGATCCCGCAGTTTCATGTCACCTTTGTGAGCTTTTTATGAGGGGATTTTAATTTTCTTGTCTACAACCTTTCAATGGTGGGAGAATGAAAATCTCACTTGGTGTTAGCTCGATGGATCAGGCATCCACTCCAAGTGCTTCAGTGCCTTGATTTTCCTTAAGCCTTTTAATGAGAGAAGACTTGACTTTATCATCTTTTTCATGAGAAGATGGATTTAATGTTTGCTTGAGCATTCACAATGGATGCTTAGACAATATGCTCCCAAACATCATCATGTTTTTTTTTAAAAGAGGACTATTGCATATGCTTGAATGCTTGACATGTGAGCATTTTCCATTTTCATCCCTGCATAGAATAGCAAAAGAGTATGGTTCTTGTCAAACTATAGTACTCATGATGATAGTTCATCTTCTAGAATGCCAGACTAGTGCGTGAGATTTGGGAGAGGTAACCTTATAAAGTGATGTTCTCTCTTTTTGTTTACTTTGATCATGATGCTAGGGAAAATAGTTTAGTAGATAGGTGATGTACCTTTTCATCTTTGATTAAGGCCTCTTACTTAATTCAGCTTATTGAAGTTTAAGAATGATTTTATCTCAGATTATGGTAGGTTAGCAATGGACCTTCCCTTACACCTTTTCCCAAGTGCAATATTTTCTTCAAAAACCAATTTTCTGGTGACTTTGCTACTTTCACCATGTTCCTATTGGTTAGTTGCTTCTTTGACTTAGCTTTGACATCAGATGCCTTTTAACCTCAATTTTCAAGATTTACACACCCAAGGATGCCATCTAGTATTTACTGTTTCGGCGGTCTTTCTTGGTCAACAATACATCGAGATGAGGCTAGGTTAGCTTACCAAATTTTGACATGTGATCCAATTTTCTCTCCTTTTTTTCATTTCTCTTTTTTTATTTTGACTCAGCAATCTCATTCTACTTTTGAGTATCCAAAGTTGCAGGCTTGCAAATGTCAACTGATTTTTATTCTTTGAGTTCATCTCTCTTAATTTGATTTTTCATATACGATTTATCAGTTTAAGATTTTGTTTTCCAATTTCCATTTTGGGTGTGATATATTGCCTCTAGAAGGAGATTTCTGAGAGGTTATCGTTTGATCTTAGCTTTTTTTTTTCTTTGAGGCCACTTTCCTAATAGGATTTTAGTTACATGTAAATTGGTCATCATATTTTTAGACTTGCATTTTTGAAGTTAACTTAGGGCATCAGTGTATGGGTGAGGTGTAGAAATTCCAACTCCATCATATGTCATCATCGACCATCCTTATCTTCAAAAATTATCCTTTCATTTTCAGAGACCTTATCTTTAAGATAGAAGGTAGTTCACCAGAATAGTAAAAAAAATTTTGTTTTATGTTTCCCAGTGATTTTTTTATTTTATATTTTGTCTCAAGAAGTATGAAATACAAACTTGACTAGTCAATTTTGATGTGATTAGATGTTCTATTGTAGGCTAAATATTTTTTATTTTGTGCTTTTGAAGCTTATGCAACTATTTAACTCTTCCATGTTGCAGATTTGGTGCAAAAATCCTTTTTTTTTGGATTTAATTACTTATCCATTAGTCATTCTAATGCTAGAAGATGGCATTGCTCCTTTATCCATTGAAGAAGGTTGAACGCACATTGTTCTATTGTTCTCCTTTAGCTCATGTAGTGTTGGAGGTGTAGATTGTAGAGTCTAGCTCAGGTGTGATCTGACATCTTGAAGTCGACCGAATGCTGAGCTAATTCTTCCTTTGGTAAGTTGTAGGCAATAAAAAATTGACTTTTGCCTATTGCTTAGTTTTTGAAAGACTAAAGCCCTAGTTTGTGCCAATGAAGCCTCTATTTCAGCATCAAAGTTTGGCACAATGAAATTTAACTTTTGCCACTGAAGTGAACTTGGCTTTTTCTTTCTGAGTGGATTTGGTCTTTACACCTTTGGTAGACTTGGTCTTTTGCCTCCTGGGTGGACTTGTTCTTTGCCTACAGAATGGGAGGCGAGGGGTTGAATCATACACAGTAGGTAGAGTAGTAATTGGATCAATGGTAGTCATAGTAATAACAATAATGCTAGGAGCAGAACACTATTAGTGAAAGCAAAAGCACCATGCATGAATTGATTGGAGTTGGACACAATTTGATGGCTAATATGGACACTAGTTGCCCTCATGATGATCGTTATCTTATCATCAAGGTTTGGCATAATGGCTTTTGGTCTTAATCCCTTTGAATTGGTTTGACCCTTGCTCCTTATGTAGACTTAGTCTTTGCCCCTCTCGGTGAATTTAATCTTTGCCTCTTGCATGGAAGATCTTTGCCCTCTAGATGGGAGATCCTTGCCCCCTGAATGGGAGATGTTGATCCATGCTTATATGAACTCTGGTTACTCCCGCGGTAATTGTTGGTTAATAAGGTATACCACATAACCTTCACTTAGCATGATAGTGTAGACTAGGGCATGAGAGTCACCTGATGATGCCATTTTTCTTTCTCCTAATGGAGAATCAATCATTATCTTTTAGCTTTTTTTTTGGATATATGTCTCTATTAGCTAGGTTTCTCTACTTGCAAGAGAAGTCAAGTTACACTAGGTGTGCCAAAATTTATGGGATCATAATCGGTGACCTAGGATGGTGGAGACCCAAAGGAACAACATTGATGTACAAATCAAAGTTTATTAATTTGGGTGCACAATCAAGTGTTATGGGAATATTGACTTCCAAAAGGTGTAAACCCCTATTATTATTACCTCAGCAATTGTTAGAAATTTTCTAAAGCAAGAAACCTAACTAATAACATAGAGACATACAGAAAAAGAAGAAGCATCATTTGATTAGTATGAGAAATAGTACATAGTGTAAGAAAGGGTATACCCTCACTTTACAATGAATTTCAGCATGAAATTATACAAAACATGATAATAAGAAAAGGAAGAAATGGGAAAGAAGCTCTGACGTGTGTTGTTACCCCACTCAGTATGCTAGACTATGTGACATTTGACTGAGATAGGTCTTGACTTGATCTTTGGAATAGGTTGATGGTGTCATGTAGTGGGACATAAAAGGGGATGAGAGAAATTTGAAGTGTTTTGAATAACTTTGAGTGTTGGCAATAGCTTTATTAGATGACATTGTCATTAGCCTGAGTATTGGCAATAACTTCTTATGGTTGAAGTGTTTCCATTACCCCAAGGAGTTATTGGCAATAACTTCCTCTAGTTAAGTATTTTGTTAGCCTGATGGTGTTGGCAAAAACTTTATTTGGTTAGAAGTGTTTCTATTAGCCAATAAGGCATTGGCGATAACTTCATTTAGTTAAAGTATTTCCATTAGTTAATGAGGCATTGGCAATACCTTCACTTGGTTCAAAGTGTTTCTATTAGCCAATGAGGTATTAGTGATAACTTTGATTGGTTTGAAGTGTTTTCATTAGCCAATAAGGCATTGACGATAACTTCATTTGATTTGAAATGGTTTCATTAACCAATGAGGCATTGGGCGATAACTTTAATTGGTTTGAAGTGTTTTAATTAGCCAACGAGGCATTGGTGATAACTTTATTTGGTTTGATGTGTTTTCATTATCCAATGAGGCATTGATAATAACTTCATTTGATTTGAGGTGTTTCTATTAAGCCAATGTGGCATCGGTGATAACTTCATTTAGTTTGAAGTGTTTCAGTTAGCCAATGAGGCATTGGTGATAACTTATTTGATTTGAAGTATTTCCAATGGCCAATAAGGCATTGGAGATAACTTCATTTGATTTTAAGTGTTTTTGTTGGCCAATGAGGAATCGGCGATAACTTCATTTGGTTAAAGTATTTTCATTAACCAATAATACATTGGTGATTACTTTATTTGATCGAAGTATTTTCATTAGCCAATAAGATATTGATGATAACTTCATTTAGTTGAACTACTTTCATTAGCTAATGAGGCGTTGACAATAACTTCATTTGATTTGAAGTGTTTCAATTAGCTAATAAGTCCTTAGTGATAACTTCATTTTTTCTAAAGTATTTTCATTAGCCAATTAGGCATTAGCAATAACTTCATTTGGTTTGAAGCGTATTTATTATCCAATAAGGTGTTGACAATAGGTTCATTTAGTTGAAATATTTTTGCTAGCTAGTGAGGCATTGGTGATAACTTCATTGGTTGAAGTGTTCTTGTTAGCCAATGAGGCATTGGCAATAACTTCATTTAGTTGAAATATTTTTGTTAGCCAATAAGGCATTGTTGATAATTTTATTTGATTTGAAGTATTTTCATTAGCCAATGAGGCGTTAGAGATAACTTCATTTGGTCTAAAGTATTTTCGTTAGCCAATGAGGCGCTAGTGATAACTTCATTAGTTAAAGCATTTCTATTAGCTAATGATGCATTGGCGATAAGTTTATCTCTTTGAAGTGTTTCTGTTAGCTAATAAGGCATTGGTGATAACTTCATTTATTTTGAAGTATTTATATTAGCCAATGAGACATTTTCAATAACATCATTTAGTTTGAAATATTTTCATTAGTCAATAAGGCGTTGACAATTACTTCATTGATTAAAGTATTTTCATTAGCTAATGAGGTATTGGTGATAACTTCATTTGGTTTGAAGTATTTTTATTAACTAATGAGGCTTTGGCAATAACTTCACTTGTTTTGAAAGTATTTTCATTAGCCAATAAGGTATTGATAATAACTTTATTTGGTTTACAGTATTTTTATTAACCAATGAGGTGTTGGCAATAATTTTATTTGTTGAAAGTAGTATTACCCACTGCCCATGGAGATGGGCATAGCCTTGGAGTGCTGCCAAAGGCTTTTGTAGCACACCTAGTGGGACTCAGTTTGACCTAGTTTAATTCTATTCAAACTAGTTCTGGTTTAAGTCAAATGATAGCATTACCCACTACTTATGTGGTTGGGCATAGGGTCGGAGTACTGCTAAAGGCTTTTGTAACATACCTAATGTGACTTAATTTGGTTTAGATTAGATTTATTTCTAGTTCGAGCCAAGTTTAACTTGTCTCTGGGCTTTTTTTGACCTGTTTTGATTCAAATTTGACCTATTTTGGCTAAGGTTTGACTTGTTCTCATTTTCACTTAATCTGACTTGGATTCAATTTGAACTCAATTTAAACTCAACTAGAGTTTGGTTTGAACTTTATTAGGATCTATATGGCTTAACTCAATTAGAGCTTAAATATGATTTGACTCAATTAGGGTTCAATTTGAATTTTTCTTTTAAGCCAAGTCAAATGTAGTTTCAATTCGAGCTTGTTTTTGATTTAGCTTGAATGGTGTTTGACTCAATTGGAATCCAACTCGATCTTTGTTTTCATCTTGGGTTAATTTGGTCTGATTATGAATCGGATCAAGTTTGGATTGAACAAGAATCGACTCAATTTGGACTAAATCTGAACTCAAGTTATTAGTTTTCTAACTAAAGTGGACTATGCCAATTGATCAACCGTGAGCAAATGTTGTTTTTGGTTTAATAAAACTAGTCAATTGGTTCAGATATTGGTCATTTGATAGAGTGGCTTTCTGTCTATCTAGTTTGGTTTTAGCCCATTTATTTTCGCCCGTTTGAGTCCATTTAATGCTTTATTCAAGTTAATTTGGTTTGTTCATTTGCTTTGGCTTGAGTTTGACATGATTGAGTTATTAAATTAATTTTATATTCATCAATTTTGGTTCTAGAGTTGTCAGGCTATCATGATAATGTTACGACAAGCATGCAAGCTAGCCTATAGTCTGAATAGATAGATGTGAGCTCAAAGGCTAGCCTATAGTTCAAATGATTGTGAGCCCAAAGGTAGGCTTGTAGATATTTGGCAAGCTTGAGGGCTGGCCTATAGTCCAAAAGATTGTGAGTCGAAGGCTCATTTATAGACATCGTTGAGGTTGAAGGCTAGCCTATGGTCCAAAAGATTGTGAAGCCAAAAGTTGGCTTGATTTAGCTAGCCCAAAGGCTAGCTTGATTTGGAGAGTCCAAAGGCTGGCTTGATTCTACGAGCCCATAGGTTGGCTTAATTTGGTGAGCTTGAAGGCTGGCATGATTTGGCAAGCTTGAAGGCTAACTTGATTTGGCGAGTCCAAAGGCTGACATGATTCAGTGAGTCTAATGGTTAGCTTGATTTGGTGGCCCAAGGCTGACTTGATTTGGTGAGCCTAAAGCGAGCTAGAAGGATGGCTTGATTTGGTGAGCTTGAAGGCTAACTTGATTTGATGAGGTTGAAGGCCAGCTTGATTTGGCGAGCTCGAAGGCTGACATGGTTTAGTGAGCCCAAAGGATGGCCCATGGTCCAAAGTTGCGAGTTTTAGTTATTTTAGTTCTCTTCATTCTTGTTCAAGTTCAAGAAAGCTCTCATCATTGTCTCTTCATCATCTTCATGGATCTTCATGATGGCTTTGAAGCTTAAATTTGATGACATCATGGTAAAGGTGGTGGTCACGGCTCACTACAGTAGTGATGATGTTTTGCCTATGCGCAAGATCACGAGTTGCCAAGGTGTTGATGGAGGGAAGAGATGTCTACTATGATGTTTTGGACATTTGGTCTTTCTATTTGGTTGTCCAAATATGGGGAACCAAGTGACCTGCAAAGTGAGGTCATGGGTGACTGCAGTGTTGATAGACATTTGTGGCATGGTTCAAGTGCCCAATCTTCTTGCGTTTGGTCATCCAAACTTGGGCAGCTATGTAGACTAATGGATGGTAGCTTTAGAGGAGAACAAGGTTGCAAGTGGTTGTAGGCTTGGAAGAGGAGAGGGAGGGGCAACACCACCAAAAGCATAGGGACACTAAGACCTTGCAAGAACGTGGTTTGATTTGGACCCAATTTTTCAACCTTTTCTAATTCAAATTGGACCGCACTCATCATGAATTTGGCTCAAAGTCCAACCCTAATTTTTTTCAAATGCAAAGTAGGAGTTTGGGGGTACAAAATCGATTCAAACAATGCTATTCAACATTCTACTGATTATCAATAACCTTTTAACAAATGAATCAGAGGTTATATAGTACTAGTGCAAATTAAATAGATGCAACATATGAAATTCATCAAAAGACTTGTAATCATGTTTATGATTCCATGAAAGTTGTGTTTTCCTTCCAAAAATGATGTGGTGTCTCAAGTAGTTGCCTACCATCCAGCAGCCAATAAATGACACACAAATCAATTTAATGGCACACAAATAGTACATAGGCAATTTAATTAGCACCAATCAATCCAAATATGTCAACAACATCATCACTATATCCTCACTTGATAGTTGAGAGCTTTCTTCTTCAGGTCTTTCGGAAGCAATGGATGTTGTAGATACTTCTCCTCCAAATGCTGCCACAAAAGAACAACCCAAACATAAATCAATTTGTAGAAACCAAGTTAGTCACAACCTTTTTCCATCACAAATCAAATTGTTACTAATTAGTATCTTGTATGTAGTGTACTTGCAATTAAATAGAGGTTTGTAGGATCATTGACTTAGCCTTACATATTGGTAGAACCATCAATCTCAAACGTACATCAAAATTCTCAGCCAATTGCAAGCCCTAAATCTCCTTTGTGAGGTCTAGCAGCAGTAAGTGGATGCAGTAGTGACACAGCTGCAAGGGGATGTGGTGGCTAGTGGATGGTAGTTGCGATGGCGTGTGTGGGCACCACAAGGAGAGTGAGCTAGCAACATAGTCAATAGGTTTGTGCTTATCAGATCTGCACTAGAGGCAGCATTGTTGACTGCTTATTGCTGGTGGGGTGGAGGGGAACAAGACTTAAGAGGTCAAAGATTGAACAGAAAAATTTCACTCGAGCTGGAATAGAAATTCGATTTCTTAAATAAAAAAATATGGGTGCTAAGTAATTAGCATTGTTATAATAGTAGCACTACTAATAGTACTATATTAGCAGCGCTAAGACATTCACTACCGCCAATAGGTACTAATTGGTGGTGCTCATTTTCTAGCACCACCAATGCTTGTTTTGGAGTCAATGCTTAAGCTAGCAATTCTATTGAACTATTTTGTTATAGTGCTATTTATATATGTGTGGTATAAGGCCTAGATTTTTCGTACAGTCAAGGTAAGACTAAATTTTTAGGTTGATCTATGGTGCAAATTTAATTAGAAATTTAAATCTTGTATCACTGATATTAGACTAGGAGTCGTTTGGAACGGGGTCAGGGCTAGGCTGACCCCATCCGAACCAGATTATCTTCCAAACATCAAAAATTTGACCGCACTAATATTATTTTATTCATTTAAATTTTAACAATATTTTGACTAAAATACCCTCACTTAATTTGAACCATCGGATCTCGATCCAACGGCTCAGATCAGGGAATAGCACTGTTTATCTTCTCTGCGCGCGAGCTTGGCCGGCGAGCTCCGCGCTTGAGCTCCGCTGGCGAACTCCACGCGCGAGCACGAGCTCTGTGCCCGAGCTGCCAGCGCGAGCTCGGTCGGCAAGCTCTGTGCACGAGCTCCGCCGGAGACGTCATTTACGCGCGAAGAAGATGAACAGTGCTGTGTGCATAGTGCCGACGCCGGAGGGCATTTTTGTCCAAAAAAAAATTTAACCATCTGCTAGCCAGATCAGTAACCAAATAGGATTTACTTGACCGCATTAGCATTTTACATTTTACCCCTTCCTTTAACATTGACCTTGACCTTGCCCCCGTTCCAAACGGGCCCCTAGAGTTTTGGGTCTAGTTGAAGTCTTTGAGAATTTTTGTGCACTATTTGATTGGGTGAAGGTCATTGGAAATTAATGGATGAGATTAAATCATGGTAGAGAGATTTCCTCGTACATTGGGCTAGAAATAAAAGTGGACCCCACTTAGGTTTATGTGCTAGTAAGTTGGCATATGGTTTGTACCATTTCTATATGATTTATTCATACGCTTGGCATATGGAGCCTCTATATTCCATATTTTTGGTGTATGGAAATCCCATACTATTTTTTTAAAAAAAATATTATAATTGGGTTTGGCTAGTTTTTAGAGTAAAGGGGACTGAGGATTTTCTAATTCAAGTTAGCAACTATCCTTAATCTGAGTTGCAAGGATTTTTGGTTTATAATTATAGGAAAATTCAACATAGGATAGTAACTAATTTTGGATCAAAGTGTAAGAAATTTTCAGCTAATGATATCAATTTGAAATGTAGAGGACCTTCGAGTTTACATAATTATCTCAACAACAAAATAAGTCTTTTTAAAATAAAAACTGCCAACCGTTGGTTGTATCAAAAGGTCTTTTTAATGAAGAGGGGTTGTAGATGGCTCTAACTGTCTCTAGATGGAGGTTTTGGAAAACATGTCCTATATAAAGTGAGTTTGGTGCCATTTTTGTTATGCTTCACTCTTCTTCATGATAGTGGTGAGGTTAATGTCATTTCTGTAGGATTGATGATGAGTACAATGTTGGTATCTCAGGTCCATGGATGGGTGTTGTCAATGCAAATTTGTCAAAGGTGACACGAACTTGCTGACACATCTTTTGTGTGGTAGGGTAAAGTTCACTAGCTTTTGAATTGTTTTTTATATGACAGCCTTCTAGTGTATTTTTTGGAGATATGCCAACTAGATGGCATATTTTTTGGAGATATGCCCTATATTGATGTATTTTTTTGGAGATACACCAATTGGCTAGCATATATTATTATTATTGTTACTGTTACTGCTACTACTATTATTACTACGATGCTGAGCAATCAGCATAATTTTCACTTTGTACTATATATCGTTCTGGTGTATGACTTGCTTCATGTGCCAACTACGTGACTTGCTTTTCCTTCTTAGACTTTGATTTGGTTTTGAAAATTCTAGTTCAACTCCTTTTCCTCATACTCCGAGTCTTAATTTGGATATAATCTATTTGTGTGCAGTACATTCTTCTATCTTTGTCTCCTTTTTCAGCTATGGATAAGAACCTCTTCTCAAGTTTTGAATTCACCTTCAATAATCAATCAAGGCACATTGCTAACCACCTAACTGATGATGAGATAATTTTCTCTCTTTCTCCCTCCCTTTTTTCTCTCTCCTTCCCTCCTTTTTTATTATGGTTGATGTTTATTACAGGATGTTCCTCGAGTCCCTAATATCTATCATGTTGAATATCTCTATTAGGTTGGGGAATTCCTAGAGCACTTTTATGTATTTTGCAACTTTCCTCTTTTTTATATAAATTTTGTTCAATTTGAAGAGTTCTATCGAAAGCTATTGAATTGGCCTCTTCTTGGTGTTGCAATAGAGAGATGAAATCCTACCACTTACACCTTCTTTTCGCACGTGGAGATGCTCCCAGCTTTGGAGCAAGTGAACTATGTTTTAGGTTTAAAGGAGGCAGATAATTTTATTATTCCAAATGAGAGCATCATTACTTTTGGATTGAGAAATTTCATCATTGTTCTTCAAATCATCTATATGTGTTGGGGAGATTTATTCACTTCATGCTGAGGAGTTAGGGCAAACTTGTCCTTCATGAAGTATGGACTGGAAGTCTCCCTTTCTTAGTGGAGATTCTAGACATCATTGTCATTATGGGATGCTTGGTGCCACACTATAGTCTTATGCAGATTGCACTTTTTTCCTAATGGAAGATGTACTCTTGATGCTTTAGTGGCAAACATGATTGTGGGCTTTTGTGCTTTTTCAACTTTTCTCTTGCATACCTCTATTGGCCTATTTCAACCACCTCTATGATGCTTAAATCAATTTCATTCCTGCCTCAATTAGCGCTCCTTTGGTTATTAACAACTTCTAGAGGGAGTTGGTGCTTGCAGGGAGACATTTTTTTGTGGTGTATCGAATCCACATGTGTATGAATGGAAGGCCTTGTTGCGGTGGCCCCTCCTCATTTGTCCTTTGTACCATAGATGGAGCCTCATAATCACGACCTTGCATATGACTATCACCATGTTTTTAAAGTGAATTTAATATGGTCCCTAGGAGCTGAAGAGTCTATGTTCTCTGACTTTGATTCTTTGAATGTTGAGAGCTACATTGCTTGGTATTCAGCTTATCTTCCTCATTTCTTATCCAAATCGAGCTACGGATGGGTGTCGGTTAACCTAATTGGGTGTGGTCAAGGACATGTTTAGTATATTTATAAGAGTACCAAATTCAGCTTTTCTTGCTTGTCTCTCTTATTGGTAGGAGATATTTTATCTATGAGATTTTATATTTGTAAGCTGAATTTTTATCAATAATAATTTCCTTTTGTATTCTTGAATCTTATGTTTTGCTACTATCTTCTAGTACTCTATTCACTACTTTGAAATGTTGCACTAAATTAATATTCTAAGAATTATCATTCTAGCAAATACCATGGCACAAAATTGGCACATAATATGGCATGCCAAGTTTCTAGTGTACAAATCAAGAAGCTTGCTAGGTGGTTCATTTATGCTTTGAAATATATGCCACCTATTTAGCTTATGAACCTTTTTCTTTTTTTATTTTCTCTTTCTTCTTCCTCTCTCTCTCTTTTTTTTGGGTTTTGACTATTGACTGACATGGGCAAGAGAACTCACTTATGATCCCCATGCAATCTCTTTCATTCTGCCCTTCTTTCCTCACCCATCTTCTTCTTCCTTGGCCAAGGCTCTCCATTTAGTTCTTTGCTTCCTCCTTCCTTTTCAAACTCCTGCTTCTTCTTCTTTTCTCAAACTCTTCTTTTCTTCTACTTCTCCATAAATGAAATAGTTGATTTTTATTTTTGGAGAGGATGTAGCTTCATTTGGTGGTAGTGGTGGTCAGCCTTGTTGTCGAGAGTTGGGCAGTGGCTCTCTGGAAGTCACACCGAGCATGGAGAGGTAAGTTTCTTCTTCACTATCTCTTCTCTTTGTATTTTATGTTCCCCTCCATAAATTCTTAGTAGATCTTAGATAATTAGAAAGACCTAATCACCTTTAAAACCCTAATTAGCTTGTTTTCCTTATTTTGTTTTGTGCTTTGATGCTGGTTCAGTCAAGGGAAGGGTGGCTTGGGAACTGAGGGGGACTAGGGCCATAAGCTAGCAAATTGGCATATGCCCTGGAAATATGCCAAGGTACTAGTAAACTTTTTCTATGCCAAAACCTTGGTCTAAATTGCTTTCATATGTAAGGGATTTGGCATAATTCTTTTTTTTTTTCACACCAAGACCATGACATAAATTGCTTGTCATACGCTAGGGACTTGGTGTATTTTTTTTGCTAGGCTGACATGCATCCTTCTTTCTTTTTCTTTTTTAAGGTGTGGTGAAATCTTGGCTGCAATCTCATTCGTCTTATCTTTTCAATGCACAAGGATTGATAAGTGGGCTTTGGTTGATTCTTACCCATGGGTTCCATGGCGTTTTGTCCTAGTTTGACAATCACTCAGATTAGAGGTTTGATACATTCCATTGTACCTTTATTTTGCTTTAGGGAGAGATGACTATTGTCTTTTAGGATGTGATATACTGGATTGAGCTGCAAATTATTGGATATCTTATTCTACTTTAGTTGCGACTTCAAGGAACTGCTATTTTTGCTAACATTTTTAGTGAGGGATCATTTAGGGTTGGATGTATATTCCCTACAATGGCTTCATGATTTCTATGGGCCTTGTCATTTCCTCTCCCTATGATGGTCAGTTAAAAGGTTTAGTGATTATTGATTGTCCCGATTTGAAGGCTAATCAGTAGTTGTTTGCTTTTTTAATGTACTCCATTAGAGGTAGACTTTTTCCCAATGATAGTGCCGTTATGAGTTTATGGTACCATCCTTTATTTATAGATTTTGAAGCTGCTAGCTCTTTCTCCTATGGTTTTGCTATGTTGAACTACCTCTATTGACACATATCAATGATTCATGAAGGCTCAATGAATCTATTAGGATTCCTTCCTTTACTACATGTGCTTCTCCTTTTCTATTTCTTTCATCTTTTATATGCGTGTATGTGTTGACGGATCTTCTCTTTTGTAGCTATGGGCCTTTAAGCGATTTTTGATATTCTAGGCTATTCTGTCATTGGAGTGTCAATCATCCTTTCCCTATGGTATTCTCTAGATTTGAGGGCGATCTGATTCTATGACTATTTGGGATGATAGACATCTTGGTCGAGGCTTCTTTGAAAACCTCTGAGGTTATCAGGTTTGAATTTTTAGATTATTTGTGTCTTTGCTCTTGAATGATTTGTCTTAGCCCAAAATTTGCCATTTCTCAGATTTCATGGTTACCATGAGTTGGATAATATTCTCATGACTTATAGTAGCCTCCTCTTTATCCAAAATATGCCCTTTATATGCTTCTCCATAATCATTCCTTATTCTATGCATCGAGTAGCTTGCCAATTTGATTTCATCTTGTATTCCCCTTGATACATTGGATAATCTTGCTTCTCTTAATAAGGAGTCTTCATGGGTTCATCAGGCTTGTTAATTATGGATGAAGGGTTTCTTGGGCACTTTTGATGTTTACATTAGTGGCTATCTGACCCTGACTATGGTATTAGCTTTTAACTTTACTTAATCCTTTATTTTTTCACATCTTCATTTGTCTTGTCTTCTTTTGATAGGCTCTGACTTCCTTAATGAGATGGCTTCATTGGATCGGAAGGGTGTTCAGGTGTCCAACATTAAAAATATTGTGGCCAGCTTGGAAAGTCAATGGGATGAACTAGTGGCCAAGTTGAACCGATTGGTACAATTTTTTTTTCCATTGAATAATACCTTGTATTGCATTATTTCAGTGTCAGGATAACTCTATGCTTTGAGATTCCTCTTTACACAAGCCTTAACCCGATGAGGTGTAGCTTGCGACTATGGATTACTTGCATTAATAGAATGTTTTTTTTTTTTTTTGGGGGGGGGGGGGGGGGGGGGGTTTGAGTTTTCTTACTTTCTCATGTTCAATATTCCATGTATAATTTACTCCCAATTTCTCTTATAACTAAATGTTTAGATTGTGGATTTGCTATCTCGTCTGGCTACTTCTGAGCGTGACTTGGAAGAATATTATGCTCAGCTTGATCCTCTTTGAGAGCTTCTTCACCTTTTGCAAAATTTTTTATTTTCACAAATTTAGGAACCTATTTGCAAAATTGACCATGATCACTTATTTATAAAATTTAATTTATAAAATAATAAAATATAGGCTTATTTGTAAATACAAATTTTTGAAGAGTTTATTTGCAAAAAGTAGAAAATTTCAAGGATTTATTTGTAAATATAAACTTCTGAAGGGTCTTTCTTGTAAATTCTAGATTTTGTGGAGGTTAATATTTAATTTTCAACCTATGAGTTTTTTTTACAAATTCTAAATTTATGAGTATCAATTTGCAATTATCCACCTTTGAGGGGGTCTTTTTGCAAATCCTAAATTATGTAAAGATCAATTTGTAATTTGAAGATTTGTATAAACCTTTTTGTAAAAATTTTCACCCCAAGGACCTTTTTGTAAGAAAAGTCCGATGAGAGACCTATTTGTAAAGATTTTATTTTTCTCATTTTGGCCCATATTTTTAGGCCCACTCAACACACTTAAGTTGAATTCAATTTGAGCCCAAAATTTACAACAATTTAGATTTGAATCAAGCTCAATTTTCTATTAAGTTTGATTGCAATTCAAGTTCAACTCAAACCCACATTTTAGTTATAATCGAGTGGCATTCAAGTTTTAATTTTGGTCAAATTTTGACCAAATTTAGTTTGACCAAAAATCACCTAAATAAAGTTCCTATTCGCATCCTCTTCTTAAGTTTCTAATGATAGGAGAGGGTGCAAATAATATTTACATATCTAGCTCTTGTATCAACACTTTGGATCATTACTTATTTCCCCATGATATATTAGAAAATGTGTGTTTTTCCAGATGGTAAGATTCCAGTTTGCCAGGTTACATTGGATTTGACTTGCCACATAAAAATAGACTTGATTTATCACATGGAAATGGATTTACTTTGCCATATGAGAGTAGAGTTGTTTGGTTGTCACATTGAAGTGAACTTGGTTGCCATGTGAGAGTGGACTTTTATTAACACATAAAAGTGGATTTTGATTACCATGTAAAAGTGGACTATATTTATTATGTGAGAGTAAATTGGGCTTGTCACACATGCAAGTGGACTTTATTTGTCATATGTAGGTAGACTAGGTTTGTCATGTGAAAGTGAACTTGATTCTCCATATAAAAATAGACTTGATTGACCACGTGAAATTGGGTTAGATGTGACATATGAGAGTGGACTTGGTTCTCAATAGTTTGACTTGGGACATAAAAGTAGACTAAGTTTGCAATGTAAAAGTAGACTTAATTTATCACAAAAAAATAGGCTTGATTTGCTGCACGAAAGAGGGCTAGATTTACCATGTGGGAGTGGACTTATTTCTCCATATAAAAGCAAGTTAATTTGCAGGTTATTTCTCCATATAAAAGCAGGATAATATCCAAACCATGTATTTGCTCATTTCTTGGTGGACTTATTTCTCCATATAAAAGCAAGTTAATTTGCAGGTTATTTCTCCATATAAAAGCAGGATAATATCTAAACCATGTATTTGCTCGTTTCTTGTGTTACATTACTTGAAGCTTATCCAAGATTATAATAAACTTCAAGACTATTTGGAAGCCTCCAAAAGAAGATGGATATGAATATAATCATGAAGATTGACGTATGATGGTGATTCAGTAAACTTGCCTTAAAGATATGTAGATGGCTTGAAGGTGGCTCAAGAAATCAAATTGACTTTTAGGTTTAAACTTTCATTTTTCTTTTAATCGAGTCAAAGATTTAAAATATTGAACCTATATTTTAGAACTTTTGATTGATACTCTAACTTAACTTGGAATGCTTTTACTGTCTTATTTTTTTTATCCAAGATAAGTTTTGAGTTGTTGTCAAAATGAGTTGAAATTGCAGATAACCTTGTGTAGATTTTCTATCAGCTTTGGAGGCCCAAACCTCATGGTTTGGATAATCGAATGTCTCAGAAAACTGCTAGATTTCATTGACATTTTCGGATGCCTGAACCTTATGATTTGGATGATCGAAGTTCCCAAACTATGATTTCACTCTCTATTTTTCTGAAACTTTGATTGCCCATTCTTCCCTTCAGCCATCTAAAGTGGAGGGGTTTGGATGCCCAAACTTATGTTTTGGGCGCTCAAACTTGTGACATCATTTAGTAATGACTAGTTGAATTTAACTATTGGAACAGTTATGACAATCAAACTTATATTTGGGCATTCGAACATGATAGAAATATAGCCAATAGTGGCTAGTTTCCTCCCCAATGGTTATTTAAGGGGTTGGAGCTTATTTCAATAAGAACTTATATATCTTTAAGCATTCTTTGAGACAGATAACAAGCTTTCTTAAACCCTCTAGCCTTACAAGAGCTTTAGACTTAGTGTTAACTTTCAAATTTTCTTATCGTTGCCCTCATCTTGAGAAAATCTTATAATGAGGCAAAATTATATTTCATTTTTTCAATTTGACTTGTAAACACTCTTAGGGTGTTAGGAATGTATGTGGAACAAGGCTTTGGTGTTGGAGTATCAATTGTTCAGTTGGAGTAAGGATTGTATAGGGTTGGCTTCACCAATAAAGTGACATCACTAGTGAAGTAATTCAAGTCTTCAAGAGTGAGACAAAGGCCATGAAGTAGGTATGGTTGGTCACTGAACCACATAAAATCATGGTGTACTCTTCTCCTTACTTTATATTTAGCACTTGTGATTTTGTTGCTTGTGCACTTGTATGATTTCGATTATGAATTGAATTGATTTTGGAATAAAAAAATTGTAGATCTTATTTGAAAAACCTAATTCACCCCTCTCTTAGGTTTTTTTTTTGGCCTTCAGATTGGGTTTGACATGTGAGAGTGAACTTGATTCTCCATATAAAAGTGAGGTTAATTTGCCATGCGAGAGTGGGCTAGGTTTGCCACATGGAAGTGGACTTTAATTTCCCATATAAATATAGGCTTGGTGTGCCATATAAAATGAGTTTTAATTTGTCATGCAGAAGTGGACTTAATTTGTTATATAAATATGGGCTTGATGCATCATACAAAAAAATTTTAATTTGGCACATAGAAGTAGAATTAATCTATCATATTAGTGTGGGCTTGATTGCTACAAAAGTTTATTTTAATTTACCACATGGACGTGGACTTATTTTGCCATATAAAAATGGCCTTGATTGCCATATAAATGTAGGTATGGTTTCCATATACAATGTAACTTTGATTTGTCATAAGTAAGTGGACTTGGCTTGTTATGTAAATGAGTGCTTGATGCACCATGTAAAACGAACTTGAATTTATCATATGTAAGTAGGCTTAATTTGCCATAAAAATACAGGCTTGATTCACCACGAAAAATAGACTTGGTTGACCAATTAGAAGTAATTTGATTTGCCACAATGAGAATATACTAGTTTTGCCATGTGAGAGTAGACTTCATTTTCACACTAAAACAGGCTTGATTGTTATGCAGAAATTGGTTGGATTTGTCACATAGAAATAGACTTGGTTCTCTACATAAAAATAGGGTTGATCACCACATAGAAGTGGATTTTAATTTATCACATGGAAGTGGATTTAGTTTACCATTTAAGTGCAAGCTTGATTGTCATAAAAAATGGACTTTTAATTTATCACATGGAAGTGGGCATAGTTTATGATGTAAATACAGGATTGATACGCCATGAAAAATAATATTTGTTATATAAAAGTGAACTTAATTTTCCATGTAAACACATATTTAATTCACTATAAGAAATGGACTTTAATTTACGATATGGAAGTGGAATTAGTTTACTATTTAAATGTGGACTAGATGCGCCAGACAAAAAGGACTTTAATTTGACTACTTTTGACAATTGCTAATTTGGTTTCACTATATTAGAGATAACATGCTTAATTTTGCAATCCTTATAGATGTACTTGATTTTACCACTTTGGAGGTGATCTATTTGATTTAACCAATTTGTAAGCAGCATGTTTTTGTTTCACCACTTATGAGATGCAATACTTGATTCCACCATTTTTGTGGTGTCAAGTTTGATTTCACCACATTGGAGGTGAAACATTTTATGTCACCATTTTTGAAGTAAGATGCTTAATTCTACCTCTTTATAACTGGTGTATTTCTTTTTCCATTTTCAAAAAGCACGTTTAATTCCACTATTATATAGGTTGCCTATTTGAGTCTTAGTTGAAAATTTCATGACTTCCAATTTGACTTGCTGATTATGGGGCAAAGGAAAATATTAGTTTTCCTTGAATATCACAACAAAGGGCATCTTAATTACCCATTTAATTTTTTTTAAGCATTGGGGAAGAAAATTTTATGTGCCCCAATGTTTTGAGGTGAAGGAAGAATCTTTTATTAGTTTTCCATTTTTGATGCCTTGGCTATATGCCTCTTTGTGAGAATTTGATGAGAAAAACTTGATTTTCTGATCCATGACCTTTTTATGTCGAGGAAATGAAAATCTCACTTTGTGTTGTCTTAATGGATTGATTTATTCACTTCAAATGCTTTAGCACTATGTTTTTTTATCAAGCATTTGAATGAGAAAATAATTTATTTTACTTATTTCATCTTCTTTTATAAGAGAATGGATTTAATATTTAATTAAGCCTTCATAATAGATACTCAAGTAATATGCACCTATATGAGCTTTTGGGAGAAATATTACATATTTTCAAATGCTTCAATTATGAGATTTTCTCACTAGAATTATTTTCAACTTTGCATGTAATAGTAAAGAAGTATGGTTCTTGTTTTTGAGAAAAATACCCAATTCCTATCAAAAGGTGTTTTGCATTTTCTTTCCAATAGGTTAGAGACTTGTATCTATAATGGAAAAGACTACCACTTGATAATAGTTGGAGGAAGAGATCCCGACCTATATTGGAGTGATTTTAGAATTAGGGGTTGAAAGGAGAAATTTGTTCCCAGTCTTGATCCCTTTATGTAGTGGTTGCTAACTTGACCTATCTCTCTCAACGATTTAACTTTGATACTTGGAGGGTTATTTTAAGGAAAACCTTGAATCTTCATGCTATTATTTGTAGCATGATCTAGTGTCCCTTGTCATGTGAAGGAAATAGATCAGAGAATGGATTAAAGAGTTACTATGATGGGGCTCATCTTCTAGAATGTCATATTGGCACATCAAATGTTCACATTTTTTGCATGAGCTTTGAGGGAAGTAAACCAATTTATTTTTTCAATATGCTTTGATTGTGATGGTGGAAGAAGATAATAATACAAAGCATATGTATTTGTATTTACTTTTTGTGGAGCCTGATCGATCACCAATGATAGCTAGAGAACCAAAGAAATAATCTCAAAATAACAAATGAACTTTGGATGAGATTCAAGTGCATAATCAGGTATTTGTGGGAATGTGACTCCCAATAGGTGTAAGCTCTTGTTGTTAATTACCCTAACAATTGTCAAAAATCTCCTAAAGTGAGAAACTTAGCTAGTAAAATAGAGTCATATAGAGAGAAAAAAATAATTTGTTTAATTTAAATAGGGTTACATGGATTAAGCAAGAGTATACCCACACTTCATAATTTAAATGATTTAGTTCATAACATAAGATAGTGAATAAAAAGAGAATTTCATGCTTACTCACTGCCCCACTCCTATATGCTTGATTGAGTGTAATGTGATGGATGACCTACTTAAAATTTGACTTGGATGGATGCTTGATTTGATCCTTAGTGGATGTTGATAATCTTGCTTGATTTCAAGGTATGGCTGACTGTCTCGGTTATGCCAGTTAACCCTATTAGAGCTTGAAATATCACCAATGATTTTCTACTTATTGTCAATTAACTTCTTGTGATCTTTGATTTGGGAAAATAGTTAGTGGCCTTAACTTATGCTAAGCATTCATTATTTGATAATTGATGGTCTTATAGCTTGTTGTACCAATAACTTTATGCTTTGTGTCAGTTGAATTTGAAGCATCCCCGATGGCTTTATGCTTATGTCGGTTAACTTTTTTCAAACTTGACATTTATTTGGCTAACTCATCAAGTGCAAGCCTGTCTTAGTTTGGTTTTGATTAGAGAATGATTAGCAATTTTGATTTACACTAATCATTCTTGATTTAATAATCGATAACCTTTTTCACTTGTTGTTGATAAACATTTATGCCTATGTTGACTGAGTTTCCTTTGAATGCAGTATTGGCCGACTGATTGACTGAGTTCAAGCTTATGTTATTTCAACTTTGATTTGAAGGAATAATCAGCAAACTTGGCTTATGCTAACCATCTTTAATTTAATACCACGACTTTTTTTTTGTAATGATGACTTTATTGGGCGTGAGTTATCCACGACTTTTTGTTTGTTATCAATAATTTTGCTTTATTTGAGTTGTTGATCTTCCTAGTTTTGATGATGGAAAACTATATTTAATGCCTATTTGAGTTGTATTTTAGTCAAAGTATATTAAAGCTCTCAAGGAAATGTTCAAAAGCTTCAAAGAGAAGGAAGCACAATGGTAGATCAGTGAGTGTGACTTAAAGAGATCAAAAGATGGCTTCAAGTGATTTGGAGGTATTCACAACAACTTGAAGATTCAAAGATGACATGAACAAAACCAAAGCAATTCAAGAACTTGGCATCGACTAGGTCTAGCTTTTCTTTTAATTTTAGCAAAATCAAAAATCAGCTTGAGATAAATTATTTAGCCTTTTGTCATGTAGAGTTTTATAGGAAACTCTCAAGAGAGTTTTTCTAACAAAACCGGACATTCCCTTTCCCTAGTGGATGATTGGTTGTCATATTGAACATCCAAATATTTAGACCTATGCAAAACTAACTAGTTTATGAACCAGATATTCAGCTAGAGATATAGGTTTTGTCTTCCTACTAGAACCAGATGCCTAGTTTGGAGCCGAACATCCAACTGGGATTCCGTTTTTGATTTGTTATTAGAACCAAATGATCAACTACAAAACTAGACAACCAGAAAGCAATCTTCTAGTTTTGGTAAATCAAAATGGGTCAACCAGTTGTCTGAAGTGATAGATTGGCTTGGGTTTTCTGTACGAATAACTAGTTTTTTGACTATTGGAGTAAACCTAGCTGTGGGATTTCTCCCCCAACAACTAGATTCTACCCATAAGATATAAATAAAGTAGACAAGGCATCTCTAAATAGTTTTACAACTTCTAAATCTTTGTGAAAAAAGATCAAATTGCTCTAAGCCTTCTAATCTCAAGAAAAATTTCATTATCCTTTCACTCTATCTTGAGAGAACTTTGAGTGAGCTCAAAGCGTATAATCTTCTTCCAAATTTCAACCTATAATCCACTTCAAGATTACTTGGAGTGGTTGACAGATTCAAACTCTGGATTGAAGTTCATCTTGGCAGTTGGTGCAAGAGGAAGTGTAAGGGGTTAACTTTATCAATGAAGTAACACTCTAGTGAAGAGTTGAAGTCCTCAAGAGTGAGGCAAGAGCCATGGAATAGGAGTAGTTAGTCTCCAAACTACGTTATATGGCGGTGCACTCATTCCTTACTTATATTATTGTGCTCCTGCTTGATTAGAAATTGCTTGAAATTGCTTTGGTGGATTAAATTGGTTTTGGTTTTATTAAAAATTATTATTTGTCTTCAAAAACCAAATTCCTATAGTTTTTGACCAGTTTTTATGGAGAAGTTTGGTGCTTTACCTTCCCTTCAAGAGGGCCAATCTACCACTCATCCATTGCTATTCAATAGCACACACTTTAATTACTAGAGAGCTCATATTCAAATCTTCATTAAGGCAATTGGTGGTTGGTGGAAGAAGGATATACTCCATCCATCAAAGTAAGTGATGGTGTCAAGGTTGCCAAACCTAAGGACAAATAGGATGAGGGTGACAAGAGAAATGACTCCTTGAATGCAAAAGCGATAAACATTTTATATTATTCTATTGATCTAGCAAAATTTAATCAAATTAGTATTTGTGAGACAGCTCATAAAATATAGTATTATCTTGAGGTCACCCATGAGAGTAGAAGACAAATTGGAGAATCTAAAGTGGACATATTCATTAACTATTTAAGATGGAACCTAATGAGTCTATTACCGAGATGATTACTTGCTTTACTAATATTATTAATGTGCTAAAATCTCTAGGTAAATCTTATAATAACAATGAGATGGTAAGAAAAATATTAAGATGTTTGCCTATGTCTTACAATCCAAAAGTGATGGCAGTACAAGAGGCAAATGACCTAAACACTCTATCTTTGGAGGAGCTCCTAGGATCTCTCATCACATATGAGATAACAATGAAAGACCAAATCCAAGAGGACAATGAAGACAAAAATAAGAAGAACATTGCTTTCTAGACTAAGGATTCAAGTGCAGAGGAAGGGGAAGATAGTGACAATGATATGATGCTTCTTACAAGAAAGTTTAAAAAATTTCTTAAGAAGAAGTGTATGCCAAGGAAGCCAAAGAAGGGTGAGTGGAGCAACCCAATCATGGAAGAAGAAGATACCAATGTGCTTCAAGTATAAGAAACTAGGTTATATGAAAGCCAATTGCCCTCTCATAAATCAAATGAAGAAATTCATTGCAAAGAAGAAGAAGGTAATAGTGGCAACATCGGATCACTCCAAGGATGAGGATGGCTCATCTGATGATGAAATTGTGAATTTATGCCTTATGGCAAATGAGGATGAGGTATGCAATTTGGCCTTTGAGAAATTGCAAGAAGCTTTTGTAGAATTACTTTCAAGAAATAAAAAATTAAGTCTCAAGCATACTTCATTGAGAAAAAAATTATCTTCACTTGAGAATGATTTTGATGCTCTGAAGTATTCCAAAAGCTCTTGCAATTGCAAAAAAGATATTGATACACTCCAAGTATAATATGATATTTTAAAATCTTCTAAGACTATTTTTGAATGCTAAAATGAACTAGATATGCTTAGAAATAAGAATAGTCATTTGAAAAAGGCTTTGAAAAATTTCTTTGATGGAAATGCTACCATGAACATGATTCTCAAAAGCCAAAGGAATGATTTAAATAAATCTAGACTAGGCTTTATTTCATCTTTCAAGTTCAAGATACCATCCACTTTTGTGAAGTCTTAAAAACCAACTCATTCTCATTTAACTTGCAACTATTGTTGTAGAAGGGGACATGTTTCCACTAGTTGTCCCATTAAGAGAAACACTTCTCAAACAAATATGTGTACCTCAAGGGATAATCCCAAAAGTTAAGAAATCCAAGATTATTTGGGTTCCTAAAATCTCTCTAGCATAAATAGCTTGGGGTTAGCTAGTGATGACACATGAGCTTTTACTAACTATATGAGTGGTTATTCTCTAGCTAATAAACTAGAGGTAAGTAATTATGTTTACTATGCCTCACATCTTGCAAATTCTTTTTGTTTTTTTTGTCTAGTTATGTGCTCTGGCATAGGCATTTTGGACACACATGCATGGATATGACAGCCAAAGTCAACCAAAAGGAGCTAGTGAGAGGATCCAAAAGGCAAGTTTATCAAACATCAAATATGTGATGCATGCCAAATGAAAATGCAAGTGAAATCTTCATACAAATCCAAGAAAGTGGTGTCAATTGCAAGACCACTATAACTTTTTCACCTAGATTTATTTTGACTGGTTGGGATGACAAGTCTAGTAGGTAAAAACTATGTCTTTGTAATTGTCAATGATTTTTCTAGATACAATTGGGTCTATTTCTTACTAGTAAAAGTGATGCTTTTGATGTTTTTGTTGGTTTCACAAAACATATTCAAAATAAAAAGGGATATTTAATTTTAAAAATTCATAATTATCATGGTGGCAAATTTGAAAATCATTCTTTTGAAAATAATTGCATTAAAAATGGTATTGACCATGGCTTCTCAGCTTCTCACACTCTATAATAAAATAGAGTTATTGAAAAAAATAGGTTTTTCCAAGAAATGACAAGGGTCATGCTAAACAAGTATTCTCTACCCAAGTATTTTTGGGTAGAGACCATTAACACAGCTTGCTACATCTTGAATAGAGTTTCTATTCATCCAATTCTTGACAAAACTCCATTTGAGTTGTGGAATGGAAAAAAGCCAAATATTGCATACTTTCATATTTTTGGAAGCAAGTGCTTTATTTTAAACATAAAGGATCATTTATCAAAATTTGATTCTAAAACCTTTGAAAGCATATTTTTTGGTTATTCTTTCACCTCTAGAGCTTTTAGAACCTTTAATAAGTCTTCTATGATTATTGAAGAGTCTATCAATGTTGAATTTGATGAATCTAACCCTTTCTTGGAGAAAAAAGATGATGATGTAGAGATTTTCAAGGGAATGGATGATTTGCAAAAATCTAAGAACAAGGATGGTGAAACTAGAAAAAAAAATCAGATGAGAAGAATGTTGTTGATAGAGATGATGAGCAAAAGGAGTAAGAGTTTGACAAGGAGTTACCCAGGGAATAGCGATTCAAGAAGAATCATCCAATAGATCAAATCATAGGTGATGTTGATCAAGGGGTAAAACTCATCATGCTAGTAAGTATAACCTTTATCATATCGCATTTCTTTCTCATATTGAGCCCAAGAACTTTGAGGAAGCTCAAAAGAATGAAAGTTAGATTCTTACTATACAAGAAGAACTAAATCAATTTGAAGGGAATCAAGTTTGGGAGCTCGTTCCAAGACCAAATAAATATCTAATTATAAGTACCAAATGGGTTTATAGGAAAAAGTTAAATGAAAATGGTGTTGTAGTTAGAAACAAGGCTAGATTAGTGGCCAAAGGTTTCAACTGAGTTAAAGGTATTGATTTTGAAGAAACTTTTGCTCCCGTAACTTGTTTGGAATCTATTTAGATTTTACTTACCTTTGCATGTTTTAAAAGTTTCAAACTATTTTAAAAAGATATCAAAAGTGTTTTTTAAAATAGTTTTTTATCCAAAGAAGTTTATATTGAACAACCTCTTAGATTTGAGCATATGAAATTTCCAAATCATGTTTTAAAATTAAAGAAAAAACTATATAGTCTTAAGCAAGCTCTAAGAGATTTGTATTAGAGACTATGCTCCTTCTTAATTTCAAATGGCTTTATAAGGGGTTATGTAGACACTACATTATGTCTCTTGAAAATGAATAATAACCTATTAGTAGTACAAATTTATATTAATGATATTATATTTGGTACTACTAATGAAAATCTATGTGAGATATTTGCAAGTACTATGAAGGAGGA
Source organism: Trichopus zeylanicus subsp. travancoricus (assembly GCA_005019695.1). Classification (NCBI taxonomy): domain Eukaryota; kingdom Viridiplantae; phylum Streptophyta; class Magnoliopsida; order Dioscoreales; family Dioscoreaceae; genus Trichopus; species Trichopus zeylanicus. The sequence continues at coordinate 956,249 of RXID01014251.1, forward strand.
GCTCAAGATAAGTATGATGGGAGAATGATGAAGGACAACTGCATTTTTTTACAGAAAAATTAGATATCCAGTCCAAGTTGAATTTTAATTCCAATTAGGATTCATTAAGATTCGTACATCTATAGTCTGAAGGCCATATCTCATAAGATATTTATCCAAATATAGTGAATAACTATCCATTGGAAAGCTAATATTGATTCCTATAAGTTTCTTATTTACTATTTTGGATAATTCAGATTTTGTATTGATCAAAATTAGAATTTATTTATCAGCCCAAGTCGATAATAGTCCTAACCCAATAAGGAATAGGATTTAGATATTTGTATTTAAGATATGTTAAGTAAAATTCTTAGTAGAGTCTAAGTTTTATTTTTAGTCTACACCAAGTAAGACTCTAAATTTATTAGAAGGCTATATATACAGCCCAAGGTTGTTACAAAAAAGAGGTTTTTCTATCAATAATATTCTCTTATTTTGGATTTGTTTCCTTTCTATCTTCCTGGTGGATTCAAGGATCTATCATGATGAACAGATGGTGATATTCTTTTTATCTCTCGTGCCCTCTCTCATTGCATCAAGTGGATCTATTATGGTGAGGAGACAGTGATCTTCTTCTTATCTCTCATGCCCTCTTCCACCGCATCAAGAGGATCTATCATTGGGAGAACATAGTGATCTTCTCCCTATTTCTCGTGCCTTCCTCCCACTGCATCAAGTGAAGATGGTGATCTTCTTCCTCTCCCCCTTCCTTCTTGCTGCATCAAGTGGTATCAGAGCGACGATGTTTTTGAGCTCAACTCCATTGATCATAGTTAGTGGCGACAACACCATGGATGGTGATCTAGGAGATTATCAAATTTGAGATTTGATCAAATAAAATTTTCTTGCTTCTATCACTAGGAAGTATGAGGCTTTGAAACATATTGGAAACAAAAACCAAAGTTTGTCAATTGATCGTCAAAAAGGCTTATGGTCTGACGTCTTGGAGATTATCACATGAGATAGTTTTTTTCAAATCAGCTTTCTAATTTTCATGGATCTGAAAACTTTCTCAATTGGACAGAATAACTTGAAAACTTCTTTAGGCATCTAAAGGTTCTTGAGATAATGAAAATTAATATTGCTGAATTAAAACTCAAGGGACAAGCTTCATCATAGTGGGAGCAACTTCAACAACAACGTGCAAAAGAAGGTCATCAAAAACTCCAAACAAGGTTAGAGATGCGACATCTTTTAGAAAGAAAATTCCTACAAGAGAACTACTTTATTCATTATGAGTAGGTACGCACCAAATTGAAGCATGAGATTCAAGAAAGGGTAAAATTCAATCTAGCTTCTCAAAAATTTCAAAAGAAAATCATCAATTATGAGATAAATCATTCAGATGTTATTTTTGTAATGAATTCTACTATAATTTCTTCCTGTACACCTTGTTCCTATATAATGATGAATGCCAAAGATGAAGATGATAATAGAAAAGTAATTCTAAATACCTTCCCTATAAATGAAGTAAGTCTAAATGAGGATTTGTACATGCCTACTAATAGTTCTCAAGAAATTTTCAGTTTACAAGAGAAGTCATTAGCACATATTGAGAATTTCAATCAAAACTACAAAGTTACTAGTAATACAAATCACAATATTATCTTTGGAGATGACCAATTATCTTATCAAAAATTTACTAGTGAAGATGTAAAAGTGCCATAAAATTTTTCACCACTTAAGGATGGTGAAATAATATCTGATTTGAGTTGTCATTCATCATACCCAAAAATTTATTATGATTACTCGAGGTGTAGAATTGAATATAAAATTCTACAAGCCATAAAGACTATTTTAGGTGTTGAGCAAAAGTGCAAGAACCAACTAATAGTAGAGACAAATAGGTTGAGTCATTGGAAGAACAAGAATCAAACAATTAACATATTTTGGCAAAGTCTAGTTGGTCTCCGTCATCAAGTTTTGTACTGGAAAGAGTTCAAGAGGAGCACAACTGCAATAATGAAGACTTTAATCTTTGATTTGAGGACAAGTCTTTTACAAGTGGAGGGGTCTAATGTAGAACAACTACATCCTTTTACAGCAAAATTAGAGATCCAGTCCAAGTTGAGTTCCAACTCCAATTAGGAACCATCAAGATTCATACAGCTAAAGTTTAAAGGCCATATCTCCTACGATATTCATCCAAATCCAGTGAATAACTATCTATTAGAAAGCCGAGATCGATTCCTATAAGTTTTTTATTTATTATTTTAGATAATTTGGATTCTATGTTGATCAAAACTAGGATTATTTATTAGTCTGAGTCGATAACAGTCCTAGCCCAATAAGAAATAGGATTTAGATATATGTATTTAGGATATGTTAAGTAGAATTTTTAGTGGAGTCTAAGTCCTATTTTGAGTCTACACCAAGTAGGACTCTAAGTTTATTAGAGGGCTATATATACAGCCCAAGGTTGAAACAAAAAAAAGATTTTTCTATCAATAATATTCTCTTATTTTGGGTTTGTTCCCTTTCTATCTTCCTTGTGAATTCAAGGATCTATCATGATGAGAAGATGATGATCTTCTTCGCACCTCTCATGCCCTCTCTCGTTGCATCAAGTGGATCTATCATGGTGAGAAGATGGTGATCTTCTTTTTATCCCTCGTGCCCTCTCCCACTATATCAAGAGGATATATCATTGTGAGAAGATGGTGATCTTCTCCCTATTCCTCGTCCCTTCCTCCCGCTGCATCAAGTGAAGATGGTGACCTTCTTTCTCTCCCCCTTCCTTCTCGCTGCATTAGAGAATTACACTTCTTCCTTGAATACCAAGTGCAATAATTGAAAGATGAGATCTTCATCAATCAAACAAAGCGCACCAAAGAACTACTCAAGAGGTTCAACATGGATGAAGCTAAGCTAATAGGAACTCTAATGAGTCCTTCAACCAAGTTGGATAAGGATCAAGATGGTAAAAATGTTGATGAAAAGTGTGTTATAGAGATATGATTAGTAGTTTATTATATCTCGTTGCAAGTATACCTAATATTATATTTAGTGTCTACAAGCATCTCCTATGAAATATGATCTAGTTACTGTGAAATGCATCCTTAGATATTTTAAGGACACACTAGATTTTGGATTGTGGTATCCAAGAGATAATTGCTTTAATTTAACTAAATTTTGTGGTGTAGACTATACCAGATGTCGTGTGTATAGAAAGAGTACTAGTGATACATACCAGTTTCTTGAAAAATCTCTAGTCTTATGGACTCCTAAGAAACAAATTTCAATGGCCTTTTCTATTATTGAGGCTGAATATATAGTTGCAGGGTGATTGTTACTCATAAATCTTATGGATGAGGTAAACACTTCAGATTTTGATTGTGATTTTTCAAATGTACAAATTTATTATGACAATACTAGTACTATTAGTTTGTCCAAAAATTCGATACTATAATCATGTTCAAAATATATTGATATTCGATATCAATTTATTTAGGATCATGTTTTAAAAAAGAATATTTTATTAATTTTCATTGAAATTAATAATCAATTTGTGGATATTTTCACTAAAATATTGGATGAGACACGGTTTTGTTTGATTCTAAATGAAATTGGTGTCTTGAAACTTACTTAAATTTGTTAAATATTTTTTAACATTGATTTCAAGTTTCATTTCCGAACTTTACCAAGGATTTTTTTTCTTTGAATCAGGTGACTACTTTGGGAAACAATAGCCTAGTTTAGGTGTTGTCTGTTTGCCTGAATTTATAGCCAGTCGACTAGTTTACCAAGCGATCGACTGGTTTATAGATTTTCTGCACACCTAAATTCACAGTCGGATGACTAGTTCATGATTCGAGTAAATTAGGTGCGATTTTAGTTAAAAACCCTAGTGGCCATCCATTTTTCCCTATCCTCTCTTATGTGCAACATCTCCTAGAGACCCTCAAAGCATTTTAGTAGTGATTCAAGGTGATCTAAGGCCTTTCAACTCAATTTAGCCCTTCCTCCTTTGGTTCTCTCTCATCCGTTGCCTCAATTTCAATCCTTCTCTCCTCATGGCTTCAAAGTTCAAGCTTCTTGGTTCCAAGAAGAGGAAAGGTGAAGGATCTTCCCCTTTTCCTGGTAATGATGCTTTCTATTTTGAATTTGTGTCACTTGACACCTTTACTTGCTTCCAATCTAAGTTTGGATCTTCCCAAATTATTGTTCCGTGCGCTATTGATTTCAATGAACTTTGAGCCTTAAATCTTTGACCCCAATTTGATAAGCAAGGGTGGACATCTCTTCTACATAACCATGAATCATGACTATGAAGTTCATGTTTTCTATGCTAATGCCACATTTAATAACTCTAATCACACCCTTGACACTTATTATAGAGAAAAACACGTGCCCCTGAACACTATACTCATAGGATACATTCTCAATGTCCTTGCAAATGGGGAGTGACTATTTCTCACTCACAAATGGTCAAACCAACTCCCCTCCTGTTGGAATATTGTTAAAACCATCTTTAAGGGAAATTGAGGTGATACCATGCAAAAGCTATAGTCAAACCTCCTCCACCTATAGCCTATGCGATCCATCAGCTTCTAGCCTACACCCTTCTTCCAAAGGGTGGGTATCATGATGAGCTCTCCTTTATTGAGCTATATCTCCTCTATTCCCTTTTGACTGGGCATAATGTGTATTTATCCAATATTATACTTCATTATATGACCCAGTACCTTCACTACACCCTTGGCTTCCAACAGGCGCAAGCTCTTGTTATTAATTACACTGATGATTATCAAGAATCTTTTAAAGTAAGAAACCTAACTAATAAAATAGAGACATAAAAGTAAAGAAGAAAGCATAATTTGATTGATTTAAAAAAAGAGATATATGGCCTAAGTAAGGGTATACCCTCACTTTATAATTTAATAAATTTGAATGCATAAATGACATTGAATAAGGAAAGGAGTGTGAAAGAGCTTGATATTTGCTGCTTCCTCACTCTCATGGACTAGACCGAGTGAAATTTAATTCGAATGGATTTTGACTTGATCCTCGATGGGTATTGATAATTTGGTAGATGACATTGTCCAAAGACATCATGAAAGGAGAATAGGGACATTTGAAGTATTTTGTTAGACTAGTGGTATTTGTGATAACTTCATTTAGGATTGGAGTGCTTTCGTTAGCTGATGAGGAGTTGGTGATAACTTTATTTAGTTCGAAGTATTTTTGTTAGTCGATGAGCCATTAGCGATAACTTTCTTTGGTTTGAAGTGTTTCTATTAGCCAATGAGGCATTGGCAATAACTTCATTTGGTTCAAAGTGTTTTGATTATCATTTAATTCAAAGTATTTTTATTATCTTATAAGACATTGATGATAACTTTATTTGAACAAGGCATTGTGGCTAACTGACTAAGCGAGTTTAAGCCTACCTAAGCTTGGTTTGATTTGATAATTGACAACCTCTTAATCATGTTGATGATTGAAATTTAAGTGTTGCCAATGCCTTTGGGTTGGCTTAGCTTGAAAGATGTATCGTCAATGGCTTTTAGGATTGACTAGCTTAGAAGCATGGCCAACAGCTTCATACATTTTGTTGATTGACTCAGATTGAATAAGACATTTAACTGATTGAGTAAGTGAGTTCAAGCTCGCCTTAGTTCCCATTAGCCAATAAGACGTTGGCAATAACTTCATAATTTGAAGTGTTTCCATAGCCAATAAGGTATAGATAATAACTTCTTTGATTTTTGAAGTATTTTCGTAGCCAATGAGATACAGGTGGCAACTTCTTTAGTTTTTGAAGTGTTTCCATAGCTAATGAGGTGTAAGTGATAACTTCTTCAATTTTTGAAGCACTTCCATATTGAATGAGATGTAAGTAACAACTTCCATTAAATAAGGCATTGTGGCTAATAGATTAAGCAAGTTTAAGCCTACCATAGTTCAGTTTGATTTGATGATCAACAATCTTTTAGGCATGTTATCAATTGAATTTGAAGCATTACCAATGCTTTTGAGTTGGCTTAGCTTTGAAGTGTGGTTGAAGGCTTCAAGCATATTGCTAGTTAACTTCATTTGAATAAGGCACCTGGTTGACTAATTAAGTGAGTTTAGGCCTACATTAATTCAGTTTGATTTGATCTAAACTTTAGACTTGGTTTGGTTCTAATTTGATTCAATTCAATTTTCAAAACTTGATCTTGATACCAATCTAGTTTGAATCAGTTCAATATTTAGAACTCAATTTTCACTCGAGTTTGATTGGATTCATTTCAATGTTCAAAACTTGATTTGGATCAAGTTTGATTCAATTTAATTAAGGTTAGGCTTGACCTTGTGTTGGACCCTCATCTGGTCCTTATTGGATCCTTAATAGATATTGGATCCAAACCTTGATAAGTTCTCATTGGATCCTTAATAAATCTTGGATCTGACCCTTGATGAGATCTTAATGGATTATTAATGGATTTTGGATCCAACCTTCAATGGGTTCTTAATGGATCCTTAATTGATCTCGGATCCAACCCTTAATGGGTTCATAATGGATCTTTAGTAGATTTTGGATCTAACCCTTAGTGGGTTCTTAATAGATTTTTAATAAATTTTGGATCCAACACTTAATGGATTCTTAATATATCCTTAATAGATTTTGGATCTAACAGTTGATGGGTTCTTAGTGGATCTTCACTCAGCCTGTTAATGGGTTTGGATTTGACCCATGTTGGACCCTCATTATGATTGGGGTTGAACCTTAATGAACTTGGGTTCAAGTTCAAGTTAATTTGGGTTCAGGCTCAACCTGTTTCTACTTTAAATTTGAACTTGAATTAACCCAATTAGGATTTGGTTTGGACTTGATTTAACCCAATTTGGATTTGATTTGAATCAGGTTTGACCTAATTAGGATTTAGTTTAAATTTAATTTAATTTGGATTGACCTGATTTGAATCCAATTGAGATTAGGTTTGGATGGATTTGATTTGGATTAACTCAATTTAGATTTGGGTCTAGTTCAATTTGAGTTTTAGTCTATTAACTTGATTGACCTAGGTCTAGTTAGTGATTCATTTGAGTCAATGTAATATTATTTGCTCAATGTGATTGAATTACTTTAATTTAATTAGTTTAGTTCAAGAGCCCTCAAGCTGTTATGATGAATTTGGATGGGCTCGTGAGCTGACCTTGAGTTTATTTTAATTTTTGGTGAGCTCATAAGCTGGTCTTGATTTAGACGTTTAGCCACCCCACAAGTTGTCCTTAGATTAAATAGACACATTGCGAGCTCGCAAGCTAGCCTTAGTCTGAATATACGTTCGGTGAGCTCGCAAACTAGTCTTAGTTCGAATAGAGGATTAGTGAGTATGTAGACCGGCCTTAGTTTGAATAGATAATTAACGAGCTCGCGGGCTACCTTAAATCCAAATAGACTTTTGACGAGCTCACAAGCTAGTCTTAGTCTGAATAAATGATCAGCGAGCTTACGAACTAGCCTTAGTACAAATAGAAGATCGGTAAGTGCACAAGCTAGCATTAGTTTGAAATAAATATTTGATGAGCTCGCAAGCTGACCTTAGCCTAAATAGATGATTAGCAAACCCGCATACTAGCTTTAGTCTAAATAGATGATTAGTAAGCTTGCAAGTTGGCCTTATTCCAAATAGATATTTAGCGCGCTCACAAGCTAATCTTAGTCTAAATAGATTATCAACGAGCCCGTGAATTGGCGTTAGTCCAATAGACATTTGACGAGCTCCGAGCTGGTCTTAATCCAAATAGACATTTGGCAAGCTCAATGAGCTAGGCTAGCCTTACTATAAATTGACATTTGGCGAATTCACAAGCTTATCTTAGTTTGAAATTAGTTTTGAGTAAGCCCATAAACTAGTCCTAGGCTAAAGTTGACGTTTAGCTGAACTCACGGGTTGACTCTAGGTTAATGGTGAAGGTCTATCAATGCACAAAGTACTGTACGTGGCTGCCGTGTTGATGAAGTTTTGTCAATGCACCAAAAATAGTGGATGGCTATAGTGTTAATGGCATGAAAATCTGAGTTGATAGAGCTTTTCTCTCTCTATTTTTTACAACAACTTTCACCCCGTCCTTATACGCCTATCCATGACCCCCTTTTTTTTATTTGCCAAATTTCTCTTCGTTTTTATCTTTCATTTCTTCTTTCATCTCCACCCATGCTTCTTTCCTTCTTCACTTGAGCTCTTCCACCCATTTCTTCAACAATACCGGGCCATCATGGCCTGACTCTTCATCCTAGCCAGATTTGGCTGAATCTAGTTGGATTCTAACTTGAGCTAGTGCAGGTGGCTAGATCACAGAACTATTGAGTGGTGGGAAGCCCAAAGCATGAGCCCAACAGTGAAGGTGGAGGCCGAGCAGAGCTCGCGAAGGTGGAGGCTGGCAGGGCTCACTAAGTCCTAGGGCAGGTGGAATTCTCAAAGGAAGAGGCCGGCGGGGCTTGCAGACGCGCTGAGACCGAAGCAGAGACTAATGGAGCTTGCACAGGCAGCAGCGAGGCTAGGGTTCTGGCGTAGGCTACCGGGGAGCGGTGGTGGCTCACGAGGTGAAGGCTGATAGGTGATGGAGCATTAGGGTTGCAGCGGGCTTCTTTAGCACAGGGGTTGTGTGGGCATGGGAGCAGGCAAAGATGACAGTAGAGCAAGCTGGCTGCGAAGGCGAGCTCAGGGATGGTAGTTCGAGCGAAGGGAGGCAACACTGGTGTCATGTAGCATTTTGGCTGGCAGAGGCGCTGGCTGTAGATGGAGGGTCCTGGCTGCAACAAGGTGGTGGTGCAGGTGTGAGGGGTGCAGGAGTGGGCCGTGGAAGTGCTCTAGTGGCTTGGCGTAGGGCCAGAGGTAGTGGTGATGATTTCTCTGGCAGATTAGAGATGGCAGTGCTGATGATTCAGGTCAAGCCTCCACGGGCACAAGTTGGTAGAGGGTGGAGTTCAGGCCTGTTCGAGGAAATTATATGGATAGCAAAAGAGAAAACCCAAAGTGGAGAGGAAAAGAAGAAAAGGAAGAAGTTAGTTTCAAATCCCTAACCTTTCTTACTATCTTCTCATTAATTTCCTTTCCTCTTCTCCTATGATGGTTTGCTAATTCTCTTCCATGTTCTAATCCTCATCTCTCCTTTGTTTTGAAGGTCTTCATGAGTTTTACTAGGTATCGAGGAGATCAAGTTGGATTAGAAACGATCTCTTTTTGTTTGAAATTTTGAGTGCCGGCTATGGTTGAAGATAAATATGGTAATGGATGGATATGGATGCGATTAGATTAGATAAATTCATGAAAAGATATGGATGAGTATTTATTGTTATAGGTAACAATGATTTGAAAATTATACTCATCATGGATATTGAATTTATAAATTGGTTTTTTGCAAATTTTTTTCCAAACACTTAGTCTAAATTATAAATTTATTAATTTTAGAGGCTTTTCTATGAAAGGACTTATTTGTAAAATATTGAAACCTTTGGGGTTCTTTTTGAATAAGATTTGGATTTGTTTACATATAATACCTTTCAAGAGACTTATTTGTGATATTAGGGGTTTATTTACAAATATAAGATTTTAAGGAATTTATTTGTAAACCGTAAATCTTGAGAGATTTCTTAAGAATTTAGGTCTGAATTGAGCTCAACTTTCAAGCAAATTTGATTGCAATCTAGATTCAATTGAAACCCACGCATGAGCTATAATTTAGTGGCATATAAGTTTTAATTATGATCATATTTTAATCAATTTTGATTGTGGTAAAAATCACCTCAAATAAATTGCCCTCTTCGAATCCTCTTCTCAAGTTCTGGCAAGAGGAAAGGGTGTGAACAAACTTCAGATGCTATGCCCCTATGTTAACATTCTGGCCATTAACTATATGAGTTTGAATTGCTATGCAAAAATAGATTTGATTTGTCACATGGAAGTGGACTTAAATTACAATGTAAAAGTGAGCTTAATTTGCCATGCAAGATGAGCTTCATTTTTTGTGTAAAAGCAGGCTTGATCACTATGTGAAAATGGATTGGATTTGCCATATACATGTAGGCTTGATCATCACACAAAATGGATTTCAATTTGCCGCATGAAAGTTGATTTAATTTGTCATGTAGAAATGGACTTAATTTATCATGTGAAGGTAGATTTGGTTTGCCACATGAAAGTGGATTGAGTTTGCCACATGGATGTAGGCTTGGTTTGCCATGGAGATGCAGGCTTGATTGCCTTGAAAAAAATGGACTGGATCTTCTATGTAGATGCAGGTTTGATCACCATGTATGATGGACTGGACTTCATTCACCATATAAATGTGGACTTAATTATCATACAAAATATAATTTATTTACCACATGGGAGTGGATTTACTTTGCCATATGGATGTGGACTTGATTGCCATGCAAAATGGACTTAACGTGCCATGTGAGAGTAGACTTTATTGCCAGATAAATGCTAGCTTGATCATTACGCAGAATGAACTTAGTTTATCATGTGAAAGTAGACTTAATTTGCCATATATTTGTAGGCTAACCATTATGCACTATGAACTTCGTTTGCCACATAAAAATGGATCTGATTTGTCACATGAAAGTGGACTTGAATTACCAAGTGAAAGTGGGCTTAATTTACTATGTGGAAGTGAACTTGGTTTGTCATGTGAAACTGGACTTATTTTATCACAATGAGTGGAATGAATTTACCACAATGAGTGAATTTCATTCTCCATGTAAAAGCAAGCTTGATTGCCATGCGAAAATAGATTTTATTTATCATGAAAAAGTAGACTCGATCATCATACATGAATGGATTAGTTTACCATCTAGGTGTAGGCTTAATTGCCACACAAGATGAACTTGATTTACCACACAAAAGTGGATTTGATTGAAAAGCAAGCTCAATTGTTATGCAAGGGTAGGTTGGATTTGTCATGTGGATGTGGGCTCAATTGTCACATAGGATGGACTTTAATTTGCTATATAGAAGTGGATTTATTTACCATATAGATATAGACTTGATCATCACACAAGATGGACTTTTAATTTGCTACAAAGAGGTGGGCTTAATTTGCCATGTAGATGTATACTTGATCATCACACAAGATGGACTTGATTATCATTCAAATGTGAGGTTGATTATTGTGCAAAATGAACTTAGTTTACCATATAAATGCTGACTAAATCACTAGGTAAAATGGACTTTACTTGACTAGTTTCCAAAGTTGCTACTTTAATTTCACCATAGAGGAAGAATTTGATTTTACCATCTTTGAGGTAATCCTTTTAGTTTTAATAGTTTGGAGGTAATAAACTTGATTTCACCGTATTGAAGGTGATAAGCTTGATTTCAATATATTGGAGATGGTGTACTTCATTCGCCATTTTAAAATAGTATATTTGAGTTTACCACTGTATAAGTGGTATGCTTGAAGTCTTTGTTAAGGTTTTCATAACTTTTGACTTGATCTATTGATTATAGAAGCAATAGAAAATGTCATATGTGTTAGTTTCCTTTGAATACCATGACAATAGACGTCTCTTAAATATTAAGGGAGAGAATTCTCTACTTGCCCCTAGGATTTTAAGGTAATGGAAGAGCCCCTTATCTCCTTCTTTACATTTTTGAAATCTCAGCTATATGCTCTCTTTGTGAGTATTTGATGAGAGAGTCTTGATTTTCTTATCCAAACCTCTTGATGATGAGAAATAAAGATCTCACTTGGTATTAACCTAAAGGATTGATTTTCCACTATAAATATTTTAGCAATATGCCTTTCTTAAGGGTTTGAATGAGAGAGGACCCTAATATCATCACGTATTTGTAGAAGAGAGCTGTTGCATATGCTCATATGCTTTAGATGGAAGTATTTCCCGTTTTTATCCTTGCATAGACTGGCAAAGGAGTGTGGTACTTATTTTTGAGGAAAATATCCTATTTTGATCAAGAGGAGTGCCACTTTTCTTTTATATGGATTAGCACCCTTACATCTACAACGTAAAGACTATCACTTGACAATAGTTGAGAGAAGAGATTCCAACCTGTGGTGGAGTGGCCATAGGATCAAGGGGCCTGGGGAAAGCTATGCCTCCGATTTTGATCACTTTAGATAGGGATTGATGACTTGACCAATTGGTCCAAGTGATTTGACTTTGATTGCTTGGAAGGCTTTATTAAGGGCCACCTTGAAGTTTCTCCACCTTGTTGCTCATACCACTTCTTGGTAGGGCAAAGAATAAAGTAGAAGGCTGCTATTTTCATGAGACTTATCTTCTATAATGCCATATTGACATGCTGGAACAAGACATGCTATAGCGATCAACTAACTTAGTGAGAAAACACTTTGATTGCTGTTTTTTGAGTTGTAGTACTTCAAACTGATAGTTCATCTTCTAAAATATCATATTGGCACATGAACTTCGAGAGAAATAACCTTATGGAGTAATGTTCTCTCTCTTTCTTTTTATTATGATGCTGGAAAAAGTAAATAATTCACAGCATATGTGTTTGTACTTATTATATATTTTTTTAAATAAAATTTTCTAAAAATTTATTATTTTGAAAATATTTTGATAGACAAGTAATGTATCCTTCCATCTTCGATTAAGGCTTCCTATTTGATTTGGTCCATTGAAGTTTAAGGATAATTTGGTCTCAAGAAGTAGTAGGTCACCAATCGACCTCCTTTTATATCTTTTTCCTAGTGCAATATTTTCTTCAGAAACTCATTTTTCTAGCGATTTTGTTAATTTCACCATGTTTCTATTAGTTAATAGATTATTTGACTTTGTCTTTGATCTCCAATGCCTCTTAACCTCAATTTCAAAGATTTACACGCCCACAGATGCCAACTAGTACTTACCTTTTGGGTGATTTTTTTTGGTTGATAATATAGTGAGATAAGGATGGGTTAATCCTCATAATTTAGGCATGCAATCAATTTTCTCCCCCTTTTAAAATTTTTTTATTTTTCTTTGTTTTTAGTATTCTCATTCCTCTTTTGAGGATCCAAGGTTTGCAGGCTCGCGAATGCCAATCAGTTTATTACTCTTTGAGTCCATCTCTCTTGGCTTGGTTTTCCATATGAGGTTTATCCATTTGGGGCTTTATTTTGTTTCTTTTTTTTCTGGTGTGTGTGTGTGTGTGTGTGTGTGTGTGTGTCGGGGGTGGGTGGGTTTTGGGGTGGGGAGGAGGAGGAGGAGGAGGAGGAGGAGGAGGAGGAGGGGGGGGGGGGGGGGGGGGGGGGGGTGGTGTTTTGCGGCATGATTTATTGCTTCTAGCAAGAGATTCCCAAGAGGTTATCCTTTGATTTTAATACTTTTATCTTTGAAGCAACTTTCCTAACATGATTTTAGTTATTTGTAGATTAATCACCATATTTTCAAGCTTGCACTCCTAAAGTTAACTTAAGGCATCAGTGGGTGAGTGAGGTGCTGGAATTTCAACTCTACCATATTTTATCATCAAGAATCCTTATCTTCAAACATTATTCTTTCACTTTCCGAAACCTTATCTTAAGACAAAAGGTGGTCCACCTAAATACTAAGGCAATCTTTTTATTTTTAGATTTTTTAATAGATTTTTTATTTTATATTTTACCTCGAGAAGTATGAAATGCGCACTTGACTAGTCAATTTTAATGTGACTAGACATTCCATCATAGGCTAGATATTTTTTTTGTTTGATGCTTTCAAAACTCATACAACCATTTGACTCATCTATATTGCTAATTTGATGCGAGTATCCTTCTTTTTTGATTTAGTTGCTCATCCATTAATTAGTTTGGCATTAGAAGATGGCATTGACACTTTCTTAGCTAAAGAAGGTTGAATGCATGTTCTTCCATTATTCTCCTTTAGCTTTTATAGCATTGGAGGTGAGGATTATAAAATCTAGCTTTAGGTTTGATCTGGCATCCTGAAGTCAATCAAACACCCCATTGAACCTTCCTTTGGTAAGTTGTAGGCAATCAAAACTAACTTTTATCTATTGCTCAGCCTTTGATAGACTAATGCCTTGGTTTATACCAATGAAGCCTTTGTTTTATCATCAAGTTTTGGCACAATGAAATTTGGCCTTTATTGCTGGGGCAAACTCGGCCTTTGCCCCTATGGGGGACTTGGTTTTTTACCCCTTGGGTGGACTTGGTCTTTGTCCACAAGGTGGAAGATGAGAGTCTGATCCATACTAGACAAGTGGAGTAGCAACTAAATCAATAGTAGCATTAGCAATGCTAGGAGCAGTAATGCTATCAGTGAAAGCAGAAGCACCATGCATTAATTAGATGGAGTTGGACATAGCCTAATAGCTAATATGAACTCTAGTTGCCCCTATGATGATTGTTATTTTGTCATTGAGGTTTGACATAATGACATTTGGCCTTAGCCCCTTTGAATAGATTTGACCCTTGCTTCCTGGATGGGAGATCATTACCTCTTGGATAGGAGATCATTGCCCCATGAATGTGAGTTAACCTCTAGATAGGAGGTCTTTGCCCCTTGAATGAGAGTTGCCCCTTGGATGGGAGTTAGTGAGTTGATCTATACTTATGTGAACTCTAATTGTCATTGTGATAACTGTTGGTTGACAAATCATATCGTAGACTCTTCACCGAGGATGATAGTATACATTGGGCAGGAGAATCACTTAATGATATCATTTCCCTTTCTAATAATGGAAAATCAATCATCAACTTTCAACTTTATTTCATTTAATATGTGCTCATATTTACTAGGTTTCTCTACTCGGAGGAGAAGTCAAGTCTCATAAAGCATGCCAGAATTTGTGAGATCGAAATTTACCATTTGAGATAGAGGAGACCCCAAGTAGTAATCTCAAAATAACAAATCAAAAGTATGATGGTTTAAATACACAATTAGGTATTATGAAAATATGGCTTTCGATAGGTGCAAGTCCCTATTGTTAATTGCCCCGACGATTGTCAAAACCTCCTAAAGCGAGAAACCTATATAATAAAATCGAGATAAAAGAAAAGAAGAAAGCATAATTTTAAAAAAGAAATATATGGCTTAAGCAAGGGCATAGCCTTACTGTTGGCTTAATTGTGTCTCAAATTTGGATTTTTCGGAGTCTAATCCTTATTTGAATTTATCTTCTACTAGAAGACTTAAATTAGTAGAAGTCTTATTTGAGTTAGTCTTCTATTTTGACTCAAACATAATTATGCCACATCTACAAATATCCTATTCATGAAAGGATTTTATATAGAGCGAGAGAGAGAGACATAGATTAATACTCTCAAAACGCCTTGTGATGGCTAGACTATTTAGTCTCTTGTGAGAGTTGGTGATATTGAAGTTTCACCTCCATCGTTATAATCTTCTTTTCCTTTTCTTATCAATACAATATTCTTTGGATCATCTTCACCACATAAATCTCTTGTGTTATTTTTCTTCTTTTCTATTCTTCTTCTATATCATGAATTATGGTGGATATCGATATTTAGCGCAACAAACTGATATCAGAGCTTAGTTCAATATGTCTACTACGAAGTTCGATATAGAGAAATTCAATGAAAAGTGAGGATTTTCTATTTGGAAAGCAAGAGTTCGTGCAATTCTTACTCAACAAGGGTTGAGAAACACATTAGAGAACATCAAGCCTGAAGATGTCATTGAAAGTGTCTAGAAAAATTAGAAGGCTAGTGCACATAACACAATCATCCTCAGTCTCACCGATGAAGTATTCTATCCGTTTTTTGATGAAACATCACCTTCAGAACTATGGAAAAAGCTAGAGAAAAAATATATTAGTAAGTCTATCTCAAATCGAGTTTACTTAAGGCAAAAACTCTTTAATTTTTGAATGAGAGAAGATACGAATATAGTTGATCATTTTAATGCTTTCAATAAACTAATCTCTCAATTGTTAAGTATTGATGTTAAAATTGAAGATAAAGACAAGATAATTATTTTATTATCGTCTTTACCTCCTTCTCTTAAGAATATGAAGACTACTCTCATGTATGGTAAGGATTTAAAATTTGATGATATTTCTGCTACCCTTCTATCAAATGAATATTTAAAAAAGATTGAAGGGGATGTGTCACACTCTGAAGCATTAATTACCAGAGGTCGTACTAAAGAAAGATCAAAGACAAATTGTTCTAGATCCAAATCCAAAGAAATAAATTGCAGGTATTGTAAGAAGATGGGACATGTAATTAAAGAGTGTTGGAAGCTCAAAGCAAAGAAAGAAAGAGAACCTTAGTATAAAGAGCAAGCCAAAGAACAAGTGTCAGTTACTGAAGGGAGTTCTGATGATGATTATGGTAATGTTCTCTCTATTAGTTCTGATTTTGATCATTACCATGATACTTGAATTCTTGATTCTAGTTATTCTTACCACATGTGTTCCAATAAAGATTGGTTTGAAGACTACAAGTATTATGATAATGGATTAGTTTTGATGAGTAATAACAATCTATGCAAAATTGTTGGAATCAGAACAATCGAAATTAAATGTTTGATAATATTATTAGAACTCTTACTGACGTTAGACATGTTCCTAATTTGAAAAAGAATTTGATCTCTTTGGGTGCTTTGGATTCTACTAGTTATAAGTATTCTGCCGAAGGTAGAGTTCTTAAGATTGCTAAAGGCTCATTGATAGTGATGAAAGGCCTAAAGCATGGAATTTTGTATGAGTTAGTAGAAAAAATCATTGAAGGTGGTGCAATAATTTCTCAGGGTTCTTCTTCTGATATGACCCACTTATGGCATATGTGTCTCAGTCATATGAATGAGTAAGGTTTAACTGTGCTCAACAAAAAAAAATTATAGAAAGGCCTTAACTCATGCAAATTGGATTTCTACGAGCATTGTCTCTATGGTAAACAGTCCAAGGTAAAATTTAACACCAGTACTCATTACATTAAATGCTTAATTGATTATATTCATTATGATGTGTGGTGCTCTCCTATTCCATCAAAATCTGGCGCTCGTTATTTCGTCAGTTTTATTAATCATTTTTTCAGAAAAGTGTGAATTTATTTTTTACATCACAAAACCAAAGTATTTTCTATTTTCAAATGGTGGAAAACTTTAGTCGACAAAAGGACTGACAGAAAAATCAAATACCTTAAAAGTGATAATGGTGGAGAGTACAAATCAATATAAAGTTTCTCAAATTCTGTGAAGATGAAGGCATCAAATGCACTTTACCATCCCAAGAAAATCTTAACAAAATGGTGTGGCTAAAAGAACGAACATAACTTTGTTGGAGAAAAAATGTAGTATACTCAGTACAGCTAATCTCGACGAAGAATTTTGGGTAAAAGTAGTCAATACAACATATTTCATTATGAATCACTCTCCTCATACAGCCATTAATTACAAGACCCCTAAAGAGGTATTGACTGGTCAACCTGCAAATTATTCTTCTTTAAAGATTTTTGGTTGCCCTACTTATGTGCATGTTGTTAAGGATAAGTTAGATGTATGTTCCAAAAATGGTATTTTTCTGGGTTATGTCAAATGTGTTAAGGGCTATCATTTGACAAATTGTACTATTTCTAATATAATTATTGAGAGAGATGTAGTATTTGATGAAAGTCTTATGTTAAAATCTCTTAAGAAAGGTCCCAATGATATAATACAAGTGGAGATGGAGCATGTAGTTCCTTCAGAAGAAGATATTTAGGGTATGCCAAACTCTCAAAAAAATTCTAAGAATCAAATTTCTAAGAAGACTCCACTTCGAAGATCTCAAAGAAATATAAAGCCACCAAAAAGGTATGGTTTTGAAGATATGATAGCTTTTACTTTAGTTACTAAAAATGGTGATCCTTCTTCCTATAAAGAAGTAATGCAAGATAAGAATTCTTCTTAGTGGTAACCTGCTATGAATGAAGAGATGGATTTTCTTCAAAAGAACCATACTTGAGATCTCGTGAAATTACCAGAAAGTAAAAGAGTAATTAGTTGAAAGTGGGTATTTTGAAAGAAAGAGAATTTCTCAGAGATAGATGGTGCTAAATTCAAAGCCCGTTTAGTTGCAAAAGGGTATTCACAAAAGGAGGGTGTTGACTTTAATGAAATTTTCTCTCCTGTGGTTAAACACACGTCTATTCATTTTTTTACTTGCTTTAATTATTTTTCATAATCTTGAGTTAGAACAGCTTAATGTCAAAACTGCCTTTCTACATGGAGAATTAGAAGAGCAGATTTTTATGCAAAAGACTGAAGGGTTCATCCAAGAAGGCAAGAAAAATTTTGTCTGCATGTTAAATAAATCACTTATGATTGGAAACAGTCTCCAAGGCAATGATATAAAAGGTTTGACAGTTTTATGCTGGGACAAGATTTCATCCATTGCAAACATGATTGTTGTGTCTATTTTAAGATGCATGCCAATAACTCATTTATTATATTATTTTTTTTATGTTGATGATATGTTTATCGCTACTCAAGACATATCTCTACTTAATGACCTAAAGTTTAAAATGAAAAAGGAATTTGAGATGAAAGATTTAGGTGCTGCAAGGAAGATTCTCAATATAGAGATTGATCAAGATCAAAAGTATAGCAAATTATGACTCAAACAGAGCAAGTATCTCGAGAAGATTATTTCTCATTTTCACATGCATAATTCAAAATCTGTCAGTACTCCTTTGGCATCTCACTTCAAGCTTTTAGTTTAATTATGTCCTTCTATAGATGAGGAGTATGCATACATGGAGAACATCCCATTCTCAAGTACTGTTGGAAGTCTAATGTATGTTATGGTATGCATAAGACCTGATATTGCACAAGTAGTCAGAGCGTTGTTAGTCGTTACATGGCAAATACAGGAAAAGAACATTGTAGGCTGTGAAGTGGCTATTAAGATATATCAAAAGTACTCTTAATACTGGCTTATGTTTTGATAGGAACACAATTCAAGAAGCCAAAATTATTGGCTATGTCGATTCATACTATGCTGGAGACCTTGATTGACGACGATCCCTCACTGGTTATCTTTTCACTCTTTGTGGAGGACCTATTAGTTGGAGGCGTATCTTATAGTCAACTGTGACATTATCTACAACAGAGTTTGAGTATATGACAACTACGGAAGCCGTCAAATAAACTCTATGGCTAAAAGGATTGGTAAGTTGAAGTTGATTTTTCTCAAAATATTCTTTCTATCTTTTGCGACAGTCAGAATGCCATACACCTTGCAAATAACTAAATATACCATGCCAGATCAAAGTATATAAATGTCTGATTTTATTTTATTCGAGACATTATTGAAGACGATGAGATTTCTTTACAAAAGATTCATACTTCAAGAAATTTTGCAGATATGATAACGAAGGTAATTTCGATTGACAAGTTCAAGCTTTGTTTGGACTTGATCAATGTTCAAGGTCATTGATCATGCCCCATGAGTTAATGGCAAATACATCTATTAAATATTCAAATTCAAAGAAGAAGATGACTCAAGCCAAGATGGAGATTGTTGGCTTAATCGTGTCTCGAATCCAGATTTCTCGGAGAGTCTTAATTATATTAGGAAGTAATTTAGTAGGTCTAATCCTTATGTGAATTTATCTTCTACTAGAAGACTTAAATTAGTAGAAGTTTTATTTGAGTTAGTCTTCTACTTTGACTAAAACATAATTAAGCTACATCTATAAATACCCTATTCATGTAAGGGTTTCATATAAGGTGAGAGAGAGAGACATAGATTAGTACTCTTAAAACGTCTTGTGATGACTAGGCTATTTAGTCTCTTGTGAGAGTTGGTGATATTGGAGTTTTGCCTCTATCGTTGTAATCTTCTCTTTCTTTTCTCATCAATACAATATCCTTTGGATCATTTTCGTTACATAAATCTCTTGCGTGTTATTTTTCTTCTTTTCTATTCTTCTTCTATATCGTGAATTGTGGTGGACATCGATATTTAGTGCAACACCTTACTTTACAACTTAATGAATTTGAATGCATAAATGACATTAAATAAGGAAGGGAGTAAGAAGAACTTGATATCTACTGTTGCCTCGTGGAATTTCACTCGAATGGATTTTGACTTGATCCTCAATAGGTATTGATAATTTGGTTGATGATGTTGTCCAAAGGGAACATGAAAGGAGAATAGGGATGTTTGAATCCTTTCATTAGCCTGGTGGCATTTTTGGTAGCATCATTTAGGGGAGTCTTTCCATTAACCAATGAAGCCTTGTTGATAACCTTATTTGACTTGAAGAATTTTTGTTTGCCAATGAGGTGTTGGAGATAACTTTTTTTAGTTTAAAGTATTTCCATTAGCCGATGTGTCATTGGAGATAACTTTATTTAGTTTCAAGTATTTTCATTAGCCAACTCGGCGTTGGCGATAACCTTATTTGGATTGAATTATTTTCATTAGCCTATAAAGCATTGGCAATAACTTTATTTGAATAAAGCATTGCGGCTAACTAACTAAATAAGTTTAAGTCTGCCTAAGTTTGGTTTGATTTGATAATCAATGACCTCGTAATCATATTGTCGATTGAATTTGAAGCATTGCTCATGCTTTTTGTGTTGGCAATGCATCATCAATGGCTTCTAGGATTGATAAGCTTCGAAATGTGGCCAACAACTTCATACATATTGTTGGTTGACTTATACTAAATAAGATATTTAACTGACTAACTAAGTGAGTTCAATGCTGCCTTAGTTTGATTTGTATGGTTTGAAATATTTTCATAGCCTAGGCATAAGTGATAATTTTTTTTATTTTTTGAAGTATTTTCATAGTCAATGTAGTCTAGGGGATAACTTATTTAATTTTGAAATTATTTTTATAGCTAATGAGGTGTAGATAATAATTTTCTTTAAATAAGGCATTGTGGGTGATTGACTAGGCAAGTTCAAGCTTACCTCAATTTGATTTGATTTGACGATCGATGGTCTCTTAAGTGTTTTATCGATGGAATTTGAAGCATTGTCAATGCTTTTAAGTTGTCTTAGCTTTGAAATATGGCATATGGCTTCAAACATGTCGTCGATTAACTTTGTTTGAAAAAGGCACCTAACTAACTAACTAAGTGAGTTCAAGTCTACGTTAATTCAGTTCAATTTGATCTGAAGATCAACCTTAGTTTGATTTAAATTTGATTTGATTCAATTCAATTTTTAAAACTTGATCTTGATTCCAATCTGGTTTGAATCAATTCAATATTTAGAACTCAATTCTGACTTGAGTCTAATTTGATTCAGTTTATTGTTTGAAACTTGATTTGGATTAATCAAGTTTGATTCCATTCAATTAGAGTTAGGTTTAACCTTGTGTTGGACCCTCATTGGGTCCTTATTGGATCCTTAATAAATATTGGATCCAAACCTTGATAGGTTATTAGGTCCTTAATAGATCTTGGATCCAACCCTTGATGAGATCTTAATGGATTTTTAATGAATTTTGGATACAATCCTTAATAGGTTCTTAATGGATCTTTAACGAACATCAAATCGAACCCTTAATGGGTTCTTACTAAATCTTTAATAGATTGTGGATCTAACCTTTAACGGGTTCTTAATAGATCTTTAATAGATTTTGGATCCGACCTTTGATCAGTTCTTAGTGGATCCTTCCTCAACCCATTAATAGATTTGGGGTTGAACCTTAATGAACTTAGGTTCAAGTTCAAGTCAATTTGGGTTCAACTTAATTTTAGTTTAGGTTCAAGCTGATTTTGGATTGAATTTGAATTCAAATTTGTCATGAGTTAATTAGGGTATGGTTTGGACTTTATTTAACATAATTAGAGTTAGATTTGAATCTAGTTTAACCTAATTAGGATTTAGTTTAAATTTAATTTGATTTTGGATTAACTTCATTTAAACTCGATTGGGATTGGGTCAGAACTAATTCGATTTGGCTTAACTCAATTTGGATTTGAGTCCAATTTGATTTGAGTTTTAGTCTATTAACTTGATTGACTTTGGTCTATTTAGTGATTCATTTGACTTAATATGGTTTTATTTATTCAATATGATTGAATCACCTTAATTTAATTAACTTAACTTAATCGATTTAGTTTGAGAACTCTCAAGCTATCATGATAAATTTGAGTGGGCCTACACGCTGACCTTTAATCAATTTAGATTCTTGGCAAGCTCATGAGTTGGTCTTGATTTAAATATTTAGCGAACTCGCAAGCTGACCTTAGTTAAGATAAATGTTCAATGAGCTCCAAGCTAGCTTGAGTCCAAATAGATGTTTGATGAACTTGCAAGCTAGTCTTAGTCGGAATAGATAATTAGCAAGCCTAAAGGCTGATCTTAGTCTGAATAGATGATTAATAAGCCCAGGACTGTCTTAGTCCAAATAAACATTTGGGAAGCTCACAATCTGACTTTAGTTTGAATAAATGATCAGCGAACCAATGGACTAGACTTAGTCCAAGTAAATATTTGGTAAGCTTGTAAGTTGGACTTAATCTAAATAGATGATCAGTAAGCCTGTAGGTTATCCTTAGTCCAAATTAACAATCAATGAGCTAACAGGCTAGTCTTAGTTTAAGTAAATATTTAGTAAGCTTATAAGTTAGTTTTAGTCTAAATAGATATTCAGCGAACTTGTAAGGTAGACTTAATCTGAATAGACGATCAGCTAGCCGATATGCTTGCCTTAGTTCCAATAGATGATCAGCAATCTCACAAGCTGACGTTAGTCCAACTAGATGTTTAGCGAGCTCGCAAGGTACCCTTAGTTTGAATAGATGATCTGTGTGCCCGTGGGTTAGCCTTTATCCCAGTAGAAATTTGGCAAGTCCGCGAGCTAGCCTTAGTACGAATAAATGTTCAGCAAACTCTCAAGCTGCCCTTAATTCAAATAGATATTCAACCAGCTCACATACTAGCCTTAGGCCGAATAAATTTTGATAAACTTACAAGCTGGTATTAATCTGAATAGTATTCAGCTAGTTTACAAGCTGATCTTAGTTTGAATGGATGTTCGACGAGTTTACAAGTTGACATTAGTCAAATAGATATTTGGCAAGATTGCAAAATAGCCTTAGTCTAAAATTAATTTCAAGCGAACCTATGGACAAGCCCTAGGTCGATGGTGGACGACCGTTAGTACACAAGGGATCACAAATGGTAGCAATATTAATAAAGTTTCGTAAATACACTAAAGGATTGTGGGTCACCGCAGTGTCGATGGCATGAAAATCGAGGCAAGAGATCTTCTTTTCTTTTTTCTCTTTTTTTTACAATAACTTCCACTCTTTCCTTATACACCTGTTCATGACCCCCCACCCTGCTGGCCAAATTTCTCTGTTTTTTATTATTTTTTCGTTTTTTTTTGGTTCTTATTTCTTCTCTGCCCATGCTTCTTTTCTTCTTCACTTGGGCTCCTCTACCCCTTTCTTCAACCTTACCAATCCATGGCGGCCCCGCTCTTCATCCCCACCAGATCTGGCCAGGTCGCCCCAAGCTGGCAATGGGTGGCTGGATCACAGAATGGCGGAGCAGCTGGTAGCTCAGAGCAAGAGTCCAGTGGTAGAGGTGGAGGCTGGGTAGAGCTCTCGACGGTGGAGGTCGGCAGGGCTCGCAGAGGCGAAGATCTGGTGGAATTCACAAAGCAGAGGCCAGTGAGTCTCGCAGACGGGCGGAGACCGATAGGACTTGCAGACGAGTGGAGACTGGTGGAGCTCACAAAGGTGGGCGGTGAGGCTATCGTTCCAGTGCAGGTTGCCAGAGAGTGGCGGTGGCTCATGAGGTGAAGGCCGCAAGCGGCGAAGTGTCAGGGCGACAGCGGGCTTCTTTGACATGGGGGTGGCACGGGCATGGGAGCAAGTCGAGATGACAATGGAGCAAGTCGGAGCTCAAGAAGGGAGCAGGCTGGTGGCGGAGGTGAGCTCGGGGCGGTCATTCGAGCGGAGGGAGGTAGCACTTAGGTCATGCAGCATTTCGGCCGGCAAAGTGGCTGGCCGAGGATGGAGGGTCGCGGTTCCAGTGTGGCAGTGACGCAAGTGTGAGGGGTGCAAGAGCGGGCCATAGAGGTGCTCCGGCTGCTTGGCTTAGGGCTAGAGGCGGTGGCAATGGATCCTCTGGCAACTTGGAGACAGCGGTGCTGATGGTTTAGGTCAAGCCTTGGTGGGCACGAGCTGGTGGAGGGTGAAGCTCAGTCAGCCGGAGGTGAACGGGCGAGGGCAGTATCCGGGCCTATTCGGGGTAACTATATGGATAGCAAAAGAGAAAACCCAAGCTAGAGAAGAAAAAAAAAATGAAAGAGGAAGTAAATTCAAATCCCTTACCATTCTTATTGTCTCCTCTATTTTGTAAGTCTTCATGAGCTTTTATATATATGGAAGGAGGCCAAGTTGGATTGAAAATAATCTCTTTTTGTTTGAAATTTTGAATGCTGAGTATGATTGCAAATAAATATGATTATGGATGGATATGGATGTGATTAAATTAGATAAGTTTATAAAAAGATATGAATAAGTGTTTGTTGCTATAAATAACAATAATTTGAAAATTATACTCATCTTAGGTATTGAATTTATAGAGGGATTTATTTGTAAATTTTTCCTAAAAAACTTAGACTAAACTATAAATTTATTAGTTTTAGAGAATTTTTTGTAAAAAGGCTTATTTATAAAATTTTGAAACCTTCAGAATTCTTTTTTAATAAAATTTAGATTTATTTACAAATAATAACTTTCAAGGAACTTATTTATAAAAAGTTGAGATATTAGGAGTTTATAGGTGAATATAAGATTTTGAAGAGTTTATTTGTAAATCCTAAATCTTGCGTGGACTAATTTATCATTTTAGGATTTGATTAAATTTTTTTGTAAAATTTCTATCTCAATGACTTATTTGTAAAACAAATCTAGTTAGGAATTTTTTTATAAGAATTTATTCAGTCCAGCAACCTATTTGTAAAATTCTTACTTTTTTATTTTAGTCTAGATTTTGGATAAATTTTGAGTCTATTTTTGGTTTAGATATTCGGCCCACTTAGCTCACTTTAACTTGAGTCCGAATTTCTTAAGAATTCAAATTTGAAGTGAGCTCAATTTTTAATCAAATTTAATCGTAATTTAGATTCAATTGAGACTCATGCTTGAGCTATAATTTAGTGATATAAAAGTTTTAATTATAATCATATTTTAATCAATTTTATTTTTGGTAAAAATTACCTCAAATAGAAGTAATGTCAAAGCCTTTTGGGTTGGCTTAGATTTAAAGTGTGGTCGACGATTTTAAGCGTATTATCGGCAAACTTCATTTGAACACAATATCTAGCTGACCAATTGAGCAATTTCAAGCCTACGTTTAGTTTAGTTTGATCTAAGTTCATATTTGGTTTGGTTTGTCTGATCTAATTCAATTCAATGCTCAAAACTTGATCTTGATTTCAATTTGATTTAATTTAATTTAATGTTCAAAACTCGATTTTGATTCGAATCTAATTTAATTTGGTTTGGGTCGAGCTCAAACTTATTAGGTTCTTAATGGATCTTAGATCCAACCCTTGACTAGCTGAAATTGACCACTCAAGATAGCAAAGACCTCGAGGAGCAATCTCAAAATAAAAAATAAAAAATATAATGGTTTGAATGTACAATCAGGTATTCTGAGATCATGACTTTCAACAAATATAAACCCTTATTGTTAATTACCCTAACAACTATTAGGAGCATCCTAAAATCAGAAACCTAGTTAATAAAACAGAGATAAAAAAGAAAAAAAACATAATTTGATTGATTTGAGAAAAAGTACATAGCTTAAATAAGGACATACCCTCACTTTATAATTAAATAAATTTAAATTTATACTCATGAAATAAAAAAGAGAGCTTGATGTTTGCTATTGTCCTACCGCCATACGCTGGACCATGTGGAATATGACTCATATAGATCTTGATTAGATCTTTGGCAGATGCTGATAACAAGCTAATGGGTGAGGCTAACTTCCTTGGCTTGTGTCTAATAACTCTATTAGGGTTTGAAGTATTATTGATGGCTTTCTACTTATTATCGGTTAACTTCTTTTGATATTTAAGTCAAGAGAATGATTAGCAGCCTTACCTTTATACTACTTATTTTTAATTTGATAATCAACAATTTTTTAGCTATGTTGTGAAGAAGCATCACCAACAGCTTTTGGGGTTGGCTTACTTAAGCATCATTGATAACTTTTAAGTTGGTTTAGCTTTGAAGTATGCCCAATAGCTCTGAACTTATTGTTATTTGACTTTATTTAAATGAGGCATTATGGTTTACTGACTAAAAAATTCAAGTCTACTTTAGTTTGGTTAGAAATGGTTAGAGGCCTTAGCTTTATATTGACTATTTTTAGTTTAATAATTGATGGTTTATTAAGCGTGTTGTCAATTAGATGTGAAATATCACCAATAACTTTTAAGCATGTGTTGGCTTAGCCTGAAAGGCACATCACTAATGACTTCTAGGGTTTACTAGATAGAAAGGTGTGTCATCAATAGCTTCTGAGGTTGACTAGCTTAAAAATTGTATCATCAACGGCTTTTGTAATTGACTATTATAAAGAGTGCATCACCAACGGCTTTTAAGTTGGTTTAGCTTTGAAGTATGGCCACCAGTTGTGAACTTATTATCAGTTGACTTCATTTGAATGGGACATTATGATTGACTAACTAAGCGAGTTCAAGCCTACTTTAATTTAGTTCAAAATGGTTAGAAGCCTTAGCTTTATGTTGACTATTTTTAATTTGATAATGAATGATCTTTTATATCTATTGTTGATTAGGTTTGGAGTGTGCATTATCTTGAAAGGTGCACCATCAATGACTTCTAGGGTTGACTAGATTGAAGAGTGCATTATCAATAGCTTCTGGGGTTAACTAGATTGAAGAGTGTATTGCCAACGGCTTTTGAGTTGGTTTAGCTTTGAAGTGTGGCTAGCGGTTGTGAACTTATTATCAGTTGACTTTGTTTGAATGAGGGGTTGTGGCTAATAGACTAAGAGAGTTCAAGCCTTCCTTTTAGTTTACTTCGAAATGGTTAGAGGCCTTAGCTTTATGCTTACCAATTTTAAGTTGATAATCAATGGCCTTTTAGGTGTGTTGCCAATTAGATTTGAAGCATCACTAATAGCTTTTAGGTATGTATTGGTTTAGCTTAAAGAATGCATCATCAATAACTTTTAGGGTTGACTACCTAGAAAAGTATGTCAACAATGGCTTCTAGAGTTGACTATCTTGGAAAGTGTGTTATCAATGACTTCTGAGGTCTACTAGTTTCAAGAGTGTTATTTAAGATCATTTTTATCACAATCAAATTAAATTAAATATGATCAGAATGCATACTTAAATATTATTAAACTATAACTCAAATATGAGTCTCAATCAGATCTAAATTAGGATCGAGTATAATCAAAATTTAAGCTCAATTCAAATATGAATTATTGAAAAATTTGAGCTCAAGCTAAAGTAATCGAGTGGTCTCGATGTTCAAACCAACATCAGGTTCAAAATTTATCCAATAGGTCCCTAGTCAAATTTTTCTTATGAATAATCCCTAGAATGAAAATTTTATGAAAACATCTGATAAAATCTTAAAATTACAAATTGGTCCCTACAAAATTTAGGATTGGAAATAAACTTTTCAATAACTCCATATTCGCAAATAAGTCTTAAAAATTTTTATTTACAAATAAATCTAAATTTTATTCAAAAAGGATCCTGAAAGTTTCAAAAATTTATAAAAAAGTTGTCTTTGTAAAAAGATCTCTAGAATTTATAAATTGGTAATTCATTCTAAATTCTCCGAGAAAATTTATAAACAATCCTCTGAATTTCGTAATTTTGCAACAAAATGTAATTTCATCCACAATCTAGGATTTGAACAAGATTTGTATCCATGACTTAAATATTTAAATTGTAGTTCTTATCCTTATTGAAACTAGAATAGAGAATCTCATCCTTATCTAAAATAAAATAACAAATCATCATCTATATCACAACAAAACTCTTTTCCACAACCATCATTCAAACAGAACTTATCTAAAATAAATGAAAGGAGAATCAATAAGATCCTCGATTCAAAATTTGAAGAAATCCATTATAATCCAAATTGATCTCCTTGGTACCTATAAAAGCTCATGAAGACTTACAAAATAGAGGGAATTCAAACCTAAAGAGAAGGGAGAGGAAAGCTCAAAGATTATGGATAGCAAATAGGAAAGAGATCGAAAGCAAGGAAGAGGGGTTATTGAAACTTAACTCGGGTTTTATTTTCTTTTTTTCTCACTACTATGTTCCTTCGCGTTCCTGCTCTCCCGTGCTACAAAAGTTATCGATCTCCCATACCTCCTCCCTCTCCTGGATCCTCACAGGTGATCCCTGTTGGTGATCCTCGTGGGATCATCACTGCAAGCACCACTCCTTGCTACTCCAAACAACCCGTCCTCTTCTGTGTTGTAGCTTGCCATCGCACAACCCCACACCAGCACACTACCGGTCTGCTCCCACATCACCAACTATGCCCTCCTCCTTATCTAAACCTTAGCCTGCTAGCTTGTACCTTGCTCCATCCCTAAGCCGCTAGTGAGCCACTCTAGCCCACTTCATCTCCAAGCCACCTCTCACCATACAGATGCACTGTCGCCCACTGCCCTTTCTTACCATGCTTGGCCCCTCTCTCTCTCCTCATTGTTAGCTTGCCACCGTGCCCCCTCCATTTCCGTAGCCACCACTAGCAAGCCAAGGCACCACGATCCCTGTCCTTTGCTATTGCCACCTAACCTACCACTGGCCTGGCTTGCTTATCAAGTCCCCATTAGCCATACACCCCGCAGCAGCTATCGTGACCTCCTCCGCCCAAGCTCCACCCTCTGCACTATCATCCACTCTCATCAATCACCATCTACTGCTACTTATAGTTGGAACCAGCCCATATTCAAGGGAGCAGAGCTTGGCCCTACTTCGATGGAGAACCAAGTGAAGGAGGAACGAGACGAGGGAAGAAATAAAAATAAAAAAAAGGATTCAAAAAAAAGAAAAAAATATAAAAACTAGTGAGGCCACATGAGGGAGGGAAACTTGCGGTCAAGAAACCAAAAAAAAGAAAAAAAGTTAGACTTGGTAAAAAAAATCTAAAAATAAACAAAGGAGACATTAGAGAAGATTCAAAAAGAGCTAAAATTGGCTTGAGGCCACCCATGGCTTCATTTATTTCCATCGCATCCATTCTTGCACAATTGCCATCTTCATGCTCACCACCCATGACCCCCTTGCGTATCGACGGATTTCATCACCACCACGACCACCATGGCCCCTTGTGTATCAAGGGACTCCATTACCACCATGACTGCCCATGGTCCCTTATGCATCGATGAACTCCATTACCACCATACCCACTCATGGCCTCTTGCATATTGATAGACTCCATCATCATCACAACCTAGCATGTTGCTAGATTATTGGATTATAAGCCAGCCTTTACACTCATACTTAAGCTAGCTCTCGAGCTCGCATTCATAGGTCAGCCTTCGGGACTACTAAATTAATCCAACCCTTAAGCTCACATCCATAAGCCAGTCTTTAGGCTCGCCAAATGAATTCAGCCCTTGAGCTTACATTCATATACCAACCTTCGAGTCTACTAAATCAAGTCAGCTCTTGGGTTTGTATCTATAAGCCAATCTTAGAACCTGCTAAATCAAGCCAGCCATTGAGCTCACATCCATAGACCAACCTTTGAGCCTACCAAATTAGGCTAGTCTTCAGACCTACCAAATCAAGCTAGCCCTCAAATTTGCATCCATAGGCTAGCCTTCAGTTCCACCAAATTAGCTAGCCTTTGGGCCCACCAAATTAAGTCAGCCCTTGAGCTTGCATCCATAGACCAACGTTCATGCCCTCCAAATTAAGCTAGCCCTCAGGCTTGGATATAGGTTAGCCTTCGGGCTCACTAAATCAAGCCAACCTTTAGCAAATCAAGTTAGCTCTTAGGCTCGCATCCATAAGCTAGCTTTCAAGCTCACTAAATCAAGCCAGCTTTTAGGCCTGATCAAGTCAACCCTCAGTCTCATACCTATAGGCTAATATTTGAGCTCACCAAATTAAGCCAATCTTTGAACCTATCAAATCAAGTCAACTATGGGGCTCACACATCAAAGCCACCCTTTGGGCTCACACTTAACCAGTCTTTGGGCTCACACTTCAAGCAAACCTTCAAGATTGCGAATCAAGTCTGTCTTCTAACTCACACGTCAAGGCCAACTTTCGAGTTTGCACTTTTAATCCATCCCTTGAGCTCACACTTCTAACTCTGCATTTGGCTCACATGTCTAAGCCAACCTTCAAGTTTACACTTCTATGTTAGCTTTCAAGCTCACAACTATTTGCATTATAGAGTAGCCTTCGTGCCTACAACCACTTATAGGATAGCCTCAAGCTCACCTAATGTTATCATGATGGCCTATAGGCTCCCAAATCAAATTGATTATATGAATCAATTAAACAAAAGTGACTCAACCACATCTAACTCAGCTAGAACAAATAAATAAATCTAAATCAACTCAAATGGACCATCAAATGAACTTTAATTGATCAAATAGATGGACTAAAACTTAAATTAAACTAGACCCAAATCTAAATTGAGTTAATCTAAATCAAATCAATTCATACTCAACCCCAATCAGGTTCAAATTGTGTCAATCTGAAATCAAATTAAATTTAAATTAAACCTTAATCGGGTTGAACCAAGTGAATCAAACCCTAATTGGGTTGAATGAAGCTCAAACCAAATGCTAATAGAGTTAAATTAGGTTTGAACCCAACCCCCATAGGGTTCAAATTGTGTTTATCAGAAAGCAAATTGAATTCAAGTCAAACCCTAATTGGGTCAAACAAAATTCAAACTAAATGTTGATTAGGTTAAACCATATTTGAATAAAATGCTAATTGGGTTAAATCAGGTTTAAATCAAACCCTAATTAGATCAAATCAAACTTAAATTCAAATCAAATCTAGGTCGAGCTTGAACTAAAACCTAGTTTCCTAAATCGGCTTGAACTTGAACCCAAATCCATTAAGGTTCAAAACCAAATCCCATAAAGGCCCAACATAGGTTGAACTCGAGCCCATTAGTGGGTTAAATCTAAGATCCAATAAGAACCTATCAAAGGTTTAGATTCAAGATTTGTTAAAGATCCATTAAGAAATCGATAAGGATCCAACAAACGATTGAGCCTGGCCCAAATTGAATTAAATCATACTCTAATCAAAATTGAATTTTTGAACATTGAATTAAATCAAATCAAACTTAATCTAAATTGAGTTTTGATCAAATTGAATCGAAATCAGACTTGAGTCTAAGCCAAGTTCTGAATATTGAACTGAGTTATATCAACTTAAACCAAACCAAGTTTGAACTTTAGATCAAACCAACTAAATGCGGGCGTGAACTCACTCAATTTGTCAACCAGAAGTTATGTTCAAATGAAGTCGACCGACAACACGCTTAAAGTCGTTAGCCACATTTCAAAGCTAAACTAACCCAAAAGCATTGGCAACACTTCAAATTCAATCAACCACACAACTAAGAGATCGTTGATTATTAAGTCAAACTGAACTAAGGCTAGCCTAAACGTGCTTAAATAGATAGCCAAACATCTTGTTCAATCGAAGTCAACCAATAATATGTATGAAACTGTTGGCTACACTTCAAAACTAGTCAACCTCAGAATCTATTAATGATACATCTTTCTAGCTAAGCCAACTCAAAAGTATTGACAATACTTCAAATTCAATCAACAATGTGCCTAAAAGGTCATTGATTATTAAATCAAACTAAACTAAGACAGACTTGAACTCACTTAGTCAGTTAGTCATAACACATTATTCAAATAAAGTTATTACTGATGTCTTATCAACTAACACAAACACTTCAAACCAAATGAAGTCATCGTCAATGTCTTATTAGCTAATAAAAATACTTCAAACCAAATAAAATTATGGACAATATCACCAAGCTAATGAAAACACTTCAAACCAAATTAAGTTATCACCAGTGCCTTATCGGTTAGTGAAAATACTTTAAGTCAAATAAAGTTATTACCAATATCTCATTTGCTAACAAAAATACTCAATTCTAAGTGAAGTTATCTCCAACACCACTAGACTAATGAAAACACTTCAAACTCATAGAGTTATCACTAATGCCACTAGACTAATGGAAACACTTCAACTAGTAGAGGTTATTATCAATGCTTTGGCTGTTGGAGACAACTCAAACTCCCCATTCTCCTTTAATGTCCCTTTGGATAATGTCATCAACTAAATTATCAATACCCATCGAGGATCAAGTCAAGACCCATTTGAGTCAGACTCCACATGATCCAATGTACAAGAGTGGGGTGATAGTGCACATCAAAGCTTCTTTCCCTTTTTTTATCTTATTTCATATTCTTTTATGATTATGAATTTAAATTCATTAAATTATAAAGTAATGGTACATCCTTTCTTAAGTCATGTACTCTTTTTCTCAAATCAATCAAATTCTATATTTATCTTTTTCTTCGTATCTCTATTCTATTAGCTAGGTTTCTCACTTTAGGAGGTTCTTGATAATTGTTGAAGTAATTAATAACAAAGTCTTATGCCTGTTCAAAGTCACGTTCTTATAACACCTGATTGCGCATTCAAATCATCATATTTTTTAATTATCATTTTAAGATTACTCATTGTTTTAAGATTGCTATTCGAGGTCTTTTCTTATCCCAAGTGGTTACTTTTCTCTCCACAAGTGCAACATCAATGGCTTCTAAAGTTGACTAGCTTTGAAATATGGCCAATGATTTTAAGCGTATTATTGGTTGATTTCATTTAAAGAAGGCATTTTGCTAACTGACTAACCGAGTTCAAGTGTACCATTAGTTCAGTTTGATTTGATAATTGACAGTCTCTGAGGCATATTATCGATTAAATTTGAAGCATTGTCATTACTTTTAGGTTAGCTTAGCTTTGAAGTCTGACCAACAGCTTTTAAGTATATTGTTGGTTGACATTTTTTGAATATAGCACCTGGCTAAC
Source organism: Trichopus zeylanicus subsp. travancoricus (assembly GCA_005019695.1). Taxonomy (NCBI): domain Eukaryota; kingdom Viridiplantae; phylum Streptophyta; class Magnoliopsida; order Dioscoreales; family Dioscoreaceae; genus Trichopus; species Trichopus zeylanicus. The sequence goes on from RXID01014251.1 coordinate 989,269, forward strand.
TGATTAAGTTAGTTCAAGTGTACCTTAATTAAGTTTAATTTGATAATCGACGGCCTCTAAGGCATGTTGTACATTGAATTTAAAGTGTTATCAATCCTTTTGGTTTGGCTTAGGTTTAAAATATGGTCGATAATTTCAAGCATATTATTTGAACACAACATCTGATTGACTAACTAAGCGAGTTCAAGCCTGCATTTAGTTCAGTTTGATATGAAGTTTAGACTTGGTTTGATTTAAGTATGATCTAATTCAATTTGATACTCAAAACTTGATCATGATTTGAATATGATTTAACTTAGTTCAATGTTTAAAACTCGATTTTGATTCGAGTTTGATTTAACTTGGTTTGAGTCGAGCTCTACCTTATTGGGTTCTTAATCGATTCTAGATCTAACCCTTAATGAGTTCTTAATGGATTCTTAATTGATCTTGGATCTAATCCTGATCAGGTTCTAATTGGATCCTTTAATAGATCTTATATCTAATCCTTGATGGGTTTTTATTAGATTCTTATTGGATCTTGGATCAAACCCTTAATGGATTCTTATTGGATTCAGACTTAGCCTATTAATGGGTTTGGGCTTGATCCATGTTGGACCCTTATTAGGTTAGGATTTAAACCTTAATGAACTTCGATTCAAGTTCAAGTTAATTGAGGTTTAATTTAGTTTTAGTTCAAGCTCGACCTAGTTCTGGTTCAGATTCGACTTTATTTTGGTTCAGGTATGACCTGTCTTTGGTTCAAATTTGAGTTTTATTTGACCCATTAAGGTTCAATTTTAACTTAATTTAATCTAATTAGGACTTAAATCAAACTTAATTCAACCCAATTAGGGTTCAGCTCGAATTTAATTTACTTTTGGATTGACCCAATTTGAACTTAATTGGAATAGGGTATGAACCAATTTGGTTTGAATTAACTCAATTTGGATTTAGTTCATTTGGTGGTCCACTAAAGTCAAATTGATTTAATCACTTTACTTAATTTGATTTAGCCGAATCAGCTTAATTTCAATATGATTAGATCAATTAACTTAATCAATTTATGCTAATTAATTTTAATTAATTTAGTTTGAGACTTTTGACGAACCGCAGGCTAGCCTTGAGACAATTTATACTTTTTTGATAATCCTACAAGTTGACATTGAGTATATTAGACGTATGAGGAGCTCGCAGGCTGGCCCATATCTAGATAGATATTTGATGAACTCACAAGTTGATCTTAATATAAATAGACATTTGGCAAACCCATAAGCTAACTTTAGTTCAAATAGATATACGAAGAGCTTGCAAGTTAGTCTTAGTCTGAATAGATATTCGGTGACCCCACGGACTAGTCTTAGTCCAAATAGACAGAAACCTAAAGTTAGTCTAAATAGATATTTGGCAAGCTCATGAATTGCCCTTAGTTTAAATAGAAATATGATGAGCTTATGAACTGGGCTTAGTCTAAATAAACATTCAACGAGCTTACAAGCTATTCTTAGTCCAAAGAGACGTTCACTAAGCTCGCAAGCTAGTATTGTCCAAATAGATGTACAGCGATCTCACAAGTTGGCCTTAGTCTGATTAGATATTCAGTAAACCCACATGCTAGCCTTAATCTAGATAAAAGTTTGACGAGCTCACGAGCTAGCCTTAATTCAAATAGACGTTCAATAAATGCACAAGCTGGACTTAATTCGAAGAGATATTCAGAAAGTTCAAAAACTATTTTTAATCCAAATAGACATATAGTGAGCTTGCAAATTGGCTTTAGTCCGAATATTCGGTGAGCTCCTAGACTAAGCTCAATTCAAAATTATTTTTCAAACAAGCCCATAGGTTGATTCTAGACTATTTGACTTTCGAACAAGCCCGTGGGTGGACCTAGAGTTGAAATTTAATTTTCGGATGAACTCGTAGGCCGACCTTATATCATTGACATAGATATGCAAATCAAGACCAAATTTTTCTTTTTTTTTTCCCCTTTTTTTGTCATTGGCCTAATTTTTCTTTTTTAAGGTTAAAAGCATGGTTTGTGGTTTTGGCCAAAACGGTTCGGTTTCGGCTGGAACCGCAACGAAACCCTAAAAAACGTATCGGGTTAGGGTTTCATTGCCGCATGCAATGCAGTGGCGACTGTGGGCGATTGCAGGTGACTGCGGCGTGTCCGGCGAGGGCGGCAAGCTCGGGCCGGCAGCAGGCCGCATGGGGCGGGCACAGGGCCGTCGGGGTGGCCGGAGGGCGCGCGGGCCAGCCGCAGGGAGCGCGGGGCGGTTGCAGGGAGCGCAGGGCGTCGGCGGCGAGCGCAAGGCTCCGGCGGCAAGCTCAGCGCGCGCAGGGCGAGTGCAGCGCCCGTGGGGCGAGCTCAGCGCGTGCGGGGAGACCGCAGCGTGCGCGGGGCGAGCTCAGCGTGTGTGGGGCGACCGCAGCGCGTGCAAAGCGAGCTGAGTGCGCCGGCGAGCTCAGGGCACCAGCGGCGAGCTCAGGGCACCGGCGGCGAGCTCAGCACGCGTGGGGTGAGCGCAGCACGCCAACGACATCCTCAATGCGCTTGGGGTGACCGCAGCTCGCCCACGGCGAGCTCAGGGCTCCGGCGGCATCTCCGGCATATCCGGCATCACTGCGCGGCATCTCCGGTATCTCCGCACGGCATCTCTGCGGCTCAACTGGCGGTGAGTGCACTCCCGCGGCGAGCGTAGCTGAGGCCGGCTAGGGCAGCTCGATCGGCGAGCGCAGCTTCGCCGGCGAGGGCAGCTAGCCCCGCGAGCGCAGGTCGGCCGGCGACCGACGCTTGCCCCCGCTCTCGGTTTAGGGTTTACTGTGCTAGTTTGTTTTATTTAGTTAATCACGTTTTATTTAGTTAATCACAAATATAATCACTGTGAATTATTGAGGTTGCTTTGCTTTTTTCCCCGGGAATCACGGGCAGATGTTGTCGGTTGATGTTGATTGATTGATTCATTACTTATTTTTATCCGTGAATGGGCTTGAGTCTTGTGGCTTATATATACTTAATGTAAACAGTTAGATGTTTACACTTTGCAGACGATTTTATTTGAGTGTTCTGCTGTCTTAGTGAAAGAGTTTTGTGGATCGACAATCTATTTCTGTTTCACTTGCAGAGGTATGAAATTTTCCGTTTGATAATTGATGTATCATAAATTGATGTATCATAATTTTTTATTTTTGTTTGTGCTACTTGATGTATCATATATACAATGTATGTTAATAATTGATTTGAAATAGGGAAAATCAAATTATTTGTTTTTATGGATCTGCTCAATTTACATTGTGCGTATTATGTATCTGCTAAATTGAAACAGTAATATGATCAATTACCCAAAATTAAGTTAGATTTGCTATTTAAATTACGTCTTAAACTATTTAAAGTACGTATTAAATTATTAAATTATTAAATTATTTAAGTTACATATTAAATTATTAATTTAATAAATTGTTTAAATTACATATTAATTTATTTAAATTACGTATTAAATTATGTATTTTGTATTAAAGTATGTAACAAAATAGTAAATTATTAAATTATTTAAATTAGGTATTAAATTATTAAATTATTACATTATTTAAATTACGTATTGAATTATGTATTTTCGTATTAAATTATATATTAAAAATATTAATTTATGGATTAAATTATGTATTAAATTACATATTTTGTATTAAAATATGTATTAAATTATGTAGTATGTATTAATTTATGTATTAAATTATTAAATAAATAATATATTATGTATTAAATTACGCATTTTGTATTAAATTATGTATTTCGTATTAAATTATATAATAAAATATGTATTAAATTATGTAGTATGCATTATGTATTAAATTATATATTATGTATTACGTATTAAATTATGTACTAAATTATGTTTTATGTATTAATTTTGCTATTAAAATTATGTATTAAATTTTGTCGTATCTATTACGTATAAAATTATGTATTATGTATTAAATTATGTATTGCATATTAAATTATGTATTAAATAGTAAATTATGTATTTTGTATTAAATTTTATATTACATTATGTAATATGTATTAAATTATCTATTACGTAGTACATTATGTATTAAATTACGTACTATGTATTAATTTACGTATTAAATTACGTATTACATATTATGTATTAAATTAACGTAGAAATTAGCTAATAAATCAAGAAATAGGTTAGTAAATCCTAAATATAAAGTAATTTATTGTTGTGTACATTAGTTACATTTTAATAATTTCTTAAATTACGTATTGTGAAAATAGAGTTTTTTCCTTAATCATAGGTAAATTTTCTTCGTCCAATATTTCTTCTATCACTGCTACTATTGTATTGCATATGGCTCCAAGGCAAAACACGTCTCGCGATGACGATATTGCATGGCAACACTATGAATTAGTGGATGCAGAAAATCGTAAAGTTCGTTGCAAATGGTGTGGTCGTGTGCTTAGTTCTGAAATTACAAGATTAAAAGAGCATTTAGGAGGAGTCATCAGCTCAGTTCGGCCATGTGAGAAAGTCCCAAATGAAGTAAGACAAACATTTCGGGCAATAGTACAAACCGGCAGAGAAAGTAGAAGAAAGGATAAGGCCAAAAAATCACGCTTTGAGCAGGAACTTCTCAACCGCCCTAATCCAGATCCCCGGCAAATTTCTAATGATGAAGATGATGATTCTGAGATTCAGGAAGTACTTCGCGAAAGTCGAAGATTGTACGAGGAAACTCAAGGTGGTGCTGGCACTTCCGGCACAATTCGGGATTGTCAAACTACTAGTTTTAGAGAGCCACATACACAGCGACATACACCGGCCCCTTCAGGAGTAAGAGGAGATATTCATCTTCCTGACATCAGATCTATAAATATTTCTCCGATTGACCCATTTCTATTGAAACCAAGAGATGATACTCAAATAAATTTGAGAACAGCATCAACTGGTTTTCAGAAGGCAAAACAGTGGTTGGGTAGGGCAGTATCGAAATTTTTTTTCTACAACCATGTTCCATTTCATTTAGCAGATGGCGGTTACTATCATGGAATGATATGTGCCGCTCAAGAGATTGGCCCAAGAGTTCCTCCACCAAGTTCTCGTGAAATTTTTGAAAAGTATCTGAATCTTGAAATTGAAGAGATGAATGCATTTATCCAGACCTTCTATAAATATTGGGATGAATTTGGGTGTACCTTGATGTGTGATGGATGGAAGACACAAAAAAGTAAAGATTTGATAAATTTTTTAGTATATTATCCTGAAGGGACCATTTTTCTCAAGTCAGTTGACACAACAGGGGAGTTGAAGATTGGTAATTTCTTATATCATCTGATTGATAGTGTCATTGAGGAGATTGGGGAATCAAGAGTGGTACAAGTCATAACTGATAATGCAGCTCCGCTGGTATATGCTGGGAAAAAGTTAATGCAAAAAAGAAAATATCTTTTCTGCACACCTTGTGTAGCTCACTCTATTGACTTAATGCTGAAGGATATGGGTAAGGATCCTGATATTAGAAAAGTGGTTGAGCAGAGTTAGAAGTTGATGTCATTTATTTATAACCATGCTTGGTGTCTTGAACTAATGAGAAAGGAAACACGGGGATGAGAGATTATCAGGCCAGGCATTGCTTGGTTTGCTACACAATTTATCTCCTTGGATTTCCTGTATACTCACCGACAGGCACTGAAGAGATTATTTACCAGTGAAGAATATGATGCACATTATTTGAGGTTGAAACGGTTCGAGAAAATACTTTCTAAAAAATTCTACAATCAAGTCATAGACGAAAGTTTTTGGGAATCAGTTGAAAAAGTAATAGGAATCTTCAGTCCATTAGTTAAAGTGCTTCAAATTGTTGACTCAGATGATCATTCACAAATGGGGTTCTTATATAAAGCAATAGAACAAGCAAAATTGCAAATAAGACGACATATAGGAACAATTGAATTTCGCAAATGGGAGAAGATTATTGATCATCGTTGGGACAAAACATTATCCAAAGATATTCATGCTGCAGGTAATTGAGTAAAGAGTCATTTTATAGCACTTTACTAAGTTATAATGATACTATTGTTGATTCATATTTAATCATCTTGTAGGGTACTTTCTGAATCCAATATTTCAATATGGCGATGAGGTCAACAATAGTAATACCATTCTCGAATAGCTAAGGAAGGTAATCGAGCGGATAGAGCCAGATATGAGAATAAGAATATTGGTATTGCGCGAGGTAAATTATGTATTAAATATTTTTTACATAATTAAGAAAGTTCTTAACTTGAGTACGTTCATTACACAGGCCGACGATTTCAAAAATAAAGTCAAGGACTTCGGCACACAACAAGCAATTGTAACTATTAGGGGTGATACTCCTGGTATAGTTGATATTCAATAATTATACATATTTGCTAATTAAATTTATATTAATTTATTAATAATTTTTTCTCATAAATTACAGCTAGATGGTGGAGTATTTATAGGCGGCATGCAGCACCTAATCTTGCAAAGATAGCCATCATAATTTTAAGTCAAACTGTTTCAAGTTCACAATGTGAGACGAATTAGACAACTTTTGGATTGATTTATACGAAGACTAGAAATAGACTTAAAATGGACAAATTGGAGAAACTTGTTTTCTGCCATTATAACATGCGTTTAAGAGCGCGAAACTTACAGAGGAGAATATCACCAGAGGATAAGGTAATCGACTTGTCTGTCATATTCGAAGATGATGATCCTCTAATAGAGTGGATTCGAGAAAGAAAAGAACTTGTCTTAAATCATCCTGATACACAAGAAGCTATTCGTCGTCTCTTAGACGAAGAAGCGGAAGAGAAAGCTGACAAAATGCAGAATACTTCAGATACAAGTGATAGTAGCAATGGTGGTACAGCTGGTGATGCCAATTTTTAACAATCAGAATATGATGACTCATCTTCATCTGTTCCACAGTATGGAGTAAATGAGTTTTTGGACTCTAATTTATATGGCAGTTATGTATCACAATATCCATATGATTCGCATAGTGGGCAAAATGTCAATCAAGGTCCAACAGACATTACGAGCTCTAGCTACTATGATGGTTATCAGAGCGAGATGTCTACATACAATCCAGGATATCATCAGTCAATGCAGGACCATACAACTTCCTACTATCCGCATGCTGAACAATACTATCGATCACAACTCCATCGTACTGATAAGTATGGTGATGAAGAATATCAATCTCTTTAAGATCCACCTCGGAACAGCATGTGGTTATAAGACGTGGATTTATATCATATATGAAATGATATTTTCATCATTATCTTAAATTAATATCTTATTGTAATTTTATGACATTTAAATTTAATGTCTATATGGTTTATTTTATCGCATGATAATTTATCTATTTCATTAGCACAATTTATTGTAATCTTTTCCTTTTGACGTATTTTTTATTATCTATTTTATGTTCATAAATACTGAAAATTATAAGATAATTATTTTTGAAACAGATAATGGCAAATTCGGATGATTATATTACAGTTCCAGACCAAGTGACACTACAAGCAGGAAGAATAACTATGTCAATTTTTCGCCAAAAACTTATATTTTATCGTAGAATGATTCCACCTTCAGCCTATGATCTACTTGGACAAGCCTTAATTTAGCAGGCATTACAAGACCGTGGAAGAGTCAATGATCAAATTTATCGGGCCTCTCAACAAGGTTCACTTCATGCTATCAATCAGCATCATGCCGTAATTTCCCCTGAACACTTCGCACGGTGTGATATTTATTTCTCATGGGTTATTGGACCACTTTTATTATGTGTTGTCAATCAATATGGTTATCATTTTCATTTTGGACCTTCGATGTATGGTTATACTTCAGAATCGCTGCTACGAGATCGCGCAGAGCTAGTTGTTCTGGCTCGTATGCCTACAAATGCTTGTTCGGATCATCCAGGTACTGAATTTGTAATTCCACACCGAGATGACTCAACTGATGATGATTATGATGATTAGTTGTATTATATTAGAATTTATAAATTATGTATGTGTGAAATGCAATTTTATGAAAAGTTAAATATGTTTATGTTAATTTTTAAAATTTACTTATATTCATATTATTTCTTGTATATTTTTTTAATACACTAATATATATTAAAAGTAGACTATATCAGTGACTAACTATCAAAATTAATTTTAATTAACTTAAATAATATTTAATATTATGGTAAAATTAAGTATAAATTCATTCCTAATTTTTCAAATTTTTTCAAATTTTTTTTTAATATTTTATCGTATTTTTAATTTGAAGTCAAAGTACAGTCAAAATATAGTCAAACTCTGGTCAATGCCCAATTAATAATTTAAAAAATTCTTTCGGCCAAAACCAAAACCGAAATGACCGAAACGTATCGGTTTCGCTGGGTCCCGAAACCGAAACCGATACCTAGATATAAAACCTTGTTAAAAGAAAAGTTTTTTTTCAAATTTTTTTTCCTTAAAAGCTTCTTCTCCCTCAGGCCCGATCTCCCCTCCTTCTTCTTCACTTGATCGGGCCATGGTGGCCTAAGGTTCATCTTGTAGGATCCAACCGAAGTTGGCTGGATCCAGCTACAGGCGGCGATGGGTGCTCGGCGAAGACTGCCTGGAAGCGGCCATAGCGGTGGGACAACAAGCTTGGCTAGTGTAGTGAGCACCAACACCCACTCGAGGCATAGGCTAGGCAAAGTAATAGTTATCGCAGGGCTGGCAAACACAGTGGCAAGTGTGGTGAGGTAGAGCTTGGCGAGATCTCAAGTGCTTGAGGAAGGCTGCATCGGAGAACCGCCCCATGGCGACTTCGAGCTCGGCAAACACTGCTTGGGCGGTAGCTATGGGTGAGGATGGCTAGTGGTTTCGCCAGTGGAGTAGGCTAGGATTGGTCCAAGGTAGGCAGAATTGCAATTGGGACAGTTCTTTAGTGGCCAAGATCAACGCGTCCTGCAGGTAGTTGGGTGCAAACCAAAGGCAAGATGGCAACAGGGAGGAAGTTCATCGATGGCCAGGGAGAGAGAGTCCTACGAGCAGCATTGAAGGACAGCTATGTGCGGTCTGGCACAGGTGTGGCTCAGAGATGAGGCCAAGCTGGTGAATAGTTGACGTAGCAACAAGCGTGGTAGACGAGGAAAACACCGTTGCCTCTGTTAAGAACTCCTTGAATCCACAAGGAAGAGAGAAAATTCACTAAAGTAGAACTTTATTGAGAATAAAAGTTGTCTCCCATCCATAGGACTGAAGGCCTATTTATACAAATACCATAAATCCAATTTGAGTAAGTTTCTAGCTTCCCAAGTCCTAAACTGAATATAACTCAGTTTAAACCCATTAATTGGGTTGGTAGAAGTTCTAAATAAGTTAACCTATGAAAATAAAATCCTAAATAAAGATTCATCCTTCCCAAGTCCTAAACTGAATAGGATTCAGTCCAAAATTGGTCTTGGGTTGGTGTAATCCGAGAATAAGACCTAAGACATCATAATGAAGAGAATTTTAAACATAGAAAGGTACTAAGTAAGGTAAATCCTAAGTTTAAATAGAAGAGTGAATCAAATCATTTGTCATGGCCCCTTGACTTCTGAATTAGCTTCTTTTGATATTCTTGAACTTCTTTTGAGTGTCCTACATCAGTGTCCCCTTTTTGTAAAGAACTCATCCTCGAGTTACTTTGTCGTAATGTGCAGTCCTCAGGTGCATAGTAGTCAAACAAATCTTGAATATTAAAAGTGTTTGAGATCCCCAAATCCTTTGGGAGGTCGATGACATAGGCATTGTTGTTTATCTTTCTTAGTATCTTCAGTGGTCCAATTTTCTTTTGTTTCAGTTTGTTATAAGTTCCAGCTAGAAACCGTTCCTTCCTCGAGTGCACCATCACCAGATCTCCTTCTTGAAACTCTTTTGAACGCTTATGAATGTCCGCTTTAATTTTGCATTTGGCATTAGATTCTTATAATTTCTTCTTTACCTCAGTATGCACTTCAATAATTCTCTCTGCCATATTGTCTGCAGCTATGCTTGTTCCTGGTAATTTGGGCAACACCACCAAATTCAGTGAGTGGTGGTGGGTATACTTCACAAATGGGGATTTCCCGGGGGGGAGGGGATTCCTGTGTCTTGTCAGTTATGTGAAAGCCAATTGTTCAATTTTCGTGCGAGTGGAATAGTCACCACGCTCACACAGGTCTGTCTCTTGCAAGAACACCGAATGAGGCTTGTAGCAAGTGTTCGATTCAACACGAACTTCCCGTTGTCCAGCTGTTTGTTGTAATGATAAGCACTACTAAATTGTAGAGACGTATCAAATTGCTTCCACAATGTCTTCCAAAACTGAATTAGAAATTTTGTGTCACGATCAGAAGTGATAGTCTTTGGCACTCCATGTAGCCTTACAATCTCTTGAAAGAATAGATTAGCCACCCTTGTTGCATCTGCTACTTTCTTACATGGAATGAAGTGTGCCATCTTGAAAAATCTGTTGACAATAACAAATACTGAATCTAAGCCTCGTTGAGTCCTGGGGAGGCCCAAAACAAAATCCATCGATAGATCCTCCCATGGGGCATTTGGCACAGGCAATGGGGTATAAAGGCCAGTGTTTTGAGAGATTCCTTTGGCTGTTTGGCATACATAGCATCTTTGTACAAAGCGACCAACATCCCTTTAAAAGTTGTGGCCAGTAGTAGCGCTCTTCAACTAGTGCAATGCTCTTGTCACGCCCAAGATGTCCTGCTAAGCCACTGCTATGCAACTCTTTCACCACCTTTTCTCTCAAGGCGCACCTTGGAATGCAAAGACGAGAACCCTTAAAGAGAAAGCCTTCATGGAGATATAAATCACTTCTTTGTCCTGCTTGACACTTTCTATACCCCTCTTTAAAATCTTCATCTTCAGCAAATAATTCCTTCAAATAATCAAATCCTTCAACTTCGTTGCTTATAGTTACCATCAAGGCTGCCCTACGGTTCAAAGCATCTGCCACCTTATTTTTTTGTCCAGATTTATGTTTCAAAACATAGGTGTATTACTGTAAGAATGACGACCATCAACCATGCATGCGATTCAAGTCCTTCTGGCTATCAATGAATTTCAAAGCTTGGTGGTCAGTATAAAGAATGAACTCTCGTTGAATTAGATAGTGCTTCCAATGACAAACTGCTTGTACAACAGCATAAAATTCCAGCTCATATGTTGACCACTTCTTTCGAGCTTCACTCAACTTTTCACTATAGAAAGCTACTGGTCTTCCTTCTTGGGATAGAACGGCTCCTATGTACGAAGCATCATAATCTACCTCAAATAACTTCTCGAAGCTAGGCAATGCCAAAATAGGTGTAGTAGATAACTTCTCCTTAATCAACTCGAAGCATCTATTAGCTTCTTGAGTCCAGGAGAACTTGCGTTGCTTCAAACATTCAGTTATTCGTGCCATAATGGAACTAAAGTTTTTGACAAACCTCCGATAGAATATCGCCAGACCATGGAAGCTTCTAACTTCTGATATACTTCTGGGTATAGGCCATTCCTTAATAGCTTTTACCTTTTCTTTATCAACATGAATGCCTTCAGTACTTACAACGAAACCCAAGAACACCAAGTGGTCAGTCATAAAATGGCATTTCTTTGAGTTGATGTACAACTTCTCCTTCTTCAGTACAGTACGTACTTCTATTAGATGCCTTTTATGTTCTTCTTCATTATGACTGTACACTAGGATATCATCAAAGTAAACAACGACAAAATGACCAATGAAAGGTTTGAGTACCTGATTCATCAATCGCATGAAGGTACTTGGTGCATTTGAGAGTCCAAAAGGCATAACAAGCCACTCATAAAGTCCTTCTTTTATTTTGAAAGCAGTTTTCCATTCATCACCGGGTCTAATTCTGATTTGATGGTATCCACTCCTCAAATCTATCTTGGAGAAAACCTTTGACCCTTCCAACATGTCCAACATGTCCTCTAAGCGAGGAATTGGGAATCTATACTTTACCGTGATTCGGTTGATAGCTCGACTATCTACACACATCCGCCAACTTCCATCTTTCTTAGGTGTCAATAAGGCTGGAACTGCACATGGGCTCATGCTGACTCTGACCATTCCTTTTCTGATCAACTCCTCAACCTTGTCTTGTAAAATTTGTGAATCTTTTGGACTCATTTGTCGTGGGGCAGATTTGGTAAACTCGCTCCAGGAACAAGTTCAATGTTGGTGCTGAATATCTCCATTATGGGTTAGTTCATCAGGAAGATTCATCAGCATGAATTTCCCTTGACTCATCTAGAAGGGTTGCCCGCCTTTTGGAGCTTCAGTGGGTCTATTGCCTCTTCCTTTCTCAATCACAACAAATATTTGGGATGTCTCTTTAGCCTCGTTTATAAAATTTTGCACAATCAGGAAGGAGTGACCCTCCTCTTATAAACTTTTGGGTCGACGCTCTTTGCCAATGGGGGTAAGGATAATTTTCTTTCCATCTTTGAAGAAGATGTAGCGATTGTCTCGCCCACGATGTATAGAATCTCTATCAAATTGCCAAGGTCAGCCAAGAAGAATATGGCATGCATTCATCTCCACAACATCACAGGTTACCTCATCCTTGTAGAATTTTCCAATGAAAAAATAAATTTGACACCGTTCAGTTACCTTGGTTTCACATACCTTTTTAATCCAGCCGATCTTGTAGGGAGAAGGATGTGATTCCGTTTTCAATTGAAGCTTGTCAACCATAGTCTTGGAGATGATATTTTCACTGCTTCCCCCATCAATAATCATGTCACAGATCTTGCAATTTACTGTGCATCGAGTGCGAAAGATATTGTGACGTTGTAGGTTTTCCTCTTGCTTTGGAATGTACATCAGATTTCGAACTACTAAAGATGACCTTTCACCATCAAGCTCCTCGAATATTTCATCTTCATAGTTTTCTTGATCACAAGCTAGGTCATCATCTTTTGAGTCATGTAAATTGTCAGCAACAAAATTATCTTCAATAGCCAAGTTCATAGGTTGTCGTGCTGGACAAACATTAGAACGATGTCCAATTTTTCCACAACGATAGCACTTTAGATCAGGATTTGAACTTGGGTTCTTTGCTAATGTGGCATTTCCTGATGGCTTTGTAGGTCTAGCTTCAAGACTCACTTGTGTGGGAGGTTGAGAACGTTGTGTAGCTGCACCTCTATTAGGAATAGATTGTGCTCCTTTTGAATTCTCACCAATGGTTCTCCCCACCTGATTTCTGATGGCAGGTTGCTCCAATTGGGACTCCACACGAGTTGCACTCCTCACAGCCTCATTAACCATCCAAATAGGTTGTAAAGAAATCCTATCTTGGATGGTTGTGCGTAGCCCACCGATGAATCTTGCCACTTGATGAGATTCAGTCTCTATTAGATTATTACGTGCTGATAGGCAATGGAACTCCTCAGCATATGCCTTCACACTGCGATTACCCTGTCGACGATTTTGATATTGCTGAAAGAGTACCTGGTCATAATCTATGGGAAGGAATTACTTTTCGAGAAGAGCCTTCATCCGTGGTCATGCTCAAATTGAAGCTTTATTTTGGCGTGTCCTTTCCAACTGGATGCGTTCCCACCATGCTGATGCACCCTCCTTGGGTTGGTAAGCAACAAGCTTCACTTTCTTCGAATCTGGAATCTCCATGTAGTCGAAGAACTGTTCCACTTCAGCAAGCCAATCGAGAAAATCTTCGATCTGATGTTGGCCATTGAAAGATGGGAGATCAATCTTCAAGCGAAAATCATGACGTCTATCATGCTCAGAAACTAGTCGATAAAGGATGTCTTCAACTTCTTCGTCGCTAGAATTTTTAAGGATTTGTAAACCCTTTGGATTCACTTGCGGAGCCTTTCCTCGACCAATTGGATCACGAGTCACTTCATCGATCCGTCGACGTGGTTGATTCAGGCCTTCAAGTTGATCCATCCTCAGCATCAACCTTGCAAGTGAGTTTTGAATTGCCTCCATGGTCGAATCAAAATACTCACGAGGCAATCCAAAACTCACGGCTGATGTGATTACCCACAGGAGCACCGTCTCTAGGGTTGCTGCTAGTTGCGTCATCGTTAGACATTAAGCAAGGAGAGCCTCTCTCTGATACCACTTGACGTAGCGTGGTAGACGAGGAAAACACCGTTGCCTCTGTTAAGAACTCCTTGAATCCACAAAGAAGAGAGAAAATTTACTAAAGTAGAACTTTATTGAGAATAAAAATTGTCTCCCGTCCATAGGACTGAAGGCCTATTTATACAAATACCATAAATCCAATTTGAGTAAGTTTCTGGCTTCCCAAGTCCTAAACTGAATATAACTCAGTTTAAACCCATTAATTAGGTTGGTAGAAGTTCTAAATAAGTTAACCTACGAAAATAAAATCCTAAATAAAGATTCATCCTTCCCAAGTCCTAAACTGAATAGGATTCAGTCCAAAATTGGTCTTGGGTTGGTGGAATCCGAGAATAAGACCTAAGACATCATAATAAAGAGAATTTTAAACATAGAAAGGTACTAAGTAAGGTAAATCCTAAGTTTAAATAGAAGAGTGAATCAAATCATTTGTCATGGCCCCTTGACTTCTGAATTAGCTTCTTTTGATATTCTTGAACTTCCTTTGAGTGTCCTACATCAATAGTGAAGGTCACTAGAGGGCAGCCCAAGACATGGATGCAAGAGGCAGTTGAGGATAGTGGAGAGCCAGTGAGTGGCAAACGAGCAAGAGGGTGAGGCATCAAGCAAGTAAGGCGGGCAGGGGTTTCGCCGGCAAAATGCAAGCACAGTGGGCAGCAAGTCGACATGAGCAGTTGGCAATTAGTGGAGATGGGTCTACAATATAGGGAAGGAGAGCCAAGAAAAATAGAAAAGAAAGAAATTAAATATAAGATAAGATTTAACGATCTTTTTTCAGTTTTGGCCTTGAATTCTGCTCTTGTTTGTATTTAGCAGTCTCTAACTTTTTCCTAGCTCCCTTGGGGTTCTCATCTCTTCTCCTCTCTCTTGGTTTTGCAGGTTCTATGGTTTTTATAGGTCTTGAGAAGATCAAATCAAGCTTGATTCAAAAAGTTAAATCGGTAGATGTTGATAGCTATCTTCTTTTAAGTTTTGAATGTTTGTATAGATAGATGTAATTCAATTTGATCTGGATATAAATCAGCTATGTTTGAATGAGATATTTGGTGATATTAAAATTGTAGCATTTTGCGAAATCTAAAAATATAGGGGATTAGTTACAAATTTTTTTGAAAAATTTGAACTAAATTATGAATTTGTAAATTTTAGTGGTCCTTTTGTAAAAAAAATTTATTTATAAAATTTTAAAATTTTAAGGATTTTTTGGAATAAAATTTGGATCTATTTACAAATAACAACTTATGTGGAATTTATTTGAAAAAAATTAAAATTTTAGGAATTTATTTATGAATATGTAATTCTTGAATGATTTATTTGCAAACCCTAAGCCTCAGAAAGATTAATTTGTAATTATCAATCTTTTGAAGGATTTATTTGTAAATGCTAGATTTTATTGGGATCGATTTATAATTTTAGGGTTTTATGGAAATTTTTATTGAGAGACTTATTTATAAGAAAAATCAAGCCAATGATCTATTTGTAAGAATTTATTTAGTCTAGAGACTTATTTGTAAATTTTTTGTATTTTTTATTTTAGCCTAGATTTTAGATGAGTTCTGAGTTTGATTTTGATCCAAAATCTAGTCCACTTGGACTAAGTTCATTTTGAAGCCAAATTTTTCAATAATTTGGGTCCAAATCAAATGCAATTTTCGATTAAATTTGATCACGATTCAAATCCAACTAAGATTATACTTGAGGCATAATTTAATAACATACAAATTACAATTATAATTATATTTTGATCAATTGTGTTCGTAGCAAAAATCACCTCAAATATGACTTTAAGTCCAATGATGTTCAGGCTAACCGATAGGCTAGCTCTAACTCCAATGATGTTTGGACAAAATCATGGGTTGATCATAAGTTCAATAATATTTAGGCAAATCCGTTAGCTGACTCTCATCCAATGATGTTTAAGTGAGTCTGTAAATTAATTCTAAGTCAATTGCCAGAGTCACACGAATCAAGAAGAGAAGAAATATTTTTCTTTCTTTCTTTGGTTGCAGACCCCCATATGGGCTTTTGTTTTCTTTTTTTATTTTTTTTTATTTTTGACAATCACTTCTAACTTTTTTCTCCTTTTACTTTCTCCATCTCCTTCCACTTTCTTTCTTCTTCCCCTCTTCTTATTTCTTCTTCTTCTCATCCTTACATATGGCCGATCCCCCTCTTTGTTCTTCGTCCTCCACTTTGTGGCTAGATCCGACCAGATTTGGGGTTTAGGGGACGACCAATAAGAGGCAAAGCTAAAGCATGGGCTCTGTGTGGAAGCGGGCGACATGATGGCAGTTGTTTGGGAGCTTCGGCGACAGGAGTACATGCCCAGCGAGGAAGGTCCAGTGGCTCGATGGCAAGCGATAGAAGAGAGTGGCACTGATGGCAAGGTCCAAAAAGCCGAGGCGCAACATCCCAGGATCCCATCTTTTCCTCCCCTTCATGGCTAGTGCTCATCTTCCTCCTTCACCGGTTAGATCCGACAGAGCTTTGCCATGTCTGACCACTAGCAGTTGTGGAAGGCGATGTGCAACGAGCAAAGGAGGTGAAGCACCTCGGGGAGGCCATGTAAGCTGACTGCACAACAATGGAAGCAATGGTCTAGTGGCTGCCACGGGTGGGTGAGGCTACGGGTAGAGGACGCGACTGTATGAGTGGTTGGAGACGATCAGGCCATCATGGGACAGCGGAGCCATGCGGCAGAAGCTTCAGTAAGGCTAGTGGGCAAGCGCCACTGGTGCAGCTGCAGCTTCGAGCTTCAGTGGGTGTAGGCTAGTTAGCTGCAGGTTTAAGCTCCATGGGTGCAGGTCGACCAACTGTAGGGCTGCTGAAGTGGCGCAAGCAGGGTGTGAAGGTACGCAAGATTGATAGGGACGAGTGAAGCAGCGTGGGTACAAGGAGTTCGTGGAGCTCTTCCTTCTTTTGTCTTCCTTTTCTGTTGCGTCTCTCATTTCCTCTAGTCTCTAATTGTGTTTTTCTTTTTGTAGAGCTCCGCTAGATTTTATAGTGGTAAGAGGAGTATTAGGTTGGATCAATGTTTGTTTAAAGTTTCGAATCATTGTGAATGATTGGATCATAATTTCTTTTAAATTTTGAATATTTATGTGGATAGATGCGATCCACGTTTAATTTGGGTATAGATGAGATATACTAGATAAAATTATAGAAAATTTGAAATTAAAGTATTTCATGAAATTACAAAATCTATGGGGTTACTTGCAAAATTCTCATTTTAGGACTAAATTATAATTTTGAAAAAATTGGGGATTATATTCATAAAATTTGTCATAAGGATTTATTTGTAAAATTTTAAATTTTTTGATATCCTTTTTGTAGAGTCTTATTTACAAATAAAAATCTTTGAGGATCCTATTTGTAAATTTATAAATATTAGGTTTACAAATTAGTATTTCATGGAAGTTTTATTTGCAAAAAATGGGCAATTCCAAGGATTCAATTGCAACTATAAATTTTTTAAGGGTTTCTTTATAAATCCTAAATTTTGTAAAAGTTAAGTAATAATTATCAATTTTTAAGGTGCCTTATTACAAACTCTAGATAATGTCAAGAACAATTTATTACCCTTTATAGTTTTGATAATGAACAAACTTTGTATTCGATTTATTTCTTGAGTATTTTATAGGTAGTAATCAAGTCGAACCCACAAAGAAGTTCAATCTTATTTGGAAGTCTCGTATGGATGAATATAAAGATATCATTGAAAATGAGTCGTGATAATAAATCAATAGATAGATCTTGAAGAAATGAAGATTAGCTAAGAGAAGGCTCAAGAGAAGTGTTAATAGGCTTAGCTTTTTTTATTCTTCTTTAAGTCGAAGATTGGTCATTTGAATTCATGAATTAAAGTTTTGGCTAACACTCAACTTACCTTTTAAATTATTAAACCTAAGGTAAGCTTGAGATGGTGTCTACCATGAATTTTAATGTTGTAGAAAAATAGAAGCTATTCTGTCTGTAAGCTTTGGGCATTCAAACTGGAATGTTCGAATGTTCGAACAAAGAAAAAATAGCTTTGTGAATTATTAATAGCTTCGAACATTCAAACTTCAGGATCAAACATCTGAAGGTTTGGAAGCAGTAATCTCTGAAATTTCATATACAGGGTTTAGATGCCCGAAGCTTTGATCGAACATCTGAAACTATACTATTCAGACGTCCGAAGCTTTGATATCAACTTCAATGGTTAGTAAAATTTGATAGGAAGTTTTTGATGCTTGAACTATTCTCATTTGGACGCCCGAATGCTGCAGAGTAGAGCTCAATGACTAGTGCTCTAACCAACTATTATTTAAGAGCTTGAAATTTATTTTTTGATAACTTCTTGCACATTCTTGAGAAATCTTTTTCTGAGATAACAAGTTCCCAATAGCCTTCTAGCCTCCAAGAGCTTTAATCCTTGTACTCTTTTAAATCTTCAAAGCTCTTATTTTCACTTTGAGTGATCTTTTAGTGAGGTATTAGAGTTATTTTTCTCATCCAAAATCAATTGTAAGCACCCCAAGATTTTTTAGAGTTGTTGAGAGAGTGAAACACCGATTTGGAGTTGGCATTGCTGATTAGAGAAAGAGCGAGTATAAGGGGTAGGCTTCACCAAGGAAGCAATGCATTAGTGAAATGTTAAAGTCCCCAAGAGTGAGATAAAGGCAATAAAGTAAGAGTAGTTAGCCTCTAAACTACTTTACATCTCGGTTCATTCTTACTTTTCCTTATTTTATTTGCTCTTGGGATTGATTGTGATTGGATTGAAATTATTTTTGCTATTGGATCAACTTTGTTCTTATCTAAAAAAGTGTCATTATTTTCTAAACCTAATTTATCTCTCCCCACCACCCCCCCCAACCCCCGCCCCCTCCCCCTCCATAGGTCTATTTTGTGTTTTCAATTGGCATCAGAGCTAGGTGCTCTATCTTTGGGTTAACCACCTAGAGTCTTTGATCTATTTCAATAGCTTCTTTTGGTATCTCTCCATCCCTCCAAGAAGAGCAATCCACAACAAGACCTCTCCTATTTAATAATACTCATTTCAACTATTGGAGGTCTACGACTAAAATTTTCATCAAAGTCATATACAATGATCTTTGACATAGTGCAAAAAAGGTATACTCCACCCACCAAATTAATTGATGGTGTGAGAGTTCCCAATCTTAGAATGAAGTGAAAAGATTTAGATAAAAAAAATTTTTTGAATGCTAAAGCTATGAATATTCTTTATTGCACCCTTGATCCTGATGAGTTCAATAGAATTAGCATATAGAGACAGCTCATGAAATTTGATATTTCCTTGAGATTACCCATGAGGCTACAAGGCAAGTCAACGAGTTTAAAGTAAACATATTGGTCAACCAATATGAACTCTTTAGAATGAAATCTAATGAGTCAACAACTAAAATGTTCACTTGCTTTACCGATATTATTAACATCTTGAAATCTCTTAAAAAGGTTTATACTAATAATGAAATAATAAG
Organism: Trichopus zeylanicus subsp. travancoricus; assembly: GCA_005019695.1. Taxonomy (NCBI): domain Eukaryota; kingdom Viridiplantae; phylum Streptophyta; class Magnoliopsida; order Dioscoreales; family Dioscoreaceae; genus Trichopus; species Trichopus zeylanicus. Next base: position 1,008,914 of record RXID01014251.1, read on the forward strand.
AAAAATCTTAAGGTATTTTCTAAAGTCATGGGATCCGAAGGTAACTATGACTCAAGAGGTGAAGCATCTCAATAAATTGCCCTTGGAAAAACTACTATGGTCACTTATCACCTATGACATAACCATGAAGAATAGGAGCCAACAGGATAATGAAGACAAGAAGAAGAAAGGAATTTCTCTCAAAGCAAAAGAGTCTAGTGATGATGAGGAAAATAGTAATGGAGAAATGACTCTCATCACTAGAAAGTTCAAGAAGTTCCTAAAAAGGAAGCACATGCCAAGAAGATTTTCAAAGCATGAAAAGAGCTACAATGATGATGAAGAGGAGGAGGTGCCCACATGCTTCAAGTGTAAAAAGCCCAGCCATATGAAAGTGAATTACCCTCTCAACCCTCAATCAAAGAGATTCAAAGGAAAGAAAAAGAGATTGCCAACTTGTGCCTCATGGCTGTTAAGGACGAGGCATATGATTTAAGTTTTGATAAATTACAAGATGCATTTAAAAAATTATATGCTAGACATGAAACATTACTTTACAAGCATGCTTCTTAGAAAACTAAGTTCAGTGCACTTGAAAGTGATTTTGAATCATTGAACTTGTCTACAAATTTATATGATTGCAAAAAGAAAATTGAGCTTCTTCAAAAAGAGAATTATGTTCTAAAAACTTTCATAGCATCTTGTGATTGCAAGATAAATCTTGAAAAGCTTTAAAAAGAAAATACCAATTTGAAAAAGACTCTTGAAAACTTCTTCTATGAAAAATTATACTTTAAATATAATTTTGAAAACTCAAAGGAATGTTTTAATTAGATCCAAACTTAGTTTTATATCCTCTTCTAAATCTAAAAGTACCAAGTCCACTTTTGTAAGGGTTTCAAGTCTTACAACTTCAAAATTGAAATGTAACTATTATTGCTCAAAAAGACATATCTCCAAAAGTTGCTCAATTAAGTGAAATTCTTCTCTTAAGTAAATTTGGGTATCTAAGGGGATAATTCCTAAAGCTAAGAAGTCCAAACTTGTTTGGGTTTCTAAAACATTCTTCACTTGAGTAGTATTAGTTAGCTAGAAGTGGCCCATATATTTTACACTTTCTAATTTCATATGGTCGTCTTTCTAGCTAATCGAAAGGTAGGATTCACTTTACCCATTATTTTATCATACATTACACTTTTTTTTATTGTCGTAGTTATTTTACTCTCTAACCTTATAAACCCATACTTAGAGTTGGTTCTATCCCAATTGTTTTTATCATTTTTAACTATGCTTCCACTTCAAGAAACAAAGAGATAAATGGTTTTTAGATAGTGGTTGCTCAACGCACATGACAGAAAATCTATCCATATCTATAGAGGTAAAAGAAAAGGATAGAGGATACGTCACTTTTGGGAATGATAGTAGAAGTAAAATCATAGGTATTAGAAATATTTTTATTGATTTCTCTAATTAAAAATATTCTTTTGGGTTTAACTTACTTTCCATTAGTCAACTATATGATAAAGATTTTTATGTTCTTTTTAAATTAAAAGTTTGCATAATTAGACATGATGATGATAATGTTGTAGCCTTTATTGATCATTGAAATGGAAATGTATACACTATTGACCAAGATGATTTGAAAAATGAGAAGTATTTTATAGTTCAAGATAGAAATGAATGGCTTTGGCATAGAAGGCTTGGACATGCAAGCATAGATGCTATAACTAAAGTCTACTGGAAGGAGCTAATGAGGGGTCTATCCAAAGGAAAATTCATTAAGGATAAAGTATATGATGCATGCCAAATGGGGAAACAAGTCAAGGCCTCCCACAAATCCAAATCATTTGTCATAATAATAAAGCCACTACAAATCCTTCATCTATACTTGTTTGGACCAATGAGACTACAAGTGTAGGAGGTAAGAATTATACTTTTGTAATTATTGATGATTATTCTAGATTTACATAGATTTTATTTCTTGTACATAAACATGAATCTTTCAATGCCTTTTATTGATCTCTGCAAATGAATTTAAAATGAAAAGGGTTACATGATTTCAAAGATTTATAATGACTATGAAGAAGAATTTAAGAATCATTTATTTGAAAACTATTACATTGAAAATGGCATTGAGCATAACTTCTTAGCTCCGCGTACTCTACAACAAAATGGAGTAGTATAATGGAAGAATAGATCTCTTGAAGAAATGGTAAGAGTCATATTTAATGAGTACTCTCTACCCAAATATTTTTGAGTGGAGGTCGTTAACATGGCATGCTATATCTTGAATCGGGTTTATATTTACCTAATTCTTAATATGACTCCATTTGAATTATGGAATGATAAGAAGCATATTTTTATTATTTTTGTTGCAAATGCTTTATTTTGAATATAAAATATTATTTTTCCAAATTTGATTCAAAATTATTTGAAGGTATTTTTATTGGCTATTCTAGTACCTCTAAGGCTAATAATCTTCAACAAGTCCTCCATGGTTGTTGAAGAATCTATTAATGTCATATTTGATGAAGCTAACCCTCTTTTAGAGAAAAAGTTTATTGATGATGATGTAGATATCTCAAAGATATTAAATGAGATGCAACTCAAGGAGAAGGAAGAGGGTGAGTCAAGACAAAGTTCAAGGAATGAGGAAGATAAAGATGAAGAGGATCAACACAAAGAGCAAGGTGAGGATAAAGGCATGAAAATTTCAAAAGAGTAATCTGAAAGATCAAATCATCAGTAATGTTGATCAAGGGGTAAAAACTAGATATTTTATTAAATACAATCTTCATACTATTACTTTTTTTTCTCCAGTTGAACCCAAAATTCATGATAAAGTTCAAAAGGATGAAAATTGAATTCTTGCTATACAAGAAGTACTAAATCAATTTGAGTAGAATTAAGTTTGAAACTTATTTCATGACCGCATGATTACTCAATTATTAGTACTAAATGGGTATTTAGGAATAAGTTAGATAAAAATGGTGTCATGGTTCAAAACAAAGCAAGATTAGTGGCCAATGATTTCAATCAAGTTAAGGGAATTGATTTTGCAGAAACCTTTGTACCCTAGCTTATTTGGAATCCATTCATATTTAGTTTCCTTTCATGTTTTAAAGATTTCAAACTATTTCAAATAGATGCCAAAAGTACTTTTCTAAATGATTTTCTCTCCAAAAAAGTTTATGTTAAACAACCTTCTTATTTTAAGGATTTGTAATTTTCAAATTATGTTTTAAAATTGAAGAAGGCACTATTGTTTGTGGTAATTTTTGTCACAATCAAATTTTAATTGAAATATGATTAAAAGTAAGACTTATATGCTACTAAATTATGGCTCAAATATGAGTCTCAGTCAAACTTAAATTGCGTTCGAGTTTAATTAAAAATTGAGTTTAATTCAGACTTGAATTATTGAGAAATTTAGGCTCAACCTAGGCTTAATTCAAATAAAATGCGTGTGTCAAATATTTAAACCAAAATTGGGCACAAAATTCACCCAAAATTTAGATCAAGATGAAAAATATGAAAATTTTATAAATACATCCCTGGATTAAATAAAATTTTTATGAAAAGGTCCTTGTCCAAATTTTTCTAACAAATAAGTCCTTGGGATTGGATTTTGCTAAAAAGTCCAATGATACCCTAAAATTACAAATTGGCTTTCGCAAAATTTAGGGTATGTAAATAAACCCCTCAAAAAGATTGATAATTATAATTTGATCCTTACAAAATCTAAGATTTGTGAATAAACTCCTTAAAAAAATTTTCACAAATAAACCCCTAAAATCCTCACTTTTTGTGAATACGTTCCTCAAAAATTTTTATTTGCAAATAAATTTAAATTTTATTTGAAAAGGTCTTTGAAAGTTTTAAAATTTTATGAACAAGTCTTGTTTGCAAAAAGACCCCTGAAATTCATAGAATCATATTTTGGTTCAAATTTTTTGAACAAAATTTATAAATAATCCCCTTATAAATTCAATATTCATGGTAAATACAACTTTTGAATTTTCTTATCTATAACAAAAAACTCAACGTGAGAGTTATCCAATCTCAATTGAATCTCATCTGCATTCATTCATAAGCATATCCTGAAATTCAAAAATTCAAATATAAGAGATCAAAATCCAAGCCAACTTGATCTCTCCAGGCTTTATATAAACCCTATCAATGAAAAAAAGAAGAGAAGGAATCGAAGGCAAATGACGATGGAGACAAAGAAGATCAATAAGCGATGAGATCATCAAGCTATAGAAGACAAAAGGTAGAGATTTCCGTAGTTGTTTGTTTCTCTTATTATTCATTCCTCCCCTTCTCTACTTCCTTCCCATTCACCAACTCTTGTGAGGTCCTATCAAGCTATACCCTGCTCTCTATGCTGCTCTGAACCTCTTCTCTATTCCAACACTGCCTTCTCACTAGAATCCTAGCCTCGCTATCAATCAGTCTCCACCTCTAACAAACTACGCCCAACCTCTACCTATACCACCTATCGGCTCGATTTGCATCCCATATCGCCTTCCTCATTTGCACTAGCAGCGATTTGCCTCCCAACCTACCTTCCTCACGCACGCCACCCACTAGCCCGGTCTACCTCCTAGCCTACCTTCTTTACCCGTGCCACCTGCCGGTTTGGTCTACCACCCTTCCTTCAATCGTTCCTGCACTGGGTGAAAGTCAATAGTTGCCATAGGCTAGATCCAACCTCAAATCACTGAATTTGGCCACAAGGGGGCAAGAGTGCTCCTCCATCTTACCACTGGGAAGACAAGTTAGATCCGGTCGGGAAGAAGGGTAGCCCACTATGGCCCAGTAGGGTTTCAAGAAAGGGAAGGCTATTAGTTGAAGATGAAGGACGAAAATAAAAAAAAATAAAAAAAAGGATGCTCTCCTAGACCTAAAAAAAGGGGTTTTGTAGTAAAAAAAAAGAGAAATTCAAAATATATATATATATATATATATATAAATTAGGAGGTAAAGAAAGAAGGCATTAGAGGAGAATCGGAGAAAAAAAAATTCAAAGAGAGGAGGAACTGGCTCATTCCTCATGCTTACAGCTACCCGCAGCTATGGTGGTCTCTATTACATCCATGCCCACACAATTGTCATCACCATCATGACCACCAACGACTTTGCACGTTGGTGGATCATTGGACTTTAAGCTAGCCTTCAGGCTAGTCGAAACCAAACCAACCTTCAGGCCTACCAAAACCATGCCAATCTTCAAGCTAGCCTTCAGACTTGCCAAAACCACAGGTCAATCTTCCACTGAAACTATATGCCAACCTTTTGACCTACCGAAATTATAGGTTAGCCTTTGGGTCTATTGAAACTATAGGCCGACCTTCGAGCCCACCAAAACTATAGGCCAAATTTTTGGTCTACCAAAATTATAGGCTATCCTTTGGGCTAGCCAACTTATATACTAGCCTTTGAGCTCATCAAAACTATAGGTTAGCCTTGAGCCCACTAAAACTATAAGCCAGTTTGTGAGCCCACCGAACCCAAGCCAGCCTTTAGGCCCGTCAAAATTATAGGTCAATCTTTGAGTTCACTAAAATTATAGACCATCCTTTAGGTCTCTGAAATTATAGGCCAAACTTTGGACCTATCGAAATTATAGACTAGCCTTTGGACACACCAAAACTATAGGCCAGCTTTTAGGCCCATTGAACTCAAGGCAATCTTTGGCCTCGACAAAATTATAGGCTAGCCTTCAGGCTCTCCAAATGAAGCCAAGTTTTTTACTCACACTTCTATGCCAACCTCGAGCTCGTGCTTCTCATGCTAGTCTTCATACATGCACTTCTAAGTCCAGTCCATAGGCTCACCCAAAGTTTCATGATAGTCCGAGTGCTCCAATTCAAACTAAACTCAATGAATAAAAATAAGTTGACTCAAATAGACCATCAAATAAACCTAAATTGATCAAATAGATGGGCTAAAACTCAAATTAAATTGGACCCAAAATCTAAATTGAACTAATATAAATCAAATCAAGTTAATTTTAAATTAAATCAAGTTTAAATTAAATCCTATTTGGATCAAACTAAGTTTGAATCAAACCCTAACTGGGTAAAATCAAATTTAAACTGAAAGTTAATTGAGTAAATCAAACTCAAATTCAATTTAAACACAAAGGTATGTCATACCTAAACCGAAACCAAGTCATACTTGAATCAAAACTAGGTCAACCTAAACTAGAACCAGGTTGAGCCTAAGCCAAAACTAAGTTGAACCTAAATTAACTTGAACTCTAACCTAGGTCCACTAAGATTCAAACCTAAATCTAATAAAGGTCCAATATGGGTTGAACCCGAACCCATTAACGGGTTGAACAAGGATCCAATAAGAACCCATTAAGGGTTGAATCCAACATCCATAAAAGATCCATTAAAAATTCATTAAAAGTCAGATCCAAGATTCATTAAAGATCTAAGAAGAACCTATTAAGGGTTTAGATCCAAGATTTTTTAAGGATACATTAAGAAACCAATAGGGGTCCAATGCAAGGGTGAGCCTAACTGGAACTAAATTAGATTAGACTCAAATCAAAATTGAGTTTCAAGCATTGAATTGAATTAAAGCAAATTCAAATCAAGATCAAGTTTTGAACATCAAATTGAATTAAATTATACTTGAGCCTAAATTAAGTTCTAAATATTAAACTGAATTAAGTTAGACTTAAACCAAACCAAGTCTAAGTTTTAAATCAAATAAAGTCAACTAATAATACACTCAAAACTATCAGCTACACTTCAAATCCATGCCCAACCTCACACGTTGGTGATGCTACCAAATCAAAGAAGTTAATTGCTAATATGCTCAGAGATATCGGTTACACTACTATACCCAACCCTATACATTGGTGATGCTACCAAATCAAAAAAGTTAATTGCCAAAATGGTTAAAGCCATTGGCCATGCTTCGAAGCTAGTCAATCCTAGAAGACCTTGACAATGCACCTTTTGAGCTAAGCCAAACCACAAGCATTGGCAACGCTCTAAATTTAATCAACAATATGCCTGAGAGTTTGATTCAAGTTTGACCTATTTTGGATCAGGTTTGACTTGTTCTCGTTTTGCCATAACCTAACTTGGGTTCAATTTGAACTCAATTTAAACTCAATTGGGGATTGGTTCTATGTGACTTAACTCAATTAGAGCTTAAATATGATTTGACTCAATTAGGGTTCAATTCAAATTTGTTTTAGCCAAGTCAGATATAGTTTTAATTCGAACTTATTTTTGATTTAGCTCGAATGGTGCTTGACTCAATTGGAATCCAATTATTTTCATCTTGGGTTAACTTGGCCTGATAATGAATTGGATCAAGTTTGGATTGAACAAGAATTGACTCAATTTGGACTAAATCTGAACTCAAGTTGTTAGTTTTATGACTAAAGTGGACTATAGTAATCAATCAATTGTGAGCAAATGTTATTTCTAGTTTAACAGAACTAGTCAACTAGTTCAGATATTGGTCATCCGACATAGTGGCTTTCTGCCAATCTAGTTTGGTTTTAGCCCATTTATTTTAGCTCGTTTAAGTCCATTTAATGCTTTATTCAAGTTAATCTGGTCTTGTTCATTTTCTTTGGCTTGACTTTGAGATGATTGAGTACTTAAATTAATTTTATATTCATTAATTTTGGTTCTAGAGCTATCAGGCTTTCATGATAATGTTACAGCAAGCCTGCAAGTTAGCCTATAGTCTAAATAGATGGATGTGAGCTCAAAGAATAGCCTATAGTTTAAATGATTGTGAGCCCAAAGGTAGGCTTGTAGACATTTGGCGAGTCTGAGGGTTGTCTTATAGTCCAAAAGATTATGAGTCCAAGGCTCATTTATAGACATTCAGTGAGCTTGAAGGCTAGTGTCACACGGCCAAACTTCTACCTTGAAATTTTGCCCTTTATGGTGCCAAGGCCTACAAGAGTATAGAGGAGAAGAGAAGTACAACAACCTTATCAACCTATTATTTCTCACATAAAAGGAATGCAACTCTAATGTGGAGTGACACTTTGTCACACCAGTTGTGAGTGGTAGGTGCCACCACAATGAGATCAGGTAATGGACCTCATGATTTCAGAGGAAATAGAGTGCCTCCAATGTATGTGTGCATGAGCAGCACACATATGAGGAATCAACTAGCTATGGTGGTCGATGCCACTACGAGGAGTATTATGCGAGGTGACAGACTGCGTCCAACATATGTGTGCATGGGCAGCACACATAGCAGCAAGTGGTGGAGTCATGACATGTTCGGATGGAGACCCAGATAGCCCAAATAGTCCTACAGAGAGAGCAATGGAACAGGTTGGCTAAAGTGAGTTGCAGGAGTGTGTGAACAACCTGGACACTTGGCGCTATAGGCCAAAACACATGGCTGTAGGCTAGAGAATCAGGGACTGCACCTGTCAAAGGACATGTGGCCAGTAACGAGGCAATTGAGGGCTCATGGAATAGGTGGCTACTATCGAAAACTACAGGGAGAACGTTGTGGAATATGTTCTCCATGATCTCCAATAGGTGGGCTGCAGGGCGAATATTGTGGAAAATATTCTCCATGACCTCTAACAAGTAGATTGTAGGGAGAACATTGTAGGAGCAGGTTCTCCATGACCTCCAACAGGTGGACTATAAGGAGAATATTGTAGAATATGTTCTCCATGATCTCTAATAAGTGTGTTGCAGGGAGAACATTATGGGAGCATGTTCTCCATGATCTCCATGGGTGGCTTACAACCATATGTGTGCATTATAAATAGACAAGGGGTCTATTGAGCTAGGGAACACACAAGTAGAGAGACGCTTGTAGTGTCACTATGCATTAGAGTTGTATTCCTTTTATGTGAGTAATAAAAGATTAACAAGGTTGTTGTAATTCTCTTCTCCACTATACTTTTGTGGGCTTGTGTGAATTTGGTGGGCTGAGATGGGTGAACCTTGGTGCCATCACGGGCAAAATTTCATGGTAGAAGTTTGGCCGTGTGACAAGTGGTATCAGAGCCCGGTTTGGTGGAAATCAAGTTCAGCTGAAGCCAAGATCAACAAAGCCCATGGTGACCCAAGTGGAGCTTCAGGATCGGTTGGTTCACATTGAGAAAATGTTCAGAAACCCTCCAACCGAAGATGCGGGCAGCATATGGTCACAGTTGGCTTGGCAAGAGAGGTAAAATGATGTTCTCAAGGAGGCCCTTGCAAGTGAGGTGAAAAGTGCAGAGGATAGGCACATCGCAATCATGGATCAATGAAATCATGCCTAAAGTCCTTGGAGGAGGACTTGATGGTGGTGAAGAGGGCAGTGACAAACTCCCCTATTGAAGGTGGAGCTCCTTCAAAGGTAAAAGTCTTGGAATCCCATTCCTTTAATGGTTGCAGGAATGCAAAGGAGTTGGAGAGCTTCTTATGGGATATGGAGCAGTACTTCAAGGCTGCTTGTGTTTCGGAATAAGAGAAAGTCACCATCACCAGCATGTACTTGGTTGGAGATGCCAAGCTATGGTGGTATACCAGAGCATTGGAGAATACTTGAGTTGGGAGAGCTCAGCTAGAGGATTGGGAGATTCTCCATAAGGAACTAAAGGAGCAATTCCTTCCCTGCAACACAGGGTGGGTTGCACGAGAATCCCTGAAGAAGTTGCAGCATTCAGGGACCATAAGGGAATTCAGCTCCCTCATGCTTGACATCGCCAACATGTCCGAGGAGGACAAGTTGTTTAATTTTCTTTTTGGCTTCCAGTGGAACTCCGATGGCAAGGAGTGAGGGATCTTCCTTGAGCCATGGCTTCTGCAGAAGTCTTGGTGGATTTCAAGTTGGTGATGACCACCAAGAAGGCCGCAGATGGAAGGAAGATGGGGAGTGCAGACAAGGATGGCAAGAAGCCCGAGGGTAAGGGCAAGAATGTTGTAGAATTGAGCCAATCCAAGCTGCAGCCCCCCAACAGAGAGTAGGCCTATTTTATATGCAATCATCCTCATCGGGCAAGAGAATGTCCGAGGAGGGAAAATCTAGCTGCTCTATCTCTCAAGGAATCTAAAGAGGAAGAGCATGGTGTTGTGGTAACACCATGCATGAATCCATTACAGCTACTCAACTCTATGACAACAGAAAGGCAGCTGTCTTGCAAAGGGAGACTGGTGCTATTAAATGGGAGACCAATTTTGGCTATGCTAGACACAGGGGTGACCAGCAACTTCTTCTCCCATAAGTTGGTAAGTGAATTTGGTTTGTAGGTGCAGCCAAGTTCATGGAAAGTGAATGAAGTAAACTCTGGGCCAACTCCGATTCATGGAATAGCTAGTGTCAAAGTTGGAGTTTGGGAGGGAGAGATTAGTGTGACAGTTTTAGGGCTTGATGAGTTTGAGTTTATCCTAGGGATAGACTTCTTTGTCCAAGCAAAGGCCAGCTTGATACCTCACTTATTAGGCATGCTGATTTCTGTTGAAGAATCACCATGCTTTGTACAGGTCGCATATGTGGGTAAAACTGCAGCAGCAGGAATGCAGTCTCCTCAATAGCTGAAAGCGGGTCTCAAGAGGGGTGAGACCACCTATGTTGCAGTACTAATTGAGATACAATCAGATCAGGTCGTGGATGTACCTGATGATGTTGCAACTATCTTGGTGGATTATGCGGACATGATGTCACCAAAACTACCCAGCAAACTTCCCCCTCGAAGGGCAGTTGACCACAAGATTGAGCTGGAGCCAGGTGCTAAACCTCCTGCTCAGGGCCCTTATCAATTGGCTAATATGGAGTTTTTGGAGCTAAGGAAGCAGCTCAACCAACTGCTAGATGCGAGATTGATCCAACCATCAAAAGCCCCATATGGTGCTCTAGTGTTGTTTCAGTAGAAACAAGATGGTTCACTTGGGATGTGCGTGGACTATCGGGCACTAAATAAGGTGACGATCAAAAGTAAGTACCCGGTGCTGGTAGGTGACTTGTTCGATTGAATGGCCAAGGTGACATACTTCACCAAGTTAGACTTGCAGTTGGCGTATTGGCAAGTTCGGATCGTTGAGAAAGATGAGTCAAAGATAGCATGTGTCACGAGGTATGGCTCATTTGAGTTGTTAGTCATGTCTTTTGGATTGACAAATGCTCCAGCAACTTTTTGCAACTTGATGAATGAAGTATTATATGAGTTCTTGGATCGATTTGTGGTGGTATACTTGGATGACATTGTCATCTACTTGAAGACATTGGCGGACCATGTCAACCACCTTAGGAAGGTATTCTCTTAGCATAGAGAATACAAGCCCTTTGTAAAGACAGGAGGGCCAAGGTGTGAGCTGCTGCAAGAAACTCACGATCCTCAATGGGCAGGACATCCTAGAGCGTAGAAGATGATGACACTCTTGTCCAAGTTATACTACTGGCCAATAATGGGGGAAGATGTAGAGATATACGTCAAGGCTTGTCTTGTGTGCCAACTTGACAAGACAGAGAGGAAGATCCAGGCAATCATTGATTGGGCAGCTCCAACAAAGGATCAAAAATGGGCATGGATGGACTCATGCCAAGTGATGTTTGACCAGCTGAAGGTAGCAATGTCAATAGAGCCGATGCTACGATTGCCTAACTTTGAACTTTCATTCGAGGTACAAATGGATGGCCAAATGGAGTGCATCAATGCCTCGATGGAGGAATACATAAGGCATTATGTAATGGCCAGCCAGCAGAATTGGTTGGAGCTATTGGACACAACCCAATTCTACTGTAACATCCACAAGTCGTCGGCTATATGAATGAGTCCTATAGAGCTTATCATGGGACAGCGGCCTCTCACTCCTCTCGAGATGGCTCAATCAATGGACAAAGAAAAATGCCCTCTATCCTATCGCTTTGCCAAGGAGAAGGAGGAGCTGATAGAACAAGCTCGGGACAGCTTGCGCAAGGCAGCAAAATGCATGAAGAGACATGCGGATGAATGAAAGCATTCATTGGAGTTCCAGGTTGGGGACATGGTGTTGCTAAAACTTACTTCATAGATATGGAAGAAAATTAGCAGCAAGACCATATATTGTGGGTTGGTACCAAGGTATGATGGCCCCTTTGAAGTGATGAAGAAAGTCGGGCAAGTTTCTTACCGACTAAAGCTACTCGACAGGCTGAAGGCATACCCAACATTCCATGTTAGTTTTCTCAAACCTTTCAATAGGGACTTGCTTGGGGATAGACAGAAAGCCAAGAGAGCTCCACCAATAGTTCAAAAGTAGTTTGATAAGGAGGTTGAGAAGATCTTTACACACCAGACTATGGGGCAAAAGAAGAATTAACAGATTGATTTTCTTGTGCTGTGGAAAGATGGCAGCGAGGCCGATGCCACATGAGAGCAGGATTCCACGCTATGGAAGTTTGAGAAGCAAATCAAGGAGTACATGGACTCTACTTTGATGAGGATGTATGACTCTTTTGGTGGGAGTGGTTTGTCACACCGGTTATGAGTGGTAGGTGCCACCACAATGAGATCATGTAAAAGACCTCATGATCTTGGAGGCAATGAAGCACCTCCAATGTATCTGTGCACGGGCAGCACACATATGAGGAATCAACCAGCTGTGGTGGTCGGTGCCATTACGAGGAGTGTCATACGAGGGAGCTCATATTTATGTGAGGTGACAGACTACCTCCAACATATTTGTGTGTGGGCAGCACACATAGTAGCAAGTGACAGAGTCATGACATGTTCAGATGGAGACCCGGACAACCCAAATAGTCCTGCAAAGAGAGCAATGGGACAGATTGGCTAAAGTGAGTTGCAGGAGCATGTGAACAGCCTGGACACTTGGCACTGTAGGCTAAAAATACATGGTTGCAGGCTGGAGAATTAGGGGCTGCACCTGTCAAAGGACATGTGGCCAGTAAAGAGACAATTGAGGGCTCATGGGATAGGTGACTGCAACTAAAAATTGTAGGGAGAACATTATGCAACATGTTCTTCATGATCTCCAATAGGTGGACTGCAGGGAGAACATTATAGAGCATGTTCTCCATGACCTCTAACAAGTGAACTGCACGGAGAACATTGTGGGAGCAGGTTCTCCATGACCTCCAACAGGTGGACTACAGGAAAAATATTATGGAATATATTCTCCATGATCTCCAACAAGTGGACTGTAGGGTGAACATTATGGGAGCATGTTCTCCATGACCTCCATGGGTGGCTCACAGCCATATGTGTGCATTATAAATAAACAAGGGGTCTATTGAGCTAGGGAAACACACAAATAGAGAGAGTCTTGTAGTATCACTGCGCATTAGAGTTATATTCCTTTTATGTGAGTAATAAACGGTTGACAAGGTTATTGTACTTCTCTTCTCCTCTATACTATTGTGGGCTTGTGCGAGTTTGGTGGGCTGAGGTGGGTAAACCTTGGCGCCATCACAGGCAAAATTTCAAGATAGACATTTGGCCGTATGACAGCTAGCCCATAGTCCAAAAGATTGCAAAACCAAAAGTTGGCTTGATTTAGCTGGCCCAAAGGCTGGCTTAATTTTGCAAGTTCAAAGGCTGGCTTGATTCCATGAGCCCATAGGTTGGCTTGATTTGGCAATCCCAAAGGTTGGCTTAATTTGGCAAGCTTGAAGGCTAGCTTGATTTGGTGAGCCTGAAGGCTGGCATGATTTGGCAAGCGCGAAGGCTATCTTGCTTTGGCGAGCCCAAAGGCCAGCTTGATTTGGCTCTTACTTGAGGAGGTGTTGAGATACATGAAACATGAGTCAAGTGGTAAAATGATAGTTGCCTTTGAGGATTGACCTTATAAGATTTCCCCTCACTAACTTGTAGGCTCTAAATAGGTCATGATGCCAATGTAGGTGAGATTGTGAATCAATCTAAGGGCCTGTAAGCTTTCTTTCAACCGTTCTAAGAGGTAAGAAATTATGGCAATATGCCAAGAATTTTGTGCTCTCTCAAAAATAGATTTAAAGGAATTTGGTGGAGCCTTTCTCGCCAATATTCCTTCAATAGGTAATCTAGCTAATATAAAAGTGGGCTAATCGAGATGCCCCAAGGGAACTTTGCTCTCTTGTCCAAGAATAGCTTTGAGAGTTTTTGGTGAAGTTTTTTGCCATTGTTAATCCCATGAGGAGAAAGTTGTATTTGAAGTTGCCAAGCTAATCAGGATCAAGATGTCAGGCATTTGAGTGCTAGTTTATTTCTATTCTAGCATCTGAGGATCTTGAGAAAAAAGCATGTATGTTGGGCTAATTGAGATGTGATGATAGCTTTAAGAATGTAAAATTTTTTGAATGCAAATAAAAAACTGCCAATTATTGGTTGTATCAAAAGGTATTTTTAATGAAGAGCGGTTGTAGATGGCTCTAACCTTCCCTAGATGGAGGTTTTGGAAAACATGCCCTATACAAAGTGAGTTTGGTACCACTTTTGTTATGCTTCGCTCTTCTTCATAATAGAGGTGTGGTTAATGTCATTTCTGTAGGATTGATGATGGGTACAATGTTGGTGTCTTGGGTCCATGGATGTGTGTTGTCAATGAGAATTTGTTAGAGGTGGCACGAATTTGCTAACACATCTTTTGTGTGGTAGGGTGAAGTTCACTGGCTTTTGAATTTTTTTATATGACAGCCTTCTAGTGTATTTTTTGGAGATATGCCAAATGGATGGCATATTTTTTGGAGATATGCCATATATTGATGTATTTTTTTGGAGATGCACTAGTTGGCTAGCATATATTATTATTATTGTTACTACTATTACTACTATTATTATTACTACAATGTTGGGCAATCAGCATAATTTTCACTTTGCACTCTATATCCTTCTAGTGTATGACTTATTTCACGTGCCAACTACTTGACTTACTTTTCCTTCTTAGACTTTGATTTGGTTTTGAAAATTCCAGTTCAACTCCTTTTCCTCATATTTTGACTCTCAATTTGTATATAATCTATTTGTGTCTTTGTCTCCTTCTTCAGCTATGGATAAGAACCTCTTCTCAAGTTTTGAATTCACCTTCAATAATCAATCGAGTCACATTGCTAACCATCTAATTGATGATGAGATAATTTTCTCTCTTTCCCCCTCCTTTTTTCTCTCTCCTTCCCTCCTTTTTTATTATGGTTGATGTTTATTATAGGATGTTCCATGAGTCCCTAATATCTATCATTTTGAACATCCCTATTAGATTGGGGAATTTTTGGAGCACTTTTATGTATTTTGCAACTTCCCTCTTTTTTGTATAAATTTTGTATGATTTGAAGAGTTCTATCAAAAGCTATTGAATTGGCCTCTTCTTGGTGTTGCAATAGAGAGATGGAATCCTACCACTTACACCTTCTTCTTTTCTCTTGTGGAGATGCTACCAGCTTTGGAGCAAGTGAGCTATCTTCTAGGTTTAAAGGAGGTAGTGAATTTTATTATTCTAGATGAGAGCATCATCAACTTTTGGATCAAGAAATTTCATCATTGTTCTTCAAATTGTCTAGTATGTGTTGAGGAGATTTCTTCACTTCATGTTGAGGAGTCAGGGCAGACTTGTCCTTCATGAAGTATGGACAAGAAGTCTCACTTTCTGAGTGTAGATTCTAGACATCAATGTCATTAGGGGATGCTTGGTGCCACACCATAGTCCTTTACATATTGCACCTTTTTCCTAATGGAAGATGTACTCTTGATGCTTTCGAGGCAAACATGATTGTAGGCTTTTGTGCTTTTTCAACCATTCTCTTGCCGCACCTCTCTTGGCCTATTTCAACCACCTCTGTGACACTTAAATCAATTTCATTCCTATCTCAATTAGCCCATCCTTGGTCATTAATAGCTTCTAGAAGGAGTTGGTGCTTGTAGAGAGACATTATTTTGTGGTGTATCTGATCCATAGATGTGTACAAATGGAAGGCCTTGTTGTTGTGACCCCTCCTCATTTGTCCTTTGTACCACATATGGAGCCTCATAGTCACGACCTTGCATATGACTATTGCCATGTTTTTAAAATAAATTTAATGTGTTCCCTTGGAGCTGAAGAGTCTATGCTCTCTAACTTTGATTCTTTGAATGTTGAGAGCTACATTGCTTGGTATTCAGCTCATCTTCCTCCTTCCTTATCCAAATCAAGCTATGGAGAGGCATCAGTTAACCTAATTGGGCATGGTCAGGGACATGTTTAGTATATTTATAATGCAAATAGTACTACTATGAAGCACTACTATCATTATTGCTAAGATTTTTGTGCTTATCTCTCTTATTGGTATGGCTTATTTTATCTATGATATTTTATATTTGTGAGCTGAATTTTTATCAATAATAATTTCCTTTTATATTCATGAATCTTGTGTTATGCTACTATCTTCTGGTACTGTATTCACTACTTTGAAATGTTTCACTAAAGTAATATTTTAGGAATTGGCATTCTAGCGGATTTCATGCCACAAAATTGGCACATAACATGGCATGCCAAGTATCTAGTGTACAAATTAGGAAGCTTGCTGGGTGGCTCATTTATGCTTTGAAATGTATGCTACCTCTTTGGCTTATGAACCATTTTCTTTTTATATTTTCTCTTTCTTCTCTCTCTCTCTCTTTTTTGGTTTTGACTATTGACCGACATGGTGAAGAGAACTCACCCCATGCAATCTATTTCATTTTGCCATTCTTTCCTCACCCTTCTTCTTCTTCCTTGGCCAAGGCTCTCCTTTTACTTCTATGCTTGATCCATCCTTTTCAAACTCTTGCTCTTCTTCCTCTTCTCAAACTCCTCTTCTTGCTTTTTCTTCCTCTTCAAACTCCTCCCTTCTTCTACTTCTCCATAGATGAGATAGATGATTTTTCTTTTTGGAGAGGATGTAGCTTCATCTGGTGGTAGTGGTGGTCAGCCTTGTTGTCGAGAGTTGGGCAGTGGCTCTCCTGGAGTTGCACCGAGCATGGAGAGGTAAGTTTCTTCTTCTCTATCTCTTCTCTTTGTATTTTATGTTCTCCTCCATAAATGCTTCGTAGATATTAGATAATTAGAAAGCCCTAATCACATTTAAAACCCTAATTAGCCTCTTTTCCTTATTTTGTTTTGTGCTTTGATGCTAGTTCAGTCAAGGGAAGGGGTGGCTTGGGAACTGAGGCGGACTAGGCCATAAGCTAGCAAATTGGCATATGCCCTGGAAATACGCCAAGGTACTAGTAAACTTTTTCTATGCCAAAACCTTGGTCTAAATTGCTTTTTTTTTTACACCAAGACCATGACATAAATTGCTTGTTATACTCTAGGGATTTGGTGTATTTTTTGTTTGCTAGGCTAACATTCATCCTTCTTTCTTTTTCTTTTCCAAGGTGTGGTGAAATCTTGGTTGCAATCTCATTCATCTTATATGATTGAATGGTTCAATGCTCTCTCATCTTTTCAACAAACAAGGATTGATAAGTGGGCTTTGGTTGATTCTTACCCATGGGTTCCATTGAGTTTCGTCCTGGTCTAATGGTCACTTGGATCAGAGGTTTGATGCTTTCCATTGTACCCATAATTTGTGTTAGGGGGAGATGACTATTATATTTTTAGGATGTGATATACTTGATTGAGCTGCTAATCATTGGATATCTTATTCTACTTTAGTCATGACCTCAGGGAACTGCTATATTTGCCGACATTTTTAGTGAGGGATTATTAGGGCTCGATGTTTACATTAGTGGCTATCTGACCTTGACTATGGTATTAGCTTTTAACTTTACTTAATCCTTTATTTTTGTACAACTTCATTTGTCTTGTCTTCTTTTGATAGGCTCTGACTTCCTTAACGAGATGGCTTGATTAGACTGGAAGGGTATTAAGGTATCCAACATTGAAAATATTGTGGCCACCTTGGAAAGTCAATGGAATGAACTAGTAGCCAAGTTGAATCGTTTGGTATAAATTTTTTTCATTGAATAATCCGTTGTCCTACATCATTTCAGTGTCAAGATAACTCTATGCTTTGAGATTCCTCTTCACACAACCCTTAACCTGATGAGGTGTAGCTTACGACTATATGTCTTGTATTCCCAGAATGTGGTGGTGAGTTTTCTTACTATCTCATGTTCGGTATTCCATGTATGATTTCCTCCCAATTTCTCTTAAAATTAAATGTTCAAATTATGGATTTGCTATCTCGTCTGGCTACTTCTGAGCGTGACGTGAAAGAATATTATGCTTAGCTTGATCCTCTTTGAGAGCTTCTTCACCTTTTCAAAGTTTTTTATTTTCATGAATTTAGGGACTTATTTGCAAAATTGACCATGATCACTTATTTATAAAATTTAATTTATAAAATAATAAAATATAGACTTATTTGTAAATAAAATTTTTTGAAGAGTTTATTTGCAAAAAGTAGAAAATTTCAAGGATTTATTTGTAAATATAAACTTCTAAAGGGTCCTTTTTGTAAATTCTAAATTTTATGGAGGTTAATTTTTAATTATAAACCTATGAGTTTTTTTTGCAAATCTTAAATTTTAGGAGAATCAATTTGTAATTATCCAACTTTGAGGGGGCCTTTTTGCAAACCCTAAATTATGTAAGGATTAATTTGTAATTTGAAGATTTGTATAAACCTTTTTGTAAGAATTTTCACCCTAAGGACTTATTTGTAGGAAAAATTCAATGAGGGACTTATCTGTAAAGGTTTTATTTTTCTCATTTTTGTCCATATTTTTAATGAGTTATGGGTCTAATTTTAATCCAAATTTTAGGCCCACTCAATGCACTTAAGCTGAATTTAATTTGAGCCCAAAATTTACAACAATTTTAGTATGAATCAAGTTCAATTTTCTATTAAGTTTGATCACAATTCAAGTTCAACTCAAACCCACATTAAGTTTGATGGCATTCAAGTTTCAATTTTGGTCAAATTTTGACCAAATTTAGTTTGACCAAAAATCACCTAAACAAAGTACCTGTTCACATCCTCTTCTCACATTTTTACTAACAAGAGTGCAAATAATCTTCACGTATCTACCTCTTGTATCAACACTTTGCATCATTACTTATTTTCCCCCTTTGATACCTTAGAAAATGTGTGTTTTCCTGATGGTAAGATTCTAGTTTGCCATATAACATTGGATTTGACTTTTCACATAAAAATAGACTTGATTTATCACGTGAGAATGGATTTACTTTGCCACATGAGAGTAGAGTTGTTTGATTGCCACATTGAAGTGAACTTGGTTGCCATGTGAGAGTGGACTTTTACTAACACATGAAAGTGGATTTTGATTACCATGTAGAAGTGGACTATATTTGTTACGTGAGAGTAAATTGGGCTTGTCACATGCAAGTGGACTTGATTTGCTATATGTAAGTGGACTAGGTTTGTCATGTGAAAGTGGACTTAATTCTCCATATAAAAGTAGACTTGATTCACCACGTGAAATTGGGTTAGATGTGCTATATGAGAGTAGACTTGGTTCTCCATAGTTTGACTTGTGACACAAAAGTAGACTAAATTTTTCATATGAAAATAGACTTGATTTATCACAAAAAGTTGGGCTTGATTCGTTGCACCAAAGAGGGCTAGATTTGCTATGTGGGAGTGAACTTATTTCTCCATATAAAAGCAAGTTGATTTACCCCGCAAGAGTGGATTGTGTTGCCCTTTGTAGTTTTGATAATGTCTAAACCATGTATTTGATGGTTTCTTGAGTTACATTGCTTGAAGCTTAGCCATGATTATAATAAACTTCAAGACTGTTTGAAAGCCTCCAACAGAATATGGATATGAATATAATCATGATGATTGAGGTATGATGGTGATTCAATAAATATGCCTTAAAGATATATAGATGGCTTGAAGGTGGCTCAAGAAATCAAATTGACTTTCTAGGTTTAGACTTTCATTTTTTCTTTAGTCAAGTCAAAGATTTAAATTGTTGAACCTATGTTTTCGAGCTTTTGATTGATACTCTAACTTTTTACTGGCTTATTTTTTTTATCCAAAATATGTTTTGAGTTGCTGTCAAAATGAGCTGAAGTTGCAAATAACCAAGTGTAGATTTTCTATCAGCTTCAGAGGCCCAAACCTCATGGTTTGGACAACCAAATGTCTCAAAAAAACTACTAGGTTTCATTTGTTGGGGGAGCCGAAAGAGTGTCGAAACGGAATAATATAGTGAGCCGGACACCAAACCATCCCAAAAGCTTAAGCTCATGGGATATGGGTCTTTTTCACTATATATATTGGACCCTATCTATCCAATATCCGATGTGGGACTAATTTATCACACCTGACATCATAACAATCTCCCCATTCATGTGTGATTTGACCACATCAATTTTAACACTCTTAATCAAAAACTCTTTTACTCGACCAGTTCCACCGTGTGACCCATACCAACGGGTTTTTGTCTCATTCTTTTGATTTTTTTTAAGAGAAACTAATATGCGACTCAATTCAATCGCACCATCACGGTAATTTCGGTCTTAAGAGTTTGCACAGCTCCACTTGTTGCGGAAAATATCGATGTCCACCACAATTCACAATATAGAGGAAGAACAGAAAAGAGGAAAAGATAGCACACAAGAGATATATGTGGGAAGACGATCCAGAGAATATTGTATTGATGAGGAAGAGAAAAGAGAAGATTACAACGACGGAGACGAAACTCCAATATCACCAACTCTCACTCTCTATTTTCTATATCTTGAGACCCTTACATCAATGGTGTATTTATAGATGTGGCCTAATGATGTTTGAGTCAAAATAGAAGACTGACTCAAATAAGACTTCTACTAATTTAAGACTTCTAGAAGATAAATCTAGATAAGGATTAGGCCCATTAATATAATTAAGACTATCCGGAAAATCCGATTCGAGACACCATAAAGCCAACAATCTCCACCTTGGCTCGAATCATCTTATTCTCTGAATTTGAATCTTCAATAGATGTCTTTACCATTACCTCCTGGGATAGGATCAACGACCTTGAATATTGATCAAGTCCAAACAGAGGTTGAACTTATCAATCGGAATCACCTTCGTCAACATATCTGCAGGATTTCTTGAAGTATGAATCTTTTGTAAAGAAATCTCGCCGTCTTCAATAATATCCCGAATAAAATGAAATCGGACATCTATATGCTTTGATCTGGCATGATACATTTGGTTCTTCGCAAGGTGTATGGCGCTCTGACTGTCGCAAAAAATAGGAAGAACATGTTGAGAAAAACCAATTTCACTTGCCAAACCTTTTAGCCATAGGGCTTCTTTGACGGCTTCTGTAGCTGCCATATACTCAGATTCTGTTGTAGATAATGCTACAGTTGACTGTAAGGTACACCTCCAACTAATAGGTCCTCCACAAAGAGTGAAAAGATAACCAGTGAGGGATCGGCGTCGATCAAGGTCTCCAGCATAGTCTGAATCGACATAGCCAATAATTTTGGCCTCTTGCACTGTGTTCCTGTCGAAACATAAACCAATATTAAGAGTACCTTTAATATATCTTAATAGCCATTTCATGGCCTGCCAATGCTCTTTTCCTGGATTTGCCATGTAACGACTAACAACGCTGACTGCTTGTGCAATATCAGGTCTTGTGCATACCATAGCATACATTAGACTTCCAACAGCACTTGAAAATGGGATGTTCTCCATGTATGCATGCTCTTCATCTGTAGAAGGACATTGTTGAGCTGAAAGCTTGAAGTGAGATGCCAAAGGAGTACTGACGGATTTTGAATTCTGCATGTGAAAACGAGAAATAATCTTCTCGAGATATTTGCTCTGTTTAAGCCATAATTTTCCATGCTTTCGATCTCGATCAATCTCCATACCGAGAATCTTCCTTGCAGCACCTAAATCTTTCATCTCAAATTCCTTTTTCATTTTAAACTTTAAATCATTCAGTAGAGATATGTCTTGAGTAGCGATAAGCATATCATCAACATAAAGAAGCAATATAATAAATGAGTTATTGGCATGCATCTTAAAATAAACACAGCAATCATGTTTGCAGTGGATGAAATCTTGACCCAGCATAAAACTGTCAAACCTTTTATACCATTGCCTTGGAGACTGTTTCAAACCATAAAGTGATTTGTTCAACTTGCAAACAAAATTTTCTTTGCCTTCTTGGATGAACCCTTCAGGCTGTTGCATAAAAATTTGTTCTTCTAATTCTCCATGCAGAAAGGCAGTTTTGACATCAAGCTGTTCTAACTCAAGATTATGAAAAGCAACTAAAGCAAGTAGAAAACGAATAGATGTGTGTTTAACCACAGGAGAGAAAATTTCATTAAAGTCAATACCCTCCTTTTGTGAATACCCTTTTGCAACTAAACGGGCCTTGAATTTAACACCATCTATCTCAGAGAAATCCTCTTTCTTTCGAAATACCCACTTGCAACCAATTGCTCTTTTACCTTTTGGTAATTTCATCAGATCCCAAGTATGGTTCTTTTGAAGAGAGTCCATCTCTTCATTCATAGCAGCTTGCCACTGAGAAGAATTCTTATCCTGTACTGCTTCTTTATAAGAAGAAGGATCACCATTGTCAGTAACTAAAGCAAAAGCTACCATATCTTCAAAACCATACCTTTCAGGTGGCTTTATTTTCCTTTGAGATCTTCGAAGTGGAGTCTTTTCAGAAATTTGATTCTTAAGATTTTCTTGAGAGTTGGGCATACCCTGAATATCTTCTTCTGAAGGAATTACATGCTCCACCTCCACTTGCATTATATCATTGGGATCTTTCTTGAGAGATTTTAGCATACCACTTTCATCAAATACTATGTCTCTCTCAATAATTACATTTGAAATAGTAGGATCCCACAAACGATAGCCTTTGACGCCTTTGGCATAACCCAGGAAAATACACTTTTTGGAACGTGCATCTAACTTATCCTTGACAACATGCACATAAGCAGAGCAACCAAAAATCTTTAAAGAAGAATAATTTGCAGGTTGACCAGTCCATACCTCTTCAGGAGTCTTGCAATTAATGGCTGTTTGAGGAGAGCGATTCACAATGAAGCATGCTGTATTGACTGCTTCTGCCCAAAAATCTTTATCAAGATTAGCTGTACTGAGCATACTACGTGCTTTCTCCAACAAGGTTCTGTTCATCCTTTCAGCCACACCGTTTTGTTGAGGTTTTCCTGGGATGGTAAAGTGACGCTTGATGCCTTCATCTTCACAGAATTTGAGAAACTCTGTTGATTTGTACTCTCCGCCATTATCACTTCTGAGATATTTGATTTTTCTGCCAGTCCTTTTTTCAACTGAAGTTTTCCACCGTTTGAAAACAGAAAACACCTCGGCTTTGTGATGCAAAAAATAAATCCACACTTTTCTGGAAAAATCATCAATAAAACTGACAAAATAACGAGCACCAGATTTTGATGGAATAGGAGAGCACCACACATCAGAATGAATATAATCAATTAAGCCTTTAGTGCAATGAATACCAGTGTTAAACTTTACCTTGGACTGTTTACCATAGAGACAATGCTCGCAGAAATCCAATTTGCATGAGTTGAGACCTTTCAGTAATTTTCTTTTGTTGAGCTCATTTAAACCTTGCTCACTCATATGACCGAGACGCATATGCCATAATTGAGTCATATCAGAAGAAGAAGAAGACTGAGAAATTGCTGCTCCACCTGCAACGGTTTTTCCTACTAACTCATATAAATTTCCATGCTTTAGGCCCTTCATTACTATCAATGAGCCTTTAGCAACCTTAAGAACTCCACCTTCAGCAGAATACTTATAACCAGCAGAATCCATAGCACCCAAAGAGATCAAATTCTTTTTCAAATCAGGAACATGTCTGACATCAGTAAGAGTTCTAATAATATTATCAAACATCTTAATTTTGATTGTTCCAATTCCAACAGTTTTGCATGGATTATTATTACCCATCAAAACTAAACCACCATCATAAGGCGTGTAGTTTTCAAACCAATCCTTATTAGGACACATGTGATAAGAACAACCAGAATCAAGAATCCAAATATCATGGTAACGATCAAAATTAGAACCAATAGAGAGAACGTTACCCAAATTATCATCAGAACTCTCTTCAACAACTGAAACTTGTTCTTTGGCTTGCTCTTTAGATTGAGATTCTCTTTCTTTCTTTGCTTTGAGCTTCCAACAATCTTTAATTGCATGTCCCATCTTCTTACAATATCTGCAGTTTATTTCTTTGGATTTGGATCTAGAACGACCTGTTCTTGATCTTTCTTTGGTACGACCTCTGACAATTAATGCTTCTGAGTGTGACACATCCCCTCCAATCTTTTTCAAATATTCATTAGATAGAAGGGCAGCAGAAATATCGTCAAATTTCAAATCCTTTCCATACATGAGAGTAGTTTTAAGATTCTCAAGAGAAGGAGGTAAGGACGATAATAAAATAATTGCCTTGTCTTCATCTTCAATTTTAACATCAATGCTTAACAATTGAGAGACAAGTTTATTGAAAGCATTAAGATGATCAACTATATTCGTACCTTCTGTCATTCGAAAATTGAAAAGCTTCTGCTTTAAATAAACTCGATTTGAGATAGACTTACTCATATACTGTTTCTCCAACTTTTTCCATAACTCTGAAGGTGATGTTTCATCAAGAAACGGATAGAGTACCTCATCGGTAAGACTGAGGATGATTGTGCTATGTGCGCTGGCCTTTTGGTTTTCCCAGACACTTTCGGTGACATCTTCAGGCTTGACGTCCTCCAATGTGTGTCTCAACCCTTGTTGAGTAAGAATTGCACGAACTCTTGCTTGCCAAATAGGAAATCCTTGCTTTCCATTGAATTTCTCTATATCGAACTTCGTAGTAGACATATTGAACCAAGCTCTGATGCCACTTGTTGGGGGAGCCGAAAGAGTGTCGAAACGGAATAATATAGTGAGCCGGATACCAAACCATCCCAAAAGCTTAAGCTCATGGGATATGGGTCTTTTTCACTATATATATTGGACCCTATCTATCCAATATCCGATGTGGGACTAATTTATCACACCTGACATCATAACATTCATTGACATCTTCGGATGCCCGAACCTTATGGCTCAAATAATTAAAGTTCCTAAAGTACAATTTCACTCTCTATTTTTCTGAAACTTTGATTGCCCATTCTTCCCTTTAGCCATCTAAAGTGGAGGGTTTGGATGCCCAAACTTGTGTTCTAGGCACTCAAACCTGTGACATCATTTAGTAATGGCTAGTTGAATTTAATCATTAGAACAATTTTGATGATCGAACTTATATTTCGGGCATTCAAATATAACAAAAATAGAGCCAATAATGGCTAGTTTCCCCCCTAGTGTCTATTAAAAGGGTAGCGGCTTATTTCAATAAGAACTTATATATCTTTAAGCATTCTTTGAGACAAATAACAAGCTTTCTCAAATCCTCTATCCATACAAGAGCTTCATACTTAGTGTTAACTTTCAAAATTTCGTGTCATTGTGCTTATCTTGAGAAACTCTTGTAATGAGGCAAAATTGTATTTCATTTTTTCAATTTGGCTTGTAAACACTCTTAGGGTGTTAGGAGTGTGTGAGGAACAAGGCTTTGGTGTTGGAGTATCAATTGCTCGGTTGGAGTAAGGATTGTACATGGTTGGATTCACCAATCAAGTGACATCACTAGTAAAATAATTCAAGTCCTCAAAAGTGAGACAAACACCATAGAGTAGGTATAGTTGGTCACTGAACCACATAAAATCATGGTGTACTCTTCTCCTTACTTTATATCTAGCACTTGCAATTTTGTTGCTTGTGGACTTGTATGATTTGGATTATGAATTGAATTGATTTTGGAATAAAAAAAAATGTAGATCGTATTTGAAAAACCTAATTCACCCTTCTCTTAGGTTTTTTTTTTTGGCCTTTAGATTGGGTTTGCCACGTGAGAGTGAACTTGATTCTCCATATAAAAGAGAGGTTGAAGTGGACTACAAGAGTGGACTAGGTTTGCCATGTAGAAGTGGACTTTAATTTCCCATATAAATATAGGCTTGGTGTGCCATGTAAAATGAGTTTTAATTTGTCACATGGAAGTGGACTAAATTTACCATACAAATATGGACTTGATGCACCATACAAAAAAATTTTAATTTGGCACATGGAAGTAGACTTAATCTATCATATTAGTGTGGGCTTAATTACTACAAAAGTTTATTTTAATTTACTATATAGAAGTGGATATATTTTGCCATATAAAAAGGGCTTAATTGCCATACAAAATATGCCATATAAATGTAGGTCTAGTCCCCATGAAAAATAAACTTTGATTTATCACATGCAAGTGTCCTTAGCTTGTCATGTAAATGAGAGCTTGATGCACCATGTAAAAAGGACTTGAATATACCATATCCAAGTAGACTTAATTTGTCATAAAAATGCGAGCTTGATTCACCACACAAAATGGACTTGGTTGACTACTTAGAAGTGTATTTGATTTGCCACAATGAGAATGTACTAGTTTTGCCATGTGAGAGTAAACTTAATTTTTCGCACTAAAGTGGGCTTGATCTCTATGTAGAAATTGGTTGGATTTACCATGTGGAAGCATACTCAATTCTCTATATAAAAATAGGCTTGATCACCACATAGAAGTGGGTTTTAATTTATTATATGAAAGTGGACTTAGTTTACTATTTAAGTACAGGCTTGATTAGCACACAAAATGGATTTTTAATTTATCACATGGAAGTGGGCTTAGTTTATGATTGAAATACAAGATTGATACACCGTGTAAAATGGTATTTACTATATAAAAGTGGGCTTAATTTTTCATATAAATATAGTTTTAATTTGCTATGAAAAATAGGCTTTAATTTACTATATGGAAGTGGAATTAGTTTACTATTTAAATGTGGAATTGATGCACTATACAAAAAGGACTTTAATTTAACTACTTTCAACAATTGCTAATTTGTTTTCACTATATTAGAGATAATATGCTTAATTTTGAAATCCTTATAGATGATGTATTTGATTTTACCACTTTGGAAGTGATCTATTTGATTTAACCAATTTGTAAGCAGCATGTTTTTGTTTCACCACTCATGAGATGCAATACTCAATTCTACTATTTTGGTGGTGTCAAGTTTGATATCATCACATTGGAGGTGGCACATTTTATGTCACCATTTTTAAAGTAGGATGCTTGATTCTACTTCTTTATAAGTGGTGTATTTCTTTTGTCATTTTAAAAATAGTGTGTTTAATTCCACTATTGTATAAGTTGCCCATTTGAAGTTTTAGTTGAAAATTTCATGACTTCCAACTTGACTTGCTGATTATGGGGCAAAGGAAAATATTAGTTTTCCTTGAATGTCACAATAATGGGCATCTTAATTATCTAGTTAATTTTATTTTAAGTATTGGGGAGGAAAATTTTATGTGCCCCAATGTTTTGAAGTGAAGGAAGTATCTTTTATCATTTTTCTATTTTTGATGCCTTGGCTATATGCCTCTTTGTGAGAATTTGACGAGAAAAACTTGATTTTCTTATATGTGACCTTTTTATGTCGAGGGAATGAAAATCTCACTTTGTGTTATCTCAATGGATTGATTTATTCACTTCAAATGATTTAGCACCATGTTCTTTCTCAAGCATTTGAATGAGAAAATAACTTATTCTACTTATTTCATCTTCTTTTATAAGAGAATGAATTTAATGTTTAATTGAGCCTTCATAATAGATGCTCAAGTAATATGCCCCTATATAAGATTTTGGGAGAAATATTATATATTTTCAAATGTAGTTATGAATATCTCCCACTAGAATTATTTCAACTTTGCATGTAATAGTAAAGAAGTATGGAGCTTATTTTTTAGAAAAATACCCAATTCCCATCAAAAGGAGTTCGGTTTTTTCTTTCCAATAGGTTAGAGCCTTGTATCCACAACGGAAAAGACTGCCACTTGACAATAGTTGGAGGAAGAGATCCCAACCTATATTAGGGTGATTTCAGAATCAGGGATTGAAGGAGAAATTTGCTCCCAATCTTGATCCCTTTATGTAGTGGTTGCTAACTTGACCTATCATTCTAAGTGATTTAACTTTGATTGCTTGGAGGGTTATTTTGAGGAAAACCCTAAATCTTCATGTTATTATTTGTAGCATGATCTAGTGTCCCTTGTCATGTAAAGGGAATAGGTCAGATAATGGATTAAAAAGCTACTACTTTGATGGGGCTCACCTTCTAGAATGTCATATTGGCACATCACATATTCACATTTTTTGCATGAGCTTTGAGGGAAGTAAACCATTTTTTTTTCAATATGCTTTGATTGTGATGGTGGAAGAAGATAATAATACAAAGCATATCTCTTTGTATTCACTTTTTGTGGAACCCTGATCGATCACCAAGGATAGCTAGAAAGCTCGAGAAGTAATCTCAAAATAATAAATAAACTTTGGGTGGGATCCAAGTGTATAGTCTAATATTATGAGAATATGACTCCCAATAGGTGTAAACTCTTGTTGTTAATTACCCTAACAATTGTCAAAAATCTACTAAAGTGAGAAACCTAGCTAGTAAAATAGAGTCATATAGAGAGAAAAAATAATTTGTTTAATTTAAATAGGGTTACATGGCTTAAAAAAGAGTATATCCTCACTTCATAATTTAAATGATTTAGTTCATAACATAAGATAGCGAATAAAAAGAGAATTTCATGCTCACTTGTTGCCTGGCTCCCATATGCTTGATCGAGTGTAATGTGATGGATGACCTACTTAGAATTTGACTTGGATGGATGCTTAGTTTGCTCCGTAGTGGATGTTGATAATCTTGCTTGATTTTAGGGTATGGCTAATTATCTCAGTTACACCAGTTAACCCTACTAGAACTTAAAATATCACTGATGATTATCTTTTGATCTTTGATTTGGGAAAATGGTTAGTGGCCTTAGCTTATGCTAATAATTCATGATTTGATAATTGATGGTCGTATAGCTTGTTGTACTAGCAATTTTATACTTGTGTCAATTGAATTTGAAGCATCCTCGATGGCTTTATGCTTATGTTAGTTAACTTTCTTCAAACTTAACATTGATGATACGCCAAACCATAATGACCGGTTCAATAAAACCAAATAGGTATGAACTGAAACCAAAGCTACCAATTGAGGTGAATGAATGCCAGGCTCCAAAGTAGCTAGCCAAGCTGAACTCTCCAAACTAGAAGTTCAATAAGAATCAAATTGAAGACTAGGCCATGAACTGATACATCCAAGCTAAAAACTTGCCTTAACACCAAGCTTTGAGAAGCATAGTATTCTCAATTGATAACAAACTTTTACATTGGTTAATTGCACTATAAGGAAGTTGCACCGAGCTGTGACTAGGATCAAATGCTTCAGTTAGCATATGACATGAAACATGATAATCATGAGATCTTATTCTTATTTATCTTTGGAAGTAAATCCTGAAATATCCAAAATTCATGATTGTTTGTTGTGAGAAGTCTACCGAGATTGTGATGCCAAGATCACAAGATCCTGATACGCTCTTGTGGAGCCAAAATCTATCACCTAGGATAGTTAAAGACCCAAAGGAGTAATCTCAAAATAATAAATTAAAAAATATATGGATATTTGAATGTACAATTAGGGGTTATAGGAACATAACTTCTAGTATGCGTAAACTCCTATTATTAATTACCCTCATAATCATTAGGAACCTCCTAAAGTGAGAAACATAATTAATAAAAATAGAGAGACAAAAAAAAACATAACTTGATTAATTTAAAGAAAGAGCATACCTTCATTTTACAATTTAAAGAATTTAAATTCATGAAAGAATATAAAATGAGAAACGAAGTGGAAAAGGCTTAATGTGCCCTACTACCCCGCTGTCGTGCACTTGACCGCGTGGAGTCTAACTCGAACGGATGCTTAACTTAATCCTTGATAGATATTGATAACTTGACATGATTTCAAAGTGTGACTAACTATCTTTGGTTTGTGTTAGTTGACCCTATTAAAATTTGAAGAGTCACTAATAGCTTTCTACTTGTTGTCAGTTGATTTCTCTTGATCTTTGATTTCAAATAACAATTAGAGGCCTTAGTTTATGCTAACTATTTCTAATTTAATAATCATTGATCTCTTGGCTTGTTGTCAATTAAATTTGAAATATCACCAATAGCTTTAAGCTTGTATCAGTTGAGCTAGAAATGTGATTGATAGCTTTTCGAATGTTGTTGGTTGAGTTCTTTTAAACAAGACATTTAGTTACCTGATTAAATGAGTTCAAGTTTACCTTAATTTGGTCTAATATGATTAGCCATCTTGGCTTATGTTGACTATTTCTAATTTGATAATCAATGACTTCATGGGCATATTGTCGATTAAATTTGAAGTATCACCAATAAATTTTGAGTGTGTGTTAGCTCAGCTTGAAAGTTGTATCATCAATGGCTTTTGGGCTTGACTAGCTTGATAGGTGTGTCATCAATGACTTTTTGGATTGACTAACTTGAAGAGTGCATCATCAACAACTTCTGGGGTTAAGTAGCTTGAAGAGTATGTCATCAATAGCTTCTGAAGCTAACTAGTTTCAAAGTGTGGCCAACGACTTCATACATATTGTTGGTTGACTTCTATCAAATAAGATATTTGGCTAATTGACTAAACAAGTTCAAACCTATCTTTTTTTTAGTTTGGTTTGAAAGAATTATTAGTGTCCTTAACTTATGCTAATCATCTTTGATTTGATAATCGACAACTTTTCTTGACTTATTGTTGATTACATTTGAGATTTCATTAATGGCTTGAGCTTGTTGTCGATATAACCCTACCATGATTTTGGTTTGAACTCGATTCGATTCGGTTTGAAGTTTAGATTTGACTTTGAAATAAATTTGATTTGATTTAGTTTAATATTTATAACTTGACTTAGACTAAAGTATAATTTGATTCAATTCGATGTTTAGAATTTGATTTCAATCAAGTCTGATTTGATTTAATTCAATATTCAGAGCTTGGTTCTGATCAAGTATGATTTGATTCAATTCAGGTAGGTTTGACCTTGTGTTGGACCCTCATTGAGTTCTTAATGGATTCTTAATGGATCTTGGATCCAACTTTGATTAGGTTCTTATTGGATCTTTAATGGATCATGCATTTAATCCTAATTAGGTTCTCATTGGATCTTTAATAAATCATGGATTCAACCCTTAATGGGCTTTTGATGGATCCTTAATAGATGTTGGATCCAACCCTTAATGGGTTCTTAATGGATCCTTAATAAATCTCAGATCCAACCCTAATCGAGTTCTTATTAGATCCTTAATGGATCATGGATCTAACCCTGATTGGGTTCTTATTGGATCCTTAATAGATCGTGGATCTAACCCTTGATGGGCTCTTGATGGATCTTTAATAAATGTTAGCTCCAATTCTTAATGGATTTTTAATGGATCCCTAATGGATTTTGGATCTAACCCTTAATGGATTCTTGGTGAATCCTTAATGAATCTTGGATCCAATCATTAATGGGTTCTTGATGGATCCACCACCTATTAATGGGTTTGGATTCGAACCTTAATAGACTTGGGTTCAAGTTCAAGTTAGTTTGATTCAACTTGGTTCCAACTCAAGTTTGACTTGATTCTGGTTCCGGTTCAATCTGGTTCTAGTTCAAGTTTAACTTGATTTTGGTTTAGGTTCAACTTGATTTTTTATTCAAGTTTGACTACTTTTGGTTCAAATTTGAGTTCAATTTAACCAAATTTAGATTCAGTTTGAACTTGATTTGACTTAATTAGGGTTCAGTTTGAATTTAGTTTAACCCAATTAGGGTTCAAATCAAACTTGAATTGATTTTAGGTTGACCTAATTTGGACTTGAATAGGTTGGATTGGAATTTGATTTGATTTAATTGACTCAATTTGAATCTGATTAGAGTTGGGCTTGGACTCATTTAATTCATGTTAACTCATTTTGAACCCAATTAGAGTTGGATTTGGATTTATTTGATTGAGATTAACATGATTTAAAATTAATTAGGATTGGCTTTAAACCAGTTTGATTCATATTGACTTGATCAAGACTTGATTGGATTTGGGTCTAATCTAATTTGAGTCAAGCTAACTGGATTTGAATCTGATTAGAGTTGGGTCAGAATAAATTTAACTTGGATTAACTCAACTTGGATTTGTGTCTAGTTTAATTTAAATTTTAGTCCATTAATTTGATTGATTCATGTCCATTTGGTGCTTTATTCAACTCAATTTGATTTTCTTTATTTGCTTTAGCCAAATCGGCTTGAGTTCAAGTGATCAAATTATTTAATTCAATCAATTTATATTAATCGACTTGGTTTAAGAGTGCTCAGGGTATCATAATAATATTGGGTAAGCCTACGGACTGATATTGAGACATGTTTGACTTTTCAGTGAGTCCGCAAAATGGTATTTAGTCTATTAGACTTTCAAACGAGCCTGTAGGCTGATTTTGAGTCAATTTAAATTAGCGGTGAGCTTGCAAGCTGGCTTTTAGTCAATTTAGACTTTTAAACAAGTTCGTAAGTTGGCTTTGAGTCAATTTAGACTTTCAAGTGAGTATGCAAGTTGGCCTTGAATTAATTTAGACTTTCAGCTAGCACACAGGCTAGCTTTAAGCCGATTAGATTTTTAGGCAAGTTTGTCGGCTAGGCTTAAATCGATTTAGACTTTCACGTGAGTCCACAGGTTAACCTATCAATTTAGATTTTCAAATAAGGCCGCAAGCTAGTCGTCAGTCAGAATATGATTTTTGAGTGAGCCTATAAGCTAACTCTAAATCGATTGACTTTCAAGCAAACTTGCGAGTTGAACTTGAGTCAAAAATTAACTTTTGGGTGAGAATGTAGACTAATCCTAAATTGAATTGACTTTTGGATAAACCCGCAGACTGATTGTAACTTAGAAATTGATTTTCGAGCAAGCCTACAAACTACCTCTAAATGAAAATAGCATTCAGATGAACTCGTAGGTTAACCTTAAACCAAATTGACTTTCGAGTGAACTCACAAACTGACCCTTGATTAGAATAAATTTTGGATAAGGCTGTAAGCTTGTCTACTGAAATTTGAAACATATAAACCGAGGTGGAGAGATATATATATTTTTTTCCTCTCTTTTTTTCTTTTCACATCTCTCACACCTCATATTTTTTTTCTCTTTTTTTTTAGCTCTCCCCTTCTCCTACAGTTGGCAATCAAATCATATTTTATTTTTTTATCTTTTTTCCCTTCTTTTGAATTGCTGCCCACAAGTGCAACATTTTTTCCTCTTCTGTAACTATCCATACTCCTCCCTTGCAGCTGGCCAACAGAGCTTTTTTTTAACTCTTCCTTCCCACCTTCTCCTTCTTCTTCTTCATCCTATGTCTTCTCTTTTTTTTTCTTTCAACATAGAGAACAGCCTTCTCCATGGCTGAGCCCTCTCTCATCTCCTCTTCTTTGACCCATGGCCAAATCAGATCATATCAGACCTGGCCTGATCTAGCATTCCTTTGGCAACAGCATCTTGTAGCTTGGTGAAGGCATGGTTGGGCATGGAGGCTTGCTAGTTGGCAGCAAGGCAGGGTGGAGCCAAGGCAAAGGCCACAGGAGCTCCGAAGGTGGTTGCAGAAGATGTGGCATGTGGAGGAGGTCGCCAGCATGAGTACCAAGCCTCAATGGTAGTGCACACCATGTGGAAGATGCGGAAAGCCATTGGCTTGGGATGGCCAGCACCTACCTATAGAAGATAGCACCTCACCGCAAGATTGGCTGCACCTAGCCACAGAAGGGTGGCACCAAGCTGGGGATTCCCCTAGCAAGCCAAGTGTGGACTCCGACGAGAGGGCTGGGCACATGACAGTAGGCTCACACTGTTGCGCCTCGTGGGCTCTTAACGGTACTGCAGCCCAAAAGGGGCTGCGACTGGGTATAGTGTGGTGCAGCAAGGGAGACGGTTGCAAGCTTCAAGAGGCATCAATGGAGGATGTACCGAGTGTGCAGCGCATCTGGATACCAACTGCACAGTCGTGCAGTGTCTTGGAAGTCGATAGCGCGGATAAAAAGATGCATCAGCAAGCTTGCACATAAGGCATCTCGCATGGGGACGCTAGTGCAGGAGGGCAGTGGAGCTTCCCTATGTAGGTAGCTGGGGCTGCAGTTTGGCCCAGCAACGGGCGAATGGGCAGTGATGATGGAGTCGTTGGGATGCGGGCAGCACATAATGGACGATCTCGGTGAAGCGATGAAGCTAACTCTTTCAGGCAGCATGTGAGCAATGGCGGAGTAGCGAGGACAGGTGACCAGAGAACTTGCAAAGGTAGAGCAGAGCAGAGAGAAACACACAAAAGAAGATCGGGTGAGGAGCAAAGATATATTTTGAAACTCTTACCCGACTTCACTCAAGCTTCGTGTTCTTCTCCAATTGGTAAATTCCAATCTCTGCCTTTCATCACCAACTCCTCTTTCTTGCAAATTACCCTGGGTAAATTCCAATCCTAGGACTTTCTTGCAAAGATTTTCATCCTGAAATTTATTTATAAGAAAAATTCAATCATGACCCATTTGTAAAGAATTATTTCATTCAAGGATCCATTTAAAAGAAATTTTATATTTTTATTTTAGTCCATATTTTGGATGAATTCTGGATTAAATCTTGATCTAAATATTTTGCCCATTTAGCTCATTTGAATTGAAATTAACTTGAACTCAAATTTCTCAATAATTCAGATTTTAATTTAGCCTTATTTAGATCTAACTGAGACCCATATTTGATTCATAATTTAGTGAAGTTTCAATTCTAATCATATTTTGATTAAATTTAATTGTAATAAAAATCACCTCAAATAGCTCCACACCCTATAAATAGCTCAGTCCCTAAAGAGATAGGAATCAATGTCTAATTCTCTTCTCCACTATATGTTATGTGACTAACTTGAGCATTAGAATGACCGTCATTGGAGGATTTTTGACAATTTTATTCATGATTTCTTTATGTTGTAAATTAGTTGGAGAATAGCCTAGTAGATTAATTTTAATGAGCCTCTCGAACCAAAATTGATGGCAAATCGGTCTTTGTCAATAGTTAGCAAACTAGCATTTAATGAAAACACAAAAAAATTAAGTGAAAACACAATATACAAAAGCTTATAATAAATATGAAAAAGCATATTTTGCCATGATTAAGATATTATTATATGTACTTTTTTGTTGTTGCTTGTTGTTGTGGCTCACAAGATAATTTAAGAAGGGGTGAATTATTTTGTTTGGAGATTTTCACAAATTAAAATTCTAACCATGGTCACAACCAAAACTCATAAAATAAAATTCAACAATGGTTACGTAATATGCATACACACCCATAAAGTAAGTAAATGAATGAATGATGAGAGATTATATTGCCATTTTTATGTAGTTTGGTGACAAACCTCACCTACTCCAGGGTCTCAAGCTCTTTCGCTTAGGGACTTTGCACTCCACTAGAATTGCTACTTTGTCGGTGAAGCACCCTCTTACAACCTCTTAAACAAGTGTTGCTCCAAATCTTAGAAGCCACATACAAACTCCTCATAACAAATTGGAGGGTTTACAACTGAAGTGGAGAAAAAAAAAACTCAAATCCTCACTACAAGTTCTCTCAAAGTAGAAGATTTTGGTGTTTAATCTAAATTTGAAATTGTAAGTTTTAGAATTATGATTGAGAGGGATTGAAAGCTTAGATCTTAATAGGGCTCACTGAAGAAGTTGCATTTTGAGCTCTATTTAAATTCAAAGTTGACCATTGTAAGAGTAAAAAAAATATAACTGTTGCAAGTCAATTTTCTCTCAGTATGTGAAGGTACAAGGTACCCAGATCAAAACACTAGACATTTGATCAAATAAAGAACATATTAATTCAAATATTATACTAGACAATCAGTGAGCAGATCAAATAGCCAATTTGATAAAATTGGTTCCTAGTTCATTAGACTAGACTACCTATATGAGGATTGGATAGCCGATCTAATAAAAATTAGAGCACATTCCTAGTTTTATTAGATTGAATAGTTGAAGGTATCAAACAGTGAGTCTAATAAAATTGGTTCACATTTCATCAAACTGAACAATCGGTCCTTTAGAGACCGGACTACTAGTTTGATAAAAATTGGAACCAATTCTTAGTTTTAATAGACTAGAAAACTAGTTCTCTCAACACTAGTTCTTCGATGTTTCTAACTTTATTGAATTTCAATGAAGCACAACACACTTTGATTGACATCAAAGCATTCTAAAATAGTAATAACAATTCTAAATCAAAATACAAAGACTCAATATAATTAATACCTAATGGAAGTCGCTTTGAGTCTTTTCTTTGACGTCTTCATGATGTTCACTGGATTCATAATCTTAATAAGACTACTGCAAACATAAATGACTCATTCAATGGATTGTACTTTGTCTTCATTGAAGTATTCGCATAATCAATACTTTGGTGAGTCTTGTAAAATGTCATTATTTACAACACTTAACACATATGTTAGTAACTAATAACATTATCATCAAAATGAAAGGGCCAATAATTGTCACCTAATATAAAATAAATTTTAATTATTAAATTATTATCTATTATATTAATTAATTCTTTTTTGTAGACAATACTTCTAATCCAGAATCAATAAGGTTTGAATTATGAGAGGTTGTATAATAAGAGTTGATTATAATCACAAAGTCAATATTCGAAGTGTTATTAATTAATACTTATGATGTGTATTAATTACTTATATCTTATTTTATAGGAGGCTGAAATGAAATTTAGGTAAACCTACTTATAGCAAATTTTGAGTTTCAGATATTGATGGGGGATGAAATGGTAAACCAACCCTTGGATTCTTTTGCAAACCAAAACCAAATGAGTTAGATCCAATTTTGTACTCTTACTTAGGTTGACATCTTGGCTTCACATGCCTCACAGCAAAAAGGTTGGCTTCCCATTCACAGTGAGACACCAAGCTTTCTAATTAAGCCTGTTCATTAACTCCATGCTAAATATTAGAATCTCAATCATGCAAGTGCATTAAATGTTAGGATCTGCATTATGATCCAATAGATCCTCCTATTAAATGTAGCAAGGCACTTCCTACCAATCAACAAATTAACCATAATTGCAAAAAAAGGCAATAGAGAAAAGTGAGATCCTATTGTGGATTCTCTTGACAAAATCGACTCCATGTCACTTCATAACTCACCAACCCCCTCCATCACATCAGCTCCTACATGGTATAAAATCTCCATGAACCCACTGGTAAGGTCTTCAAGACCTACTTCTTAGCAATAGTATATACTATCTTTCCTCTCCACTAACTTAATTGTTGAAAGGTCTTCACTAAGGCCATGTCCAAACTAAACTTGTTTGTAGGTGAGGAGTTAAGTCGTAATGGGCTAAAGCTTGAACCTAACTTGAACTCAGAGTGCCCTAGGTCCATGCACTATCATTTGGCACTAAGAAAATGATTGAGCATCAACTTCCACCATGCCTCCCTAATCCATGGTTAAGGCCCCCCAAGGGTCACATCAAGTCAAGGATGTGGTCATTCAAGGCAACCCTACATCTACGGCGAAGCCACAAAATGACCTACTAATGCTATCTCTATCTCTATTGGTCCCAATGCAAGGGAAAAAAGTAGTACCTTATTCCCACACCACTTAATAACTCTCATAGCAAGAGGTCTTGATTAGGTAGCTCCTCTCCTTACAATTCCCCAATTCCTACAACACAATGCTCCATTAGCCAAGAGAAGTTCAACAACCTCTTTTCCTAACTACAAGCTCTCACCTAAATAATCCAAAATCAAAACATCCTTTCTTCCCTACCCTTAACTCCACAAGATCTCTTAGCTATGTAGCTCAAATCTTGACCGTTACAGACATCATCCAAATTCAAGTGCAACAACACTAGCAATCATAGTTGGCCCCTCAACATCCCCAAGAACATCAAGACCAACATGAATTACACACTCAATAGACTCCCCAAACACAAGTTAAACCACATGCCCAACTCT
Source organism: Trichopus zeylanicus subsp. travancoricus (assembly GCA_005019695.1). Lineage (NCBI taxonomy): Eukaryota > Viridiplantae > Streptophyta > Magnoliopsida > Dioscoreales > Dioscoreaceae > Trichopus > Trichopus zeylanicus. The sequence goes on from RXID01014251.1 coordinate 1,046,881, forward strand.
CTCAACCTCCACCACACATACAACCCCCTCTCTAGCCAAAGATATATCAAACTAGGTCCAAAGTAGCCACCTCTTATCTCATGCACCATCACCTACCATCAGGTCATGTCCTTCTTATCCCTCTAAAGGTCACTCTAACTAGCCATCTTGCATCTTTCCTCCTTGAGCAACCTCCACCCCAAAAGTTTTGGCTTTCCATGATAGAGCCATGGAGGAAGCCTCTGACTCCGTGGAATATGTTTGTTATTATTAGTTACTTATAAAAGTGCATAGGGCCACAAAAGCATTTTTGTATTATGCTTTCTACGATAGTGTAGTAGTTTAGCACTCATCTCTATGACCTGCTTCAATGACAAGCTTTGTTGACCTAGCCCAAATGTTTGTTACCCAATTCAATCTCTATTATCCCTGATAAGAACTTCACCTCACTATTGGTTCTCTGCAACAAGAAGGGGAGTCTGTTTGAGCCTACATCAGTTGCTTCAACATCGAGAAGTTGCAAATCAACAACTTTGACTTTGCAACTTTGACAAATTTTTGTGGCCCTTGTCATAGTCATTGTTGGCTTAAAGCCCAATTGCCTCTTCTACTTGTTGGCAAAGAACCTTATCATTGACCTACAAGACATTATAAGGAGGGCCTAGAATTACATCAATGGTAAGGAATCCTTCTAGCTCACAAGAAAGGTAACATGGCACCAAAATCTCGGCAAGAAAAGCAAGAGCAAAAGCAACCAAAACCAAAGTGGCCAAGAAGTGAAACATGCCAACCTAAGGAGTGACAATTTGAGGTGCATTGACCTAATATAATTTACTTTACTCTCTTAGACATGCTTCAAATGGAGATCCTTGCCAAATTTAGAATGAAGACTACTTGGTATGATCCCTACCAATAAACCGCACCTTTGTTCTCATCGATCGAAACAAGTATTCTTTTCATAGGGACCATGAGCATGTTGTGTAGAATTGCTAGATTCTCCATAAGGAGATAGAGAGGCTAATTCCAGAAGGCCACCTCAGGTGGTTTATCCAATGATGATTAGGAGGGAGCCTCCTCTTCCAAGCAAGATGGTGTGAGGTGTCAAAGCAAGGAGCTGAAGCAATACTATTATAACTCAACAACAAACCTACTATGCATCAAATTGACATGATAGTTGGGCTCCCAGGACTTGAGCAAAAATAGACTTGCTCAGTAAAACACACTGCACTATAGTGGCCGATGAAATCAACATCCTAATGAGGTTGAAAATGGAAGAAGTCAACTCTAGTGCCACTAAAGACATCAATTGAATAGTCTTCTCAAAAAAAGACTTGCAAGGGGTGCTAACCCCACACGATAATGCACTAGTGATCAAGGCCATCATTGTCAATCACTAAGTGGATTGGATCCTCATCAATATAGGGAGCTTGACAAACATGATGTACAACTTAGCGTCCACTAAATGCATGTTGGCAACCACACTTTGAAATCATTCATGGGCTTACTAATAGGATTCATAGGTGACTCAATTACCCCATTGGGCACCATTAACCTGCTAGTGACCATGGGTGAAGGTGGTTAGGATGCAATGATGATGACTGAATTCATAATAGATCCTAGTCTATTTGCCTAAAATGTAATCTTTAGTAGGCTAACCTTGAGCCATCTAGAAACGATCATCTCCACTTTTCACCTCTTGATGAGGTTCCTTGCAAACCAAAGAGGAGTCACTAAAGTTAGGGAAAGTTAATTGATAACTTGACATTATTTTGAAGCTTCATGGAAGAAGCCCAACTACATCCTTGGAACTTGAGAACCGTAGGGGCCCAATCGAATGAGGTGGACTAATGAGGAAGCTTACTCCTAACTGAAATGTCCCATACAAAATTAGGGGAACTCCATAACACCGGATCTTATATGCTCACTTAGCTAGGTGGGATGCCAATTCCAAGGACATGATATATAGGCAACTTGAAGATATTCAATTAATAAAGGGTTTTCTCTCAAGCATCAGTTCACGCCACCAAAAGACCTAGCCTTGCCTAAGCATAAAAGCCTAGACTCGTCTAGGCACAAATGCCCTAGCTTCGCCTAGGTAAAATAACCCTAGCCTTGCCTAGGCACAAAAGCTCCGGCTCAAATGAGATCTTCTTTTAATGCAAACTTGATGAGGTCTTCTCTTAATACCAACTTAGTAAGATCTTTTCTTAATAACAGATCAATGAGATCTTTTCTTAATGCCAACTCGGCAATGTCTTCTTTTATTGCTAACTCGATAAGGTCTTTTTTATTGCCAACTCGATAAGGTCTTCTTTTAAAGCTTACAAGGCAAGGTCTTCTCTCAATGCCTACTTAATGAGGTTTTCTCTTAATGCCAACTCAGTGAGGTCTTCCCTTAGTGCTAGCTTAGGGATGTTTTCTCTCAAAATTGATCTATTAAGTTATCTCGTTACTACTAGCTTCATAGGCCTCTTAGCTCACTGTAACCTATCCAAAGTGATGGCTTGATCGGACCACCTTTAAGGTTGGCCCTACCCAAACAATGGCATGGCAACCTTCTCATTGGCTAAGTTATAAGCAACCAATAACATTCCAAAGAAGCCATAAAAATTGCAAGGTATACTTATGTAACAAAAGAGTCATTCCATTTTATTATAGAACTATATTATAATGCAATATGCAGAAGATTGCCACTAGGGGCATACAAAATGAAGAAAAGTACGAATCTTCAAAGCTCACCTTCACCACCCTTGGCACCATCTACATTATTATCCTTCTTGCCTCCATCCTTGGCACCAATGTTGTTTGCCTCCTCCACTTCATCATTTGAGATGACAACTTGAATGTACTCCTTGGATAGAAGGCCAAAGTCATTAGCTTCGGCCAGGTACTACCCTAGGAGGAGATAGTTATCAAATTCAAAGCAGAAGAATACTTGGACTGACTTGAGGAGGTGATGATTGAGGTTGTGTCAAATGAACATGCAATTGATTTGATGCCAACAAAGGAGAAAGTTGGTTGTGTGGCTAAATATTGAGATGATCTCCACCTTCTAATCCATATGCTTCAACTTTGCTTTAATGTCCAACCTCTCTTGCATGATACAATAAGTACTTGTGGGGGCATGGTAGGTGTAATCTAGGTTGTTGATCTTCTCGTTCACCTTATTACTCAAATCATAGGCCTCCCTTTGCTTCTCCACCAGTGTCTAGTGCTCTTGTCCAACCTCCTACTTATTGGTGTTGAGCTAATCTTGGAGGCAAGTGATCTCATCCTCTATCCAAATGAGCTTGAGCTCACAAGTAGTTAGCTTGCCCTTGACCTTGTAGAGCTTGGTGTGACAGGTTGCCAACAAGGCCATGGAGGTGGAGGCTATGCCCAAATCCTTCTTGGCCTCCATTACTCATCGTAGGGCCTCTACTAGGTAGAAGTTGCCTTAGAGGGAAAAAGTAAGGAACCACATGCTCCTTTCTACATCAGAAAATAAGAAGCAAAGCAGGAAAGAACTTGCCAAAAAGGATGCCTTGGCCCCCACCTCTATTAGCCTCTGGAGGCTCATTTTGGTGATGGTCATTCTCCCAATCTCATTGGCAACAAAGTTTAGGTGAGCAAAGAGGATAGGAAATACAAAGGGCTCAATGTTGCTTAGCCTAGGTCACCATATGTGGCACTGACTGTAGGGGCTAGAGTTACTGAGTTGGGTTGTGAGCTAGAGGTGGGAGTGCTACAACTAGAGAACGGATGCTAGACAACACATGCATAGGGATTGGAGATAGAGAAGGTTGAGGACCCAGTTGAGGAGACCAGTCAAGTGCTCCATTATCTCCAATGTGTTTTTGTGAGCAACATCAACATTGATCTCATGTGGGGACAATGAGACCTGCCTTGCCAAAATGAGCCACTAGGAAAGTGAGACACCACATGTTTCCTCAAACTTTGGAGTGGAGGTGCAGGCAATGTGGGCAATGAGTCTTGGAAAGGCATGACCTGGCATCGGGATGACACCTTCAAGTCCTCCACCCTCCTCTCCAACTTGACCTCTTCAACTTGACCTCCTCCTCCTCGTTATCCTTTTTCTTCTTCTTATTCATCTTCTTTTGTCTTCCTCTTAGCCCACAACCATTCGACCACTTGATGCACCACCACTTAAGAAGTAAGGAAAAAACTCAAGGTGTCCCTTTAGGCCGACACACTACCACTTGTGGACAAATAAAACTAAGATCAAGAGAAGACATAGGAAGGGAAAATTCTATCTCCTAAGGCTCTATGGCTAGGAAAAAAACAAGACACTCCTACCTAGCATGACTGCTCCATTGCATAATATCTCAACACTTGGCTTTGTCCCATCGGACAATCTAGTTCACCCCTCGCTTGAAAGCACCACTCCTCATTTGAAGTCGACCTTTAGAGTGCCCAAACTTTGACTTAAACTTAAGAGTCCTCAACAATGTAGATCACCACCAAGTACTTGGTCTAATTGTGGATCTTCCTTGGGTGGTTGTTGAATAACTTCCTACCTAGGAGGGTAGTGAAGTACCATTAATCTATGGTGATCTTAGCAATAAAGGCCTCCCAGAACAAGGAGACCATTGGCTCTACCCCCTAATAGTGCACAAGGCCAGTAACATGATGAGATCCTACCATGAGTTCAGAACGATCTAGTGAGGAGCTAGATTGAAGCTCGCCAACATGTCCTTGATGAATGGTACAATGAGGAAGACAAACATTAACTCAAAGTACTTCCAGATGAGCTGGACCTTATATAGTCAGTCTCCTAGAATGACTCCACATTCCTCCACCACGCAGTCCACCTCAGTGCCAATTGGGAGTTTGAACTTGTTGACAAGATTGTGCACATTACTTTAAGAGGATATTTAGATGTCAAAATCTGAAGATTTCCAAGTAGAAGGTACAACTCAAGAGACCACCATTCCCCTCCATGGCAGAACATGTGGTGAACAACCATTCCTCTAGAGCTGAAGAGTCGGGAAAAAGATGTGCGAACTCCTCTAACTCCCCACGAAGCATTTATGGCTCCCCAACAAGATGCTAATTAATCATGCATGCTCCCACCAATTTGGTCGCCACATTAAAAGTTTACTCATTTGCATCAACGAATGCTTGCACAACTAGAAAAAGTGACGGATGTCATGTTATGAGCTTGATATGCCACCAAGGTTCTACCACATTATTAGTCTAGCCAGCCTTCATGATCCTACCGCATTATCAATCTAGCAAGCCCCCATAGTCTTGCCATATCATTAGTCTAGAAAGCCTCCATGACCTTATTACACCATCAGCTCAATAGAGCTCGATGATTTTATCATATCATTACTTTGGCAAACCCCTAATGTCAACATTAACGCACTAGAATCCCTAGAATGTCAACTCCATGACACCTTAGCATGATGAGTCCGAAGGATCACCGGTTGAAATTGTCTCATTAACTTTAGCATGGAGAAGTTGAGGGCCCCAATGATGGAGGACAAACTATTGGCCCTTGAGACCATTTTGTAGACCAAAATCAAATGAGTTGGAATCAGCCTTACTCTCTTGGTCAGGTCAACATTCGGACTTCACATGCCTCACAACAAAGAGGTTGGCTTCCAATTTAATGTGAGATGCAAGGCTTACTTAATAAACATACATATTAATTCTTCATTAAATATCAAATCTCAATAATGATAACATATTAAATGTGAGTATTTACATCATGACTCAAAAAATTCTCTTATTAAATGCAACAAGATCATTCCGATCAATCAATATATTAACCATAATTATAAAAAAATAACATGGGAAAAAGTGAGATTGTTTCGTAGATCCTCTTGATAAAGTCAAATTGCATGTCATTTCAAATTTCATCAAACTACTTAATCACATTTGCTCCCATATGATATAAATTTTACATGAACCCACTGATATGAGGTTTAGACCTACTTCTTAGGAACATTATATATCATATTTTTTCTCCACTAATTGACCATCGAAAATTTTGTTAGAGTTAACTTTGACCTATACATGCCTTGTAGGTGAGGAATTAAGTTGGAGTAGCCCAAGAGTTTAGCTCGATCCTAAACTTGGAAGAACCCCAGATTTGTGTTCCATCAGATATCAGGTAGCATTAGATGATGAGCTTTGGACCAAGGTTTTGAGTTTTGACACCCAAAGCAATCGATATGTTTTGATCGAAATCATTCTCATTTCGGTTTCAGACAAAATATTTTTTTTAGTTATTAATTATGTAGTAATTAGAGTTTGACTATATTTTGACTTCAAATTAAAAATAAGATAAAATTTTTAAAAAATTTTAAAAAATTTAAAAAGTATAAAAGAATTTATAACTAAATTTACCATAAGATTAAATATTATTTTAATCAATTTAAATTAATTTTGATAGTTAATCACTTGTATAATCTATTTTTTTATATATTATTGTATAGAAAATAAAAAATACACAGGAAATAATATGAATATGATTAAAATTAAAAATTAACATAAAAAAATTAACTTGTCATTAAAATATACTTAACACATATATAATCTATTAATTATAACATATATAATTAATCATCATCATCATAATTATCATTAGTTGAGTTTGAAATATTTGGGTATGAAATTATAAATTCAGTATCTGTACAATCAGGATGAGCATTTGTAAGCATATGAGTAAAAACAACTAGTCTTGCACGATCTCATGATAGCAGTTTTGAAGTATAATCATACATCATCGAAGGTCTAAAATGAAAATAATAACCTTATTCATTTTAAAATTATTGGTTTCTACCTAATTTTCACATAACCCCTAAATTTTTAAATAATTTTAAAAATATAATTTTCTTACAAATTTATTAACAAATACTTTTCAAATTTTAATCAAAATTTTCACCAAAATTTTTTTATACCCTTTGTAATTTTATAATTTAACCCCTTAAGAATTTATTATTTATTTTTTATGTTAATTTTTTAATTTTTTTTCCTTTTCTTTCCTTCTCTCTAGGAGTGGAGACGGTGGCGTAGGGTTGGTCGACACATCGGGGGTGGCATGGATGCTAGGTCAACACGAGTGTGGGCGTGAGCGCAAGGTAGCACGGGCGTGAGGGCAGCCAGGGAATGGGCACGAGACGGGCATGAGTGAGTGGGTGCGGGTGTGAGGCTGACGAGGGCGTTGGTGTGAGCGTGAGGTCGGCGCAAGCATACAGGTGTACATGTTAGACCGACGTGAGGGCATGGACGCGGGGGCAAAGCTGGTGAGGGGCCGAGCACGGGCGTGAGGCTGACGCGAGGACACAAATGCGGACATGAGCATCATGTTGACACGGGCGCCAGGCTGGCGTGAGTGCATGAGTGCGGGCGCTATAGGTCGGTGCGAGGACATAAGCGTAGAGATCAGGTCGGTAAGAGTGCGAGTGTAAGAATCAGGTCCGCGAGGGCACGATTACAGGCATGAGATTGGCGCAAGTGCATGGATGTAGAGACTAGATCTTATACAAATAAAATCGAAACAAAATTAACTAAAACCAAAATATTTTAGCCGAAACCGAAATATTCAAACCCTGCTTTGGACGATCACGACATAACGCATATGAATAAAGTAGCCGCTTGTACACAAATACCGCAAAATATAGGTGATTTTTTGTGAAAGCCCTCAAAGGAAAGTAATTGCAGAGAAAGATAGGGTTTTAATTATAAAGAACAAAGACAGACCATTCTCATGTCAGGATCCGAACTTTTACAATGGCGGACAGATGCATTCTCACATCTAGCGAAGAAGAAGAAGAAGAAAATGAAGCCGCGATGTGGAGCGACAGCGACGACCTCGACGAGGAGAGCTTCTCCAAAACGCGCTACGGGAGCAGGCGGAGCGGGACGTGAGCTACCAGCGCCCCTCCGAGGCATCCAAGCCCGTCGTCAACCTCGTCCAGCGGCCGGCCGCCGCCAGGAACAACCAGGACACCAACCCCCGCACCAGAGGAGCCTCGCAGGGCGAGAAGCAGCGGAATCCGAGCCACGGTGGCGACGAGGATGATGACTCCGAGGTCGAGCTGCTCAGCATCTCGTCCTTGGACGAGGACTCGTCGCGGGATCGCGGGGCGCCGCAGAGGGGAGGAGTGGCGGGAAGGGATCGGAGGGGACCGGTTGATGATGGGGATCACGGGTGGGATGGCGGCGAGCCTAATTTCTGGAAAAGAGTCGATGCGGGGAGGTTTGATCTTTTTTTTTTTCTCTAAATCTTCTTCCGTGCCATTTGCTTAGTTTTGAGAAAATATGAGAAATATTAATGTATTCGATAGAGTTAACCATATATTGAAGTGAAAATGCCTCAAAGAAGACATTTTGGCTGTCATTTAGTAGATGTTTGATTAAATTAATGGAAGCCAAATAGCCAATTGTCTCTGCATATAGATACATATGAAAAGAATAAATCTGAATTATGTGTCATATGAATGAAACTGTTTAACTACCAAGTTGCTTGGAGTGGAAACATCGAGCATTTTTGTTTTCATTGTTGCAAAGAACAATGCTCTTTGCATGTTGCAATGCTTGATGATTGATAAGGCATATGTGTTTCAGCTTTCTAGGAGGGTTCGTAAAATGCACGAGAAAAGAGCAGCACCTGTTACTCAAGAGCCAAAAGCATCAGCAATGGCTCGAAAAGGACAAAAAGGTGTACAATCCTTTCGAGGTGTGGAAGTGTTAGATCCATTAGGACTAGGGTAATGCTTATTGCACTGCAATATGGCATGCATTATTTCACTTTTCTCATTCCCATTCATGTTGACTAGCTTCAGTTTTTTTAATATACTTCTTTTTACTTAAAATGTGTTTTCTTATTTAGTAGTTTCCAGTTTTACGTTCCTTTGTTGTTTTTACTATAAATTTTAACTTCCTATGACAGAACAATTGACAACAAGTTGATGTGGCTCATTACAGAATTTTCGGAAAGTTCTCCCCTTGCTAGGGACAAGCTTGATATATCAGACACCAAAATCTACGGTATGACATTTTCAATCTGTGGCTTTTTGTTTGAGTGTGTTTCAGCACTTTATATTAATAAAGAATTGTTGGATTGTGAAAAGTACTCTAGAATCTGATCAAATTTTAAATGAATTAAAAAAAATGAAATTATAGTTTTGGTTCTTAATTCATATCCTAATGTCACATTGCTGATTATTCTATTTATGAGATTACAAATTATCATCTATTGGTATGTTTTCTCACTTCTCCAGTAGATTGACTTATGTTTCTTCTGAACCTGTTGTAGAAAAAGCAATGTATTATTCACCAAATTTTGATCCTAAGGTTTTTCTTTCTCAAGTACACCAACGGGCAAGTGCTACTGATTTGGAATCTGGTACACTTTCCTTGAAATCAGACCTAAAAGAAAGGACTCAGCATAAAAAACAATTGGTAAAAGAGAATTTTGATTGTTTTGTATCTTGCAAAACATGATTGATGGTATGTAAAGTTCCTCTCATCAAGTCGTCCATCTGTCCTTCCCTTTTTGGATATGATGATGCATTTAAGAAAGGCGTTTGTCCTCCTCTAATTTTGAGAAGATGATACTGTGCTTTTACAGACATTGAATCCAAGTTGAGGCAGATAGAGGCTGACCCTGAGGGTGCAGGCACTGGTCAATTACATGTGGCCACTCAGAAAATAAGTCACCTAGCAAATTAGGCTTTTCAGCCTCTTTTTGAGAGACAAGTAATAGCCAACTAAATCATCAAGAAGTTTAGGTATACAACTTTTTGAACTTATAGGCATCTAACATGGCAAGACTAAGGTGCAAACTGAAAAAATAAGGTCAGTTCAAGGAATGCTTCAGAGGTTCCATGCACTATACAATCTACCCAGTGCAATTCGTGGGAACATCAGTAAGGGTGAGTATGATTTGGCTGCTAGGGAATACAAGAAAGCAAAATCAATTGTTCTTCCATCTCATCGATGCATATGTCTCTTAGGGGTCGTTTGGAACGGGGTCAGGGTCAAGGTGACCCCGCCATGACCAAATTATCTCCCAAACACCAAAAATTTGACCGCACTAACATTATTTAATTCATCTAAATTATAAGTCGGATTTGACTAAAATGCCATCAGTTCATCTAAACCGTCGGATCTCGATCCAACGGCTCAAATGGGTCAGCCACGAAACCCTAACTATTTATTCTTCTCCTCCCCCCCCCCCCCCTCCGTCTCTCCCCCCCCCAACCAAAAAAAAAAACCCTCAATGCCACCGCCCAACACGCAGCAGGCCTTCTTCTTCGCTGACGACGCAGCAAACGCCGCACGAGTCTCCCCCTTCCCCGCCGACGACGCAGCAGACGCCGCACGAGTCTCCTCCTTCCCCGCCGACGATGCAGCAGTCACCGCTCGAGTCTCCTCCTTCCCCGCCGACGACGCAGTTGACGCCGGACGAGTCTCCTCCTTCCTCACTGACGACGCAGCAGACGTCACACGAGTCTCCTCCTTCCCCGCGGACGCTGCAGCAGATGCCGCACGAATGTCCCCCTTCCTCGCCGACGACGTAGTAGTCACCGCACGAGTCTCCTCCTTCCCCGCCGACGACGCAGCAGACGCCGCACGAGTGTCCCCCTTCCCTGCCGACGACGCAGCAGACGCCGCACGAGTATCCTCCTTCCCCGCCGACAACGCAGCAGATGCCGCACGAGTCTCCTCCTTCTTCGCCGACGACGCAGCAGATGCCGCACGAGTGTCCCTCTTCCCCACCGACGATGTAGTAGTCGCCGCACGAGTCTCCTCCTTCCCTGCCGACAACACAGCAGACGCCGCACGAGTCTCCTCCTTCCCCGCCGACAACACAGCAGACGCCGCACGAGTCTCCTCCTTCCCCGCCGACAACGTAGCAGATGCCGCATGAGTGTCCCCCTTCCTCGCTGACGACGCAGCAGACGTCGCACGAGTGTCCCCCTTCCCTGCTGCGGTGTCCCCCTTCCCCGCCGACGATGCAGCAGACGCCGCATGAGTGTCCCCCTTTCCCGGCGACGACGCAGCAGACGCCGCATGAGTCTCCTCCTTCCCCGCCGACGACGCAGCAGACGCCGCACGAGTGTCCCCCTTCCCCGCCGACGACGCAGCAGACGCCGCACGAGTGTCCCCCTTTCCCGCCGATGACGCAGCAGACGCCGCACGAGTCTCCTCCTTCCCCGCCGACGACGCAGCAGATGCCGCATGAGTGTCCCCCTTCCCCGCCGACGACGCAGCAGTCGCTGCACGAGTCTCCTCCTTCCCCGCCGACGATGCAACAGTCGTCGCATGAGTCTCTTCCTTCCCCGCCGACGACTTAGCAGACGCCGCACGAGTCCCCTCCATGCCGCACGAGTCCCCTCCTTCCCCACCGACGATGCAGCATACGTCGCACGAGTATCTTCCTTCCCCGTCGACGACGCAGCAGATGTCACACGAGTCTCCTCATTCCCCGCCGACGACGCAACAGTTGCCGCACGAGTCTCCCCCTTCCCCGCCGACGACATATCAAACGCCGCACGAGTCCCCTCCTTCCCCGCGGACGACGCAGAAAACGCCGGATGAGTCTCCTCCTTCTCCACCGACAACGCATCAGACGTCGGACGAGTCTCCTCCTTCCCCGCCGACGACGCAGCAGACGCCGCATGAGTATCTTCCTTCCCCGCTGACGACGTAGCAGACGCTGCATGAGTATCTTCCTTCCCTGTCGACAACGCAGTAGACGCCGCACGAGTCTTCCCCTTCCCTGCCGACGACATATCAGATGCCGCACGAGTCCCCTCCTTCCCCGCCAACGACGGAGCAGACGCCGGACGAGTCTCCTCCTTCCCCGCCGACGACGCAGCAGACGCCGGACGAGTCTCCTCCTTCCCCGCCGACGACGCAGCACATGCCGGACAAGTCTCCTCCTTCCCCGCGGACGATGCAGCAAACGCCGCACGAGTCCCCTCCTTCCCCGCGGACGACGTAGCCGACGCCGGACGAGTCTCCTCCTTCCTCGCCGACGACGCAGCAGACAAGGCACGAGTATCCTCCTTCCCTGCCGACGACACAACAGACTCTGCACGAGTCTTCTCCTTCCCCACCGACGACGCAGCAGTCGCCGCACGAGTCTCCTCCTTCCCCGCCAATGACGTAGCGGACGCCGCACGATTCCCCTCCTTCCCCGCCGACGACATATAATTAATTAAGTGGTTCTTCTCAATCTTTTTTTCTTTCATATGGATCATGCTTATTCCAATAAATTCGTCATGTATGTAGGAACCGCAACTAACAGTAAACAGTGATCCAGTGTGCTTGACAAAGACAGTAAGCTTATTGGAAATTATTGACTTTGTGATGCATAAACCAGCTTTGAATGCATATTCTCTAGTATATATCTAGTTTATGATTTGTTACTTGGAACAATTCGTCCATGCTTTAGCTAGATGTTCTCGCATTGTCAAATTTGACTGTTTTCTGCTAGGATACTTGTTATATAATTTCTAGTTCAGTCCAGTGCTGATTACATGATTACTAGGAATAATCACGACAACTTAAAACCTTTTGGTTCTCCCTAGTCTAGGCGCTTAAAAAGTTCCATCCCAAAGCTGTGGGTGTGATTTGATCCTAAATTGCAAACAGATGGCTTGAGAGTGCTATTCAATGTTCATTTTCTTATCATCATTGTTTCCTTTTTTGGATAAACTTTTGCAGTAGCAAGCCTGTAGGACACTTGTCTGCACACCCTCACCCACGATGTTGCTTATTAAGATGCATTCGATCAAGTGATTTTCATAACAATAGCAACATTCTAGTACAGACTGAAATCACTTGTCAAGAGTCTCAGAAATTACAATGTCCACATCACCCATATTGTCTCATACTTTTGCATGTATACACCTCAGCTTATGCAACCTGATAGTTTTCCTCATTTCAAGGTTAACATAAACGCTCATATATAACCATGCTGTTATTGTGATGAATATAGAGGGCAAGGTTAAAGATGCATTTTTCTGACTATTCTGGAATAATGTCAAAAATCATACTCCGCATATTTACTTGGGTTGAATTATTTACTTGTTTAGATTTTACTACAAGAATGGATGCTCACAATCCACCAGTTTGGCGAAGTCCTCGAACACAAGGAAAGGGAAAATCAACTCAGCAAGCTGGACAGTCTTCTAATAAGGCTGGACGCGTCCCAAATTGGACCACTGAGGAGGACACTTTACTTGTTCGATTGCTACTGGAGGAACACGTTGATGGAAGGAACAATGGTGGTAATTTCAGAAAGCAATCTTGGAATAAAGTTATGCAGAAATTAAATGAATTATTTGTCGTGGTACGAGATGCAGAGCAATTGAGGTACAAATGGAAGAGACTAAAAGAAAAGCATAATGAATTTCAGTTTATGAAAAACAAGAGCGGATGGACGTGGGATTATGACATGCATAGGCCAGCAACAGGAGATCCGGGAGTAATGAGAGATTTCTTTATGGTATCTTTTACATTTTACGTTGTAACTTTCGGAATACAAACCTTAATTTTATGTCTAACACTTTTTTCTTTTTTGCAGCACAACCCACAATATGAAAATGCTTGGATCATTGGGTTTCCTCAGTTTTTTGATGTAGAACTAATGGTGAAGAGTTCAATTGCGACAGGAAGGTGGATGCTATCATCGAGAAGTGCACCTGCAGAGCCACCTACAGTAGAAGAGGGATCCGATTTGACCGCCTCACCAGCGATGCAAAACAACACTGAGGCTGACGACGATCCATACAATCGTCTCGCTCGGAAGTTGTTTCCTGATGAAAACCCTACTTCTGTGACACGTGGGAAACGCTCTTTTGAAGGATTTGATCGCAGCAGTGGAAAAAATAACAGGAGACGTAGTGGAGAGTTCCTGAAAAGTATTGCGAGCAATTCTTGCCAAACTGCGACTCCAGAGTCTTTGGACAAGTGGATGCAGGTTATGGACAAAAAGTATAGTGAAAGAGTTGCTGCGAGTGAGACATTTAAAAAATGCATGGCTAAGTTGTTCAGCCTTACTTTTATTAACATTGCAAACAGGTTTAAATGTGCTGAATGTCTGAAAGAAACACATAATCAGGAATATTTTCTGTTAGAAGAGGATTCGTTTGGGCTGAAATTATGGGCTGAGGGTGAATAGAAGAATATGATATAAAACAGAGTAAGGCACAGTTACGTAAATCTTATCTGTCGTGCCCGCAAATCTCGGATAACTCCGAATAGGCTGTCATATGATGGGATAATGTACGAGTAGGTTCTTAATTGCAATTTTCTGCAAATGAACTTTTAATTTGAGCTGCATTATCCGTTTCTGTCTTATATAAGCTTCGTTTCTAAGTTTTTAATTGTTTATAGGTAAAGAAGAAGAAAGGAAATGCAGCAGTAAAGGCAAGCATGGCTGGTGCTAATCAAGGGAAGGACAAGAAGGAAAGAAAGGTCTCGATAGAAGCATAACCCTCCATAGGAAGTATGTGTGCTTCCAGATTTTGAAGTCCATGGAGTCCATGATCCAAGTCAAGGAGCTGTGTGCTTTCCGATTTTGGAGATGACATTGTGTCATTTGTGACTGAGGGTGTGCTTATGTGATTAATTGTAATTGAGGTGAAACTATGCTTGTCTGATTTGTGACGGTGAAACATGGGTTTTTGTACTATATCACATGCTGATATCACATGGGTTTGCGTAGTATATCACATGCTGTACAATTTAATTAACATAATTTATGCTAGCTGATGCTTAGGTTGTATTAATTTTTGTTGGTACATGCTCTACCAAAAATCAAATGGGATTGTGAATATGTTTCTGATGTTCATGGTCAGCTCATGATTAATTATATTTTTCTTTTGGAAAGGGATACATGCCGCCCCAAAATTTAGGGGAATGTTTTTGCAGTTAAGCAATCTTATAGGGGGTATATTTGCCATAAATTTCTTGTTTATAATCTCAACTTACCTCTATTTAATTCTTGTGGTGGACATTGACTACGAGGGACTCACATCGTACATCTAAAAAAATTTAAAATTTTCAAACCGGGAAGGAGGCTAAAATTGGAGGGTGTTCCTTCTCGCTTGCACACAAAGTTTACGTTGAGCTGGCACCAAGTCCAAAATGGCGTGGGAGGTAGGTATCACTCTGACGTCAACAATTTATCTCTGTAACATCAAGACGACGCGTCCTATCAATCAGACACGACGTATCACTCTGACGTCAACAATTCATCTCCGTAACATCAGGATGACAGGTCCTATCAATCAAACATGATTTATCACTCTGACATCAACAGTTCATCTCTGTAACATCAAGACGACCCGTCGTATCAATCAGACATGATTTATCACTCTGACGTCAACAGTTTATCTCTATAACATCAAGACGACACGTCCTATCAATTAGACATGACGTATCACTCTGACGTCAACAGTTCATATCCGTAACATCAGGACAACGAGTCCTACCAATCAGACATGATTTATCACTCTGACGTCAACAGTTCATCTTCGTAACATCAAGACGACACGTCCTATCAATCAGACAGGACGTATCACTCTGACGTCAATAGTTCATTTCTGTAACATCAGGATGACTCGTCCTATCAATCAGACATGATTTATCATTCTGACGTCAACAGTTCATCTTTGTAACATTAGGACGACAGGTCCTAACAATCAGACAAGATTTATCACTCTGACGTTAACAGTTCATATCCATAACATCAAGACAACACGTCCTATCAATCAGACACGACGTATCATTCTGACGTCAACAGTTCATTTCTGTAACATCAGGACGACTCGTCCTATCAATCAGACATGATTTATCACCCTTACGTCAACAATTCATTTCTGTAATATCAGGACGACATGTCCTATCAATCAGACAAGATTTATCACTCTGACGTTTTTTTAGATTTATCACTTTGACGTCAACAGTTTATTTTTGTAACATCAGGACGACACGTCCAATCAATCGAACAAGATTTATCACTCTGACGACTCAGGTCGATCTCTATATATAAAGTGACCTTATTGCCAATACTATAACACAGCTTCATTCTTCTTTATAACACCAATATGTCTAATTCCGCCGACAGTGTTGATGATATAGAGGAAGAAGTAGAGTTGCAAATCGAAGATAACATTTCCGCTTATTTTGAAGACTCCCCAACCTCAGCAAGAAGACCACCCCGTCCACTAAATAATCGAGCGTTTACTGGGATGAAGTTTATGTACGACTTAATAGGTAATGAAGCTTGTTTTTTCCGGACCTTTAGACTTGTGCCGCAAGTGTTTCTACTGCTCACTAGAATACTTGTTGAGCGGGGAAGTATCGTGTCTATAGCCCATGTATCAGCTAAATTACAAGTAGGGATTTTTCTTTACTCCATTACTGGTTGAGGATCTAACAGAGACTTGCAGCTTACATTTCAACACTGTGCAGAGACTATAAGCAGGTACTTCCATAAAGTCTTGGAAAGTATTATATCTCTAAAAAATGATTACATACAATTGCCGCCCCATGATGCTCTAGTCCATCCCGCAATTCTTAATCGAGAAGGAGCGTATTCTTTTTCAAGGTGAGATAAGTTTCTATAATATTCTCTAAGTAATGCCAGCATATATTCTAACATATTATGTGTTTCTTTGTAGGATGCACTTGGGGCTATAGATGACACACATATATCGGCGATTGTGAGTCAATAAATGCAACTTTCATTTCGAGACTGCCATGGGTTGCTTACGCAAAATATTATGGCGGTTGTCTCTTTTGATATGAAATTTTTGTTCGTTTGTTCGATTGAGAGGGATCTATGGCAGATGCATGAATCTTACAAGATTGTTTAAGCCGAGACGATTTCTTCGTCCCTGAAGGTGATACTCATAATTTTGCTTTTCTTTAAAGACTAATGATAATGTTCGTAATGATAATCATAGTTTATTTTAAATAAATACTATCTGGTGGATGTCGGGTATGCCAATACTAACAAATTTCTCGCACCATTTCGAAATGAGCGGTACCAAATTGGACAGTTTAGTCAAGGTCGGGTCCGATATCAGAATCCGAGGGACAAATTTAATCACATGCACGGCAGTTTGAGAAATTGTGTGGAGAGGACATTTGGCGTATTTAAGCAGCGGTTTCAAATATTACGCAAAATGTAACCATATCCTTATGAAACACAATGTGCTATAGTAGTGACTTATGCTGTGTTACATAATTTTATACATAGGAATTACGGTGAGGACCAGTTGTTTCACGACTGCAGGGCTAACGAAGGGGTTGATGATAGTATTGAAGAATTTCCGGAAGTACACAATGAAACATCTGAACCCAACATCCGTATATCGCAACATGAAGTGCGAATGAAATCTTCCAAGCAGAAGCTTAGCATGCTGAATGGCAGATACAAAAGATGGTATTTTACATAAATGGTCCAATTGAAGTTACAATACTTTTATCAGATTTGAATATGCATTTTCCATACGAAGCACCATCATCTGCAACTTGCATTAGATAACTGCAATATAATACGATAAATAAAATATAGACATTAATGCAAATTAATGTAGAGATTATGCAGGAAAAACCCACTGCAAAGGTCAGGAATCTAAATCAAAAAATGAAACCTACTCCTTTCCCAATTTCTGCTAGAATTGCGAAATTGGTACATGCTTAACACAACGAAATCCCAACTTTGTGGATATCACAAAGTATGAAAATTTTCTCCTTGCCTTGCAGCAGACGTCGTCTCTGCCATCACCGCCCCATCCACTTCCAGCATACACACATCCTTCACCGCATTCGACGCCGACGTCCTGCACTCGACCCACCACCTCCCTCTCTCTATCATCCTCGCAATCACAGTCGTCCTTCTCCTCTAAGATCTCCTCCAATCTCGCCAACTGTTCATCTTCTTCTCGCCACGCAGCAGACGCCGTCTCCGCCATCACCGCCCCAATATCCGCCATCACTGCCCGCACGAGCTCGGCCGGCGAGCTCCGCGCTTGAGCTCGACTGGCGAACTCCGCATGCGAGCTCCGCGCCCGAGCTACCTGCGCGAGCTCAGCCGGTGAGCTCCGCGCTCCAGCTCGGCTGGCGAGCTTCGCGCGCGAGCTCGGCCGGCGACGTCTCTCGTGAAGAAGATGAATAGTACTATTTGAACAGTTCTCAACGGAGGGTATTTTTGTCTTCAAAAAATTTTAACCATCTGTTAGCCAGATCAGTAACCAAACGGGATTTACTTGACAACATTAGTGTTTTACACTCTATCCCTTCCTTTAACCTTGACCTTGACCTTGACCCTGACCCCGTTCCAAACGGGCCCTTAGAGTCTTATCATTGTGCTTGCATCTCATGAATGCCAATTTCTCTTGACTCTATCATTGCACTTGCCAAATGCTATTCTTAGCCTCAGATTATATGACACTGGTTTCAAGTAGATTCCTGTCATTTTGGAACCTAAATGCTGTAAATCCTCAAATGGGTCTCCAACGAACCTTAAAACTGTTAATTCTAGCTGTCAATATCAGAACATATGTCATTGTTTTCATCTGACTGTAAATCGGATTGGGCTCCATCAACTTCAGAATAGTTTGATGTCAAATTGTGAATTGGAAGATTATATCTAACTTCTAAGAAATGAAGAAAACTCTTAAAAATTATTAAAATGATGCTTCTAATTTATATTGTTGTATCAATTAAGAACTTTTTGATTAATAAATGATTAGGTTATTTGACTTTTTGAGTGTATAAGTAGACAATTTTGAATGTTTAAAATGAAGTGTATGAAAGGAGACTCATTTGACCTTGTTCCTCCCAATAAAGGCTATTTAAAATCTCAATGAATACAAATATGGTACAAGCTAATCATAGGAGTTTAAAGCCTTCATCTTTATGCCCAAATTTTTGGATGTGATTATTTCCAAGTTTGACCCAACGTATATGTTTGTTTTAGATCGCTATATCAAAATTGGCTTGATTAGCATTTGGCAATGAATATCAAATTGAAATCTACCCCTCACAATTTTAATTTCCTTGCACTTACCATTCCTAGGTTAAAAAACAATTAGGAACTTTATTATTTGTCTTTATTGGTGGCATCAGCGTATCTTCCGATTATGAAATTTCATTATTGTCTACATCCTCTCTACAAGCTCAAAAATCTAGCTAATTTGCATTCTCAAATACAAGTGAAATGTTTTACCCAAAATGTGCATTTGAATCCAATACTTGTGTTTCTTTTGCGGTTATATTTCTTCACGGTCATTTTCTTACTGTCGTCAAATTCTACTTCTCAACATTATTTCTGGGATGAATTTGTTGTTATTCACATGGCAGTAGCTTGAACATTTTTTTGAAGCTTGGAAGGATTGATCACTGAGCTAAGGTTATGTATTTATGTAGCAGTCATTGTTGTGTGAAAAAAATTTACCGACTACATCAATACTTGTAACTATTATTTGAAATTTTTTTGGGCATTTGTTTTAGACTTGAGTAATGTTGCATTTACTTCTTTATCTGGAACATGTTCATAGTTGCATGGATTACCAACCCTAGTCCAATAACAAATAAGATTTAGATATTTTTATTTAAGATATGTTAAGTAGAACTCTTAATAGAATATAAGTTTTATTTTTAGTGTGCATCAAGTAAAACTTTAAGTTTATTAGAGAGTTATATAAACAGCTCAAAGTTTTAATAAAGAAAAAAAGAAGGTTTTTCTATTAATAATATTATGTTGTTTTGAATTTATTCTTTTTTTATCTTCCTTATGGATTCAAGGATCTATCGTGATGAGAAGATGGTGATTTTCTTCTTATCTCTCGTGCCCGCTCCCGCTGCATCAAGTAGATCTATTGTTATGAGAAGACGGTGATATTCTCCCTATTTCTCGTGCCTCCCGTCCTACTATATCAAATGGTATCAGAGCGACGTTGTTTCTGAGCTCAACTCCATTGATCGTAGTTGGTGGCAACAATTCCATATATGGTGATGTAGAAGATTATTAAATTCGAGACTTGATCAAACAAAGTTTTCTTATTTCTATTATTAAAAAGTATGAAATTTTGAAACAGATTGAAATTAAGAATTAAGTTCATCAATTGATCGTCAAAGAGTTTCACGGTCTGAACATGCAAATCTACTCAGGAAAACTAAAATCTTGGTGAGATGAATATTCCATACTTTCATAATTATGAGAATCTATTTATTTGGATCGATAAAATTAAGAAATTCTTTAAGTTTATAGAGATTTCTTAAGAAAAGAAAGTAAAAATTATTGAATACAACCTTGATGATTATGCTTTATCTGGTTGGAAGCAAATTCAAATCTAAAGAACACATGAAGGTAAAGAAAAAATCCACTTATGGTTGAAGATGTTTAAATTATTTAACGTAAAGTTCTTAAAAAGGGATCAAAATCAAGTAAGACAGATCTCTCATCTAAGGACTTTTAGAATTGAAATCAATAGAGACAATCATGAGCTATTAATTCCACATTTTAGTAATTTTCTTCTAGTATTGAATTATCAAGATAAAGAAGAGGTTGTGTATTGTGTGGAAGAAAAACTATTGAAGAATTTATTTAGGACTCTAAAAATTTTTTCTTTGATGAATTAGAAGATCATACAAAAGTGGTTTTGGTTGTTATAGAAAATTTTCAAGAGATTATCTATGAGAATTCATATGAATCAGTTGACAATCTTGAAGGCTGTAAGAAAAAATTTTCTACTTATGAAAATATTAATTGTGCTACTGAAAATTATTTTTTAAAGTCATCAAGAGCCAACTCTTTTGAACAACTAGAGAAAAATTTTATAGGAGTTATCATTATAGAAGATTTAAAATTTGTAATACCATATTTAGATTATTATTGTAATTGTCAGCAAATTTTTAAAGAATACTTTCATTATATGACAATAAATCATAGGTTGGCATGTACAAAAAATTTATTTCAAATAAGATCGAAGAGAACTCTGCAAAAGTTTAAGTGGTTGTAAAGAAGAAAAATAAAAGATCAAAGTACTGAAGACGTTATTCGGAAAAATCTTATTAGTTTATATTATCAAGTTCTATGTTGAAAAGTATTTAAGGAGAACATAACTGTAACAACAAAGAGTTCAAGTTTTGACTTAAGAACAAATCTTTTTACAAGTGGAGGGGTCTGATGTAGAACAATTACATCCTTTTTACGGTAAAATTAGGGATTTAATCCAAGTTGAACTCCAACTCCAATTAGGATCCGTCAAGATTCATACAGGCAGCAGTCTGAAAGTCATGTCTTCTAAGATATTCATCCAAATCTAACAAATAACTATTTGTTGAAAAGGTGAGATCAATTCCTATAAGTTTCTTATTTAACATTTTAGATAATTCAGATATTGTATTATTCAAAATTAGGATTTATTTATCAGTCCGAATCAATAACAGTCATAATCCAATAAGAAATAAGATTTATATATTTTTATTTAAGATATATTAAGTAAAATTTTTAATAGAGTTTAAGTCTTATTTTTAATGTATATCAAGTAAGACTCTAAGTTTATTGAAGAGATATATATACAATCTAAGGTTATAATAAAGAAAAAAGAAGGATTTTCTATCAAGAATATTATCTTATTTTGGATTTATTCTTTTTTTATCTTTCTTATGGATTTAAGAATCTATCGTGTTGAGAAAACGGTGATTTTCTTTTTATTTTCCTTGTCTTGTCCCGTTGTATCAAGTGAATCTATTGTTATAAGAAGACGGTGATTTTCTCCTTATTTCTCCTATCTTCTCCCACTGCATCAGACTTAGGAGATAATTGAATCTGATGCAAAATGGAGGCAACTCCAACAAGAAATGAACAAGCCCATAAGGTTTTCACTTGTTATAAATTTGTTTTTTCAATTTTATGTTTCAAATTTGCATGTTATTTTCTACAATGGAGAGGTGTGTTGATTTGATTGGCCAACCAAATATAGTTGTTGCTTTCCTTATGTTTCATATTGTTAGAGAGCATAGCTCTTGTGTGATGCAATCCTATCTTCTCTTACGCTTGCTCTCTGTCTCTCTCTGTTACTAAAAATTCGAGATGAGTACCATTCATCTTGCATGTTTTGGGGCATATGCATCTAATTCAGAACATCGTTTAAGTTTCTTTTTTTAAGCACTCCTATTGTGTTATTTATGTTAATGAACAAATACTTAGTAAATGTTGTTTACTATGAAATTGCTTTCATCTTAAATAGAAATCTGTAATATAATTTGATATCTGGATTTTTATTTGGTACAACTAGACATTCAGTCTGCTGTTGAATATTCTCATCTTAAGCAATTAGAGCATGTGGGTGTTATTGCAAAAGCAATTGAAGCTTCAGGAAGAAGGTACATTCATACGTTAACTGCTATAATTATCCATCACATACCACAATTATGGAGATTAGGCCCCTCTCTGTTCAGTGGGAAATTTGCCAAGGTTATCACAAGTTCAATTTTTTCTCTTTCAATGTTTTTTTTTCAAAGCCGTGAATTTCATAGAGCTAAGTCTTATGTGATTTAAATTGTTTCACTGAGTTTTATATTAATCGACAATTTCACATTCATCCAAAAATAATTAGATAGATTACTAAGAATATCAAGTGAACAAAAATTGTTTAAGAATGAGAGTTAGAGCTCAATCCCCATAATGGATCGAGCTATACAGGTCTTGGTTGCCCTAGAAAGTGCCTTTAGAAGCCTATTTACTCTAGAGTCATTATAGCCATTTAATTTTGTAATTTGGTCATAAATAAAGCCTAAAATCAAATCCATGTAAGAGTGCAGGTGAGTTGAATGTGCTAAGGTTTGGCATATAAATGTGCATATATTCAAGACAAATTAATAATAATTTTTTTCTCAGAATATATGACATTTATCATTGACAATAGACCTTAGTTGTCTCCAACGAACAAAAACCTTAAAAACTCGAGAAATTGAAAACTTGATCTGGGATTAGAGCTTTCAACTTTTTGAAGAATAGAAAAACGTGACCAGCGGTGAGAAGCCGCTGAGAGATAGAGAAGCTTGTATATCACCTCCACGAAATTGAAAGAGATAGAAAACTATCTCTTATGGGCAAGAGCTATGAAGATATATTTTGATTTTGAAGGAAAAATAAGGATATCTCACGAAGAAGCCACTGATAGAGAGGAAGTCGGAGGATCGTGAAGTAATAATATTATTTCTAAATAACATGGAATTCAATGTAAGTAGATTGTTATTCCATTGCCAAACCTCAAAAATAATCTGGAAAAAACTTAATAGATGTATGGCAACAAGGATAACGTCTTTAGATTTTTGTGTTATATGAAAAAATACTTACAACTAAATAAAATACTAAGGAGTTAAAATGAGTACTTTGAAATTATGAGTGAATTATGAGATTGAAGTGGAATGTTATCTTCTACTAAAGATGGAAGAAGTAAGAAGAGAATAAGGAATCAAGATAGTCTTTTTCTTAGTTAGGTTAGATCTTTGATACGAGCAATTGAAGCTTAACTTTATGACCAATAATGAGATTTTCTCACTGAATCAAAACTACTACATATTGCAAAAAGTCGCAATAGTGACCTCAAGAATGAAGAATATAATAGTGTAAAGTGGGTTGTGTCGAGACTGCTCACTCGACGAGCTGTGCTGGGTATGGTCGGCAAAAAAAAAAACAGTAGCCAAGCATAGCTCACGACCCACAGGTTTATGGGTCATATTGTATTTGGCCTAAATTTTCTTTTTTATAAAAAATTGAAATATAAAAAAATAAAAAAATTTTAAAAATAAAATACAAAAAAATTTGAAAACAATGCAAAAATAGAAAAAATAAGTTTGGCCTTAGTATTATGTTTTAAAATAGGACATGTATTTTATTTAAAATACACACTTTATAATTTTCATCATTATCTTAAAACTTGTAAAAAAGAAATCACCGGATTGAGAGGTCGCACCTGGCGATCCCGTTGGCGCTCAAATTGGTTAGATGGTTTAATGATAAATAATTTGAAACGTATTTAAAATATAATAATACATACTTAGATTTTAGATATATTAAACTTACTATTATAATCTTTTTTAATTAAAATGCAATCTTTGGGATCACTATACTCTATTTGTTTAACCTCTTAATCTCTTGTTAGTTGAACTTTTATCAAGTTTTTGAATTTTTTTTGACATTATATTAATTTTTCATGGAGATATATTCTTTTAATATTTTTGATATTAAACAAGTTCTTTTGTTGTTTAAGACTTGTGTATTTGCACTAAAATAAAATTCCAATGCAATCATAAAAATTAAAACAATTAATAAATTCCAAAGTATGGTAGAAAGTACTAAACATTTATTTGCATGTGTTTTCTATCACAATAAAATATTAAAACTTTCAGCATTTTCTTCGGTTAAAAGCTCTACGATTTGATTTTTATAAAAACTCAATTCATTATATGAAGAAGATATTCGAAATATTTTTTTTTTGCAAAATAGGAAACATGTAAAATTTTGTTCTATAACTATGTATAATATATTCTAGTTGATTAGAATGAGGTGAATTACTATACTGAGTTTGATAAATAATATATATTTCATATAATAGTTGTTTAATATATTATTTATATTATTCTATATCTATAAAAAAAATATATTATCATAATATTCATTAACTGGTATTTCAAAATTTGAAATATTAATTTGTGAATCTAATATAGTAGTTAGAGAAAATATAAAATTAATAGTCTCAAAATATTTTCTAAATTTTTCTTCTATTGAAAGAAAAACATTTATAAATTTAGGGATTGATTTATATTTGATAAAAATAGAAGAAATAGATATAAGTTTATTAAATAACAAATAAGTTGAAGGATAATAATTATATGAAAGAATTGTAATTATAGCATAAAAATGTTTCAATAATAATATAAACACTTGACAAATATTTCAAGTTGTTTCGATCAAGGGTTGTTTAGTTGGTAGTAAGTGAATAGAAGTATACAAAAATCATTTTTCTTCACTTTTGATCCACTTTTAGTTGTAGTTGGAAGCAATTCACTTATATTATTTGGTTGAATAGAAGTGTATTTTGAAAATATAATTTTTAATATGTAAACTATTATTTATTTAAAATTTTTACAAATATTTTTTTAAAAAATTTATATTATTATTATGTATGAGATTATTAACGTTATTATAATTCAAAGTATTATTAGACCCAATGTATTATGCATAAAAAAGAATAAACATATCTCTATAATCATAACTAGATTTTAATAATATGCAGGCAGTATTTTATTTATTTTTTGTATCAAGAGAAAATTTTTTAGGTGATTTTTTACATTATTTATACAAAATTTTAAAATTTTGAGTACAACTAGTCATAAATTTAATATATTTATACAATTTTTTATGTTTTTCAATTTCATGTTATATTTGTAAATTTAAGTCTATCATGAATAACTAAATTAAATATATGATATGTGAAACAAATATAAATTTTTTTTCTTGTAATATAATAGACAATTGATGTATAAATAAGCCAACAATATTATTATTAGTATCATTATTTAAACTAATATTAAATATTTTATCTTAAATATTATCCTTATAAATAATTTGAAAAATAATATTAACAGTACTATGAGAACACTCCAAAAAATTAAAGCTAATAATACATTTATATAAGTATATATCATTAATATAATGAGAAATAATATAAATATAAACTATACCATAATCAATACTGCAACAATCAGATATAAGAGCAATTTTCTATTACAACCTACAAAAAATTCATTTTTTTATTTTAAATATTTTAATTACATCACTTTTTACAGTATTTTTTGACTTTTTTGGTAGAATAGATTTAACTTTTGGAGTAGTTCTTTTATCTTAAAATTTTTGAAAAAAAAATTATTCATGCAAAAAATATATTTTACTAATTTTTTATTTTTTTGAGAATTTTATGAATGTCAAGTGAATTAGAAGAAGAATCGTTTACAAAGTAAGTTATGTTTGAGTTAAGTCATATTTTTTTCAAATGAAATTAAATGTATTTAAAAAGATAATCAGTTTTATGTGTAGTTGTGTCATCTAATTGATTTTTACATTTTTTGCACATAACTTTTTCTATACATCTGACCACTATAATATTGTAGTGTTTTTAAATATTACTAGTTCTTTTTCTTTTAAAATTTCAGTATGGTTGAGATTAGATTGAAAAAAATTGATCGATATTAAGCTTAAGTTTGAATTGAAAACTCATCCTCAAAAGAAAAATAAAATTTGAACAAATAATATTGTATAATCAATAAAAAAAAATCTAATTAGAGGGTTGAAGAAAGACTAGAAGAGTCGAATAGTTGAACTACTAAAAAGTCAAGGTCAAGTTGGTCTGTCAGAGTTTGAAGTTTTGAATTGAAGATTAAAAACTTAACAGTTGAGAAAATTTGAAAGAAGTTTTTGAGTTATAATGTTGAAAAATGGCTAGTATAAGCTGTATCTATAAAAATTCTGTGGTGGATTGTCCAAAATATCCTCAAAAAAAGTTGAAATAATGAAAAAATTACTTTTGGCATTTTAAATTTGTTTTATTTTTATTAATATTTTATAATTTTGTAAATTATATTCAAATAAAAAATTTGACGATTATAAATTCAAATTTATATAATTTTTAATTAAAAAAAGAAAACACTAGTGGTTGGGAGTCATTAGTCTCTCCCTTTGAATCTTTGACCGAAAGAGAGAGAGAGGGCTCGCAAGTGGCGAAAGGAATGTTGGGCACGATTCATGTTTGTGGACTATGCCAGCATGACATGCTTACTGTAAATTTTGTGTTGCGTTGGATTATAGGCTGACGATCTGACGTGACACCATTAAAAAAATATGCTAGAGGTCTTGACTATAATCTCAGGAGAGAACCACAACTATACAAAAAACAACAATAACAAAAACTATGATAATAACTATCACCCACAACTATAGTAGACATTGATTTCACAAGAGGTAGAGCCAGAGGTGATGTAGCAAGAGGAAAAGAAAAGGAAAATTTTATGTGAAGATTGACTATACAATAAATATGTGTTGCTTTTTGATAGCAAATAATGTTCAAGATGGAGCGCAAAAGTCAACTCTAGTAATTAAAAAACAAGTAATTATACCAAGGAAGGAATATAAGAGGCTTCTCCAACATACAACCACTGTCAATGACATGAAAGTCACTGTCGGCAAATCAAGTAAGCCAACATGCATAGAGAAATTCATGGATTATAAACTCAAGAGCATCAAAGCATGTAATAGGTAAAATAAAATTCTTCATAACGCTCGATCACCTCATCAACAATCAAATATGTCTCTAGTTTATGGAATCCTATTACCAATATCTAGTGTAGAGAGAGTACAGACATCATTAGTTGACTTACCAATTGTATTATTTATTTTCAAATTTTTAATTAGTTTGTTGTTAGTCAACTAATTGACAAACAAATTGAACTGTTGTATGATATTTTTTCCATTCATTGTGTTTTCATGACCTTATAATAAGAAAGATTAGTGGCGTATCGCAAATAAAGGTCTACCTATTTAAACTTGGAATACAATATGTAAGGGTTTTGAAGACGTAAGGGAAGGACATTACTAGATGATATAGTTGATTGGGTCATATATCTCAAAACATTCTTAAGATTCTATTTCATAACTTACACTTATTTAATAGAGGATATTGTTAATTTTGTGAACTTGTTAAACATTATAGATACATTTATATTTTAAGAATTAATAAAACTTGTTTTTATTCTTTTTACATTGTTCATAGTGATATCTGGATAATTAAAAATTAATTTTTGAATGGATATAAATATTTTGTCATTTTTATTGATGACCATTCTCATGTAGCATAACTTTATCGCTTGAAAAAAAAAATCAAAAGTGTTTGAAGTCTTTGTACCCTTTCACAAAAAAATTTATAATCAATTCAATGCAAATATTAAAATTCTAAGATTTGATAATGGAGTTGGATATCTTTCAAATGAGTTCCAAGATTATTTTAAAAAAATAATATTATTTCTCAAATACTATGTACATATATATGCCTCTTAGTAAAATAGAGTTATTAAAAGAAAAATTTATATCTTGTTAAGGACATTAATGTTTGGAAGGAATGTTCTTATCATATTTTGTGATAATGTCATACCTTATAAGCATGACACTCACTTTTTTGTTAATCAATCAAAGCTTTTTAGCGTTTTATGTCCTAAAGAGGAGTTTTCTCACCTACCGCTTAGAGTGTTCGAATGTCATTGTTATATACATAATCATGATGCATTTAGAGACATGTTAGAATTAAGTTCTATCAAGTGTATTTCTATAAGATACGAAAAAAGTAAGAAAGGATACAAGTGTTATAATTCCCAAACACATAAAGTTTATATTTATACTAATATAATTTTTTTTTGAAAGATTGTATATTGTTTAGAAAAAGGAAAAAAAAAATAATAACATCACTAAATTAGGAATAGAATAAGACATTCATTTACCTTCGCCGCATGCTCAATTACTTGTGGAGTCAAATAAAATAAAGAAAATGCTAGTGTATACCATAAAAGAGAAGAAAACTAATCAATAACACCAATTGAGGTCCAACAACACAGGAGTAAGCTATTGATGAACCTAAGACAAATACAGTATTAGAATAGAATAATAACCCTTAACTAAGATTTAAAACACAATCTCAAAATACAATTCGAAAAGTAAATTTTCATTGGCCAATTTGAGGAAGGAAAAAGGGACATGTACACAATATCCTATTACTTGGTTTGTGTCTTATGAGCATCTAACTTCTTTATATAAGACTTTTGCCCTTAATCTTACAAGCATCAAAATACCAAAAATAGTGCAATAAGTTATGACAGATAGCAGGTGGAGAAAGGCGATGAAGAATGAGATGGAAAAACTACACAAAAATGACACTTGGGAATTTGTACCTATACCAATAAATAAATCCATTGTGAGATGTAAATAGATGTACACATCAAATACAAGGTAGTTGGTACAATAGAAATGTACAAAGCAAAGTTAGTAGTAAAGGGATATTACCCAAATAAGGGGGGTTGAATACTTCAAAGTCTTCTTTGTGACCAATATGAACACCATTAGTGAACAAAAGTTGGGAGATAAATCAAGTAGATGTTAAAAATGCTTTTTTATATAGGGATCTTCAAGAGGAGGTGTATATGTTAGAACTCTTAAGATTCAACAAAGGTACTTTGGGATAGGTATATAGACTGAAGACAATACTATATAGTCTAAAATAATCACCTACAATATAGTTTAAAAAATTTAGCTCTGCGATGACTGAATTTGATTTTAGTAGGAATCAAGCTAATTATTTACTCTTCTTGAAGAAGGATAAACAAATTATAATTACATTACTTGTATATATTGATGGTATAATTATTATTAAGAATAACATTATATGAATGAAAGAATTGAAGAACTTTCTGAGATCAAAGACTTGGGGAAATTACACTACTTTATTAAAATTGAAGTAGCTTATTCTTAATGATTTTTTTTTACCTTAGCTAGGAATTCAAGATGAGAAAAAGAATAGAGTTTTGAGATAATAATGAAAAAAACTTGAGGGCTTTTTTTTAAAGTCTTTTTGCCTTTTTATTCAGAATAGTTGAATTTACGTGTTTCTATATATACTTTCTCAGGCTCCTACTTAACTTTTGAGCTAGTATAATCTTGGGGCACTAGAATATGAAGGGCACTTTCTAGCATAAGCATGTCAAGTATTGTTCGGTGCATATGAGTATTAAGTCCTACATTATTCTTCAATGTCTTTCCTCAAAGTGAGTAGTAGCTATCATACGTGCCTAGCTTGTTTTTGATTCTGTTAAGCTTGTCTGATTATAAGGATTTGGTAAAAATATTTGCTAACTGGTCTTTAGTTTTGTAGTAGTTTAGTTTGATTTATTGATTCTAAACTTTCTAATAAAATGTAAGTCAATTTTTATATGTTTTGATCTTCATAAAAGACTGGGTTACTTGAAATGTGAAATGCTATTTTGTTGTTATAGAATAACATTGTTAGTTTTCTAACTAGGAATCCTAATTCTGTTAACACGATTTTAACCACAATAATTCTCATGTTGCCATTGGTATTGCTCAAGTACAACATTTGATATGTCCACTACATTTTGCTTTTCACCTTTCTATGCCATTAGATTACCTTCAAGTTGTACACATATTCCTTGGTTGATTGTAGGTCATTTGGTGAACTAACCTAATCAACATTTGAGTATGCTCTTAGTTCTAAGGTTTCTCTATTATTATAACATAACCTTAAGGAAGGTTTTCTCTTGATATATCTCATGATTTTGTAAATTGCTTTTAGTTGAAATATTTTTAGGCCTTGCATAAATTGGCTTATTAGACTTACAACTAGGTTATGTTTGGCCTTATAATAGTCAAGTAAATTAATTTTTCAACCAACTTTTTATAGATTTTAGGATCTTCAAGCAATTTCCCTTATTTTGTCAGTAGTTTGACATTGCTCTTCGTGAGTATTATTAATGGAGTCTAGTCTGAATCCAACTTTGTTTCTGAAAAGGTCCTTGAGAATAAGATCCGTTAGTTTGCTCCTCTGGTTGATCCGTAAGAAGAAGACACCATGAAGAAAATTGTCGAAAATTCTTTGGTGGCGGTTGTTTTGACGCTTAAATCGGTAGAGATTTTACAAATATAGTGGAAGAAAATAATTGAGCATTTTTTCCTTGTTTTTGTGAACATAGTGATATTTATAGAATAAAATAGTGATTGTGTGTATCAAGGACTCCATGATTTTTGTTCCGGTTTAGTCAAACTCTTCTTAATAAATTTCTACAAATCCCAAATTTTCTGGAATTGATCGATGAAGATTGTTGTTTGCTAGTTTCCATAGATTCTTAATATCCTTCTTGCCTATATTGAGGTCAACGAGATTTTCCGATTGCCTCGGGATAAGTACACAAAAATCGAGGTTTCCAAGCTTCCCTTGTTGTCTTGTGATTAGAGTTCGCTCAATGGGCCGATGCTATGGCTATTGAAGCCACTTACTCTCAAAACATCTTGGTGTCTTCTCCTCGGTGTTTTGACCATGGTGGATTACTTTGGCCGATGTATTGACCTACAAATGTGGTTTCAGCTCACTTTTATTTTTAGTTTATTAACTTGGACTTTTTTGGTTTGATGTGTTACTAGTGCTTCCCAACTCTAGGCACCGGATTTCGAGCTCGGGAGTGATGTAAACTTGGCAAACTGAGCCAATTTGATGCAATTGACTCAAAACAAACTTCTAGCCACCATAGTTCTTTGGAATTCAAACCGTTGTTTGGTCGAACGGTGGGTGGTGCAGTCCGTCCATTGCCTTAACTCGTCAGAAGCTGAACTAATGTTTTGTCAAACCATTTGTTGTGTGAATTACTAGCCAACACGATCTTTGGAATGTGAGCCACCATCTCATCAAATTTTACAAAATTATTAGGATTTGCCTTTTTTGAGACGATCACTTCGAGCCATCTACTTAACTGTTGAGATGACACCTGATAACGCCACGTGTACCTCACGATTCTATCTTTGAACTATTTTGGACTACCCATCTTAGATGAATGATCCTTGTCCTTGAGGATTTGAGCAGGGAATTTGAACTCCTGCATTTTAAACTTTAACGATTTAGATCAAGCCACATGGTAAGTATTAAATGATTTAACGAGGATTATATGAAGGCCTCTTTATCCTTCTTCCTTCTTTTTTCCATCCCACAATCTCAAAATCTCCTCAAACTTTTCCTCCTTTCTAGCGGATTTCTTGCTTTCGACTAGCATATCTTTCGACAATGGTGTCTTCATCTAAGCCTTCCTGTTTTGAAAAGGGCTTGTGGTCCTCCAAAGAAGCCAACGCCTTAGCCACTAAAAGGTCATTGACTTTGTCTGTTGTTCCAAAACAAGTGGCTCTGATCGTTGCGGTTCAAGGAGTTGGTCAAGTTCTTTGCCTACTTAGATGATTGCTTAGGGGATCTCTGTCTCAACGGCTCCAGACTCTACCGTGGCCTTTACTTAAAAATGAGTTATTGCTCTAACCTTTTTTAGTCATAGCGGTTTCAATTTAGTATATAATTACCTTAGTCTAATCATAGGATTTGATCCCTGCAGGACTAACCAAGATTTCATTTATGAATGAATATCTAAAATAAAAAATGGATGCTTCTCGGGTGGCTCCGGGTCAACCTGTCAGTAAGAGATCCTCTAAGATAGAGATCCCTGTTTTCCCTTAACTATTTGCTTAAAGCCATGGGGAGAGGAGAAAAGAGGAGGGTAGAAGCGGAGGTATGGGTGAGGACGAGATAAGAGGTAGGTGATACCTCACGCTTCCGACTCTCCAATTCGAATTAAGTTGTTGGAGAACCCGCTCGATCTCTGAGTCATCATATGATGAAGAAAGTTGATTACAGAAAGAAGGCGGTAGATGTTTCTGCTTCCGTTTCTTCACCGACTAGCTCGAAAGCTTGACGCTGAGCCTGCTGTAGATGCCAAAGTTCCTCGGAGGTTAGTGTTGAGAAGTGTTTTCTCAGAGATTTTGGGGATAGCGGGAATCCCTTCATAGCATAGCTCTCAGAAGATAAGCTCTTTCTGAGGGGAGTACGGGCTTGTGTCGATGTTAGTTTTCTGAGCTCCTTTTGTATTCGCCTTATTGTCAATTTTTTTGCGAATATTTAATTTTTGGTTCAACTACAAGCTCTATAATTTTTTCATTATGCGGGTTGACGATTTTTTCAAATTTGGAAGCAAGTGGAGATCAAGAAGTGTAAGGTTGTCAAAGCTAAGGAGGATCTGAACCTTTTCCACTTTTAGTTCCACCTCGACGTGGAGGAGAGAAAGAAGATGACGAAGGAGGAGTAGGACCTCCTCCAGGCCAAATGCAACTCAAGCTTGTCGAGGTTAAAGGAGCTGGAGAATCGGTAGAGGGCTGAACTTGACAGAGCGAAGGATGAGGCTATGGCCCTGTTCCGTCAGAGCTTGAAGTATACCAAGACTTTGAAACTATGCAGAATGCAAGCTGTCCTCGACTTCAAAGCCAATGATGAGTATTTCTGGGAGCGTGGGTGACTCTTTGCCAGTTCCTTTGCGAAAAGTTATCTCTGTTGCAGGGACACGGTGAAAAAGAGTCATCATGAACTTGATTTTGAGCTTGATAATTTTTAGGTTGAATTCTATGACGATTTGAGAATTTGACGCCTCAAATGAGAGTACAAGGAGATTATTGGGAGGGAGGTTAAAGCAAAGGAGCCTGGAAAAGTCAAGGCGAGTCTCGGGATCCTGCCTAGCTATTGAAGCCTCTTTGATAAATTTTGTAGTTTGTTTTTCTTTTCTAAGTAAAGATTTTTGTACCCAAGTTTTAGTTTAGATGTAACATTTCTTTCTTTGATGGTAAGGTCTTCCTTTACTTGCTTTTGTACTCCAAGTTTTAGTTTGGAATGTGAGTTGCTTGTTTCTTTTAGAGTTTGGTGAACTTCCACTTGGCTTCCTAATCAGAACAAATTAAGTTTTTCCTTGGGAGCAAAATCGATCTAACTCAAGTCACATCTGGCACTTAAAATGTTTTAACTCTTGATCCAATGTTTCAGAGTTGAGACCTTCTCTAATTAAAAATTGAATCTTAGAATTCTAAAGTGTTGATTTGAAATAAGTAGGGGGCTTAGCGATACATCAATTGCGATGATCCTTTTGGATAAGGCCTTAACTTGTTTGATTTATACTTTTGGAAGTTTTAGCCTTTCCAATAAACCAAAATACTTAAGTTAATTGATTAACCTGAGTTCGAAACCAAACGTAACTAAAAGTGTTTATGCTTAGCTGAAAAATCGAGGTGTCTAGCTGTGTACCCTAACCCAAAGCTAAAGCTTATGAGGTTGAGAAGCTAATACTTGGATGAAAAGTCGAGATATCTGATCGAGTATTTAGACTATAGAGTTAGGTTTTTGGGTTATTAAAGAGCTAATACTTAGTTGAATAGCCACTTGTTTGGATATTTACACTCCAAAACTAGATTTCTGGATGGCTGAAAGGTAAATATTTGTATGAATAGCCGAGACACTATTTGATACTTAGATCACAGAGCCAGACTTTAGGTGGTTGAAAAACTAAGACACCTGTTTAGATATTTAGATCCTAAAATCAAATTTTTTGGTGGTTGAAGAACCAATATTTGATTGAAGAGTCGGAACATCTGATTGGATACTTAGATCACAAAGCCAAGTTTTTGATGTATCGTTCGATAATCCTTGAGTAGATAAAAAGGAGTTAAAACTTTATTAAATATAAAGTTTAAATATAAAATTTTATAAGGTTATCAACATGTTAGATTCTTGGAAGCGTTTTGTTATCTGCAAGCTTAAGCTTACAGGCTCATGGCCCTATATTTCGAGTGATCTTCTATGGGTTTGACCAATTCGGAGATAACTTTCCTGAGTTATAGTTACTGAGATTAGTCTAATGAAGCATCTGGTCACTTAATCGCAATTTTTGGCTTTGTACTTGAGTATTATAGTATCAAGTCGCCAATTTTTGATATTCGGCAACTTTTATGCGAGCTTTCTGTTGAACCTCTGAAACAAGAACCTTCTTGGCCTGGATATTTGTTTCATTCTTTTCGGGACCATAGCTTTCAACTTAGAGTGAAGTGAGGCCAATTTGCATGAAAGGTGACTCGTTAGTGGTTTTCTGGGGAGTAATTCGGTGTGAGCACATGACATATGATAACTTTTTAACCTAGGAAACATTTGCTTTCTTGAGTCATCTCTTTATACTTGAAAATAGGATTCAATTTATTACCTTTGTCAGGCAATTGAACTGAGGGTATGTCACCGAAGTAAATTTTTGTTTAATGTAGAGATTGCTATAATAGTTTTTGAATTTTGAGATATCAAATTGGTTACAGTTGTCTATGATCAGTGTTCGAGGTAATTCAAATTGGCAAATGATGTTTTGTTAGAGGAACTTCTAAATTTTCTTCTCAATGATTGTGCCAAGAGTTTTAGCTTTCATTCATTTGATGAAGTAGTTATTGTGATTACTAGAAATTTTTTTTGTCCCGATACTAATGAAAATGAATTTAAGATGTCCATTTTTTATTAGTTAAAAGGCCAAGCAATTTGTGTTTGCTGAAGTTGAATCGTTAGATTGAGATGCATCAATGTATGCTTCTAGCACTGTTTGCATTTAGATATGAACTCAACCACCTTCAAAGCTTTGTTAACCCAGTAATATTCTTGTTTAAGGAGTTTATGCATTAAATCCCTTTCACTTCCATGGCTTTCGCATATTTCTTCGTGTATCTTTCAAAGGGAGTAGCCAACTTCATCAGGCCTCATACAATGGAGGCATGGACAAGTGAATAATCTTTTGTACAAAACTTCGTTTACTAATATGAAATTTGGCATTAACTTCTTTATCCTCCAAGTCTCTTTCGGATCTTTTGGGAGTCACCTGTTCCTAAAGTAGTCTATAATAGGATCTACTCAGCACAGTTCCCCTTTGATAATGTTTACCTCGGAGGAATCAAATAACTTAGTGATTGGAGGGTTTCTATGAAGACTTGTCTTGACTTTAGGTTGGAGGAGACTAAGGCTAGACATGCGAGGATATCTATTTTTGTGTTGCTATCCCAAGGTGCTTGATAGGTTTCCACACGAGCTATCTTTTCTATAAATTTTTTTGCTTCAGTTAGGCGTTAGATTATTGTTATATTTTTTGTCTCGTACTCCTTGTTAACCTGCAAATATATGAGCTGAAAATCGCAAAATACCTTTAGCATTTTGGTTTCCGCCATTAGTACCACCCACAGACCGAGAAGAAAGACCTCATATTCTATAACATTGTTCGAGATACTGAACTCTAAATGGGTTGAGTATTTGGTAACTCTTCCGTCCAAACTGAGTAGTACAACTGCAATTTGACTTTCCAATTTGTAGGATGAATCATTTACCCGAACCTCTCATGATTTGGTTTTTGATCCTTCTGTGAATAAGATAGTTTTTATTAAGAAATCTGCCAAAACTTGGCCTTTGATGGTTCTTCGAGTTTTGAAGGTGATATTGAATTGTCTTAATTGAATGAATTATTTGAGCAGTTTCCTTGAAATCTTTGGCTTTTATAATGTTTGGTGAAATGAAAAGTTGGTGAGTATCATAATCAGATGTACTTCAAAGTATAGTCGAAGCTTTTAAGTCGCCAATATTATAGCATAGGCTAGTTTTTTTGGGGCAGATACCCAACTTTTGTTCTGTTAAGCATGTGGCTCACGTAGTATATAGTGTTGTTTTCTCTTTCATTTGCTTGTCAACAACGAGCTGACTACTTAGTCAAAGACTATGATATAAACAAAAAGCTTTTCATTTGGCTCAGGTCTCATCAATAGCAGTGATTCGATTAAGTACTTAGGGATTCGAAAATTTGATTGTAATCCTCTATCCATTCAAATCTAGAGTTTCGCTTGAGTGTCCTAAAGAAAGATAAGTGTTTTTTTTTCTGAGTTGAATAAGAAGTAGTTCAGGTTGAGCCGACCCATAAATCTCTACATTTTTGTAGTGGAACTCTACGGCTTCACCTGCAAGACCGGCTAATGTTTTTTAGAATTTGCTTATATGTTTTATTTTGAAATGAGTTAACTAAGAAACTCCTCTAATCCTATTCCAAAAGCAGACTTATTTGGGTTTAGTTTTATCTGGTACTATCAAAGAGTTAAAAGTTCTCTCAGGTGTTAGAGATGTGCACTAGCCTGAAAGCTTTTCATCAATATGTTGTCGAGATATGTCTTTATGTTCCTTCCAAGTAAAGGTTCAAAGACTTGGTTCACCATCTTTTGATATGTCATCTTTATATTTTTTAGTTCAAAAGACATTACAACGTACTAATAAGTTCTTTGATTGATGATGAATATCTTTTTTTCTCATATTTGAAGTGCATTTGTATTTAGTGATAACTCGAGAATACATCTTAGAAATTAAGAACCTGGTGTCCCGAAGTAGGGTTGACTAGTTAGTCTATTTTCGATAGTGGATAAGTATCTTTTAGATAGGCCTTATTTAAATTGGTGAATTTGACACATATCCTTTATTTATTGTTTGATTTTTTTACTATCACTATATTAGCTAATTAATTGGGGTAATGGACTTTTGAGATGAATCTTATATTAAGAAACTTATTTATATTTTCTAAAATAGCCTTTTGGTACTTAAGAGAGAAATGCTTCTTTTTCTACTTGATTGACTTGCAGTTCTTGGCCACGATCAGCTCATGTTGTATCATCGCAGGGTTTACTGTTGGTAGGTTTTTCAGGGACCAAACAAAAATGACTTGGGTTTTTTGAAAGAACTCCTTGAGCTCAGTGCACAGGGCTTCCACGAGATTTACCCCAAAATTCAATGTTCGTTCCGAGTTTTTGTCAATATTCAAGTTGATGAGTTATTCCATAAGTTTAGCATGTGCCCTTTTTGGCTTGATGGTTGACTCTTTAATTTTTGCAACTTCCAGGCCTTTGCCTTTTTGGTCCGAGTTATTTTGCTAGTATTATGCTTCGTTTGGCAAGACTCTGGCTGCCTATATTTCATTTGTACTATTTTTAGTCGGAAATCTGATAAGTGAAAAATAGATATTATTGTTTGAAGTTGATTGAGTGTCAGGCGTTTTAAGATCACATTGTAGGTGGATTGAGCCTGGACCATAATAAACTTAGACTTAATCATGGAGTTCCTTGGATTATTTTCGATTGTGAGGAGCAGGTTGATGATAGCAATCGGAGTGACTGAGTTTTCTGCAAATCCAGTGAGTGTTCTGACATATAATTTTATCTTTTGCTCTATTTTTATTTGGTTATAGGCTTAAATGAATAAAATATTTGCCGAGTTTTCGATATCGACCATGATGCATTGTGTGGTGTAGGCATTTAGGATCACCGAGATCACCAATACGTTATGGTGAGGTGTCAAGATGCTTTGCAAGTCTTTCGTGGAAAAACTACTTTGCTTTTCAGTTTATGACACCATTTTTTCATCTCTTTTTACTTCCTAATCATGATTAGGCATTTGCTAGTATTGTGACTTGGCGGATCTGTAAGGATCATATTAAGATGTCCTTTAATTGGCGGATTCTACGGTTTGATATTTGTATTCCTTCATGGGGATTTTTGCCGATTTAACTCCTTTGCTAGAGGTTTTTCAATTCATTTTTCATCTCACCTAATAAACTGCCTGAGATGACCCATTTGGATGAGGTTCTCAATCTCATCTTTGAGGTGTCTGTATTTCTTAGTATTATGACCATAATCTCTATCAAAGTGGTAGTATCTTGATTTATCCAGTTTCTTCTGTTGTTATGAATGGGCAAACGACCTTTTTGAGAAATTTCAATGCTCAATTTAGGCCAAGACTTCAGCGCTTGAATTGTACAAGAGTTTGTATGCTTGGAGACCTCCTCCATGTTCTCTTCTCTTAGTCTTTTGCTTCTTCTGCTTGGAAAGTTTAGCTTCCTGAGAGTATTTTTTAGGTTTATTATTTCTTTCAAATTCGCTTTTGATCGAAATTATCTCTTTAGCATTAATATGCTCTCGAACTTAGCTAATGATTCCATCAGACTCTTGGGGGGTTGGTGGGTTATTTCATAGGCTATTTGAGTTTGCTGAATCTCGTTGATGGCTGTTAGGGGTGAGCAAAACCGGTACGGTACCGGTTAACCGTACCAGTTTTGCTCATTTTAGAACTAGAACCGGATTTCGATTCTCAAAAAATTGAGAACCGGAACTGTACCGGTTTAGGTAAAGAACCGGTTTTTCGGTTTCAGTTCTAAACCGGTTCTAAAACCGGTATACCGGAGCTCCGGCGTCGTGACAATCGGTGAGGGCGAGGGTGAGGCAACGTTGCTGCGAGCTCGGGGGCGAGAGCGAGGGAGAGGCCGAGGCTGAGGCGGTGTCGGCGCGTTGCTGCGAGCTCGGGGGCGAGGCGAGGGCGAGGCCGAGGCGGTGTCGGCACGTTGTTGCGAGCACAGGGGCGAGGCGAGGGCGAGGGCGAGGCCGCGGCGTCGGCGCGTTGCTGCGAGCTCGGGGGCGAGGCGAGGTCGAGGCCGAGGCGGCATCGGCACGTTGCTGCGAGCACAGGGGCGAGGCGAGGGCGAGGGCGAGGCCGCGGTGTCGGCGCATTGCTGCGAGCACAGGGTCGAGGCGAGGGCGAGGGCAAGGCCGAGGCCAAGGCGGCGGCAGCAGCATCGGCGTGTTGTTGCGAGCGCAGAGGCGAGGCGAGGGCGAGGCAGCGTAGCAATTAGGGTTAGGGTTAGAGTTTTGATTGAATATATATATATAGGGTTAAACCGGTACGGTTCCGGTTCACCGGTTTTTCAGATAACTTAGAATCGGAACCGGAACCGATTTTCCGGTTCTGTTAAATTTCAGAACCGAAACCGTACCGGTTTGATTTGAGAACCGATTTTCTGGTACGGTTCTCAACGGTACGGTTCGGTATACCAATTTTTCAGTTTTTTTTCTCACCCCTAATGGCTGTAGCGGGGACGATTGAGGAGTTCAACTCGGTGACTTCCAATCAAGCCTTACTGAAACAAGTTAGAAATTTTCGCAAAATCTCTCCTTCTTTCTGCTTCAGGGTGAGGAGCGTGGAGGGATATTTCTGATGAAATATTAGCGAGATGAATTGTTCTACAAATCTGTCAGTTAGGTCATCAAAACAGATAATGGAATATCTTAACAGACTAGAATACCAAGTTTGGATATGTTCTTGTAGTGTTATCAGAAACACTTTACATATGGTTGAATCTTACGCATCTTGTAAAATTATCGTATTCCTAAATGTGTTCATATGGTCTATTAGATCTTTTAAATCATTATATGCATTGTAGGGAGATTGCTTGAACTTAGTTAAACAGGAGAGTAGGCTATTTTTGGGATTAGAAGGGTGTCATACCTCACCTAGTTTGGGTGAGTTAGTGTTCCAAGCAAGGTTTTATAACTTGGTATCAGTTTCAATTTCGGGGCTCAGCGAAACCGATACGTTTCGGCTATTTCGGTTTCAGTTTCGACCGAAATTTTTTTTTAAATTATTAATTGAGTGTTGACCAGAGTTTGACTATATTTTGACTGTACTTTGACTTCAAATTAAAAATACGATAAAATATTGAAAAAATTTTGAAAAAATTTAAAAAATTAGGAATGAATTTATAGTTAATTTTACCATAATATTAAATATTATCTTAGTTAATTAATATTAATTTTGATTGTTAGTCACTGATATAGTCTACTTTTAATATATATTAGTGTATTAAAAAAATATACAAGAAATAATATGAATATGATTAAAAGTTAAAAATTAATATAATCACATTTAACTTTTCATTAAATTGTACTTCACACATACATAATTTATAAATTCTAAGATAATACAACTAATCATTATAATCATCATCAATTGAGTTTGAAATATCTGGAGTGTGGAATTATAAATTCAGTACCTGGATGATTCGGACGAGCATTTGTAGGCATATGAGCCAGAACAACTAGTTCTGCGCAATCTCGTGGCAGCGGTTCTGAAGTATAACAATACATCGAAAGTCCAAAATGAAAATTATATTTTGACTAAAATTTAACTTTATTTCAATTATTTTTTAACTTCAAATTAAAAAATTATAATATGTTTAAAATTTTTTTAAAATAATGAATAATTACATGAATAATATTATGTACGTGAACAGTATCTGACAGAAACCGATAAGGACGATGAAATCAAATTGGCGATAGCGCTGGCTCCAGTGTAAGGCCGATCTCATCTTGCGTGAGTACGGGTCAGGTCGGTGAGGGCGCGAGATAGGCGAAGGAGTGGCGGCAGACTAGCGACTGCGCAGGGCCCTTGGGCTTGGACACGAAGTGGGCGCGAGGTCCTACCCCCGCCCCCCACCACCACCACCCACCCGCCCCCGCGCGCGAGCCCGGCGAGCTCCCATCCCCGCGCGCGAGCCCGACGAGCTCCTGCCCCCGCGCGCAAGCCTCGCGAGCTCGAGCCCGCACGCATTCTCGCCCGAGTTCGTTGGTGAAGATGAACAGTAATGAACAGTAAACCCTAACCGAAACCCAAAATAGAGTTTCGGTTCGGGACCGGCCAAAACTGCAAACTATGGTTCCAAGTCTTTCCTAAGTTGCTTATGACATG
The DNA here is from genome assembly GCA_005019695.1 of Trichopus zeylanicus subsp. travancoricus. Classification (NCBI taxonomy): domain Eukaryota; kingdom Viridiplantae; phylum Streptophyta; class Magnoliopsida; order Dioscoreales; family Dioscoreaceae; genus Trichopus; species Trichopus zeylanicus. The sequence continues at coordinate 1,088,109 of RXID01014251.1, forward strand.
GGTTGTCTTTGGCCTTTGTCTCCAGCTCTAATTGAGACTTTATTAGTGTAGGTGAAGTAAGTGGTCTTGTTGGTCAGATGATAGGTGGGGTCACGATCATCGAAAACTCGTGAGATCTGGTACTAGAGCGAAACTCTTGTGAAGGGCTGCTGATGCAATGCCACAAAGTGCGCTTGTGCTTGGGCTTGAGCATGACAAGACTGGAGGTTGTGTATCATCTGAGTCTGACTTTGCAGTTGCTAGGTCTAAAAAGCTTGTATAGTTTGTGTCTGAGTCGCTGACATTTGAGTCATTTGTTGGACGATAGTGGTGAGGGTTTAAAACTCTTGTCGATCTACCATATTGAATGATGCCTTAGGGATCCCGACAAGGGAATGCCTTTGGGTTGTTGTTGCATCGGTGGATGGGCCAATGAGTTAATCGATTGAGTTGGCTCAACTGGTACTCTAGAGGAACTGTGAGATTTCAGTGGTGTTGGGGTTGCTTGTTTCCATCCTTGCTGCCATTGAAGGTATGATCGGAAGATCAACAATGATCTTCAAGTTCTACAAAAAAGAGAGATGAAACACATCTCAATGAAAATATTACTGTTGATGAAGTCTGGTTTGACTCTGACTTTGGTTTGAGGAGTCTCCTTATGAATAAGATTCGTTAAGTCGCTCTTCTAATCAATTTGTAAGAAGAAGATATTATGAAAAAACTTTCGAAAATTTTACGACGACGACTGTTTTGAGACTTGTGTCAATAAATATTTTAGAAATATAATGGAGAAGAATAATTGAGCATTTGTCCCTTATTTTTATGAGGATAGTGGTATTTATAAAATAAAAAGGTGATTGAGTACATCAGGGACTTTGTGATTTCTATCCTAATTTGGTTAGACTTTTCGTAATAGATTTCTACGAATGTCAGAGTTCCCGAAACTAATCTTTGAGGGTTGTTTTCTGCCAATTTTTATAAATACTTAATTTCTTTTTTGTCTACACCGAGGTCACCAAGCTTTCCAGATTGCCTCAGGATAAGCACACAAGAACCGAGGTCTCCAAACTTCCTCTGCTGCCTTGGGATCCAAGTTCACTCAGTAGGCCGATGCTATGACTATTGAGCCCATTTACCCTCAAAACATCTTAGTGTCTTCTCGGTGTTACGACCATGGTGGATGATTTTGACCGATGACTTGACCTATAAATGCGGTTTTGGCTCGCTTTTGTTTTTGATTCATCAACTTGGATTTTTTTGATTTGGTGTATCATCAAGTACCTTAGCAATTCTACTACCTGGCATGCATGTTTCTTTTAGTAGGTGCAGTGGATTCTTTCTGTGTCATTACAAATCCATGACTGTAATATGTCATCTTAATTCTATGAAAATAGTGTAATTTTTTAAATATTTTTTTTTCAAATTTTGTTCCCATAAACCCTTTGAGTTTGTATTCCAGTTATGTTGTCTCCAGTGATAATGTCATCTACATATACGAGGATGATAATACATTATTCATCTTTTTTATAAATAGAGAGTAGTTTGCTTGATTTCTACTGAATTCATGATCTCCTATGGTTGTATTAAACTTCTCGAAACAGTCTCTTAGAGATTATTTTAGATCATAGGATTTTTTTTCAACTTGCATATATGTCCTTTTGTACCTTATGTTGTACTTAGGAAGTTTGTTGTATAAATTTTTTTCATAGAGATCTTCAAACAAGAAGATATTCTTAACATTAAATTGGCACATCTTCCGACCTTTATTGATTATAAGTCAGAAAACTAGTCTAATCGTATTCATTTTAGTTATAAGTGAAAGAATTCAAAGTAACCAATACTTTGAGTTTGTTTGTATATTTTTCCAACTAGTCTTGTCTTGTACATCTCAATAGATCCATTAGCCTTATACTTTATTATATATGCTAATTTACATCCTATTATGGATTTATCTCTTGATTTTGGAATCAAATCCCATGCGTCATTCTTCTAAAGGGCTATCATTTCACTTTTCGTAACTATTCTCTATCTATTGTCTATTAAGGCTTTTTGTGCAGTCTTTAGTATTATTGTGACTGATAGTTTCAAGGCAAATGACTTATGTGCTAGAGTGAGTTAGGTATAGGAGACATATTTTGAAATAGAATCTTGAATGCAGGCACTTTTTCTGTTCCTCAAGATTATGGACTAACTATTATTGTCCTCTGGTAATTATTCTATTGTTGATTCTAATTCTAGTTCTTGTTTTGATTTAGCCTCTTGTTGCTTTTGATTTAGTTTTTGTGTTCTTGTGTGTGATTGGACCTCTTAAAAGGTGAGAGTTTTGTTGACTATTCCTTTTCGTTCTTGCATACACAAATATTTTTTTTTCACTATTTGATTTAGGAGGTAGCAAGTCGCTAGGCAAAGCTAAAAAATATATCCTTTTCTACATCTATGGTTGTAAGGTGTTTATTGTTGTTTTTATCTTGATCTAAATAGTAGGCTAAATCATCATACAAAGTAACATAAGCTGTTATATAGTGTTTGTGACTTTTAGGATTGTAGCATTTGTAACTTTTTTTAGTTCTGGAATATCCTAACAATATACATTTTGTTGATCTTAGTTGTAATATATCTCTTGTGGGATCATGATTATGAGTATAATAAAAAAATTCAAATACTCTCAAGAGTAAATGAAAGGGTTTTTCATGTTACACAAGACATTGAAGAGACTCTGATTGTTTAGCAATGGTGTAGTTATTTTATTGATAAAGAATGATACTCTGAGAACATCATTGTCCTAGAAAAATGTTGGACATTTTTCTCAAACATTGGTGTCCATGCTACTACCAAGAAATGTTGATTCTTTTTCTCAGCAATTCTATTCTATTGAGTAGTATAAACACATGATATTTGTGAAATAATATTGTATGTTTTTAGGTAGTCTTATAGTTCAGTAAATATGTACTCTTCTATTGTCAAATCTTAATATCTTAATTGTTACATGGAATTGATTTTGTATCTTTTTATGGAATATTCTAGAGGCTTTAAATACATCATACTTTTTTTTAGAAGTAATCCTAATTACCCTTGAATGGTCATATGTGAAAAGAATGAGAATTGATTTTATTAATTATAGGAATATGAACAATTATATGATATTTTGCAAGTTCACAAGATCGATAATTCTTCTTATTAGATAAATTTAAATTAGGAAATATGATTTTGAGTATATATGGAGATGGGTGATCCATTTACAATGTCATTGGTTCAAGTCTTTTTCCTGAGTTAGTAGTCCTTTTGGGTTTTATATTCCAAGATAGATAGAAATCTTTGTAATCAATAGCTCTACTAATCTGCTTCCCTATTAGGAGGTCCTGAAAACATAGTAAATTATAAAAAAAGTTACAAAACAATTCAATGCTTTGGTTACTTGACTGATGTACAGTAAACTGAATGGGAACTTGGGGACCAACAGGACAGAAGACAAGTCAATGGATGAGGTATGGATTCTTCCTTCACCAACTATAAGTGAGAGAGTCTTATCTCCAAGGGTGACATACTTGGATATAAATGAGTTGTCGAATGCAGAGAAGGCTTTACATCATTGGTTATGTGATCTAATGATCTTAAATCTATAATGCAGGAGTTCTTCTATGGTGATTGGTTTGTAGATAATAATTTTGAAGAGCTTGATATGTTGGTTGTCCTTTGGAACAACTTGTTATATTCTTCTCGGGAGAGAATGATCTGATCAGTTTCTAGCTTTGTTCCTCGTTGTCTTCCTATCTTTCTGGTGCATTTTGTGTATTATATGCCCAAGCTTGTTTTCATATAACAAGTCAACATTTGTCAATCGTGTCATCTACTTTTCTACACAGTCCATAAAATCCAAAATGTTAAGCATATGCCAGTGCTGCTTCAGTCGTAAATAACTCATTTGAGGATTAGTATATCCTACTAGGTAGGCAAATCTTTTCTTGGAGTTTGTTTATACAATATAGACCTGTGTACGGCTACAAGCATATTTTTTCTCTTGAAGTATTCATGTACGTTATTACTGTTGAGAGGTTGTCCTCCATAGGGTGTGAAAAATGTTTTTGAGTGCCATAGTCTGTTTTGTTGATACTAGTAAATGTAGCCTATTATTTTGTTGGATTACCATCAGCATTTATTGTTAATTTTGTTTGTATTAAAACATGAAATATTTTAACCTTTTCTCATTAGAGATAAAGATGGACCTTCATTTCTGGTGGTTGTGGATTGCTAAGCAAGTGTTTTTCTTCTCAGGCCACTGCAGGGAATGGGCTTCTTGAATCAGAGACAAATGCCAAACCTGCTATTAGTAGGAATGAGGATAAAGATGGTGATATTGAGTGCTCAAGTCATTCTCTTGAAGAAGCTGCTACCATGTTCCGTGGAACCATGTCTGCTTATGAAGTGAATGTATAAGCAATCACATCCTTCTACTTTGTATCTGTTGCATTCTTTTCTGTACACATTCCTTCTTTTGGTTTCTCATGCTTATTTTTCTTACCTGCGGTTGATAAGTTTATTTTAGATGTTAGATCCTCTCATATGCAGCTTAATTTGTGCAAATCATCATGGTTTGCTATTTCTTTTTGGTGGGATCTCCATGGTGCTGATCAACCAGTTTTTTCTTTGTTTTGAGATTTTCTTCTCTCTTCATGATCACAATTAGTGCCTACAGGTGTTATAAACTAGGCTTTTAAGTGGGTTGGGTCTTGGTCAGAAGGATCTATATCTACATCTATTCTGCTTAGATTTTTAGGTTCCATTCCTATATTCACATAAACTCTTTTTTGGTTCTGGCTTGGGTTCAGGGATATTATTAGATTTGTGATTTCAAGATGTTAAGGTTACGCTTGATAAAATGCAATGATTGCATTTAACCTTATCCTAGTTAACCAAACTTAACATATTACCAAACTAAACCTATGTTTAATTCTTTTAGAGTAGGAAAATTAGTTAAACATTGAAGACTTGTGAATGAGTTGTTGTTCTCCACTTTCGAAGAGTTTCCAACAACTGTAGAAAACCTACAGAAGCAGAAATGGATCAGACTTACAAGGAAATGGAAGCTGTTAGCGTTAGCATCAAATGATTCAAATCTCACCATGGGCTCCTGAGATGAAGAGAAAGTAAAGGCACATTATGGTGAAAAGAAGGATGATTGCACCATAGTTCTACACAAAATAAAATATTTCTTTCTCTACTAGTTACGTGCATTGTAAGGTATTGACTGTTTCCTTTGTTCTTCTAGTTTTGCCATCAAAATCTGTATTATCTCCTTTCTGTAATGCAGATTCAAAGCACTTTTCATTACTTTGAGGAATCTGACACTCTTCAGCCATACATGAGTGATACGATAGGAGAAATGGCCAAAGCATGTCAGGCATTTGAAGGAAGGTCTTTTCCTTCCTCTGCTGGCATGCAACTCCCTCTGTAGCCTTTTTTTCAACTATGTTATGGATTTTTCTAAGTGGGACCACCTGGTTCTTCCAGTTAAAACAATGTGGACTCTTCATTTTGAAATAACAAAGAACTATATATTACCACTTTGCTCATGGATGCACAACCATAGGGGTGATATCCAAAGCTGAAATTTGGATTCCTCTATCAACTCTGGAAAGAAATAAATCTCGATACTCCATTTCGTACTTGCCATTGTCATTCGAAGGAATGATCAACTCAGCTATGGATTGAGTTGATGTGTGAGTCTTTTGTTTCTGTTGCTATTTTTTTTTTCTCTGTTATGTTGATTGGAATGTAATTGTCCTGTCATCCTTGTTTGTAACCTGGAAGTATCTTCCTCTGCTTCTACTGTAATCTTTTGTAGGGAAAATGTCCTTGACAACCAAAGAAAATATTTTCTTGCTTACTAATTGAGAAAACTTTAATCTGTCTATAGTTTGGGGGACATCTCTTCACCTTAGTTGCTGACAAATATTGGAGATATATCACACCTTTTTTTTCTGAAACTGAGTAGTTTAGTGCTTAATCAGCGCAAATATATGTTGGCCCAGTCCAACTATGCTTCCAGTAGCTGAATAAGATACACAAGAGTGCTTTTTAGAGACTTGCTAACACATTAAATAATTGTGCCTTTATAAATGGACAGTTACATTTGTATACAAAACTGGAGAGTTGAATTATATGCTTACATTATGCTTACTATAAAATATAGATTGCAGTGCTCTAATAGTTTTTTGGCGAAATTCTCTTAACTTGATGTGCACTACCATACATTCTGGCTCTTGAAGAAATTCATATGGTAGAATTACATGAAGTGGCATTTTCACAAAAAAAAAGGCCACACTGCAAGATCAGATAGCTAAATATTCACATTCAGGCACATAAAACCCCTTTCTCCTCCAGTCCACTTGTAAGGGCCATAATATTTTTCACAATCCATTGTCTTCATATCTTTATAAATTTTTGTTGATCAGATGAAATTTTGTCCATGCTACTTCTCCTCCGTATGCTGATTTTTGAGCTGGATTAGGGATTAAATATTTAATGGATTGCTAAATATTAAACACTTTTTTAGCCATTGATTGCACTTTAGGTTTGGTACAATGGTCAAAAAGTTTACAAGTATCAATTACAAACACGATCTGTGCTTACACTAATCTTAAAGTGCAACCAATGGCCAAAATAGTGTTAAAATATTGTCAATCCATTAGATGTTTAATTTCTAGTCCAACTTGTTGATCTTCTTAACTTCATATGATTTCTTCTCCTACACTTCTTTTTATTCATCCTGTGATAGCTTAGTTGTCCTGGTAATATTGGAGGGCATCTGCCTTAACTCTCAGTTTTCAGGCATTGCAATTGCAGTAAGCTTATATTGAGATTGGAAGTATTGAACTGTAATAGTGTGCTCTAGACGGGCAATGGAAACAGTAGATGCAAAGCCTAATGAAATTGGTTGGGTTTAGTTTTTTAGTCAGCATAATATTGCTGGGGCAAGGCCTGATTTTTACTGTCAGACAGCATATTATATGCAGATTATATTGCCGGGTATGGTTATTGGAGACTCCTTCAGTTATTCTGTATGCAGAACTATGTTTTTTTTTCTTTATGGAGGTTGGAATTAGTGCTTCAAATACAGTTATTTTTATGTTTTTTTCTATGTACAACACCAGCTCTTCAATGAGAATGCCTTGTTTACTGATAATGACATAAAGAAGGATCCATTGCGTTGAAATTATTTTGTTTTCTTTTGTAGCTTGCTTCAGAATTTAAAGAGTGAGGCAGCTAAGGCAGAAGACATGTTTGTGCATGTTCAGCAACTCCAAGAGTCTGTTAAGACTTTCATTTCTGAATAGTTTTGTAGAATTTGCAGGTGTGCTGGAATATAATGTCTTCAACTTTTTGACAAACCTGTTCTCTAGCTTTTAATCATGCCAAAATAATAAATATTTGTCTTTCTTGCAATCGAATCAGGTAATCTTGAACAAATTAGTGGTGATCTTTCTCAGAACAATTCAAACAGGGAAGGCACCCATTTACAGAATGGATATTTGCTTGAAGATGAATCATCTACTACTCATTTTAGTGGTGCTATTGCTGACGTATAGTTCTCAGTAACATTGGTTATTTCAAAGACAACTTTCTTATGGGATGTATGACAAATACAAACACATATGGGCACAATCTAGGAATGCTAGCGATCTTGGTGTTCTTTCTCCTGATAGTGTAAGATCTCTATAGTTGGTGCCTTATCTCCGTTCAGTTGAATAAGAAAAATCCATGGGTAGACTAACTTATTTTGCCAAAAGTCGTTTATAAACCACCTTTTAGTCCAGAAACTTCAATTTATGACTAAATTTGCTGATTTGAGATGTGTTTTAAGAGTGCTTGCAGTGATACCTTCGGGAAAGGATGAAAAAGTTGGTACAATATTTTTTTTTTTGTTGTTGAAGAGAAGTTGGTACAGTTAACAGTGTAAGCATGATAAACTGTTTTTCTTTCTTCAGTTTCAAGTCCACCACTTTGGATCCATTGTTTCCTTTTTTTTCAACAGTTGTTAGTCCACTAGGATGAAGTGATGCTTGTTTCCACTTTATTTTCGTCCCACCTGTACATCACGTCCCTAATTTGATCCGCTCATCCGCTGCTCATGCCCTCGCAGGACAACATACGTCCATTCTTCACCATATTTTTTTATTCATGCCAGCTGTGATATTGTTCTACACATCTCTAACGCTAAGCTTCCAGATTTACGTCTGCAGCAGGCTCTCTGATGTTTGTATCATTCTCATGGGTTTTTTATATGGCTGTGTGTTCCCTGTCCTAACTACCTAATGTTTGAATGAGTTCTGATTCTTCAAAAAGTGCTTGAATTAATATTGTAAGTTGGCGTGATAACTGCGTAATTCAGATCATTGAGTTATGCCGGCGCTAATATCTAGATTTTCTTTGGGTTCAAGTTCTTTGATATCTAATGCACTGTGAAATGCATTTCAATCTAGTTAGAATTCAGTGGGGGTGCTAACTTAGAGAAATAAGACCCTTATAAAATATTTATTAACATATCCTTTTTTAGGATAATGAAAAGTACTAAAAGGCAAAGTTGGTGAACAGGAAGGGTTGGATATATTGGAGCTGTTCTGAAGCACGAGAATTGTTTCTATTTGAGTTAATTTTAACTGAAAAAATCTGTAAAATTTCTAATTTTAGTAAATAAAACTTATGAAATTTCTAAAATTTATAAATAAGTCTTTCGAAATTTTTTATTTATAAATAAGTTTAATTTTATTTAAAAAAACCTTAAAAATTTCAGAATTTTTAGAAATATATCTTTTTTGTAAAAAATTTCTTGAAATTTGTAAAATTACATTTTGATCCATTTTTAGAAAATTTACAAATAAGTTCTTGGAAATTTTTATTTACAAATAAATTCAAATTTTATTCTGAAAATTCTAAAATTTTTATAAAGATGTCCTTTTTGCAAAAAAACTCCTGAAACTTATGAAATTGTATTTTGATCGAATTTTTGGGAAAATTTGTGAATAAATCTCTCAAAATTTTTATTTATGATTAAATCCAAATGTTTTTCAAAAATAGGCTTTGAAAATTTTAGAATATGTCATTTTTTGCAAAAAAACTCCTGAAATTTATAAAATTATATTTTGGTCTAATTTTTCAAAAAAATTTGTAAATAACCCCCCTAAAAATTCAATATCAAAAATGGTGCAAAATTTTAATTCCTTTATCAAGAAAATAAATCCCAATTAATGGATTACATACCATTCACAAACATGAAAATACAATCCATCACAAAAATCGTAATATTCCAAACAAGCCAATTACGAGATTTTGAAAATTCAATCAAATATAATTTCATTACAAATTAGGATTCAATATCATTCCAAATCGGTCCACTTGGAGATTTAATTTCAATCTTCTTCAAAGCCTATAAAAAGGTTGAAAAACCTATAAAAAAAATAACGAAAAAGAAGACAATGGAGAGGATCAGGAGGCCATCATCAAATAGTTCATCAAAAAAGGCCAAAGATTGGAAAGGTGAAAGTTCGACTTAGCTTCGTTCTTCTTCTTCTTCTCTCTGGTTGCTCTCCTCCTCTTCCATCAAGCTATCAAGTTGCTCTGACCCCTGCTTCTCCTCCGTCCTCTCATTTTCTTTCTTCATTTCTTTTATGCTGCTATAATTCTACGTTGAAATTTATTGTATAGTAAGAATATACCCTTACTTAAGCTATGCATTCTTTCTTAGAATCAATCAAATGATTTCTTTTTTTTTGTGTTTTTATTTTTTTTAGCTAGGTTTCTTGTTATAGGAGATTTCTGATGATTGTCGAGATAATCAACAACTGGAGCTTGTGCCTACTAGAAATCAACATTTTCATAACACCTAATAACACACTTTAAATTAAAATAAATCTTGATTTATGATTTGAGATTGTTTCTTGGGATTTCCATTATCCCAAATGGTCAATCCGATTCTATAGTTTTAGGGTGCAATTTTATAGGAAAAGCTTACTTGTTTGTGGTATGAGTAAATTGAGTTGGATATAGGGGAGGGCTTTCAGATAGATCTGTCATGAAATCAGTACGAGTATTATTAAATTTTAAGATACACCAAATGAAACTCACAATTCATGATAATATGATGGAAAACCAATTGAATATGGCATATAGTATCCTGTTGACTACCTTTCATGACAGACTTGGACAAGGTTGTTGGAATTGTCGGGCATATTTGATGAACGAAGCTTGGTCCTATGGAGAATTGACAATGATATAATATTTGAAGTTCCAAAGGACTAATTTTTTATCCACTGGTCTATGTTTGACAATGGAATCAGATGGATCTTAATCCTAAGTTGCATTTTGGTGTTTTGCCCATGCTCAATTATAAATATTTGGACTCATAATGCAAAATTTGATTCTCGCTCTGGATTTGACCATTTGCTTCCAAGTTGAAACATTCTAATATCTCACAATTGAACAGTGTTTTAAAGCATGGCTGCTTAGACTGCGTAGGTGGAGGCTGTCTTCAATGTTTCAAATAGCAGTAGGTGGTACTCATTGTGCAGTTTATTGGGTTAGTTCATTTTGTGGACCAACGAGTGGTCAGATAGCAGTATATTTTAGTCCAACCACCCATATTATTACATCAGACCAATGCTAAATCTCAATGTGTATGATGTTTTAAGATTATTTATCAAATCTTGCATGATGTTTCAAAAATGAATTGTAGAATATTGGGATATAATTGGGAATGTATTGTAGCTTATTATTAACATCTAATTTTATGTGATATATTATATTATTGGGTATATATGTACATATTTATTGTTTTAATATTTTATTCAAACCAACTAGGTTTCTGTCAATTTATTTGCATACCGTGACACCCCGGACCTAACATGATACTGTTTTTGGGTTTCCGTGGCCCACAACCCATTTGACCTTAGAATTTTATTTTTTCGGCTTTTTGAAAAAAAATCTCGTTATTGGGTGTACGACAATCATCATATTTAATCTAGTCTCAACTCCTGTAATTTGTCTAAGTGGGACTAAAAATTACACTCGAGTCATATCGGGCCTCGACTCCACATAACACATTGGCTTATAGTCAAAGTCATGGGCCTCACAATATCCCTCCTTCGGGGACTTATCACCTTCTTGAACTAGTCCACATTGTTCAAGAGGTGATGCAAAACTGCTCTGATACCATTATGTGATGCTTTTAACCTAGCACGATATTGTCCTTGGGCGTCTACAACCCGCGACCCACCCGACCCTAGGAATTTATTTTTCTCGGCTCTTTGGAAAAAAAACCTCATTATTGTGTTTATGACGGTCATCATATTTATTCTAGTCTCAATTCTTATACTTTATCGATGTGAGACTAAAGATTACACTCTAGCCACGCCGGACTTCAACCCTACAATCCACTAGCCTAAGTAGTGCTTCTATAGTCACTTCTTGATTGGAGCTTTTAGTTATGACTAAGGCTTCTGTCAAAACATAATGGTCTATGTCTTGAGAATCAGATATAGGCTTTGGGTTGAGGCTAACTTCTCCCATCAGTCAAGTCATCTCATTGAAGAGTCAGTACATGGATCAAATCGCCACACCTTATTTTTGGCATGGTAACAAGGATTGGTTTATAAGGGCCCTTTTCTCTTGGATTTCTTCATTAGTAAACCTCACTCAAGCAACCTTCTTTTGGCATTTGATCAACTAGGGTGTGAGCTCACGGTCCCTCCGAGAGTCATGATAAGAAATGATTGATAGTGTGGGTGGTCTCCTTTAGTGAACCTTCGTGCTGGATTATAGCTTTACGGTGACTCTTATGGTTTTATTTGGTGATTTACCCTTCTATCACAATTTTAAGGGAAGACTATGTCCCAGAAGATTTGCTCCTACCCTTCTCTAAATTGCTTAATAGAGCAAAGGAGCTGGAGGTAGGAATAGTAATGACCAATTTCATTTAAGGGGTAAGTTTCCCAAATCCGTTGAAAATTTCAATAGCTTTTCCTTTACTTATGACAGCTAAGATGAGATCTTCTTCATTGATGTCTGTGTCTAGATTTGCTATTGATTGTCCCTTGTGAGGATTTTGGTGAAGGCAGCAAAAGCTGAGCTTTATGTCAGTCCTAGCCTCTGGAAGGCTGATATCATTTTTGGTTGAGGTATGGCTTCTAGCTCTCCATTTGAATAGCCCTTCTCATTAGGAATGATGACATTGGGCCTCCTTCTCCTTGATAGAAGGTGAGAAATAAGTTGGTTTTATATGTCAATAACTTCAATTAGGGCATTAGTAGGTGCCCTTTGAACTGCATGATCTCACAGATGGTCCCAAACTTGATATAAACTTTAGCTACTCTGTAGAAACCATTGATTGAGGTAAATGCATAGCTGATCCTACCCCCAGGATAATGGTGTATCTTTGAGCAGAGATATTCTTCATTATTGCCATTTGATTCTTTCTTCTGTAAAGGAGAATACAATTGATCAATCTTCAATTGTAATCTACCTTATCAATGTCTCTATAGTATTAACTAGGTTTTTATACTTGGAAGAGAAGTCATATCTCACTAGGAGTGTCAAAGTTTGTGAGATCGATTTTGGTAGCCCAAGATAGCAGAGACCCTAGGAGTGACCTCAAATCACAAATTAAAATTTATTTTAATTTAAAGTGTGCTATCAAGTATTGTAGGCCAGCACAAGCCCCTATTGTTAATTATCCCAATAATTATCAGGAACCTCCTAAAGTAAGAAACCTACTTAATAAAATAGAGACACAAAAAAGAAAAAAATGAGTATTTGATTGATTTTAAGAAAGGATACATGGCTTAAGAAAGAGTATACCCTCACTTTACAATAAATTTCAATATAGAATTGTAGAAAATATGGAAAAAAAATAAGAGGATTTTGAAGTGTTTCCAATAGTTTGGAGCATTGGTGGTAATTTTATTTGGTTTAGAGGCATCACCAATGGTTTATAGGGTTGGGTGCAGCTTGAAAGGGCACACCATCAATGGCTTCTGGGGTTGACTAGCTTAAGGACTGTCATCAACTGCATCTAAGGTTGACTAGCTTGAGGATCGCATTGTCAACTACTTTTGAGGTTGACTAGCTTGAAGTGGGCATTGTCAATAGCTTTTGGGGTTGACTAGCTTGAGGTGGACATTGTCAATAGCTTTTGGCATTGACTATCTTAAGAAGTACATCATCAACTACTTCTGCGATTGACTAGCTTGAAGGGCATATCGTCATTTACTTCTAGTTGACTAGTTTGAAGGGTACGTCATCAATTGCTTCTAGGGTTGACTAGCTTCAAAGTGTTGCTAATGGCATTGAGCATATTATTGGTTGACTTCATTTGAACAAGGCATTGTAGCTGATTGATTAATAAAGTTTGACCCTACCTTAATTTGGTTTGAATTGGAGCGTTGCTAATGCTTTTGGGTTAGCTTAGCTTAAAAGATACATCATCAATGGCTTTTAGGGTTGACTAGCTTCGAAGCATGACTAACGACTTTAAGCATGTTGGCAATTAACTTTTTGATTTGGTGGCATTACCAATGACTTATGGAGTTAGGTATAGCTTTGAAGTGTTGCTAAAGGCTTTTGTAGCACACCCAGTGAGACTTAGTTTGACCTTATTAAGTTCTATTCAAACTAATTTTGGTTCAAGTCAAGATGGTAACATCATCCTTTGTTCATGGTCTGGAGTATTGCTAAGGGTTTAGCACACCAAGTAGGACTTGGTTTGACCATGTTTAATTCCATCAGGACTAATATGGTTTAGATTCAAGTCTGATTTTATTTAGCTTTGGTCAAGTTTAACCTTATGGTGGACCTTAATCGAGTCTGGGTCCTCTAGGCTTTAGTTCAAGTTCAAGTCAAGTTAGTTCAACTTGGTTTTAGTTCAAGCTTAACCTGACTTGGTTTTGGTTTGAGTTTGAGTTTGCTCTTTTGGTTTGGACAAGATTTAACCCAATTAGGATTTGATTTGAGCTTAGTTCAATCCAAATTAGATTTGATTTGAACTCAACTTGATTTTAAATTAACCCATCTCATGTCTGATTAGGGTTGAGTCTGAGTCCTAAGTTGACTTAATTTGGATTTTAGTCTATTTGTTTGATCAATTTAGATCTATTTGAATCAATTTAGCCTATGTCCATTTGTTTTGTGTGAGTTACTTCACATTGATTAACTTGATTTAAGAGTCTTTAGCTATTTATAATAATTTTAAGTGGACTTGTGGCTCAATTTTAAGTGTGAACCCAAGGGCTGGCTTAGCTCACAAATTTGAAAGCTGGCTTAGAGGTGTGTGGGATCAAAATTAACCACTTGGGATAGCAAAGACCTCAGAAGCGACCTTGAATCACAAATCAAAATTTATTTTGATTTAAAGTACACTATCAAATGTTGTGGGAACATGACTTCCAACAAACACAAACCCCTATTATTAATTATCTTAATAATTATTAGGAACCTCCTAAAGTGAGAAATCTAGCTAATAAAATAGAGATACGAAAATAAAAAAAGAAAGCATTTGATTAATTTTAAGAAAGGATACATAGCTTAAGTAAGGGTATACCCTCACTTTACAATAAATTTCAACATAGAAAAAATGAAAAGAATAAAAGAAAGAGAAAGAGAGGAGAAGAATTTTTTATTTGTGCTGCTATCTTGCTCCCCCAACACTGGATCAAGTGGTGTTTGATTTGGATTGACTCGATCTTCAACAAACATTGATGGTATCATTAGATGGGATATAAAAGGGAGTGAGAGAAGTTTAAAATATTTCCAATAGCTTTTAGTATCGGTGATAACTTCATGATTTGTAGTATTTTCGTTAGCCAATAAAGCATCAGTGATAACTTCATTGACCTTAAAGTGTTTCCATAGCTAATATGACATAGGCAATAACTTTGTTTGAAGTGTTCCATTAACCAATAAAGTGTTAGTGATAACTCCATTGACCTCGAAGTGTTTCCATAGCCAATAAGGTGTAGGCAATAACTTCTTTGATTTTTGAAGTGTTTCCATGGTTGATAAGTTATAGGTGATAACTTTATTATTTTTGGAGTGTCACCAATGGCTTATAGGGTTGGATATAGCTTTGAAAATTACATCATCAACTACTTCTAGGGTTGACTAGCATGTAGAGTGCGTTACCAACTACTTCTAGGATTGGCTAGCTAAAGGGTGCATCATCAATTACTTTTAGGGTTGACTAGCTTAAAAGAGTGTGTGACCAACTGCTTCTAGGGTTGACTAGCTTAAAAGAGTGCATCATCAACTACTTCTGGGATTGACTAGCTTGAAGTGTGACCAACAACTTTGAGTATATTGTTAGTTGATTTCATTGATTTGGTAGCATCACCCACAACTTAGGGGGTTGGGTATAGCTTTGAAGTGTGGCCAACAACTCGAAGCATATTGGTGATTAACTTCTTTGGTTTGGCAGTATTACCAATGGCTTATGGGGTTGGGTATAGCTTTGGAGTGTGACTGACAACTTTAAGTATGTTAGCGTTAACTTCTTTGGTTTGGCAACATCATCAACGACTTGTGGAGTTGGGTATAGCTTGAAGTATTGCCGACAGCTTTGAGTGTGTTGGCAATTAATTTCTTTTGAACAAAGCATTGCGGTTGAGGGACTAAGTGAGTTTAAGCCTACCTTAGTTTAGTTCAATTTGAAGTTTTGCTAATGCTTTTGGGTTGGCTTAGCTTGAAAGATGCATTGTCAATAGCTTCTAGGGTTTACTAGTTTCAAAGTGTGACCAACAACTTTGAGTGTGTTGGCAATTGACTTCTGTGATTTGATAGTGTCGCCAATGACTTATGAAGTTGGGTATAACTTTGAAGTATTGCTAAAGGCTTTTGTAGTACACCCAGCAAGACTCAATTTAACCTTATTTAGTTCTATCTAAACTAATTCTGATTTAGATCAAGATGATAATATCACCTTTTGTTCATGGGCTTGGAGTATCGCCAAGGATTCAGCACACCCAGTAGGACTTGATTTGAATCTATTTAGTTCCATCAAGATTAATATAGTTTAGGTCTAATTCTGATTTCATTTAACTTGAGTCAAATTTGACCTTGTATTGGACCTTTATCGAGTTTGGGTCTACATCTTGATGGACTTTGGTTCAAGTTTAAGTCAATTTAGTTTAACTTGATTTTAGTTTAGGCTCAACTTGGTTTAATTCTGGTTTGACTTTGAGTTTGCTCTTTTAGACTTGACTTAACCCAATTAGGGTTTGATTTGAGCATATTTCAATCTAGATTGGACTTAAACTTGATTTTGAATTAACCTTTCTTGAGTCTGAGTTTATTTGGTTTAGATTAACTCAATTTAATTTTTTTTTGGAGTCTAGCTCGATTTGGATTTTAGTCCATTTGTTTGATTAAATTAGGTCCATTTGAGTCAACATAAAATTTGTCCATTTGTTGTGATTGAGTTACTTCATATTAATCAATTTGATTTGAAGGTCCTTGGCTGTTTATGATGATTTTAGACAGACCCATAGCTTAGCATCAAATGTGCGAATCTGAAGATTAGCTTAGTTTGTGAGCTCGAAATCTAGCTTAGTATGAGCCTGAGGGCTGACTAGGTACAAGTCCAAATATTGTCTTAGATGTAAGTTCGAAGACTTGCTGAGTGCGAGCCCAAAATATAAACAAGTGTGAACCCAAAGGTTGGCCGAGTGCAAGCTTAAGGTGCGAGCCCAAAGGCTAGCTTAAATGTGAGCCCGAAGGTTGGCTTAGATGGGAGCCCGAAGGCTAGCTAAGTGTGCAAGTCTGAAGGCTAACTAAGATGCGAACCTAGAGGCTGGTTAGGTGCGAGCTTGAAGGTTGGCTGAGGTAAGCCCAAAGGTTGGTTAGGTGCAAGCCCTAAAGCTAGCTGAGTGCGAGACCAAAGGCTGACAAAATGCGAGCCTAAAGGCTGGCTAGGTGTGAGCCTAAAGGCTAGTTGAGTGCGAACCTGAAGGCTAGCTGAGTGCGAGCCCGAAGGCTAATTGAGTATGAGCCCAAAGGTTGACTGAGTGCAAGCCCAAATACTAACTGGGATGTGAGCCCATAGGCTGGCTAAGTGTAAGCCTAAAGACTAGCTTGTGGTGATGGAGATCCACCATGTTTGAGGGGCCATGGGTGGTTGCGAGTAATGTCAAGAGTCCACCATCTTTGAGTGGGGCCATGAGTGGCCACAGCGATCTCAAGAGTCTACCATCTTCGAGGGGCCGTAGGTTACTATGGTGATTTTGAGAGTCCGCCATCTTCGAGGGGCCATGAGTGACCACAGTGTTGGTGAAATTCTGTCATCACGCCAAAGACCGAGGGTGGCCACCATGTTAAAAATTTTTCTTTTTTTATTTTTTTTTACCAAATTTTTTTTACATAATAACTTTTTTCCCTATTTATTTCTTCATCAAGCTTGAAATTATTCTCCCCTATTTTCGGACGATTTTTTATTTTTTTATTTTTTTGTTTTCTTTGCTAAATAATAACTTTTTTTTATTTTTTTAGTTTCCTTTTTCTTTACATCTTCTTCAAGCTCACCCACACGTAACTCCTCATTTTGGAACTTTATCAGGCCACTGGCAACCTAGTCTCCTTCTCTGGCCAGATTTGGCCTCACTCCAATGACGTAGAGTAGGTGACGATTGGCCAAGTGGGAGGTGGAGGCATTGATGGTTGGCACAGGTTGGAAGCGAAGACGACTTGACGATAACTAGCGGCTCATGGATGGCTATGGGGAAGAGCTGGAGGTGGGTGAGAGGGCCTAGTTAGGGGTTGGAGTGGACGACGGTGGCAGGGTTGTAGGTCATTCATAGTGCGGGTTGGTGATCATTGGCAAAAGTCATTATCGGCAGTGGGGACAAGTGGAAGTTTGACCAACATGGTAGCAACAATGGTGGAGATGTAGGCCTAGTGAGGAGGTCCATGTATCATCCAAGGCTAGCCTTTTTATAGCCAATCGTAGCCCTATTCTAGCGAAATAGGAGAAAATTAGGGCTTGGAGAGCCCAGTGTATGGCCATAGAGGATGTACAAGACTGGTACAGCGGGGCGATTGTAGTAGGAGCAACCAGAGCCCTTACAGAGGAGGAAGAGAATGGGAAGGAAGTACAAGAAAAGAGAAGAGAAAGGAAAAAGAAACTATATATGTTAACTTACTCTCTTCTTTAGTTCTTCTTTCTTCTCTGACTCTTGATTCTCTTTGGCTTTTCTGCTTATTGCTTTCCTTTTTTTTATTGCATTCCCATTTGATCTTCCACTCCTCGAATTGTTATCCTTTATGCTCTAATCTTCTATTGTCTCTCTCTTTCATTGGAGCATGAAGAAATTTATAGGGCTCAAGAAGATCGAGTTGGTTCAGAAATAATCTCTTTCAAATTTGAATTAAGAATCCCATCCATTTGCTTTAGATGAGTTCTGTTTAGATTGGATTATTATGGATGAATATGAATATATTTTCTTTGTGAGTGGATAAGTCTTTGGAGAGATATGGATAGGTTTATCAATTGTAGATAATGAAAATTAAAAGTTGTACTCATCTCAAACATTAAAATTATAGAAGGGGTTATTTGCATTTTTTTAAAAAAATGGATTAAATTGTAATTTTATAACTTTTAGGGGTCTTTTTGTAAAACAATTTGTTTATAAAATTTTGAAAAAAATAGGGTATTTTTTGAATAAAATTTAGATTTATTTATAAATAAAAATTTAGAGGAACTTATTTATAAAAAGATAAAATTTTAGGGACTTGTTTGTAAATAAAGAATTATTGAGGGGTTTATTTGTAAATCCTAAATTTTGCGAGACTGATTTATAATTTTAGAATTTTGTTGAACCTATTTGTAAGAAAAATCTGACCAAGGACACATTTTAAAAAATTTATTCAATCCAAGGGTCTATTTGTAAAATTATTGTATTTTGTTATTTTGCCCAAGTTTTAGATAAATTTTGTGCCCAATTTTGATCCAAATATCCAGCCCAATTACCCCATTTGGATTAGGCCTAGCTTGAGCCTGAATTTTCCAATGATTCAAGCTCAAATTGAGCATAATTTTTAGTCAAACTCAGACACAATTTAAACATGATTAGAACCCATATTTGAGTCTCAATGTAAAACATATTTTAATCAAATTTGATTGTGATAAAAATTACCTTAAATAAGGTGCGAGCTTGATGACTAACTAGGTGTGAGTCCGAAGACTAGCCAAGTGCAAGTCTAAAGGCTAGCTGAGATATGAGCCTAAGGCTGGCTGAGGTGTGAGCCCGAAAGTTGGCTAAAGTGTGAGCCTGAAGGCTAGCTGAGTGCAAGCTTAGAGGTTAGCTAAGTGCAAGTTTGAAGACTAGCTGAAGTATAAGCCTAAAAGCTAGTTGAATGCAAGATTGAAGGCTAGCTAAGTGCAAGCCTGAAGACTAGCTTGAATACGGGCCTAAAGGCTGACTAAGTTCGAGCTCCACTAGGGTGTGAACCTAAAGGCTGGCTAAAGTGTGAGCCTAAAGGTTAATTAAATGTGAGCCTGAGAGTTGGTTGAATGCTAGCCCAAAAGTAGGTTAAGTCTCTAGCTTAGTGTGTGCCCAAAGGTTGGCTAAGGTGCAAGCTCAAAGGTTAGCTAAATGTGATTCCAAAGGCTAGCTAAAGTGCAAGCCTAAAGACCGGGTAAGTGTAAGCCTGAAGGCTAGCCGAGTATGAGCCTGAAGGCTGGCTAAGTACAAGCCTAAAGGCTGGTTAAGTATGAGCCTGAATGCTTACTGAGTGCAAGTTTGAAGGTTGGTTTAGTGCGAGCCCAAAGGCTAGGTAAGTGCAAGCACAAAAGTTGGCTGAGTGTAAACCTAAAGGCTGGCTAAGTGCAAGCCTGAAGGCAGTCTAAGTGCTAGCTTGAAGGCATGTTGAAGTGTGTGCTTGAAGGCTAGCTGAGTGTGAGCCTAAAGGCTTGCTGAGTGTGAGCCTGAAGGCTAGTTGAGTGCAAGCTCAAAAGCTAGCTAAGGTGTGATGAGGATTCACTGTCTTCAAAGGATGGGCTGCAGGTGGCCATAACTATGTCGAGGGTTTGCTATTTTTAAGAGGCCATAGGTGGCTGCAACAATTCCAAAGGTTTGCCATCTTCGAGGGGCCGTGGGTGACTGAGGCACTGATGAAGTTCATCAAGATGCTAAGGATCAAAGGTGGGCGCGGTGATGGTGGTGCAAAAATCAAGGAAAGAGAGAGTGTTTCTCCTCTCTTTTTCTCTTGCTTCTCTTTTCTTTTGCAACAAGCTTCCTTTTTTCAATAACTTTATTTTGTTTCTATTTCTTTCCTTCCCATTCTTCTCTCTTATGGCCTTCTTTTTGCCTTTTTATACTACATTCCTGTTTGATCTTCCACTCTCTAAACTATTATCCTCTGTGCTCTATTATTCTCTTCTCTCCCTCTTTTGCCAAAGCATGAAGAAATTTATAGGGCTCAAGAAGGTTGAGGTGGTTTGGAAATAATTTCTTTCAAATTTGAATTAAGAATCTCATCCATTTGCTTTGTATATGTTTTGTTTGGATTGGATTGTTGTGGATAAATATGAATGTATTTTCTTTGAGATTGGATAACTCTTTGGAGAGATATGGATTAGTTTATCTATTGTAAATGATGAAATTTGAAAGTTGTACTCATCCCAGATACTAAAATTATAGAACATTTTATTTGTAATTTTTTTGAAAAAATTATATTAAGTTATAATTTTATAACTTTCAAGGGTGTATTTGCAAAAATACTTATTTATAAAGTTTTAAAACTTTCAGGGTTATTTTTGAAAAAAATTTAGACTTATTCGCAAATAAAAATTTTGAGAAAATTATTTGCAAAAACTTAAAATTTTAGGGGCTTGTTTGAAATAAAAAATTTTGGAGAGGTTTATTCACAAATTCTAGGTTTGATAAGGATCGAATTATAATTATCGATCTTTGAAGGGGTTTATTTATAGACCCTAAATTTTACTGGACTGATTTATAATTTTAGGATTTTATTAGACCTATTTGTAAGAAAAATTTGACTAAAGACTCATTTATAAAAATTTATTCAATCTAGGCAGTTTATTTACAAAATTCTTGTATTTTGTCATTCTGGCCAAGTTTTGGATGAATTTTGGGCCCAATTCTAGTCCAAATATCTAGCCCAATTAGCCTATTTGGATTAAGTCTATTTTGAGCTTGAATTTCACAATGATTCAAGTTCAAATTGAGTTTAATTTTTGACTAAACTCAGATGCAATTTAAGTCTGACTGAAACCCATATTTCATCATAATTTAGTGTCCTACAAGTTTCAATATTAAACATATTTTAATAAAATTTAATTATGGTCAAAATCACCTCAAATAAATTGCCCTTCACGGCCTCTTCTCCAGTTCTAATGAGAGGAGAGGGTGCAAACAAACTTCAACTGCTTGTCCTTGCATCAATATTTTAGGAGTTGACTATATGGGTTTGAATTGCCATGCGAGAATAGACTTAAATTGCTATGTATAAGTGAACTTAGTTTGCCACATATAAATAGACTTAATTTATTACAAGAAATGGACTTAAGTTACCACATGAAAGTGAACTTAGGTTGTCATGTGAAAGTGGACTTAAGTTGTCATGTGGAAGTGAACTTAATTTGTCACATGAAAATAAACTTGCTTTGCCACATAGAAGTGGACTTAGGTTGTCACGTGTAAATGGACTTAGTTCTCCACATGAAAGTGAACTTAGTTTGCCACGTGAAAGTAGACTTTAGTTGCTACATAAAAGTAGACGTGATTACTATATAAATGTGAGCTTGATCACTATGCAATATGGACTCCAATTTACTATGTGAAAATAGATTTAATTTGTTATGTAAATGTGGACTTAGTAGCCACGAAAGATGGATGAAGTTTTGTTTTTATATTTTGCCTTGAGAAATATGGAGTGTATGTTTGACTGAGCGTTCCTTTTTGAGGAAGCCGAACGTTCTGTCATAGATAAAATATAGACACTTTGGTATAGTACCTTTTGAGGAATCAGCCATTGATTAGTGGCATAGGTCTTTCCCCCTTTTCATTAATTAGTTAGTAGGATCCCCCTTCAAATATCTTTTCAATGATATAAAGGTCTTCCCAATTTGGCTCAAACTTGCCCTTCTTATTTTGGTATGGGATTATGGGTCTTTTCAGAACTAAGATCATTTCTCCCTTCTAGAATGACCTAAGCTGAGCCATCTTGTTGTAGGTCCTGGCCATTTGTGCTTGATACATGTCCAGGTTTTGTTATGCTGCGAGTCTTGTCTAGTCCAAAGAGTCTAGCTTGTCAAGGTAAAGATGAATATTGTCTTTTCTTGAAATTTCTTCTTGCAAGACAATCCTTGGAGAGGGGATTTGTACTTTTAGTAGTAAAACCGCCTCAATCTTGAACACCAATGCATATGGCATTGATTGGATAGGAGTTATATATATGGTGCGATAGGCCCATAATGCCTCAGCAAGCTTTTGGTGCTAGTCTTTCTTGTTTCTGATAATAACTTTCTTCAAAATCTTGGAAAGGGTCTTGTTGAATATCTTAGTGAGCCCATTGTCTCTCGCATTGTGGATGGACGAATATCTCCAATCTATCTTGTGATAATGTATGAATCATTCTATCTTGAAGCTTCTGAAGGACTGTCCATTATCAGAAATGATCTATCAAATTACACTAAATTGGTCCAAAATATTTTCTTAAAAGAAGAAGATAATAGTATTTGCTTTTATATCTTTTAATGGAATCACTTCAGCCCACCAAAAAAAATAATCAGGTACCGCTACTAGAAGTGATGGCCTCTAGAAGAAGATGGTTATATTGGGCCGATGACATCTTTACCCCATACCTCGAATGGCTATGAGGATACTATTGGATGTAGAGAATTTGGATGTTATGGATGAAGTCACCATGAATTTGGCATAAGTGACATCTTTTTGCGTATTTGATGCAATCTCCTACTATCGTAGGTCAATAGTATCCTATATACTTAATCTTCATCATCATTTTTTGACCTAATTGATGAGCCCTACAGACCTCGGAATGCACTTTAAACATAACCTCTTTGTCCTCTTTGTCTAAGAGATATTGCAAAAGTAGTTAATCGAAGGATATTCTATAAAAAGTGCCATTGATAAGCAGAAAGTATATGGCCCTCTTTCTGAATAGTGTCCATGTGAATTTGTCTTCTAGAAGTTCTCACTTTTGAGGTAGTTGGTGAATACTATTCTCCAATATGTGCCCTCTTCTACTAGTTTAGGTTCAATTCTCTTGTGCTTGATACTAAAGACTGAGCTCATTAATTGTCTACTATAAACTATGATTAGAATGCCTCCTTGATCAGGGTCAGCTAATGCCTTGGCTAGTTTGGCTAAGGAGTTAACTTCTGTGTTGATGGACCGAGAAACCATAGTTATTTGAACATGGAAAATTTGCCTTATGAGCTCTTGAGCCTTTTTTATGGTATTTCAGGAACTTAGATCTATGGACTTTATATTTACCTTGGACTTGGCTAATAACTAATTGTGAATCACCAAAAATATGTAAGTGTGATATTTTCATATTAAGGGCCATTTTTAGTCTTATAATTAAGACCTTGTATTCAGATTCATTATTTGTGTATGGTTTTGAGAGGGAATAGGAGTATCATAAAATGCCCCCATTCAGAGTGACATAAATGAGTCCAATGCCTACTTTGATTTGTGGAAGCTTTGGTTTAATCCCTAATTTGATGGATGATGCTCCATCAAAGTATAGCTTCTAGTATGGTTCTCCTTCTTTGACCAAAAGGATATCTTCATCAGGGAGTTCACAACTCAGAGGAGAATCATCTAAGACTGGGTGAGCTGTGAGAAAATCAATGAGGGCTTGCCCTTTGATCGTCTTCTAGGGAGTGAATTTGATATTGTATTCCATGAGAATTAAAACCCATTTTATTAGCCTCTCAGTGAGTACGGGTCTAGTTATTAGATACTTATGGGATCAATCTTTGATATTAAAATAACTTGATGAGAAAGTAAATAATGTCTCAGCTTCTTGACCATGAATATGAGCATCAAAAAAATACTTTTTGATGGGGGAGTAGTTATTTTCTACCCCCACTAGCATTCTAGTCAAATAGTGAAGTACATTTTCTTTACCCTCTTCATTATTCTGGGTAAGAAGTACCCCTAGGGATCCTTCCATTTCTGCTATATAGAGGTTAAGAGGTTTATCTGGCAGAGGTACTGCCAAGACTGGTGGCTTTAGAAGATACTACTTGATCGCTTCAAAGGCCTGTTGGCAATCTCGATCCCAAACAAATGGAGTGTCTTTCTTCATCAACTTGAAAAAAGGCTTGCATTATCCAGAGAGATTTGAAATGAATCTTCTTATGTTTGCAAGTTAGCTTTGAAATGACCTCAATTGCTTTAAATTATTAGGTGGTGACATATCCAAGATAGCTTTGATCTTAGATAGATCAATTTTAATCCCTCAATGTCTGACAACAAAGCTAAGGAATTTTCCTGAGAATACCCTAAAAGCACATGTCATGGGATTCATCTTTAAGTTATATTTCTTAAGGCGGTTGAATACCACTCTTAGGTCTTGGATGTGCCTATCTTTGGTCTTAGTTTTGACCACCAAGTCATCCCCATAATATTCCACTAACTGGTATATAAGGTCATCAAAAATTTGAGTCATGGCTCTCTGATAAGTGGCGCCTACATTCTTCAGTCCAAAGGGTATCACTTCATAATAATAAATGACAATTAGTGTTCTTAAGGTCATATGTTTTTCATCATCAAGATGCATCTTGATTTAGTTATATCCTTAAAAACCATTTATAAATGAGAATATTTCAAAGTTGGCTGTGTTGTCAATCATGATTTCCATTATTGGCAATGAAAAATCATCTTTTAGATATACTTTATTTAAGTCCCTATAGTCTACACAAATTCAAATTTGGCCATCTTTTTTCTTTATTGGCACAATGCTTACCACCCAATCTGGGTATTTTTCTTCTCTAATGAAGCATGCTTTGATCAATTTTTTCATTTCTTCTATCACCTTCTATTTTAGGTCAAGTTTCATCTTCCTAGGTGCTTGTTTGATAGGTGAAAGCTCAGGATTGATGGCCAGTTTATCGACTACAACTTTAGGATCTAGTCTAGACATCTTCATATAGCTCCATCCGAAGCAGTCAATATACCCTTGGTGCACTACTTTGGACTGAGTTTAGCTTTTCTCTAAAAGTTGAGTGTTGATGAAAGTCAACTTAGGGTCCTCCTCTGAGCCTAGGTTGATCTCTAGCAGTTCATCGATTGTGCCTTACCTCCCATCCTCAAGTTCTAGTAGAGCCTCTTTTGGTATGAGGATTATTTTTTCATCAAGCGATTCATCATGTTGAGTGAGATTTGGCGAAGGTTCATCTAAAGGTATTTTAGTTGCATCATGTCCCCTTTCTTTTGATTTTGATGAAATTCCACCAAGGATGTCACCATCTTATAATGTCTAAAATGTCATGACCACCTTGACACATATGTCATGTATTAATGTTATTCAGTCATCTTGAATATCAGAGAAAGGCTCAATGGTGACCACAAGACATATATGGGCATTTGGAGTAATGTAGCCTAGTCTTTTAGTGTTCTAGTTTTCTCTTCCAGGAATGTAAGCACATCCTTAGGGTGGATTCCATAGATTCTTGAAGAAATGACTCTCTCTCTCTTTGTTTGTGGACATCCACAACCCTTCTATTTCATCTACTAGCATAACCTTCTTCAAGACTTTATATTTAGGATGTCTATTCTATAGATGTCTAGATTGGCTTGACTATAGGTACTTAGATTGATTTGATGTGGGGCAGAATGAGCTTTAGTATTAGCGCACTTGATCCTCTATCAAAATAACTACTTCTTTCTTTGGTGATTGCTAGTGTAGGGCCCTCTGAAGTGGTCATAAAGTTGTTCTGAGTTAGACATGGAGTCATATTTTTCATCCGTACCTTGTATGCATAATTCCTCTAAAGTTGGCAAAGCGCACCCATCCACAAGTTCAAGGATTGGGACCTCACCAAACCCAACAAGTTGAGCATTTGTTGCTAGGTTTCCTAATGGAGGCTGGGATAGCAACTCATCGGCATTCACCTCTAATGTATGAGTCATCATGCAATAAGAGGTTATAGACTTAGATAAGTCTCTTTGATAGTGTCTAGCTTTTTTAACTTGTCTCTAAAGTAAGTGGTAAGAGTGGTCATTCTAATCCCGAGGAGGGTCGGTAAGTGGTTTCTCATCATCCTTATAAGATCTTTTATATGGCTTTGTCCTTGCTACTAGCACCTTCTACATCCTCTGAACTTTCTCATAGAGCATGGTGATTGTATTTGTCACACTTTCCACGTGGGCAGTCATAGCCTGCATATGTTTATTCAATATTTGCATTTGCCCCCTAACAATATGTTAGTTATAGTAGTTCTTTCATAGTATCTAGTTGTAGTTTGAGCATGCTATAGTCGTACTCATAGGTGAACCACTTTCTAAAATAATCATCTTAGGAGCAACCCTCAGGGTGACCTATGGAATCACTCATTTCATTAGTAACATCCTCAGTGAACCTATTCACTTCTTCTTGTCTTGCACTCTGAATTTCTTCATCATTAAAGCAATGGGGTGGGGATCGACTTGGTTGTAAACCTCCAACAATAAATATGGCACTGGAAGTTTACTTTCTTCATTTTTTGGATCAGGATTCTCTATAAAGCTTTGACTTTATCAGGGAAGAATTCTTCAAGATTTACTTGGCTTCTTTTTCTCTGAACATATTCATCTAGAGCATCGATGTATTCTTGAATGGCTGATTTCTTAATATTGTATTCATCCAGCTGAACTGGCTTTTTCTTCTTATTTATGTTCTTTCTCTTCTTGATGCTTCGAGTAGGTGAGGCAGTTTTCTCTAATGAGGCTTTCTTCATCACCATCCCAGGCTCTCCAAGGTTTCTAGTCATCTTCTTCATCAATTTATTTAGCCTTTTTGAAATGTAGACATTCCACAAGTGCCTTTGTTTAGGGTTACATTGTTATTCTTTCCCAAGGAGAGTTTCAACAAGTGGTTCATGATCCTCGAATAAAGGAATATGATTGATGTGCACAGTGGGTGTTTCGAGTAGGGCTTCCTTCAAGAGAGTTAGCTTACCTTCTTGGCATTGCTTCTCGACTCAAATCTTTGAATACATAGCAGTCTTCAATGGTATACCCCAAGAATTTATAGTTAGGATAATGGTTTGGGTGATCTGTTTTGTTGGCTTGGCCTAGCCTCTTGGATTTTGGCAATTAGAGGCCTAACTTTAGTGCATCCTGAAAGATTTTATCTACTCTTTCTCTTTTGAAAATTTTTTTTTGAGCTTTTGTTGGAGATCATTAGACCGTTTCACTTTTCCTCCAAGAGTCGGCGGTTTCTAAGGATTACCCTTGCTCATGGTAGGGTTTGGAGGTTTCTTTTGCTTAGTTGTAGTGAATTTAGCCTTCACATTTTTGAAAGACTCTTCTTGCTTTACCTTATCTTTTTTCAGTTTAAAAATATGTAAACTAGATAAGGTCAATGGGCCAATCCTTTCCAGCTTCTTAACTTGCATGATGAGATTTTGAAAGCTATAAATACAAGAGGTGCTCAAATAAGGTGTCTTCATTCTCCCCTTATGTTGTCGAGGACTAAGTTTGCTACCTCAAATTGGCTCATAGATTGTTTGCACTTAATGTTGAGTAATATCCATAGTGTGATATAATCTAGAATCATCTCATTGTTGCATTTTTGCATTGAGACAAGGTATACAATAGTCACTTTATTAATGACTCCTAGAAATCTAATTCAAAAAGTCTCCTTCATTTGTTCTCAAGTCTGTATAGATTATGATTGTAGATTAGCATACCACTCGAATGCTACTCCTATCAAACTTGCTAAAAATTAGCGAAGTAATAGTAAGGGATTGTTATTTGAATCTCTACACAAAGTCACAAAGTGAGCTATGTGCTATTCAAGATTGCTCATGCCATAGAACTATTTGAAACTAGGCACTATATAGCCTTTAGGATATGACACTCGATCATGATGGCTAGGGTATGGTTTGTCAATATTATTTACCCTACCCATCTCACTTTCTTGTTTTAACTGTGCAGCTACCATTCATTGTACCTACTATTGTATGTATGTTGTGAGTTCCATCTTGTTAGGAATCCCCGAAATTGGAGATTGGGTATTCCTTACTAGAGGAGATACTTGAGAAGGGCCTATATTTTCATGGATCTCATTTATGGAAGATGCCCATTCTCTACCTCTACTGCTTGAGATAGTTATTAAGATTATTCCAACTTATCGAGCTTCTAGCTCATTTGTAGCATCATCTCCATTAACTCCATAATCTTCTTTTAAGCTTCATCTTTCTCTTTGGTTTTCTGTCTCAACTGTTCTTGCAGTACTTTTATAGTCACTTCTTGATTAGAACTTTTAGTTATGACCAAAGCTTCTATCAGAACATAATTATTCCTATCCTAAGAATTAGGTTGAGTCTCTAGGTTATGGCTAACATCTCCCATTAGTCGAGTCATCTCATTCAAGATTCTACTCATGGAGCGGGTTGCCAAACCCTCTCTTGAGCATGGTAGCAAGGACTGGTTCACAAGGGCACTCTCCTTATGGATTTTTTTTATTAGTAAACTTTATTTAGGTAGCCTTCTTTTGATGTTTGGCTGGCTGGGGTGTGGGCTTGTGGTCCCTTTCAGAGTTATGGTGTGAAATGACTCTAACAATGTGGGTGATCTCCTTTGGTGAGCCCTCATGCTGGGATATATAATGACTCTTCTATTTTTGTGTAGTGATTTACCCTTTTGCCACAATTTTAAGGCAAGACTATGCAAACCCCCCACCCCCCCGTGGTTTGCTCTTACCCTTCTCTAAATTATTTAATGGGGCAAAAAAATTAGAGGCAGGGATGGTAATGACTGACTTCGTTTGAAAGGTAGGTTTCCCAAGTCAGTTGAAAATTTTAGCAACTTTTTTTGTACTTATGATAGCCAGGATGAGATCTTCTTCATTGATGCTTATGACCAAATTTGCTTTTGAGTGCCCACTGTGAGGAGCTTGGTGAAGGCAGTCGAAGATTGAGCTTCACTTTGGTCCTAACTTCTAGAAAATTGATGTCCTTTTTGGTTGAGGTATGGCTTCTAGCTCCTCATCTGGACAACCCTTCTCATTAGGAATAATGACATTGGGCATCCTTCTCCTTAATAAAAGACAAAAAATAGGCTAATTTTGCATGATGATAATTTCAGTTGGCATAGTACTAGGTGCCTTTTTGAACTGAACGACCTTAGAGATGGTCCCAAACTTGATCTAAACTTCAACTGGTTCTATACCAACCATTTACTAAGGTAATTGCACAATAGAAACTGCCCCCAAGATGATGGTGTATCTTGAGACAGAGATGTTCTTCATTATTGCCATTTGATACTTGCTTATGTAAAGAAAAATATAATCGATCAGTCTTTAATCGTAATCCTATTTTATTAGCATCTCTATAGTATTAACTAGTTTCTATACTTGGAGGAGAAGTCAAGTCCTACTAGATATGCTAGAATTTGTAGGATTAAAATTGATCACCTGAGATTATAGAGACCCCGGAAGCAACCTCGAATCACAAATCAAATTTTAATTTAAAGTACAATATTAGGTGTTATTGGAATATGACTTTCAACAGGCACAAGCCCTGGTTGTTAATTTTCTCAATGATTGTTAGAAACCTCCTAAAGTGAGGAACCTAGCTAATAAAATAGAGATATAAAAAGAAAATAAGAAAGCATTCGATCTATTTTAAAAAAAGATACATGAATTAAATAAGGGTATACCCTCACTTTACAATAAATTTTAACATAGAAAATATCAAAGGAATAAAGAAAGAGAAAGAGTGGAGAAGAAGCTTTAATGTGTGGTGTTGTCCCACTCTCTTAGCGCTGGACCACATGGCATTTGATTTAGATTAACTCGGTCTTCGATAGATGTTGATGGCATCATTCGATGGGGTGTAAAAGGAAAGAGGAGAAGTTTGAAATATTTTCAATAGCTTTGAGCATTGGCAATAACTTCATGATTTGAAGTATTTTCATTAGCTAATAAGACATCGACAATACCTTCATTGACCTTGAAATATTTTCATAGCCAATAAGGCATAGGCAATAGCTTCATTTGAAGTATTTTAATTAGTCAATAAGGCGCTGGCAATAACACCATTGACCTTCAAGTATTTCCATAGCCAATAATGCGTAGGTGATAACTTCTTTGACTTTTGCAGTGTTTTTATAGCTAATAATGTGTAGGCAATAACTTTATTATTTTTGGTAGCATCACCAATGGCTTATAGGGTTGAATATAGTTTTGAATATCATATCATCAATTGCTTCTAGGATTGACTAGCTTGAAGAGTACATTGCCAACTGTTTCTGAGATTGGCTAGCTTAAAGGGCACGTCATTAACTGCTTTTGGGGTTGACTAGCTTAAAAGGATGTGTCATCAACTACTTCTGGGGTTGACTAACTTAAAAGGACGTATTGTTAACTACTTCTAGGATTGACTAGCTCGAAGTATAGCCAATGACTTTGAGCACATTGTTGGTTGACTTCATTAATTTGGTAGTATTACCGATAGCTTAAGATGTTTGGTATAGCTTTGAAGTGTGGCCAATAGTTTGGAGCATGCTGGCGATTAATTTCTTTGGTTTGGTAGTGTCACCAATAACTTATGAGGTTTGGTATAGTTTTGAAGCATGGCCGATAACTTTGAGTATATTGGTGATTAATTTTTTTGGTGTGGCAATATCATCAATGGCTTATAGGGTTGGGTATAGTTTTGAAGTGTGACCAACAGTTTTGAGCATGTTGGTGATTAAATTTTTTGGTTTGGCAGTGTCACCAATGACTTGTGGAGTTGGATATAGCTTAAAGTGTTGCTAATAGCTTTAAGTGTGTTGACAATTAACTTCTTTTGAACAAAGTGTTGTGGCTAATTGACTATGTATGTTCAAGTCTACCTTAGTTCAATTAGATTTGAAGTATTGCAAATACTTTTGAGTTGGCTTAGCTTGAAAGATACATCATTAATAGCTTCTAGAATTGACTAGCTTCAAAGTGTGATTAATGGCTTTAAGCTTGTTGGCAAATAAGTTTTTTGGTTTGATAGTGCCACCTACAGCTTATAGAGTTAGGTATAACTTTGAAGTGTTACTACAAGCTTTTGTAGCATACCCAGCGAGACCCAATTTAACCTTATTTAGTTCTATCCAAACTGATTATGGTTTAGATCAAGATGGTAATACCATCTTTTGTTCATGGCCTCGGAGGATTGTCAAGGGTTTAGCGCACCAAGTGGGACTTTGTTTGATCCTATTTAGTTCTATTAGGACTAATATAGTTTGAGTCTAAATTTGATTTCATTTAACTTAAGTCAAATTTGACCTTATATTAGACCTTTATCGAGTCTAGGTCTACATCTTGATGGACTTTGATTCAAGTTCAAGTCAATTTAGTTTAACTTGATTTTAGTTCAAGCTCAACCTAGTTTGATTCTAGTATGATTTTGAGTTTGTCTTTTTAGTTTGGACTTGACTTAACCCAATTAGGGTTTGATTTGAGCATAGTTCAATTCAAATTGGACTTAACTTGATTTTGAATTAACCCTTCTCAAGTCGAAGTTTATTTCATTTAGATTAACTCGATTTGGGTTTTAGTCCATTTATTTGATTAATTTAGGTCCATTTTAGTTAACTTGGTATTTGTCCATTTATTGTGATTTAGTTACTTCACATTAACTAACTTGATTTAAGAGTCATTGATTGTTTATGATGATTTTAAATGGACCTATAGCCCAACTTCAAATGTATAAAACCAAAGATTGGCTTAGTTTGTGAATTCAAAAGCTAGCTTAGTACGAGCCCGGGTGCTGATTGGGTGCGAGTTTGAAGATTGGTTTAGATGCGAACTCGAAGATTAGCTATGGTGTGACCCTGAAGGCTAGATAAATGCGAGCCCAAAAGTTGGTTAAGTGTGAACTTGAAGGCTGGCTGAGTGTGAGCCCAAAGGCTAGGTAAGTACGAGCCCGAAGGTTAGCCAAGTGTGAGCCTGAATGTTGGCTGAGTGGGACCCCGAAGGTTAGCTGAGTATAAACTTGAAAGCTAACTTAGTGCAAGCCTAAAGACTTGCTAAGGTGTAAACCCAAAAGTTGACTTAAATAAATGCCTTAAGTTTAGCTAAGTGTGAGCTCGAAGGTTGATTAAGTGTGAGTCTAAAAATTGGCTGGGTGTAAAGCCTGAAGGTTAGCTAAACTTAAGTCCGAAGGCTAGCTAAGGCACAACCCTAAAGGCTAGCTAAGTACGCAAGTCCGAAGGCTGGCTAGGTGCAGACCTGAAAGTTGGCTAAGATGCAGCCTAAAGAATGGTTGAGTGCGAGCCTGAAGAATAGCTAGGTGCATGCCCAAAGGCTGGCTGAGTATGAGCCCAAAGGTTGACAGAGTGAGAGTCTAAAAGCAAGCTAGGTGCGAGCCCAAATGTTGGTTAAGGTGCAAGCCCAAAACTAGCTGAGTACAATTCCAAAGGTTAGGTAAGTGCGAGCCCAAAGGATAGCTGATGTTTAATCTCAATGGCTGGTTGAGGTGTAAGATTGAAGGTTGGCTGAGGTGTGAGTCAAAAAATTAGTTGAGTACGAGCCCAAAGATTAATTGGAATACGAGCCCGAACGCTGGCTTGTGATAATAGGGATTCGTCGTCTTCGACGAGTTGCAAGTGGCTGCGGGTAGTATTGAGAGTCCACCATCTTCAAGTGGGACTGCGGGTGATTGTGGTAATATTGAGAGTCTGCTATTTTCGAAAGGCCCTAGGTGACCGCAATGTTGGTGAAATTTCGCTATCGTGACAAATACCGTAGATGACCGCAATATTAAACGTTCTTCTTTTTTTATAATTTTTTGTCAAATTTTATTTTTTTTACACAATAATTTTTTTCTCTATTTTTTTTCTTCTTCAAGCTTGAAATAATTCTCCCCTATTTTTGACCAAATTTTTGTTTTTTATTTTTTTATTTTTTTGCCACGCTAACATTTTTTTTTCCTCCCCTTCAGGCTTACCCATCCAAAACGTATCCTTTTGAAACTTTATCAGGCCAAGGCGGCCCACTCCCCTTCTCCAGCTGGATCTGGCCAAATCTGGCTGGATCCGGCCTCACTCCGACGACGTAGAGCAGGCAGCGATTGGCGAGCGGGAGGCAGAGGCGTTAATGGCCGACGCAGGCTGGAAGCGGAGATGACTCGGTGAGCTCGGCAATGGAAAAGAGGAGATCAGGGGTGATAAAAGCTAGCGGCTCGCGGACGGTTGCGTGGAAGAGCTGGAGGCAGGTGAGGAGGCCTGGTTAGGGTTTGGAGTGGATGACGATGGCGGTGTTGCGGGTCATTCGCAGTGCAGGTTGGTGATCATTGGTAAGAGTCGTTGCTGGCGATGGGGACGGGTGGAAGTTCGACCAGCATGGTAGAAACAATAGTAGAGATGTAGGCTCAGTGAGGAGGTCCATGTCTTGGCCAAGGCTAGCCTTTTTGCAACCGGTCCTAGCCCTATTTTGGTGGAATAGGAGAAAATCAGGGCAGAGCATAGACGAACGAAACACAAGCAATGAGCAATAGAGCCAAGTGTATAGCCACAGAGGATGTGCAAGAGCGGTACAGCAGGGCAACGGGGTAATATGTATAGCTGGAGCAGCTGGACCCTTACAGAGGAGAAAGAGAACGGGAAGGAAGTGCAAGAAAAGAGAAGAGAAATGAAAAAGAAACTAGATATGTTAACTTACTCTCTTCTTTAGTTCTTCTTTCTTCTCCTATTCTTGATTCTTCGCTGGCTTTTCTGCTTATCTCCCTGGCCTCTGATTGCTGTGTCCATTGATTGTTGCTTTCCTCTTTTTACAGCGTTCCCATTTGATTTTCCACTCTCTTAACTGTTATCCTCTGTGCTCTAATCTTATTTTCATTCCCACTTTTGCTGGCGCACGAAGAAATTTATAGAATTCAAGAAGATAGAGTTAGTTTAAAAATAATCTCTTTTAAATTTGAATTAAGAATCTCATCCAAATTTTTATTTATATTGAATTGTTGTATGAATATGAATGCATTTTCTTTGAAATTGGATAAGCTTTTGGCGAGATATGAATAAGTTTATCTATTATAAATGATGAAATTTAAAAGTTATACTTAGTCTGAATACTGAAATTATAAACAGGGTTATTTGTAATTTTTTTTAAAAAATTGAATTAAGTTATAATTTTATAATTTTTAGGATTTTTTAAAAAAAGGTTTATTTATAAAATTTTGAAACTTTCAGGGTTTTTTTAATAAAATTTGGATTCATTCGTAAGTAAAAATTTAGTGGAACTTATTTGTAAAAAATCAAAATTTTAGGGGCTTGTTTGTAAATAAAAAATTATTATTATCAATCTTTGATGGAATTTATTTGTAAATCCTAAATTTTATGAGATTAATTTATAATTTTAGAATTTTATTGGATAAGAAAAATTCAGCCAAATATCCATTTCTGAAAATTTATTCAATCCTGGGGCCTATTTATAAAATTTTAGCATTGTCATTTTGACCCAAGTTTTAGATGAATTTTAAGCCCAATTATAGTCTAAATATCCAACTTAATTAACCCATTTGAATTATGCCTAGTTTAAGCTTGAATTTCTCAATGATTTGAGTGCAAATTGAGGTTAATTTTTTATCAAACTCAAACATGATTTAAGCCTAACTAAAATCCATATTTGAGGTATAATTTAGTGGCATACAAATCTCAATATTAAATATATTTTAACTAAATTTAATTGTGGCAAAAATTGTCTCAAATAAGGTGCAAGCCAAAGGGCTAACTGGGTGCGAGACTGAAGGCCAGCTTAGGAGCAAGCTTGAAGACAAGCTTAGTGTCAGCCCGAAGGTTGGCTGAAGTATAAGTCTGAATACTAGCTAAATGTGAGCCCGAAGGCTAGCTGAGCATGAGTTCAAAGGCTGGCTGAGTGCAAGTCTAAATATTGGTTAAGTGCGAGCCTAAAAGTTAGCTAAGTACAAGTCTGAAAGATGACTGAGTGCTAGCCCAAAGGCTGGCTTGGATGCGAGTTTGAAGGATGACTAAGTACGAGCTCAGCTGAGGTGCAAGCCTGAAGGCTAGCTAAAGTGCAAGCTCGAACGTTGGTTAAGTGCGAGCTTGATGGCTGGCTGAATACGAGCTTGATGGTTGGCTTAGGTGAACTCGAAGGCTGGCTGAGTGTGAGCCCAAAGATTGGCTAACCCGAAGATTGGTTATGTGCAAGCCCGAGGGCTAGTTAAGTACCAGCCTGAAGATTAGCTAAATGCGAGTCCAAAAACTGGCTGAGTGCAAGCCTTAAAACTAACTTAGTGTGAGCCTGAAAGCTAGTTGAGTGCGAGCTCAAAGGCTAGTTATGTGTGAGCCCAAAGGCTAAGT
Source organism: Trichopus zeylanicus subsp. travancoricus (assembly GCA_005019695.1). NCBI lineage: Eukaryota > Viridiplantae > Streptophyta > Magnoliopsida > Dioscoreales > Dioscoreaceae > Trichopus > Trichopus zeylanicus. The sequence continues at coordinate 1,123,616 of RXID01014251.1, forward strand.
GAGTATGAGCTAGAAGGCTAGTTAAGTATGAGCCTGAAAACTGGCTAAGTGAAAATACAAAGTCTAGCTAAGGTGTGACGAGAATTTGCCATTTTCGAGGGAGGGGCCATGAGTAGTTATAGTAGTATTAAGGGTTCACCATTTTTAAGAGGTCACTAATAGCCACAGCAGTGTCAATGATTCACCATCTTCAAGGTGTTGTGGGTGATCAAAGTGCTGATAAAGTTCATCAAGATGCCAAAAATCACGGGTGACTATGATGATAGTGGCACAAAAATCAAGGCAAAAGAGAGCTTTTCTCCTTTTTTTTCTCTTGCTTCGCTTTTCTTTTGCAACAAGCTTCCTTTTTATGGTAACTTCTTTTATTTATCTTTTTCCTATTTCCTTCCTCCCCCTTTTTCTCTCTTGTGCCCTTCTTTTTTCCTTGTTCTTGATCTCTACTAGGCAAAGGTGGCTTGACTTCTTTTTCAGGTTGATTCGGTTGAAAGATAGCTAGATCCAGATGGCTTCTTAGTGATGAGGTGGGGGCGGCTCCTCCCCCTATTTTCTAGTCAGATTCAACAAGATTTTGGCGAGATCTGGCCCTAGACTAGAGAGGTGGTTGTAGGGCAAGAGAAGTTGAGGTGGGGGTGGAGCTCTAGGCGGGGTCACGGTGAGGGTAGAGCACGAACCAAGCAAGGTGGTGAGGTCAGGCCGGCGAATTCCACACAGGAATGGGTAGGCCGGCAGGTGAAGCAATGGAAGGGCTCAGGAGAGGGGATGATAGGGCTTAGGCAAGGGGATGGTGGGTAGAGCGGGCTTCTCCAGTGAAGGAGGTGATGATCAATGTGTGGGGTAGAGCTTGGTGAGGGAGCTTGGGCTAGAGGCAAGGTTGAGCGGGCTAGGGCTAGCGGGTGGCTTCGGTTAGCGAGGGCGGGGGAAACGACAATAGTAGGAGGCCTGGGACCTTGCAAAGAATGAAGAACATCATTGTTATAATGTCAGGTGTGATGAATTAGTCCCACATCAGATATTGGATAGATAGAGTCCAATAGATATAGTGAAAAAGATCCATATCCCATGAGCTCGAGCTTTTGGGATGGTTTGGTGTCTGGCTCACTATATGGATTTGGTTTGACACTCTTGTGGCTCCCCAACAAGTGGTATTAGAGCTTCAAGTTCGAATTTGTGCAAACTCTTAAAACCAAAATTACCGTGATGATGCGACTGGATTGAGTCACATGTTAGTCTCATGGCAAAGACCGGCGAGAGGACGCGGGTGTGTAGTCCCAAGGGCTCGGGCGCTCGCGTGAGGCCGGAGAGAGGGCGCATGCGCTAGCGCCAGGATGGCGAGCCCACAAATGTGGGCGCCAGAAGCTGACGCAAGGGCGCGGGCACTAGAGGCTGATGTGAGGACATGAGTCGCACGGTGGAAGTGGTCGAGTAAAAGAGTTCTTGATTAAGAGTGTTAAATTGATGTGGTCAAATCACACATGAAGGGGGAGATTGTTATAATGTCAGGTGTGATGAATTAGTTCCACATCAGATATTAGATAGATAGAGTCCAATAAATATAGTAAAAAAGACCCATATCCCATGAGCTTTTGGGATGGTTTGGTGTCTGGCTCACTATATGGATTTGGTTTGACATTCTTGCGGCTCCCCCAACACATCGTAATAGAAGGAGAAGAGAAGAACAAGGTAGGGAAGGAGAAGTAAAGAACCACCTTGCTTTCTCCTCTATTTTTTCTTTGTTGATCTCCTTGATCACGTGTTGATCTCTTCTCCTCGTTCTAATTGCTCCTCCCCTTCTGTGCAAGTTTTCAATCCTTTTTATAGGCTTTAAAAAGAGGATTTTGAAACTAAATTGAGGAGATTTGACACCATATTCTCGATTGGTTTGATTTTGAATGCTCATGATTGTGATTAATATCTCTAATTGGCCTCATTTTGGAGACATGTTGGATTGGATTAGATTATATTTCCAAAATCTGTTGATTGGCATGTAATTCACTAGTATTTATTTTCCTAATAAAGAAATTTGAATTTTATAATATTTTAGGATGTTAATTTTTAGGGGCGTTATTTATAAATTTTCTGAAAAAATTGGACAAAAACATAATTTTATAAACTCTAGGCATCTTTTTGTAAAAAGTTTATTTATAAAATTTCATAATTTTGAGGATTTTTTTGAATAAAATTTGAATTTTTTTTGTAAATAAAAATTTTCGAGAGATTTAGGGGTCCAATCTTGGTCTAAATATTTAGCCCATTTAGTTCACTTTAATTTAAGCCCAAATTTTTCAATGATTTAAATCCAAATTAAACAAAATTTTTGGTCGAATTTGATTGCGATTTTGGTTCAATTGAGACCCATATTTTGATCACAATCCATTAACATTTAATTCTACATTTATGAATTTTGATTGAGTTCAACTTTTGGTCAAAATTAACTCAAACAATTATGATTCCACTTATGACCAATAAGACTTATACGTCAAGAAGATCAAGGTTTTACATATCAAAATTTTCATCAGACATGATTGTCAAGCAAATTTTGTCAGTTTTAGGGTTTATGTTGAAATTATTAGTGTTTTGTAGAATATGTGACACTCTTATTCCTAAAGTTACAATATGTCAGGATATGCCCTACATATCATGTTCACATGTTACCTACTTCGAGAAAGATATACAACCAACCCATAGATTACATTCCTCATGACTATAATGGTCTCTAAACATAGGATTAAAGGAAATATTCTCAATAGAGAGTAACTTTTTAACCCCTTAATCAAATTCAGGGAGGTGCAATCCCTAGGCTCTTTACGGAAAATTGAAAAATAGCTCGTATGCTTTTAAGGTGGGAGTTATGGAGATCTAACCAAGTATCATAAAACCCTATGTCACACTCTATGTCCAAGACACCATTTCTTGATAGTCCTGGTTAGTATTGGAAAATAAAGGACTCATAAGCCATAAAAGTTCATAATAGAATTACACTCTCCATGAGATCGCTTAGATTTTTTATTTTTGATTAAAATTGAAACGAACTAGAAAAATTTGATTTCATTTAGTTTGGTTTTGAGGTCTAATCAGTTTGGTTTATTTTGATATAGTTCAGCAACCAACGATCAAATGCATAACGTTAATTTCATCCACCTCTTGAATCAAAAGTATTCACTCCACTGTAACAAAATATTTATTTTATCTGAAAAGTTTTCACTTTTTAGTATTATCTATTCATTTTATTAAAAAAGTATTTATTTTTTAGTTTCTTTGTATTTTATTATTTGAAAAGTATTCATTTTCATTATCATGTATTCATTTTTTATTTATAAAGTATTCACTATCATAGAGTGGCCATAAGATTAGCAAAGTGGTGTGGGAAAGATCTACGATCAACCAAGAAAGATCTTGAGTGAGTCATTTCCAACTTGCTAAAAGATCAAGTACAAATAAGATGAATATGTTTAAAATGAATATAATTACACAAAAAAGTGAATACAAATATAATATAAGAAAATCCACTTCATGGATAATTGAGTACAATTATAGAGAAAAGTGAATACAAATATAATATAAGTGAATACACTTCACAAATAAATGATTACAATTAAACAAAAAAGTGAACACAATTTTAAAATAGGTGCATACAAATGAATAGAAGTGAATAGATATGGATGAATACAATCAACTCATCAAATCACACATATAAATACTATGGCAAGAGCACCCTTTATATTGTTGAGGGTAGTTCATCACTGTCATATTATACTCTGATAGAATGCCAACCACTTGGCTCCTACGGTTCTGTTCCCAAAAGTTGAATACCATGAATGCAATGCCCGAAAAGTAGTTGTGGAGTTGTGCTATGATGACATCCATGTAATCCTTATAGCCATCTTCTGAGTTCTTAAGCAATAGTCAAATACTACAATCAAAAATTCACAAAAAAAAATAGAAACATTCCTTCCAAATACCTCACAAATAAGAATTATACCTGAAAACCAAAATTTTCATAGCACGACCAAACTTGAAAGATATAAAAACCATCAAAGCTCCACTCGAAGTTAAGATTTTGTAACAATTTGGAAAGCATTCAACATGTGAAGTTCGAAAACCCTATCATTTACTCCATAAAATATCCCAAAAACCTGGTGCCAAAAAACCCATCAAATTGCATTAACCACAAGACTAACTTGCACAATCATTGTCAAATTTAAGAGAGCTAAGCGAGCATTATTACCATAAACTTACTCGAAGATCTCAAGTAGGCAATTTGATGGCTTGTAGTAGAACAACCTCCTAAAAAGTGCCGTTTGTTGGCACTACCACCAACTATTGCTGCGACCCCAATCCAATCAAAATAAAAAATATCCTCTTAGACTAGATCAAGAAGCAAATCAAAACTACCGAGATGGGATCAACACTAGAGCTGGATCCCATGAAAAGATCTAGGATTTTGAGTTAGTGGGAAAGTTTGCTTCTTCTTCTTCTATCAATAGGACAAAGAGTCACCTTGCACACCTGAAAAAAGCACAAGTTGCAATGGAGGAAGAATGCTTGATTGCAGGGGAAGAATGGCATTGAAAAGCTTTGAGAGAGAACAAACATTTTTCAACCCTAGTTTGGATATGAATGGCAAAACTGAAAAGAAAAAGCATAATCAGTGCCAAATGGCTTAACTGAATAAATTCTCACAAGGTATGGGCTAAAAAGAAAAGTGAAATATAAATTGGGATGAAATGGATAAAAGAAAACTTACATGGAGCAAATGCAAATTTTTCCTAGATATTTTCAAGAAACTAGATCTCATTTAGATTGGATCTAATAAAATGCCTAGTTCTAATTAGGTGGTCTATCATAGAGTTAGGTAGCTTAACACAATTATGATTTTAATCAAATGAGAGCATATGTTTGATTTAAAAAATAAAAAACATAACCTTTTAGATTTCTAGAATTTGTGTATTAGGCCATTTGACTGGTGACTTAAACCAAGTTCAAGTAGGCCTAACCATGAGGGCTTATTTTTTTCAACAAAAATGAGTAAAAATGGGTGAAAGTAAAGTGTAAATGATTTCCACCACTTTTTCTTGTTTAATTTGGCAAAAACAATTGGTGTCATGTAACCCTACTTCTGATATAGTTCTACTCGAAATAAAAAAAGGAAAAATAGGTGTAATTTTAAGATAATTTGAACTAAAGTCCATCACTCTTCGAAGAGTATGAAAAGTCTATTCTCCCTCATCCACCCACTTCCTTTTATCAAAAAAAATTTGAGTAAAACATCAAATATTATATTTCATGAAAAATTATGAATTTGAGACTTTGACGATTTTAATTATTATAAATTGCATGTTCACCTTCTAAATATAAGTGATCCAAAACCTATTAAACTTGCCTCCTTGTTATGGACAAATAAAATTAAATTAAGACTGATGGAGCATGGATTTTTGGAACTCCAATATAAACTAAAATTGGATCAAACTTAAGGCTACTACAACGAAATCCTTCATTTGAAAAACAAGTCTAAAGTCAGAGAGGAATGCCTTTGGCGAAAACCTTTTACTGATCAAGTGAGTAGGATCCTTAAGTGTCAGTGTGTGATAATGGAGAATTCAGAGATGGGGACTGAAGTCCCTTTCATGTTGGCCCCATTGGGCCTATATAACTATTAGTAATGGTGGTAGGTAAGCTCTGAGTTGATGTTGGTCAAGGGGATCTAACAGAGAATTTGTTCTTGCCCCATCTACCACCTTTAGCATTGGTCAGTGAGAGGGTAGTGCAATGAAGGGTTGACTTGTGACACTAAGTGTTCATTATTATCTTCTCACATTTAATACACCTTGTTAATCATAGGTCTATTATTAATCTAAGAGGCTTACTAGAAAAGTCATGGCCTTAGTCATAGGTGATACGCCTTTCATTAAGCTCATAGTATAGGGGGCTCGTTAGGACTTATCGAGCTAATGACATGATAAGATCATGGAGATCTACCAAGCAAACTATATAGCAAGACCATGGAGGTTTTTGAGCTAATGAAGTCGCAAGGTTATGGAGGTATGCCGAGTTGATGATATGATAGGACCATTTTGGTCTGCCAAGCTAATGATGCAATAGGGTGGAGGATGTTTGTCAAGCTAACGACTTGGCTAGAGCATGGAGGTTTGTCGAGTTTTTTGGTCAGCACATTCAAGGAGGTCGATCTGAGTTAGATATAAGTGAGAGGTGATCAGCAAGCTACTCCCCCATCATTGTCTTCCTCAACTTGTCCATGTTGAGGTCAATGAGGCTTCATTGCATTGAAGAAAAGGGGAGTTGAAGTTCTAAAGTGGCAAAGACTGCAATGGAGGTTTGTTGCTGATAGCATGGGAAGACTGTTAAACCTTGCTAATCTATTGATGTGACAAGATAGCTAAAATTTGCCTCTTACTTTCGTGGGTGGAACATAACTGCTCCTAATCAAGTAATTGGTATTATGTGATGCCAATTGATATTTTGACGATGGTAAATAAATGCCTTGTTCAAAACTTTGGGTGTTTCTGTTATGCTGCTCCATTTTTTCAGATTTGAGGTAATTAATATATGCCACGTGTCATATCTTGAGTGGTGTGATTACTCCCAAGAATGCACTTTCTAAGGTTGTCTCTTCGTAATTGGTACCAAGATTCTCTATAAAGTGCTATATGATTGCCTTCTTTTATCAACTGTAACCTTCTTATTTTTCTCATCCCTTTTTCTTTATTTCCATTATGTATCCATGACATATGGGGAAATATCTTAGGCTACCCTTTCAGATGATGAGGCATTGGAAGAAAATGAAGATGGTTTTGAGTGCATCATAGAGCTTATCTTGGACCATGAAGAACATGCTAGAACCTTATCTTGGATGTAGTTCTTCAAAAGCTTCTACCATACCATAATCTCCTCCAACTCTGCAAATTCTAGTGCTAGGAGCCCACTCCAATGAGGATCAGATTAGTTTCAAGTTAGGCCCTAAGTTCTCTAGATAATTCCTTCTAGTAGGGGAAGAGAGCAATGAAAAGTTTCTCAACTCTTTCTTTGTTCGTGAGCACAACTGGAAGAGTGGGCTCTAGTCACCTCAGCTCATCAAGATTTGGAGTAGCTTCAATCCAAAAGGAAGACCTTACTAGTGAAGGGGGAGAACTACTCCCTATTCTTTGCATAGCTATTGGTGAAAGGAGCACTTCAATGGGGTAACTATTGTACCATCAAGCTTTGAACTTACCCATGGTAGGGTATTTTGTGTGTTGTACCACTTTGCCCTTCAAATTATATTTTTTTACTTTGCATTGTAGAATTAATATAATAAGATGATTTGAGAAAAATCTAGATTGTTCTACCACCTGCTTCTTGTATTGTTTGAATATATACTAGAGACTTATTGTTGATGCAGCCACCTTCGTAGGCTAGTTTGGTTGTGTAGTCCTAGCTCATGCTAAGCTAGATCAGGCTTTACAACCTATGATAGTGGTAACTCATGCTTCCATTGGAGGAGTATTAAATAAGCTTTATTGATGGTGATATGAGAGCCAAACCATGTCAGCAATGAGTGTGAGTTGTAGGACTTGTAGCGAGAAGAGAGTAAGCCATACTAGTGGTATGTGAAACATCCCAAGATTTTAGAACAAGCTCATGGTGAAGACTAGGCTGAGCTTTTGATAGTAATTGGATATCAGAAAACTAGAAGTTAGAAAGAATGTGCCAAACTCATGGTGAAGACCTGGTCAATATAGTGTTGATTAGAGAACCAAGTGACACAGGGTTCAAATTGGTGGCTTGCCTAAAATAGGGCTGTTGGCCTAGGCTATGCTAGGGCTTAGTAGGATCGCGAGGTTTCTTGACCTATACCAAGACTGTGAAGACTTGATGGTGTGGAAAGGTCTATGGAGACCTGCTAAGATGGATGCAGCTATGGAGACTTGATAACATGGAAGAGACCATAGAGGCCCAATGACATGAAAATTTGATCCTTACCTACTTTTAGAGTGGGAGTTCATGGCATCAATTGTTCTTTTAAGTACAACACTAAATGTTTCTTGGGGAATTACATGTGCCACCCCCCACCCCACCTATAACTGCATCATATCATTCTAGCTTTAGAGCAACCAACATTCACCATGTCACACATTTTGTGTGGGAACGTTACTCCTGAGGGTGCACCTTCTATAGCCAACTCCTCACATTCTAGTATCTAAATTTCCTTTTAAAAGGGGAGGTGAGAGTCACCCTTTTGCCATCCATAACTCTTTCATCCTTTCATTTTTATTTCCCTCCTTGCTTTCGTTGCAACATTCTCTTTTCCCATTGTATCTAAAAAGATGGTCACTCCTTTAGATGGTGTTGTTGATAATGAGAGAGAAGATAATGATGACACAGGGTGAGACAAAGAACATGTTGGGAGTTTAGCTTGAAGGGATGAGCATGACACCGAATGGGAATGAAGGTATGCGGGAAGCTCAACTTGAAGATAACTCTTCAATTGCTTCCTCTGTGTTTTCTTTCCACTTTGTGGGACCCACATGTTGAGGCTTAGCCCCCACAAGGATTAGATTGATTTCTACTTTTCCATAAAGTTTGCTTCTCAGATTAACCCACCTAAAGGAAGAAGAGAGCAATGAGGGACACACCTAGCCCCTTAGGTAACCGCAAGTAAAGGATGTAACCAATGGAACGGTCTCCACATATCAAGCCTTGGGTTTAGCTTCCATCAGTTGTCTTGTACTTTGTATCACAATTTTTGATCTTGTGTACTATAATATAATTCTAATGAAACAAATTGAAGAGTTTTGGAACCACTTTATGAGTTGTGTTTGTTTCATGCAACCTATCTATTCGTGATCTAGTTGGTGACATAGTTACTATGTGAAGGATGTCTACTTAGGCAAACTCAATCTATTCTAATCTAGTATTGGCTTGCACTTGTCCACATTTGTGTTCAACTGTACCTGTGGAACTAGCCATGACCAAAGGTTATACAATTCTAATGATAATAGAAGCTTTGCCAAGTCAACGATAATATAAGAATTTGTTGTACTAGCAATGATGGAACACCGTACTATTTGAATACTAAACCAAACTTGGTGGTGTAAGAAGACTGGGTCAAGTAGAAGACTGTGAAATTGGAATATTGAACCTAGTTTGGTGGTGCAAGAAGACCAAGCCAAGGTAATGAATAAACTAAAAATTTAAATTATTTGAATGCTAAACTAACCTTAGTGGTGTAAGGAGACTAGGCCAAGCTTTTGAATAAATGAAAGACCATATTTCTCGAATGTTGAACTGAGCTTGATGGTGTAAGAAGACCAAGCCAAGCTAGTGAATGAGTAAAGGATCATACCATCGAGATATTAAACTAAGCTTGGTAGTATAAGAAGATCATGCCAAGCTAGTGAGTAAGTAAAAGACCTTATAGTTTTGAATGCTAAATCATGTTTGATAATATAAAACAATCACGCCAAGCTAGCAAATAAGTGAAAGACCATACTGTTTGAATACTAAACCAAGATAAGCAATTTAAGAAGACCAAACCAAGCTAGAGAATAAGTGAAAGACTATATTGTCTAAATATTGAATTGAGCTTGGTTGTGTAACAAGACGTCACTGAGCTAGTAGTAATATAAGGGCTAATTGAGTTGGCGGTAATAGAAAAACTCACTAAGCTAATAATCATAAAAGGTCTCGTTAAGCTAATGATAATAAAAGATCTCACTGAGCTAGTAGTAATAGAAGGCCTCACCGAGCTAATAGTAATAAAAGGCTTCGCCAAATTGATAATAAAAGAAGATCTCATTGAGTTAGGAATAATAAAAGGTCTTACTGAGTTGGCAATAATAAAGGGCCTCACAAGACTAGCACTAATAGAAGGCTTAGTAGTACGGATGGACCAAAACTTTGAGATAACCAATTGACATGAAGCTTGCTTTGGTGACCTGGTGAACCAAGGATTTGAGATAACTAAGTGCCATGAAACTTATCTTGGTGGCCTTGCAGACTAGGGCTTTAAGATAATTAAGTAGCATAAAGCTTGTTTTGGTGGCATGATGGATTAAGGCTTTGAGACAACTAAGTGACGCAAAGCTCATCTTAGTGGCCTAGTAGAATATGACTTTAAGATAGTCAAGTGGCACAAATCTCATCTTGGGGGCTTGGCTGATCAAAGCTTTGAGATAACCAAGCGGTATGAAGCTCATCTTAGTGGCATAGCAGACTAGAGCTTCTAAAGATATTGTCAAATAGGTGTCTGCAATAGAGCTTTAGTTTGATAAAATGAACTAACATTATTTACATACTAAGTTTTGCTTGAGCTAATGATGGGTAGAAGATGTCACCAAACTAGGTGTAATAAAAGACCTTCACCAAACCCAGGGGATGAGATACCTTACATAGTTGGAGCTTCAGGGCCTAGATAGATTAGGCATTGAGATAACCAAGTGAGGCAATAGGATTGACTAGAGCAATGAACAATGAAAGGGTGGAGAGGGGAGAACCCAATTGTGAAGCTATTCATAAGAAAAGGACATGATTATGAATATTTGAATCAAGGACCAAGATGTAATCAAAATTTAGAAGAGCTTTTTGTGCAAAACATCCATCTTCTACCTCCATCACAAGCAGTAGAACAGCAACAACACTACTGATTGAGAGGGCTTTCAGTGGTTGACATGAAAGCAATGGCCAACGGTAGTGTGGGTGGCCGAGAGCAACGGCACGGCGATTGAGTGTAGGTGCAACATGCGACGGAACAGAGTGGTGGCAAAGCATAGCGTGTGAAACGGCTCAACAGCATGGCACAGTGCACAGCAGTGAGGTGCAACATGCAACGACCATTGGTGTGAAGATGGTAATGGCAGTGGTGGTGGCGATGGCGGCTTAGACAGGGTTAGGGTTGGGGTTGGCTATGACGTTGAGAGGCGAAAGAAGATAGGTTTCGCTCATTTTGAGTTTTGGTTTTGGTTGGATTTTGAATTTAGTCTTGGATCCGGTTAATTTTATTAGATCATGTTTGGTACAAGTTGGACCTGATTTGGGTTCAAATTTGACATAGTTTAGTTTCGGGTTTAATCTATTTCTGATTCATGTTTAATTTTGTTTTTGGTCTAGTTCAAGCTAGTTCTAATTCAATTTTAACCCGATTCCGGTCCCACCTAGTTTAGGCCCTACTTCAATCGGTTCAATTTTAACCTGATTCCGGTCCCACCTAGTTCGGGTTCGGATTCAACTTGGTTTTAGTTTGGGTTTCACCTTATTTTGATTCAAGTCCAACCTAATCCACGTTCTTGACCTAGTTCTAGTTTAGATTTGATGTGACCACGGTTTAAGTTTGAGTTCAGCTTGATACTATTAGAGTTGGTTCAAACTTGATTTAACCTATATAGGATTCAATTCAAGCTTGATTTGACCTAATTAGAATTCAATTTGAACGTGATTAGAACTAATTAGAGTTTGATTTGAACTTGATATGACCTAATTAGAATTTGAATATAATTTAAGTTGACTTGCTTTACACCCGTTTGAAGTAGGACCTAAACTAATTTGATTTGAATTGACTCGATTAAGACTGAAATGGGATTAGGTTTGGTCGAGTTTAAATTAGGTTAACTCAATTTGAACTTTATTGGGCTGAAGTCTAAATTGATTTGACTTGGATTAACTCAATTTTAATTTGGCTCTAATTCAGTTTGAATTTTAATCAATTTATTTGATCAATTTAGATTTATTTGGTAGTCCACCATAGATAAATTGACTTAATTTAATCAATTTATTTAATTTTGTCAAATCAACTTAATTTTAATCTGATTAGGTTAATCATTTATTCAATTTATATTAATTAATTAGATTAATTCGTTAGAGAGCCTTCACGCTGTCTACTAATCAAAATGATTTTGAGTCCGTCCACAGGTTGACTCTAAATCAATTTGATTTTAAAGCAAACTTGCAAACTAGTTTTGAGCCTAAATTGGCTTTTGGGGGAGCTCCCAAGTTTGCCATAAGCCGAATTAATTTTTGAATAAGTCTACAAGTTGACCTTATGTCTGAATTGGCTTTTGGACGAGCTCACGAGTTAGTTTTAAGTCGAATTAACTTTCGAGTGAGCACATAAGTTGGCTCTAAAGCAAAATGATTTTCAAATAAGTCTGTGGATTACTCCTAAGCCAAATTGATTTTGAATAAGCCTACTGATTAATCTTTTGTCAAAATAATTTTTGGACAAATCCGTGGATTAACCCTAAGTCAAAATGACTTTCAAATGAGTACACAGACTAACTCTAAGTTAAATTAACTTTCAAACCAATATACAAACTACCAATATACAAACTGGTCATATATCAAATTAATTTTCGGGTGAGTTCATAAGCTAATTTTAAATTAAAATAACTTTCAAATGAACTCAAAAGCTGATGCTAAGCTAAAGTCACTCTCTGACAAATTTATAAGCTAATTCTATATTGTAAACCAAAAGTTTGTGGATGAAGTGGGAAAATTTTTTTTTTTTTTCTTCGCCAAGTTCCTGTGTTTTTCTCGGCAAGTTTTCCAAAAACTTTTTTTCTTGCTTTTTACAACTGTTCTCAACATCCTTCGGACCCCTTTTTTATTCTTTTTTATTTTTTCTCTCTCCACTTCACTTCTTCCTTACTGATTCTTTTTCAGTCTCCACTGGCTTCTCCTTTCTTTCTCCTTTCTTCTTCCGTTTTCACGACCGGCCTCATCTCCTCCTCTTTCATTGATCTATTCCGAACACCGAACCCCGACTCCTCTTTTCCTTTGGTCACAGTCTAACCTGGCTCTGTCCCCGGTGGCAGTGGACAAAGGGGAGGCAGGCATGGAGGTAGGCTATGGGAACCGCCCCATGGTTGCTGTAGCAACGATGAGCTACCTCATGGTGTTGCTAGATGGGGACAAGGCCGCCGGAGCGGTGTTGGTGGCCTACAGGTAGTGCAGTCCATAGTCCAGTGAGGGCCTTGCCGGGAGCTTGCTGATGGGGTACAGGAGCTTGGTTAGAGCTAGTGTTCTGAGCGGTAGCATCCACCTAGCCGAAATTTGGCTAGGGTCTCGTGTTATCCTGGCCGGAACCAACCAGGTTTCGGCCTCATGTGGGCAGCTGCAATTTGAACCAGTGACGGTAGGTGCAGGGGGACGCAGGGGTGAGATAGTGGCTACAACTACAAGGACGGACAAGCGAGGGCGGTGTCCCTGGCGGCAACACGGTCGGGCTCAAACCTAAACCTAGTGATGATGAGCTTGGCAACGGATCCAAGCAGCGAGGGGATGGGCGATGCATTTAGCGACAACGCGCTTGGGCTCGATTCCGGATCTGGCGACAACAAGGGTACAGGTGGCGACCTCGACGTAGAGTGATAGTGCAGCACGGAGGAGGGCAGGTCTCTGGCTGGGCATCAGACCACGGGTGCAGGAGGAGGAAGAGAGTCAGGTCGAGGGCCGTGATGAGGTAGGTGGGTGAGGCTAGAGATGGGATCCTATGCATCATAATGGAGGAAGGAGGGCAAGCCGGAGAGGCAGGCAGCCGATGGAGATAGCCACAGGCAGTGAGGGATAAGTTGGCCAATGGAGGGGTGTCTGTGAGCAGTGGACATGCAACAGAAACCTCGTAGGAAATGCAGAAAGAGAAGGAGAACATGGAAGAACAAAAAGAAATATAAAGATAAAAACTTATTAATCTTTTATTTCCATGTTTTAGGACCCTCTTTGAATAATTTCCTTTTTTGTTTCTCTGATCTATCTCCTACGGTTGTCACCTCTTTTTCCTTTTCTTTTCATAGGTTGTATTGGCTTTTTATAGGTATCAGAAGATATAATTGGATTGAGTTGTCTTTCGAATTTTTTGTATGTGAATGTTGTGATCGGTTTGGATATAAATGTATAAAATCTTTGGAGGATGAGGATTAGGATAAGAAAAAATTTAAAACTTATATTCAAGTGAGATATCAAATTTATAGGGGGGTATTTATAATTTTTTTGAAAATTTGGATTAATTTGTAAATTTATAAATTTTAGAAATTTTTTTATAAAAAATCTATTTGTAAAGTTTTGAAACTTTCAATATCCATTTCTTAAGATTTTATTTAAAAAATAATAAAATTTATATTTATTTATAAATAAAAATCTTCAAGAAGCTTATTTCTGAAAAATAAGAATTTTAGAAATTTTTTTCGAATCCTAGATTTTATGGGAACTAAATTATAATTTTGCAATTTTTATGGGCTTTTTCCACAAATTTTTTTATTTTGGGTATCTATTCATAAGAAAATTCCGGCGAAAAACGTTTGATTTAGGAGCCTAATTGTAAAAATCTTATATCTTGATTTTAGCTTAGATTTTGATAAACTTCGGGGTTCAATTTTATTTCAAATATCTAACTCACTTAGCTCATTTGAACTCAATTTAGTTTCAACCCAAATGTCCAATAATTTGGGTTCAAATCGACTTCAATTTTGCGTCAAATATAATTGCGATTTAGGTCCAACTAAAATTTATATTTGGATCGTAATTCAGCGACATCTGATTTTTTATTTCGATCAAATTCTTATTAAATCTAATTTTTTGGCCAAAATTACCTCGAACAAAGTGCCATATTTGCATCCTCTTCGAGTTCTAACAAGAGGAGAAGGTACAAATAACTATTAGGTATCGACCCATGTGAAAAGTTGACTATGCTTGCCACATGATAGTGAATTTGATCTACTATATATGAGCAGACTTAACTTGTCATATGAGAGTAGACTTGGAAGTAAACTTAATTGATCATGTAAAAGTGAATTTAATTTACCATATATAAGTGAACTTGATTTGGTACATGAAAGTGAACTTTACTATGTGAGAGTTGACTTAAAATGCCACGTGATGGTGAATTTGATTTGTCACGTGAGAGTAAACTTAATGTTATATAGAAGTGGACTTGATTTGTTATTTATATACTAGCTTCATTTGCTATGTGAAGGTAAATTTGATTTGTTACTAAAAGTAGACTTAGTTTGTCACATGGAAGTAAACTTAATTTGTTATTTAAATACGAATTGATCATCATATAAAAAGGACTTTCATTTACTATATAGAAGTGGATTTGATTTATCATGTAAAAGTGGACTTATTTTGCCATGTAAATATGAACTTAATTTATCATGTGAAAGTGGATTTAATTTGCCACGTAGAAGTGAAATTGATTTGTCACGCAAAAATAGGCTTAATTTATTACATGAGAGTGGACTTGAATTGTCACATGAAAGTAGATAAGTTTATCATATAAATACAGATTTAATCACCATGTAATATGGATTTAGTTTGTCATGTGAAAATACACTTAATTGTGGATGTCGAAATGGACTTAATTTGTCATATATAAGTAGACTTGATTCTTCACATTAAAACTAACTTGATCGCCATATGAAAGTAGATTGGATATGCCATATGGGGGCGGACTTGAATTATCACATGTAACTGTACTTGAATTGTCATATGAGAATAGATTTGATTTACCACGTGTAAATAGACTTAATTCTCCGCATAAAAACTAGCTTGTTCATCACATGAAAATGGGTTGGATTTATCACATGCGAATAAACTTGAATTATCATGTGAGAGTAAATTTGATTTGTCATATGTAAGTGGACTTAATTTACTGCATTAAAGTATACTTAATTTACCATATGGAAATAGACTTAATTTGCTATATGAAAGTGGACTTGAGTTGCCATGTGAAAGTGGATTTAGTTTATCATAAAAATGTGTGCTTGATTGCTATGCAAAATAGATTTAATTTATAATTTAAATTTAAGCTTAATTGTCATATAAAATAGATTTAATTGTCATATAAAAGTAGACTTAATTGTCACATGAAAGTGAACTTGATTTACCACATGAGAGTAGACTTGATTAGCCATATAAATGCAGACTTATTTGTCATGCAAAAGAGACTTTATTTGCCATATAGAAGTGAACTTAATTTGTTATATGAGAGTAGACTTAATTTACCATGTGAAAGTAGACTTAATTTACTATGTAAGTGGACTTAATTTGTCATATAAATGCAGGCTTGATTGAGACGTAAGATGGACTTAATTTACCACATAAAAGTGGACCTATCTTACCATGTAAATATGGATTTGATCGCTATACAAGATGGACTTGATCTGTGACATAAAGAGGACTTAGTTTTGATTTGCTATTATAAATGCAGACTTGATTATCATGTAAAATTGACTTTAATATACCGTGTGAAAGTGAACTTAGTTTGTCACGTTAATATAGACTTAATCACCATCCAAGATGAATTTAGTTTACTATATAGAAGTGGACTTGGTTTGCTATATAAAAGTGGACATAATTTGTTATTTAAATACAAACTTGTTTGCCATGTAAGATGGACTTACTTTATCACGTGAAAATAGACTTAATTTGTCATATGAGAATGGATTTAATTTGTACATGAAAGTAGATTTGATTTACTATATGAGAGTAGACTTGATTCTCTACGTAAAAATAAGCTTGATCTCCATGCAAAAGTAACTGAATTTTCCATGTAGGAGTGTATTTGAATTGCCATGAGAGAGTGAAAATAATTTGCCACATGAGAATGGAATTAATCTGCTATTTAGATCCGGGCCTCATCACCATGCAAGATGGACTTTAATTTAGCTAATTTCCAAAATTATTACTTTGATTTAGCCATATTAGAGATAATATATTCAACTTTGCAATCCTCATAAATGAGATATCTAATTTTATCATTTTGAAGGTAATCAATTTGATTTTACCACCTTGGGGATGATAAGTTTGATTTCATCATATTGGAGATGGTGTACTTCTTTTGTCACTTTAGGGTAGCATATTTGATTTTATCACTACATAAGTAGTCAAGTTGAAGTATTTGTCAAGAATCTCATGGCTTTTGACTTGAGCTATTAATTATGAAACTAATAGGAAATATCACATATATCAATTTCATTTGAATGTTATAATGATAGACATCTCTTAAACATTAGGAGAGAAAATTTTACCTGCCCCAATGTTTCAGGGATGGGAAGAATTCCTGATCACCTCTTTTTTTTTATTTGTGATGTCTCAGCTATATGCCCATTTGCGAGCATGAGAAAAACTTGAGCTTCTTCTCTGCAACCTTTTGATGGTAGAAAAAATAAAAATCTCACTTAGTATTAGGTAGGTGGATCGGTTGTCTAGTCTAAATGCTTTAACCCCAGCTTCTTCTGGAACATTCAAATAAGAGAATATTTGATTTTACTTTCCCCATCTTCTTTATATAAGTGGATGGATTTAATATTTGATTAAGAATTCATAGAAGATACTTGGGTAATATGCCCCCTATCCTTGTCATATGATTTTAGAAAAGAGTTGATGCTCAAATACCTTAGATGTGAGCATTTCTTATTTACATCCTTGCATGGAATAGAAAAGGAATATGGTGCTTATGTTTTTGAGATAAACACCCCATTTTATTCACAAGAAGTTTAAATTTTTTTCTTTTTATAAGGTTAGAGCCCTTCCTCAATGGGGAAGATTGTTGTTTAGCAATGATTGAGGAAAGTGGTCCCAACCTATATTAGAGTGGTTTTAGAATTAGAGGTCGAAGGGAAATATTTACCTCTAGTCTTGATCCTCTTATCTAGTGATTGATGACTTGATTAGTTGGTCCAAGCGATTTGACCTTGATTTCTTGGAGGGTTATCTTGAGGGCTACCTTGAAGCTTCTTCACTTTATCATCCATATCGCGCTTTGGTGTCTATTGTCATGTAAACAGGGGTAGAGCAAAGAATGGAGTAAGAAGTTATTATGTTTTGTAGGGTTCATCTTCTAAATGCCATATTAGTGCATGAGCTTTGAGAGAAGTAACCTTATCAGTTGTGATGTTCTTTTTTCTTTTTTCTTTACTTTGATTATGATGTTGGAAAAACCAAATGATATAAAGCATATGTATTTGTACTTATTTTTTGAAAAAAAATTTTCTAGATATTTTTTCCTTTTATTATTATTATTTTGAAAATATTTTAGTAGACAGGAGATATATCCTTTAATCTTTGTTTAAGGCCTCCAACTTGATTTGGCTTATTGAAGTTTAAGGATGATTTTGTCTCATGATGTGGTAGGTCACTGATCGACCTCCCCTTATACTTTTTTTAGTGCAGTATTTTCTTTAAAAACCTATTGTTCTGCTAAATTCACTACTTTCATCATGTTCCTATTTAATTAGTTGCTTCTTTGACTTTGGTTTTGATCTTGGATGTTTCTTAATCTCAATTTTAAAAGTTCACATACCTGTAGATGTCATATAGTATTTACAATTTGGGTGGTCTTTCTTGGTCGGTAATACACCAAGCTAAGGTTAGGTGAGTCCTCCTAATTCTGGCATGAAACCAAATTTTATCCCCCTTTTCATTTTTTTCAATTTTTTTTTCCTTTTTTCCTTCCTTTTGTTTGGCAATCTCATTCTTTTCTTGAGGATCTAAGGTTTGTAGGCTCGCAAATGTCAAACACTTCTTACTCTTTGAGTCCACCTCTCGTAGCTTGGTTTGTCATATGAGATTTGTCCATTTGAAATATTATTTTTTATTATTTATTTTTGGATGATCTATTGCCTCTAGGAGGAGATTTCCGAGAGGCTATCTTTTTTATTATTACACGTTTGTCTTTGAAGTACTTTTCTAATAGATTTTTAGTTACTTCAAGATTGGTTGCCATATTTTCAGGCTTTAATTCCTAAAGTTAACTTAGGGCGTTGGTAGGTAAAGGAGTCCAGAGATTCCAACTCCACCATATCTCATCATCTACCATCTTTGCCTTTAAATATTATTCTTTTACTTTCTGAGACCTTATCTCTAGGATAGAAAGTAATTCACCTGAATACTGAGGGAAGTTTTTATTATAATTTATATATATATTTTTTAGTGGATTGTTGTAGTGAATTTTTTTGTTTTATGTTTTACCTTGGAAAGTATGGAATGCATACTTGACTATTCAATGTTGATTTAATTAGAAGTTTTGTTATAGGCTAGACCATTTTTTTTTTGCTTTGTGATTTTAAAGCTCATGCAACCATTTGATACTTCCATACTAGAGATTTAGTATGAGTATAGTGTTTCTCCCTTTCTAGCTGAGAAGATTGAATGTGTGTTCTTCTTTAGCTCTTCTAGTATTTTCAAGGAGTTGGAGCTAGCGATTGTAGCATCTAGCTTTGACTTCAATCTAGCATCCTGAAGTTGGCCGAACACCCCACTGATCCTTCCTTTACTTGCATGATTTGTATTAGCTTCCTTCTTTTCTAGAGTAGATTGTAGGCTGTCAAAAGCTAACGTTTGCCTATTGCCATGTCTTAGGAATATTGATACACTAGTTTGTGTCAATGGAGCCTCTGTTTCATGATTGAAATTTGACATAATGAAATTTAGTCATTACTTCTTGGACGAATTTGGCCTTGCCCCCTAGGTGGGCTTGGTTTTTGCCCCCTTAATAGGAGGCAAAGAGTTTATTCATACTAGGTAGATAAAGTAGTAATTGGATCAGAGGTAGTAGTACCAACAATAATAATGTCAAGTGCAATAATGATGTTGGCGAAAGTAGGACCACCATGTATGAATTGGATGGAGTTGGACACAACGCCAAAGCTTATATGGACCTCATGAAAGCCTAGAAAATCACCTAAGCGGGGGAGGAGGAGGAAACGTGAGGGGGTGGGAATGAATTAGGTGTTGTGAGATAAGTAGCAGTTTTACATATAATCAAATCTCAATCAAATTATCAAAGTAATTTTATACAAATTTCAAACAACCACAAGTGTAACAATGTAAATAAGGGAGGAATGAAAGCACTGTGATATAACGTAGTTCAAAGATGAACTGCTCTTACTCCATAACCCTTGCCTCGCTCTTGAAGACTTCAATCACTTTACTAGTAATATTGCTTTGTTTGGGTGAAGCTACACCCGTATAATCGATTTTACTCCAACAAGCAAGATCTACTCCACACTAGAGCCTTTGTACTCTCACACTTCTAATAACCTAAGAGTGTTTACAAATGAAAAAGATAAGAATGCTAATAAATATCTTATAGGGTCATCTCATAGGTTAATAAAGATCTTATGAGTTCTTCAAGTGAGAGCGTCTTAATGTCCGTCCTTTACTTCTCGAATAGTTGTAAGCTTTATCTCTCATGAGCTTGGCAAAGACTTAAGAACCTTTCTTACAACTTCTTCATTAATATTAAATTTATCTAATGAATGTAGGCCATTCAAAATCTCTGTAAGTCATAAAAGCATATTCAAAATAGATTCAAAAGAGTATATTTTGAAAAACTTAAATTTATTTACAAGCATTGAGATTTTTAAAGCCTTTACTTTATCAACCCCTTCATGAGTGAGTAATAAATAATTTCAAATATCATGAGAATTTTTAAAAGGTGAAATCCTTTTAAAATCAATTTCATTTAAAGCATAATACAATATGTTCATTACTTTGGAGTTAATGGAATCTAACTTCTTCGCTTTATTATTCCACTCTTGAGATGATTTTGTTAATTCTCACACTATCAATCATCTTGATGGGTAAAAAATGCCCATTTTCTATCACACACGAGAGATCAAAATTAATGCTCTAAATGAAGACCTTAAAACAAAATTTCCAAATATTCAAATTATTTTCGTCAAAATATGGGGGATGAACAACATATTGACTCTCTCTAAAATAAGAAAAATATAAAAAGTTGCCATAAAAATGGATTAAAAACTTTAGGTAGTTGAACCAAAATAAGAGTTTCAAGCTTTGATACCAACTGAAAGCCTAAATAACTACCTAATATGGGTGGAGAGGGATGGATGTGAATTAGGTGTTGTGAGACAAATAATGATTTTGCACACAATCAAATTCCAATCCAAATTACTAAAATAATTTCACATAAATTTCAATCAACCACAAGTACAATAATGTAAATAAGGTGAGGAATGAATGCACTATAAAATAACATGGTTCAAAAATCTATCGTCATACTTCACAATCTTTTTCTTGCTTTTGAGGATTTTAATTACTCCACTAATTATGTCACTTTGTTAGGATAAAGTTACACTCACACAATCAATATTTCTACAACCAGCAATATCTACTCCACACTACTCTCACCTCTTAACAACCTTGGGGTGTTTATAAGTGGACAAGATAATAATATTAAAATTGAGTCTCACTATAAAATCTCTCAGGGTTTGGCACAAGGGCTAGAAGATTTAATATGAAATTGTTAATATAGGGCACTCTTAGCTAGTACGCTTGGAGGGGCTTTGATCTCTTCTCTAAAGTGAATTAGAAGATGTAAAAGTTATTTAGAGAAGTCTATCCTTATGAGTTGAAACTAGCCATTGGGGGTGAAATTCCGTAACTAGCTTCACTCCGATGATCAAAACACTAGTCATTTATTACGTAGAAAATTTGAACAGGTCAATAGCCTTGCAGACCGGTTGACCATTTCGGGTGAATCCCAAACTTGGCATATTCAGTTGGTAGTCTGATTTCCCAATTGATTGTCCAATTTGCTTAGGATTAAAAGTTTGAATCTTTTATCTAATACAATTGGTTATCCATTAAGTCAAGTAAACATTCAGCTCTATCAAAAAAACTCTATTTAGAGCTTCTTACAAAACCTAATGTGATGAATGCTCAAAGCAATTAATTTCTATTAAGAGTTTCTTACAAAACCTAATGTGATGAATGCTCAAAGCAATTAATTTCT
This sequence comes from Trichopus zeylanicus subsp. travancoricus, assembly GCA_005019695.1. NCBI lineage: Eukaryota > Viridiplantae > Streptophyta > Magnoliopsida > Dioscoreales > Dioscoreaceae > Trichopus > Trichopus zeylanicus. The sequence continues at coordinate 1,145,361 of RXID01014251.1, forward strand.
ATTAAGAGCTTCTTACAAAACCTAATGTGATGAATGCTCAAAGCAATTAAGTTCATAAGAAAATCTTTGACTTGACTAAAATAAATAGAAATTCTAAACCCAGTGAGCAGACTTGGTATCTTGAGCCTTCTTCAAGTTTCATCCATTAAAATACCATCACGCCTTATCTTCAATATTGTCTGCATGTCTATCCATACTTGAGGCTTTTGGACAAGCTTGATCTTTATTTCAAGCTCAGCTTGGCTACAAACTACACATGCTCAAGATATAATTAAATACAAAGTTTGTTTATCATCAAAACTATAAAAGATAATAATCTCATCCTTTTGGATGATGACAAAATCTCACAAAAAGTAAAATGAATAAACTAGTTGATAAAAAAATTATAATTTAACACATATATCAACTAGTGCAATATGCATGAAAATATAGAGCATACACATGAAAAATATCACTTTAGTAAAAGATATTATGTTCCCTCTTACTCTAACATTTCTCCCCCTATTTAGAGTAATTTAGCCAAGTCATCTATATCCCCCTTTTGGCATCAACAAAAAGGGTATATACGACATGGACAATTACAAAAATATGCACAAGGAGAAGTCTATATAAGATAGTGACATTATCATCGATAAGGTTTGATTAAGAACATCATGAAAACATAAATGAACCCTCCCCATTCCTATGATACTAAAGCATCATATTCAACTAATGTATATAAAATTAGAAATATCATGTGCAGATCATTGCATTGGAGGAAAGTTTAAAAGAATTAGAACAAATTGGATTACCTATGTAATTTAAATTACCCTTTGGTGCTTATAGAGATGTCATCCAACTTACTCTCTCTTTGCAATCTATAAAGCAAACTTATCTATCTATGCAAAGAGGATTAGTAGCATAGTATACTATTATAAATAGAACTTATGAAAGATTGCAATAGAAATTGAGCACAAAAAATCCAAAATAAAGCAAAAAAAACCCAACTTAAGTTAACTAAACTGGAGGATGACTAAAAAAAAAATCCTTTAAAGAATTGTCATCCCTAGCTAATGAAAAATCTTAAGTAGTTGAGGATTTTGGAACTCAAACTTGTTTGGATTTCACATGTTTAGGAACGGTGCTCTTTGGTACTTAACTTTGCTTTAGAGAAGAGTTTTTCTTGATTGGATAATTTATGCAGACATGTCCATTAAGATAACAATAATCGCATTTCAATTTTAAAGTTTTGGGATTTAAGGCCTTCAGAAAAGTAGACTTGATTTCTTTAGATCTAGAAGAAGAAACAAAACCAAGTCTAAATTTACTTAAAATATTTCTTTGGCTTTCTAAAATCATATTCAATATAGTATTGCCATGAAAAAATTTTCAAATTCAAGTTTTCTTTTCGAAGTTCATCAGTACTAATTTTGCAATTACAAGAAATTCTAGATGATTTTAAGGCATGATTTTTCTTGTTAAGACATTCTAGGTCGTTCTTGTGATTACAAGAAGTAGTAGATAGTTTCAAAATATCAAAATTACTTTCAAGTAAGAGCAATTTATTTTTCAAAGAAGAGTATTTCTGAAGCAATTTCTCATGTCTAGTTTATAGTCCTCAAATATTTCTTTAAATTCTTTGAAATTTAAATTACTTACCTCATCCTCATTACTTTCATAATCATAAGGCAAAAGTTGAGGTTGTGATTTTCAAAGTCATCATCCATGCTTTCCCATGTAGACTTTTCTTTTTTTTCTTCTTATTCTTCTTCTTCTTTTGAGCTTGAGAGGATAACTCTTTTGTTTGTACTTTCTTGTTCCATGAGGCTTTTTTCTTTTCCATCTCCATTTCCTCTTTATCATCATCCGCTCTCAATTCTTTGAGGCTCATTGCATAGGTTAATAAAGATCTTATAAGTTCTTCAAGTGGGAGTGTCTAGAGGTCCTTTGCTTCTTAACTAGTCATCACCTTTTGCTCCCATGAGCTTGACAAAGACCTAAGAACCTTTCTCACAACTTCTTTAATAGTATTAAATTTTCCTAATGAATGCAGACTATTCAAAATCTCCATAAGTTGTGAAAGCATATTCGAAATAGATTTAAAAGAGTATATTTTGAAAAAATTAAATTTATTTAACCAGCATTCAGATTTTAAAATCTTTTACTTTGTCAAACCCTTTATGAATAAGTAATAAGCAATTTCAAATATCATGAGCGGTTTCAAAAGATAAAATCCTTTTAAAATTAATTTCATTTAAAGCACAATACAATATATTTATTAATTTGGCATTCGTGGAGTCTAACTTCTTCTCTTTATTATTCTAATCTTGAGATGCTTTGAGAATCTTCACACCATCAATCATCTTGATGGGTGGAGAATACCCATTTTCTGTCACATGCCAAAGATCAAAATTAATACTCTTAATGAAGGCCTTAAATTGGAATTTCCAAATATTAAAATTATTTTCATCAAAATATGGGTGACGAATAACAACTTGACCCTTGCTAAAATAAGGAGAAATATCAAAAGTAGAAATAAAAATAGACCAAAACTCTAAGTGGTTAAATCAAAATAAGAGCACCATGCTCTGGTACCAATTGAAAGCTCAAAAAATCACATAAGAGGGAAGAGAAGGAGAGGGGGAGGGGGAGGAGGAAAAGGGAGGGGGTGGAGGGGGGTGGAGGCTGAATTAGGTATTGTAAAACAAATAGTGATTTTCCTCACAATCGAATCCCAATCCAAATGACCAAAGCAATTTCACATAAATTTCAATTGACCACAAGTGCAATAATGTAAATAAGGTGAGAACAAATGCACTATGATATAACATGGTTCAAAAACCTACAACTCCTACTCCATAACACTTACTTCACTCTTGAAGACTTCAATCACTCCCCTAATAATATTGCTTTGTTAGGATGAAGTGACGCTCGTACAATCGGTCTTGCTTCAACCAACAAGATCTACTCTACACTAAAATCTTTGTACTCTCACACTCCTAACAACCTAAAAATATTTACAAGTGTAAATGATAAGAATATTACAATTGAGCCTCACTATAAAATCTCTCAAGATTGGGCACAAGGGCTAGAATATTTGATATGAAATTGATAGTATAGAGCACTCTTTGCTAGTACGCTTGGAGGGGCTCTGATCTCTTCTCTGAAGTAACTTAGATGATGTAAAAGTTGTTTAGAGAATCCCATCTTAGCCTTTTTGTATCTTATTGGGTGAAACTAACCATTGGGGATGAATTCCATAGCTAGCTTTGCTCTAATGGTCAAAAGACTAGCTATTTGTGGCACAAAATATCTGTATGGTTTTCTTAGGATCAAAAGTTTGAATCCTTTATCTAACACAATCAGTGTCTATTAAGCCAAGTAGACATCCAATTCTATTAGAAAACTCTCTTAAGAGTTTCCTACAAAATCTAACACAATGAATGCTCTAAGCAATTAATTTCATAAGCAAATCTTCTAAACCTAGTGAGCCAACTTGATATCTTGAGTCTTTTTCAAGCCATATTCAATTTATCAAGTTTCGTCCATTGATCCACCATCATACCTCATCTTCAATATTGTCTTCATGTCCATCCACACTTAAGGCTTTTAAATAGGCTTGATCTTTATTTTGAGCTCAGATTGGCTACAAGATACACATGCTCAAGATATGATTAAATAAAAAATTTGTTCATCATCAAAACTACAAAGGGAAACACTCTAGTTACCCCCAAGATGATTGTTAGTTAAGAAAAATATACCACAAACTGTCCACCAAGGATGATGGTGTTGGTTGGAGCTGGAGGATCATTCAATGATGTCATTTTCCTTTCTTTTAATGGAGAATCAATAAATCAATCATTAGCCTCTATCTTTTGATGTGTCTTCATTGTAATAGTTAGATTTCTATACTTGAAGGAGAAGTGAGGTCCCATTGGGCATTCCAAAATTTGTGGAGTTATGATCGACCACTGGGATAACTGAAGACACCAAGGAGTAATCTCAAATAATAAATAAAAATTTTTAGGGGAGTTCAAATGTATAATCAGGAATTATGTGAACATGACTTCCAATAAATATAAGTATATATTATTAATTTCCCTGACAATCATCAATAACCTTCTAAAGTTAGAAATCTAGCTAATAAAATAGAAAAAAAAAAGAAAAGAAAGCATAATTTGATTAAAAAGTGTTACATGACTTAAGCAAGGGCATACCTTCACTTTATAATTTAATGAATTTAAATTCATAATTGTAAGTGACATAAAATAAGAAAGGGAACGTGAAGAGTTTAATGCATACCTTCACTTTATAATTTAATGAATTTAAATTCATAATCGTAAGTGACATAAAATAAGAAAGGGAATGTGAAGAGTTTAATGCTCACTGCTGCCCCACTCCCATGCACTTGATTGAGTGACACATAACTTTGGATGGGTGTTTGGTTTGATGCTTAGCGAATATTGATAACTTCGCTAGAATTCAAGGTATGGTTGACTACCTTGACTTGTGTCAATTGACCCCATTAAGATATGAAGTATCACCGATGGCTTTTTGCTCATCATTTATTGACTTCTTTTGATCTTTGATTTAAGAGAATAATTGGTGGCTTGAGATTATGTTATTCATTTCTAATTTGATAATCAACGACCTCTTGGCTTGTTCTCAATTAAGTTTGAAATGTCACCAATGGCTTTTGAACTTGTGTTGGTTGAGCCACAAGTGTGACCAATGGTATTATTCTTATTGTTGGTTGACTTCCTTCGAATATTGTATTTGGCTAATTGACTGATTTCAAGTTTGCCTTAGTTTAATTTGATTTGAAAGAATAATTAGTGGGTTAGACTTATGCTAATCATCCTCACTTTAATAATCAAGCCTGCCTTTCTGGCTTGTTCCAATTAGGATTTCAGGTGTTGTCAATAGATTTGAGCTTATTGTGAACTAATCCTAATTGATTCGACCCAAACTTAATTTTAGTTTGAGTCTAATTTGGTTCAATTTAAAGTTCAGACTTGGTTTTAAGTCTAATTTGATTTAATTTGATGCTTATAACTTGATTTTAATCAAGTCTAATTTGATTCAATTCGATGATCAAAACTTGATTTCTATCAAGTCTAATTTAATGTAGTTTAATGTTTAGAACTTGATGTTAATTAAGTCTGATTTGATTCAATTCGATGTTCAAAACTTAATTTTGATTAAATTTGATTTGATTCAATTTGATGTTTAGAAGTTGATTTTGATCATGTTTAATTTGATTCAACTTGATATTCAAAACTTGATTTTTGATCAAGGTTGATTTGATTCAGTTTGATGTTTAGAACTTGATTTTGAACCAAGTCTAATTTTGTCGATGAAGCCCAGTTCAACACCAATTCTTGTCTGGGTGGCTCCTTGAGATCAGATCCTCTAGGCCACCCTTCTACTAATTCGTAAGAGGAAGAAAGAACCATGAAGAGGACCTCTAGGATCTCTCCAACAATTCTTGTCCATGTGGCTCCTTGAGATCTGGTCCTTTAGGCCTTCCTTTCACTAATTTGCAAGAGGAAGAAAGAACCATGAAGAGGACCATTGGGAGCTCTTCGGCAATGGCCATCCTGACACTGAAGTCAGAAAGAGTCTCATCAATTTTCATCCATAGAGAATGCCCTTACCTTCATGGATACCCCTTGATTTATAGACTGTGGATCTAGGACTCTATGATTTCAAATCCTAATTATGTTGGACTCTCTTTATTTAGTTACTATCACACTCAAATTTGGCACTAACAATTTTTCTCATGATCCCATTCCTTGGTTTCTATGAATACCTAGCCATATTCGCATATGGGTTGGACCTATCATTCTCTCTTGTAGGCCTCGAGATGAGTGTTTGTTGGATGAGCTATAATGATGCCACTAAGTTGACTTGACCTCAACAACACCACCTCGAATGATGGCCTCAAGACTGACACCTTGATTACCCCAGTTAGTGGTTTAGCCCGCAAGTCAAGTCCTTATTTGCTTTTGGTTCAACTATTTTTTAGCTTGGTGTATCATCAGTGCCCCCAAATTCTAGGTATCAAGTTTAAGTGGCTCAATGAATGGCGTTACCTTCTTTTTCCACCGGCTTAGATGTGTTGACTCAGAACAAATTTTTGAGTGCACCATTTTGAATTTTTGAGGTTTGAGCTATCATTTTCATCATTAAATCTTAAGGGGCGCTAGCTGTCATGACTCCTCATAAGGTGAGTTGCTCGTTCGTAGCTTTGTACTAGACGTAAGTTGTCAACGGACATGACTCTTTGGGAGATGAGTCATCACCTTGTTGAATCATATAAAATTATTAGGGTTCTTCTTATTCAAAGGTGACAATTTGAGTTGTCCCTTCAGATTTTGAGATGGTCCCTGCTGTGGACATATGCTCCTCATGATCAGTGCGGTGATCTCTAGCTATCACCTTTTTGGCTTGCTCACTTTACATAGCGATTATTTGATGGTTTGTGGAAGGCTATTTAAGGGATTCTTCCTCCTTTTCATCCATTTTCAGCAATATTTTTGTCCTATGTCTTTTTCCACTCTTGCTTCCTTTACTCCTTCATTTGTTAAGTGTTTCTTCAAAATGACATCCTCCACTCTTTTCTCCTCCCAAAAGGGGTTGTGTTTTGGCAAGGTACCTGCTACATTGTCAGTCCCAACAACTGCGACTCGCTCTACTAAGGTGGCGGTGACTCCATTTGTTGCCTCAAACCTAATAGAGAACTCCAACAAGGTTCATGGCATTGGTGGATCGAGCTCTGCACCCTCCATTGTTGTTGCATCCTCCAAGGGATCTACTCCTCTTGTTGCCCCATCCCCTTTTGCGGGGCTCAGCTTCAAGTTGTCCATTGTTTCGCACTGGTGGCTCCGAGTCCTGACGAAGACTTGCCCCAAAGTGAGTGGTATTTTTTATTCTTTTAGCAATTGTGGCCTTTTATTTTGGATTTAAGTACCTTATGGTGTGGACTTTTAGGATAGAATGTTGGATTCTAGAATAGAACCTAATTTTGTACTCTCATTAGGGGTCTCTAAGGTAAGATTCTGGATTTTCGAGTTCACTCTCTGAGAGAAAAATTTTGAGGCTGGTCAGTGTGTTCAACTTTCTAGATGGGATTGAGTTGGACCAATAGGGGTTTGAGAAGGAGAGCAATAAATTGAGAGAGGAGTTTGGGTTCAAGTTTAATATCTACTAGGAGATGTTTGAAAGTGGTATTAGATACCCTATGGATAGCCTAGGAGATTGGGACCTTGTCCCTGACTAGATCTTGCCTAATGCCATAAAATTTATCATTACCTTTCGAACTCCAAATGTTTTGCTCCTACTATAGAAATATTTAGGGACACCTTCAAAGATTATTAGGGTTTGAACACTAGGGGTAGGTGATATTTTGCCCCCAAAAAGTGTTGTAGATTATTTACCTTGAACTCTAGCTCTATCCACTCCTTGAAAGACCATCCCCTTAGGATTTTTACAAAGGCTAGGCCTCATCCTCCTTTTTCCAAAGCATGGATGAAGTCTTCTTCCAACTACCAAAGCTCCTCGAGTGGGAGTCTGACACCAAGGAGTACTTTCTCAGGAATTTGGGGGATAGTGGAAATCCCTACATTGAGTAGCTCCTTGTAGACTAGCTCTTCATGAAGGGGACCTAGAACCTCCTCTATTAACACTTATCCTTGTTTCCCTTTCCACTAAACTTTTGGCTCTATTACATGCATTGTAAGTTTTTCACTATGCAAGCCAACACTTTACGAAGCTTAGAAACAAATGGCTTTCGAGAAGAATAAGGTCATTAAGGCTAAGGAGGATATGGACCTGCTCCACTCTCAACTTTAGTCATTCCAACTTGGAGTTAATAAGACAAATAGGGAAATGGAGAAGGAGAGAAACCTCTTCCAAGAAAAGTGATATTCAGCCTTGATGAGGCTGAAGGAGCTAGATGATTGGCAGAAGGCCATGCTGGACCAAGCCAAGGATGAGGCTATGGCTACATTTTGTTAGAGCTCAAAAATACTTGAATACTTTGAAGTTGAGCAAGATGCAAGCCATCCTCAACTTCAAGGCTAGTGACAAGTATCTCCAAAAATGGGGCCTCCTCTTTGCCAACTCCTTATTTGAGGGTCACCTCTACTATAGGGATATAGTAAAGAAGATTCACTATAATCCTAACTTTGAGCCCGATGACCTCTAAGTGGAACTCTACAATGACCTAAGACTTTTTGTCTCAAGTGGAAGTATGAGGAGATCATTCAAAGAAAGATGGGAGCCAAGATGCCCTACAAATTTGAGCCTCCAGCGCCTGTTCCTCTCGAGGAGTTTGCCAAGCCTCCATCATCCTCCAAACAACCTCACTTCATCCTACTTTGTCTTTTTCTTTTGTAATAAATTTTTTTTAACTGAGTTTCTCATTGGATATTGTCATTCTTTTAATTAATAAAAAGAGATTTCCTCTTACTTGTACTCTTTCCTTTGCATTTTTGGCTTGTATCTTTTTCCATGAGTCATTGCTCAGGCTTTCTTGGAGATCCATGGGACTTTAGTATGCCCATGAGTAGTCTATAGTTTTGTCCTTTTTCTATGATGAAGATAACTTTCAAGTAACAAGTCATAGATTGCCATTTCAGCTATTGGCTTCTAAGTTCTTTCAAGTCAAGTTCTTCAACTTGATATAGCTGGTACTTGTCCTTCCACCAAGATTGAACATGAGCTAAGAAAGTTGCCTTAGGAGGAAAAGGGGTCTGTTAGGAGAGAAAAACCCTAAGACCATAGTGAGACTTAAGGCGATTTGAGCTCTTGTGCTTGGCTCATTACTAAGGCATTATGCCTCAAGTGAAATCGAGATTTTATGCCTAGTGTAAAACCAAATTCTCATGCTTGGCTTATTGTTGAGGTCTTATACCTGATATAGAATCGAGGTTTGATGCCTAATGTAGAACCGAGGTCTGATGCTTGGTGTAGACTGAGGTATGTTACTTGGTGTAGAACCAAGGTCTTATGCCTTGCATGCAACCAAGTTCTAATGTTTAGCTTATTTCCAAGGTCTTATACTTAGCTTATTGCTGAGGTCTTATGCCTGACTTATTGCAAAGAAGTTATGCTTGGCTTATTACTAAGATCTTATGGCTCAGGTGTAATTGAGATTTTATGTTGGTTTCTTGAGACAAGACTTGCTAATATTTAAATAGATAAGGAAGGCATAATTTATTCTAAAGATGAAATCTTTTGAGGTTGTCTACATGCCATATTCTAGGGAGTGCCTTATCATCAATGTGATTGAGCTTAAACATTCTTGACCCTATGACTCGAGAAATCCTAAATGGGTCTATCTAGCTTGGGGATAGTTTTTCTAAAACTTGGTCATCGAGTTTGGCCTATTGAAGTACCCATTTTCCTAGTTGTAGTTCTCAGTCGCATACCCAAGCATTGTAGTATCAAGCCACTCATCGCTGATATTCAACAATTCTAACTCAAGCCTTCTCCTATACCTCCAAGATGAGGTCTTTCTTAGCTTGAGTATTTGCCTCATTCATTTTAGGGTCATAACCTTAATTTATGGTGAAGTAAGGCCAGTTTCCATTGGAATGGTGGGTTCAACCCCTTAAGCGAGCATGAAAGGTGATTCCCTAGTTGCCATCCGAGGTGTAGTTCAGTAAGACCATAGGACATGTGGCAATTTCTTGACCTAGCTGCCTTTGGTTTTTGAGATGTTTTTATATATATGAAAGTAGGGTTCAATTAGTTACCTCAAGCAAGCCATTGGATTGGGGGTGCACCACCAAGGTAAACCTTTGTTCTATGTGGAGGTTGTTATAGTATTTTTTGAATCTTGAGCTATCAAATTGCTTTCTGTTGTCTGTAACTAGCACACACGATAGCTTGAATCTATAGATCACACTTTGCTATAAGAACTCTTGAATCTTTCTCTTAGTGATCATGTCTAGGGGTTCAACTTCTATACATTTGGTAAAGTAGTCAATGGTGATGGCTAAAAACCTCCTTTGTCCTAATGCCAATGGGAATGGACCTACGATATCCATCCTTATTAGTCAAAAGGCCATACAATTTGGGTCTACTAGAGCTAAACCGCCAAACTGTGATGTAACGAGCCATGTCTTTGGCATTGCTTGAACTTGAAAATAAATTCAGATGCCTCAGAGGCCATGTTGGGCCAGTAATATCCCTACTAAGAAGTTTGTATGCAAGGGCTCATCCTCTACCATGGTTCTCATCCTCTACCATGGTTATCACATATCCCTTAGTGGACCTCTCAAAGGGCATAGGCTACTTCCTCAAGCCTTAGGCAATGGAGAAGAGGTTACATGAGAGACCTTTTATGGAAGACTCCTTCTAGCAAGGTGAAGCTCGAGGCTAGTTTTATGATCTTCTGAGCTTCTTTTGGGTCCTCAAGAAGCTACCCATCTTTGAGGTAGGAAATAATGGGATCCATCTAGTTGGGCTTTGTATCTACCATATTTACTTTGGTGGGCTTTGAATAGCTCGATTGCTGAAGATTTTTCACAAAAATTTACCCTAGTGTCAAACTTAATGAAGTTAAGGCTAGTTGACTGAGAGCATCTACTTCTGCATTATTAGACCATGGTACTTAGCAAATTTTCACCCAAACTATTTTGGCCATAAGCTTCTATGCCTCAGCTAGGTATTAGGCTATGGTTGTTTCTTTCACCTCATACTCTTCGTTGACTTGCAAAAACACAAGCTGGGAGTCACTAAACACCTTCAATTTTTTAACTCCTACCACTAACGCCAAGCGTAGTCCTAGGAGAAATACTTCAGACTCCATGATGTTGTTTGAGGCCTCAAACTCTAGCCTAGCTAAATACTCAGTGACTCTCCCATATGGACTTTGGAGGATGTTTCCACAAGACAAGCCATCAACTCGAACTTCCCATGGTTCAAATTTTGGTCCTATTGGGTATGAAGCAATTTCTACCAAAAAGTCTACTAAAGCTTGAGCTTTAGTAGTCTTTCGAGCTTTAAAGGTTACTTCAAATTAGTTTAACTCAATGGACCACTTGAGCAATCTCCTTGAGATTTTTAGTTTTTGCAATGTCTGTTAAAGTGGGAGATTGGTGAGCATGGTGATTGGATGTGCTTGAAAGTAAGGGTGGAGTTTCGTGTCACCAACACCACAACGTACTAGTTTTTCTAATGGTGGGTATCGAACCTCTACACTCATAAGTACATGACTCACATAGAATATTAGGAGTTGCTTCACCGTGGTCACTTATTAACACCAAACTAATTGCTTGGTTTGAGGTAGCTATATAGAGGAAGAGTTCCTCTCACCAATAAAAGTGGTTCAACTAAGTGCTTTTTGAGGTCTTCAAAGGCTTGGAGGTCACCAACCAACCCATGAGCCTCTCCATTTCTTTAATAGAGCTTAGAGGTTTCATTCACATAATTGCTTCAATCTTTTAATGGTTGGACTTTATTCCCTGTTTTGAGATAAGGTAGCCAAGGAATTTTCCCAAGCCTACCCTAAAAGCACACTTCTCTAGGTTTAACTTCATTCTGAACTTTCAATGTGTATTAAAAGTCTCTTCCAAACCCTTCAAATGCTCATTGGCATGGAAGTTTTAGCATATCATCAATATACATTTCCATGTTCTTTCTGCATTGAGGCTTGAAAACTTTATTCACTATTCTTTGGTATGTTGCTCCTGTATTCATCAGTCCAAGACATCACAATGTAATAGAAGGGAACCTAATCCGTGATGAAGATAGTCTTCTCCTTATCCTTGGGGTGCATCCAAATTTGATGGTAGCTTGAGAACACATCCAAAATGCTCAGGAGTTGGTGACCCGAGGTAGAGTCAACAAGCTAATCAATCTTAGGCAGAGGATAACTATTCTTCAGGCAAACTTTATTCAAGTTGGTGAAGTCAACACACATTCTCCATTTACCATTAGATTTCTTTACTATCACCAAGTTTGTCAATCTCTCAGGATAGTGGACTTTCCTTATAAATCCTACATTGAGAAGTTTACTTACCTTTGCATCAATAGCTTTCTAGTATTTAGGGGCAAAGTGACTCATCTTCTATTTGACTGGCTTATGATTTTCTACGATCGCAAGTTTGCGTTGTGCCACCAAAGGGTCAATACTTGGGAGCTCCTTAAGGGTCTGTGCAAAGGCATCTTGTCTCCTTCTCAAGTGCTCTTGTAATTTGGTACATAAGGGCACTATGAGATTCGCCCCCAACTTAAGTGTCATCCCTAAGCCTTCATCAATGATTAGGGTAATGAGCCACTCCATAGGCTTGGCATGCCCCTTATTTGGCTTGGTGATGGATTCATCAATCTCCATCACTAGCAGTCCTTTGCTTTTACAACCAAAACTATTTTGTCAATTGCTTCATACTTTTTAGAAAGACTTTAATCCCCCATGATTTAGATATGCCATATTTAGTAGGAAACCTCATGACTAAATAAAAGATTGAGATTACTACTTGAAACTGATTAGGTGCCAGCCATACAAATATTACATTGTAGGTGAAATGTGTTCGAACAATCATAAACTTTGATTCGATTATGGTGTTCCTAGGGTCTTCTCCAATAGTGATGAGTAAGTTGATCGCATGAAGTAGGGTCCTTCATAAATCTAGCAAGTGTTTCAACGTATACTCCAACTTCTGCTCAGTCTTCATTTGGTCAAAGGCTAGGGTGAATAAGATATTTGCCAAACGTTTCATATCTATCATGATGCGATGAGTGGTGTTGCCATCTTGGACCACTACGATTACCAATGCATCATTGTGGGGTGTAAAAATTTCTTCTATGTCCTTAGCGGGGAAGACTATGTTCTCATAGTCAAGCTTGCAATAGTATCTCTTCTTCACCTCCTCCTTCAAACCCTCCTACCCACCAACGAGTGTTTGGCATTTTTTTCAATCAATGTCAAAGCATCACTTTGAGTTAGTGGGTTTGTTTGAATCATATTGAGGTTGCCCTTGATTGGAGGGTTTTGCAACTTGAGAGTAGGGTTCCTTTAGGGGGAGTGTTGATAATCCTTCTGAATGCATACTTCTTCAGCTTGTTCACCTCAGTAAACAAATTGCCTAAGATAGTCTTCTTTGATGAGCCTCTCAATTTCATCCTTGAGATGTATACATTCCTCTATATTATGACCACAATCATGGTGAAAAAAATAGTACCTGAATTTATTGAGGTTTTCTTTAGTAATGCGGATGAGTTGGGGCCTTCTCAAGAAGTCTCGATGCTCGATCTATGCTAGGACTCCAGATCTTGAGTTGTTCAATAAAGTATAAGCCTGAAATTTAGGTCTTTGCTCTCTCCATTTGGTTTTTTGCCTCTTCGACTCTTGGGACTTGTTCTCCTGAGACTCTCTTTTCTTGTTGTTGCCTTCAGATTCCTTCTTTACTAGGATTACCTCTTTAGCATCTATGTGCTCATGGGCTAGTTGGATGAATTCCATCAGGATGTGTGGGGCCTAGTAGGCCATCTCATAGGCCACTCGAGCTTATCTGATTTCATTAGTTTTAGCGGTGAGAATAATAAAGCTATCTTGCTCAATAACTTCTAGCTAGGCTTTGTTAAATCAGGTTAGATGTTCTCTTAACCTTTCTCTCTCTTTCTGCTTTAATGTGAGGAGTGTAGAGGGGTCATTTTGCTTAGAGACCAATGAGATAAATTGTTCTATAAACTTGTCTACCAAGCCATCAAAATAAGTTATTGTGTACCTCAAGAGTCTAGAGTACCATGTTCTAGCCTAGCCTTGCAATGTCATTAGGAATGCTTTACACATGGTAGAGTCCTATGTCCCTTGCAACATCATGGCACTCTTGAAGGTACTGATGTAATCAACCAGGTCCTTTAAACCATCATACATCTCATAGGCTAGCAGAACTTCGGCTGCACTAAGGAGTATGCTAGTTTGGGATTTAAAGGAGTATCATACCTTACTTGATGAGGGTGACTCAATGCCCATGACTTTCCCTAAACTAGATGTAACATGGCCTTCCTTGGGAACCTTGATGCCACCTTGGTGCCTGGCTAGAGTACATATGGTATGCTGCCTCATTAGCTAGATCATGGGTTGGGTCATATCCATCATAATCCCTCGAAGCTTAGTAACAAAGCAAAATTACCACCAAGGGGTCATGATAGCTTCATTGATAGTGGCCTACACAGAGGTTGAGGTGTGGCTATGATTCATGGTATTGGTTTGACATAGCACCTTGGGCTAGCACCAAAGCCTAAATTGGAGCTTGTTGCTAAGCATTATGAGCCCAAAGGCTATGTATTGTCTAGGCCTAATTTTGTAGTTATGGGCTAGTAGATGCTACATAGCTATAGTCTTGAGCAATTGCATCATCTACTAAATGATGGCAGTCAGGGTTTGGAATTCATTGCATCCCACCATATTAGAGGGACCTATTGGTGTCTCTGGGACCATTTGTAAGAAGGCTCCCCAGAGTTGTGGTTGTGCCTAGATTGTAGAGTTGGCTTACTGCACAAATTTTCCTAGCCTACCAAATGAGTTATGGGACTTGGTTGGAGCTGGGGCTGCTTGTCCCCCAAGCCTTGGCACTCTACGAGGCATTGTCAATAGGCCATTGAATATCTCTAAGATTAATGAAGTGGGGTAGAGTACCTCTTAATGAAACCACTAATTATTGATGGAGTTTGGTTCAACATCGATTCTAGTACAAAAGGCTCCTTGAGCTTGGATTACCTACATTGCCCTTTCTCTAATCTACAAGAGGAAGAAAAAATTATGAAGAGGACTATCAGGAGCTTTCTGACGATGGCCACTCTAACACTCAAGTCAAAAAGGGTCTTGTCAATTTTCGTCCAAAGAGAATTCCCATACCTTAGTTGATAACCCCTTGATTTATAGACTGAGAAGGTCTTTTTATGGATCTAAGATTCCATGATTTTTAGCTTTGATTATGCCAGACTCTCCTTATTTGGTTGCTATCACTTTCTGATCAGTACTAACGATTTTCCCTATGATCTTTGTTCCTCAGTTTTCATAAATATCCAACCATATTCACATATGGGCCAGGCCCATCATTCTCTCTTGTAGACCTCGAGATAAGTGTCTATTAGAACTATAATGATACCACCAAGCCAACTTGACCTTAGTGACACCACATTGGATGATGGCCTCAAGGCCAACATCTTGGTTACCCCAATAGCACTTAATGAATCTCAGCTTAACTCTTATTAAGTTCTTGATGGATGCTTAATAGATCTTGGATCCAACTTTGATTGGGTCCTTATTGGATCCCTAATTAATCTTGGATCCAACCCTTGATAAGTTTTTTTGGATCTTTAATGGATCTTGGATCCAAAATTGATGGGTTCTTATTGGATTCTTAATGGATTTTAGATCCAACCCCGATCGTGTTCTTATTGAATCCTTCATGGATCTTAGATCCAATCCTAATTAGGTTCTTATTGAAACTTTAATAGATCTTAGATTCAACCCTAATTGGATTCTTATTGAATCATTAATGGATCTTGGATCTAACCTTGATTTGGTTCTTTTTAGATCCTTAATGGATTTTGGATCCAACCTTGATTGGGTTCTTATTGGATCCTTGATAGATCTTGGATCCAACCTGATTGGTTTGTATTTCATCCTTAATGGATCTGGGATCCAACCCTGATTGGATTCTAATTGAATTTTTGATAGACCTTGGATCCAACCCTATTGGGTTCTCATTGGATCCTTAATGGATCTTGGATCCAATCTTGATTGGCTTTTTATTAGATCATTAATGGATCTTGGATCCAACCTTGATAGGTTCCTATTGAATCCTTAATGGATCTTGCATCCAACCCCAATCGAGTTCTTATTGGATCCTTAACGGATTTTGGAACCAACCCTGATTAGGTTCTTGTTGGATCATTAATGGATCTTGGATCCCAGCCTAATCAAGTTCTTATTGGATCTTTAATAGATCTTGGATCCAACCCTAATTGGGTTCTTATTAGATCCTTAATGGACCTTGGATCCAACCCAGATTTGGTTCTTATTGGATCCTTAATGGATCTTGGATTTAACTCTAATTGGATTCTTATTGGATCCTTAATGGATCTTGGATCCAACCCTGATTGGGTTATTATTAGATCATTAATGAACCTTGGATACAACCCTGATTGGGTTCTTATTGGATATAGGTTTGATCCCTTAATGGGTTCCGGTTCAGTCCATGTTAGATTTTTATTAGTTTTGGGTTCAAACCTTAATTGATTTAGATTCATGTTCAACCTGACTTTTGTTTAACTTTGACTTGGTTCTACTTTATGTTCGACATATTTTGAGTTTAGTTCAAACTCGATTTAAGTTTTGTTTAAGTTTGACCTTGTTCTAGTTCAAGTTCGACCTAGATCTAGTTCAAGTTCAACCTAGTACTAACTTAGGTTTAACCTAATTTTTTTTAGGTTTGGTCTGATTTTAGCTTAGGTTTGGCTTGATTCTAGTTTAAATTTGACTTGATTTTAGTTTAGGTATGACCTTATTCTAGTTCTTGACCTGGTTCTGGTTTAGGTTCGGGTTAGATCTGACTGTGGTTTGATTTAAGTTTAGTTTTACCCTATTAGGATTCAGTTTGAACTTGGTTTGGAATGGTTATCATTCATTCAAACTTGATTTGGCCTAATTAGGATTCAGTTCAAACTTGATTTGATTCAATTAGAATTTGATTAGAACTTGATTCAACCCACTTAGGGTTTGATTTTAACTTGGTATGACCCAAGTAGAGTTATGTTTGAATTTGGGTTGACTTACTTTGAACCCAATCAGGGTGTAGTTTGAACCAATTTGATTTGGATTAACTTGATCAAGGCTAGATTAGGATTGGATTTGATTTGATTTGAGTCAGGTTACTTGATTTGAACCCCAATTTGGGGTTGGGTCTGGACCAATTTGACTTGAATTAACTCAATTTGTATTTGGATCCAATTCAGTTTAAGTTTTAATTCATTTATTCGATCAATTTAGGTCCATTTGGTGATTCGCTATAGTCAAATCGACTTAATTTATTGAGTTTATTTAATTTAGCCTAATCATCTTAATTTTAATCTGATTAGATTAATATATTAATCAATTTTCTTAATTCATTAGAGACCCTTACTATTGATTAAAATGACTTTACATAAGCTCATGGGCTAACCCATAGTCTATTTAACTTTCTGATGAGCCCGCAAACTGATATTGAGTCTAAATTAACATTTGAACAAGTCTACAGGCTAGCCCTAAGCCGAATTGATTTTTGGGTGAGTTCGTGAACTTGTCCTAGGTCTAAATTAACTTTCGGATAAATTCGTGAGCTGGCCCTAAATCGAATCAACTTTTGGGTGAGCCCACAGGCTAGTCTTAAGCTAGAATAAATTTTTGACCAATTATCAACTGATCCTAAGCTAAATTGACTTTCAAGTAAGTCCGTGAGCTGGCCCTATTTCTGAATTGACTTTCGAATAATTTGCGAATTGACTTTTAGATGAAATCACAAACTAGCCCTATGCTGAAATAACTTTCGAACAAGCCCATGAGGTGTTCCTAAGCCGGAATGACTTTCAACCAAGTTTGCAGACTAGTCTTAAGTCGAATTGACTTTTGCACGAGCGCAAAGGCTGGCTCTAAGTTAAGATGATTTTCAGGCGAGCATACGAGCTGATCCTGTGCCAGAATAACCTTTGGTCGAGCTCACAAATCTGCACTATGTCGAATTAACTTTTGAATGAGCCCATAGACCTATCATAGATCGAATTGACTTTCGAGTGAGCCTACAAACCAGCTTTAAGTTGAATTGACTTTTAGACAAACCCAAAAATTAGCCTTAAGATGAGCCCATAAGCTGATCCTAAATATGAATGATTTTAGGATAAGCCCAAAAATTGACCCTAGGTTGAAAGCCAAAAGTGTGCCGGTAAAATGAGGTAAGCAAGCTACGGGCTCACCCAAAAGTTTATCCTTCCTTCTTCTATTCTCACCATTGGCCTTATCTCCTCCTCTCTCACTCCTCTATGCCAAAGACCAAACCCCAACTCCTCTTCTCCTTCAGTCACGGTAGGATCCGACAAACTCTAACTGGATCTGGCTCTAGTGATGGTAGATAGAGGTAAGCAGGGCCTAGAGGTAGGCTATGGGGGTCGCCTCATGGTGGTTGCAATTGATGAGCCACCTCATGGCAATGCTAAATGGGGATGAGTCTACCAGAGCTGTTCTAATGGCCTATGAGTAGTGTAGGCTGTAATCTAGTGACGGCCATGTCGGGAGCTTGCTTGGCAGGTGCTGGTGCTCTAAGTGGTAGCATCCGGCTAGCCATCCTGGTCGAAACTAGCTAGGTTTTGGCCTTATGCCGATGGCTGCAATTTGAAGCCGTGATAGTTGTGGACACAGCAAGATGCAAGGGTGAGACAGCGGCTACAATTACGATGACAAGCAAGTAAGGGCGGTGTGCCTAATGGCGACAGAGTTAGGCTCAAACCCAAACCTGGTGATGACGAGCTACTTTTGGAGATGAAGGTACAAGTGTGTTATAATGTCAGGTGCGATAAATTAGTCCCACATCAGATATTGGATAGATATGATCCAATGTATATAGTGAAAAAAGTCCCACATCCCATGAACTTAAGCTTTTGGGATGATTTGGTGTCTGGCTCACTATATTATTCCAGTTCGACACTCTTTTGGCTCCCCCTAACAAATGGTATCAGAGCTTCAGGTTTGAAGCTATGTAAACTCTTAAGACCGAAATTACCGTGATGGTGCGACTGAATTAAATCGCATGTTAGTTTCTCTTAAAAAATCAAAAGAATGAGACAAAATCCATTGGTATGGGTCACACGATGGAACTAGTCGAGTAAAAGAGTTCTTGATTAAGAGTGTTAAAATTGATGTGGTCAAATCACACCTGAAGGGGGAGATTGTTATAATGTCAGGTGTGATAAATTAGCCCCACATCGGATATTGAATGGATATGGTCCAATATATATAGTAAAAAAGGCTCATATCCCATGAGCTTAAGCTTTTGGGATGGTTTGGTGTCCGACTCACTATATTATTCCGGTTCGACACTCTTTCGGCTCCCCCAACACAAGTGGTGGCCTTAACACAAAGTGATGGTACAACAGGGAGGATTTCAAGTCTCCAGCTAGGTAGTAGAGCATGGGTGCAGGAGGAGGAAGAGGATCAGGTCAAGGGCCGTGATGAGGTAGGTTGGCAAGGACGGAGATGAGATCCTGTGCATCATAATGGAGGAAGGAGGGCAGGCTGGAGAAGCGGGTGGCCAAGGAGATAGCCACAGGTAGTGAGGGAGGAGTTGGCCAATGGAGGGGCATCCGTGAGCAGTGGACACGCAACAAAAACCTCGCAGGATATGCAAAGAGAGGAGAAGGACAACAAGACCAGAAAAAAATCCAAAATAAGGACTTGCTAATCTTTTATTTTCATGCATTATAATCCTCTTTGAATAATTTCCTTTCCCATTCTGTGATCGATCTCCTTTGTTTGTCATCTCCTTCACCTTTTTTTAAAATAGGTTCTGCAAGGTTCTATAGGTATATTGGATCAAATTGTTTGTTAAAATTGTATTGAATGTGGATGTTATGATCTTTCTAGATATGGGCGTGTGAAATCTTTTGGGATAAGGATTACAATAAGAAAAAAATTTGAAAATTATGTTTAAGTGTGGTATCAAATTTATAGGAGAGTATTTTCAATATTTTTAGAAAATTTTGGACCAATTTGTAAATTTATAAATTTAAGAAATTTCCTTTAAAAAAGACTGACTTGTAAAGTTTTAAAATTCTCAAGCCCCTCTTTATAAAATTTTATATATAAAATAATAAAATTTAGACTTATTTGTAAATAAAAATTTTTGAGAATTTTATTTACAAAAAAAATTCTAGTGGTTTTTTTTGTGAATCCTAGAATTTGTGGGGACTAAATTATAATTTCAAAATTTTTATGGGTTTTTTTGTAAAAAATTTCTATTTTGGGACCTATTCATAAGAAAAATCATATCAAGGACCTATATATAAAAAATATATTCAATATAGGGATCTATTTGTACAAATATTGTGTTTTTATTTTGATCCAATTTTTGATGAACTTCTGGGTTCAATTTTGGTCCCACTCAACTTACTTAGGCTAAATTTAGCTTGAACCCATATTTCTAAAAATTTGGGTCCGAATCAAGCTCAATTTTGATCAAATTTGACTAGGATTCAAGTCCAACTGAGACCCACATTTGGGTGATAATCAAGTGGCACCCAATTTCTAATTTCAATCAAATTCTTATCGAATCTTATTTTTTGGCAAAAATCACCTCAAATAGACCATCATTAGATCCTTGATGGATCTTGTATCCAATCTTTATTGCGTTCTTATTAAATCATTTATAAATTTCCAACCAATCCTTAATGGGTTCTTATTAGATCCTTAATAAATCTTTATTCTATCCCTTAATAAGTTTGGATTCAATCCATGTTGGACTCTTATTGGCATTGGATTCAATCCCTTTAATAGGTGCAGGTTCAACCCATGTTAGACCTTTATTAGCTTTAGATTCAATCCCTTAGCAGGTGCGGGTTCAACCCATGTTGGACCCTTATTGGGTTTGGGTTTGATGAGTTTAAATCATGTTGGATCCCTATTGGGTTCAGATTCAAGTTCAGCCTGGTTTTAGTTTAACCTTAATTTGATTTAGGTTTGATCAATTTTTGGTTCAGATTTTACCTGGTTCTAGTTCTAGTTAGTTTTGGTTCAAGTTCGACCTAATTTTGGTCATGTTTGGCCTGGCTCTAGTTTAGGTTCAACCTAATTCTAGTATTAGTTTAGGTTTGGACTTGATTTGATTTTGATTTAAGTTTGGACCATATTTAGTTTTGGTTCAGGTTTAAACCCAATTTGATTTTGTTTCTAGTTTAAATAGTTTTGATTTAGGTTTAACCTAGTTTAGGTTCAGGCTTAGTCCTACTTCAAGTTTGGTTTAAATTTGGATCATATTTGAGGTTGGTTTGAACTTGGTTAAACCTAATTAGGGTTTGGTTTGAACTTAAATTAACTTGATTGTGGTTGGTTTGAACTTAATTTAATCCAATTAGGATTTTATTTGAATTCAAGTTGACCCAATTAGGATTTAGTTTGAGCTTGGTTTTATTCAGATTAACCTGATTTGAACCCAATTAGGTTTGGGTTTGAACCAATTTAATTTAGATTGACTCAATTTGGACCCAATTAGGGTTAGTTTGACCTTGGTTTAATCTAATTAGAGTTTGGTTTGAACTTAATTTAGCTCAATTAGGGTTTGGTTCAACTTGATTTGATCTAATTAGGGTTTCATTTAAACTTGGTTTGATCCAATTAGGGGTTAGGTGTAAACTAATTGAATTTGACTTGGCCTGATTTGAAGCCGATTGAGTTTAGGTTGACCCAATTAGGACCCAGTTGGGTTTGGTGGTTTGATACAATTTCATTTGGGTTGACATGATTTGAACCCGATTAGGGTTGGGATTGAATCCATTGGATCTGATATGATTTTAGTTTATATAACTTGGATTTGGGTCCATTTCAAGTCCATTTATTTGATCATTTTCGATCTATTTGGTAGCCCATTCAAATCAAATTAGTTTAACTTAATCAATTTATTTAATTTAGCCAAATCAATTTACTTTTAATTTGGTTTAGCACTTGCAAATTTTTTTGAAAAATTTGGAGCAATTTGTAATTTTGAGGAATTAAAAAAATTCTTTGTAAAAAGAACTTATTTGTAAATTTTTAAAATTTTCAAGTTCCTTTTCGTAAGATTTTATTTATAAAAATAATAAATTTGCACTTATATGTAAATAAGAATTTTTAAAGAGCTTATTTGTGAATTTTTGAATATTAAATATATAATTTAATATTTCATAAAGGATTTATTTGTAAAACATGAAAATCTTGGAGATTTATTCACAAATATAAATTTTTATAGGGTTTAGTTGCAAACTCTACATTCTTGTTAGGGCTGTGCATTATTCGGTCAAAACCAAATTAACCAACCGACCGAAACCGAATAACCAATTTGGTTCGGGTTATTCGGTTCTCGGTTCGGTTCGGTCTTGAAAAAAAAATAATTTTAAAATACGGTTTGGTTTCGGTTTTTGATTTTGAAAAACCATAAAAATCGAACCGAACCGAATTATATATACCTATATACCGTGGTTAGGTTTCGGTTTTGGGCTAATTGGCTCAAACAGCCCTATCTATTATCACTTTCTCTCAGAGCGATTTTCCGCTCTCGCTCTCGCCTCTCATTTCAGCCCTAACCCTAATCCCAAATTCCTGATTGCCTCTCGCTCTTGGCGCTCTCGCTCTCGCCACTGCGGACCTGTCGTGTTGCGCCTTCATCCATGCAGCTACGGTGCTGCGTCGTGTTGGTGACATCGCTTTCGTCCACCCCTGGACCCCCCTCCTCCTCTGAGACTCTGAGTCTCGATGCCTCTCTCTGGTTGACACTCTGAGCTTCAATCTCTCATTTTTCTATGATGGATTAAGCTGCAAGGTGAGTGTATTTAGGAAATTATGAAATTTAGGGTTTATTTTTTGTGACATTAAATTAGGGTTTTTTGATTTCATATGATTTTATTGTTAGATCAGTAAATCCTCAGTTCCGAACTGACGATTTTTCTTCTCCTTCATCCCTGCAGCTACGGTGCTGCGCCGTGTCGGTGACATTACTTTCGTCCACCCCTGAACCCCCCTCCTCCTCTGAGGCTCTGAGAACCGACGCCTCAATATCTCTCTAGTCGACGCTCTGAGCTTTAATCTCTCTTTTTTTTTTACAACGGATTAAGCTGCAAGGTGAGAGTATTTAGGGTTGATTTTTTGTGAAATTAAATTAGGATTTTTTTGATTTCATACAATTTTATTGTTAACCCTTTCGTCCACGGTCCACCCCTGGATGACCCCCCCCTCCCTCCCCCCTCTTCTCCTTTGAGGCTCTGACTCTCTGAGTCCCGACGCCTCAATATCTCTCGGTCCAATGCTATGAGCTTCAATCTCTCATTTTTTCTACAACGGATTAAGCTGCAAGTTGAGAGTATTTCAGAAATTATGAAATTTAGGGTTGAGTTTTTGTGAAATTAAATTAGGGTTTTTTGATTTCATACAATTTTATTGTTAGATCAGTAAATCCTCAGTTCCGAACTCCCGATTTTTCTTCTCTTTCATCCCCGGTGGCACTGCTTTCGTCCATCCTCGGATCCCTCTGCACCTCTGAGGCTCTGACTCCCGATGCCTCAATATCTCTCTGTGACTAGCCTTCGAGGCTCTGAGCTTCAATATCTCATTTTTCTACAACGGCATCATCGGGATCAAATTGCAAGGTTAGGGTTGAATTTTGTGAAATTAAATTAAGATTTTTTGATTTCATACGATTTAATCTATAATTCTGTATTTTTCTATTGACAGATGTTGAACGAGGATGACAATCAACAGCTTTCAAACACAAATCTAGTTATTCCAAGTCCAATGCCAATTTCTGCTTCTCAGGAAAGTTCTACGCCTATGGCTATCGAAGTTTCAAATGAGGGCAATGCATCTATGTACAGTACAAAGTCTCCAATGCCAAGAAAAAGAATGGCAGCACGATCAGGTGTATGGGAGCATTACACAAAGTTCACAGACTCGGACAAGTCAACCAAAGCCAGATGCAACTACTGTGGTAATGAATTCTTTTGTGATTAAAAAAAAATGGTACTTCTTCTCTTAGACATCACATGAAACATCAAACATGCTGGAAGGCTTTAGTATTGATACACATCAAACAAAACTTGCTATGCAACCTATTTAGAAAGAAGCAGCAAATGAGTCTGTGCTAACTAGCTGGAAGTTTGATCAAGAAAAAATTAGAAAAGCACTGGCACACATAGTTGTTGTAGATGAACTACCTTTTAGTTTTGTGCAACATGAAGGCTTTCAATACTTTATGTCTCAAGCTTGTCCTAGATTTTGAATGCCTTCACGTTGGACTATGACTAGAGACTGTTTTCAACTCTACCATGATGAAAAGGTAAAGTTGAAACAGTATTTCAGAGAGTCCAAACAGAGAGTTTGTTTGACCACTGATACTTGGACCTCAATTCAAAACATAAACTATATGTGTATCACAGCACATTATATTGATATTGATTGGAACTTGAAGAAAAAGCTTTTGAATTTTTGCAAGATTACAAGTCATAAGGGTGAAGTTATAGGAAAATAATTGAAAAATGCCTCTCTGAATGGGGAATTGATAGTGTTTTGACTGTTACTGTTGATAATGCCTCTTCAAATGATACTGCTATTTCCTATTTGAAGAAAAAATTTTTGAATTGGGGCACTTGTTTGGCACAAGGAAAATATATTCATATGCATTGCATAGCACATATCATTAATCTTGTGGTGAAAGATGGTTTGAAAGAGATGGCAGATTCCATTGCTCGGGTTAGATCTGCTGTTAAATATGTGAGATATTCTCCAGCAAGATGGCAGAGGTTCAAAGAATGTGTGGAAATTGGAAAAATTGAAAGAAAAAAATGTCTTTGTTTGGATGTATCGACAAGGTGAAATTTCACCTATATGATGCTTGAAGTAGCTCAAACTTTTGAGCGAGCTTTTGAAAAATTTGAAGAGGAAGATAGCAATTTCTGTCATGAGCTTAATAATGAAGATGGAACTCCTCTGTCTTTTGACTAGCAGAATGTTAGGCGACTTGTTACATTCTTAGAGCATTTCTATGAGTTGACTCTTAGAGTTTCTGCCTCTATGTATGTTACAAGTAATTTATTTTTTTATGAAATTTGTCCAGTTAACCTTCTTTTGAATCTATGGAAAGCCAGCTGTGATACAAAAGTCCAAGATATGGCTGTTGTGATGAAAGACAAATATGACAAGTATTGGGGGTGAGCTAGAGAAGATTAATATGCTTCTCTTTGTTCCTGTTGTCTTTGATCCAAGACGCAAGTTAGAATATGTTGAGTTTGGATTTGAAAAAATGTATGAAGGTGAAAGAGGTGTTATGATGAGGAGAAAGTTGTATGAAGTTGTATATGATTTGTTCAAAGAGTACAGAATGCGACTACAGCCAGGAGAAATGCCATCTGGTGAAGGATCAAGTATGTCAAAGCAATCAGGTAAGTACATCTTAAGCAGTCTATTTGCTGAGTATAGAAAAAGTTTCATGGGTGATGAAATGAATCTAAGCTAGACAAGTATTTGTTAGAGAATCTTGAGAAAAATGAGCCAAACTTTGATGTTCTGGGCTTCTGGAAAGTGAATAGCTGCAGATTTCCTATTCTATCACATATGGCTCATGATATATTAGCTATACCTATCTCTATAGTGGCCTCTGAATCAGCTTTTAGCATAGGAGGGTGCATACTTGATCATTTTCGTAGCTCTTTGACTCCTACACTAGAACAAGCTCTCGTTTGCACTCAAGATTGGATTAAAAATTCAAAAATAGAAATCAATGTTGAGGAAAGTTTGGAAGAACTTGAAAAGATTCAAGAGGGTAAGATTTGCATTGCTAATATTTTTATTATTGCATTGTATATTTCTTTATTATGATCAAATAATCATTGAATGGTTTTTTTATTTCAGAGTTGATAAAGATGAAATTGGATGTCACAACCATTGAATTTTGAGAAGTCATCTTAAGGTTTGAATATGCTTACTTATTTTTTATGCATTTATTTTCATGTTTCTAACTTTCTATGGTCATCTCTTATAGATTCATTCTTATATATCCTTATCATTCATGTGCATCACAGCATCAGTGCATGTGTGAAGTTATGATCTTACAATCCTTAGTTCCTTACCCAGTTACCTACTTACCTGATATTTTCTTAATTGCTTTTACTGTGATGATATTTTACTATGTTTTTTAGGTTCAACAGTATGATCCAACTATCCAGGGACAGGTATGTATCCAACTATTATTTTGTAGGAGCAGTCGAGCAGGTTGATGCTTGAGGGGAGACATCTTCATTTTTGATGATGCATCAAAGCCATCTGAGCCTCTTGAATTTTTTTCTTTTATTTGAGGTTTTTTTGTCTTTGGTGTTTTGATGCAGAGGTGTTCCAATGGTCCCCTACTCTGGCTTCGTCCTCTTCACTTTGTAGGCTTGTAGCAATGGCATGCTTGTTTGGATGGCCTATGAAGGCAACCACTACCTACCATTCACTCACGGGGAGAGCCAGAGAGGGATGCTAGGTATGATGGTATAAGGCGAATATGACGATATGACCCTCTTGGAATTATTTTATGATTTTTTTAATGATATTTGTTGTATTTTTCATAAGCTGTTTGAGGCGATGAAGATGTTGAATCATTGGCTCATTGCCATATGCTATGCTCGCATGTGGGCAAGTGACTGATTGGACAATTGTCTCCTTCTTTGGCTTCACCCTAGTAATGTTATGCTGCTTGGAAGTTGGAACTTCTGGTTCTGGCTTCTGTTCTATTACTTCTATACACGGGACTACAGGAGATTTCTCAAGCTTTTCTTAATAGACCATTTGGCATGATATAATCCTTCAGAGTTCAAATGCTAACTGATTACTGAATTGATCATATTTATTCTGAACCACATAATTACAGTTGTTGTCTTGCAGCTTGCTGATGCTGAGTTATTTGACTTGTAAGAATGATATTATAGCCTTATAGAGTTATAGGATTGTCCTGCTACTGTACATTGTCTTGCAACTCTACAAGCATGAAGTTGAACTGTTGAAGTGTTCTACAGCAATACAGCTTGTCAGCTTCTGCTACTATATAATATACATTGTCTGGTTCCTCGCTTGCTCCTACAAGTATAAAGTTGAAGTGTTGAATTGTTGAAGACTTGGAACTTGGAAGTCTTGAAGTGTCTTGCTACATGAAGTTGAACTGCTGAACTGTTGAAGTGTTTTGCAGCTTGCCCACTTCTGCTAGACTGCTACTACACATTGTCCTGCTGCTCCTACTGCTCCTGCTGCTCTTGCAACTTGAAGACTTGATTCACTTGAAGTCTTGAAGTGTCTTGTTATATGAAGTTGAGCTGTTGAAGTGTTTTGCAGCTTGCTCGCTTCTGCTAGACTACTAGTATGCTACTATACATTGTCCTGCTGCTGCTGCTCCTAGCCTCCTGCTGCTCCTGCTGTGCTGCTCTTGTGCTGCTCCTGCAACTTGAAGACTTGATTCACTTGAAGTCTTGAAGTGTCTTGCTAAGTTGTTGAATTGTTTTGCAGCTTACCTGCTTTTGCTAGACTGCTAGTCTGCTACTATACATTGTCCTGCTGCTATTGCTCCTAGCCTCCTGCTGTGCTGCTCCTGCAACTTGAAGACTTGATTCTCTTGAAGTCTTAAAGTATCTTGCTCCTGCTTGTGCGGTTGTGCCATTGTGGCATGTGAGATACTGAGATTAACTGATTATTTATTGGGTTGCAATTTGCAAACTTGCAATTGGACTAGGTATCAGCCTATCAGGGTCAGATTCAGGGTATGTATAATGTATATCCTGTACTAATTTTTTTTTCCCTTATGCAAATGACTAGATCCATTCATCCAGAGTCCTGTAAAAATTTGGTTTGCAATTCGGTTATAATTGAACCGAACCAAAATATTTCGGTTCGATTCTGGTTCGGTTTTTATACTATTAGGTTCGATTCGGTTTGATTTTGGATTTTCAAAATTTTGGAAATTTTGGTTCGGTTTATTCGGTTCGGTTCGATTCAGTTTTAACCGAATGCACAGCCCTAATTCTTGTATAGATCAATTTATAATTTGAAGATTTTTATGGATCTCTTTACTAAAATTTTCATCCCAAAAACCTATTTATAAGAAAAAAATCTGGCCAAGTACCTATTTATAAAAAGTTATTTGGTCCACGGATTTATTTGTAAAAGTTTTATTCTTTTTATTTTGGTCCATATCTTTATGAATTTTAGATGAAATTTTGGTCAAGATTTCTAGCCCACTCAACCCATTTTGATTGAATTCGATTCAAGCCTGAATTTTTTAACAATTCATATCTAAAATGCATTTAATTTTAGGTCAAATTTGGTCGTGATTTAGATCCAACTAAGACCCATATTTGGGTCATGATCTAGTAGCATCTGATATCTGATTTTAATCAAATTCTTATCAAATTTGATTTTAACAAAAACTACCCAAACAACCAAGATCTATTGCAGACCTACTTCTCCCTTCTAGGTTTATGGTCGTGCGCACAAGGGCTAATTTGTAGACCAATTTTGAAAGAGTAAAGGAAGATATATTTCAGTAAATCACTATTTTTAAGTTAAAAAAACAATTAAATATTAGTCTAACTATCTTCCTGATATTTGGATACTTGTCCAACTGGGGATAAACTAGTTTTAGTTCTAGTCCATTACCAAATAGAGCCTAAGAGGATAGCCTAAAATTTTGGCCCTAACCATAATTTAACTAATGCAAGGGTTTTTTACAAAATAGCTATTATAAACCCCTCCGAGCCTAGACCTATTCTTTGGCCTGTAAATTCATTTTTTTCATCTAAGAGGTTGTTGATAGCTCATGTATGTACATATGGGAGAGAGAAGGGGAGAGAGAAGCCTCTACAAAAGGGAGCTTTATGGTGGCACTAGAATTTGTGATAACAAGCTCAACAATGGCTTTATAGGTTGAAATCTATAAGGGCATAGTAGGGACGAACTTAGTGATGACATGTGGCAAGTCATACACCCCATTTAGGAATATAGCATTCTCCTTCTTTGCATATAAAGAATTGAATTGTTTTAGATTCCTCTAATTTGAGTTCTGAAATCTCTTGATGCTAAGCTCCCTAGTTTCCGTAATAGATGAATTAAGTATAATCTAAATTTTGATTTGTTATAACTTTCATGTTCTGATTCTGATTTAAGTGATTCAAGATGCATTGGATTTCTTAACATATATAGAATCCATTTCTATCATTTAGATCTAAATTAAGTACTTTCTTCAAGACTAATTCAAGATTTCTCCATTTCTTATTTTTTGGACTCTCTTTTCAATTATGCTTGATAATCTAGCCTAGTTTATTATATGTTCACTTATTTAATTTATGATTCTAAGTAAGATGATGTGCATGAAATATTAAAAATTTGCAACTTGCTTATTAGGTAAGTAAATGTGTGACTCCCAATAATATTGAGTTAGAGACCTAGTCTATGAATTTATATTTTTTGATAAGCATAAACTATGATTATATGCTATTGGCTTAATCGTGTCTCGAATCTGAATTTTTTAGACAGTCTTAATTATATTAGAAAGTAATTTAGTGGTCCTAATCCTTATCTGAATTTATCTTCTACTAGAAGACTTAAATTAGTAGAAGTCTTATTTGAGTCAGTCTTCTACTTTGACTTAAACATAGTTAGGTCACATCTATAAATACTCTATTCAT
The DNA here is from genome assembly GCA_005019695.1 of Trichopus zeylanicus subsp. travancoricus. Lineage (NCBI taxonomy): Eukaryota > Viridiplantae > Streptophyta > Magnoliopsida > Dioscoreales > Dioscoreaceae > Trichopus > Trichopus zeylanicus. Next base: position 1,174,782 of record RXID01014251.1, read on the forward strand.
GTAAGAGTTTCCATATAGAGTGAGAGAAAGAGACATAGATCAATACTCTCAAAACGTCTTGTGACAACTAGGTTACTTAGTCTTTTGTGGGAGTTGGTGATATTGGAGTTTCGCCTCCATCATTGTAATCTTATCTTCCTCTTCTCATCAATACAATATCCTCTACATCGTCTTCGCAACATAAATCTCTTGTATGTTATCTTTTCTTCTTTTCTATTATTCTTCTACATCGTGAATTGTGGTAGACATTGATATTTAGCGCAACAAGTGGTATCAAAGCTTGGTTCAACATATCTACTACGAAATTTGATATAGAGAAATTCAATGGAAAGCAAGAATTTCCTATTTGGTAAGCAAGAGTTCATGCAATTCTTACTCAACAAGGGTTGAGAAACACATTGGAGGACGTCAAGCCTGAAGATATCACCGAAAGTGTCTGAAAAAATGAGAAGACTAGTGCACATAGCACAATCATCCTTAGTCTCACCAATGAGGTAGTCTATCCATTTCTTGATGAAACATCACCTTTAGAGCTATGGAAAAAGCTGAAGAAATAATATATGAATAAGTCTATCTCAAATCAAGTTTACTTAAAGCAGAAGCTCTTCAATTTTTGAATGAGAGAAGGTACAAATATAGTTGATCATCTTAATGCTTTCAATTAGTCTCTCAATTGTTAAGCATTGATGTTAAAATTGAAGATGAAGACAAGGCAATTATTTTATTATCGTCTTTACCTTCTTCTCTTGAGAATTTGAAGACTACTCTCATGTATGGTAAGGATTTGAAATTTGATGATATTTCTACTGTCCTTCTATCTAATGAATATTTAAAAAAGATTGAAGGGGATGTGTCACACTTAGAAGCATTGATTGTTAGAGGTCATACCAAAGAAAGATCAAAGACAAGTTGTTCTAGATCCAAATCCAAAGAAATAAATTGTAGGTATTGTAAGAAGATGGGACATGTAATTAAAGTGTTGGAAGCTCAAAGCAAAGAAAGAAAGAGAATCTCAATCTAAAGAGCAAGCCAAAGAACAAGTATCAGTTGTTGAAGAGAGTTCTGATGATGATTTTGGTAATGTTCTCTCTATTAGTTCTAATTTTTCTCGTTACCATGATACTTGGATTCTTGATTCTGGTTGTTCTTATCACATGTGTCCTAATAAGGATTGGTTTGAAAACTACAAGTCCTATGCTGGTGGTTTAGTTTTGATGGGTAATAACAATCCATGCAAAATTATTAAAATTGGAACAATCAAAATTAAGATATTTGATAATATTATTAGAACTCTTACTGATGTTAGACATGTTCTTGATTTGAAAAAGAATTTGATCTCTTTGGGTACTTTAGATTCTGCTGGTTATAAGTATTCTACTGAAGGTGGAGTTCTTAAGGTTGCTAAAGACTCATTGATAGCAATGAAGGGCTTAAAGCATGGAAATTTGTATGAGTTAGTAGGAAAAATCGTTGAAGGTAGAGCAACAATTTCTTAGGCTTCTTCTTTTGATATGACACACTTATGACATATGCGTCTCAGTCATATGAGTGAGCAAGGTTTAAATGAGCTCAACAAAAAAAAATTACTGAGAGGCCTCAACTCATGCAAATTCGATTTCTGCGAGCATTGTCTTATGGTAAACAGTCCAAGGTAAAGTTTAACATCAGTACTTATTGTACTAAAGGCTTAATTGATTATATTTATTTTGATCTGTGGTGCTCTCGTATTCCATCAAAATATGGTGCTCATTATTTTGTCAGTTTTAATGATGATTTTTTCATAAAAGTGTGGATTTATTTTTTGCATCACAAAGCCGAAGTATTTTCTATTTTCAAATGGTGGAAAATTTTAGTTGAAAAAAGGACTGGCAAAAAAATCAAATACCTCAGAAGTGATAATGGTGGAGAGTAAAAATCAACAAGGTTTCTCAAATTCTATGTAGTTGAAGGCATCAAACGCCACTTTACCATCCCAGGAAAATCTCAATAAAATGGTGTGGCTGAAAGGATGAACATAACCTTATTGGAGAAAGGACGTAGTATGCTCAGTACAGTTAATCTTGACAAAGATTTTTGGGCAGAGGCAGTCAATACAGCATGTTTCATTGTGAATCACTCTCTCAGACAGCCATTAATTACAAGACTCCTGAAGAGATATGGATTGGTCAACCTGCAAATTATTTTTCTTTAAAGATTTTTGGTTGCCCTGCTTATGTGCATGTTGTCAAGGATAAGTTAGATGCACATTCTAAAAAGTGTATTTTCCTGGGTTATGCCAAAGGTGTTAAGGACTATCATTTGTGGAATCCTACTATTTCAAATGTATTTATTAAGAGAGATGTAGTACTTGATGAAAGTGTTATGTTAAAATCTCTCAAGAAAGGTCCCAATGATATAATGCAAATGGAGGTTAAGCATGTAGTTCCTTCAGAAGAAGATATTCAGGATATGCCCAATTCTCAAAAAAATTCTAAGAATCAAATTTCTGAGAAGACTCCACTTTGAAGATCTCAAAGAAACATAAAACCACCTGAAAGCTATGATTTTGAAGATATGGTAGCTTTTGTTTTAGTTAATGATAATGGTGATCCTTCTTTCTATAAAGAAGCAGTGCAAGATAAGAATTCTTCTCAGTGGTAAGCTGATATGAATGAAGAGATGGATTCCCTTCAAAAGAACCATACTTGGGATCTAGTGAAATTATCAGAAGGTAAAAGAGCAATTGGTTACAAGTGGGTATTTCGAAAGAAAGAGAATTCCTCTGAGATAGATGGTGTTAAATTCAAGGCTCGTTTAGTTGCAAAAGGATACTCACAAAAGGAGGGTGTTGACTTTAATAAAATTTTTTCTCTTGTGGTTAAACATGCATCTATTTGTTTTCTACTTGCTTTAGTTATTTTTCATAATCTTGAGTTAGAACAACTTGATGTCAAAACTGCCTTTCTGCATGGAGAATTAGAAGAATAGATTTTTATGTAACAGCCTAAAGGGTTCATCCAAGAAGATAAGAAAAATTTTGTCTGCAAGTTGAACAAATCACTTATGGTTTGAAACAATCTCCAAGGCAATGGTATAAAAGGTTTGACAGTTTTATGTTGGAACAAGATTTCATCCATTGCAAACATGATTGTTGTGCCTATTTTAAGATGCATGCCAATAACTCATTTATTATATTGCTTCTTTATGTTGATGATATGCTTATCACTACTCAAGACATATCTCTACTTAATGATCTAAAGTTTAAAATGAAACAAAAAATTCCAATGAAAGATTTAGGTGTTGCAAGGAAGATTCTCGGTATGGAGATTGATCGGGATCGAAAGCATGACAAATTATGGCTCAAACAAAGTAAGTATCTCGAGAGATTATTTCTCATTTTCACATGCAGAATTCAAAACCCGTCAGTACTCATTTGGTATCTTATTTCAAGCTTTCAACTCAACCATGTCCTTCTACAGATGAGGAGTATGCATACATGGAAAACATCCCATTTTCAAGTGCTATTGGAAGTCTAATGTATGCTATGGTATGTATAAGACTTGATATTGCACAAGTAGTCAGCGTTGTTAGTTGTCACATGGCAAATCCAGGAAAAGAGCATTGGCAAGTTGTGAAGTGGCTATTAAGATATATCAAAGGTACTCTTAATATTGGCTTATGTTTTGACAGGAACATAGTTCAAGAGGCCAAAATTATTGACTACGTTGATTCAGACTATGCTGGAGGCTTTGATCGACGATGATCCCTCAATGGTTATCTTTTCACTCTTTATGGAGGACCTATTAGCCGAAGGTGTACCTTGCAGTCAACTGTGGCATTATCTACAATAGAGTCTGAGTATATGGTAGCTACAGAAGCCGTCAAAGAAGCTCTATGACTAAAAGGATTGGCAACTAAAGTTGGTTTTCCTCAAAATGTTCTTCTTATCTTTTGCGATAGTTAGAGTGTCATATGCCTTGCGAAGAACCAAATCTACCATGCCATTTCAAAGCATATAGATGTCCGATTTTACTTTATTCGGGACATTATTGAAGATGGCAAGATTTCTTTACAAAAGATTCATACTTCAAGAAATCTTGCAGATATGTTGACAAAAGTGATTTCGATTGACACATTCAAGCTCTGTTTGGACTTGATTAATGTTCAAGGTCATTGATCCTAACTCATGAGATAATGACAAATACATCTATTAAAGATTCAAAGAATAAGAAGATTCAAGCCAAGGTGAATATTGTTGGCTTAATCGTGTCTCGAATATAGATTTTCTAGAGAGTTTTAATTATATTAGTAGAAGTCTTATTTGAGTCAGTCTTCTACTTTGACTCAAACACAGTTAGACCACATCTATAAATACTCTATTCATGTAAGGGTTTTAATATAGAGTGAGAGAAAGAGACATAGATCAATACTCTCAAAACGTCTTGTGACGGCTAGGTTACTTAGTCTTTTGTGGGAGTTGGTGATATTGGAGTTTCGCCTCCATCGTTGTAATCTTATCTTCCTCTTCTCATCAATACAATATCCTCTGGATCATCTTCGTCACATAAATCTCTTGTGTGCTATCTTTTCTTCTCTTTTGTTCTTCTTCTACATTGTGAATTATGGTGAACATCAATATTTAGTGCAACAATATGCTACATATTAAATATCTTTTGATATTTTGAAATATTTATCAAAGGATTATATTCTATCTTGTACTTATAATATATTTACTTATTTTGAAAATGTGAAAATTATGCATGTGAATTTAAGAAAAAGTTATTTACTTTCTGTCATTTATTTCAATTTATGTATTTTGAATGTGAAAACCATGCATGTATTCCTAAGTAAAAATTTGTTAATTTGTAAATATTTATTGGATATTGGTATTTAAATTGGGATTTAATTATGTCATCTCCTACTTGATTCTTGTCCTAGCCTAGCCATTAGGGTTAATAATGGTTATGTCAATTTGTATTTGAATTTCTATTAGATATTGGTTCAACTATAGTTTGTGGACATTAGAGTAGCACATAAATAAGATCTCTTTTGTGGAATATTTTTAGCAACTAACTTCAAGTGTGCCTCACTTATATATGATTTGGGCCACTAGTGTTTATGTTCCCAAAGTTTTGTTTGAAGACACAAGTCAAATTATTCTTGTCTTGATCTATAATTATCTAAATAATATTTAACTTCATGAATTTTGCCCTTTGTTCTTGTTAAGCTTTACGAAAATTATATCTGTGACACTTATTTGAAACTTTCAAAGGATTTTATTTTTGATTAGATTTGATTTCTGAAACTTTATATTGTATATATGAAATATTGTCTTAAAATGGGATTACTCATTCTATTATAGATTTAGTCGCTAGATTTCAATATTTGAGTGTCAACTATTTGTCCAGTGATGTGGGAGTTCAATACAGATTTATTTGCTTATGTACTTGGGAGATATATAAGTCTATTGTGAGATAACTTGAGAATTTATAGTGATATTATCATAGTTTTTTTTTGAGTAATTGACTCTATGGATTGTTATACGTATAAGTTAAGTTTAAGATTTTGACCTTGCATGCTTATCAAGTTTCAACCACATAAGTGTGTGGCATTGTAATGTGTCAAAATATACAAGTTTTGAATTCAGGACATGACAATTTAGTGGCATCAGGGCTCTAGCTTCAGTTTAAATTAAGTTAGATGTTCTACAAGACATATAAATTGACGATGAGACTAGGAATTAGCTTCATTTACATTTGAATATTCTGAATAGTTTTGAAAATCTCAATCTATGTGTTATGGAATTTGAGAAACACTAAGCTTGTTTATGTTATGGAACATATAAAATTATAATGAGTAGAAATGAGATCACTTTGTTGGATTATAGAATCTTATACAACATGTATTAGAGTAGGTGTTATAATTTTGCTCCCAAGTAAAGAGTTTTTAGGAATCAAGTTGAATCTTTGAAAGAAATTGAATTACATATTATTTTTTGCTCTTCTAGTATAGGGATTACTTTTATGTAGATATGATTCTTGTATGGTAAAACATGAAATTTTCTTGATGATTTTGGAGTTAGAAAATGCATGGAATCATATGCATTTCAAGTTCTAATATTTTTTAGGCATGTGTGAAACAAATCATATCAATATTTTGGAGGAATTATTGTGATTTTCAATATATGTTATGAGAATATGCTTAAGTACTATATTCTTATATTTGTAATATTTGTATAATCATTTAGGGTTCGACATAGAGTTTATATGCCTAAATATATGTAACCATGTATTTGAGTTATGATATGCTAGCTCCTAATTATAAGCTTATTTTAGTTAGAAATTTCTCATTGTTCTTAAGTTATGAGTTAGTAAGTTAAGCTTGAATAATTTTGATAGTGATTGAATTTTATTTGAAATATTTGCATAACTTGTTGTTATTGAGGATCTAAGTTTGGATTTAAATTTTTAATTTGCGATAACATATCAAAGACTATTTTCAGAAAATAATGATTTATCTTGATAGTTTATTAATCAAAATATACCATTTTGACTGTTCTATGTTGTTGCTCTTTGTAGTTTTGATAATAACCAAATTTTGTATGTGATGCTTTCTTGAGTTGAATAGCTAGTATCCAAACCAAAGGTGTAATGAAGTTCAATATTGTTTAGAAGGCACAAAAAGAAAATGGATATAAAAATGATTATGAAGATTAAAACATGATAGTGATTCAATGAACGAGACTTGAAGACACAAAGATGACTTGAAGATTGCTCGAGAAATCAGATCAATTTTATAAGTTTAGACTTTTATTTTTCTTTTGTCAAGTTGAAAATTTGAATTGTTGATTGTATATTTTAGACCTCTTTCTTAATACTCTAACTTAACTTGGAATACCTTTACCGACCTATACTTTATCTAAAAAAAGTTTTGAGTTGATATCAAAATAGACTAAAGTTATAGTTAAGTTAGTATAGGTTTTTTTTCTTAGCTTCGGATGCTTGCAAGTTTGGATGCCCAAATATAGAAAAAAGATACTAGGTGACAACTTTGGATGCCCAAACCTATGGTTTGAACAACCAAAGTTTCAAAATTGTAACTTTTTCTTTGGAACATCGGTTGCCCAATCTTTCCTTCGATCATCGAAAGTGTGGAAGTTCAAGCACCAGAACTAATGGACTAGGCACCCAAACTAGTGATATCATTTATAATAGCTAATTGAATTAAATTTTTGAATAGTTTGGATGACCAAACCTTGAGGTTTGAACATTTGAACAAATAGAGAATAGCTAGTAACGGCTAGTTCTCTCCCTAATGATTATATAAGGGCTTGAAGCTTGTTTTAATTCAAAATTTTATATCTTTGATTATCTTTGAGAGAAAGAATAAGCTTTCTGAAGCCCTTTAGCCTTATAAGAGCTCTAAGCTTAGTTTTAACTTTCATATCTTGTAGCCCTTGTACTCATCTTGATAGGCTTTTCTAGAAAGGCACAATTGTATTTCATTTTTATCATCTTTACTTACAAACACTCCTAGGGTATCAGGAGTGTATGAGGAACCAAACTCTAATGTAGGAGTTAGCTATTGCTTAGTTGGAGCAAGAGTTGTACAGATGTGGTTTCACCTGAAGGAAGTGATGCTCACAGGTTGTGAGTTGATGTAAAGGCTTAGTTTTGCCTCAGAAAGTGAGAACTCTAACAAAGAGTTCAAGTCCTCAAGAGTAAGGTAAGGACTATGGAGTAGGTGCAATTGGTTGATGAACCACATAAATCTTGATGTATTCTTTTCTTATCTTGTTTATTATTGTAATTATATTGATTATGATTTTGAGGATTGAATCAAGCTCTTAATTTGCTAAAAATTTGAGAATTAGTGTAAAACCTAATTCATCCTCTCCTCCTCCTCCTCCTCCTCACTCTTCTCCTCCTCTTAAGTTGCCTACTTTGTCTTTCATACATATATTATGTTTGGGATGATACCCAACTATCTGAGACTGAATTATCAAGTTATGTTAACAATTGACATTTATGGATATTAGAGTTCAAATTTGTGAGTTCTCATGTAGAAGAATGAGTATTTGATTCTTGGGATTGTTATACATAAGACAAGTTTTGACTTAACTCCATCTCTAAGTATGTCTAGATAACCATATTAAAATCTTAGTCTGTTTGTGAAACATTAGAGGCATTTTTTGCTGAGATAGATACATATTAATATGTCATTCTTTTTTTCATCCTTCCCTTAATTAGTGTATATTTATGTTTGTGTCAACACTGAACTATATACAAAATTTCAAAGACTTGAGTTAAATAAGTACAAATTTACCTAATTAGTACAGCTTTGATACCATATCTTACTCTCCTATGAGTTGGAATAGTCCTTGACTCTAAATTTATTTAGAGTATGTCATATGAATTTTGGTTTCCTTAATATGACAAGGAATTTAGGAAAAATAATAGTATTTTAACTTTGATTTTGTAAGTTTTGTGAATATAGTTTGTTGATTTAGCTGAAGAAACAGCGAGAATTTATACAAAATATTTAGAGAATTAGTTATTATTGTGAATTATTTAAATCATTATTTTTGTTAACGATGTCTATTTGAGATTTTCAAAGCGAAGGAATAATATATATTAAGTGTTCTCGTGATTAGAGTTATATTTACATAGTAATCTGATATGTCACTGTGTTTAAATTTGGCATGAAATTTAAGTTGCTTTGGCTTAACCTAGAAATTTTAGATGATTTGCGGTGATTGAGCATTTAGGTTTTAAATATGGGCCACATCATTGATTTCCTTGTTAGACTCAATTATAAAAGTAATGATCACTTTTGATAGTCTACTCAATTAAAGTTATAGATTTATAGGGATAAAATTCACTATTTAGTCTAATATGGGGAAAGCTTTTCTATGAAATTTTGTTAAATTTGAGAATATGAAAGATATTTGTGAATAAGATGGGAGTTATTTTTATGTAAGTTATGAGACTATTGCATTAAGGATATAAAAGATTTATGAGTTAAAATCAGAGTATGCAATAGATATATGTCATGGTGTAAAATTCTAAAATTTTCTAATAATTCTTGAGATTTGAAATTTTTTATTCTATTAGTTCATATTGTAAATTGTGAAATTTTGGGGACCAATTTGAATCAAGTCGAGAGTTATTCTAATAATCATCCTAAAAGGTTGGAGTTATAATTTAGTAATCACACATTTCTTAAGATTTGGCTCTCTAAGGGTATGATGTGTTGTGGTATTTGTGACAAACTTAGTCTTTGTTTTCTTGATGTTTTGAGATCCTTGAGAGAGTTAGTGATGCGATGTATAAACTTGCTCTTCGTTTTGCACTTTCTAGTGCTCATAATATGTTTTGTGTATGTATATCACAAAAAGACATTTCATACAAGGGTCACATGATAGACTTTGTATTTTTATAATTTAATAAAGATCTCTGATGAGGAGTATCCTATTTGTATTGTAAATAGAAAAGAGAAAGTATTGAGGTATCGAACTAAATCTTATGTCAAGATCTAGCATAGTAATCATTCAAAAAGAAAAGTCACTTAGGAGCTAGAGGAGGATATGTTAGTGGGATACCCTTGATTATCTCAGCATTTTGGTATGAGATGGTTTAGATTATAGTTTAGAGGACTAAACTTATTTTAAGAAGGTAAATTGTGAAAACCCAAAATTTTTGACTTGACGATATATTTAACTAATGCAAGGGTTCTTTGGCATATGAATTCTTTTTTTGATAAATTGGAGGGTGGCAGCTCGTAAAAATGTATACATATATATAGTTGGGAGAGAGAGAGAGAGAAAGAGAGAAGGCTCTGCAAAGAGCAGCTTGATAGCCCCACTAGGATTTTTGATGATGAGCTTGGCAACAATGTGTAAGTCAAAATCTACAAGGGCTTAGTAGGGACGAGCTCTGTGATGGCGAGTGGTTCGGTGATTGTAAGTTCAAAATGTGGGAGCAAGTCATACATCCCATTTAGGAAGGTAGCATTCTCCTTCTTGGCATATAATGGTTTGAATAATTTTGGATTCCTCTAGTTTTTGTAATAGATGAATTAAGTGTAATATGAATCTCAATTAGTGATCGCTTCATCATTTTGACTCCGATTTAAGTGATTCAAGATACATTGGATTTCTTAATGTGTATAGACTCTATTTTTGTAGTTTAGATCTAAATTAGATACTTTTTCAATACTAATTTAAGACTTCTCCCTTCCTTATTGTTTGAAATCTCTATTTAGTTATGTTCGATGGTCCAGCCTATTGTATTGTAAATTCACATTATTAATTTTTTTGTTCTAGGTAAGATGATATGTGTGAATTATTAAGTATTCATAACTTCCATGTTATATAAATGAAAGAGTGATTCTCGATAATATTAAGTTAACAACCTAGTTTGTGAATTTGTATCTTTTGATAAGCATAAACTATGATTATACACTATATATACCTTTAAATTTTTTTTGACACTTTGAAAGTCTTACAAGAGGATTATATTTTGCTTCACACTTAAAATATGTTTACTTGTTTTGAAAATGTGAAAGTCATGTATGTGAATTTGATAAAGTGCTATTTACTTTCTATCATTTATTTAAATTTATGTATTTTGAATGTGAAAATCATGCATGTATTCTCAAGTAAAAATTTCTTAATTTGTAAATTATTAGATCTTGATATTAAGATTGGTATTTGACTATATCATCTTCCACTTGATTCCTGTCCTATCCTAGCCATTAGGGTTAACAATGGTCATGTTGATATATACTTAAATTTCAATCAGAAACTGGTTTCACTACCATTTGTGGACATCATAGTAGTGGCATATTCCTAATAAAATCTCTTTCATAAGATGTTCCTTGTTCCTGTTTTGGCCACAGACTTTAAGTATGCCAACTTGTATATGATTCAAGCCATTAGTTGTGGGTATGCCAATATTTTGTGTAGGGGACATGAGTCAAATTTGATGATACACCGAGCTAAAATCGACCAAGTTAAAAGTGAATGGGGACCTAATCCCCATATCAAGGTAACCGAGGCACAGACCTTGAAGCTGACATCCAAGATAATACCACTGATGCCAAGTGGCTCGGTGATGCAAGCGATACACATCTTGTATATACATAACCCGTGGCATACAAGAAAGAATGATAGTCCCAGACCATATATGGATGTGATTAAGTATTCAAGGATACTAGGGAACAAGGATGCTGAAGAGATCCTTGATATAGAATTCTAGAGTGATAGCAACCAAAGTATAATTAGGACTAAAATCATGAAATCCTGAATCTACTGAAAGACCCTATTTAACCTATGAAATAGGGGGCAACCCATGAAAGTAAGGGGATTTCGATCTCTCTATCTTTCATACTCTCCTGAAGAGAATTGATGAGACCTTTTCTAACTTGATCATCAAAGTGGCCATCACCGGAGAGCTCCCAATGGTCCTCATCATAGTTCTTGTTTTCTCTTATAGATTAGTGGAAAAGCAGCCTAGTAGATTTGATCTCGAGGAACCTCTTGGGCCAAAACTGGTGTGTGAACCAAGCTCCATCAATAAATTAGTGCTTTCATTGAGATTTGCTCTACCTCTCTTCTTGACTAATTGTGAATTTAAATAAATAAAATTTACTGCTAGAAAAGATATTACAATTGAATTTTTAAGGAGGAGAAGAAACAAAAAAAATCCTCTATAAACAAGAAACTACAAATTTGAGAACAAATACTTTGAATATTGAGAAATAATCCCCCACAATCTTCTAAAACTAAAAACAAATAGAATAGAAAATTATTACCTAAATAACTATTGAGATATTTCACACTCCCACTCAAGCTAGGTTGAAAATGTTGTGCATGCCAAGCTTGGAACAAAAATCACCAAAGCTTTTCCTTGGGGAGAGCCTTGGTCAAGATGTTAGCAACTTGGAGACCCTCAGAGTATAATAAAGTGAAACTGTTCCCTCCTCAAGTTTTTCCTTGATGAAATGATGATGAATTTCTATATGCTTCATGCGATCATGGTGAACTGGATCCTTAGCCATGCAAATAGCTGACTGATTATCACACATGAGTATAATAGGTTGAACCAGTCTTATATGAATCTCTTCTAGGACCGTCCTTATCCAAACTCTTTCACAAATTCCATGGGCTAGTGCTATGAATTTGGCTTTGTCACTACTTCTAGAGATCATTGATTGTTTCTTTCTTCATCAGGTTCTAGGTTGCCCCAAAAATAGGTACAATACCCGGAAGTTGATCTTCTATCATTAAAAGATCCAACCTAATTTGCATCACTAAACACTTCTACACGTCTATCCGAGCCTTTCTTGAAGAACAATCCCTTTCCTAGGGCAAGTTTCAAGTATCTCAAAATCCTATGAACTGCTTCCATATGCTCCTCCCTTAGGTCATTCATATATTGGCTAACCACACTAACTAAAAAACCAACATTAGGCCTTGTATGGGAGAGATAGATTAATTTTCCAATAAGTCTCTGATATCAGTCTTTATCCATTGGAGCTGATTCCTCTATTTTTTTGAGCTTTGGAGTAGAATCCATAGGAGTATCTATAGGTTTGCAACCTAATATTCCACACTCGTTCAATAGGTCAAGTACATATTTTCTCTTAGAGACTGTAATGCCATCTCTATTTCTAGCCACCTCCATTCCTAGGAAATATCTCAATTTCCTAAATCCTTGATCTCAAACTCTCTAGCCCACAGTTTCTTTAATTCAAACAATTCTTCAAATATTATAATAATATCATCCACGTAAACAATCAAAAGAGCAAGGTTACCTTTGGATGAAGTCTTCACAAACAAAGTGTGATCTACTTGACATTGAGAATAATTGTACTTCTTCACAACTTTAGTAAACCTTTCAATCCAGGCATGTGGAAATTGCTTCAGATCATAGAGTGATCATCTTAGCCAACATACTTTACCCTTTGCCTTCTTAGTTTCTAGGCTAGGTGGGATGCTCATATAGACTTCTTCATTCAAGTCACCATTCAAGAAAGCATTCTTAATATCCAACCAACAAAGATGCCAATCAAGGTTAGCAACAAGAGACAAAAGTATCCTGATGGTATTAAGTTTGGCCATAGGAGCAAATGCCTCTTGGTAGTCTATACCATATGATTGTGTAAAAGCTCTAGCAACAAGTCTCACCTTAAACATATCCACACTATCACCTTCCTTGTGCTTGATAGTAAAAATCCACTTGCACCTGATGGTGTTCTTCCCATTTGGTAAAACCATGACTTCTTATGTCTTGTTTCTTTCAAGAGCTTGAATCTCTTCCGTCACAGCTTTCTTCCACTTAGTATCTCTAAGGGCTTCATCAATAGATTTTGGAATCTAGATTTTATCAAGGTTGGAAATGAAAGCTTGAAATTTTGGAGAGTTCCAAGTATAAGAAACATATTTTTGGATTGGATGTTGTCTGACACCTTTCCTCAAAACAATAGGCAAACTCAAGTCATCATCAGGTAAATCAACAAAAGTATTTTCAGAGTGAGTGTTTACCTTTAAGGTTTCTTGGAATCAGATTAGGCTCAACTTCATGATTAGAGGCCCATTCTTATCTTCTTGTCAAGTGTGAGGTCTCCTTGAGTAGACACTGAGTTCAAATTGTTAGATGGTACACTATGACTCAGAGGACTTGAAGTATTGCATAAATTGGACTCAATATTTTGAGGATACTTAGGATTGAATTCAAAAGGATGAGAGAACTTAGGTTTAGAAGTGATAGATACCAGGGTAAATTCAGATGAGGAATTTTGTTGTGGTTGGATTCAAAAAATTGGGTTATGGGTTTAGAGAAGACTTTCTTCAATATCCCAAATATGGGATTCTTGTATATAATTGGTCTCCCCTTGAATCTCGAATTTAGGATAGAAGGGATTACTCTCAAAAAATGCAATATCCATGGAGAAATAGTTTTTTTTTTCGGTGACTGAAGAGTAACAACACTTATACTCCTTTTGGCTTGAAGAAAAACCTAGAAAAATGCATTTTATTGCCCTAGGATCAAATTTACCCCTAGTATGAGCATGGAGATGTACAAAGGTGTAACGCCCAAAAATTTTTATCAGTATGAATGAAATTAACCGAGAATGAGAATAAAATTTTTATTGTGTGTGACATGGGGTTTAGAAATTGAGAGGTTTGGTAGGCATACAATTTATGAGATAAGTAGCTATAAGAATGTCATCCCTGCAGAAGTCTTTAGGAACACTTGTAGAAAACATAAGTGGCCTATCTACATCAAGAAGATGTCAGTTTTTTCTCTTAGCTACCCCATTTTTTTGGGTGTATCAACACATGAACTTTGATGAATAATACCTTGTTTAGACAAATATTCCTCCAAAATCATGTCGAATTATTTTTTTCACATTATTAGTTCTCAAGACTTGGATTTTGGTTTGAAATTAATTCTGAATCATAGTATGAAAATTTTCAAATATAGGACGAACTTCAGATTTTTTTTTCCTTTCATAAGAAATACCCAAGCGTGTCTTGTATGATTATCAATGAACATAACAAACCAACAAGAACCAAAAACATGTTTGACTCGGGAAGGTCACCAAGCATTACCATAAATTAATGAGAATGAATGAGAAGGAATATACGGAATACTTTGAAATGAAACCCGAGAATGTTTAGAATACTAACAAATCTCACATTGAAAAAAACTCAAGACTTTTATTCTTAAACAATGAGGGAAAGAGTTTTTGAAGGTAAAGAAAACTTGGATAACCTAATCTAAATTGCCAAAGCATGACTTGGCAATTATTTTGAGATAAAGCATTAAATGAACCTTTCTGAGAATGACCATCTAACTCGAAAGTGCCCATCTTGTGAACTTGTCTACTTGGAGCATCACCTTTCTTGAGAAGATACAAGCCCAAACACTCTTCAGTAATCCCAATTGCTTTCCTTGAAACCAAGTCCTAAAATTCACACACATAACTAAAAACCTCAGCAACACACTTGTAATCCTTTGTTAAATTACTAATAGAAAGTAAATTGTCAATCCAATTTTGGAACCAACGAAGTAAAACGAAGAGTGAGATTATCTGAAAACATCACAAAATCAGTCCCTATCACTTGTGACTTGGATCTAATTGCAATTTTAATTGTCCACTTCTACAGACGTGATTTGAAGTTAGTTAAAATTCTAGGAGCCCTATCATATGATCTAAAGCTTCAAAATCAACAATCCAAGTATTAGTCTTGTTACTCTTCACATGACAAGCTTGAATAGGATTACTTTTCATGCTACTGATCTAGTGGAGGTGTTATGGGACTGAGATCGAGATTGACCAACAAACAACTTTTGGAGAAGCTCGAGTTGCTCCTTGCTGAACAGGGCTATTGTGGAATCTTGGAAGATGGAAGCAGCATCCTTGGACATGGTAGTGTCATTCCTATGGCCTTCCTTATTCTGAGGAGGTCAACCGTGAAGATCCCAACACTTCTCACGAGTATGCCTTGGCTTGCGACAATGATCACACAAGGGTTGGCCCTTCTTCTTGTTGTTGTTGTTCTATGGCTATCCTCCTTTTATAATGATCATAGAATTTTCAGTGGTGGTTGGATTTGAATTTCCCAACATAATCTTCTTTCGACTCTTTTCTCTCCAAATCTTAGCAAGTCCTCTCTAAGATTGAGTAGATGTTTGGTGGAATGGACTCTACCACGAGCATCATCAATACTCTTATCTAGGCCTAACAAAAATCTGTACAGTTTCTTCTTTTCGATGAGTTTATTGTATTTTATGCTATCTCTAGGACAATCCCATTCAATGTCTTCAAACTCATCCAACTGCTATCATTGCTGATAAAGAAGATTAAAGTATTGAGTCACCATGAGGTCTCCTTGAAGTTGACCAAAGAGGGTACTCTCAATGTTGAACAATTCTGATGTGTTTTCAATATGAGAATATGCCTCCTTCGCAGCATCTCAGATTTTCTTGGCTGTTTTGTAGAGAAGAAAATTTTCTCCAATTTTTGGTGTCATGGAATTGATGAGACATGACATGATCGTGCTATTTTCTGATTTTTCAAGTATGAAACTTGGTGACTTCTTCCTCCATTGCTTGACAATAACACTAGTGAGATAATCATCTTTCCTCTTACAACATATAAACATCATAATAGATTGAGACCACTGTAAGTAGTTTTGTCCATTTAGTTTATGACTTGTGATGGACAGGGAGTGCTCTCCATGGAACTGCTCAAACTTGACATCATCTCGGTAGGGATGATACTTTTCTCGATGGCCTTAAAGGATTTTTAGTTGTTCAAAGAGGACTTTGATACCATGTGAATTTGGATGAATAAAATTCACTGTTGAAAAAGATATTACAATTGGGTTTTTAAGGAGGAGAAGAAATAGAAAATCCTCCATAAAAAGAAACTACAAATCTAGGAACAAATTCCCTAAAGGCCAAGAAATGATCCCCCACAATATTCTAAAACTGAAAATAAACAAAATATAAAATTATTACTGAGTTAAGTGCTAAGATATTTCACACTAATCTAGGAGGTCTCTGATGATCTTTCGACCATGCCTCCAAGGGTAGCACAACCCTCATTGTCGAAAAACCGACCTAGGGGCCAAACAGCCCCAGCACCGACGAAGTTGCACAACTCATCTAGCAGGCTACGTAGACCAGTGTAACAGGCCACCTCTGCAAACCAGACTTAGCCACAACCCTAGGAAACCCTTTTACAGATAGTCTCAAGGGCACTGGCAGGTCCCTCCAATTTTGTGGAATATCAAGAGTTTCAAATCTTGACTGCCACTATTGAGAGATCCAGGCCCAAGCTATGCATAATCTACAAGTCCAGCAATTGTAAAATCAAGCTCAAGCAATGCAAAGCCTTCGGGCTTATAGCATTCAATAGCAGCAAGTCCTAGTTCAAGGTCCTTTGCCCACCAAAAGCACTACACTAAACCAACACCATGAATCAAAGTCGCACTTCAACCTCCATGCAGGATGCCATCAATGAAGCCCTCATAATCCTAGCAACAACTTTGCTCTAGTACCAAGATTCAAAGGGTTATGATGGATGAGACCTAACCTATGATCTGGCCGATGAAGCTACCTATCAAACACACACTAGTCAAGCACTACATGCCACACAATTGGAGTTCCCTAGGGATATGTTACACCTAGTTGGGGAAGGTCATGGACACCAGGTCATCCTCACCAACTAAGGTATGACATTCCTTTAATTCTGAAATGGCATACTCACCATTGAAGCTGAAGTTCTACTAGCCTCCATATGAGGTGCATGATGGCTTAAAAGATCCGGTCGATCATGTCAATACCTTCAAGAACAAAATAATATTGTAAGGGGCATGGGACTCAATCATGTGCAAAGCATTCCTAATGACATTGCAAGGCCCAACTAGAGCATGGTACTCTGGACTCCAAGGTACATAATAACTTATTTTGATGACTTGGTAGACAAGCTCATAAAATAATTCTTCTCATTGGTCCCTTGGCAAAAAGACCCCTCTATGCTCCTCATGTTGAAGCAGAAGGAGGGAGAAAGCTTAAGGGGTATCTAGCCTGGTTTAACAAAGCCTGGCTAATAGTTACCAAGCTGGACAATTCCATTGTCCTCACTACTTCCATCGATGGAATTAGACAAGCTCGAGTAGCCTATGAGATGGCCTGTCGGCCCCCACATAGCCTAATGAAGTTCATCCAACTAGCTCATGAGCACATAGATACTAAAAAAGTGATCTAGGAAAAGGCTCTGAAGGCCGCTGCAAAAAGACAGTCTTGAGAAAATAAACCCCCTAAGCTAAGGAGGCAAAAAATTAATAGAGGGAGTGGAGGATTGAATTCCAAGCTATACTCCATTAAACAACTCAAGGTTCAAAGTCCTGGAGTAGATCGAACACAGAGACTTCTTAGAAAGGTCCCAACCCATCCAAACTACCAAGAAAAACCTTGACAAATAAGGTATTTTTTTTTCATTGTGATTATGGTCATAATATAGAAGAATGTAGGCACCTCAAGGATTAAATCTAGAGGCTCATCAAAGAAGGCCACCTCGAGTAGTTTGTTCATGTAGGTGACCGAGCTGAAGAAGCTTGCATGAGAGAGAGTCATCAACGCTCTCTCCGAAGTGACCCTACTCATAACCTACAAAACCCTCAAGTTAAGGGCAACCTCAACATGATCAGGCAAACCCACTAACACAAAGTGACACTTAAGCATCAACTAGCAAATGCTAAGCTCTTGGTGGGAGGCACAAGGGCTAAAAGAAGGAGGTAAAAAGAGATACCATTGTGAGTCTAGCCATGGGAACATAGTCTTCTCTTCCAAGGACCTAGATGAAATTTCTACACCCCATAATGAGGCATTAGCAATTTTGACAATCCTATATGGCTATACCACTCATTATATCATAATAGATATGGAAAGTTCAGCGAATATTTTGTTCAGCTAAGCCTATGACTAAATAAAGACTAAACAAAAGCTAGAGTTGTACGTCGAGATGCTCACTGAATTCATGGGGGACTCAGTCACCCCACTTGGCATGATTAACATACTCCTCACTATTGAAGAGGACCCCAAGAACACCAATATCAAATCAAAGTTCATGATAGTTCAAATACATTTCACCGACAATGTGATCTTGGGATGATTGATGATTAATTAGCTCCAAGTAGTAGTTTTAACTTTTCATTTAGTTATGAGATTTTTCACTAAACATGGCATAGGTGAAGCATGGGGGACCAAAGCCTTGCTAAGAAGTGTGAAGCACCCTACTAGCAAACTAGTGCTAGCCAGAAAAGCAAGGGACTTGTAGTAATGGAGATCAATGAATCCTTTCTTGAGTCCAAGAAGGGACATGCCAAACCTGTGGTACAACTTGTTATCCTTGTCATCAATGAAGGCTTGGGGAGAATACTAAAGCTAGGGGCAAATCTCATTGATTCCTTACATACCAAATTGCAAGAGCTCCTCAGAAGAAGCCAAGATGTCTTTGCATGAACTTAGGAAAGTTTTTTGGTTACCTCATCTTAGAGCGAGGAATAGAGGCCAACCCAAAAAAATTTAAAATAGTTATGGGAATAAAGCTCCATCAAAGAAATGTAGAGGCTCATGGGTCACCTAGTAGTGCTCAATGGCTCTCTATCTAGTCCAAAGAGAAGTGCCTTCCTTTTTTAAGGTGCTCAAGCAAAGCCCCAAATTTGAATAGACAAAAGAATGTGATTGAGCCTTTGAAGACCTCAAAAGGCACTTAGTTGAACCACCTTTACTAGTAAGACTTGAACCAAATAAGGTAATTTTTGTCTATATAGTTGTATTAGACCACACGGTTAGTTCGGTGTTAATAAGTGATCAAGGTGGAAAGCAATACCACATATATTATATGAGTCATGTACTCACAAGAGTAGAAGTATGGTACGTACCATTGGAGAAACAAACACATGCCATAGTGCTAGCAACCCGAAAGCTCTGCTATTATTTTCAAGTATATCCAGTCATAGTGCTCACCAATCTCTCACTTTAGCAAATGTTGCAAAAGCTAAAGACCTTAGGAAGTCTTCTCAAGTGGTCCATTGAGTTAAGTCAATTTAGTATGACCTTCGAGGCTTGAAAGACTATCAAAGTTCAAGTTTAAGCAAACTTCTTGGTTGAGACTACCCCATATCCTATAGGACTAGAATACAAACTATGGGAGTTTCAGGTAGATGGCTCATCTTGTGAGTCGGGTTGCAAGTTTGTGCCATCCTTTAGAGTACAAATGGGAGAGTGGCTGACTATTTAGCTTGGTATGAGTTTGAAGCCTCCAATAATATTATGGAGTATGAGGCATTCCTCCTAGGATTACTCATGACATTAGTAGCTAGAGCCAAAAAACTAAAGGTATTTTGCGACTCCTAGCTTGTATATTTGTAGGTCATTAGAGAGAACAAGAAAAAAGATATGACCATGGCCTAGTACCTAGCTGAGGCACAAAAACTTATAGCAAAAATAAACTAAGGGAAAATTGTCGGATACCTTGAAATAGCAACATAAAGGCAGATGCTCTAGCTCAGCTATCTTCAGCTTTTTCAAATTTGATACCTAGGTAAATCTTTGTCAAGAATTTTTAGCAAGCCAACTACTTGAAGACCACCAAAGTGAAGATGGTGGACATAGAGCCCAAGTGGATGGATCTCATTATCTCCTATCTCAAAGATGGTCAACTTCTTGAGAACTCGAAAGAAGCTCAGAAGATCAAGAAGCCAACCCCAAACTTTACCTTGGCAGAAGGGGTCTTATATAAAAGATCTGTCATATAGTCTCTTCTTTGATTATGTCCTTTAAGAGATCCATAGTGGGATATATAGAAGTCATAGTGGAGGATGAACCCTTGCATATAAGCTCCTTGATAAGGGTATTATTGGCTCAATATGGCCTCTAAGGCATCCAAGTTCATCTCCAAGTGAGCACAATGCCAGAGACACACCTCATTAAATCATAGGCTAGTGGTTTAGCTCCAACAAACCCAATCTATATGGCCTTTCGACCAATAGGGGATGGATATTTTAGTTCTATTTTCGATAGCGTTGGGATAAAGAAAGTTCTTAGTGGTCTCTAATGACTACTTTACCAAATGGATTAAAGTTGAACCCCTAGCCATGATCACCAAGAGAAAGATTCAAGACTTTCTATGTTAGAGTGTGATCTATAAGTTCAGGCTATCATGTGTACTAGTCATTAACAATGAAAACTAATTTGATAGCTCAAGATTCAAAAAATGTTATAGCAGCCTCCATATAGAATAGAGGTTCACCTTGGTGGCACATCCCCAATTCAATGGTCTAGCTAAGGTGACTAATCAAACCCTACTATTAGGCATAAAGAAACATTCTAAAAGGGCCAAAGGCACCTGGGTCAAGAAACTACCACATGTTCTCTAGTGTTATTGAACCACACCTTAGATAACAACCAAAGAGTCACCTTTCATACTCACTTACAAGATTGAAGATGTCATTCTAATGAAAATTGGTCTTACTTCACCTCGAGTTAAGACCTATAACCCCAAAATGAATGAGGCAAACATCCAAAATAAGAAGGACCTCACCTAGAGGTGCAAAAGAAGGCTTAAGCCAAGGTTGTTGTATCAGCAACGAGTAGCTCGATACTATAGTGCATGAGTGTGTAGCTAAGAACTATGACTGAGCAATTGGATATCTCGAATAGTTGAACTCATTGATCAAGTTTGAAATAAACAATCTTTGAATTAGATGGGCCCATTTAAAATTTTTGGGGTCGTGGGTCTAGGGATATTTAAGATCAAGCACCCAGATGATAAGAAACTTCCTAGGGCATGGCATGTAGACAATCTCAAAAGATTTTATCTTCATAATAAATTATGTCTCTATTATCTCTTTAGATATTGGCAAGTCATGCCTAGGAAATCTCCATAACACCTCAGCTATATACCACGCATAAAGACCTCGGCATAAGACTCAACATTAAGCCAAGAATATGACCTCAGTTTACCTGAGGTATAGGACCTCGACAGTATGCCAAGCATAAGACCCTGACTATACACTAGGCATAAGACTTGGGTTCATCTAAGGCATAAGATCTCGGCTACATGTCAGGCATAAGACTTGGGTTCATCTAAGGCATAAGATCTCGGCTACATGTTAGGCATAAGACTTTGATATTAAGCTAAATATAAGACCTCAGTTCTACACCAAACATAAGTCTTCGGCCATCAACCAGCTGTAAAAGCTTAAAACTTTGCAAGATATAAGATCCTTGTGTAAAGATTTTACTTCAAGCCATACTCTGGTCTTGGGGCCTCTCCCTCCTGATAGACCCCTTTTTCCTCTTGTAAGGTAACTTTCATAGCTCATGGCTAAATGACAAGTACTAGTTATATCAAGTTGAAGTGCCTTCACTTGAAATAACTTCGAAGCTAACAACTACAATGGTGAATTGTGACTTGTCACTTGAAAGTTGTCTTCATCATGGTAGAGGGACAAAGTTGCATGCTTGTCATGAGCATAATGAAGGCCAATGGACCTCCAAGCAAGCTTGAGCAATGATGCATGAAAGGAAGACACAAGCCAAAGATGCAAAGAAGAAGGCTCAAGTAAAAGAAAAAAAAATCTCTTTCATTCATCTTATATTCGAGGAGAAACTCGATTACAAAAGTTTTTACAAAGAGGAGGATGAACTGAGGTCACTTGGAAGATACCAAGGCTAGGCAAGCTCTTCAAGAGGAACAAGCACTGGGGGCTCAACTTTGTGAGGCTCCTCTGCTTTCATCTCCCTCCAAATGGTCTTCTTATATTGCCACTCAAAGATTATCAGGTTTAAAGTTAGGATTATAATGAGTTTGCTTTACTATTTTTTTATAGCAGAGATAGCCCTCAGAGAAAGAATTGGAGAGGAGGCCCCATTCCCAGAGATACTCATCACTAGTCTTGAACTTGAGGACGGCTTGTCTCTTGACCAACCTCAAAGTCTTCATGTGTTCAGAGCTCCTCCAGCATGTAGCCACCACCTCATCCTTAGCTTGGATTAAGTTGACCTTCAACTTATCCTTAAGTTCTTTTAGCCTTGCCAAGGCTAACTCTTGCTCCACTTAGAGAAAATTTTTCTCCTCCTCTACCTTCCTCTTCGTCTTCTCAACCTCGAGCTAAAGTGACTCAAATTAAGAATGAAGGAGGTTCACATCCTCCTTGGCCTTACCAGCCTTATACTTCTTAGAGGCCCTTTGCAACTAAGCCTCATAAAAAGTGTCAACTTGCGTAATGAAAAAAATGAAGTGCCTACAATTGAGAAAAAAGTTCAAAAAATAGAGTAAAAAAAAAGGAGCAATATTGGTAAAAGAAGTTTAGATGACTTATGTTGGCACAACTTCAGGCCCCCTTCATGAAGACTTGGTCTAGAGAAAGTTGCTCAATGTAGGGGATCCCACTATCCCTGAAGTCCCTGAGGAATTATTCTTCAATATCAGTGTCCTCTTCCAAGGAGCTCTCAGGTTGAAAAGAAGGCTCTTCTCGTGCTTTGGTCTAAGTAGGGGTGGATGCAAATGCAAAAGTCACAATCACCTTCTTGGACTTCATAGCAGAAGAGCTCAGTGGTCGAGTAGCCTCTCTCTCAAATTAGACTAGAGAAAGGGACTCAAAGGGATGAGGTATTGCTTGTCCCTTCCTTGTCTACTCTACACTTGCAAACCGATTTCCTCCCTCCTTTTGCCTCCTCTTACTCAAACCCTACATGGACTCCGAAGTAGGAGCATTGCCTTTTACCTCAAAAGGCCTCTTCTAAGATGGTGGGATAAGGGACACCCAAGAAGCACCTACTTGCTACCTTAGATACTCATTCATGAATGAAATCTAACTCAATTATACACAAAATCAAACTCATAATTAGATGATGGGAGAGCAACTTAAGAATCAATAGTACAAAAGTATAAAGTGTGTATCAGCTTTTCAAGTCACAAACAAGCCATGCTTTAGCAGATAAGCCTCGTTGGACAATTTCAGGGTAGATCTAATATACTCAAGCTTATCTACCCAAGATATTAGGAGTCGGTAAACTTCAAGATAAATATCTTGGTTAGCTCGATGAGAGAAAGGGTTACCCCAACCATAAGAAAGATCTTGATCTATCCTTGTAAAAATTCTGAGGTGATGGTCTTTCTAGGAGTGGGTGGAGCTAGGGTTTGAGGTAAATAAGCTACACTATTTCTTGGGAGTGAAATACCACCTACCCCTGATATCAAACCTTAACAACTCTTGAAGGCATCCCTAAATATTTCTATACTTAGAGCAAAACTTTTGAACTAGGCTAGGGTTTGGAAGGAGATAATACATTTCATGACATTAGGCACAACTTGGTTAGGGGTAAGGTCCCAATCTCGTACGATATTCTGGGTGAAGCTATCTACAAGGTATTTAAAGCCACTCTCAAATATCTCTCAAAAGATACTAAACTTAAACCAAAACTCCTTTTTCAATTTTTTGCTCTCCTCTACAAACACCTTTAGGTCCATGTCAATCCTATCCGAAAACTAAACACGCTGACTAAGTCCTTGAGGTATTTCTCCTAGAGAATGGATTCAAAAATTCAAACTCTCACCTCAGGGACACCAAATGAACTACAAAGTCTAGCCCCACTCTCCAAATCTAAACTAGGTGCCCCAATCCAAAAATAAAAGGCCCAATGACTAAAAGGAGTAAAAAATGACATTTACTCTAGAGCAATTCCTCATCAAGAATAGGAACTGCCGACATGGGAATAGTGAGTAGCTAGGAACAAATCCCCTTGGAAGAGGATGGGACAACAGGACAAGCAGGTCCCTTGGAGGATGCACTGATGGTAGAGGGCACAAATAGGAGCCTTGGTGGAGGACATTGTCAGCTTCAAGATAGTCAGAGTCATGAAACCCTTGGTAGAAGATATCATTGAGTTTGAGACAATTGAAGTCGTAATCACCTTCGAGGATAGAGTTACACCTACAGGGACCAACAAAGTGGAAGGTCCCTTACCGAAAGATGACCCTTTTTGGAGGAGGAAGGAACAAAAGAGAATGTCATTTTAAAAAAAACTTAGTGAATGAAAAAGAAAGAGAACAGGAGTAGAAAAAGCTACAGGACACAGAGATTGCTGAAAATGGATGAAAAGGGACAAAAGATCCCCTAAGTAGTCTTTCCCAAATTAGTGGATCATTGCCATATGTAAGGAGAAAGACTAAAAGATTGGAGGCAAAGATTGCCACACTGATCATGAGGGACACATGTCTACATTAGGGGCCATTTGATATTTGAAGAGACTCTCTATACTATCACCTTGGATTAAGGTAAACCCTAATAATTTCATATGATTAAATAGGGTGGTGGCTCATCTTCTAAAGCATCATATCTATTGGCAACTCACACATAGCATGAAGCTACAAATTGGTTGCTCGGCTTAGGAGGAGTCATGATGGCTGGCACCCCTAATAATTTAATAAAAGAGGCTGACACGAATGACAAAAATTAAAAATGGTGTGCCTAACACTCAGCTCAGATCAATGCACCCTCGTGAAGGGTAGGAGAGTTACTCCATTCACCGAACCATTCAAACTTGATGTTTGAATTTGGGGGGCATTTATGATATGTTGAGCTAAAATTAGCCAAGCCAAAAGTGAATGTGGACCCAATCCTTAAACCGAGGTAATCAAGGCACAGAACTTGAAGCTAACATCTGAGACAATACCACCGAGACCAAGTGGGTTCAGCAATGCAATCAATGCACATCCTAGCTGATCCTTGTCTACAAAACCTTCCATCTAAAATACAAATCCTGAGGCATATATGAAAGAATGATAGACCCAGTCCATATATAGATATGACCAACTATTCAAGGAAATCATGGAACAAGGATTCCAGAGAGATCCTTGACACAAAATATGGGAGTGATAGAAACCAAATAAGAAGAGTCCACATAATTGTTTAAGGTGATTTTTGGCATAATTAAATTTGATTGAAATATGATTAAAATTATGATTGGTATGTCACTAAAATATGGCTCAAATATTGGTCTTAGTTAGGCTTAAATCATGTTCAAGTTTGATAGAAAATTGAGCTCAAGTTGGACCTAAATTCTTAAGAAATTCACGCTCAAACTAAAGTGAGCTAAGTAGGCTAGATACTTAGATGAAAATTAGTTTTTTTTTAATTTACTTGTGCCTTCTTCTTTGCGTCTCTAGCTTGTGTCTTCCTTTCAGTTGTCATTGCCCAAGGTTTCTTGGAGGTTTGTTGGCCTTCATTACACCCATCAACAGCATGCAGCTCTATCCCTTTGGCATGATGAAGACAACTTTCAAGTGATAAGTCATAGTTCCCCACCACAGTTGTTATCTTCAAAGTTATTTCAAGCAAAGACACTTTAACTTGATACGACTGGTACTTGTATTTTGGCATGAGCTAAGAAAGTTGCCTTAGGAGGGAAAAAGGGGGTATGTCAAGAGGGAAAAGCCCCAAGACCAGAGTATAACTTGAAGTGAAATTTTTGCACAAGGATCTTCTATCTTGACAAAGTTTTGATCTATCATCACCTGCTGATGGCTGAAATCTTATGCCCAGTATAGAACTGAGGTCTTATACATGGCTTAATGTTGAGGCCTTATGCCTAGCATTTAGACAAGGTCTTATACCTTGGGTGAATTGAGGTCTTATTCTTGGTGTATAGCCAAGATCTTTTGGCTAGTGTAATGTAGAGATCTTATGTCTCAAGTAAATCAAGGTCATATACCTAACTTAATACTAAGGTCTTATGCCTTGGGTAAATTGAGGTCTTTATGCTTGACATATAGCTAAGATCCTTATGTCTAGTGTATAGCTAAATTCTTTATGCCTAGCATATAGCTGCGCTCTTATGCTTGGTGTAATACTGAGATCTTATACCTTGGATGAACTGAGGTCTTTATGCCTTGTGCATAGCCAAGGCCTTATGCCTCGGGTAAACTGAGGTATTTATGCCTAGCATATAGCTGAGGTCTTATGCCTCGAGTGAACCAAGGTATTTATGTCTAGTATATAGCTGAGGTCTTATACCTCAAGTGAATTGAGGTTTTTATGCCTGTTATATAGTCGAGATCTTATGCCTAGCATAATATTGAGGTCTTATGTCTCAGGTGAACTGAAGTCTTATGCCTGGCATATAGCCGAGGTCTTATGCCTTGGGTGAACTGAGATCTTTATATCTGGAATATAGCCGATGTCTTATGCCTTGGGTGACCTGAGGTCTCATGTCTAGTGTATAGTCGAGGTCTTATGGTTGTTTTCTAAGCATGACTTGCTAATATCTAAATAGATAATAGAGCATAATTTATTCTAATGATAAATATTCTAAGATTGTCTACATATCATATTTTAGGAAGTTTTTTACTATTTGGGTGCTCAATCTTAAACATCCCTGGCCTCACAACCCAAAAAATTCCAAATAGGTCTATCTAATTCAAAGATAGTTTGCCTAAACTTGATGGATGAGTTCAACCCATCAAAGTATCCAATCACTTGGTCACAGTCCTTAACTGCGCACTTGTATATTAGAGTATCGGGCTACTCACTACTAATACTCAACAACCCTGGCACAGGCCTTCTCTCAAATCTCAAGGATGAGGTCCTTCTCAGCTTGGATATTTGCGTCATTCATTTTGGGGTCATAGCCATTAACTCAAGGTTAAATAAGAACAATTTCTACTGGAATGATAGCTTCAAACCCATAAGTGAGCATAAAAAATGACTCCTTGTTCATCGTTCACGGCATGATTTGGTAAGACCACAAAACATGAGGTAGCTCCTCGACCCAGACACCTCTAGCCCTTTCGAAATGTGCTTTATGCTTGATAGTAGGGTTTAATTAGTTATCTCAATCAGACCATTGGATTGGGGGTGCACTACTAAAGTGAACCACTATTCTATGTGGAGGCTGCTGCAGTATTCATTGAATCTTAAGTTGTCAAACTACTTTCTATTATTAGTGCCCAACACACATAGTAGCCTAAACCTATAGATCATGCTCTGCTATAGGAAGTTTTGAATCTTTCTCTTAGTGATTATAGCTAAGGGTTCAGCTTCCCGATCTTCTAGTCTTCTTTTGGATCCTCGAGAAGTTGCCCATCTTTGAGGTAGGAG
Organism: Trichopus zeylanicus subsp. travancoricus; assembly: GCA_005019695.1. Classification (NCBI taxonomy): domain Eukaryota; kingdom Viridiplantae; phylum Streptophyta; class Magnoliopsida; order Dioscoreales; family Dioscoreaceae; genus Trichopus; species Trichopus zeylanicus. Next base: position 1,202,446 of record RXID01014251.1, read on the forward strand.
ATAATGGACTCCATCCAATTGGGCTCTATGTCCACTATATTCACTTATGTGGTCTTTGAGTAGCTGGGATTCTGAAAATTCTCCACAAAGATTTGACGAAGTGCCAAATTTAAAGATGCCAATGCCAGCTAAGCTAGAGTATCTACCTTTATATTGCTATTTTGGGGTACCTAATAAATTTTCATTTGGTCTATTTTTGCTATAAGCTTCTATGCCTTACCTGGGTACTAGGCCATGGTCATGTCTTTCACCTCGTACTCTCCAATGGCCTACAAACATACAAGCTAGAAGTCACTAAATACTTTTAGTTTTTTGGCTCCAATAGCTAACACCATGCATAATCCAAGGAGGAATGTCTCATATTTTGTAGCATTGTCTGAGGCTTCAAACTCGAGCCAAGTTGAATACTCAGCTACTCTCCCATTAGGAATCTAAAGGATAGCACCAACCCATAGCCCAACTCACAAGATGAGCCATCTACCCAAACATCCCATGAGTCAAATTCTAATCATGCAGAGTATGAAGTAGTCTCCACTAGAAAGTTTGCTAAGGCCTGAGCTTTGATAGTATTTTGAGCCTCAAAGCTCACATCAAATTGGCTTAACTTGATGGACTACTTGAGTAGTCTTCCCAAGGTCTTTGACTTTTGTAATGTTTCCCAAAGTGGGAGATTAATGAGCACTATGACCAGATGGCTTGAAAGTAAGGGTGGAGCTTTCAAGTTAGCAGCACCATGATGTATGTGAGTTTTTTCAATGGTGGATACCGGACTTTCACTCCTGTGAGTACATGGCTCACATAGTATATAGAGTGTTGCTTTCCACCTCGGTCACTTATTAACACCAAACTAACCACTTGGTCTGATGTAGGGAAGTGTACCTCATTTAGTTCAGGTCTTACCAATAAAGGTGGTTTGGCTAAGTGCCTTTTGAGCTCTTCAAAGGCTTAGTCACATTCCTTTGTGCATTCAAATCTAGGGTTTTGCTTGAGCACCTTAAAAAGGGGAGGCACTTCTCTCTAGATCTGAATAGAAAGTGATTGAGCACTGTTAAATGACCCATGAGCTTTTACATTTCTTTGATGGAGCTTGGAGGCTTTATTCCCATAATTGCTTCAATTTTTTCTGGCCTCTATTCCTCACTCTGAGGTGAGATAGCCAAGGAACTTTCCTGAGCCTACCCCAAAAATATGCTTCTCTAAGTTCAGCTTCATTCTAAACTTTTAAAGTCTATTGAAAGTATCTTCTAGATTTTTCACATGCTCATTGGTGTTAACACTTTTCATGGCCATATCATTGACATATGCCTCCATGTTCCTTCTGATTAGAGGCTCAAAATATTTATTCACCATTCTTTGGTATGTTGCCTCTACATTCTTTAGTCCAAAAGGTATTATAATGTAATAGAAGGTACCTTAATTCATAATGAAAGTTTTCTTCTATTTTTCCTTGGGATACATCTAGATCTGACGGTAGCCTGAGAATGCATCCAAGAATCTCAAGAGTTGGTGACTTGAGGTAGAGTTAACAAGCTAGTCAATCTTTGGTAAAGAGTAGTTGTAACTTGAGTAGACTTTATTCAAGTCAATGAAGTGGACGCGCATCTTCCATTTTCCATTAGATTTATTTACCATCGCCAATTTTGTTAACTACTCGGGATAGTGAACTTTCCTTATAAACCCTACATTAAGAAGTTTACTCATCTTTGCAATGATAGTTTTTTGGCATTTAGCAACAAAGTGTCTTTTCTTTTGCATGACTGGCTTATGATTTTTTGCAATCTTGAGTTTGTGTTGAGCCACTGAAGGGTCAGTACCTGGGTGGTCCTTGGGGGTCCATGAAAAGATATCTTGTCTCCTTCTCAGGAGCTCTTGCAATTTGGTACACAAGGGTTCAATGAGATTTGCCCCTACATTTACTATTCTCCCTGAGTCTTCATTGATGGCCAAGCTAATGATTCATTCCACAAGTTTGGCATGTCCCTTCTTGGACTTGGGAATGGATTCATTGATCACTACTACTATAGATCCCTTGCTTTTCTAGCAGGAACTATTTGGCCAGTATGATGCTTCACACTTCGTAGCAAGGCTTTGATCCTCTCATGCTTCACCTATGCCATATTTAGCAGGAAACCTCATAACTAAATGAAAAGTTAAACTTACTACTTGGAGCTGATTAATTGTCAATTGTCCCAAGCTCAAATTGTAGGCAAGATGTGTCTAAACTACCATAAACTTTAATTCAATGGTGGTGTTTCTAAGATCCTCTCCAATCATGAGGAGTAGGTTGATTATGCCAAGTGGGGTGATAGCAAAACTCCAACTTTTGCACGGGATTCATTTAGTCATAGGCTTGGGTGAACAAGATGTTTGCTGAACTTCCCATGTCTATCATGATACAATGAGTGGTGTAGCCAACTAGGATTGCTGAGATTACAATGCATCATTGTGGTGGTGTGGAAATTCTTTCTAGGTCCTTGGTAGAGAAAACAATGTCACAATAGCCAAGTTTACAATGGTATCTCTTTTATACCTCCTCCTTTAAGCCCTCCTACCCCCCAGTTGGGGTTTGGCATTTGCTAGTCAACACTGAAGTGTCACTTTGTGTTAGTGGGTTCACCTAGATCATGTTGAGCTTGCCCTTGACTAGAGGGTTCTATAGTTCAAGAGTAGGGTCCCTTCAGAGGGAGCATTTATGACTCTCTCACATGAGAGCTTCTTCAATTTGGTCACTTCGGCAAACAAACTATCCGAGGTGGCCTTCTTTGATGAGTCTCTCGATTTCATGCTTGAGGTGTCTGCATTCTTCTATGTTATGATCATAATCACAATAAAAATGATAGTAACTTGATTTGTCAAGATTTTGCTTGGTAGTGTGAATGGATTGGGGCCTTCGTAAGAAGTCTCAATGCTTGATTCATGCTAAGACTTCAGACCTTGAGTTGTTAGGGTATAGGCTTGAAATTCAGGCCTCCACTCCCTCTATTTGATTTTTTGCCTCTTTGGCTCGAGGGGTTTGTTCTCTCAAGACTCTCTCTTCTTACTGCTGCCTTCAAACTCCTTTATCTGAATCACATCTTCAACATCTATGTACTCATGAGCTAGTTGGATGAACTCTGTTAGGCTACATGGGGACTAGTGGGCCATCTCATAGGCTACCTGAGATTGTCTGATTCCATTAATGGCAGCAGCAAGGATAATAAAACTGTCTAGCTCAGTAGCCTCTAGCCAAGCTTTGTTAAACTGGACCAGATAATCCCTTAAGCTTTCTCTCTCCTTCTTCTTCAATGTAAGGAGCATAGAGGGGTCCTTTCGTGGGACCAATGAGATGAATTATTATATGAACTTATTTCCCAAGTTATTAAAATAAGTTATTGTGTACCTTGGGAGTTCAAAGTACCATGTTTCAGCTGAGTCTTGTAATATTATTGGGAATGTTTGTATATGGTTGAGTCTCATGCCCCTTGCAGAATTATGGCATTCCTGAAGGTATTAACATGATCAACCAGGTCTTTCAAGCCCTCATACACCTCGTAGGGAGGCTAACAGAACTTCAACTACACTAGTGAGTATGCTATTTTGAAGATTAAAGGATTGTCATACCTTAGTTGATGATGGTGACTTTGTATCCATAACCTTCCCCAAACTAGATGTAACATGGCTTCCCTAGGGAACTCCAATGGCATCTAGTGCCTAGCTGATGTGTGTTTGATAGATGACTTCATCAGCTAAATCATAAGTTGGGTCTCATCCATCATAATCCCTTGAAGCTTGGTACCAGAGTGAAATTGTCACTAAGGGATTATGAGGGCTTCATTAATGGCATCCTACATAGAGGCCAAAGTGTGGCAATGATTCATGGTGTTGGTTTGGTGTAGCACCTTGGGTGGGCGATGGAGCTTGAACTAAAACCCGCTATTGTTGGGCATTATAAGCCTAGAGGATTTGCATTGCTTGAGCTTGATTTTGTAGTTATTGGGCTTATAAATTTTGCATAACTTGTACTTGGGTCTCAAGCAACTGTGTCATCTATTAAATGGTGATGGTCAAGGTTTTGAACTCTTGATATTCCACCAAATTGGAGGGACTTATCAGTGCCTCTAGGACAATTTACACAAGGGTTCCCTGAGGCTGTGGCTAAGTTTGGATTGTAGAAGTGGCTTATTGCGATAGTCCGCTTGGCTTGCCAAATGAATTATGTGACTCTACAAGCATTGGGGCTGTCTACTCCCCGAGTAGGTTCTTTGACGACGAGGGTTGTGCTGCCCTTGGAGGCATGGTCGAAAGATCATTGAAGACCTCCCTAGATTAGTCAAGAAGAGAGGTGAAGCAGATCTCAATGAAAGCACTAATTTATTGATAGAGCTTAGTTCAGACACCAATTCTAGCCTAGGAGACTCCTCGAGATCAAATCCACTAGGTTACTTTTTTGCTAATCTACAAGAGAAAATAAGAACTATCAAGAGGATCACCATGAGATTTCTAGTTATAGCCACTCAGATGATCAAGTTAGAAAAATTTTAGTCAAGTCTCTTCAAAAGAGTATGAAAGAGAGAGATCAAGATCCCCTTACCTTTATAGGTTGTCCCATGTTTTATAGATTAAGGAGGGTCTTTCCGTGGATCTAGGATTCTATGACTTTAGCCCTAATTATACTGGACTCTCTTTATTTAGTTGCTATCACTCCTGTATTCTATGTCAAGGATCTCTCCGAGATCCTTGTTTTGTGGCTTCCTTAAATATCTAGTCATACCCATATATGGACTGGTTCTGTCATTTTTTTCTTGTATGCCTCAAGATATATGTTTGTAGGATATGCATCGCTTCTGTCGCCAAGCCCACATAGCCTCGGTAGTATTATCTTAGATGTCAGCTTCAAGGTCTATGCCTCAGTCACCTCGATCTGAGGATCGAATCTCCATTCAATTTTGGCTTGGCTAATTTTAGCTTGGTGTATGATCATTTGTAATATTTGTTCAAAATTTTGAAAGGATTTAATTCTATTTAGAACTAATTCCTAAAACTATATATTGTATATATGAAATATTATCTTAACATGAGATAGTTCATTCTTTTGTAAATTTAGTCATTAGATTTGAGTATTTGAGTATTAGATATCTCGGTGATTTAGGAGTTCAACACAAATTTTTTTCTTATGTACTTGGGAGATGTATATTGTAAGATAATTTGAGAATTTATAATGATATTATTAAGGTTTATTTTCATGAGCTATAAGTTTGATTTTATGGATTGTTATATATATAAGTTTAAGATTCTGGCCTTGCATTCTTATCGAGTTTTGACCCCATACGTGTGTGACATTATTGTGTGTCCAAATGTACAAATTTCAGGTTCAAGGTATGAAAGTAATGCCACCTTGTTGCAAAGCTATTTATTGTTGGATGCCATATTTTTTTAAGAAGATAAATAAATCTAAAAGGGTTTCAATGAACCCTAAGCTTGGATACCATACGGATGTGAAGTATTTGGCATTATCTTTATACTAGAAATGACAAAACTATACGGCCTCTTTAGATATGTTAGTGAGAATGGGAGAAACACCAAAAATGAACAAACATGTGTTAAACAATTATAGATAATGAATGAAGATTGGGATTTACTAAAAGGTGGTTAATCATATATAATTCCTTGAAATCTTATCAAATTGCATACTTCTCCTTTAAACTTAAAAAATTAAATACAACTTCTTTCAATCTGTTCAAATTGCATTTTTTTTTTCTCGAAACTTAAAAAATTACATGTAATTTCTTGAAATCTTGCCAAATTATATATTTCTCCCCCAAATTTAAATAAATATATATTCTTCTTGGATTACTAGATATGTTATAAAAAAAATCATCGGATGTAGACTCATTGTTAAAATTAGAAATATTCAAAAAATATATAGCATTTGACATCATGCAAATTAAAGTGAAAAGAGAAAAATACCTTTAAACTAGTTAAAGGTGGCATAACGGAGAATATAAGAAAAAAATATATCCTAAATCTAGTTCATATTGAATGGTTCATATTGGACCATTCAAAAGTCTCAAAAAGAAGATAGATATAAAGATGGTGATTCAACAAATGAGACATGAAAACACGAAGATGTCTTGAAGATTGCTTATGATATTTGATCAGCTTACTAGGTTTAGATTTTCATTTTTTACTTAAAGACAAGTCAAAGATTTGAATTGTTCATTCTATATTTTAGAGCTTTTGCTTAATACTCTAACTTAACTTGGAATGCCTTCACTAGCTTATACCTTATCCAAGATAAGTTCATGGTTGACATCAAAATGGGATAAAGTTGCAATTAAGCCAATATGGCTTTTTCTTTAGTCGTCAAATGCCTCAATCTTAAGAGTTCAAATGCCTAAACATAGTAGAAAGTTACTAGACATTACCAACATCTTTGAAAGCCCAAACCTATAGTTCGAATGACTAAAATTCTAAAACTGTAACTTTTTCCCTAGAACATCAGTTGCCCGCTCTTCCCTTCAGTCACCCCAAGTGGAGAAGTTCTAATGCCTGAACTAATGGACAAGGCATCTGAAACTGTGACATTATTTATGATGGCTAGTTGAGTTTGACCGTTGGAGCGATTTAGACAACTAAACCTTTAAGGTATGGTCATCTAAACATGGTAGAGAATAACCAATAATGATTAGTTCTCTCCCCAATAGCTATATAATGGCTTGGAGCTTATTTCAATTAGAACTTTTATATCTTTCATTACCTTTGAGAGAGAGAACAAGGTTCCTCAAGTCCTCTAGCCTTTCAAGAGCTCTAAACTTAGAATTAACTTTCAAATCTCTTGTCCTTGTACTCAGACTTGAGAGACTCTTGTAATGAGATGAAATTGTGTTTTATTTTTATCATCTTTACTTGTAAACACTCCTAGGAAATTAGGAGTGTGTGAGGGGCAAAGCTCAAGTGTAGGATTTAGCTATTACTCGGTTGGAGCAATAATTGTATAGGTGTAGCTTTACCCGAAGCAAGTAATACTCACAAGTTGTGAGTTGATGTATAGACTTTGCTTTGCCTCAAGAAGTGACAACTCTAGTGAAAAGTTCAAGTCCTAAAGAGAGAGGTAAGGACTATAGAGTTAGTACAGTTGATCGTCAAACCACATAAATCACAATGCACTCTTCTCTTCACTTATTTTATATTTTGCACTTGTGATCTTATTTCTTGTGGCCTTTGTTACTTTGAGTTGTGAATTGAATCAGTTTTGAAATAAAAAATTGTCTATATTTCTTATAAAACATAATTCACCCCACCTTGTCCCCTCTTATACTACCTATTTGGGCCTGAAATTGGTATCATAGTCTAATAATCATATTTTTGGTTTAATAACCTCAAGATTTTGATTCATTTTTAATGGAAACTTTTGATATTTCTTGTTATTTTCAAGAGAGTCAATCTATTTTTCATCGCCTATATTTTGATGGAAATAATTTTGATGTACAAAATGTCTGCTTCAAAGTTTATACTAAGAGTATTATTTTTTTATTTTGGCATATGGTTGAAAATGGGTATTCTCCATCCATCAAGATAATTGATAGTGTGAAGGTTTCCAAATCATCTCAAGAGTGGAATAATAAAGAAAATAAGTTAGATTTCACTAATGCCAAAGCCATGAATATATGCACTATGCTCTTAATGAAAATAATTTTGAAAGGATTTCATCATTTGAAATTGCTCACGAGATTTGGAATTGCTTATTATATATACATGAAAAGGTTGAAAAAGTCAAAGATTTGAAAATTTCAATACTCATAAAGAAATTTGAGTTTTTCAAAATGCATTATCTTGAATATATATCAAATATGCTTCACAACTTATGGAGATTAAGAATGGCCTACGTTTGTTAGGCAAATGTTATTCTAACGAACAAGTTGTGAGAAAGGTTCTCAGATCTTTGCCAAGCTTATGGGATTTGAAGGTGACGGCTATTCAAGAAGCAAAGGATCTCGAGGCATTCCCACTAGAAGAACTCATAGGTTCATTATTAATCTATGAGATGAGGCTCAAGGAATAGAGAAGGTATGATGATAAAGATCAAAAGATGGTGAAGTAGAAGGACTCAAGGAAGAAGAAAGTAGAAGCCAAAGAGTCATCCTCTCAAGATCAAGAGAAGAAGAAGAAAAAAAAGAAAAAAAAGGAAAAATATAAATGGGATAGCATGGATGATGACTCCGAGAATCTTGACTTCAACTATTATCTCATAGCAAAGTATTATGAAAGCAATGAAGATAAGGTATGTGATTTACCTTTTGAGGAATTGCAAGAAGCTTTTGGAGATCTATATTCTAGGCATGAAAAATTACTTATCAACTCTGCTACTTTAAAAGAAAAAATTATTTCACTTGAGAATGATTTTGATTCTTTGAAGTCCTCTAAAAGCTCTTTTGATTACAAAAAAGACATTGAGGTACTTTGAAAGGTGAATAGTGATTTGAAAAAGATCTTGAAAATTTTCTTTCATGCAAATGATACCTTGAATAAAATTTTGAAAAATAAAAGGAATATTTTAAATAAATACATATTTGGTTTTATTTCATCTTCAAAATCCAAGAAAACAAAATCTACTTTTGTAAAGACCTCAAATGCAAAATTTTTTAAATAAAAAAGTCATTATTGTAACCTTCACAGACCTATCTCCACTTGTTGCCCAATCAAGAAAAATACTTCTTTTAAATAAATTTGGATACCAAAGAGCATGAATCCTAGAAATATGGAATCCAAATAAGTTTAGGTTCCAAAATCTTGGACCACTTAATCTATTTTTGTTAAGATAGGGATGATGCTTGTTTTTTCAAAACATTTTATCTTTTAGTCATCCTCTAACTTAGTTAGCTCAAATAGGATTTTATTTTCATTTTAATTTTATTTTGTAAACAACTTTTATTGATTTATTTCAAGATTTCTATTTATGATATTATGCTACTAATCCTCTTTCTATAGATAGATGTATTTTGTTTTATAGATTGTGAAGAGAAAGTTCACTTGGATGATATTTCTATAAGCTCCAAAGGGTACTTAATCAAATGAGGTAATCCAATCTCTTCAAAAAAAATTTTACTCCTCTTCAATGCAATGAGCTTCACGTGTTATATCTTATTTAATATGCATTGATTGAGTCGATGCTATTATTACCAAAGAGAAGGGGAGTGTTTACTTGTGTTGATCAATGATTTTTCAATGAGATTCTGATTTTGCATTATTTAAAATGATATTGGTGCTTTAAAATTGAATGAGTTGATTTCTGGTTCTCCTTTGATATCTCTGTCTATTTGGTCATTCGACCAAGATAGTTCGGTCACCCGAACTTTGAACATAGAACTTGGTTTTCTAATTCTATTATGTTCAGATGCCCAAACTCTAAACTCAAAAAACTGCTCTTTGTTCAATTATGTTCAGATGTCGAAACCTAAATGTTCAAATATCCGAATGTGATTTTTTCTACAATCTTCTCCTTTAAGTTTTGGGTGACCAAATCCACAACTCTCTCCCTTAGCCATGCACATCGCTCCTCTAGCAAGCCCTCTACACTAATTTTTGAGCTCCAACATGCCTCCAAATTGACTTACTACCCTTCCCTCTTTCATTTTTAGCCCTTTTCATCTCTTTTCTTCACCATACCATGGGAAAGCATGTGAAAAGGAAGAGGCATAGGGATTTCAGCCAATCTTTTGGTGAGGCCACCAATACCCCTTTTGTCTTTGGTTCTCTAGTTGCATTCTAGAGGTATCAAAATCAATTTTTCTCTTCTCGCATTAGTCCTCCTCGAGTTATTGATTTTTAATCTCTAACTTCTTTGAATTTATTTCCTCTTTTTGCTTCTCAAGGGTGGTTACCTTTAGTTAGAGAGAGCAAAATCTATTTTGATAAGGATGTCCAAATTTTCTACTCCAATGCCTCTTTTGACTATAGCTTCTCTACTCTCACCTCTTGTTATTAACTCATTTCCATAGAACTAAGTGTAGAGAGACTTGGTCACATTCTTCATATTCCTACTAATGGAGATAGTATTTTCATTGCCTAATCTTGCGAAAAGGCAAATCTACCCATTTCTTATCCCGAGGCTATTCAGATTGTCTTTGAAGGAAACTTTGAAATGGCCATAGACAAAATAGTTGCTAATTTACTCCCACCTCATTCTTATATCCTCCACCAAATTTTAGCCTACACTATTCTTCCAAAGGGTGGACACTGGAATGAGATATCTTATATGGAGTTTTTTTTTATCTTATTTACTTCCTTTCTATTAGTTGTCGCTTCAACCTTCCATATGTCATTTTCAGACACCTAGCAACTAGTATCTATCACAATACAGGATATCCTAGTATTATCACTCGGATCCTTCATCATTTTCATGTTCTCATTCTTCCTCATGATCCTTTCAATTGCCATCAATATATCCCTATTGAGTCCTTCTCAAGAGCTTTTTTTCCCTAAATGGGTTTTCGCCAAGAGGGAGATGAATGGGCTTGTGCTCCAAGTCATACCCTAGCTATTAACAACATGAGAGAGGAGACTCGAGATGAGGATGCTGAGGATGAGGTGATGGATACTATCAATAATGTAGGTGTCGATCCTATCAGTTCATCTCGTCCCAATCAGTCACTTCATCATTGGTTGGATGTAATGAGTGATTATTTTGAGGCATTCTTTGTTAGAACCACTCAGCATCTTGATCAGATCAAGGAGATGATGCATACACTGCTGGATCTTTTTCCTCTCAGGCCGAGCTTTTAGGATTTTATTTTCTATTTTGATGATGTTTTAATAAAATTTATGGATACTGTCATCGAGTCTATGGATGCATTTTGGTTTATCATTCTGATTTATGGAGTTTATATTATTAGTTTGTGGATGTTATGTTCTTTTATGGATATTTTTGTCCTTGACTTAGATGTGAATGTCACTATCTTCTTGCTTTGTTCTAGAAATTCAAGTTAGTACATTCATATTCTATATCGACTTATTCTGGTATATGTTGTGCATTTTTGTAATTGTACATATTGCATATACCCTTTTTGTTGATGCCAAAAGGGTGAGAATATTTATACACATTATTAGATTATCTTATATAGGGGAAGAAGTGTTAAAGTAATGGGAAGCATGTTATCTTTTGCCCTAAAGTGATATTATTCATATGTATGCTCTAGTTGATATATGTTTAAATTATACAAATTTTATTGGCCAACTATAGTATTCATTTATTCCAGTGAAGAGTTTATCATCATCAAACAAAAAGGATATTGTTGCCCTTTTTGATGATGATCAAACTATCTATTTGACAATTTTTTGAGTTAAATAACTTGAAACTTAGTCAATATTATAATGAAGATGGTAATTCAATGAACGAGACTTAAAAACATGAAGAAAACTTGAAGATTGCTCAAGAAATTGTATCAGCTTACTAGGTTTAGATTTTTATTTTTTATTTAAAATCAAGTTGAAGATTTAAATTATTAATTCTGTATTTTAGAGCTTTTGGTTAATACTCTAACTTAATTTATAATGCCTTCGCTAGCCTATACCTCATCCAAGATAAGTTTTGAGTTGATGTCAAAATGGGCTAAAGATGCAATTAAGCTAGTGCAACTTTTCTGTAATCTTCAAAAATCTAAACTTCAGGGTTCAAATGCCCAAACATAGCAAAATATTACTAGACATTACTAACAGCTTTGGAAGTCCGAACCTATGGTTTGGATGCTTGAAATTCTAAAACTGTAATTTTGCCTCTCGAATATTGGTTGCCCACTCTTCCCTTCGGTTGCCCAATGTGGAGAAGTTTGAACACTCGAACTAATAAATGAGACATTCGAAACTATGACATTATTTATAATGGCTAGTTGAATTTGACCAATAGAGCAATTCAAATGACCAAATCTTGAAAGTCTGAATGTCTAAACACACTAAAGAAGAATCAGTAATAGCTAGTTCTCTCTCTAATAGCTATATTAGGGCTTAGAGCTTGTTTCAATTAAAACTTTTGTATCTTTCATTATCTTTGAGAGAGAGAACAAGCTTTCTCAAGTTCTCTCACCTTATAAGAGCTCTAAACTTAGAATTAACCTTCAAAATCTTTTGCTCTTGTACTTTATCTTGAGAAACTCTTGTAATGAGACAAAATTATATTTTATTTTCATTATCTTTACTTGTAAATACTCCTAGGATTTTAGGAGTGTGTGAAAAATAAAACTCCGGTGTAGTAGTTAGTTATTACTTGGTTGGAGTAAAAATTTTATGGGTGTGGTTTCACCGAAGAAAATGACACTCACTAGTTGTGAATTGATATAAAGACTTAGTTGCACCTCAAAAAATAACAACACTGTTCAAGAGTTTAAGTCCTCAAAAGCGAGAAAAGGACCGTATAATTTTTTAATTTGAAGGAAAAAATGATTTTAATATGATTTTTCAAGATTTTGAGGAGTTATATACAATTGCAGCAAAAAAAGAAACAACTGAATCCCAAGGGTTGGAATGTAAAAGTTCTGAAAGACAGGGGTTCAAGTGCAAGAATGCGGTTTCGGGAACCACGTGGTGCTGGATGGCCCTGGGGAGTGGGGCCGGTGAAAATAAATAACAAAAAGGCTGGATTTGGCCTCATTCAAAAGAATCTAGAAATAAAAGATGCAGTCCAGATTTTTGACCCAACAAAATATTTTCTGCTCGGACTTTTTGTGCTCCATCCAGAAAGTTGGAATTTGGAACCATCCCTCCTGTTTCTAATGCTTTTAGCCGCACGTTATCCTTTGATTATGTAAAATCTCAGGAACCTTTGGCCATTGACTGGACCTTCAAATCCAGATGATTACTGTTTATAATACGCAATTTGTTGTCCTAAATCATTTAGCCCATTTAATTTGGGATCAGAATTAGATCCATTTTAAAATTATTTTTTAAAAAAATTAATATTACTTATTTTTATATTATTATTAAATTAAATTATTATAAAAAATTAAATATTATTTTGAACTTTAAATTATTAAAACATTAATTTTAATAAAAAAATTAATTTATAAAAATAATTTATTAGTCTTGATTCTGATTTTGATTCTACACGGATAAATCAGAAACTAGCGGACAAGCCCTAATAAATTTCCTTATTTTCTTGCAAGTTACCTACAAGCATAATAATTTATGGAATATGGAGCCCTTGCTGATGACATTGGATTGCGATTTTCAAGCTGACGGATCCGATGGGAGCATGACATAACTGTTTGGGATTTCTGCCATTTTAAAATATTGCCAAATTAATTATCATTTTTAAATTGTAAGATTGCATGCCAATGCAGGTTATCTTATTGGTTTGATTCTCATAATTTAAAAGTCTATTCAACTACAGAAAACTACTCTATTTTTTTTTAAAAAAAATATCTCTATAAAAATAAAAAAATTACAGATATTATTCAAAAATATTTTTTAAAATTTTAAAAAATTGAGAATTAGTTTTTTTATTTTCTAAAATTTTATTAAATATTGAAAAACACATTAAATATTATTTTCTAAATTTTTTTATAACTTATTTTTATGGATAAATGTGAATTTCTCCATATTTCTCACTTTTGTAAAATTTATTATTATATTATATTTAAATTATTAGAGTTTTATAAAAAAAATTATTTGAGAATTATTATTCACTTAATAAAAATAAAGTGAATAGTCTCAAAAAAAGACATAAAATTAATGAAATATAAGAATAAAATAATATTAATTTATTTAATTTTTTCTCAAATAGAAAATAATATGATTTTGAACATATTTTTTATTTTTTAAATAAAAAAATTAGTTTTATATTTTATTGAAATGAACATATTTCCCATTTTTAAAATTTTATATGAAAATAAAAATAAAAAATAGAAAATATTTTCTGTAACTAAACCGTTCTAACCTTCTCAAAAACATAAACAAAAACATAAAATAATGATCATGTTTCTAAATAAAAAAAGATGTTCAACTTTTTTGATGTTGATACCGGTCCAATTGGACTTCAACTGGATATTCGGTTGGCAGAGTATCCACCGTTCTCAAAACGATAAATAAACAAATAAAACCAAATAAAACTAAATAAAATTTCAATGACACCATACGTAAAACCATGACTTGCATGCGTGCCCCTGGAAAAATGTTGTCTTTGTGTTTTAATTAGAATTTTTGCGGATATTACTTTTGAAAATTATTGAATTACCGTTTTTGTCTTTTTAAGCGTTATTTCAATAATTTGAGTTGTATAGACACAAAAAAAAATGGTTTAGACAAGTATGAAGGTAATTGCAATGTTTAAAACGGTATTGCTGCTAATTTCATCTATATATATATATATATATATATATCCACAAAAAATATTATATCAATCATAAAAAATTCCCGCTATTTAGTTGAATAACCACAACAAATGATCATGTTTATGAGAAAATTTTAAGTGTAATATTTAAATCAACATCGTAGTTTGAAACTTGTTCCACAAAATTAGCGTGCCACATTTTATATAAAAACCTTTCGTATCTAGTTTATTTGCATAACATTAGTAAGTAAAATTTTGCAACAAAACTCTAAATTATTAAATTATTAAATTTATTAAATTTATTGTAAAATTTTTAAATTAGAGCACTACAATAATACTACTACTATCTCAACCAGTCGCCGCTTATACAAAGAGCAACACTAGGGCATATGAACTATTCAATTTAAAATGAAAAAACTAACCTAAACTTGAATGCTTAATTTGGTTCAAACCATTTATTTCTTGGTTGAATTAGGTTTTCAGACTTAAAAAAATAATATATATTAGTTTTGGGTTTCCTCTTGACTCTGACCCTTCCGCTCTCTCTCTCTCTCTCTCCTATACAACTTGGACATGATTGCAATCCTTAGCTTTGCCTCTCTCACCTTCGCAACCTTGATCTTGGCCCATCTCTCTTTCCTGTCGACCTCCGAGGCCAACTCCATCCTCTAGTAACCCCAACTTTGCTTTTCTCGCCTTTGTGACCCAACCTCGACTTTGACCGTCTTCTCTCTCCTCTCAATCTCTAATGCCATTTCTGTCCTTCAATCCACTTGACTCAACCTCTCTTACCTCTGCGATCTTGACCTTAACTCCAACCCTACCTCTCTCCTCTAGACCTTTGACGCCACCTCAATCCTCAGATTTGCCACGATGCCTTCTTGCTCATTCAAAACATCAATTTGGATTATTGGTTGAATTCAATTTTTGATTTAAAATTAAATTGAATATGAAATTATGGCTTATTTTTTATTTTTTTGACAATTGAATGTTTGGGTTCAGTGCATTCAAATTACTAAGTGATAGTTTGAAAAAATCGGATAAGTACGAATCAAAATCAAAGTTGTCAGCCCAAGAAACTAAAGGGATATTTTCGAACTGAACTTTCCAAGTCAAAGAGTCAATGAAATCGAGCTTAAAAGGTAGATTGTAAGCAGATATGATTGAACGAGGGACTCGTCTATACACTAAACTATTATGAATTCGGTAACTTCAATTAGGAATGAGCTCATGGGAAAGAGCGAACACTTCTCGAAGTTTAGCTGTAACCAAACTCACGAGACTCAGTATATTAGTGTCGGTATATCAGTCGATTAATCTACAGTCATTTTTGGAGTCAATTCTAAAGGATCTGGGAACGATCCCTCCTTTACAAGAAATCCAGCAAAATGGTTACCCAAAATTATGAAATTAAGATACACTAAATTTCTGAGAGCATTATAAATAATACCACAACCCAAAAGGTAAATGACTAATACCCAATCTTCTATTCTATCTTCATTCTTGAGTGCTAGACTAATTTGAGCATTGGAGTGATCGTCGCCGAAGAGCTTGTGATGGTCTCTTTCATGGTTCCTCTCTATCTAGATCAACAGAAGTGTAGTTTAGCACATTAAGATATCAAGGAGTCTTCCAGGCCAAAAATGATGATGAATCGGGCTCTATCAATAGTGGTATTTTAATTGAGAATTGCTCCGCCACTCTTCCTCACTAATCTAAGAGATCTCTGGCAGTCCTCTCGTCATGCCTCCTAGAATAGCATGATCGTTATCATCAAAAAATTTTCTTAGGGGGCAAATGGCTCCAATGCCGACAGAATCGCATAATTCATCTAACAAAATAGACGAACTAATCCAGTGGACCAACTAAGTAAACTAAATGCCACAAAAATCTCAGACACCCCCTCTACAAATAACACTTGAGGTACCACTTGGACCCTCCAACTCAGCTAGTAAGCACGAGTTCCAGACTCTGATTATCACCATCGAACAATAACTTAATTACTTAAGGTTCAAGCGCAAGCCATGCTGAACCTACAAGCCCATAAGCTACAGAGTCAAGCCCAAATGATGTAGAATCTTCAAACTCATTATACTTAATAGCAAGCCCCGACTCATGATCTCATTCTAAACTGAGGCATTGCACCAAACCAACATTACGATTCATAGCATCATACTGTACTAAGCCAAGCAAAGCTCAACAGGTACCTCCACTAAAGTTAGTATAACCCCTCACCATGGCTCCTCTACAATACTAAGTCATGAGGGAATACAAGGAACATAACCTCACATACCAAGCCACATATTATACACATATTAGTCAAGCTTCAAGTATACCCATTTGAGGCACCCAAAGAGAGGTCATGTCTTATGTATGTTGGGAGTTATTGGGGGTAATAGTTTATCCAAACTAAGTGAGGTATAACACCCAATTGATCCCCAAAGTGGCATATTCTTTAGTATAACCGAAGTTCTGACAACCTCCTTATGATGTATATGATGGCTCGATGAACTCGATCAACCACATCAATACTTTCTGCAATGCCATGATCCTCAAAGGTGCATGAAATTTTATTATGTGTAAGGCATTTTCCATGATATTGTAAGGCCCAGTCCAGACCTAGTACTCTGAACTCTCGAGATACTCTATCACATGCTTCAATGACTTAGCAGACTGATTCATATAGCAGTTTATCTCACTTGTATCTCAACATAAGGATCCCTCTACTCTACTTATGCTGAAGCAAGAAGATGACGAAAGCTTAAGGGAATATTTAACTTGGTTCAACAAAGCTCGGCTCAATGTTACCGAAGTAGACAATTCCATCATCTTGGCTACTACAATCAATCGAATCTGGCATGCTTGGGTTATCTATGAAATAGCTCACCAAATACCCAAGAGCCTTGTGAGGTTCATACAACTAGTCTATGAGCACATCAATATTAAAAAAGTCATTTTGGCTAAAAGAGAATCTGTGGATTCTAGCAAACCAAGGAAAGAGACTCAAGAAGCGAAGGTCCCTGAGTCAAAAAGCCAAAAAACCAACCGAAGAGACCATAGGCCTGAGGAGTGCAGGCTTGAGTTTCAAGGCTACACTCCACTAAATTATTCCAGATTTGAGGTTCTCAATCAAGTCAAGCACCAAGACTTCCTACGGGGCCCTTTGCCAATTCGTACAACTAGGTAACATCTAGACAAATTAAGATATTATCATTTTCACTGAGAACATAGACATGATACTAATGGATGCAAGCAACTTAAAAATGAAATTGAGAGGCTCATTAGAGAGGGGCACCTCAGACAATTTGTTCATTGAGGTGAGCAAACTGAAAAGGCTCATACTCAAGAACCTCATCATCGAGATTCTCCAAAAAGGAATTTCACCCCAGAATTGTTCAACGCCCTAGTAAAGGGACATCTCAACATGATCTTGTTAAGTCTACTAGTACAAGGTAAAGCCTCAACATCAACATGTAAACACCAAACCATCACTGGGGGCAAGAAAAGTCAGGAGAGCCAATAAAGAGACAACATTTTGAGCCTAAGTATCGAGATATTATCTTATCCATAAAGGAATTGAAGAGAATTTGATGCCTCACAATAATGCACTAGTAATCTCGGTGCTCCTAGATGGCTATACTGTGCAACATGTCATGGTTAATATGAGAAGCTCGGTAAATATTCTATTTATTAGGACCCACAATCAGATGAAGACTAAGGAGAAGTTACAGTTATATGTCAAGATGCTTACAAGATTCACTGGAAACTCAATTACTTCAATCGACATAATTAATCTACTCTTCATAGTCAGAGAAAACCCCAAGAGCACAACCATTAGGTCAAAGTATGTGGTGGTTTAGATGCGCTTGGTATATAATGTAATATTTGGTTGTCCAGCACTTAATCAACTCCAAGCTATAATTTTGGCTTTTCATTTGGTCATGAGGTTTCCAAATAATCTTGGCACAGGTAAAGGATGTGGTGACTAAAACTTTGCAAAGAAGTGCAAAGTAACCTATTGACAAAATAATACCGATTAGAAAAGGCAAAGGGTCGATAGTGGCTGATGTTAATGAATCTCCTCCTGAGCTAAATAAGGTGTGCGTCGAACCCATGGAGCAGCTTATTAACTTCATCATCAATGAAGACTCAACGAGAACACTAAAGCTCAGTGTGAACCTTAGGGAGCCTCTTTGCACAAAACTGGGAGAGTTCTGGTGGAGAGAGTCAAGACCTCTTCACATGGTCCCCGAAAGACCTACCTAGTATAGATCATTCAGTTATGCAATATGAGCTTGCAATGGTAGAAAATCACAAATCAATCAAACAGAAGAAGAGGTGCTTCACTCTTGAGCATCGAAAGGCCATCACCAAAGATGCAAATAAACTACTTATTGTAGGATTCATCAAAGAAGTTCATTACCTCGAATGGTTGGTGAATATGGTGATGGTAAAAAAGGTCAACAACAAATGGAGAATGTGCATCGACTTTACTGACTTGAACAAAGCTGACCTAAAGGACTACTATCCTTTGCCCAAGATAGATTAACTAGTGGACTCAACCTTGGGCCATCAACTCCTAAGCTTTTTGGATGCATTTTTGAGCTACCATTATATTTGGATGCATCCTAAGGATGAGGAAAAAAATGGCTTTCATCATGGACCAAAGTAATTTTTCTATGTTGTTATACCTTTTAGGTTAAAAAATGCAGGGCCGATATACTAAAAAATGATGAACAAGGTCTTTGAGACTCAACTCAAGAGGAACATGAAAGTATATGTTGATGACATATTGGTGAAAAGTATCCACACTAAAGGGCACTTGAAGGACTTAGAAGAGACCTTCGACACATTATGAAAGTTTAAAATGTGGTTGAATCCCAAGAAATATGTCTTCGGAGTAGGTTCAGAAAAATTCCTCGGTTACCTCATCTCGGAGTGGAGAATTGAGGTTAACCCCAAAAATATTGAAGCAATGAGGAAGATTGAAACCCCTGAGTTCCATTAAAGAGATGTAGAGACTCACAATCGTCTGATCGTACTCAGTCATTTCTTATCAAAGTCGAAAGAAAAATATCTTCCTTTTTTCAAAGCTCTCAAGCAAGGCTTGGGATTTAAATAGACAGAGGAATGTAGTCAAGCCTTTGAAGATCTCAAGAAATATTTGGACTAGCATCCTTTGCTAGTAAGGCTCGAGCCAAATGATGTACTTTTCCTCTACATTGCAACTTTAGACCAAGTAGTGAATTCAGCGCTAATATGCAACCAAGGAAAGCAACATCCCATCTACTATATGAGTCACGTTCTCATAGGTGCAGAGGCCTGGTAACCTTCGCTAGAAAGGCTCGCATACATCATGGTACTAGCAACTCAGAAGCTCCACCTATACTTTTAGGTGCATCCAATTATAGTACTCATCAATCTTTCGCTCCAATAGACACTACAAAAACTAGAGACCTTAGAAAAATTATTTAAATAGTTGATCAAACTAAATCAGTTCAAGGTGACTTTTGAAGCTTGGAAGACCATCAAAGCACAAGCCTTGGTAGATTTCATGGTGAAAACCACATCATATCCATCTAGATTAGAATCTAAACCATGGAAGGTTTAGATTGAGCTCATCTTGCGAGTTAGAGTGCAATGTTGAAGCAATCCTCCAAGGCCTAAATGAAAGAGCGCCCGAGTACTCAGCTCATGGGGCTTCAAATAATACTATGAAATACAAAGCTGTTATCCTTGAATTTCATGTAGCATTGGCAGTGAGAGCCAAAGAACTTAAAGTATTCAACGACTCCCAACTTGTATGCTAGAAGGTTATTGGGGAGTATGAGGCAAAAGAAGAAATCATTGTATAGTACCTAGTGGAGGCATGGAAGCTCATAGAAAGGATGGACCAAGTTGAAATTTATTGCATATCTCGAAATAGCAATACTGAGGCAAAGTCCCTCACATATTCACCCTAGTGAATATGTCTTGTATAAGAGGTCAGTCGTGCAACTACTACTTTGCTGCCTAAAACCTAAAGAAGCTAATTACACCCTCTGTGAAGTCCATGAGGAGATATGTGGAAGCCATGGAGAGGGACAAACCCTTGCATTCAAGCTCCTTAGGCAAGGATACTACTGGACCAACATAGTAGCCAAAGTGTCCAAATTCGTATCTAAATATAAACAATGACAGAGGCATGCCTCGATTTATCACAACCCTACAGTCCAGCTCCAATATACTTAAGCAGTGTGACCTTTCGACCATTGGGGAGGGGATATCCTAGGTCACTTTCTAATAGCCTCATATAGAGAAAGTTCTTAGTAGTCACTATTAACTACTTTGCCAAGTAAATGGAAGCCAAGCCACTTACTACAATCACTAAGAAAAAGATCCAAGAGTTCTTTCTACAAAATGTCATTTGCAAGTTAGGGCTCCCATGCATGCTAGTTATAGATAATGAGAAGCAATTTGATAGCTCAAAGTTTAGGAAATATTGTACCAGCCTCCATATTGAGCAAGGATTCATCTCGGTAGTACATCCATATTTAACAAACCAAATCTTGCTCACATAGATAAAGAAATGTTTTGAGAGGACAAAAGGAGCTTAGACTGGAGAGCTACCACATATTTTGTGGTACAACAACTAAAGAGTCACCCTATATGCTTGCTTATAGGGTCGAGACAGTCATTCCTATGGAAATTGGACTCACTTCCCTATGAGTTGAAGGTTATGATCCTTCACAAAATGAGAAAAAAAACCAGGCTGAGAAGGACCTAGTTTTGGAGGTCTGAGAGAAGGCTCTCACTTGGGTCACTGCGTATTAATGATGAGTGGCACACTACTACAATACCCAGATATGTAGTCGAGCACTACAACTTGGTGATTGGGTACTTTGCCATGCTAAACTCGTCAACTAGACCTTAGGGAAGCTCTCTTCAAACTAGATTGGACCATTCAGAGTCTTCCAAACTATGAGACCAAAAACCTTCATGATCGAGCACCTAAATAGACAAGTATACCCAAGGACATGACATATCAAAAACTTAAGAACATTCTATCTTTAAAATCATGTCTATGTTATTTTTCAATAAAGTTTGTGCTTTGGTAAAGTCTTTGCCAAGGAGATCACACAAAGACCTTGGATCAAACAAGGCATAAAAATTTAGCCCAATACCGAGTACAAAGGCCTCAAATCAGATGAGGTATAAGATCTCGACTTAATATCAAGTATAAAGACCTCAAATTAAATAAGACATAAGACCTCAGCCTAATGCTAGACACAAAGACATTGGATTAGATGAGATATAAGACCTTAGTCCAATGTTAGGCATAAAGACCTCATATCAGATGAGGCATAAGATCTCAACCCATATTCAGGCACAAAGACCTCAAATCAAATGAGGCATAAGACCTTGGCCCAATGCCGAATACAATGACCTTGGATCATATGAGGCATAAGACCTCGGCCCAATGCTAGACACAAAGATCTTGGATTAGATGAGGTATAAGACCTTAACCTAATGCCAAACACAAAGACTTCAAGGTATAAGACCTCAGTCTAATGTTGAGCACTAAGCATGCCTTTATCTAGACAAGGCAAAGGATTCAACCCCTGATCGAGCAAAATGCTCAAGTCAAAACAAAATCTATGGAAAGCTTCATGATTGGACAAAAGAAATCATAATGCAAGATGGCGACAAAACCGCCAAAGGGTGGAGCCTAGTTTGGCCAAGTATATCAGTTGAGACATCACTATCCACAAATATTCCTGAAGAGAATCCTGGTTGATCTACAAATGCCCAAACCATGGAAGGAAGGTATTAAGAAGTGCTTGCAAGCAACCCAAGACACATCAATTGAGCTAATACTTTAAGGAATTTATCTTGAAAAAAGTCAGTATGCATGACCATCTTAATCATCAAGAACACTCGAATAAGATTGGATGAAGTGAAGAAAGTTGAAAAAATAACTCGAAAAATACAAAGACATGGGAGGAAAAGGAAGTTTTATTGAAATAGGAAGCAAAATATTAGTACAAAAGATTTCCTATTACAAAAGGAGAGAAATAATTAATCAGAGACATTCAAAGACATTGGCTTCTTAGGCCCTGGAACGACCTTGACCTCAGCCTACACTACCTTCTCTCCCTCTAGACCCTCAT
The DNA here is from genome assembly GCA_005019695.1 of Trichopus zeylanicus subsp. travancoricus. Classification (NCBI taxonomy): domain Eukaryota; kingdom Viridiplantae; phylum Streptophyta; class Magnoliopsida; order Dioscoreales; family Dioscoreaceae; genus Trichopus; species Trichopus zeylanicus. The sequence continues at coordinate 1,224,895 of RXID01014251.1, forward strand.
TAGATATCTCCACGGCAATGTCCTTCTCTCTCTGAAGAAGTGCCTCGTACTCTCACTTATGGCATTGAACCCTCAAGTCATTGTAGAGCTCTGCATGGAGATCTTCAACGTTAAAGTTAGAGCCATGGTGGGTTTGCTTCACTTTATCACTATAAATGAGGTAACCCTAGTGCAATCCTTGGTGGGAAGCTTGGCATGATCCCTGAGATACTTATTGTTGGCCTTAAGCTTTGTGACAGCTTGCAACTTCATCATCTTTACGGTGTTGGTGTGATCTTTGCTTTGGAGGTAAGTGGTGACAACGGTCTTGGTCTCCTCCAAGGCAGTCTGATGCTCAACCTCCAGTAAGTCCATTATGGTCCTCATTATTCTATATTTGACAAGGTTGAGTTGTGCTCAGAAATGAGGAGGTTCTTTTCTTCCTTCGCCTTCCTCTTCAACTCCTCCACACTACTCTAGAGGGACATGAGTTAAGAGCAGAGTAGGTCCGCTTTCTCTTTATCCTTGTCCTTCTTAGAGGCTGTTTCCCTTCGAGTTTCATAAAAGTATCATCCTACAAAGTGGAAGAAATGCAAGACCTATGGCTAAAGTAAAAGTTAGAACATTGAAAGAAGGAAAGAATGGGAGAAGTCAAATTTGAATAAACCTACGTCGCGATAAGCTCTTGCTCCCTTCAAGGAGAGTTTGGCGATGGAGGAATTTTCATTCTCTCCAAAGACCTCGAGATGATACCCCTCTATGTCAATCTCCCTCGGAGCACTTCAAGACCCAGGAGGAGAGTGTTGTCATGCCTCGGAGTGAGTTGGGGAAGGGGCAAGGATGGCTCTCTTGCCACGATCAACCTTCTTCATCACACAAGAAGGTGATTGGGCTTGATCATCCAAGGTGGCGGCTCGAGAAGGAGGAGAAGCAAAATGAGGTGGCACCAATCTTTTCTTTTGCTGCTCCTTATTGGTTCCTCGACTCTTCTCCTCCTCTTCTTTCTTCCTCTTCCCTTGGCTCAATGCTGCAATAGGAGGAGGAGTAGGAATCTCTGGAGCAGCAAGCTTTTTTTGAGCCGATAATACCCAAGGAGCTCGTCCTTGCTCCTTTAGGATCTCACTCATGAAGTTGAGCTTGGCAATTCCTATAAGCATGACATCACCTCATTAAACTAAAGTGAAAGTTAATTATAAAATGAAAGAAGCCGAATCTCAAGGATTGAGTTTCATACAAGCCATTTGAGTAATGAATAGGTCATGTTCTTTCAAACAGGCCTCATCAGACCATGTGGGGGCAGATCTAACCTGTTTTTCCTCCTCAGCCCAGGATACTTAAAGACAGTGAATTTCGAGAGAGATTTCAGGATTGCTCTATGAAAGAAAGGATTACTCCACTCATGTAGAAGGCCTGAATCGATTTTAGAGAAGACTCTAATAGGATGGTCTTTGTAAGAATAAATAGAAGTAGGATTAGAGATAAAGAGTTTACACCACTTTCTTGGAGTAGAGTACCACCGAATCTCCATGTTGGAACCTCGGCAATATTTGAAAGCATCCCTGAATATTTCTATTATGGAAAAATAGCATTTTGATGTTTGAAAGGACGATGTAAACTTTATGGCATTATGAGCAATCTGATCTAGAGTTAAGTCCTAATCTCTGAAAACATCCCTAGTGAAAATCGAAGACCACTATCAAACATTTTCCATTGGGTGATAAACTCACATTAGAATTTCTCTCTAAAGGTTTTACTATCTTCCTTTGACCTCCATAAGTCAAACTCAGTTTTGTCTGAGAAGTCAAATACACTAACCAACTGCCCAAGATTTTTCTTTTAGATGGTAGACTCGGAGATCTAAACCCTCATTTCAAAAACACCTAGCAAAATACTTGCACTAAAATCATCAAAAGCAGAATAAAGAAAATTAATATAAAAAATCACTTGAAGGCGACGACAGAATGGTAGCATGTTCTAAATCATTGTGAATTTGGATGTGCCATATGTGGTAGGAAAAACAATGGTAGGCATAATAGTCTTCGAGGTAGATAGAGTAGAGGCTAAATGAGCAGCAGTTTCCCGTACCTCCTTCTTTGGTGCCCACATAGAACTTAAGCCCCTGGTAGATGTCACTGAAGCAGCCTAAGAAGTTGAGGGCTTCTTCAGGGTAGGAACAGCCGCTAGTCTTAGAGTACCCTCCTTCTCGATAGTAGAAGATCTCTTCCCAAAGCTTCACAGAACAGAAGAGGATGCCATGGATGAGCATGCTCTCTAATAGAAGAGGAAGAGGTCAAGGAAGGAAGATGAAAATTCAAAATTTTGTTACAATAGAATAAAAAAATATAGTATCCTTCCTATAAGTCTCGCCTCACTGTCAGATTACTCCCATATGGCTTAATCAAGGTCGATGAAGTCCAAAAGGCTAGATCTCCAAAATTCTCATTAGAATCGAGCAACATGTATCCTCTATCTCATTCTAGAAACTTAAGAGGACATGAATCATGAGGTGTCCAGGAGATTGGCCTGATAAGTGAGCAAGTAGCTCTGGACCAACACCTCGAAAAAAAAGCAAAATCTTAAATGATTACGCATGAGGTAACAAGGTGGTGACCCACTTCCCCAAGTGTCGTGGCCACTAATGCCCCACATTCGAGAACATCGAGTTAAACTAGGGCACGATTCTCCAAGCCTCTGATATTTCACCACCTTCAAAAAAGGAAATGTAAATTCATATTAGCGAAGCAGTGATCATCATAAGCTGAGCTATTTTAACAAGCAACAAGGAAAAGCGTGAAAACTCAAGTCCCCAAACCAATGATATGGGTCCTAAAGTTAGAGAGCACTGATAACATATCAAGTTATTAAATGATAGTTTGGGAAGATCGAATGAGTGCGAACTTAAGCCATCAACCGTCAATCAAGATGACCAAAGAGCAATTTCTGAATCAAACTTCCTGAGTCAAAAGTCAGTAAAGCCGAGTTTAAAAGTCAAGTTATGAGATGATATGACTGAGTCAAGGACTCATCTATACACCAAACCATTATAACCTCGGTAACTTCATATAGGAATGAGCTCATGGGAAAGAGTAGTCACCTCTTGAAGCTCAGTTGTAACCGAAGTCATAAAACTCAGTCTATTAGTATCGTTCTATTAGCGAATCAATCCGCAGTTATTTTCAAGTCAATCCCGAAGGATCCATGAACGATACCTCTTTTATGAAAAATCCAATGGAATAGTCACCTAAAATCACAAAAATTAAAATACACTAAATCTCTATGAGCATCATAAATAATAATACAATTGAAGAGTTAAAAAACTGATATTTAATCTCCTATTCTATCTTCATTTTTTGAGTGTTAGACTAATTTGAGTGTCTTTCGCAACTTCTCTCTACACAGATCAATAGAAGAGTAACATAATAAATCAAGAACATAAGGAGTCTCTCAAATCAAAATTAGTGGTAAATCGGATTTATCAACACATTCGATTTGGCTTGAAACCGAATAAACGATTTGCATAACCCTAGGCAACACCACCTCCTCCCCTGCCTAGTTTGTTTTGACATTTATGCTATCATGCAAAAATCATTAGCGCCACTCGCCTTCGCCTCCAGCGGCCACAAGACGGTATGGTACATGGTGGCTGGGGGAGTTGAACGAGAAGGAGAATACGAAGTAATATTCAACTGCAAGCATTATTCCATCCAATGTATATTGAAGCGTAGTTGAAGTCGTGTGAATTTTCTCTATTGCGTTCATGTTTGCAGATCATGAAGAAGAACATTTGCTTGGATTCCATAGCAAAAACTGAGGATGAGAGTTCGAGGAGACCAACCACCCGGAGGAGAAAAGAGAGGAGAAGAGAATGGTTAGTTGTTTGAGAAGCTGATTTTAAGTTTTAAAAATTTTTATGGACTGATATAAAATTTTAAAAATACGAGAGATTAACAAAAAAATTTAAAAAAATTGCAGAAATTTTTTAAAATTTTTTTGGAAATTATTTTTTTTTTATTGTGCTAATATGATTTGACAAATACAGTACACTTATTACCTATCCAAAAACATTTTTTTATTCCACCAACGCATTCGATCCCTACGAATATTCCCCAACGGCCCTGGCTTTTCAGTGCACCTCTCTCTCTCTCTTTCTTTTTCATTGTTAATCTCTCTTTCTTTCTCATCTAGGTCATACATATATGTTGTTTCTACGGCAGCGAAACATGCGGAACGCCAAGGTGACAGGCTGCGGCAAGCTAACGCTCATCCTGTCGCACGGCTATGGTGGCAGCCAATGCGTCTGGGACGAAGTCCTCCCATCTCTGGCACAGAGGTATCGGATCGTCACCTTCGACTGGGACTTCTCCGGTGCCATGGAGGGGGACGAGGTGGCGGAGCCCAATGATGGGTCCAGATACTCCTCCTTCGCGGCCTTCTCCGACGATCTCATAGAGCTTGTTGATGAGATGGTCCTGGAGGGCTCGGTCTTCATCGGGCACTCCGTGGCCGGCAGGATCGGTTGCATCGACTCCATCAAGCGTCCCGGCATCTTCAGCCACCTTGTGATAGTAGGATCTTCCCCTAGGTAAGGGACGAAGACCTCTCTTTGAAAGATATTACATCACCCGCTGTATATTGCTGGTTGAACTCGTGTTCTTCTTTCCTTAAAAAAGAATCATGAATCTTATCTGGAGAGTCGTTTTTCATGAACGCATTATCGCTGGACTTGCAAGTGGATTAAATATAAATGTATAGGTAATACTAATATTATATATAAATTAAAAAAATATAAATATTGAAAAAATTATACTAATAAAATAATATCTAAATATACAAAGTATATTAACTACAATACCACAATTAAATAATTAAATAAATATAATATATTATATATTATAATATATATTTTAAAAATTATATTTTTATATATTAAAAAAATGAATGATCTCTTGAATTTAAATGAAACAAGTTGCATTCAAGCCAAACTCGGGTCATTGCCAAATAAGTAAAAACAAGTTGAGTCAAATTCGAATTAATTTTGAAACGAATTCAACCAAATTCAAATTAAATTTGAAATTAATCAAATTAAATTCAAATAGAGCTTAATTCAAAGTTGAGTTACTCGCGAACTACAAATTAAATTTACATTTCTAATTGTATTAGCCCGTTATCCGATGGGATTTGATCCGAAATTGAGCTATTTTTTGGAGCCTTTTTCAATTGATTAAGGGCTCAGGAATGCTCCACGAAAGATCAACCACCGGTTTGGTTTTGATTCTCAAGTCCAAATTAAAGGCAATGACAGGCTAATATTAATTCAGTATTTAATGTATTTTTTTTTCCACTGCACTTTATTATTATTCATTACATTTCGAATGAAGTTGGTGTCGCCTTTTTATCATTAATGCTCCCTGATTTACCATTACATATCTAGTAGCTATTCAGTTGGTCCTGTCAATGAACATACAGGACGGTTTAGTTTTGGGGTCAATATTAAATTTAAATTTAAGATTAAAATTAAAGTATAAAAAAAAAATTTGATCAAATTTTTAATATTTAAATATTAGTTTGACTAGTACATGATTTATATATTTTTTTTATGTCTTTGAATATATTATTTATTAAGATTTCAATGAATAAAGGTAAGAATAATATGATAATTTATTTTTAAAATTAAAATAAAGATCGTCTCACTATCTTTTTGATATTTAGATGGTAGACAAATCAGGACAGAATAATTATGATCTTGATCCTAAATCAAATGCACCCATATAAATTTCATTTCTAAAAGAATTAAAATTAATTAATTAGTGTAATTAAAGACACTACTATATTTTTACACAATCTTAATCATAAAAAAAAAATAATCACATACATAGTTTAATATTATTTAAAGATTTTTTTATCGAGGAATTTGTGTTGTATACCCATCTAAAATGCAAAATTGTACATATAAAACTTATTTTTTGCACAAACACCCTGCAAAGTTATAACTTTGTGAACTTCCTCCTTTCTTTGTTTTCCCTGTCGGAGCATTCTAAAAACTTATAACAACATTATTTGCTTAAAAACTCCTACCATGGAGATTTTATTTTTATTTGACAAAAGAAATTTTCCTAACAAACCTATTTTTTATAATAAAAACACAAAGAAAATGTTAAATAGCAAATGTTGAAATTGTTTAGGCAGACATCTAAGACATCTAGATTGAATCCTAAATAATTTTTATTTCGAATCATATTTTTTAGCAACAAATATATTTTATTTGTAAGATTACATGATTGTTCGGAGAAAGACGGCAACTAAGTGATTAAATAAACGACGGTAAGGTGGCAATATAATGTTTAGCATTAGAATTCACCAAACATTTAAATGATCGATTCTGTTAGGCGTCCAGACATTTTGATAGTTTTTTTTTTTATTTCCTTGTTCTATGCAGGTCTATAAGGAACGGATCATTTGAAATTCTGATACTCAAAAATTAATAAATTGAGGGGGCTATCGGAAAAAGTACACTGGATAAGTCCATTGCAGAGAGAGAGCCAAATGAAAGGACGACGTAGCGGCGGACATCTCACGTTTCACTTGTTGTCTTTGTCTCCGACAATCATTTTCTCCAAATACAATTGCAAATACTATTCAACCCTTTCCCAGATACTTGAACTCCGACGACTACGAAGGCGGCTTCGACCGGGCGGCCGTCGACGGGATGCTCTCCAACATCGAGTCAAACTTCGACGCCTGGGCCCCGGGCTTTGCTTCGCTGGTGGTGGGCGGCAAGGACCCAGGGCCCGCGGCCAAGTTCGAGAAGAGCCTGCAGCGGATGCGCCCGGAGGTGGCACTGGCGGTGGCACGGGCAGTGTTCTTGAGCGATCTGCGGAGCGTGCTGTTAGATGCGGCGGCTCCCTCCCCCATCGTGCAGCGCAGCGACGACTGGGTGGTGCCCAACTTGGTGGCCTGGTACATGCAGAGCCGGATCAAGGGCAAGGCCCGGGTGGAGATCATCGGGTCCGTGGCCACCTCCCCCAGCTCACCGCGGATGCACTGCTGATATAATATCAAATATGATGAAATAATTTTATATTAAATATTAGATAAATAGAATCTAATATATATATAATAAAAAAGTTTTATATGTCATAAGTTTAAGATTTTGAGATGATTTAGTATCCGATTCATTATATTTATCTGATTAGACAATTTTTCGACTTTCCTAATAAATCGTATCAGAACTTCAGATTCGAAATTGTATAAATTATTAAAATCAAAATTACTGTGATGATGCGATTGAATTGAGTCACATATTAGTCTTTCTTATAAAAAAATTAAAAGAATAACACAAAAACTTTGTGATGAATTAGTCTTATATCGAATATTGGATAGAGAAAATATTTAGAACATAAATAAAAATATATTTTGGATGTCATCCATTATTTTATTATAATTTTCTATTTATATTTTTGTTGTATTAAAATTTGTGAGTAGTTTTTATTTATATATTAAAGCCTATTCACAAAATGATATTTTCAAATAATGAATTTTCTTAAATAGATATGAATAGAATTTAAATTTAAAATAATTTATATTTAATTATTATTAAATAATATTATATTTTTTCTGGTAATGCCCCATTTATTATCTAATATAATAATAGATAGATATATATGTCTAATTTTTAAAATAGAGATTTTAATAAAGAATCACATATCTTATGGTGAATTCATAGAAAATTTTCTACCTTTTCAATATTAACAAAAAATAACTCATTTTATACTACAAATTTGTAAAAAGTTACATCGATTAAAATATTCAAAAAAATTCTATTTTATTTTATTAATTAAATTAATATAAAAAATTAAATTATCCTCATTTAATTTAAGTTTAGATAATTATTAAATTAATATAAAACTACTCATCTTATTTCAGTTTCTATGAACAACTCACTATGTAGTACTATGAAATTAGAAATTTAGAATCCAATTTAGTCAAATTAACTATCTAGTGATTGTAGATGGTTGTCTGAATCAAAACCAAACGAGGACAATTTGATCTTTTTATATTAATTAATTGATAAAATTTAATTAAATTAAAATATTTTTTAAATATTTTAATTGTGATTATTTTTTTTATAAATTTATAGTATAAAATAAGTGGTGTTTTGTTAATAGTAATAAAGTAGGTAATTTTTCGTAAAATTATCATAAAATAGGTGGTTCTTTTCTAAAAACTCTTTAAAATATTTTTTAGCTTTCAATCCTAAAACTATTGCACAACCACAACCACAAAAGATAATATATCAATATGCAATTATTTCTAAACTCAATAAGTCTCAACACAATTTGTGTATCTGACTATGTGCTTGTCCCTTCGAGTAAGTACTCTCGAGATCTTATTAATGATAATTTATAGAGATGACTCCACCTCTTATTTACTTAAGTAGATTTATCAAGGAATCTCTACAATTACTTTAGTACCTTACATAAGATATGAATCTATTAAAAAATATTAATGTTCAACGTTCCCATTATGGGATACAGTGTAATGGGTATAAAATTTTATTTAGGATTAAATTTTAACCCCACTATTCCTTTTATACACTAAAAATGTCCTCTCATCATATATTTTTTCAGTAGATTTTTTCTTGGGTCAACCAATCTTTCATGCATATAATTTTCTATATTGATCGGTACTAATGTGATAAAATGTGTGCAAATAAGTTATCTATCAATTAGTAATAGTCTAATGCCTCTCAAACTTGCTCTCTATTTTAAATAGAGGTATTAATAAAATTTAGTTAGTATTTTATCCCATCATAAATATTTTTTAATAAAAGAAACTTCCACATATTTGATATCCACATTTACCAAATATTTTTTATTTTTGATATCATCACATCTAATTTCGATAGAAGTTTCCAAACCATATAGTTTTACTGACTCGCAAGTAGGGAGTATAATTTTCTTACTCTTCAACATATGGTATATATTAAAGGTATATTTTATTATACTTCTAACTCATACAACATTCCAATGAATTAATAAGAAATCCAAATTCATAGTGGTAATGCTTAATCATTATGAAAGATATCAACACAAACTTAAATTTATAAAAATATAAATCCTCTGTAAATACACTAGGTTTATTTTAAATCAATCAAAATTATCATCAAGTAGATGTTGGTTGATAAAAAAAAACTAATCGTCTAAGTGTATAATCTTGATGACTATAATAAAGAAATGAAAATAGATATGTAAAATGAATATAATACTTAAAATTTTACATTATTAGAGCACCATTTACACTGTGAAATTTATTACAAAGTTGAATTTACTTTTCCCATAATGTGGCTTGTTTGGTCAAATTTTCCTCTATATTTAATTTATTAGCCCCATTATTTGGCCATCTTCATGATATATTCTTTGAAGGTGTATTAGTTAGTTTGTTCTCTTATTCTCTTCTTCTCTTAAAATCCTTCAAAAGTTGAAATAAGGAAAAAATGAATAAATAAAAAAATTAGTTTGCCTTATTACAAATTTACAAGAAACCACCTACTTAATTATTATTAGAAAAAAAATCACTCGTCTTATACTTCAATTTATAAAAAATCACCTCGATTAAATATTTTAAAAATATTTTACTCTAATATAATTTTATCAATTAAATTAATATAAAATATTAAATTATTTTTATTTGATTTTATTTTAAATAATCGGTTCATAATTATCAAACAACCGATTTGACAAAACTGAATTTTAAATTTTTATTTTCATAAAATCGAACAACCAATTTTTCATAAAGATTGAAATAAGATGACTCTATTTTTTAATATTAATTCAATAGTTATTTATATTAATACTAATGAGAATAATTTGGAATTTTTTATTAATTTAATTTGTAAAATCAAACTATATATTTTAAGTATTTTAATCGAGAGAATTTTTGTAAATTTATAATATAAGACGAGCAATTTTTTTTCTAATAATGATAAGATAAAAAAATTTTCTCAAATTTACAGTACGATACGTGATTGTTTTGTTAAAAATTCTATTAATTATAAACATTATCACCTAACAATTGTTAATATTTACATTTATTGTTTCTAATAATATGTTAAAGTGATATTTAAAAATAAATTAATACATTTCATTAGTAAAGTGGAGTTTAAATGGACTCTCAACATGTTTTTAATAAATTTTAAAAAAATAAATTTACAGTCCAACGAATTATCTATTAAAATTTATTAAATATTTTGAATAAATTTTAAACCAACTTTTAGTGAATTTAATCTGTGAATTCAACAGACCCTTAAGTTGGTTCACGCCCTGACCGTATCTGTCTCACGCGTAAAAAACTCCGCATGGTTCACGCCCTGACCGTATCTGTCCTCAGCCACGACTTTTCCAACGGGCTCTATATTTTGATTCATTCTCCCATGTGTGCTCTTAGCATAAATCTCTGAGTGTTGACCATGGCTGAGCAACAATATGCATCGATGTTTGGAACACCACTTCGCCATGAGCTACTTTAAATCTCTAGCTGCGAAAAGAAGTTGGTAGAAAAGTAACAAAATAACAAATAGTTTTCCAAAATTGTGAACATATTTCAACATTTGTCGAATCCATTCAAGGGGATCAATACTATCATAGAATTATAGTAAATCTGGAAATTCTTGAGGTGGCATTTCTTTCACTTATTTTATCCCTCTTTATTTATGCTCAGTAAATTTGTAGTAAATTCTCTTACTGTAGTCAATGTCTTAAAAATGGTGGCGACTTTGTATCAAGCTCCTATTTTGGACAGAACATCTACTTAATCAGTTTGATTTCCAAAGAGTATTATTTATAGTGATCTTTCCTGTTTCTATTCACATGAGTAACCAAATTATAATTCAGAGTAATAACATTCACAATAATTTTTATTTAGAGTTATGAAACTCTGTTTAATTTTTTAGTAGCCTTCTTTAACAAATAATATATAACAAACAACATGCATAGCATAGTTTACTCATGCAGCTATGCTATTTGTTAAGCCTGTGCTGTTTAATTTTAGTAATAATGTTTGAAGTTCTTTACATATTGTTGCCCCAGGTTATAGTAACTTATTAAAATTTAGGGTTGACAAGTATTCATACTTTTTATGCCTTAGTTGCCTAAATAATTCTTTATATTTTCTAAAATATTCTTCAAAATAACAAATGCTACAAATATTCATTTTGAAAAGGATTAGGTCTATTGTATCACTTATAGCCTCATCTTCCACACCTGATCTAAGAATAAAATTTAATAAATAATTTTTCTATTTACAACATCCTTTGCTACTTCCCATTTTACATAAATGAGAGTCCATCTACTTAACAAGTCTAAGATGAGAAGAATTTGTTATTCGAGAGGGAGCAACCTGTTTGAGAATCGCAAGAGTATCATACCAGATCAATAGAGTGAGTCGGATACTAAACCATCACAAAATCTTAAACTCATGGGATATAGGTTTTTTTCACTATATATATTGAACTCTATTTATCTAATATTCAATGTGGGACTAATTCATCACACCTGACATTATAACAATTTCCCTATTCAGGTGCGATTTGACCACATCAATTTTAACACTCTTAATCAAGAACTCTTTTACTTGACCACTTCCACCGTGTGACCCATACTCTCGCACCGGCCTCTGGTCCCGCGCCATTCTCTCCAGCCTCACGCCTGCACTCATGCCGTCGCTGGTCTTTGCCATGAGACTAACATACAACTCAATTCAGTTGCATCATTACAGTAATTTCGGTCTTAAAAATTTGCACAGCGTTGAACTTAAAGCTCTAATACAGTTGGGATCACTATAACAATTTGGACTGTTGAATATGCTTTGCTCCAAAAGTGTTGCCACCAAAAATACCATGGTGAATGTTGGTATGCTTTTAAAGTGCCATCAAAAGTCCTTAAAAAATTTTGGCACTTCTTGCACTATTGGAAACTTATTATTACTGTTGTGATATGTAAAGCTTCAAATAGGAATAGGAATTTATGAGCTTTTTTTGGTTTTCTCTAACCGATTCCAACCTATTCAAAAAGAAAATGCTACCCACCTAATTATGACATTTGGATGATCCCTTTCACCCTTGAGGGAGCTAAGTTTTTTCCTATAATGAATTAAATTTGCCAATGAAGGAGAGAATCTCAAACTCTTTACCTAAGTACCCTTGGCTCAGTTAGCTTGACTTGGCCTTCTCGAGTAACTCTACCATGGTTGGTGTGTGAATTAGCCCAAGATAATTTAAAAATTTTGCTTGGCCTTTCATACTATAATTCAGTAAACTATTTTCATGTAATGAGAAGTGGAGCAATGGTGGCAACCACCCTAGGTGGCATAAGGAGTTGGTGGTGCAAGGAGGGTAGGTGGTATAAGCATTTGTCTCCTAGGGGCGTTGTTAAGGCTATCCCCATAGGAATAGAAGAAACATGCAGAATCTTTGGACAGTCTATGTGTCACAAGCTATAAAGCTTGTCTTTTGATAGGTGGGCTATGATGTTTGTCCTTTGGTTACCAAGATATGGAGCTCATCTTTTAATAGATGAATTGTAGAGCCATCCTCTAATAGCTAAGTTATGGAGCTTGCTTTCTAGTGGATTGGCTGTGGAGCCATTCTCTAGTGGCAAGCTATGAAGCTTATCTTCTAGTGAATAGATTATGGAGTCCATCCTCTAGTGGCTGAGCTACAAAGCTCATCTTCTGATGAGGGTGTTGAGGAACTGTCCTCTAGTGGGCAAGTTATGGAGCTTGTTTTCTAATAGATAGGCTATAGAGTCATTGAGTTATGGGACTTAACCTTTAAGGAGTGTCATTGGATTCATGTGTAGTAGTGAGGTTGGTGGCTTTAGTTCCAACTTGACTCACCTTTTGGTTTGTCTTAATATATGACTTTAGTTCACCATTGCTTCTTGACACATCATAGCCCCTAAGCTCTTCATTTATTTCTCAAATGATTAGACGTAAGGGTTTATTTTGAAGACACCCTTGGCAGCTACCTTGCTTACACTATCTTGGAGAACTAGAAAAGCTATATCTATAATAACCTCCTATTTAATATTCTAGTAGTCTTTGCGACTTCTCAAATTTTGGGGGCATCACTTGGAATGTCATTCTCATCCATCAATTTCTCAGAATGCTTGTTTTTATTGGTAGGTGATTCCAACCTCTTGCATTGTTTATTCACAACCATATAAGGAGAACAAGGCACCTTTCAAGGGTTGCTAGAAATCTATCTCCTTTTTCTTTGCTGCTATCCCTTCTTTGCCTATCTCAGAAGATTGCACTCTCTCCTTTACCAATGTTACTCAGTACGTCAACTATTATAGTTTGATTATCTCTAGGGTGGTCTGTGCTTATGAAATTTTGTGAATGAATCCATGTTCCTATTCCTCCTTACATAGAGGGTTTCCGTGTGTTGGAGCTGCCATCCCATACTCCGAATGAGAAAGGAGCTTTTAGACAATGCTCTAGTGTCGCTTTGTGCTAAACTTTAGGGGAAGGTAGGTGTTGCTTTCTCATCTCTTGCTCCTTGAGGCCTGCTACCGATCTAATATCCTTCATGGTTGATTCCAGTTTGATGACACTATACAAAGTATATCTAGACATCTCCTTATGCATGATGCAGTGAATTCACAAGCTAAATTGGACCCCCCCCCCCCCCCCCCCCCCCCCCCCCCCCCCCCCTCCTACTATGTGAGCTAGTTTCGATCCTATCCCTTTGTCTCACTTTATAAGTTGGAAAATGTTTCTTCTCCCCTATGCATTGTTGCTATCATAATTGAATCAGTTTTGATTTGTCATTTCTTCTTCCATCTCCCTTATGGGTGACTTGTTGATCTTTTTCTTATCCTTTTGGCCTCTAGGATGTCAAATGGGTCTTCTATTCTCACTTTCTGCTTGGCTCCTGATGTCTCAATAAAGGATTTGCCTACATTACTAAGGTTTTCTGCAACTAGGGCTTCATGCGATGCATTCTTTCTCTTATCTCTCCTTTTCTACTTGGGATCAGGCCCTAACTCCCCCCAAATAGGTTTAAGGCCACAATTTCCCTTGTTCTAGTGGCGGCCTCCTCCTTTCTAGGTTGATCAAATTTCACCTTGGGTGGGAGAATAAGTTCATTTCCTTTGGGCTTTGATGAGAGAAGTCCCTCTCTCTCCATGGCTGCAATTCGAGGTAGAGATTTAGAGGGCAGCCAAGATGAATAATCTTTAGTAAGAGTTTGAACCTCCTCAAATGTGGTCCCCCATTCATCATCCCCGTTCCCATGTCCTTGTCTAGTTGACCCAACAAATTTGAGATGTAGAATGCCTGCCTCATCTTAGAATTTAGCTTTTCCTAGCACCTCAAGATATTTGGCTTTCCTGAAGACCCAAGTATTGTGGAGGCACCACGCACCACAAGCCTTTCCCTTATGGTATGATGTCTACTGGATTTAGTTCGAGGTTGGGTTGAGATTTTTCTTCCCTCCATTTCTTTGGAAACTCCTTAGGGGATATGAGCTACCATTGGACCTAGTGACACCAAACATGATGATGATGATATTGGTCTTCTAGGTGTACTTTACGACCTATAGGGTAATCCATCATGTAGATATGTGCAAGGCTACCTTCAGGATATGCCGGACTAGGGACTATAACGGATATTGGTGTGTGCCCCTTGATAAAGGTAGGCAATTATTTTTTGGCCCCCTTTCTTCAATTCACCAATAGAAGGGATATTGTATTAGAATTTTTTACTCCAATGACCTAGGACTACCCCTCAGGGTCGGTGCTCCCTCTAAATATAACAAGCGTCTTTGGCTTAGTGAGTGCCAATCCAAAATTTTAGAGGTTTCAATGAGGTTGGTCATAGCTAGTAAGAGAAATGCTCTCTTGTAGAGCTCCGAGAAGTATCTTTGTTTGCCTGGCTTAAGCATGGCTCGGAACTCAAGTGAGTAGTGCACTTCTGGGGTAGCAACTTTTGGTGTTTTTGATGCTTGCTTGCTGATGATGGTTTACTTTTCTTCACAAGGGAAGATGTAGCTCAGTACATCAACTGTGCTCTTGGGAGTAGACTCCCCCTCCCACTTCCTCCAAGCATGCAACAGGGGAGGGAAACTCCTCTTGTATTTTGGTTGCTAAGAGAATGTGATCCTCAGCTTTTGACTAGAAAGTTGAGGTTGATCAGTGCTCCTTCCCTTAGCCAGATGGGAAAAGGGGAAAGGAAAAGGGGGGCATTATAGAGCACCATTGGCCGAGATGAAACCCTCACCATCACCCCTATCTTGGAACCTTCCCCTACATCTACACCCATTGCATCACCTTCTCTTGTGGCTAAGGAAGGGATTGGTGTACTTGTTGGAGTGTCATCCTCCTTTAGGGGTCAAACAGCTAGCCTGGGCTTCACGTTTCTAGTGTAGATTCCCCATTAGGATTTTTTTAGCTCTAGACCAAGGAGTTCATATCGTTGGAGATGACTAACAACATTGTGAGGGTAATATGATCACCCTCACCTTTCCTTCCTTCTTTCTTCTTTCCCCCTTCCTTTCTTCTTTTTTTCTAACAAATCTATTAGGTTGTTGCAGCACACCATGGCCACCAATGAGGCCCTTAGGTGGTGGAGGTTGTAGAGGTGCTTGTCCATAAGTCTCAAGTTGTGATTGATGTTGGGGCTTTGAAAGTAGCCTTGCTCTAGAAGGGGAGCTCACCAAGGTTAAGGACTTATTGGATCCCACCAGAAAGGAGGCCTCTGATGTAGCTCAAATGACCGAGAATGTCAAAAAGGTGGCAAATCTCACTAAACATCAAGCCACAACATTTGAGGTGAAAGCCAAGGTGGTGGAGGAGGCCCACAATCAAGTGCTAAGTAGAATTGATGCTACTTGCTAGGAGGCAGTGAAGTAGTTCAAGGTTTCAAATCAGTATTGAGATTAACTCACAGGTCAAAACCTTGATGGGCTTACTAGCAACTATTTATACTATGGTATGATGTTCTTGATAGATCGACGAGGTCTGACTTCGACCCATTTGAAGACTTGTTCCTCTAGTCCATCAACCTTGAGTTACTAGAGGGGTGACATCATCACTATCCATATGATGCTAGCGGCCTCCCTTTGTCCCTTCTTAGTCCTAAGGATGGACCTTCGGGGTTGGGGCAATGCCTTTACCCGAAGCCATGGATATCGGTCCTTTAGCGAGCCCTGCTCATCCTTGTGGGAGTGCCTGAGCTCTCAAAAGCCCTATTTGCTGAGTTGTTTTAGTAATCTAATGCGCTTTTGAGTTTTTTACTGTAATGAAAATTTTTCTCTCTCTTCACAAGTTTCTAATAAATACATCTATTCCCTGCAATGTGAGTATCTCATTTTGAATATAATTTGAAAGATGAGGCTTTAGTTATACCTTCTTTCTTTATAAGTGAATCTTTAGGCCATGAGGTCTGGGGACTTTATCCCAAAGAGGCATTCATACCCTAGTCATGCCATGGGAGGCTGATCTTCCTCATTGGGTTTATAAGTTAGGCTATCTTGCCATACAAGGAATAGTTATTTAAGGGTTTTCATCGGTTACAGTACCCAAGTGCTTTGTCAGTCGAGCATTGAGCTTATAGTTGAATTGTAAAGTTTAAGTGTCAAGTTTGTGACCAATTTTTAGTCCAGAATAGGGCTTGTGGCCATGTTTTGTGCCTAGTCAAGAGCTGGTCTTGTAATCAAGTCTTCAATCTTTTCAATAGATTTTAAAAAAGCTTCCATTCCCTAGAAACCCATTACTTTGATTTGAATACAATCAAAATGAAGGTTATAGGTGTACCTCTTTTTGACTTGCTATAGGGGCTGAAAGATGTTTGAGGGTCAAGCATGAGAGCTTGTAGCCATAACATGGTCAAAAGCAAATTTTATAATCGGGCCTATAGAGAGTCAAGTGCGAGAGCTTGTAACTGTATCTAAATCAAGAGCAGATCTTATATCAGGACCTTCAAGGAGTCAAGTGTGAGAGCTTGTAATCAGACCATGGTTAAGAGTAGATCTTGTAACTAAGCCTTTAGAGGGTCAAACATGAGAGCTTGTAGCTATATCTTAGTCAAGAGAAGATATTGTAACTGAGCCTTCGGAAGGCCAAGTGTGAGAGTTTGTAACTATACTTGATCAAGAGTGGATATTTAACTAGGCCTTCAAGGGTTCAAGTACAAGAGCTTGTAATCATACCTCAGTCAAGAAAAGATCTTGTAACTAGGCCTTTAGAGAGTCAAGAGTGAGAGTTTGTAATTGTACTTCAATCAAGAGTGGATCTTGTAACTAGGCCTTTGGAGGGTCAAGCGTGAGAGCTTGTAATTGTACCTTAGTCAAAAGCAAATCTTGTAACCAAACCTTTGGGGGTCAAGTGTGAGAGTTTATAAGCATACCTTGATCAAAAGCAAATTTTGTAATTGGGATTTAAGTCACAGTTCCTATGATGATAAAAAGAAGCAATTATGTTCCATTGAGAAAATAACTATAAATCATTTACATGTTAGGTTTGGGGTGGTGTTGTTGTGGCCTTGTCCATTCTTTGATAGTGTGGGTTTCCACTACTCCAAGATGATGCCTCTCCTCTGCATTGTTGCTTTGAGCCCACATGGTGATTCATTGCTCATCTTCATTTTCTCTTTAAGCTTCCTTTGCTCTTCGAGGTAAGTAGCATAACAATGGTGTGCCATGTCTTTGTCTCCTTCATATCTCTCCAATTCCAAACTTTTTTGGTAAACTAGAGGAACAGCGGGTGCATGGAGATCATGGCCTATAACCAATTCAATGCAAGCCAACCAAGGATTGCATTATAAGGGGATTGTGTCCTTACCATGACAAAGTCAATAAAATGGTGCCAATTTTTCGGCCTTCTTCGACGATCATGAGCACTCTCACTACTCCTTTGGAGTTCAAGGAGTCTTTAATGAAGTTGGTCAACTTGTTATGGTAAGGTCATAATGGTGGGTTGCACTTTATCTGTTCACATGTCTAGATAAATAAGATGTTGGTGGATGCTCCCTTATCCACTGGCACCCTTCTTGTTAGGTACCCTTCCAAGATAAGAGTGACCACCAGAGCTTCATCTCAGCAGTCAGGATCCTTCTCTAGGGACTATGTATCTTTGAGTTGATTTTATTCTTGCAAGCATTTTCCATGCTTGGGTGCTCCTATGAGGGGTAGCCACTTTGCTGTGATGCCAACTCTACTCTCATAGCAAGCATCTTCTTAGATCATGGTGAGGTAGCCCTTGATCGCTTAAGCTATGGGATGGGATGGCGACCCATCACCTTGATGACAGTCATTCATGTTTGTGGTTGGGTCACCTCCCTTACCACCTTGGTTTTATCCCTCCTTGCGGACAAATCTCATCAAGTGGCCTTCACAAATGAGGTACTCCATTTTGAACTTCAAGTTTCAATACTCCATGTTGTGGGAATGGTCTTTATGATACTATAGTACTTGGAGGTATGAAGCCTTCTATATTCTTAGTGGATTGGTGGCGACTTCCACATGTAGCTTCGATCCTTAATTTGTGTCAATATCTTAGCCGAGGGCAATTGAGCAAGGTGTAGCTTTAGAACTTGGCTTTGTGGTCTTGTGGTCCAACTCTTGGCCTTTTGGTCTCATGTAGCAATAACTCTTTTCTCTCTCTCTTTCCCCGGGTGTCCTCAGCTTCCCACTAGGCTGCCATCATTCTTTCCATGTCAATGTGTTTGTGGACTTGTTCCATGAATTCCACTAGTGTTTGTGGTGGTTGTCATGCCATTTCATATGCTACTCACTCAGTCTTGAGGTAGTTCATAGCTTCTGTTAAATAATAGAACTATCAAGATCATTTACTTAGATTCTGGTTATATTGAATCTAGAGAGATAGTCCCTCAGACTCTCTTTTTTAGCGTGGTGAATCTCCAATAGGGTTGATGAGTTATGGCACCTCAGTACAAGTAAAATGAACTTTCATTCCAAATCTATGAAGCTCTCCACTGACCCCATGGGGAGGCTAGAGAACTAGGCCTAGGTTGAGCCCTAAAAAGTGGCTAGAAATATCTTATACATTATAGTTTCGATTGCTCTATGTAGCAACATGCTATTCTTGAATGACCCAATATGATCTAGTAGGTCCTTAGTCCCATCATATGGCTCCCACAGTGGTTGTTGGAACTTGGGTTGTGGTGGTTCGGTTATGAGCCATGGGTTTAGTGCTCTTATGACATTGCTCAACGTAGATTTGGGCTTAATTAAGCCTCACAATCTTTCATCCATTAGCTAGGTGATGCATCTTTCTGTTTCTTTATCACTCCATATTGCATCTATCTCAACAGATGGCTTGTAGCTCCTATTAGAAGGGTTGGTTTGAGCTTGACCCTCCTATTGAGCTAAAGTTTTAGGGGTGTGCTTGTTCTTGGCTTGGTTGTTAGACTTCAACTGATGCATCTTATCTTCCTCCTAAGGGCCCCATTGTGCCGTGTGGCTGCCCAGGGGTGGCTAGTGAGCCTACATGCTAGTGCTACTTGGGCTTGCACTTTTACCAAATGGGAGATGGCTTGAATCTCCACCACTAGTTGGGGGAACACCCCCCCCCCCCCCCCCCCCCCCCCCCCCCCCCCCCCCCCCCCCCCTCCTCTCCTCCTTCCCTAACTTTGGATCAGGCTGGGTAGGACTTGGCTTTGGAGATGCTCTTGTCATTTGAAGATGAGGATTTGGGGTGTCTTCTGAGGAGGCTTGTTGTGATGCCATTTACTTTGAGGTGCCAACTACTACTTGCTTCCTTAGATGCTATTATTGTGTGGTATGGTTTGCATACCCAGAAAGGGATCTTTTGGCTCAATAAAAGCACCAATTTGTTGCAATCTGTCTACCTTCAGATTAGATTTTGAAAGCTCTTTTTGGTCCTCTCTAACTGATTTTAACCTATAAAGAAAGAAAATATTGTCCGCCTAGTTATGATCGGGGGAGAATGTTCTGATTCTTAAGTCAATATATCATTCTTGGGTGATCCCTTTCATCCTCAAGGAAGCTAGAATTTTGTTTGTAATGAATTGAACTTGCCAAGGAAGAAGAGAAGTTCTTGAACCCTTTACCTAGATGTCCTTGACCTTGTTATATTGGGCGCATCAGGTAGCTTGACTCGGTTTCCTCAGGTAACTCTATTATGGTTGGTACATGAGTTAGCTGGGGGTAGTTTAAGAATTTTGCTTAACCTTTCGTGCCATAATTTGACTGAGTTTTGTCATGTAGTGAGAAGTGGAGAAGAGGTGGTAGTTCAACCTAAGCGGTGCAAGGAGAGTTGTGGAGCCATCCTCTAATGGCCGATTTATAGAGCTTGTTTTTTAATGGACATACTATGGAGCCACCAAGCTATGAGACTTAGTCTTTCTAGATATAATTGGATTTGCATGCATTGGTGAGACTAGTGGCTTTAATTTCAGCCTAACTTGCCTCTAGATTTGTCTTAGGATTTGACTTTGGTTCACCATTACGTCTTGACACATAAGTTATCATTATAGAATTATCAGCGGTGCTCCTATGAAAGTATCATTGAAAAGTATTCAATGGTGGCTTTTATAGCAAATAACCATTAAAGTTTGGATGTCCATACGTTGTACTTTGATCATTCAAACTTAGCAGATATAGCAAATCGATTTTTGAATTATAATGGAGATATATTCTTAAAACTATTTTCAAATTATATTGACACTTATAAATATCAATAAATGCTAATTCTAAAAATAATAATATGCCAAAATTGATTCTAGTACAAAAAAAATCTAATTTTTATTCATCTAAATCTAGAAATTATAATCCAAATAATTTTGCAACTTGATACTCACATTCTTTAAGCTGATTGAATATAAGCACAAATCATTAGCATCTAAATTCAAGTTTTCGTATAAAATTAGAATACAATCTAACAATCTCAAGACAATTCTTTTGATCTCTTTTTGTGTTCTATCTCATCAAAAATATTGACCTAGTTCAAGATTTGTCAATAATTAAAAGACACTTACAATTATATTAGAGACGAAGTCATTTTTTGATTTCCTTATGAGATGTCTTCACATAAATTTTAGCTCAAGTCAGTTCCAATCCATCACTCTTCTTCTCAATTTATCACAAAAAAAGTTAATATTGCTGGCAAAATATTCTATCCTATATCAAAAAATGTGCAAAAAAATATTCTTCGATAATGAACTATAGTGCATAAAAAAAAGTGAACACCTTAGTAGGTCTTCAGAGCCCATCCTCATCCATGGTCCAAACATACTGACAAAAGAAAAAGGAAAAAATCAAGATCGCCATCACAACATCACCAAAACCACCTACCATTATTGGACAAATCAAAATCGGCATTGCCTTCTAAATGATGTTGTTGTTTCAATTTCAAAATTCAAAAGAAATTAAAAAAAATCCAAATTTAAGTCCAAGCCAAACTCTCTAAACATTTCCTAGGGGTTCATTCCTCCAATTTTCAAAATTCATCCATTATTAACCTCAAAGTTTGATAACCCCACATTGGACCAATCATGATAGAAATCAAGATCAATATCTAAAAAATAACAGAGATCAATGTTTTCTAGTATTATAAATTTGAAAGGATCAATATATACCTCGATGGGATTGAAGAAAGGAGTCTTTGGACTCATAGGTAAGTGACGACAATAGAGGAGGCTAGCGAGAGAGAGGGCTAGGAGCGGGGCATGTTGGTGAGAGAAATAGCCATGAGCAGAGGAGGTCAGCGAGAGAGATGATTATGAGTGGAGGAGGCTGATGAACAAGTGCACAAGGCAAAGGAGACCGGGAGGCAGCCAATGTTGGGGGAGAAATCATACATCACTATGATTTGACAATGCAAATTTATTGATAGGGAAATTATACTAGCTTCCATTCTCCATGGTCATCCTTTTCTTTTGTTTTTCAAGAATATGAAGGGGTGATCCTTGGTTTTTCTCCAATAATCTCCTATTGACCTATGTGGAAACCTTCTTAGTTTCTTTAACCCTTATTAGAATATTGGTAATTTTAGCAACTGTCTTCTAGAGCTTCAAACTCATTTTGAACCTTTGAAGCTTGGACATTAGATTAAGGATTAACCCTTGTAATGAGAGGAGGGAGTTTCATCCAAAGACAAAAGTGAAACCAAGAGTATCCTTCTCTTTAGCATTTAAGGAAATACCTAAAGGTGGTTTGGGAATAATCATAATTTCATTCGAAGGATAACCCTCTAGTTTGTGATCAATATTTCCATAATTAATGTTGGGCACTTTTTGATATTGAAATACTTGAAGTATTTGTTCTTCTTCAGAGCTTTTGAGTAATGTTCCATGAGGAAATTCCTTTGTGAGATCCAACACAAATTCTAGAGAATATTTTTTTATTACATGCCAAAGTATCCTCATCTATCTTATGTAGTCTAGCCATCAACTCGGTGATGTGCTTTAGATACTTGGGCTGCTAGAGACCTAGACATAAGCTAGAGAGACATAACATATTTGTCCCATTTTGAATTCCTCTGTGTGAAGTTGCATATTGGGCTTCCATTTCTTTAGCATCAGTACTTGATTGGCAAAAGCCCAAGGTACTTCAAACTAGACATTCATCGTAGCTTCAAAATTTTGAAACTTGAAAACATAGCCATTTGGAAGATTTGATGCATGATACAAGCATTCCATTTTCTAGAAATAGTCCTTATAGCCAATGAGCTTGCCTCTTGTAATGCCCCATTGCATCTGATACTGGACCACAATAACAAGTGAACAACATAAAAAAAAAAGATTTATAGAACAAACAAAGTTAAAGTTTATTACAATTAATGAAAGATATAGTCCAAAGAAAAAATCTCCACAATAAGAAGTACAATATAATATTTATTGCACAATTTCCTCACTACAACCTTTCAAATAGAGAACTAAAAGTGTATATCAGCTACTACTTTGTGGATGAGAAAAACTAATAGAATGAACCAAGAATGCTTAGTAGGGAGTTGTGGTTCCTAAATAATATAAGAGATCAATAACGGAAAAATAACAAAAAATCAACAATAGCAACAACAACTATAATGACATCAACAACAACACTCATGATTAAGATAGCCAACATCCACAACAAGAAATAGATCAATAAAAAAATGACCATCACCTTCATGATAGTCAATGCTTAGGGATAGTGACTATGAATTCTACTACCAATCTTATGGAGTTGGTCATACACCTCATCAAACAGGATTGTACAAAAACTATACATAAATTAGCCTATGGGTTTGGTCATACCATACTACTCTTTAAACTACTAATGGAATGATGATCCCATATAATCACATAATGGATCACATCCTCTAACTCTTAGGAGACTAGCTACTGACACCGAAAGTGATAGAACAATGATAGTGAAGAGGTTGTCACTAGAATACAATGGATAAGTGCACATCTCTCTTTAGGAATCCACCATGAGAAATATGTTGCTCGATGCCTTTGAGAAATATACCACAAAGATGATGAGCAAACTCTTTAATCTAATGAAATCGATTGCTAAATTATAAGAGGATTGAAGGAGTCCACCTTTATAGAGAAGAAAATTTTCTTCTGAGAAGTTACTCTAATTAACTTGAACTAGAATAATGCTTTACAATTATAAAATGTAACTATTTATAAAGATAATACCTATTCATATGCACCTCCTCAAAAGTTCATGAACTTAACTAATGGTGTGATGAACTTTCTAAAAGATGCATTACTTCATATAACATCTTTTCATAAGAGACCTCTTTATAAATCTAATTAAAAATGCTAAATGTAAAAGAAAAAAGAGAACCTCCTAACAACCTAGCTACCTTCCTAATGATGACACTTTTGTTATGCTCCTTCAATTGAGTGGAACTTGTCCACAAGTTCAAGTCTTCATGATAGGGTGAGAGGTCCAACATATTAAAAGTTGGTGAAATGCTATAAGTAGCAGGAAGATCGATTTTATATATATCCTCATCAATTTTTTTAAGCACCTTGAATAGACCATCTATGGTTGTATTTAGTTTGTTGTACTGACCATGAGGAAAGTTCTCTTTGCTGAAATCAATCCACAAAGTCTTCTTTTTTGAATGATGCTAGTTTATAGTGCTTGTTGGCAATATCTCGATAATTAATTTTGCTTCTCTATTTGATGCAAAACTTGTTGATGAAGTTGTTTGATTTGCTTGGCATGTTCTTTAGATTCACCACTGAGATATTTGATAGTAGAGATGAGAGCCAAATCTAATGGACTTTAGAGGATTTTGTCCATAGACCACCTCAAATGGAGTTAGACCAATAGTTTAGCTCATAGACCTGTTATAAGCAAACTCTATTTGAGTCAATGCTGAATATATTTCCCAAGGTTCAGTTGATAGCTTTCGTCTGTCCATCGGTTTGAGAATGATAAGAGGAACTAAATTTGAGTTCAGTCCCAAGCTTTCTCCATAAGGTTCTACAAAAGTGACTCATGAATTTTGGATCTCAATCTAAAGTGATAGTTTTTGGGAATCCATGAAGTCTCACTATCTCCTAGAAGTAGAGGTCATAATGTGAGATGTGCCCAAAGTTTTGGTGCAAGAGACAAAATGAACCATCTTGGAAAAATGATTGATCACCACCATAATAGAATCTTTGTTTCCTTGTGTCTTTGGAAGCCCAAGAACAAAGTCAATGCTCACATCCAACCATGGAGCCTATGATACTAGTCAAAGAGTATATAATTTAGTGTTTTGACTTTGGCTTTTAGTTGTATGGTATGGTTGACACCGATTGATATAGTGAGAGACATCTTGAGAGATATGTAGCCAGTAGAATCTTTCTTGGAGAAGGGCCAATGTCTTATCTCTTCCAAATTGTCCTCTGATACTTCTTTCATGCGCTTCCTTAATGATGAACTCTTGAAGTAAACATTTAGGAATGCAAAGCAAGTTGTCTTTGGAGAGATAGTCATCCACTAGCAATAATTGATTATAAGGTCCTTTGGTGCATTTTGGCTAAATCTTGACAACATAAGGATCTTTTGTATAGAGTTGTTTGATAACCTCAAACCCAACAATATCAACTTGCATAGTTTGAAGAAGAGAATATCAGTGACTAAAAGCATTTGCTACTTGATTTTGAATTCCCACCTTATGTTTGATAACAAAGGTATATGATTATAAGAACACCACCCACCCACTTGGCATATCAACTATAGAGTTTTTATTTCCTATTGATGTACTTTAATGTTTAATGATAAACAAATAGGATGAACTCCTTGGGAATATGATAGTGTAACAAATAAAATAGAGCTCTAATAATGATCATAGAACTCTTTATCATAGGTGGAGTAGTTCTTGCTAGTTTCATCAAGCTTCTCATTGAAGTTGGCAATAGGTTTACCTTCTTGACGTAGCATAGCTCCTATGCCAACTTTAGATGCATCACAATCAACTACAAATACCTCATCAAAGTTGGGGAGTGCAAGAATGGGAGCGTCAAAGATTTTCTTCTTGATAGGATCGAAGCTTACTTGAGCTTCATTGCTCCGCTTGAATGTCCCACCTTTTAACCACTCTGTGATAGGGGCAACAAGAGAAGAGAATCCCTTGATGAAACTTCCATAAGCACAAAGACAACCTAATGGGGGGTGGGGGTGGGGAGGATGAGGTGGGGAGTGAATCAGGTTTTAGAAAAAATAACACTTTTTCAATGAAAACAAAACCAATTCGATCCACCAAAAAATAATTCAAAGCCAATCTCAAACAATCACAAATGCAATTGAATAGAAGACAAGTTACAAGAGAGTGCATTATGATGTAATATGGTCCAAAGACCAATTGCTCCTACTCTTGCTTTGATATCAAGGACTTCAACTCTCCACTCGAGTGTCATTTCATTGGTGAAGCTAACTCCTTACACCTCTTCTTACACCAACTAGTAAGATTAGCTCCCAATAGGAGCTTGCAGCTCTCAACTACTCCAAACACTCTTGGAGTGGATTACAAGTGAAAGAAAAATAAAAATGGACGTTACAATTTTAGCTCTCACAAAGTTCTCTTCAGAAAGAAGGAAAGGGAAATGAAAATTTGCTTGATATTAGAAAATTTAGAGCTCAACAATGGCTAGAGAGTAAAAAGGGCTTCTGATCTCTTCTCTCAAAGATTAAAAGATGCAAATGTTTATTTATGAAAGCCCCTTCAACTTTATTTACACCTTTGGGGTCTAATCTAGCTTTTGGGGGTGAGATCCCTTACCTTGGTTTGCTCTAACGATCAAAAAATTAGCTGTTAGTCACATAAAAAAATTGAACCAGACATCCTCTTGGACAATCAGATGACTAATAGGAAAACCAAAAAACTTAGAGACTAGTTTTCTTAGTTGAACGTTAGGTTATCAACCTATCATTCAATACTGTATGGCTCAAAATTTTTGAATACATCTATTTTGACATAACTGGTTGTCGATTTTAAATCAAACATTCAATTTTTTCAGAATAGCTCTATTAAGAGCTTCCTATAGTCTCTCCTTTGTGTGTTGAAAAAACTCTAAATATTTAATTTAAAGCAAATTTTTGACTTGACTAAAAACAAAATAAAAACTAAACCTAGTCAATGTCGAGTCTTTTAGTTGCTTTGGGTTTATCCATGTCATTTGCAAATCTTCAAGTTGTTGTAGATACCCCATGTTTGCTGATCCACCATCATTCTTCTTGTCCATGAAACTTTCGAATGTACCCTTGAGGGCTTTAAGCATCTTGGCTAATGACACAAGTCAAGTAGACATTAAATAAAGTTTGTTTATCATCAAAACTAGAAAGGGCAAAACTCTTCTCCTTTTTAATGATGACAAGCCCTCAAAATAATACTTAAAATGAAGATATAATATGAATAGACAATTTAAAAAGAAAAAGAATGCACATACAATACAAGGCATATAAGGCTCACATAGAGAGTGTAAATAGAGCATCTCACTCCCACTTTTCATATCAACAAAAAGGGACTATACAGAAATGGAATTGGACTGAGTCTCCTCTATAAAATTATGAACATAAGCTATATACAAGCAAAAATATAGCTCATACAACATGAGATATACTACTAACAAGAGAAATATCACCACAATGCCCTATATACAAGCTCCCCTTGATTTGATGCATTCTAACAAGTGGATATCTAAAATAAAAGAAAATACAACAATAATTTCCATAAAAGAAACCACATGAAGTGTAAATATCCACAATGTCAAGTCAAAAATCAAACCATATCCAAGTCAGAAACACCACAGAAGCATAAAGACACAAAAAAATGACTAAGGGCTTGATCCGAGGGTTTGTCTAGGAGCTGCACAGTCTAATAGAGTGTGAAGCATCTCAGACATCCCATCCAAAGAAGAGCAAAACCTGTTCACAAAATTTTGGAGATGAGTCATCTGCTTGGCCATGCTCTATGCTATGTCCTCCATAAGAGTGAGCCTCATAGCAAAGTCAACATCAGACCTTGTAGATGTGGTATGAGAAGGTCTAGCTCATGCAAGTCTTGCTCTTTGGCCATGCTATGCAGTATTAATCTCATCCTCCTCTGCTTGCTCATCATCGCCCTCCCTGCTAGACCAAACTCTATTATTCCAGGTAAAGCCCATCCAAAAGAGTGTGTAAAGCATTCCTGGTGATGTTGCAAAGACAAGCCAGAGCATTGTACTTTGGACTCTCTAGATACATAATAACTTATTTTGATGACTTAGTAGATAGGTTCATAGAAAAATTCATCTTGTTAGTTTCTCAATGAAAGGACCCATCTACACTCCTCATGTTGAAGTCAAAAGAGGAAGAGAGCTTAAGAAAATATCTAGCCTGATTTAACAATGCCCAGCTAGAAGTTACCAAGCTAGATAGTTCTATAATCCTTGCTACTACAATTAATGGAATCAGGCAAGCTTGGATGGCTTATGAGATGGCCTACCAACCTACACACAATCTGATAGAATTCATCCATCTAGCCCACAAGCACATAGATACTAAAGAAGTGATCCTAGCAAAGAATGAATCTAAAGGTAGTGACATGAAGAGGGAATCTTGGGAGAACAAGCCCCTTAAGCTAAAGAGGCAGAAAACCAAGTGGAGGGGGAGGAGGCCAGAACTTCAAGCTTCTTAAACACTAAGATCTAAACTCAAGATCTAAACTCCTAGTGCAAATTAAACACTAAGATCTTTTAAGAAGGCCCCAACCCATCCACACTACCAAGAAAAATCTCAACAAATTAAGGTACTATCATTTTTACTATGATTATGGTCATGACATAGAAGAATGTAAGTACCTCAAGGATAAAATGGAGAGGCTTATCAAAGAGGGCCACCTCAAACAGTTCATCTTTCAAGGTGAATGTGCTAAAGAAGCTCGCATGTGGGAGAATCATCAACATACCATCTCTCGAAGGGACCCTACTCTCAAGCTACAAAATACTCTAGTCTAGAGCAACCTCAATATGATATTGATAAATCCACTAACTCTAAGTAACACTTCAGCATTGATTGGAAAATGTTGAAACTCTGCTGGTGGGCAAGAGGGCTTGGAAGTAGAGGTGAAGAATTGTGAGCCTAACTATGGAGACATATTCTTCTCAGCCAAGGACTTAGAAGAAATTTTCATATCTCTCAATGATGTATTAGTGATTTTAGTGGTCCTAGATGGCTACACCACTCATTGTATTATGATAGATATAGAAAGTTTGATAAGTATCTTGTTCACCCAAGTCTATGACCAAATGAAGACTGAGCAGAAGCTAGAGCCATACATTAGGACACTCATTGGATTCATGGGGGACTCAGTCACCCCGCTTGGTGTGATCAACTTACTCCTCACCATCAAAGAAGATCCTAGGAATACCATAATTGAATCAAAGTTTATGGTAGTTTGGACATATTTTGCCTAAAATGTAATATTGGGATGACTAGTATTTAATTAGCTTTAGGCAGTAATTTCAACAATCTTTCATTTAGTAATGAGGTTTCTCACTAAACATGGCACAGGTGAAACATGAGAGGACCAAAGCTTTACTATAAAGTGTGAAGCACCCTACTAGCAAAGTAGTTCTAGCCAGAAAAGAAAAGGATTAGTAGTGGTCAAGATCAATGAATCCATCACTAAATTAAAGAAGGGGCATGTGGAGCATATGGAATGGCTCATTAGCCTTGTCATCGATGAAGGATTAGGGAGGACACTAAAGCTTGGGATGAATCCCATAGAGCCTTTACATACCAAATTACAAGAGTTCTTGATAAGGAGCCAAGATGTTTTTGCATGGACCCCAAAGAACCTCCTGGGTATTGACCCCTCGATTGCATAGCACGAACTCATAGTCATAAAAAATCATAAGTTAGTCAAGCAAAATAAGATACAATTCATCCCTAAATGCCAAAAAGCTATCACCACAGAGGTTAGTGAACTTCTTAATGTAGTATTTATATGGGGAATTCACTATCTGGAGTGATTGGTAAACATAGTGATGGTAAAGAAATTCAATAGTAAATAAAAAATGTTCATCAACTTCAATGACTTGAATAAAGCTTGTGCAAAGGATAGTTATCCTTTACCTAAGATTGACCAGTTGTTTGACTCTACCTTGGGTCACCAACTCTTGAGCTTCTTGGATGCATTCTCAGGCTACCATCAAATCAGAATGCACCTCAAGGACGAGGAGAATACTGCTTTCATCCTAGATCAAGATACCTTCTATTATATTATAATGCCTTTTGGACTAAAGATTGTAGGGCAATGTATCAAAGAATGGTGAATAAGGTTTTTGAGCCTCAGCTTAGAAAGAATATGGAAGCATATGATGATGACATGATAGTGAAAAGTCTCCATACTAATAAGCATTTGAAGGATCTAGAAGAGACTTTCGATACACTTCAAAAGTTTAGGATAAAGTTAAACCCAAAAAAGTGTGCTTTTGAGGTAGGCTTGGGAAAGCTCCTTGGCTACCTTGTCTTGGAGTGGAGAATAGAAGCCAACCTTGAAAAGATTAAAGCAATTATGGGAATAAAGCCTCTGAGCTCTATCAAATAAATGGAAAGGCTCATGCGTCACCTAGCGAGACTCAAGAACTTTCTATCTAGATCCAAAGAGAAGTGTCTGCACATTTTTAAGGTGCGCAAACAAAGCTCCATATTTGAATGGACTAACAAATGTGACTGAGATTTCAAAAACCTCAAAATGCACTTAGCTGAACAACCTTTATTGGTGAGACCCAAACTAAATGAGGTACTCTTCCTCTATATAATTATATTAGATGAAGCAGTCAATTTAGTGTTAATAAGTGATCGGGATGAAAAATAATATTTTATATATTATGTGAGCATGTATTCACAGGTGTGGAGGTTTGGTACCCTCTGTTGGAAAAGTTAGCATATGCCGTGGTGCTAGCAAGCCGAAAACTTTGCCCTAACTTTCAAGAACATTTAGTAATGATGCTCACTAATCTCCCATTTTGAAAAACATTGTGAAAGCCAAAAAAACTCGAGATTTTTCAAGTGGTCTATCTAGTGAAAGCTAATTTGATGTGATCTTTGAGGCTCGAAAGACTATCAAAGTCTGGGCTTTAATAGACTTCTTGTTGGAGATTACTTCATACCCAATAGGACCAGAATTTGAGTCATGGGAGGTTCAGGTATACGGATCATCTTGTGAGTCAGGTTGTGGATTCGGAGCCATCCTCTAGAGTCAAGATGGAAGAGTGGCTGAGTATTTAGCTTGGCTCAAATTCAAATCCTCAAATAATGCCATGGAGTACAAAGTATTCCTCCTTGGATTACAAGTGGCGTTAGAGACAGGAGCTAAAAAATTAAAGATATTTAGCAACTCCTGCCTTGTGTGTTTGTAGGTCACTAGAGAGTATGAGGTGAAAGACATGACATAGCCCACTACCTAACTAAGGCATAGAAGTTTATGGAAAAAATGGATTGGGTGAAAATCTATCGAGTACCTAGAAATAGTAACAGGAAGGTAGATGTTGTCACTCAGCTAGCTTTGTCTTCTTCAAATTCAATACTAGGGTAAATTTTTATGAAGAATATTTAGCAACTTAGGTATTCAGAGACTACTGAGGTGAATGTGGTGGATGCAGAGCCCAACTAGATGGATCCTATTATCTCCTAGCTAAAGGTGGACAACTTTCCAATGACTCAAAAGAAGCCCAAAAGATCAAGAAGCTAGCTCTAAACTTCACCTTGATAGAGGGAGTCTTGCATAAAAAATCCCTCACATAGCCCCTTCTCTATTATCTAAGACTCAAGGAAGCCAACTATGTCCTTTGAGAGGTATATCACAGGATATGTGGGAGCCATGGTGGAGAATAAGCCCTTGCACACAACCCCTTAGACAATGTATTACTAGCTTAACTTGGCTTTTGAGGCATCCAAATTTGTTTCCGAGTGCGAACAATTCTAGAGACATTCCATGTCACATCACAGTCCAATGGTTTAACTCCAGCAAAACCAAGCTATATGGCCTTTTGACTAATAGGCAATGGACATCTTAGGTCCATTCCCAATAGCATCAGGATAAAAAAAGTTTTTAGTGGTTACTATTGACTATGGGTGGAAGCTAAACCCCTAACCATAATCACCAAGAGAAAGGTCTAGGAGTTTTTATAGTAAAGCATGATCTATAGGTTTGGGCTATCACATATGCCAATTATAGATAATGGAAAGCAATTTGATAGCTTAAGATTCAAGAAATATTGCAGCAACCTCCACATAAAATGGAGGTTCACCTCGGTAGCACACCCCTAATCCAATGGCCTAGCCGAGGTAACCAATCAAACTCTTCTTTTAGACATAAAGAAATATCTTAAAAGAGCCAAAGGTGCATGGGTCAAGAAACTACTACATGTCCTATGGTCTTATTGAACCACACCATAGACGACAACTAGAAAGTCACCTTTCTTGCTTGCTTATGGGATCAAAGCAATTATTTAGTGGAAATTAGCCTTATTTCAGCTCGGGTTATGATTTATGAGCTTGAAATGAATGAGGCAAACATTTGAGTTGAGAAAGATCTCATCCCACAGTTATGGGAGAAGGCTTGCACCAAGATTATTGAGTACCAACAATAAGTGGTTTGATACTACAATGCTTGAGTACATGACTAAGGACTATGACCGGACAACTAGATACTTCGACAGGCAAAACTCATTGACTGAGTTTTAGAAAAACTATCTCTAAAATGGATAGACCCATTTAGAATTTCTCGAGTCATTGGGTCGGGGACGTTTAAGATCGAGCACCCAGATGGTAAGAAACTCCCTAGGACATGGCATGTAGACAATCTTAAAAGGTTTCATCTTTAGAATAAATTTTGGCTCCTTTATCTCTTTAGATATTAACAGGTCTTATCCCAATAGACCACTATAAGATCTTAGTTGTACACATGCATAAGACCTTGATAATAAGCTAGGCATAAGACCTTGGTTCCACCCAAGGCATAAGATCTTGATTCTATACTAAGCATAAGGCCTCAGTTCCACCGAACATATAAGTCCTCTGTTTCACACCAAGTATAAGATCCTAGTAATAAGCTACATATAAGAACTCGGTGATAAGCCAGGCATAAGACCTCAATTTTCACCTAAGACATAAGACCTCAGCAATAAGCCAACATAAGATCTTGATAATAAGCTAGGCATAAGACCTCAGTCCTACACTAGGTGTAAGACCTCGGTTCTATACTAGGCATATGACCTTGGTTCTATACCAGGTATAAGACCCCAAGGCATATGACCTCAACTCTACACCAAACATTAAACCTTGGTTCCACTCGAGGCATAAGAACTCAATAATAAGCCAAGTATAAGATCTCGGCTCTACAACAGGCATAAGGCCTCAGTTCTACACAAGCAATAAGACCTTGGTTCTATACTAAGTATAAAATCCTGGTTCCACCCAAGGCATAAATCCTCGACAATGAGCCTGCCATAAGAGTTAAAAACATTGTTGAGACATATGATTATTGTATAAAGTTTTCACCTTAAGTCATACCTCTAGTCCTTGGATTTCCCTCTTAATGGACTCTTCTCTTTCTAAAACCATTCTCTTCTTGGTGGAAGGAAAAGTACCATCTATATCAAGTAGAAGCACCTCTAGTTAAAAATGCACCGAAGCCAACCACTACAAAGGTGAGCTATGACTTGTCACTTGAAAGCAATCTTCACCATAGCAAAAGGATAAAACTACATGCTAGTTATGGGCACAACGAAGGCCAACTAACTTTTGAGTAAGCTTGAACCAAAGACATGAAGGAAAAGGTGCAAGTAAAAGGAAATCTCTTTTATTCATTAAAAGAATATCATACCTGAATAAAAACTCAGTTATAAAAGGTTTTATTATAAAGAAGATGAAAGTGAATGAAACAAGGTCATTTGGAGGATGCTTGAGGCTTGGTAGATTTCTAGGTGGGCAGGTGTGGGGTGGGGGGGGGTGGGGTGGGGTGGGTGTTGGGGCCTCAACTCCTATCTCCCTCCGAATGATCTCCTCATACTCCCACTTGAGGTGATGAATCCTTACATCAACATAGAGTTTTACTCAGAGATACATCGGGATTATGGTGAGTCTTCTTTAGCATGTCCCTATAGTAAAGGTAACCCTCGGAGATGGAGTTGGTGGAGAGGAGGCCCCATTCTTGGAGATACTCATTAGTAGCCTTCAAGTCAAGGATGGCTTGCACCTTGCTCAACTTCAAAGTCTTCATGTATTATGAGCTTTGATGAAATGTAGCCACCGCCTTATCCTTGGACTCATCCAGCATGACCTTTTGCCTATCATCTAGCTCTTTTAGCCTTCTCAAGGCCAAATCTTGCTCCACATGGAGGAGATTTCTCTGCACCTCTACCTCCCTCTTCATCCTCCAAATCTTGAGCTAGAGTGACTTGAGTTGAGAGTGGAGGAGGTTCATATCCTCCTTGGCCATAACTACTTCATTCTTCTCAGTAGCCATTTGCTTTTGAGATTCAGAAAAGTGTTGACCTGCATAATAAAAAAAGTGCAATGCCTACAATCGAGCCAAAAGTTAATGAAAAGGAAAAAAGAAGAAGCATTAATAGAAGAGGTTTAGATGACTGACATCAGCACAAGTCCAAGCTCTCTTCATGAAGATAGCGAGTCGCTCAATGTGGGGGTTCCCACTATCCCAAAAATCCCCAAGGAAGTACTCCTCGATGTTGGCCTCCTCACTCAAGGAGTATTGGCAGCTGGAAGAAAACTTTATCCATGCTTTGTTATGAGGAGGAGAAGATGTAGGTGTAGAAGTCATGACCACCTTCTTCCCATGGTCGGTGGACTTTTTGATAGAAGAGCTCCATGATCGAGTGACCTCTCCCATAGATTTGACTCGAGAGAGGGATTTAGAAGGGCAAGATTGTGCCTACCCCTTCCTTGTCTCTCCTCCACTGAGGGTTAGCTTCCACCCTCCTCCCTCCTCCTCTTCCTATGCCATTATGTCTCTTGATGGGGAGCATTGACTTCTATCTTGGAAGGCCTCTTTTGAGTTGGCGAGATAGGGGATGCCCAGGGAGCACCTGCCTGTTGTCTCAAATACTTGTTCATGACCCTATATAAAACCAAGCTGATGATTAGATTAAAGAGAAAGCAACTAAAAGAATCACAAACCTAATGGTCAAAAGTGCATATTGACTCTTTGGGCAATGAATTAGTCAGACCATATGGGAGTTGGTCTAATATTCTCAACCTCATCTACCCAAGAGAGCAGGAATTAGTGAACTTTGTAATGAATCTCTGGGTTAGTTTAGTGAGGAGAAGGATTATCCCACCCACAAGAAAGACATTTGGTCTATTGTTGTAAAAATCCTAAGGGGATGGCCTTTCTAGGAGTGGATGGAGTTAGGGTTCGAGGTAAATAACTTATACCACTTTTTGGGAGCAAAATACCACCTATCCCTGGCAATTGAACCCTGACAACCTTTGAAGGAACCCTAAATATTTCTACAATAGAGAAAAAAACCTTTGGATTAGGCTAGGGTTTGGAAGGTGATGATAAATTTCATGGTATTAGGCACAATTTGATTGGTTGCTCCTAGGACACTCCAGTTAAAGCTATCTACAGGATACCTAACATCACTTCCAAACATCTCTTAATAGATATTGAACTTAAATCCAAACTCCTCTCAATTTCTTGCTCTCCTCCTTAGACCCCCATAGGTCCAACTCAGTCCTATTCAAAAAGTCAAGTACACTAATCAAGTACTTAGGATTTTTCTCTTGAAGAGTGAACTAAAAAATCTAGCCTCTTACCTTAGAGACACCTAATGAGAATACAAAATCAAGCTCTATTCTATAATCCAATATCCTATCCCAAAGCCCACACCACAAGGTACTTCAATTCAAAATAAAAAGCCACAATGGGTGAAAAGAATAAAAAATGCCACTCACTTTGAGGTAATTCTTCATAAGGACTTGAAGCTACTGGTGCAAGAATAATGAGCAACTTGGAGCTAAGCCCTGTGGAAGAGGATAAGACAATAGGAGAAGTAGGTCCCTTGGAGATTGACATAGTGATGGAGGGCATAGAGCTCAACCCACCAATGTTAGGAACCTTGCTAGAGGTTGTTGCCAACTTCGAAGTAACAATCGAAATCATGACCACCTTGGCAAAGGGAGTTGCAACAATGGGGACTGATAGAGTGACATGTCACTTGTTGGAAGATGACCCCTTTCTTGAGGAGGAAGAAGTGGGAGAGGATGCCATTTTTAAAAAAACTCAAAGAATGAAGAAGGAAAAAAACAAGAGTGGGGAAGATACAAGATACAAAGGTTGTCAAAAATGGATGAAAAGGGATGAAAGGTCCCTTAAATAGCCTTCCCCAAAACCATCAGATCACTGCTACATAGAATGAGATAGCTTAAAAGGTAGGAGCCAGAGATCTTTGCATTGATCATGAGGAACATGTGTTCGCATTAGCGATCATCTTGATATCTGAAGGGACAACTCTAGACCATCACCTTGAGGAAAAGTGAACCCTAATTATTCTGCATGATTTGACGAGGTAGTAAATCATCT
This sequence comes from Trichopus zeylanicus subsp. travancoricus, assembly GCA_005019695.1. Lineage (NCBI taxonomy): Eukaryota > Viridiplantae > Streptophyta > Magnoliopsida > Dioscoreales > Dioscoreaceae > Trichopus > Trichopus zeylanicus. The sequence goes on from RXID01014251.1 coordinate 1,260,933, forward strand.
CCCTAAGAGTCATGTTTATTAGCAACTTGCACCCAACATAAAGCTATTAATTGGTGACTCACCTTATGAGGAGTCATGATGGTTAGCAACCATCATGATTTGGTAAAAAATGGTGTCTTAAACCTCAAAAATTCAAAATGCTACACCCAAAAAATGTTGCTAAGCTGGTGAAAAAGAAAGTAACTTCACTCACCAAGGCACCCAAACTTGATTCCTAGAGTTGGGCATACTGATGATACGCTCAACTAAAAAATAGTCAAACTGAAAGTAAATAGGGACTCGACCAATGAGCTGAATTGCTAATCGAGGTAACTGAGGTATTAGCCTTGAGGCCATCATTTGCGTCAATATCACTGAGGTCAAGTCAGCCTAGTAACATCATTGTAGCTCATATGTTAGACACTTAGCCTGAGGCCTATAGCAAAAATACAATGGGATTGACCCATATATGAATATGACCAGGTATTCATAAAAATAGAGGAATAAGAACCTTAGGAAAAATTGTTAGCACTAAATCCATGAGTGATAACAACCAAATAAGGAGAGTCTAGCATAATCAAGATAAAAATCCATGGAGTCTTGGATCCATAGAAGGACCTTCTTAGTGTATAAATCACTTGGTATCCATGAAGGTCAGGGGACTCTCTCTCAGAATAAAAATTGATGAGACCTTTTTTCACTTGAGCATCAGAGGGGGCCATCATCGAAGAAGCACTCATGATCCTCCTTATGGTCCTTTCTTTCTCTTGAAAATTAGCATAAGGGAGGTCTAGCAGATCTAATCTCGAAGAGCCTCCTAGACTAGAACTGGTGTTGAACTGAGCTCCGTAATCAGAACTTAATTTTATTTAAGGATAACCAACAACTTTGGATTATGATGACTTATCCAAGCTTAACTGACCTAGAGTTAGCTTGTCTTGGCCTAAGCTACATAGGTTACATGGCTTTAATTTGGATTTGGGTTAGCATTACTTGGCTACTTCTAGTCCAGTCCAGTCCAAGGTCATTTGATCTAACTCATCTTGATTGAGTTGCATCATGTTTGGGTTGACTTGAATATGTTTAGCTTCTATCTCAACTCAATTCAAATTGGCTTGATTTAATCTAAATCTTCTTTAAGTCTTTAATCTTGTTTCAGACTTGATTATAGTTCAACTTTGATTTGGTTTGACTTGATTTAATTCAAACTTGATTTTGATTCAAGCCTGATTTTATTTGTATTTGGTTCATTTCACACTTCTTTTCAGTTCAAGTCTAGTTCAGGTTTGTTCAATTCAGATTGGTTTAATTTTAGACTTAATTTAACTCAAACTTGGTTTTGATTCAAGTTTGGTTCTGGTTCAAATTTAATTCAACTCAAACATGATTTTGATTCAAGTAGATATGGTTCCAATTTGAAGTTTTAATTCAAACTTGGTTTTGACTCAATTCTATTTCTAGTTTGACTTTGGTTTGATTTAGACTTGATTTCAACCAACTTTGGGGATCAGGTTCGAACTTCAATTTAACACATTATTGAAATTGAGTTCAAGCTTGCATCAATAGATATTTCTCTAATCGAAGGGTCTCTTCATTTATCTAAGGTCATAAACTTGAATCTGAGGTGTTGGAATTTGCATTTTCGTAAGCATGACCTCTCTACCCCATAAGTTAACATGATAGTGGACTCACCTATTGTGGACCTAGGGGTTGTCCAATAAGACCAAAGGAGTTGTGGCAACTCTTCTGTTCGTACTTCTTTTGTGCCCTCTATGCACATCTTCAGTCCCTATAGAATGGTTCGGTTTGTTACTTCAGCAAGTCCATTGGCCTATAGATGAGCTACAACAATGAATTTTTGCTTTATCTTCAATTTCTCATTGAACTCCTAGAATCTTTTGCCATCAAACCATTTTTCATTATCAGTGACTAACACCTTTGGGATCCCAAACTACAAATCATGTTTTGTCCAAAAAAACTCTTTAATTTTATGCTTGGTAATGATAGTGAGACTTTTGACTTTGACACACTTGACAAAGTAGTTTATAGCAACTACCATAACTTCATTTGTCTTGATGCAAGTAGAAAAGGCTCTAGAATATTCATCCCCTATTAATCGAAGGGCCACAGAATTGCATTTGTTGAAGTTTGGTTGATGGGCCTTAGTGAAAGAAGGCATGGATTGGCACTTCTCACATAAGATAGTATAAACCAATGCCTCCTTTGTCATATTAGGGCAATAATGGCCTTGGTATAATAGTTTATATGCTAGGACTCAATCACCCATGAAACTTCTGTATATGTCATCATGCACTTCCCATAGAAAAATATGTTACCTCTATAGGGGTTAGATATTTAAGCAATAGGTACAATAGGGATCTCTTATACAACCTTCCTTCTTGAAGAAGAAACTTGGTGAGAATCACTAAATTTCAGAACTTTGATGGGGTCTTCAAAAAACATTCCATGTGTGAGGTATAAAATGAATAGATCAATTCAATTGGTTTACTTTGTATTTGTATTAAATTCGACTAAGCTACTGTGACTTGGGGAATTCAAGATTTTGACATAGACTGTGCTGGTGCATTCAAAATGAGTTGTTGAAGCTATGTGAGCCAATGGATCCAGTTCTATGTTCTCCTCATAAGGAATCTACTCAATCTTCATGGATTCAATGGTTTGCATAATTACCTACACCTTGACAAGATATCCCTCCAATGTTGTGTCACAAACTTCATAAAGACCATTGTTTTGACTTAATTATCAGTCATTGAGGAGTCAAAGTCTTCATACACCCATGACTCATGCCAACGAAAGCTCCAATAGTATTGCCTCATACTTTACCATGTTATTTGAAGCCTTGAATTCAAACTTTAGCAAATAATCTATTACTTCTCCATCAGGGTTGATTAGCACTACCCCTGCACCACTTCCCATCTCAGAGGAGGATCCATCAACATAAACATTCCATAATAGAGATTCATCTTGCTCTTGAGGTGGCGTTCCCATCTCATAAGCAACTTAATGAGAACTTGTGCCTTAATGGCTACTTGGGCTTTGAACTATATGTTGAATTATCCTAGCTCTAGGGTCCACTTGAGCTTCCTTCTTGAACTTTATGGTTTTTGTAGCTCTTGACAAAATGGGTAACTCATTGAGTCTACATAGAATGGGCTTGGAAATATGGGTGGAGTTTATGAGAGGAAATGATTAGGATGTAGGCTAGTTTTTTTGTAATGGAATACCTTATTTCAACTCCTATTAACATATGACTCACATACTATATTAGGTACTACTTCCCCACTCAATTGCTTACCAATACTAAACTCTTAGAGTTGTCTCCAGCTAAGAGGTAGAGATAGAGGATTTCATAGGGGCTCGATTTTACATGTAGTAAAGGAGTGACTAGGTATTCTTTCAAGGCTTTGAAACCTAGTTCACAAGTCTCATCCTGTTTGAAACCCTATCTCTTCCTTAACACTTTGAAAAAGGGTAGACTCTTTTCTTTAGACTTTGATAAGAAATAACTAAGGGTCACTAGTCTCCTAGTGATGTTGCAACTTTTTAACTAAGGAATTTTCCTACAGCTACCCTAAATACACATTTTTTGGGGTTCAACTTCATCTTATATTTTTGCACAAGGTGTTGAAGTTCTCTCAGAGGTCCACTACATGATCCAAGTATGGATGCTCTTCACTAGTATATCATCTATATAAGCTTCCATATTCCTTCCAATTTTCTACTTAAAAACTCAATTTCCCCTAATATATGGCCCTTGCATTCTTTAGCCCAAAAGGCATAACTTTATAACAAAATTTCCCTTGATACATGATAAATGGAGGTTTTTTCTTCATCTTTAGGATGTATCTTGATCTGATGCATCTTGAAAGCATCGAGGAAGCTCAAAAGTTGGTGTCCAATAGTAAAATCTACAAATTAATCAATCATGGGGAGTGGTTAGTTGTCCTTGAGGTAGGGTTTGTTAAGGTTGGTGAAGTCTACATACATTCTTCATCTGTCATTACTTTCTTAATCATAAATGAGCTAAACACAAATATTGAACCCCTATCTGAGGACCCATATCACAACACCATAATCCGGGGTGGAATATATCAGCTAAAATTAATGCCTCTACATGGATCAACATGAGTTGCTGAGAGGAGAAAATTAGCAACCACATCTTGGTCATGGATTGACCAAAGTCTCAAACTTCAGATCAATAATTAATTATCTCCATAGAAGCTCTAGAGCTCACTCAAAAATTCTAAACTATCTTCAATTCATCTTCCTAAGGAGCACACCACCAAGGACTATATCTTTTGAGTTTCACAGTTCAGTCTTTTGCCTCATCCTCCAAAAGTAGTTCCCTCAGTATGCTCCAGATAGATATTAAGTCATGCATTGTGCCACCAATCACGATATAATAGTGGGAGATATCATGGGAATATAGATATCCCCCTGCTGCCCCAAAAATTCTCCAAAATTATGATTTAGCCAATGGCCATAAAAGATTCCCTCCATGAGAGGGAGAGAGGAAACTCTTATTCCTCAAGATAATGAGGATAGAAGCTCAAGTGTCGATCAATATAACCTCTTTTATCATCATCCGATGACCTATAGGATAGATAACAACTTCCTGGAAGTTAAACAGAGGAAGATGCCTTTGCATCATCTTAGGTACTCTTTACACGCTCAAGTAGAAACCAAAATCCCATCTAACTTGGACGTTAGAGTGAATTATATTAGAAAAATCTTGGAGAATAGTGGCTTCATTTGAATTGCAAGTGTGCCCCAGCTGACCCAAAGCTCAGAGAGGATTCATTTTGATGGAGCTCAAAATGGTAGCTCCATACCCTAATCATGTTTTAACAAATGGTACTTTCACTAAAATCCCTCCAACAATCACTTTGTGAGATTCAATTTGGGTGCATGCCAATAGTGGCATTGTGTTTCACACTCAAGAAGTCAAAGCCACCAAAACTCCACTAGCTAAAGTTTCTCTTATTGCATTTCCTTAGATGGGTGATCTAAAATCACCACAGCAAACAACCCATCAATGAAGCTAGCTAGGAATACTTGTAAGCTGGTAGCACTTAATAAGGTGTATAAGCCTTGACCCTAATCTTAGGTTCTATTGGTAACTCAACATGACATGTTGGCTAGGTAATTATGATATACTACTTGAGGGTCTAACAACCTCATGATCATGTCTTCTCTCATCAACTTAGAGACTTAACTACTTGGATCCTTAGTGATCATCCATGAAGTAACACCAAATTACCATGAGTGAGGCTTAAAGGACAACATCGTGCAAAAACAAACATGCAGAAGAAGGAATTTGGACGACACTCATTAAGTGGTAACCTACCATGAGATTCATACCAAGCTTGAGCCATTATTATAGGTACCTTGCAAATCACTTAGCATTCCTTGTCTCAAACTGTTGGATCACCATGGATCTTGATGATGGTTCCCTTGTGAGGAAATTTCGAGCAATGGTGATGGGTTGATGAGGTTGCTCCCATATCTCTAAGCCAACACCTTCCTAGAATGAGATTATAGTATAAGGGGATATCATGCACATGGAACTCTATCTCAATCACATTAGGATAGCAAGTGATTGATAGACAAATCCTCCCTCGATAATTTCTCTTTAAGTTGTCATATACTATTATATTAATATTAGACTCCACTAGTTGATTTTTAGAAATGTTCATTGCTTTTAGGGCGAACAATATGCAAAGTTCAATGATGCTTCTGTATCCATGAGCATTGTGTTGACCATTGCACTACCAATCTAAATAGTAATATGAAGTGGCTTGTCCCTCAACTCCTCAAGTAGGTCCTAATCAAAAAATATTATAGCAGAGTTCTAGAAAATACTTTTATAAATGGTTGCTAATCTTTCTGGGGTTATGTCACCATTAAGCTCTACCTCAACTAAAGTTTTTGCCAAGAACTTTCTATATTTGGGGAAATCCGTTATCAGTTTTAACATGAAAATTTTAACAGTGATTTTAACTAGTTATTCTAAAATATTATCTTCTATAGTCTCAACCCCCCTTTTGTGTGTTCAAATTCTTGGCTAGTTACAAGAATTATTCTATTAGTTGATTTGTCTTGGTTCCCAATAGGTGCAACCTGATTATTATTGTTAACCTATTCCCTATTTAAATAGTTCTCATATAGTAACAAATCTTTATTCATATATTTTAAGGGCTTATAATCATCATTCTCTAAACCATATCCATCATAAGTATCATTATAGGTATATAAAGTCTCGACATGGCCATCAGTCTAGGGCTTAGATTTGAAAGTTTAGACTTATTTAAAAAAGTAATTGCAAAGAAGAAACCCTTCTCAAGGATTCTTGACTTCCAAGGTGAGTTGTTTGGGAGGTGATTTAGTTAGTTCAGGAATAATTTACTCACAAATTAACTCTTTATTTAACTTAAAAGGGTTCTCACAAAGGAGAAAATTTTCCTAAGGATTCCCTACTTCTAAGTTACCATGCCTCTTTTTGGATTTAAAAATGATTTGCAAATAGTTTACATCATTATTAGGGTAAGGTAGAAGTAGATTGGCTACAACAATCATGTCTCTTGCCCTTTAATTGTTCAAGTTATAGATTGCATCTTTTACAGTATGACATTGCTCAAGAGTATGCCTCGATATCCTATGAAAGAGGCAATACTAGGAGTAGTCTATAATTGGGTGTATGGGTCTTAGCTGAAGGAGTTAGATGAGATTGTTGGTTATGAGGAATGTGGATGTGTTAGAGATAGATTTAGATAGTGGAGGATAGCTTTGCCATCATGGTCCTAGCAAAATTGGGTGTTAGGAAGTAGACCACGTGGGGTATAATTATTCGGTAGAGGGTTAGGATTTTGAGCTAGTGAAGGTTACAATCATGGAGGCTAGTGAGGGTTGGTTTTCTTGGTGGCTAAGGTTAGGTTAGAGGTTGATAAGGAGCTGATGGTGGAGGTTGATACATCATTGAAGGAATGGAGGTTGATGTGGAGTTAGGGATTGGTAAGAAGTTGGAGGTAGAGTTTGGAAAGGAGCTGAAGATTGTGCCCTTATATACTTGAGACTAGGCTTTAGGATTGAGACTTGAATAATGTTGGCCTTGCCTCCTCCCACTCTTTGTGTCACTTTCATGAAGAACCTCTTGTCAGCTTGTGTACCATGTTATGGTAGAAATATTTTCCATACATGCACTTTCTAGTAAAAGATATCAAAAGAATAAATATTGGAAGATAGTAAACTAGTTTTAAGAGTAGATAATGCATTTTTAATTTAAAAATAATTTGTTGCTTCTCTATGAGTGGAACTAAGCCCTCACGGCTTTTCCCCTCGACCAGTTGATGTAGCCAATGAAGGTTTCACAAGCTCGTATCTTTTTGGATGTCAACTTGATGATGTTCAAAGTATGGACCACCTAGTGTGCATAGTGCTACTAGAATAGAGAGGAAATCATCTTGAGAGACTACAACTTATCCTAAGGAAGACTAATGAGATAATTGAGAGTGGTCAGGCTTAGCAACTTTCGGAATAAGTGGATCATTAGTGGTTTGTTGGCTCGATATACTTGTGCATCAAAAAGAAACCCAATGATGTGATGGTTTGGTTTTCCAACATATCATATAGATGAAATTTTGGCATCTTAAAGCCAATAGGGAAGTTGACAGTGGGGAGTCAGATGTCAGTTATTGTTAGAGTAGTACTCTACAGAAAATTTTGTGCCAAAAGCTTCATGAGAAGTTGAGGCATCAACTCTTTGGTCAACTTAGATGGCATAGGCTACTATTAGATAGTTTATTTATAAGTATGGAATTAGCAAGCCCACCACTTAATGGGAATGTATAAATTTTTCCATTAGTAGTCTACTGATTCCCAGCTATTGCATCTATCTAGCTCTAATTCAAAGATTATGAAATCATCTCCATCCTCTCCTCTTAACTCTAACATACACAAATAAGAAAATGTTGCTGTCCAATTTTGACTAGGGGAGGATGATATGATGTTGAGGTTAGTATATTGTCCTTTTTTTGTTGCTTTCATTCTCAAGAGGAGATAGGGTTTGCTGTGGATAGAAAAAAAGGCAAGGATTGAACTTGTAGAGGAAGAAGGGGAATCAAGGACCAGAACCCACTACCTCAATCCTTGGGTCCTATTATATAGGGTGTTCTAGATAACTTGAACTAGCCTCATTCAGTAACTCTATCATAGTTGGTGTTCGAGTTAGCTGAGAACATTTTAGAAATTCTACTTGATATTTAGTACCATAATCCAACAAATTTTGTCATATAGTGGGAGGTCAAATAGGAGCTATGACAGTAGTTGGTGGTGCAGGGTGTTGGTGGTACAAAAGCTCATCTCCTAGGAGCATCATAGAGCCTATCCTTCATAGGGACAAAATTTGCATGCCAAACATATGGACAGTTTATCGTACACATATTCTTAGCATATCACGGATGACTTATGGAGCTCGATTTCTAATGGCCAAGCTATAGAGACCATCTATTGATGGCCATGTTATAGAGCTTGTCTTTTGATGGTTGAGCTATGGGCTCATCTTCTAGGGGCTAAGATGTGGAGCTTATCCTCTAGTGACTGAGCTATATAACTTATTTTCTAAGGGCCAAGCTATGGGACTAGGATCCTAGGGTCTAGGATATGGGGCTTTAGCCCTTCAAAACTTAGTTGAGCCTAGGCACAGTGATGAGGTTGGCGGCTCTAGTCTTGGCTCCATCTTCTTCCCAATTTGACATGGGATTCAGATTTGGTTCAAAATTGCTCCTTGACCCCCAAGCACTTCATTTGACTTCCAACTTGATCGAATGTAAGGGCTTGTATTCTAAAGATTTTTTTTATGGCTATCTTTCTCAAGCATGCATTGTCTCTAGAAATTGAAAGTGTCAATCCTTTGATGGCCTCTTGTTCAATGCTATGGTCGTCTTCATGGCACTTCAAATATTGAGGGCATTTTCTTGAACACCATTTTTGTTTATTGATTTTCTAAAACATGAGCTTTAGCTAGTAGGTGACTTATGACTCTGAAACCATTTGTCTGTGGCTATATATAAGAGGTGAGAACAAGGCATCTTTCACCATCTCCTAGAGATCTTGTTTCTTTACTCTATTTCAATTGCATCTTCCTTACTCACTTTTAGTGACTGCACTTCCTCCCCTAATAATGTTACTCAATAATTTGACTAGTGTGGTTTGATTCCCTTTGAGGTGTTGTGTTCTTATGGGATTTTGTGCAATAATTTGTGACTCCATTTCTCCACACGAGGAGAGTCTCCATGCACCAGAGTCATTATTAGATCTTCCCCCCCTACTCCTCTTCCTTTTTCTTAGATTGATTGTAGGTTGGTGATGCTATCTAGAGCATGTTTGAATGCCTTTTGGCTTACAATGAGGAGAACTCTTAGGTTGGGCCAAGCCAAAGCTCTGTGCTATGGGAGTTAGATTGCTCCAACTATAAGGTGTTGAAATTGTAGCTAATGCTCTAGCCTTTCTATGATGAGCTCTTTGGGAGTAGGGAATAGAAGGCCTTCTTTTGGAACCACGTCAAGCAAGAAGAGGCAATGGTCCAACAGGAAAACATGGCCCGAGCCTTGGTTGATGAGGAGCTGGCTAGGGTAGTGAAGCAATTCTGCTCCAATGATGAGTTTTAGGCCTTGTTGGAGCAAGCCTTGGAAGCTAGAGTTATCAAAGGAAGGCAACATCTGGTTGAGACCAGGTCAATCTCATTATTGTAGGGGTACACCTACTATACGATTGAGGTGCTCCACCACCTGATCAATAGGACACTCTATGCTAGGTGGCTCTTCATGAAACATGTAGAGGAGAGTATAGTCCAATGTTAGTTGGAGACTTACCTTTCCATAGTTTTGTGAGCAGGGATTCTTCAAGACCTCTTCAACTAGGCCACAGTTGTTCTGCCCTTGCCTCCCTCGAATGTCTCTACCTCCACCTTCACTTCCAACATTACCCTATCCTACTTCCTGTCCACCTACTTTCATGGCAATTTTGCACCTCCTAGCTTTCCCATTCTTGGCTACTATATGGGGGAGAGCTCTCTTGCTATCAAAGACTGAGTTCTAGAGGATGAACCTCTATAGCCCTAAAGGATGCCAATGTAGTTGTCTCACTATGGGAGTTTAGCTCTCTTTTCCCATACTCATCATTAATGAATGAATGAATTAATTTGTTTGCCTCATGGCTCTTAATTTTGTTGAGTTTATGGCAAGGATTTCTTCCCTCTACCCCCAATGCACCTTAAGAAACTTATTTTCTTTGAGCTTCGTGTCTTGATGAATGTAAGGCATTAGTAATACTTGTCCAGAGTGAGGGGGCAGGGGAAGTGAGATCATTACCATGCCCACTGATTTCCTCTTTTAACTTGCCTTAGTTGTGCTCTAACCAAATTGTGCCATGTTCCATTTGCATTAATTATCATGATAGGGGCACATCTTTTGATGTCAATCACAAGGCATGTAGGGTTTGATCTTGATTATTGGTCAATAACTACTATAGTAAGGATGTAGGTTCTTGTTGTTGATCTTAAGGCAGGCTAGTTTTGATCTTGACCATTGGTCTCTCTTTATAGGTAGGGAGTTGGAGAGGAAGCATCTCTTCTTCTCTACACTTTGTTGCTTTCAAAATCAGATTGATTTTGACCAACCGCATCTTCTTCATCTTCTTCATCGGTGGCTTGTATCTCTTTTCCTCTTCTATTGGTCTTTCTCTTTGCACCATCTTCAAAATATCAAGTAAGTCTTCTTCTTCAACTCTGTACTTTGCTTCTGATACTTCCACAAGGATTCTATCTTTGATTTTAGGTTTTCTCACATATAGGGCTCATGTGATGTGTTCCTCTTCTTGTTATCCCTTTTCTATTTGAAGTTAAGCCCAAGCTTCTCTTTGTAGGGTTAGGGCCTAGTTTTCCTTATTTTGATGGTTGTCTCCCTATTGCTAGGTTTATTAGACTCTACCTTAGGTGCAAGTTTGGGCTCATCCCCCTCAAGCTTTGATAGGGAAAGCCTCTCTGTCCCCTTAGTCAAGGTTCAGGCTTAGAATCTAAAGGGTATCCAAATGAACCATCTGTCATCTTGCACGGAGTTTGAACCTCTCCAAATATGGCCCCTTGATTGTCACCCTCCCTCTCATGTTCTTGTTTGGCTGACTCATCAAATGAGGTCCAAGATGTAGATCAATTGCTTCACCTCGAGTTTGGCTTCCCCAACCACCTTGAGTAGATAAGTTCCCTAAAGACCTGAGCACAATAGAGGCTCTACAGGGCTTTCCTTTTTGCTATGATGCTTTCTAAGTCTAATTTGAGGTTGGACACTTGTTTCTTTTTCCTCCTCTAGGACTACGAGTTTCCATTAGAATTGATGACGCTAAACATAATGGTAGTGATATCAACCTTTTGGGAGCACTTTATGGCTTGTGAGGTGACCCCTTCAGTTGATATGTTCAAGGCCACTTATAGACTATGTTGAATTGGGGACCATGAAGGATATTAGTGTGTGCCCCCGTGCAGGGGTCAACAATTAATTCATGGTCGGAAGTACCACTATGTTAGGATCTTTTTCTTTGATGACCTGGGGTTACCTCTTAGGGTAGGAGCTCTCTCAAATTATGGCAAAAGCCCTAAGATTCATGGACATGAGGCCAAAACCTTGGAGATTTAGATAAGATCAACCATAGTTAGTAAGAAGAATGCTCCTCTATAGTGTTCTAAGGAGTATCTGCACTTGTATGGTCTTAGCATAGCTCAAAACTCATGTGGGTAATATATTCATGAGCTACCAGTCTTGTGTGCTTCCAATGCTTATTTGCTAATAATGATTTACTTTTTCTATAGGAGATGAAGCTCAGCACATCAACTATGCCCTAGGCAGCAAAATTCCCCCCTACAATTTCCTGTAAGCACATAGCAAGAGAAAGAAGCTCCTCCAACTCCCAAATTGCTTCCTGTGGTCCTTAGAGTCCTTAATCCCTAGCTACTAAGAAGATGTAGTCCTCGACACTTTTCCTCCAAGTGTAGCTCATCCTCCTCCTAAAGACTCCCTCATGTCGGATGGTTGCCTAGGGGCTCACAGGTGGGTGCACACACCTATGTCATCTGGGCCTATGCTTTTACTACCTAGGAGTTGGAATGGATCTTTGCTACTAGTTGTGCAAATTTACCCATGGAGATGAGCTCTTTATTTTGGCCCTCTACTCCATAAAGCTAATTGGGGCTTGGCTCTGACAATGCTCTTGTCATCTAAAGGGAAGGGTTTGGAGCATCTCTCGAGGAAGCTTGCTATGATGCTATCTACTTCGATGTGCCAGCCACTACCTACTTCTCAAAGCACTACTGTCATGGCGGTATGGTTGTCATTAACTACTAGGAGAGTGATTTTCTAGCAGATCTCAATGGAAGTATCAAATATTGTGTCCATCTAGTTTTGGTTCAGAGTTTATGAGCTCTTTCCATCCTCTCTAGCTAACTCCAACCTGCACAAAATATATATATATATATATATATATATATATATATATATATTACCCAACTGATTTTGACCTAGGGAGGACACTCTAACACTCACATCAATATGTCATCCTTTCTTGAGTTCTTGGTCCCTTTCGCTCTCGAGAGGAGCTAGGGTTTGCTATGGAAGGAATGAAATGCAGGAATTGAACTTGCAAAGAAAAAAGGGGAATCAGGGGCAAGAACACTTTACCTTGATGCCTTATATCTTGTTATATAGGGTGCTTTGGATAATTTGACCCAGGCATATTAGGTAACTCTACCTTGTTGGTGTATGAGTTAGCTAAGAGTATTTTGAGGATTTTTCTTAGTATTTTGTACCATGATCTAGCAGCTTTTGTCATGCAGTGGGAGGTGGAGCAAGAGCTGAAATAGTAGTTAGCAGTGCAGGGGGTGCAACTAGCACAAGGAGTTGGTGGTGCAATAGTTTATCTCCTAGAGGCACTGCTAGGCTGTCTCTCATAGGAACAAAAGGAGTGTGGCAAATTTATAGGCATTTTGATGCACGGATGTTCTTGGTGTACCACGAATGAGCTATAGAGCTTGACTTTTGAGGGCCAAGTTGTAGAGCCCATGTTCTAATGGTTGAGTTGTGGAGCTCATCTTCTAATGGTCAAGTTGTGGAGCTTGTCTTCTAATGGCCAAGTTGTGGAGCTTGTCTTTTAATGGCTGAATTATGGAGCTCATCTTCTAATGACCAAGCTATGGAGCTCATCTTCTAATAGTCGAGTCATGAGGCTCATCTTATAGGGCCAAGTTGTGGAGCTCATTCTCTAGTCACTAAGTTATAGAGCTCATCTGTTGGGGGCTGAGTTATGGGGCTCGACTTCTGTAATCCAGGTGTGGGGTTTTAGCCCTTCAAAACTTGATCGAGCCTAGGCATAGTGGTGAGGCTGGCAGCTTTGGTTCAATCTCTATCTTCTTCCAAGTTTGATATTGGATTCAACTTTGGTTCAACATTGCTCCTTGACACAATACCAGCTATATAATTAGATACTCTATTAAAGCCCCATTTTTGACTAACAAAATTCATAAGTTCAAAAAAATCAAGATTATGCATTTCAAGAGTCTTGTTAGACATGATTAACAAATAATTTTTGCTGATTTTATGGTTTAAGTTGGATTATTAGTCTCTTTTAACCAATGTGGTACTCTTCTATTCCTAAGATGGTATTCCAGGGCATTCCCAATCTCTAGGTTTACACATTAGCTATCTCTGGAAAGATGATACAACCAATCTATGGGTTGCATTCTTTGTGACCATAATAGACTCTCCCATAGTAAACTCTCACTTTTATAATTGTGTTTTGAGTTTGCATGAGCCTCTAGACTGACACAAGATTGTGGGATCTTTTATTTGTACTACTAGTCCCTTGACATGATAGTCATGCCTAGTGTAAAATCCCTTAGCATCTTTAAGGGGAAATAAGCCCAGCTCGTCTCCTTTTGAGGTGGGAGTTACGAAAGTCTAGTCAAGTAAGATATAACCTTGAGTCACTTCTATGTCTAAGGCACCATTTCTATATGGACTCAATATTCAAACATAAGGAACCCTGTGGCCTCTACTCAACTTGAGTTAGCTTGAATCCTATATTTTCTCACAATTGATTTTTTTGACTCGACAAAGAACTTGAAAGTAAATAATTATTAAGAACTTCATGAACACCCAAAAACTAAGGATTGAAATTTTTTCTTTCAAATGAGATAAACACAGAAAACAAATCTAGCATTAGAATATCCTACTATGGTCATCATTTTGTAGGTCTCTCCAATTGGTTGGAGTTCAATCTTGATTTTAACTTGTGTAGGAAATTAATTCTTGAGCTTGATTTGATTCAACTCCCTTTAGGTACCTGCATGCACCTCAATGATTTGCAAACTCAACCTGCGAAGCATGTGAGAGATCCAAGAAGATTGTAGGAGCCTCCTCACGAGGTATGGATATGCTCACCATAGCAGCCATGTCTTTGAGTTTACCTACAAATAAACGAGAAAAAGAAAAAAAAATTTGTGAGTTTCTTAGGTGCAATATCTAATTCAAGAGAGTAGATGAAAATATAAATAGAAAATAAATCCAAAAACTTACCTACCGCCTTGATAGGGAAGGGCTTGAAGGTCCCTCCCAATCCTTTTCTAGATATCTCAAGATTAAGTTTAAAATACAATATAATGAAAGAAACTAAAGTTCTAAACTAAAAGGATCAAATAGAATAAAAGGTAATGAAAAAGATAGAGAAGAAAGTGGAGAGATGTAGCTTATATTACTAAAAGAGAACGGTGATCAAATCTTCAGCCAGAGCTTTGATGTCAAGGAGGAAATCGACTTTGGATTTCAACAGAGTTTAGGACTTGGGAAGCCGAAACCTACTCAAATAGGACTTATAGTAATTGTATAAATAGACCAGCCCTATGGATGGGGGAACCACTATTATTCTCAATAAAGTTCTACTTTAGTGAATTTTATCTTTTCCTTGTGCATTCAAGGAGTTATTAACAGAGGCAACGGTGTTTTCCTTATTTACCACGCTTATTGCTATGTCAAGTGGTATCAGAGTGAGACTCTCCTTACTTAATGTCTAATGACAATGCAACCAGCAGCAATCCTAAGGACAGTGCTCCTGTGGGCAATCACATCAGCCGTGAGTATTTTGACTCGACCATGGAGGCAATCCAAAACTCACTTGCAAGCTTGATGCTGAGGATGGATCAACTTGAAGGCCTGAATCAACCACATCAACAGATCAATGAAGTGACTCGTGATCCAATTGGTCGAGGAAAGGCTCTGGATGTGAATCCAAAGGGTATACAAATTCTTGAAAACTCCAGCGATGAAGAAATTGAAGGCATCCTTCATCGACCTGTTTTTGAGCATGATAGACGTCATGATTTTTGCTTGAAGATTGATCTTCCATCTTTCAATGGCCAACTTTAGATTGAAGATTTTCTCGATTGGCTTACTGAAGTGAAACGGTTCTTCGACTACATGGAGATTCCATATTTGAAGAAAGTGAAGCTTGTTGCTTACCAACTCAAGGGGGGTGCATCAGTATGGTGGGAATGCATCCAATTGGAAAGGACATGCCAAAATAAAGCTCCAATTGGAGCATGGCCACGGATGAAGGCTCTTCTCAAAAAGTAATTCCTTCCCATAGATTATGACCAGGTACTCTTTTAGAAATATCAAAATTGTCAACAGGATAATCACAGTGTGAAGGCATATGCTGAGGAGTTCTATCACTTATTAGCACGTAATAATCTAGTAGAGATTGAATCCCATCAAGTGGTAAGATTCATCAGTAGGCTACGCACAACCATCTAAGATAGGATTTCCTTACAACCTATTTGGATGGTTAATGAGGCTGTGAGGAGTGCAACATGTGTGGAGTCCCAATTGGAGTGACCTGTCATCAGAAATTAGGTGGGGAGAACAATTGGTGATAATTCAAAAGGAGCACAATCTATTCCTAACAGAGGTGTAGCTACACAATCTCCTCGACCTCCCACACAAGTGAGTCTTGAAGCTAGACCTATAAGGCCATCAGGAAACACCACATCAGCAAAGAACTCAAGTTCAAATCCTGATCTAAAGTGCTATCACTGTGGAAAATTTGGACATCATTCTAATGTTTGTCCAGCACGATAGCCTATGAGTCTGGCTATTGAAGATAATTTTGTGGCCAACAATTTACATGACTCACAAGATAACGACGTAGTTTGTGATCAAGAAAACTATGAAGATGGAATATTCGAGGAGCCTGATGGTGAAAGGTCATCTTTAGTAGTTCAAAATCTGATGTACATCCCAAAGCAAAAGGAAAACCTACAACGTCATAATATCTTCGACACTCGATGCATAGTAAATGGCAAGAGGTCTTCCTTGTGGAATTAATAGCTAGGATATTGTCAATTGATTCACATGAATTCTCATTAATAATCTCTTGAAACTTTTTTGTAATATCCAAAGCCACTTTTGTATGATCTTCTAACTCATCGAAAAAAGAATTTTTGGGGCCCTCAATAAATTCTTCACTAGTTTCTTTATCTTTCACATGATCCACAGCCTCTTCTTCAACTTGATAATTCAATACTAGAGGAAAGTTATTAAGATGTAGAATTAATACCTCATGGTTATCTCCATTGATTTCAATTCCAGAAGCCTTTGGATGAGAGAACTATTTTACTTGATTTTGATCCCTTTTTGAGAACTTTATGTTGAATAGTCTAAGCATCTTTGGTCATGAGGAGATTTTTGGTTTGCCTTCACGTGGTCTTTGGATTTGAATTTGCTCCCACCAAGATGAAGCATAACTAGCAAGCTTGTATTCAACAATTTTCACCTTCTTCTCTTCAGGAATCTCCATAAACTTAAAGAATTTCTCAACTTTATCAATCCAAATAAATAAATTCTCATAACCATGAAAGTATGGAATATTCACCTTATCAAGATTTTGATTTTCCTAAGTAGCTTTGGATATTGCCCTCCCAGACATCTGACCATGAGCCTCTTCAACGATCAATTGATGAACTTGGTTCTTAGCTTCAATCTGTTTCAAAGCTTCATACTTCCTAGTGATAGAAGTAAGAAAACTTTGTTTGATCAAATCTGGAATTTGATAATCTCTTAGATCACTATGCATGGAGTTTTTGCCACCAACTACAATCAATGGAGTTGAGCTCAGGAATAATATCGCTTTGATACCACTTGATGCAGTGGGGGAGGGCATAAGAGATAGGGAGAAGATCTTTATGTGACGCCCCGACCCAGCACGATATTGTCCCTAGGTGTCTGCGACCTCTGGTCCATCCAACCCCAGGATTTTATTTTTTCTAGTTCCTTAGGAAAAGGCCTCATTGTTGGGTCTACAAAAATTATCATATTTAGCCCAATCTCAACTCCAACATTGTGTTGATGTGAGACTAAAGATAACTACTTTCAGTTACAGGGCCACTGTCTGCCTACTGGTCTACCGGCCCACCGAGCCTTACAATCTCCCTCCCTCAAGGGCTCAGCGTCCTCGCTGAGCTACCCCACACCGATCAAGAGGTGCAGAGTGGCTCTGATACCATTATGTGATGCCCCTGACCCAGCACGATATTATCCCTAGCCATCTGTGGCCCGTGGTCCATCTGACCCCAAAATTTTGTTTTTCCCAATTCCCCGGGAAAAGGCCTCATTGTTGGGTTTACGGCAATTATCATATTTAGACCAGTTTTAACTCCAACACTTCGTCAATGTGGGACTAAAGACAACTACTGCCGGTTACAAACCCACTACCTACCTACTAACCCACCAGCCCACCGGGCCTTACATCTAATGTAAGACAACTACATTCTTTTTACAGTAAAATTAGATATCTAGTTCAAGTTGAATTCCAACTCTAATTAGGATCCATCAAGATTCGTACATGGGTGCCAGCTAGTTGACATCCATTTATAAGAGAGGGCCCGAGAAAGGTGGCCATCATGAATTTGACACCCCTACCAAAAAGGGAGTGCCAGAATTTTGGCACCCTAAATTCTAAGTGTCAAAAATATGGCACCTAGAAATTCAAACTTATAGATTTTCAAAAATTAAAATTTTAGTCCATCTTTTAGATCATTTTTAGCCTTTTTTTAGCCTATTTTTAGCCCATTTTCTCCTAAATTTGTGGTCCATGTTCATGGTATACATATTATGCAAAAGTTCAGATTTTAAACACAATGTAATCTTATAAATTAACCCCTAAAAATATAATTTTCATAAATAAATATGCTTTAATGCAATTTTATGGCGGATGACATCACAATATCATATTTAAGATATTTTGTATAAAAAAATACAAATATTTGTAAATAAACCTTAAAATGTGTAATTTTATAAAGAAACCCTTGAAATTTGAAAAAAATAAATAAAGCCTAATTTTAAAGATTAAAGCACTATTTTTCTTGAAAATATAAATTTAAGATATTTAAAAATATGAGAGGGCTGATTGGGGTATGGTACTTTTCTAAATGAAGTCCTCAAAAATTATAACAAGTGTAAGAGTTCAAACCATAGGGTTTGGACAATCCGGTCGGTTGAGGCTACATATCTATGTTTTAAAGAGTCAAAAAGACTGGTATCTACACTCCTCAGTCCCCAATTTGGTGGGAAATTGAATAACTAGATGGTAGGTGGAAATGATCGCTTGGAGCTTGTTAAGTGCTAGCCTCCCAAGAATAGCATCGTATGGGTTATCAAGTTCACAACACTACAAAATTGGTGAAGAACGTTAAGCTTCTTTGGTCTTGAACCATAGTCATGAGTAGTCACACTACACCTTCTTAGTTCAATAAGTCCCAGTAAAGCCAATCAATCGACTTTGGTAGGGACATAAAGGTTGATCACACTTCATCTGATCATAAGATTTTAAAAATAGGATATTCTTGGATCCCTAGCAATACCCTATGCATTAAGTACCCATCTATAACTACAGTGATAACCAAGGTCTCATCCCACTACTCTAGGCCCTGGGCTAGAGTTCACATATGAGCCATTGTATCCTTATGCTTACTCCTATCCTTGGGTCGCTTTTCCCCTGCCTGTCCCCTAGTGAGAGCTTGGCACTTCAAAGTAGCTAGGCTACCATTATCCTAATACATTTCTTCCCTTATTATTGTCAAATAACCCTTGATATTCTTGATTAGTATGATGGGTAGAAATTCATCAATCCTACCATCGGCCTTCATTGGACCATTTTTCTTTCTTAGTTGATGTTGCCGCTCAATTTGGATGAACCTCGCTAAGTGACCTTCCTAGATGTGGTGCTCAACTTCATCCTTTAAGTTTTTGTAGTCCATGTTATGGCCATAGTCTTTGTAATATCTACAATACTTTAAGATATCTAGCTTCCCTCGATCTTGGTAAATCTACAATTGTCTTCGTAAAAAATCTCAATCTTCAATTTGAGTTAATATCTCTGTGTGAGGTCAGTTGAGCTGCATGTAGCTATGGAAGTCTACTATTTGATCTCATTGGTCAGCCTTGGGCCTCTTCCACTCAAGATGGTTCAACTCCTTCCTCTCTTTTTTTGTTCAAGGTCCATCAACTTCTCACCGAGTAGCCATTGTTTTCTTCACATTAATATGTTCATAAACTTGCTCTATAAACTTAACAAGCATTTGCAGGGAATGGCATGCCATCTCATAGGCCACCACGCATACCTTTAGATTGTTCTTTTTGTCTACTAATACAATTAAATTGTCTAAGTCATTAACCTATATTTGGGTGGTATTAAAGTTGAGAGCGGTAGTATCTCAAGCTTTCCCCTTCAGTTTGGCATATTACTAGTCATGTCAATGAGTCGCAACGCCTCGAATCATAGGAGACAAATTGGTTCATGAACTTGCACTCCAAGTTAATGAAGCTCATCACCAATCCCACAAGTAAGCTGGAAAACAAAGTCCGTACCAAGCCTTATAGAGTAGCTAGGAACATTTTACACATTGTGGTCTCCATTACTTGATGGATTATCATAGTATTTTTGAATGATATAACATGGTCCAAAGGGTCCCTAATTCCATCATATGACTCCCAAGGTGGTTATCAAAATCTGGATACTAGAGGCTCAGCCAAGAGCTATGACATCACTTGACGTCACCTTTGGTTTCACTAAGCTCCAAAGTTTTTCATCTATCATTTGTGGGATGCACTTCTTGATATCTTCTATGCTCCACATGGCCACCTTGGTGGTCTCTACACTTGCTTTGGCTAGCAGTTCATAGCCTTTATTCAAGGTATCTACTCGAGCCTAGCTTTCGAACTTAGCCGAGGTACCTTGTGCATGTTGATTCTCAACATAGCTCACGTGGTCTCTCAACTCCTATTGTCTTTGATGATCTTACTCTAGCAGGCTCGCTTGTGTCCCTTGGGTGTGTTAGTGCTAACATGGTACATGTTCCTATTCCATTTAAGGTTGGCCCTTCACAAACTGGGTCAAAGCATGTATCACTATTACCAGTTGAGCAAACTCTCCTTTGGACACTAATTCACCATCTTGATTTCTTTGCACTGCCTTTGGCCTACTAGGACTTTTGCCACTAAGAACAAGGTTTTGATGAGGTTCTTGTAGCCAAGTGGCAGGGAGCTGGAGCATTAACAGAAGAAGCATGCTAGGACACCAACTGCTCTAATGTGCCCCCTACCACCTACTTTTTTGCACATTGCTTCTTTGGTAACATGGTCGTGATTGTTGGGGAGTCAAAAGAGTGTCAAACCAGATCAATATAATGGGTCAGACACCATACCATCCTAAAAACTTAAACTCATAGGATATGAGTCTCTTTCACTATATATATTAGACTCTATCTATCCAATATTCGATATGAGACTAATTCATCACACCTGACATTATAACAATCTCCCTCTTCAAGTATGATTTTACCACATTAATTTTAACACTTTTAATCAAGAACTCTTTTACTCGACTAGTCCAACCGTGTGACCCATACTAATGGTTTTTTATCTTATTTTTTTGATTTTTTAACAGAGATTAACATACCAATTGTTGGGATTTTCAGCAGAAGGTTCATAAATCACCTTGTTTCAACTAAACTCTTTCACTAAGTCTCTACAATGCATCCACTTTCAGAGAGAATCTCTAAGAGAATACCACGAGGAACCATCATGAGATACCATTGCGAAGCACTAGAAAGACCCACACATGAGAGATGACATTCTCTCTCTTTTTCTTCTCTCTATTCTCTCTATTCCTATTTCTCTATTTCTCTCTAGTTCAACCTCAATACTATATCACGGTAATTTCGGTCTTAAGAGTTTGTACAGCTTTGAACATGAAGCTTTGATACCACTTGTTAGAGAGTCGCAAGAGTGTCAAACTAAATCAATAGAGTGAGCCAGACACCAAACCGTTAGTATGGATCACATGGTGAAATTGGTCAAGTAAAAGAGTTCTTAATTAAGAGTGTTAAAATTGATGTTGTCAAATCACACCCGAAGGGGGAGATTGTTATAATGTCAGGTGTGATGAATTAGTCCCACATCAGATATTGGATAGATAGAGTCCAATATATATAATGAAAAAGGTTTATATCCCATAAGCTTAAGATTTTATGATGGTTTGGTGTTCGGCTCACTATATTGATCTGATCTGACACTCTTTCGACTCCCTAATAAGTGGTACCAGAGCTTTATGTTCAAAGCTATGCAAACTCTTAAAACTGAAATTACCGTAATGATGCATTTAAATTGAGTCACATGTTAATCTCTCTTCTTTAGTATGGATCAAACGGTGAAATTGGTCGAGTAAAGAGTTCTTGATTAAAAGTGTTAAATTGATGTAGTCAAATCACACCTAAAGGGGAAGATTGTTATAATGTCAGGTTTGATGAATTAGTCCCTCATCGGATATTGGATAGATAAAGTCCAATATATATAGTGAAAAAGATCCAGCTTAAGCTTTTGCTATGGTTTGATATCCGGCTCACTATTTTGATCTGGTTTGATACTATTGTGACTACCCAAAAATCGACTACCCAAATATAGAGTATTTCAGTGGGTCTAGTCAAAAGTACAAAATATTGCATCCGCCCAGTTCTAGTAAAAAAGAAAAGTCCTTATACTAAAGACAAAGAAAACTACCTGTCCGACATTTACCAAGCAATGATAGTCTTTACTCAATAGAATAATAGCATCTTTAGAGATTATCCTCGAGAGAGGGAGAACACAAGAGATAAGAGTATTTGAATGCTCTTATTTTTTTTCTTACATGGTTTTCGGGTAACTTAACCCTTTTCTTGGGATTAACTTAGCTATAGTTTCTTGATGAGTTAATCAAGCATATATTGAGGAAGTTCACTTAGTGTTCTATACCACGATCCGATGGACTTTGTTGGATAGTGAGAGGTAAAACAAGAGGTGGTTGCTATTGCCAAAGCCCATGCGTTAAAATGCTACATGGGATAATTGTCACATGGATTGAGGGTATTTACATATAAGGTACCGAGTTGCAATGGTTTAGTCCACTTGGACCCTGTCTGCGGAGGTTGGAAGGGCAAATTGTGGGTTCCTATCAAGCTCGACTTTGGCTTACATTTTTTGTCTGTTGGGTTTGACCTTCATGTTCACATCAATAGTGTATTTTTACATATAAAAATTAATAATCCAAAGACAAATATGCAATTTAATAAAATTTTAATGAGTTTTATACAATTAGAAAAGATATAAATATATATTAGAAATTTCTTTCTGAGTTTTTTTATGTTTTATTTTTAGGAAAATATTAACTATTATTTTAGATATTATAAATTTTATGTAATAAAATAAAAGTAGAAGATATAGTAGTTTTAATAAAAATAATTTTATTGGTTTTAAAAATTTTTTTGAACCAAAATATATTGCAAATTGATAATGTTTATACTAATTTGTTAAAATTTGTAGCTAAATGAAAACTTAAAAAATACGTGCATTTTCACTTAAGTATATGTATGCTAGCATATAAATAAAACTAGTTCATTTTTTTGAACTCGGAGTGGATCGAGGTCCGGCCCATATGAGTATCGATCTGGGTCACAAATGAATCCGGCGTCTCCGAGGTGAGCCTGATTTAGCTCATCTGGCCCATTAGGGTGCCGAAATCTGCTTTGGAATGGGCCGAGCATTTTAAGATCTTGGCTAAACCAGGTTCCACCGACAGCGCTACATACAACTCATTTAGCAAACACTTCACAAAATCCACTCTCAATTTTATTTTTTATGTTTTTCTTTTATAACGAAGAAAGCACTACGCATCTAGCTTAAGTATGACTTTAATTTCTATTTTGCAATCGGGTTGGATGCTCTTCAAAATTGATATATCTGAAACTAATTTTTATTTGGATTTTGATCAAATTATTTTTAGAATTTTTTAACTATATTTTAAATTTAAATTTAAAAATATTAAAAATTTAAAAATATATGCAAATAATTTATATATTTTTAAAATTATTAAACAAATAAATTTTGGGTAGAAAAATATTTAAAATATTAAAAAATATAAAAAATCAAGGTTCAAATTTGGATTACTGTGACATAGACTACAAAATTAAATTTGAAATCAAATTTAAATTAGACCCAAACTGAAAAATTTCAACCCAAACAAGAACCTTCAAATCTTGAGTTTAACACTACACTTAAATATTTCAAATAGCGTTCCGAAACACAATGAGATTCCAATATTGCAAAAGATAACCATGCAAGTTTTTTAGACTTGCTCGATCTCTGCAAGCCATCCAGGATGACCAGTTGGAGACTTAATTGCATTTCTATAGATACGTATCAAATGTCTCTCCGATAAAAGCAACATCTAAATACAAATATGATCAATCCCATATATTATTATTGACGGAGCTTAGTTTATTTATCGGTTTTATTTTGAAAGACTTCTTAAGATCGATCAATTAGATCACTCTTCTATTAATTTGTAATAAAAGAGAAAGTAAAGAGAGCATCTAAAAACACTCTTGTGATGATCGCTCCGACGCTCAAGTCAGTGGCGTACATGCAAAGTATAGTGGTAAAAAGAAAAAAACATTAGTTTTTACCACTTCAGAGGTGACGGTAGTTATAGTGTAGAGCAAATTCAAATCTCGTTATTTGGAGATTGTAATCTCATCAGCTTACTCATAAAGAATAGCTATGGATCCTATATCTCTCAAGATCTCCTTTTAAATAAGAGTCCATGATGATTTGGACTCTATCCTACTTATACTGAGGTACTTGAGCTTAATGATAACTCGATTTAATCTCTTTATAGAATCCTCAGTTGAAGATACTGAACTTTTCATACTTCGATGTTGAGATGAGTTGGGTTACTTGTAGCCTATGTGCCAAGAGCTCTCTATGACTTGGTCTCAAGGTGATTTTTCATCTAGGGTGTATCAATTCACAAGTGATCTAGGGTTTGATTTTTATTGACTCTTTAACTTGGCCAGTTTACTTTGGTGTATCATTAGTGCCTCACAAGCTTAGATACCAAGCTTCTAGAACTCGATGTTTGGGATTACCATTAGAAGATAGTCATTCTCTCAAGACAATTGGCAAATTTTTGAGAATCAAACGGTCACCTTGCTCAAGAGAATGAGCTGTCATTTCGTCAAATTCCAAGTAATCACTAGGGCTTAGCCCTCCCTCGAGGTAACGATTTAACATTGTCCACTCATTTATCGAAGTGGCCTTTTGTATACATCTCGATTTCTCTTCCCAAGGTTGCTCCCAACTAGATGGAGGACATGTGTCTATGATATCCAAGTGAGGTTTTTAAGATCCCCGCCCTTTGGACTTCAACAATTCGAGTCAAGCCACATGGAGCTGATCTGACAGTGGGAGGAAACTTCTATAAAGATCTTTTGTCCCTTTCCCCCTGTTCAAGAGAACTTTTTGGCCTTCAGGTTCTCTCTATTGACAAATCTTATTTTTTAAATAGTGTCCCCTTCTACTCCTTCTAGCTTTAGAAAGAGATATCCCACTCTAAGGGAAGAAGTAGCTCCTTTTATAGAGAAAATTTTGACTGGCATGCTAGTAATGTATGGCTTCATTAGCCAAATTACAGGTGGGATCGAACCCACCATAATCCCTTGAGACTTGGTACTAAAGGAAAACACTGCCGATGGTTCATGGTAAGTTGGATGTTATTATGCACAGAAGTGTGGCTAGCTTGTGGTGTGATCTTGCGACTCATATGTTTGGTTCAGTATAGCACCTTGGATTGTAACTTGATCCTAATGTTGTACCAACCATTGAGCACAATGAGTCTGGAGATTTTACATCACTTAAGCTTGATTTTGTTACTACTGAGCTCACAAGATTTGCATAACCTATGCTTGAATCTCTAGCAATTGTGTGATTTGTTGCATAGTGGTTGCCAAGGTTTGAAATTCCTGCTGGTTGACCAAGTTGGAGGGCCCTAAGTTATCTCGGGTACCGTTTATAAGGGAGCTCCATGAGGATGTGGCAGTAGCATGGACATCAAATTG
Source organism: Trichopus zeylanicus subsp. travancoricus (assembly GCA_005019695.1). Lineage (NCBI taxonomy): Eukaryota > Viridiplantae > Streptophyta > Magnoliopsida > Dioscoreales > Dioscoreaceae > Trichopus > Trichopus zeylanicus. The sequence goes on from RXID01014251.1 coordinate 1,286,455, forward strand.
GCTTATTAAACTAGTGTGCTTGGCCCACTAAAGGAATTACAAGATTCAGCTAGGGTCAATGCCATCTACCCCCTAGGCGGGTTCTTCGATGACGAGGGTCATGCTGCATTGGGTGATACGGCCGAAAGATTGTTGAAGATCTCTTATATTAGCTAGAAAGAGAAGTAGAGTATATCTCAATAAAAGTACTAAATTGTTGACAGAGTCCGATTCTTTCATCAATTTTGGTCTGAGGGGCTCATTGAGATCGATTTGCTAGGTCGCTCTCCTGCTAATTTACAATAAAAGAAAAAGTGAAGAGGACTTCCAGAAACTCTCTATCGGCAATCGCTTTGATGCTCAATTAGTGGCATGCACATAGAGTATAGTGGAGAGAAGAAAATGACATTAGTTCTTATCTCTTCGAAAATGGTGGTACTTATAGGGTGTGGAGAATATTCGAATCTCGTGATTTGGGGGCCATAATGTTGTTAGATTACTTACAACGGATAGTTATAGATCTTGCATCTCTCGAAACCTTCTTCTGATAAAAGTCCATCATGATCTAGACTCTATCTTGCTCACACAAAGGTGTCAAGCTTAATGATAATTCGGTGTAATCTCTTTACAAAACCCTCAGTTGAGGACACTCAGCTTCTCATACTTGGGGTTGAGATGACTTAGGTTACTTGCGGCTCGTGTGCTAAGAGCTTTCCACAACTCGATCTCAAAGTAATTTTTCGCCTTGGATTTATCAATTCACAAGTGGTCTAGAGTTTGGTTCTTATTTAGGCTTTGACTTGGTTGATTTATTTTGGTATATCATCAATTATAATAGTCAAATACTGAGACAACTATTCACTAAGGGGCTGTTTAGTTGGATTCCAAAGCCCTGAAATTGAGAGAATTGGAGTAAATGAAAGTCCAATTCCCTAATTCCAATGTTTGGTTTGATTCCAAAATTCGAAATTGAAGGATTGGATAATTCCTTTTCTTTTCCAATTCCGGTTTTGAATTCCAAAAATTTTGAGAAGAATTCATCTAATTCTTGAGAATTGCGGTGGGACCCACAAATTAAATGATGAATTTATATAATATTTAGACCATTTTTAAAATTTTTATTTCAAAATTAATTTACTTGTTTTAAATTTTAAAATATTTATTTAACTAAAAATAAATTGTTTTTTTAAAAATTATAATTTTAAGTTTATCAAATTATTTAACTTGTTAGCTAAAATATAATAAATAAATCTTGAATTAATTGTATTATATTTATATAATTCTCCATTTATGGGTCATTTTAATAATTATATTATTTTTTGAAACAATAAATTATCTTTATAAGAAAATCTGTATTTTACGTTTATTAAATTATTTAACAAAAAAATAAATTAAATAAATCCTAATTTAATTGTATTATAATTATAAAATTATTTATTTTTAGGCTATTTTTAAATTTATATTAATTTTTTAATTAACTTAGTATTTTCTAATATTAATATATTATATCATCCTATTTACTTATAAATAAGTATTTTTATTTTAAAAAATAGTATATGTGTTATGTTTGTAAATTATATTTATATTTTTTTTAGTATTTTGTACTAAATTTAATATATATGTATTTTACGTTTATTAAACTATTTAATAAAAAATATTAAATAAATCCTAAATTAATTGTATTATAATTATAGAATTCTTTATTTTTGGGCTATTTTAAAATTTATATTAATTTTTTTAATTAACTTTAGTATTTTTCTAATATTAATATATTATTTTATTTTATTTAGTTATAAATAAAGTATTAAATTCTAAAAAATAATATATATTTTGTGTTTATAAATTATATTTATATATTTTTATATTTTGTACGAAATTTAATATTAAATTTACTATATTTTTTAAAATTGAGAGAATTAATTTATTTCTGATTTCATCCAAAAAATGCTCATTTAAATACCGGAATTAGATAATTCCAATAATTTCCTTAATTCTTCAAAATTAACAGAATTAACTAATTTCTCAATTTTAAACTGAGAATTCATCCAAACAACTCCTAAGAGCTAATAGTTAGTATTCCAACTCAATTGATAAGTTTCAATAGCAAACTTACACTATCTCTACGATATTCAGGTGCCTCACATAGCCAAAAAAATTTTCAGACATTGATCACGGTGCATCACATCAATCTTACAAACTGTGTGAAATCCATTTGCATTTTTTTTTTTCGGTGAACTACCATTTTACAGCTCGACTCGGCCCAAAAATAGCCGGCTCAATCATGGCTCACTGAGCTCATGAGCTCAAACAGAGGCACTGGCCCCAAAAGCCTCAGATCTTGCTTCAACACCATCACTGGCGACCGAGGCAAGTTGAGATCGTGAACTTCACTACTCATCTAATCTGATTTTGATCCCCTTCGATCAAGGTATGTGTTTCCCGCCTACGTATTCAATTCATTTTTTCCCCATTAATTCCCAAAAAATAGGAGAATTCTTAGAATTGGATGGATTAAAGCATGAAATTAGAGATAAATGGGGTAAAGGGAGTAGTACCAAGAGATCGAGGCAATAGAAACTGAGTTTGCAGTCGTTGAGGAGGTCCCTGGTGACGAGATCTTGTGGCTTCGCATTGCTCACGTCAGCAGCAATCCACCAATCGGAATTGAGGTTTCCCTATTCTAGAATTAGGATTTCTGAGATGAACAAGAAGTGCGAAGAGGAAGATAATCCATGAGAGGGAACCAGAAAGAGAGAATGAGGAATAAGTTAAGGGTGGGGACTTAAATCTAATTTTCGGAAATTAATTTTTAAATTATTTATAATTAATTTACATTAAAATAAATTTTTTTAAAAAAATCAATTACAACATTACAAATTATAATTCACAATAAAAAATAGTAAAGCTAAAAATTTTATACGTAATGTTAATAATATATATAAATTAAAAATATGAATATTGAATAAACCTTGCTATAGCATCTAAATATAAAAACTATATCAACTACAATATTACAATTAATAATTAAATATATGTTATATATTATATGTTATAGGATATATTTTTAAAATTATATTTTTATAAATTAAAAATAAATGAATTTTCGAGCTGAAATTGTGTGAATTGGGTCTAGCTCAATCTCAACTAATTTGGTAAATGAATCGAGTTTTCGAGCTTGAACGAGTCGAGCAAAAGTCAAATCGAGCTTGAGTTGTGAACTACATTAACATCCCTAATTATGACCATCATGATTGGTATAACAAACTTTTTGACTAGGTTAGCCACAAATTTATACATACATGTCTTTTCTGCATGCCTTACCACTCATCTATATCATCTAAAAATTTTCTTTTGTTTCCTTAAAAAAGAAATTTCTTTTTGAACTTAGGTTGAATGTTATATAATATTTGATGATACACTGAAGTAAATCAGTCGAGTTAAAGGGTCAATGAGAACTGAACTCTAGACCAAGTTATGAACCGATACAGTCAAGATGAAAAGTCCCTTCGACACACGAGCTGTGAAGAGTTTTCGACACATGAGCTGTGAGTAGCCCAGCTCACCTCAACATTAAACTGCCAAAAGCTCTGTGTCCTTAACAAATAACAAACTCTTGCATAAACTGATGGTTCTATAAGGAGATTATATCAAATTACCATTAAGCTTAGATATCTCGACGTAAGCAAAGTAAAGTTTGGATTATTTTGAGATCTTATTTGGAAAATAGATCCCAAAAGAGCTAAGATCTATAGGCTAGTCATTATGAGTAATCCGGCGAGCTTGCAGCATTGAAATCATGAGATTCAAATACGCTCCACACCTTATAAATAGCACCATCTCCAAAGAGGTAAGGAATAATACCTTTTTTTCTTTCTCCACTATATTTAACGAACTTGTTATTGACCTGAGTGTCGCAATGATCGCTACTGAAAAGTTCCCATCAGTCCTCTTTATACATTTTTTTTGCTACAGATTAGTAGGAGAATAGTCTAGTGGATCGATAAGGAGCCTTTTGAGCCAAAACCAATAGCAAACTAGGCTTTGTTAATAAATTGGTGCTTTCATTGATATATGCTCTGTCTCTCCTCCTAGCTAATCTAAGAGGCATTTGCGGCATTCTGACCATACCTCCTAGAGCAACATGACCATCATTATCAAAGAACCCACCCGAGAGGCAAACAACTTTAGCACTGACAGAATCACATGACTCATCTATTGAGCCAGGAAGGCTAGTCCAGCAAGCTAGTTCTGTAGCAAGTACGCAACAATAGCCAAGGGAAGCCTCCCTTCGGATAGTTCCAGAGATACCTCTAGGTCTCTCCAATCTAGTGAGTCGGATTGAATTTCAGACCTTAACTACCACCATCCAACAAGTTACACAAAGGCTTTAGGTTTAGGAGCAAGCTATGCAAAACCTACAAGCTAAGCAACAAAAAAATTAGACTCGGGTGATGTAGAGTCTTTAGACTCATTTCACTTAGTAGCAACTTCAAGCTTATGCTCAAGCCCTAATCTGAGATGCTACTTCGGACCAACCACATGATCTGCAACATCACGTCACAAGCTAGGTGCCTTTTAGTGCACATCATCATCCGAGTTGCCATTGCCTATCAACGGTGGTCTCACTTTGGTATCAAGCTCGCGAGATCACGGTGGGCACAATCCCACCAATGACCCAGCCAATGAAGCTATCCACCACGCATATGCTAGCCAAGTTTGAACTATGTCTATGTCATATGCAACTCGGGAAAGAACAAGAGTGCTTGGCCATATGAATAAAATAAGGTACAAAACCCATTTGATCCCAGAGATAGCATACTCTACATAGCCAAAGTTTCAGTAACCTCCCTACTAGGTATATGATGGCTCATGGGACCTAGTAAACCATGCTAGTATATTTAGGAACGCCATGATCCTGTAAGAAGTATGTGATTCCACCATATGAAAAGCATTTCCTATGACATTGCAAGGATAGCTTGAGCTTGGTACTCTGGACTTCCAAGGTATTCCATTACCTTCTTGCCAACTTAGCTAACAAGTTTATAGAATAGTTCATTTCACTGGAACTACACTACTAACATTGAAGCAAAAAGAGGGAAAGAGACTTCAGGAATATTTGGCCTGATTTAACAAAGCTCTATTAGAGGTTACCGAATTGGATAGTTCCATCATCTTTATTACTACAATAAAAAAAATTCAGAAAGCTCATGTTGCTTATGAGATGGCTCACTATCTCCTAAAAGCTAGGAAAATTTAATTCAATTAGTTTGAGAACACATTGATGTCAAGGTAATCTTGGCTAAAAGAGAATCGGAGGGCAACAATATACTGGGGAAAGAACTAAAGGAGTGTAGGTCTGAATTTCAAGCCTACACGCCTCTTAACAACTCAAGGTCTGAGGTTATTGCTCAAATTAAATGCCAAAACTTCTTATGGGGACCTTTGCCAATCTACACTAGTCGGCATAATCTTAACAAATCAAAGTATTGTTATTTCAACTGAGAATATAGCCATGACAACGAGGATTACTAACACCTTAAAGATAAAATTGAAAGACTCATTAAAGAGGGGCATCTCAAGTAGTTAGTTCACTAGGGTGAGCAAGCTGAAGAAGCTCATGTACCTAAACCTCATTTGTGAACCTCTCCATAAAGGAATACTACCCCCAAGTTGTACAACCTACCAGTGAAAGGCAATCTCCATATAATTCTAATAGGCCCACTAGTCCAAAGTGAAGTCTTAGCATTGGCTTGTAAACATTGAACCATTATTGGGGCATGATTAGATAAAGGAAGAAACAAAGAGATAGCACTATGAGCCCAAGTGTCAAGATATAGTCTTTTTGGTGAAAGATTTAGAGGGATTTTTAACACTGCACAATGATGCATTGGTGATCTTAGCAATCTGGGAGGCTACACCAGGCGACATATCATGGTAGATATGGAAAGCTTGACAAATATTTTGTTCATCCAAGGTTATGATCAAATAAAGACCAAGCAAAAGCTAGAACCATATATCATGCTATTCAGCGGATTTACAGGAGATTCTGTTATCCTAGTTGGCATAATCAATCTACTCAATCATAGTTAGAGAGAACCCTAAGAGCATCTTGATTAGAGCAAAGTTCGTGGTGGTTTGAACATATTCTGCCTACAACATGATACTTAGTCACCTAGTGCTAAATTAACTCCAAGAAGTAATCTTTGCTCTTCACTTAGTTATGAGATTTCCAATTGAAGATGGCACAAGTGAAGCATGGGATGACCAAAGCCTAACTAAAAAGTGTGAGGCAGCCTATTTGCATGATAACTCCAACCAAAAAGGCAAAACTCCAGTGGTGGTGAAAATCAAAGAATCTATTGCCAGGCCAAAGAAGGTTGACACGAAACCTATGGAACAACTCATCAACTTGGTCGTCAATGAAAGCTCTAGGAAAATATCGAAGCTCAGCATGAACCTTGTGAAGCAATTGTGCATCAAACTAGGAGAATTCTTGTGAAGAAATCAAGATATTTTCTATGAGGACTCGTGGGTCAATGGGTTGGTAGTGGGGCTTGTGATTGGCAGTAATTATTTTTAGTCCCATATTGACAAAGTGCCAAAGTTGAGACTAGGATAAGTTTGACTACTATCGTAGACCCAATAACGAGGTTTTTTCCTAGGGAACCAGAAAAAAATAAAACCTTGAGATTGGGTAGGCCATGGGCCATTGATGCCCAATGACAATATCGTACTAGGTCAAAGGCGTTATATAGTAGTATCAAAGTTGATCTGCACCTCTTAATCGATGTGAGCTAGCTCAGTTTGCACTGAGCCCTTGAGGAGGGAAAGATTATAAGGGCTAGTTGGCTGATGGGCCAGTGGGCAGACAATGGGACCTATGACTAGCAGTAGTTGTTTTTAATTTTACATCAACAAATTATCAAAATTTAAACTAAGTTAAGTATGATAATTGATGTAGACCTAATAATGAGGCCTTTTCCTACTGAGTCAAGAAAAATAAAATCCTAGGGTCGGGAGGGCCGCGAGCCACAAATGCCAAAGGATAATATTGTGTTAGGTCGGGGACATCATATTTTCGCATGGTCATCTGAAGATCTACTTATTATAGATCCCTCAATTATGTAGCACGAGGTTACAAAAGCTGAAAATTATAAGCCAGTCAAGTAGAAAAAAAGGCACTTCACCCCTGAGAGTCAAAAAGCCATCTCTGAGGAGGTGAACAAACTTCTCCCTCAATTATGTAGCACGAGGTTACAAAAGCTGAAAATTATAAGCCAGTCAAGTAGAAAAAAAGGCACTTCACCCCTGAGGGTCAAAAAGCCATCGCCGAGGAGGTGAACAAACTTCTCAAGGCAGGATTCATTAGAGAGATTCATTAACCCAAAAATGTGGTGGTGGTCGAGAAGTCCAATCGCAACTGGAGACTATGCATTAACTTCATCGACTTAAACAAAGTTTATCTAAAGGATAGTTACCCTTTGCCTAAGATAGATCAACTGGTGGACTCTACCTCAGGCCACCAACTTTTAAGCTTCTTGGATACATTCTCAAGCTACCATTAGATTTGAATGTATCCCAAAGATGAGGAAAAGACAACCTTTATCACAGACCAAGGTACTTTCTGCTATGTAGTAATACCTTTTGGGCTTAAGAATATAGAAGTAACATACCAAAGGATGGTGAATAAGATTTTTGAACCCTAGTTCAGAAGGAATGTAGAGGCATATACCAATGACATGCTCATCAAGAGTCTCCATGCTAAGTAGTGCTTAAAGGATCTGGAAGAAACCTTCAACACGCTTCAAAAATTCAAAATGAAGTTGAATCTAGAGAAGCGAGTCTTTGTAGTAACCTCGGAAAAATTTCTCGGCTACCTTATCTCAGAGCAAGGAAATAGAGCTTAACCCCGATAAAATTAAGGTTGTCATAAAAATGAAGCCCCCAAGCTCAGCCAAGTAAATGTAAAGACTCATAGGACAATTGACAACACTCAATCATTTCTTATTAAGGTTGAGTGAGAAATGCTTGCTTTTCTTTAAGGCACTCAAGTTGAGTTCAAAATTTGAATGGGCAGAAGAGTGTGACAAAGCTTTCAAAAATCTTAAAAAATACCTAATCGAACCCCCTCTGTTTGTAAGACTTGAGTCAAATAAGGTACTCTTCTTCTACATAGTTGACTTGGACTAGGCTATGAGCTATGTTCTAATAAGTGATTGAGGTGGAAAACAATACCCCATATACTATGTGATTCACATACTTATAGGAGCGGAGATCGATATTCTCCACTAAAGAAACTAGTATACACCATAGTGCTTGCAACTTGAAAGCTCTGTTTGTACTTCTAGGCACATCTAGTTACCATGGTGACCAATCTCCCACTTTGGCAAATATTATAAAATTTAAAATCTCTAGAAGATTGCTCAAATGATCCATTGAGTTAAATCAATTTGATATAACTTTTGAGGCTTAGAGGACTATCAAAGCCCAAGCTCTAGCAGACTTTTTGATAGAGACTACATCATACTTAGTAGGATTAGAGCCAATGGTTCATCATGTGAGTTAGGTTGCGGGATTGAAGAAGTCCTCTAGAGCTTGAATGGAAGAGTAGTTCAATATTGAGGTTAATTGGGATTTGAGGCTTCAAATAATGCCATTGAGTATGAGGCTTTTCTCTTTGATTACACATGGCACTTGTAGTGGAAGCTAAAAAATTTAAGGTGTTCAGCGACTCCCAACTTGTGTGCTTGCAAATTATCAATGAATATGAAGCTAAAGATGCAACATGGCTCAGTAGATGGTTGAAGTGTAGAAACTCTTGGCAAAAATGGATCAAGTAAAAATCTGCTGAGTACCTCAAAATAGTAATACCAAAGTAGATGCTCTTGCATGATTAGTCTCAGCCTCATTAAATTTAACACTGAGGTAAATTTTTATGGAAAATCTCCAATAACCGAGCTACTCAGAGGCCACCAAGGTAAAAATGGTGGATGCAGAACCCAACTAAATGGATCCTATAATCTCATATCTTGGGGAAGGACAACTCCTTGAGGATTCATGAGAAGCTCGGAGGATTAAGAAGCTGGCTCCAAACTTCATCTTGATAGTTAGGGTCCTACACAAAAGGTCTCTTACATGACCACTCTTTCTTTGCTTGAGACCTAAGAAAGCTGATTACACCCATCGCGAAGTTCATGAAGAGATATGTGAGAGCCATAGAGGGGGGGGAGCTCTCGCCCACAAACTCCTTAGGAAAGGATATTATCAGCTTAATATAACTGCCAACATGTCTGAGTTCTTTTCCAAATGCAAACAGTGTCAAAGATATACCTCAATGTACCTTAGCCCCACGATTCAACTCTTGCAAATTTAGATAGTTTGGCCTTTTGATCAATGGAAAATGGACATCCTAGGTCCTTTTCCAATAACCTTAAGATAGAGAAAATTTTTAGTTGTCACTATCAACTACTTCACTAAGTTGGTGGAAGCTAAGCCACTTGCTATGATTACCAAAAAGGAAATCCAAGAGTTCCTTCGGTACAATGTAATCTGTAAATTTGAACTGTCATGTATGCTAGTCATAGATAATGAAAAGCATTTGATAATACAAAGTTTAAAGAGTACTATAGCAATCTTTATATAGATCAAAGGTTTATCTTAATAGTGCACCTTCAATCTAATGGCTTGGTCGAGATAACAAACCAAAATCTATTCATAGGTTTGAGAGGGCAAAGGATACCTAGATTGAAGAATGATCACATATTCTATGGTCCTATCAGACCATGCCTCGAATAGTTACTAGGGAGTGCCCTTTATGCTAGCTTACAGGGTCTAGATGGTCATTCCTATGGAGACTGAGTTTACATCTCCATAAGTTAGAACTCATGACCCCCAAGGTGAACAAGGTGAATTTTCGAGCTAAAAAAGACCTCATCTTGGAACTTCAGGAGAAATCTCACACTAGGATTGCTAAGTGTTAATGATGAGTAGCCCAATACTACAATACTTGAGTTCATAATCGTCAATTGTGATTAGGCGACTGGGTACTCTGTCAGGCCAAAATCATCAATCGAGTTTTGGAAAAATTATCCCCAAACTAGGTAGGTCCATTTAAGATTACTTGAGTTGTAGGACCAGAGACTTTCAAAATTGAGCACCTGAATGGCAAAATGCTTCCTTGAACTTGGCATGTGGACAACCTTAGAAAATTTTATCTTTAATATAATTTCTATTTATCTAAAAGATTGTCTATTGTTGCCACCAAAAAACTAGCTCTACTGGCCCTATTGTCCAATTAGGTGTTTGGTCACCCAACCGAGGTATTATCCAAAAATCTAGCTCTCTTGATCGTAAGGTCCAACCGAGTACTTCGATCACCTAATCGAGGTATTATACTAAAACTTAGCTTTACTAGCCCAACGGTCTAACTAGGTGTTTCGGTCACCCAACCAAGGTATTATCAAAAACCTGGTTTTGCTGGCCCTATAGTCCAACAAGGTGTTTTGATCAACCAACTGAGGTATTATCCAAAAAATTGGCTTTCCTAGCCCTATGGTCCAATCAAGTATTTTGATTTTCAACCGAAGCAGAAGTTAACTCCTTCACCCCAAGGAGACTTCCATCACGAAATAGAAGTACTCAACCCTTGGTGTTCTAAAGTGTAACTAAAGGGATAAGCGCTAGGCATTTTAGGCTTCAGCCTGAGCATAAAAGATACAAGCATAAGACCTTTAGTTAGAAGAAAAGCTTATGGTTGTGAGTATGCACCTGAAGATGTCAGCTGAGCCTCAAAATGATGAGCTAGGCCACTCACCAAAGCTATTGGCTAAAGGAAACACTAGAGTGGGATCAATTGAGGTTGGTTCTATGATAAAGACATAATTGAAGGACATCAGTTGAAGAATCCATGTCAATGAAAATAAAAGCTCAAAAGAAGATAAAATTTTATTGAGTTGCAAGCTAAAACTAGTACAAAAGTTCTTTAATAAAGAAAAAGAAGTACAACTAGTTAGAAATAGGTAGAGGTTTGGAAGAATTTGCCGGCTCGATTGGGCTCGGGACACCCTCTTTAGCCTCTCTTGCCTCTGCTGCCATGACCTCCCATAGGATGAGATCCTCATAGTCCCACTTGAAGCACTGAACTCTCAAGTCATCATAGAGTTTGACTTGGAGGTCGTCAAGCTCGAAATCAAAGTCACGATGAGCCTATTTCACTATGTCCTGGCACATGAGGTACCCTTCTTAGAAGAAAATGATGAATAGTTTCCCACGCTCCTAGAGATATTTGTCATTGGCCTTATACTCCATGACAGCTTGCATCCTGGTTAGCTTCAAGGCCTTGGCGTGTTCCTTGCTTCAGAGGAAGATGGTGACCACTTCAAGTTTGGTGTTATCCAAGGCAGCCCAATGCTGAGTCTCCTGGTCTTATAGACCAAACAAAGCTGAACCACACTTAACCACAAGAAGGTTTTTCTCTTCCTCTATCTTCTTCCTCGTCTCTTCCACACCAGGTTGAAGAGATTTGGGTTGAGAATAGAGCAAGATCACCTCCTTCTCACCTTTGCTTTTTTCCAGCTGTTGCCAATCCTCAAGCCTCATACAACTAATGTCGCATGTAGTGGAAGAATTGCAGGGTCTACAACTGAACCAAAGGTTAGATCATGATAAAAGAGGAAAATTGTTCATATAGAGGCAAATTCGAGTGAACTTACATCGGCACAAGATCTGGCTCCCTTAATGTTTATTATCAGCGAGCTAAGTGATAGAGGGGTTGGCGCCCTCCTCAAAGCTCCTGAGGAAGTACTCCTCAGCCTCAACCTCCTTCGAAGTACCCTGATGCTTTGAGGAAGATCGCCCTCATGCTCTGGTGCATGTTAGAGAAGTAGGAGTGAAAGTAGCACCTTTGCTGCGATCAGCATTCTTCATCATCTTGCGACAAGTAGGCGATCAAGCACTATCCTCAATGGTGACTAGTGGGCAAGGTTGTTAAGAAGGACAAGGTGTTGTCTGCCTCTTCCTCACTCTCTCCTCACTGGCACCTAGCTCCATTCTCTTCCTCCTTCTTTCTCCTACCCTGACTTGGAGATAAAGGCTGGCAATAGGCAGGAGTTTTCGATTCAGAGAGCTTCTCATGAGTGTACAAAGCTGGTGACACCTGGGGGGGGGGGGGGGGGGGGGGGGGGGGGGGGGGTACGCCCTGTTGCTTTAAATGCTTGTTCATAAACAAGATTTGAGAAATCCTTATAGAGTCACATTCCTTGGTTAAACTGATGAAAATAAGAATTTCATACTACGAACTATTGAGAACAAGATAAGAAAGCTAAGAGTTGAGACTCACTTGAAGTTGAGGGCAGAATGGTTGTTGAGGCCTTCGAGGGACAAACATCGCCATCTCTGAGCGAGCTCCCACGATAAATGAGCTAGCGGTAGGTTCTCGGGCCTCTCTCAATGAGAATGTGGAACTAGATCTAGTTAATCCCAACCCCTGGAAGTCGATGTCAAGTCGACGCAAGGAGATAAGAACTCCTTTACGGTTGAAGGTGTCTACCCTAAGATGCCAAAAAAAGTTAAAGTTTTCCTTATGAAAGAAACTATCTCTTCCCTCAGGGTGGGAGATCCCTTCCTGGTGCTAGAGGAAGTAGGAGGAGATGCCATTTGAGAGTAAACTCACTAATGGAGAAGAAGAGCAAGGGTTTTTTGAGAATTCACTAGAGCATGAAGGAAAGAGCGGAAGATCCTTATATAACCTTCTTCCTACCATCTGATCACCTCCACATAGCTCGAGATCGATCATTGAAGTCCAAGGGACGAGAATCTTAAAACCCTCACTTGGATCCCAAGGACACATGTCTAGACCTGGCAATTTGGGTTCACGAGTTGAGTTCCGATTGGGTCAAATCTATATTATTACACTAAATTGGTCAACCCAAACCTGACCTGTTTATTAAAAGGTCAATTTTCTAAATCCGAACCTAACCTAATTTTTAAATGGATAATCCAACCCAACCCGAATTGATCTGTTTATTAAGTGGGTCGAGTTCGGGTTATGACCTGATTTGACCCAAATTAACCTATTTAATTAAATAGGTTATAATTTGACCCGACTTGAATTGATCTAGTTTATTTAAATAAACTCGAATTTATCTAAATTAAGTTAAGTCAAATTTAATTAAGATTAATATTTTTAACATATTTCAACTAATTAAAATAATTACATTGTTAAACACTAATTAAAATAAAATCACTAATTATAAACAATAATTTAAGAATTACTAAAAAAATATTGTAAAATAAAATATTAAATAATTTTACTTAGCTTAATTTGTAAATGGGTTGACCCGACTAGATCCGACCCGACTCATTTATGACCTAATAAATAAATGGATTAATCAGGTCATAAACGGATTACATTGGTTAACTCGATTACGATTTGAATTTTTTTTTGAGTTACAATCGGGTTAACCTAATTACAACCCAAACCTGATTATAACAACCCAAACTTGCTTAAATTGGGTCGGGTTCGGGTTGGATTAAAGGGTATCGAGTCATACATTGCCACATCTACGCATGTCTTCTATCTGATTAAGAACAACCTTGGGGAGGAAAATTGCGAGGCAAGAAAGTTGTCGCTTCAACAAGCAAGTAGATGAGTGAGCTACTGGCTCTAAACCGTCATCTCAAAAATGGGCAAAATCCTAATAATTGCGCAAGATTTGTTGCAACAGTGGCTCTTTTTTTCAAGTAGAAATTGATGCACACATGATGAAGAGGTGGCATACTGCATTACGAGGAACAATAGTTCGATTCTCAAGAGATCATTGACCATCCCAAAAGAATGATTGTCTCTTATTAGCAACCCCAAATACTGAGTCCCAAAAGCTTGATGTCTAGGCCTAGGGGCACTAATGATACACCGAAATAATTCGCTCGAGTCAAAGAGTCAATGAGAATCAACTTTAGACCAGGTTGCAAGTTGAAATATTAGAGGTGAACAGTCACCTTGAGGCCAAGCAGTGAAGAGCTCTCGATATACCGACTACAAGTAGCCCGGTTCACCTAAATACCAAACAACAAGAAACCTAGTATCCTCAGTAAACAACAAACTCTTTCATAAGCAAACGATTATATAAAGAGATTATACCAAATTATCATCAAACTCGAATACATCGATGTAAGCAGAGTAAAATTGGGATCATTATGAGATTTTATTCGAAAAGTACATCAAGAAAAATCCAAGATCCATAGCTGGCCATTATAAGTAATTTGATGAGATTATAGTCCCGAAATCACAGAATTCTAATACGCTCTATACTCTATAAATAGCATCATCTCTGAAGAGATAAGAACCAATATCTTTTTTCTTTCTCTACTATATTTAATGTGTTTGTTATTAACTTGAATATCAAAATGACCACCACCAAAGAATTTCTAATGATCCTCTTCATGATTTTCTTTTGTTACAAAATAGCAAAAAAAGACCTACTAGATCAATCTCAAGGAGACTCTTGAAGCGAAACTGGAGATGAACCAAACTCCAACAATATCTATCAAGGCCCTTGCTTTTATGCACAGATAAATAAGTTGCTTTAACCCATGTATAATAATATAAAATGTTTTGTTATCTCTCCCTCTTTCTCTCTCTATAAATATAAGTATAATGCTAAAAAGAATAAAATTCTATTGCCCTGTCATTGTTTCAAAAATTCATAACTCAAAAAAAAAAAATGTATTGAGCACGACTCCATGACAAGTTATCATAACAATTCTACTACACAAGCTTCCACGACTGATAAAACAAAATTAAAATGCCAAAAAATACATAACTCAATTGAATTTTTCAGAGCAATTTTGCACAAATACACCTAAAAGCATGATTTTTAACAGTGCTGGTGATGAAAAAATACACACAGATAAACACAAATTTGGTGCCTCCACAAGGTCATGCAAATTCAATAATTTGCCAACTGTTGATGGGTATGTATGCGAAAATCCCATCGTAAAATAATAGATCATTACAACTCAAATGGACCAGATATTTGCAATCAAATTAAATAGTCAAAGAAGATAGTATTCCAGTGAAAACATATTGGCAGCAGAAAATACTGGGTTGGTGATTTTTTAAGTAATTAAATTATGCAACAAAAAAAAGGAAAATCATAAGGAAAACCATCAGTACAAAGAATATCTTGATCATCAGCCATCTATTGGATGATATGCTATTAAGGTACTTCAGCAGTTGCCCCTGCGCTCCTTCCACATTTGCCAACGTGTCATCCATGTTCTCATCAATCCTGTCATGTTTAATGAGTTATATACGAAGGAAGGTTTACCATCTAAGCAGTGGACCAAAAGTAAAGGATCATTTTTGTACAAAATAGGATTTTTCTGGGCCTATAGTAATGTGTTAAATGAATAGAACTACCTCTAATCCATGGTTGTTGAAAAATAATGGAGAATACTGGTTCATGCCACCAGACATGGAGTTACTTGTGATACAATTTAAATTTCTGGTTTTCATCCAAAATGTGATCAAGTTATGGGAGCTTGTTTGCAAATTAACGTTTCTAGATGTGAACATCTTCTTCCTGGCATGCTAAAACCTCACAAAATAGGGGTTCTGTTTTGAAAAACAGAAGGGCAATATCCACAAATGCCAAATATTCTAGGGATACGCAAATATGAAGTTGACAGACACATAATATACATGACTTAAAGGGGTCATGCAAAAAACCTTCCCCTCTAGCACGGACCCTACTTAGTTCCTAGTTGTAGCATTGTCATTATAAATTCCAATCACCAATAAGACATAAATACTAGAGATATCAAACGGACCGTGTCAGCTATTTTAGTAGGCCTTGTTGGACATGACCCGTAATAGTAACAGGGTATGCCAGACACGGTCTGTGAAAAAAAAATGAATGCAAGGCATGGTCCACAACCTACAGGCCTGTGGGCCATGCCGTGCCTAATTTGTTTTTTTAAAATATTCAAAATATAAAAAAATATATATAAATAAAAAATAACCAGTAATAAATTATAACTTAGTTGATTAAAGTTTTTTGTTTTTTTTTCAAAAGACTTGGGTTTGAAACTTGGCAATGAAAATTTTTTTTTACAAAAACAAAAAAATTTTCAAATACCTAAAAAGTTAAAAAAATAAAGAAAAATAAAAAAATAATGTTCATAAAAATTGAAAAATATTTGCAAATAAAAAAAATATTTATAAATTATTTATTATTTTTTCAAGCTTATTTTATAACTTTATAAATTACATTTAAATAAAAAAATGATTATAAAAATTTAAATTTATATTTTTTTAATATAATATTGAATTTAATAAAAATCAAACTGCTCCCTGCCAAAGCAAGGAGTTGTTCCTCGCTTGACCATACTAACTTTGACTGATTGATCCGAAAGAAAAGAGAATGATTCAAATATCAAGGGCAGGGAGAGAAAGGAAATGAGGATTTCAAATATATATATATATATATATAGCCGGCTAGGCCATGCCAACCTATGTGTCATGCCGTACCCAGCCGAATTGCACGCATGCCGTGCCTGGCCTAGAGGTTGTGAGGGAAGCGCTAGGTAAAGTCCCATATATAGGCCGTGTCAGGTACGGTTTGAATACTGTAGATTTTGGACCATGTCGAACGGCCCCCCGGCCTCAAGTTCGTTTTGACATCTCTAATAGATACACGATACAGCCTAGCATTTGTTTGGTAGGATTTCTTATTAATTACACTATTAAGCTCATGCAAGTAGTTGCAACCAAAACCATTCAAGTCTCAGATCAAGACAACTTCTTTTAGGTTGAGATTGATAAAACTATATAACCAAATCTGACCACATTTAGAGATAAAAACTTTGAGGAGTTTTGAGAAAGAACCTGATGGCAAGTTCTCCCTGCTGTGAAACCATGGTAGCAAGCTGTGTGAAAATGTTGCTAAGTTCATGAATGGTTGATTCAACATTTTGAAGAGCCTCTGCTCTGCTTTGCATATAAGTGTCCTGCATTGGAACCATCTGTTGTTGTTGATGCTGTATTAATGGCTGGCTTGATGAGGAAGCTTCACCATCCATCTGCTTCCTGGAAATCCATAGCACAAGTAATCATCTCTACTGAGGGTGCACAAGACAGTGTGGCATATAAAACACACCAGCAATCTTTTTATTTGAATGATTCCCTATAAGGATTATTTCTTTTTTCAAACTGAGAAAATTATAGATAGCCATGTAAAAGGTCTGCAACCAACGTGCAGCAACAGGTTATGGTATATAAAACATAATCTTGCATTACCTGGGAAACAACTGTGAAGAAGATGCCGAGCTACTAGCCCAAGGTGTTGGCACTGCACTTGATTCAGGTGCTGCCCTGGAAGCCAAAGGACGTTGCCTAATAAAAGGATTTGCAGAATCCTTTGAAGCAGAAGAAGAAAATAATTGCCGTCTGTTCTCATGGACCTTTAAGTTCTGATAAAATCAAGACATTCGAGGTCAATTTCAAACACCTCAAAGAATTAGTAAGATCTATATAAAATCAAACACTGTAGAGTTAAGCATACAATGGTGCAGGTATCATTCAAATTACCTCTGTCCGCACGGTTAAGACTTCTTTGAACTCTTTTGTCGTGCTCATCAGGCGGTTCTTCAAATTGTCAACCACTGTAGTTGAATGACTGCTTGTGTCACTGGAAATATTGCCAGTCTCATTCTGTGTATTGCACAGCAGTTGAAGGTCTACAACTGCTGAATTCAGAGCAGTAATATCCTGCTTAATGATGGCAGTCAGTTCTTGGATCTCAACAGTTGGATCATCAAAAACTGATGTTCTCTTAGCCACTGCAGAAAGCAAAAGGGATTAATTGTGACACTGGTAGAACTCATCCAAACAGTAAGCAAGCGAGCATAATCCAAAATAGAGATTTTTCTTCAAAGAAATTATAGAGAACAAGCAAGAATGGAACAATACAGAAGACCTCAGGTCTTTGAGACCCTCTAAGTTGTTGCAGTAAACTACCAACAATTCTTTTCAACATTTGGTTAAACTGCAATTTTGCTTCTGAATAACAGACCACTTGGTCACTTGTGCTTTCACAAACAATCATTTGGCAAGGAGGATTCAAGAAACTATGAAGAAAAGGCATGAATTTTATGTAATGTGGACAGTGATAGGATGAATAGGTGCTATCTGAGTTGGAGCTCGAATCAATGCAACAAGACAATATCCTCAATACCAAGATGTACCAAACTACTGAAATGATAAATGTAACACATTAAGTTATTAGCCTTGTGCTGAAAATAAGTGCTTGGCAAACTTATTGATCTTGAGCTACATATCAGTTAATAACATGGACTTTTGTCACATTCCTTCAGCTACCACATGCCAAGTAGTAAACAATAGAGTGGACTAGGCCATAGTTTCAGAAAGCAATGTTATCTGATCCAAACCAAATAGACAAGCTGAAAGTCTAATCTAAAGCATGGTATCCATCCAACATATGCATCAAAACAAGAGGTAAGGTTTCCACATGACCTGATTAATGAGAAGCAAGAAAAAGAATGAATCTAACATAAAGGTTTTCATCTTCAGAGTGCTCTACAATACCTTCTTTTATAAGCGACACAACCATGAAGGACACGTCATAGCAAGGATTGATTTCTAAGATGCTCAGATATTCATGAGGCAGGCTGCAATCTTAATCAGTACTCCCCAATTGGTGTCTTTGGACCAAAAACTAGGACCTACCCAGTGAATATATTGCACATCAACCAAAACAGGAACACTTGGCTATTAGCCCCCATACAATTGTCATATACTCATTACTAATTCTTTCCTATGTCCGCTTGCTTAGAAAGCTAAATGATGCCTCAGACACTGTTTAAATTTTCTACGAACTGTGCTTCAATAATAATCAAAAGTACCCTATAACATCAAAACCATGGAACTTTTCTACTTGATTTCCAAGACCCATGCTTCTATGTCTTCAAATAGAAGAGCTGAAACATTACGGGCCATCGATTAACTAATTTATCCATATTGGCATTTATCGATATCAAACTATCAATACCCTATCTTAGCTTCCTCTACATTTGACCACATTAATCAAAATCACATCAATAGCAGCCATGATTCCTTCAAGTGCATATGAAGCCATGATTTCTGTATTGTAGAATTAGCAATAAAGCAGAAATCAATCAGCATAAATCCAATTAGGAATTATAATAACAAGAATTGGATCTACCTATCAAAGTTATCAGCTCCAAAAGATCCAAACAATTGGATCTAACAAAACGCGAATTCCTACTTACATTTCGCAAGCTTGGCGAGCTTCTGCGAGGTCTGGTGGATCCCCAGCCCGATTTTGGACGCTCTCTTGTTAAACTCCGAATGTACAGCAGCCGCCGACCTCGTCCCCTCGAGCTTTGACCCGGAGGCACCACTTGCCGGCGCCGGCGACGAGAACAACTTCTTCAGCCGCTCGGCAACCGATAGAAACTCCTGCGTCCGATCCCGATACGAAGACTGCGCCGACGGCCTCATGTCCCTCCAAATCCGCCTCCAAACGGCTCAAAATCGATAAAAAAAAAAACAAAAAAAGAAAAGAAGCAGGAAATATCAACCAGATCCGAGATCTCTTCGCAGAAATCACAAATTTGCCGCAAAAAAAATAGATGGATCGCGAGCTCGAGAAGAGAAGAAGCCCTATAAATGGGTTCCAGAATCCATCGCAAGATCCAAAACAGAAGGAAGAAGATATCGATTCGAGGATCTAAGAAATGGAGAATTGCAGCTCTTAGGGACGAAGGGCACGCGTCGTTTCAGCTGGGAGGGCGAGAGACATAAATAGCTGGAGATTAAAAAATTATTTTTCCCCTGAACGCTTCGCGGTGGGCCGGTAGGTGTAGCTCTGGAGGGTAAATTAGTAATTTCATTTTCGTCGGCGCGTTTGTTTCCTTCCCGCCGCTTGGTTTTGGGTTTTCGGGTTTACTCTGGGCCGGGCCGAAACTGGTCTAGTTTGGAGTTGGCTTCAAGTCGGAACTTGGGCCCTAAAGCGATGGGATTCGATCGATTTAGGAAGATCCAAATCCAATCCATAGCAAAAGTAGCATGCTTTCGGAACCAAAGCTCAGCCATGTGCCACTGGCCGCTACCCATTATTCGGCTTGATGTTAATCTCAACTGTAAAAACTTGTAGTTGTCACATTGGAATTCAATTATCGTTACCTATGAGTTTGGATTAGATGACAAATAACGCTTGAAACTGTATTATATGATGTTTGTCTATCTACATCTCAAATATTATTTTGATAATTATATTTTAAGATTTTATTAACCGTTTTAATCTCAAAAATGAAAGCTATTATTTTATGAAAAACCGTTTGACCATCTAATCGGGAGCGCTTGCCAAAATTTTTAATGAGAACTCATCCCAATTTGAAAACATAAACAAAATATAGAATTTAATTCAAAATTTAGCTTGATTTGGATTTATATTTTTCAAAATCTAACTGCAAATACAGTAACCTCTAATTTCGAAAATCGTCCGCATATTTCAGGACCTTGCCATGACGTGTCAATTGCAAAAAAAATTGAGCACGTTCTTTATCATTTTTTATATGTGGCCAAGGGAGTCCGTGCATCCGGTGCTTATGGGACTAATATTTTGGTGTTTCTCATATGATTCAAACTCATAGTCCATAAGGGCTTGGTTGGTTTCTGATTATGAAGAAGAAGAAAAAGATAAAAAGCGAATACCCTTCACTATTTTAAAGTGGTCGAACAAGAATCTTTTATTAGTCATCATAAAATGTCACAGAAAAGTAATTCTTCAGCTTGCTTCTAAGTTGATTATTTACATAACTAATCATCGATTTTGTATCTCGTTCAACCGATGGATGTTCTCTAGGAGGACCTTGAGCGGCTCTCCAAATATCAAAAGATTGCTTTTCAATTTGTCAACATTGAGATAGAGATGTTGGGTGACTTGGAGAGATCAATGGAGCAGGCGACCTGAGTCAAAATTGAGTTAGATGCTTCTCAAGATAAGGCAAGAGTTGCAGAGGCTCAAGAGGCCATTTGGAGATTTGAACTCTCACAGACTGAAGAGCAAATTGCTTAGGCCATGTTAGAATTCCGACACAATGCCAAATTCCAAGATCTTCTTGCAAACGCTCGGAGGGACGATGAAGTCGAATTCCAATCTTACATTCTCTATCACCAAGAGCTTGCCACTTGCAAAGCTACAGTGATTCTACAAGGCTATGTGTATTGCATACATGACTTACTAGAGCAGTTTGGTGACTCTCATTTCAATGCTCACCACAACTTCTTCTTTAGTAGGGTCGAGAAGGAGGTAATGGAGGATCAGATTGTCAAATATATTATCAGGAACAACTCTAAGCCTCCTACTAGCATTTTGCCAAACTTGGGGGTAACGCCTTTGAACTAGTGATGGCTATCAGGGTATAACTTGTATATTTGGACCTCTTAATATAATCTAATCATTTCAAAACTCAGAACTAGATCTTGTAATCGCTCTTTAGAGTCTTGATGTAAATTTTTTTACATAAATAAATCAAGCTTTTTGCTATAGCCATCCCTTCAAACTATGCTCCAAACCCTTTTGCCAATTCCCCGCAAACCTCCTCTAGTTCAAGCTAAACTTGAGCTCCATCAATCTACATAAAACTCTTATCGTAACCATAAAAAAAATCTTTGTGCTCTTGTCATCTCAAGCTCCATAAGAAACAATTTGTCCTCCGTGTCCCTTAAATCTAAGCCTTCATTTTCTATCTTCCAACCCGTCTCACATCAAACCCATGGTTCCTTGGGTTCCAACCCATCTCGTCTCAATAAGCCTTAGAAAATAATGTTCAAGATTGACTACTAAACTGGTTAAGGGCTTAGTAAGAGAAACCAAGGAGATTCGGAACCAATTTCTGAGGGAGTTTCAAGAGGAAGAGAGGGTCTCAGCTTTTTATGGAGGGAGTGTAAAAAGAAAGATCGACCTCTTAAGTCCTTCAAAAGTTTGGTTCCACATCAACCTCCAACCTAGATGCTCAAGTCGCACTTCATAGTTAGACAAGTGGAGCATGCCATCACAACCCCTGCTGTTAACCCAAATGGTGAAGAAGGTGATCTCCAAAGCATCGTGAGTGAAATTGACTAACTATTCCTAACTGAAGAAGTGATCTGCCCTCTTGCTCAAAGCAGGGCACAACCGCATGATGCCACTAGGATACCCTATCCTCCCCCAAAAGAAGACCTACTCTATAGTTTAGATTTACCTTTAGAGATATCAAAATACGAATGTGATCTATGGACTAGCTCAGCATGACCCAAAATTTATAATATTTGGATCATGCCTAGCATGACTCATACGTGGGGCCATGCTTAGAAACTCCCTCATGACCCGTAAGCAAGACATAATCCATGGCACGATTGGATTGCAAGTCTGGCCCACTATATATATATATATATATATAATTCTCATTCCGTTTCTCTCCCTCTCTCTTTGAAATTTGAATCCTTCTCTTCTCCACCAAGTCAACCGATCAAAGTTGGTCCGATCAAGAGAGCAACAACTCTGCTTTGATAGGGAGCCGTTTATTTTTGTAATTCAATATTATATTAAAATATATATATATTTAAATTTTATAATCAATAAATTATTTTTTATTTAAACATAATTGATAAAGTAAATAAGTTTGAAAAATAATAAAATTTATAAAGTGTCATTTTTTATTTTTATTTTTTTTTTAAATTTTTTTTCGTATATGCAAATATTTTTTGGTTTTTATGAACATCATTTTCTTTTTTAAATTTTTAAAGATTTTTTTAGGTATTTGTAAATTTTTTCTTTTTGTTTTAAAAAAATTCTCATTGCCAAGATTTGAACCCAGGCCTTTTGGAAAAAACCAAGAATCTTAACCAACTAAGTTATAATTCATTACTAGCTATTTTTGTTATTTATATATATTTATTTATATTTTTAATATTTAAAATAAAGGGTAGACATGGCGCAATCCACAGAGCTATGAGTTGTAGGTTGTGCCTAGCACCCATTTTTTCAGTGAGTTATGCCTAACACAACCCATTACTATGGCAGGTTATGCCAGGCATGACCTACAATGGTAATAGTGGCCTACTCAAATGGGCCATGTCGGCCTAGTATGACCCATTTGACATCTCTATTTATTTTCTTCCTCATTATTAGAATATTATAGTTGATTAGATTTAGAAAATTTTCACACTTATATTCTAGAATATATACTTAACATGTTTGAAATAGGTCAACTACCTCTCTAGGACCTGTAGTGAAAGGGAGATCTATTCTATCTTGATGAACCCCTCTTTGATTTGTGCAGGAGGCCACATGGAGACTCATTTGAGGTCTATGAGATTGAAGAATAGGAAGATGAAAATGATGAACTCAATGACTTCATAGAGGCAATCAAGAGATTCGATAAGGAGACAGTTGTAAACACAGAACCAACTAAGAAAGTCAATCTAGATTGCCTGAGAACTCTAGGTCAATCTTTATGAGTAAAAACCTATCAAGTGAATTTGAAGCTCAACTAATTTCAACTTCCACTTTTAATACAAAGATGTCTTTGTTAAAACATGTGAGGAGATGCTAGGACATAATGAGGGTTAGTGTAACATAGAATCACTTTGGAAGATGATGCGAGGCCAAGAAAGTCAAAGCTAAGATAGCTACATCTGGACATTACACTCAAGATGACAAAGAAAATTGACAATCTTCATCAAGCTAAGTTCATACATATGGCCCTTTATCCAAAGTGGGTAGCAAATATTATTCCAATCAAGAAAAAGGATGGCAGGATATGAGCGGATTGATTTCAGAGACTTGAACAAGATTTGTCCAAAAGATGATTTCCCCCTACCTCATATCAACACTCTAGTTGCTAACACTTATGGGCATGAAATGTTATTTTTCATGGGTAGATATTTGGGATACAACCAGATATACCTCACATCAGATGATGAAAAGAAAACTTTCGTTACTACTCCTTAGAGGACCTATTGTTATGTGGTCATGCTATTTGGACTAAAGAATACCGAAACAACATACCAATGGACCATGACAATGATCTTCCATTATATGATCCATGATTACATAGAGGCATATGTTGATGATATTCTAGTCAAATTTTAAACTAGAGAGGGGCATGTCTCAGCCTTAAAGTGAGTCCTCCACCAACCACAGGAACATCAACTAAGAATGAATGTAAAAAAGTGCTTGTTTGAGGTCTTGTTAGGCAGGTTGCTTGGTTTCTTGGTAATTTGTAGGGGAATTGAAGTAGATCCAACTAAGGTACAAGCCATTGCAGAAATATTGTCCCTAAAGAATATAAAGGAGATTCACAGTTTAATCAGTAGGTTGCAATTTATCCAAAGGTTTATATCTTAATATTCTGAAAAATGTCTTTCATTTTACAAGATGCTTTAGGGAAGAGCTCAATTTGGATGGACTCTAGATTGCTAGAAAGCCTTTAATTGACTAAAGAAATACCTACTTAGGCCACCAATTCTCATGGTGTCAATCTCAGGGTAGACACCAATCCTATATGTTGCTATTATCAAGAAGTCAATTGGCATTATGTTGGCACAAGAAGATGAAGATAGGAAAGAAAGTGCAATATATTACCTCAACCAAACTATGTTGGAATATGAGAAGAATTAATCAAAGATAGAGAAGACTTGTTTGGCTATGGTCTAGCCTCCCAAAAGCCAAGGCATTATTTCATGGCCCATAAGTTACTCATCTTGGCTTAAATGGATTTGATCAACTTCATGTTCGAGAAGCTGGTGTTTTCAGGGCAAATCTCAAGATGACAAATACTCCTAGCTAAATTTGACCTCTAATTTATAACCAAGAAGGTAGTCAAGGAACAAACTATAGTTGATTAACTTGTCAATTTCCTCTTACCTACCATAAACTTGACTCAAAAGTTGTTCCTTGATGAGTCAGTCTTGATCATTTCTAATGAAGACCATCCTAAGTCATGGACTTTATACTTTGATGACACCTTGAATCAAGTAGGGGGAGGAATAGGTGTCATTTTAATCACACCCAAAGGAGTTTTCATCCCTCGAGTATATCAACTTGGATTTTTTTGCAACAATAATCAAGTCAAGTATGAGGCATTTACAATTAGCATGCACCTAGTGCTATCTTGGAGCTAAATACCTTAGGATCAAAGGTAACTCGAAGCTCATCATCTTATAAGTTTTGAGCCAATACCATACTGAAGATGCCAAGCTTTCATAATCATGACGTAGACTTCTTCTTGACTAATCAATTTGAGAAGGTTACTATCACCCATGTCCCAAGAACTAGTAATAGGCTAGCAGATGCATTTGCTTCATTTGGATTGACATTTCACAACTCCTCTAGTATCCTACTAGATTTAATCCTTCTTTAAAAGAACTTGCAACTAATACTTAATTTGAGTCCCACTTATTCAAAGAAAGAGTCATACAAACCTAAATTTGCAACTCACATCCTCCTAATGGAGCTAGGGAAAATCTAGGATAATGGGAACCCATATTTTTATGACATCAAAATATCTTAAGAGAGAGAAACTTTCTCTAAGTATGCTACCAAAGATGATCATGAAGTAGTTCGAAGGATGGCAACCCAATTTGTGATTCTAGGAGACACCCTTTACAAAACATCTTTCAATGGGATCTTGCTAAGGTGCCTAGATGAGAAGGAGTCCACCTAGATCCTCGAGGAAGCTCATGCAAGAGTATATGAGGCCACATTAATGCACAAATTTTGGCCAAAAATATCATTAGAATGAGATACTCTTGGCCCCTCGATGGAAAAGGAAAGTAGAGACTTTGTAATAGTTCCAAGAATGCTAGATTCATGCTAACAAGATCCATGCTCTTCCATCCTCCCTCCACAGTCTATTAGCACCATGGCTATTCTTGATGTGGGGCATGGATTTGGTTCGGCCATTTTCAGGGAACACCATTTCTGGTAGAAAAGATTTTATTCTAACTACAACAAAGTATTTCACTAAATATGTTGAAGTTGAATATTATCAGGAGCTCAAAGGAGTAGGTGTGGTTTGATTCATTAGGTGCAACATCCTAGCTCAGTTTGGGGTGTCAAAGATGATCATGACAAATAGTGGACCACAATTTCTCTCACAACAAATATAGAACTTACATGAGCATTTTTCTATTTTGTTGCACTATTAATCTCTTTATTACCCTCAAACTTGGACTACTAGATAAAAGATAATTGAATGTAGCCAATCACACACAAGCTTACCAGTGGTGACTATCCCGATTCTACTAGAAGGTAATTGAGCATAAGTTCAAGATAGGGGACTTGGTGCTAAAGCACGTCTCCCCATTGAAGGATAATAGTTAGCTACAACCCAGCTAGGAAGGACCATGCGTGAACATGAAAGCCTATTCTAGTAATACTTATTAATTGACTAACTCTAAAGGTGTAGTTCTCTGTGACCTTTAGAATGTTATGTACCTAAAGAAATATTTTCCATACAAAAATAGATAGATTCTCTTCTCTCCTAGGGGCAAGATCTTCGAAAGAGAGGTGATTCTAGGAGTGCAGGGAGAGTTGGTGATGTTGTGAAGTGGCTTTAGAAATCCTAAACTTATCTTTTATGCTCAAACTATAGGTTGACCTCAGGAATGCAAGCTTGGGAGTATGATGGTTGGTCTCAGAGTAACTAAAAGTTAGTTAGGAAAGTCACCCCTTAGGCTATGTGTAGAAGTTGAAGAATAACATTAGGGAAATCTCCTTCTAGAGGCAAAAGAGCACACCCTCCCTCCCCTCCCCCCCCCCCCCCCCCCACCCCCCCCCCACCCCAACCCCTAATAAAAAATAATGAAAAGTATAATCCTAGAGAGACGAATCTTATATGAAAGATCAAGTCAAGAGAGGCAAACTCAAAGAGTAAGAACTGATTGGTATCCACGAGTTTACAAACCTTGGATCCTCAAAAGAGAAATGAGATTGCCAAAAAAAGGAATGGAGAGAAAATTGGATCACATACCAAATTAGAAGGCCTAACCCAACCTCATCTCAATGTCTTATCAATCATGAAAGACTACCCAAAGAGTAAGTACCATATGGCATCAACAAGTATGTAAATCTTGGAGATTAAGGTCAAGAGGCATCCAAAAGTCAAAGCTAAGTCAGAGAGGGTTGATTAACTTTGAGAGGATGGCAAAAACATACCAACCATTTGAAATAAACTCTTGAAAAAAATCACACTAGAGCAAGGGATGGAAGAAAGTCAAGTTGGTCAATCACTCATAGTTTAGCACAAAAATTTGAAAGTTTAGACTGACCCAATCAAGTAGATGATTGCATCAAAGGAGAATGGAGGAATTTGTCTAAGTCTGAGAAGAAAGGGACAAGATCCATTCTTTCTTATGCAAATAAAAGTGTTAATAATTTCTTCTTCAAAAGTATAGGATACAAGCATAAGTACATCAAACCAAAATAAAAAGTACAACAAAAAAGCAAGGAAGCCTCATTTTTGATGACTGATGGAGGATCTAACCTCACACCATGCAAGGGAATGGCAACAAATTGAGTGCAAAGATGAAGGCTAAAAAGTTCTCAATATCATTCGAGCATGATGCACTGACTACTTAGATCACGCTCAGATGTTCCTAGTCGGGACCTTAGATTTGCAATGTTAGCTTCGAACTTCCAAAAAGAAAGGATCATCAAAAGCCTAAAAAAAAGAGTGGGATACACTGTAGCAATACAACCATCTCGATCCACTTGGCTCTTCTCAGGATCAGGGTTATGAGAAGAGGAGTCCTATAAGATGGTGCATTCCTGATGTTGGAGAAGAACATGAAGCATTGTGATAATAATAATAAGGAGAAAAGGGAGAAGAAAATGTGAAGAAAAAACTTATCACCCAAACCAAATCAGCTATCAATTCATCTCTCTACTTTTTCCGAAGCTATCCAAACAACCACTTTGAGGTTCATCACTTATATACCTCAAAGCTTTAAGTGGAACAATACTTGAGAAAGGAAAAATCAAAGTCTAAAGAAAAGAGAGCATTTGATATCAAAAATAATACCTTAATAGGATTTAGGTAGCCTTTGATGTATACATCCAAGGTACCAATGAAGGGTGAGGGGTGGAACTATAACCTACCCCCAAAAGTCAATTGATTCTATCTCTCCATATGTAGCAACTTGCTCATCACCCACCTCTCAAACCTCCGTGCCTCCCCTCAGCCACATCTCATAAGCTTGGTCTTCTCTTAGAGAAGCCAAAGTTGTTTGATGAGTCAGAAGGAATGCAGGGATGCAACCAAAGCTCGTGAGTCATGCGACTTGTAGGATGTGGTGCAACTAAAGGACAACATATCATTGACACATCTTGATAGGAAAGAGTGTGGCTATGCCTACTAGAGGGTCACCCCATTCAGGGTACAAACACCATTTGACCTATAAAAGAGGAGCTTAAATCAAGACAAACAACATAATCAGATTGAGAAAAAAATATAAAAAAGATAACCGATATAATTTGAGTAGATTTTGTAGCTCAACTCTAACTTCAAGTTTGACAAGAATTAGAACTTGGACTTTGAGTATAATTTGTGATGAGTGGGATCCAATTTGAAATAAATACAGGATGAAACTTCAGGCCCAAAAACTAAATTGGGTTGCTTTGGTCAATTGGTTCCTCAACTGGTCGACTAAATCCCACAAACTAGGATTGGCAACACTTTGCCAATCAATTTGTTTTGATAAGCTAGGACCAATGTGTCCTCTATCGGTTGATTGTTTCTTCAACTGGTCATCCAGTTTGGGTCGAGATATGCAAAATAGGAAATAAATCTTCTCCAAATTCATCAAGAATTAATAGAATTTTTAGTCAAGAAATTGCAATCTCAGACCATATTAATTAAAGATCTAAATCTAAGAACTAATGACAAGAATATATCCATCAAATCTCAAATTCAAATCAATCAATGATTCGATTTAAAGATCTTGTCAACCCTATAAAAGTGTGCAAAGACACATGAATTTTGGATGATTTATTGGAGAGATTGGTAGCACAAATTAGCATGAAGAGGAGCATGAAAGTTGACATAAATCAAGGAGAGAAGAGATAAAGAGGACATCACCAAGGAGAAGACATAAGGTCCTTGCTACCTTATGTGCTCCTATTGCTCCCTCGCCGCCATGGCCACCCACGATCCTTTTATGTTCCTGCTGCCCCCTCACCATCATAGCCCCCCATGGTTCTCACATTTCCTGCTGCCCTCTCACCACTGTGGCCACCTGTGGCCCTCCCCTGTGCTCTTGCTACTCTGTCATTGCATCATCACCACGGCCACCTATGGCCCTGTTTTCATCACGATGTCATCTTCACCAACTTGAGACTCTCAAACCTCAAGGCCTACCATGGAAGTCCTTGAAGGAAAGAAGAGGAGAAGATGAAGAAGAGAGAGAGCCCATGTAGACTGCTAATAGAACAATAGCAAAAGAAATAACTAAAATACATCCTCATTGAATGTGTTCTTCAAAACTGACTTAGGAATAGCTTGTGGGCTCACCCAAAAGCCATTTTGATCTAGGGCCAGCTTGCAGACTTACTTGAAAGCCATTTCATCTGAGGGCCCACCTACAAGCTTGCCCAAGAGCCAATTTGGAATAAAAACTAGCTTGTGAACTTTCCTAGTATCTATTCAGACTAAAGGCCAATGTGCAGGCTCATCTAATATCTATCTAGACTAAAGACTATTTTATGGGCTCATTTAATATTTATTCAAACTAAAGGCCACAACACCTGATTGTGTTGTCAACCACACATAATTTAATGTATCATTTCAAGGTCGCTTCCCAAGGCCTTCATGATCTTGGATGGCCGATTTCGATCCCACAAAATTTAGCATGTTTGGTAGAATATGACTTCTCCTTCAAGTGTAGAAACATGACTAATATGATAGAGGCATCACCAAAATAGAGTTACAATTGAAAACTAATCAATTGTATTCTCTTTTGTAGAAGAAAGCATCAAATAGCATCAACAAAGAACATCCCCACCCTAACATACACCATTATCCTAGGAGAAGAATCAATTGTTTGTCTACCTTTGTCAATGATCATCATAGGAGTAGTTGAAACTCAAATCAAGTTCAAAACCATTTCTAAGGTCATCTGATTTAAAAGGGCACCTGATAGTCTGTTAACCAATGTTGCAGTGACACAAATGAGTCCACTTCTTTCTTTCCATCAAGAGGAGAGAGACCTAATGTCATCATTCCTAATGAGAAGAGTCAATCTAATAAAGAGCTATTCATCAACTAACAAAGGTATCTATCTTCTAGAGGTTAGGCTCAAAATAAAGCTCAGTCTTGGATCACCTTCACCCCACTCCCAATAAGGAGCAACCAAAGTCCAAACACATGCATAGATGAAGAAGAACTCATCCTGAATGTTGGAAGTTTTAGCTGACTTGGGAAGCTTGTCTCTAGAATGAGGACAATCATCACCATTCCTATTTCTAATCCCTTTATTCCATTAGATGGCTTAGAGAAGGGTAAAAGCAGTCAAAAGGGGCATAGTCTTGCCTCAAGCCTATAGCTAAGTGGTGACTAACTAAACAAAACAACAAGGGCCACCATAAAACTACAACCCAGTAGAAGACCTAAAAGAGGGAAATCATTCATATTGTTAGAGTCATTTCTCATCATGAATTTGGAAGGGACTATGAGCGTACACCCCAATCGGCCAAATGCCAAAGGAAGGCTACACAAACAAGGCTTACAGATAAAGAGATTCAGGGAAAAAGGGCCCTTGCAAGTCAATCTTTGTTACCATGCTAGAGAGAAGGTGTAATTACTCATTCTATGAGTAAACTTTTGAATGAGGCAACCTGCCTGATGGGAGAATTTAGCTCCACTCCAAAACACATTAAATCTAGACCTGACTCCCAAGACATGGATTGTCATATTCTGATAGAAGCCTTGGTTATAACTAAAATCTCTAGTGGGAAAGTGGCCAAAAAGGCATTGCAAGAATAGTTGAGACAACAAGGAAAAGAGAAAGACAAAACTCAGAAGAAGGTCATGGAACTAATGGAAATGATGATATAAATGAGACAAAAGCTTGACAAGTTGGAACAATCTCAACAGTCATCTCAAGAAGCTACATAAGTGGCAAAAGATACACCTCTTGTAGGTGAAATTTATGAAAATCTAGGCTCTTCACAAGCACCTCCTCCAGCAAGGGATACCCAATCCTCAATCTCAGGAATTTTTGATAATATGGAACTATTAACATACATATGCTTGAGGTAATTTTTGCCACAATCAAAATTTGATTGAAATATGATTAAGATTAAAATTTATATGCCACAAATTATGGTTCAAATATGGGCCTCAATCAAACTCGAATCATATCTGAGTTTGATCAAAAAATTGAGCTTAAATTTTTGGAAAATTTAGACTCTAGCTAAATCTAATTTAAATAGGTTGAATGGGCTAAATTTTTGGACCAAAATTGAGCTCAAAATTCATCTAAAACTTGGGCTAAAAAGATAAATATAAGAATTTTGTAAATAAATCTTTGGGTTGAATAAATATTCATAAATGGGTCCCTGGATGGATTTCTTTTGCTTACAAATAGGTCCCTAAAATTAGAATTTTACAGAAAAATCTAATAAAAATTAAAAATTATAAATTAATTCTCCAAAATTTAGGATTTGCAAATATGCCCTTTAAAGGGTCAATAATTATGATTTTGTCCTTGTGAAGCTCAAAATTCACAAATAAGCCCCTCCAAAATTTTTTATTTACAAATAAACCCTTAAAATTTTGACTATTTATAAATAAGTCGTTCAAAACTTTTTTTTATGAATAAGTCCAAGTTTTATTCAAAAAGCACCCTGAAAGTTTCACAACTTTATAAATAAGTTTTTTTTTGTAGAAAAATCCCCTAAAAATTATAAAGTTACAATTTACCTCAAATTTTAAAAAAAATTTGTAAATATCCCCTAGATAATCTCAATATTCAGGATGAGTATAACTTTCAAGATATCATTATCTACAACAAATAGATTTACATGCATCTCTTCACAAACTCATCCAAACTCTGGATAAACTCTATCCATATTTGTCTACATCCATGTATATTATTAAAAATTAAAAAAAAATTCGATTTCAATGTAACTCTATCTCTTTATGAGCCTATAAAAACTCGTAGAACCTGCAAAACAAAAAAAAGAGAGAGATTAGAGACGAAGAGGAGGAGATCAACACAATGGAGGAGAGAAAGAACAGAGAAGCCATCAAGAATTGGGGACTTGAAGTAAAATAAGGTGAGCTTCTACCCTTTTCCTTTCCTTCTCTTACTAATATTCCTATTCCTTTTCTTCTTTTTTCTTCGAAGGGGTGGCCCTGTCTACTACCTTGCTCAACCCTATCTTCTGATGCCAGCTTGTGCTGCTGCTTGCATCCTAGTAAATAGGTATTCTAATAACTTGTAGCCGAGATCTCCACCATGTTGATATCATCGGACTGAATGGGCATGGACGCATTTGCAGCGGCGCATTTGGCCCTTCGAGGAGACCAGGAACACCAATGGCCTATGCTAGGTGCCCCTTTGCTCACCTGGACGTGGTTGGCCAGAGCTTCAATAACCTCACCTGCACATGGTGCCTAATCTCACCAAGCATGGCACTCCAACCACTTGGTTCAGAGCTTAGGCCCCCTCATACTGGCAAGTCCTCTAGCTCAACTCCCCATGGCTATGGAACGGCTGGCCAACAATTCACCATACCAAACCTCACCCTACCATGCCCACAGGAATGGCTTCTTGCCTCACTGTGGTTGACATCGGCCCCATCGTGCCCATGTGAGCGACTGCCTACCTCATTGTGGCTCCACCGGCCCTGTAGTGCTTGTGAGCTATTTCTTGCCCACCATGCCTTGTGTTGGCCCTTGCCATTCCTGTGGAAGTGGCCGCATATGTCAAGGTGGCTTGTGTTGGCCTTGCTGTGCTAGTGCAAGCTCTTGCTTGCCTCATTGTGCCCCGCTCTAATGATGCTTTGTCAGCTTGGATCTCTCACACTATTTTCAACTTTCACAATCCTGTCTCGCTCCTCTATCTCCTTCTCACTGTCATTACCCATAGGTCGAAACTAGACTTGATTAGAATTGGCCAAGTCCATCCATGAGTTCAAAGAGGATCAAGATTAGGCAACCATTAGGGTTTGAAGATGTCGGAGAAGAAGGAGGGAGGAGAGGAAGGGAGGGGGGGATGTAAAACAAAAAAGGGAAAAGCAAAAAATAAATAAAAAAAAGGCTTGTTTTGAAAAAAGAAAAAAAATCTGATCCAAAATAAGGAAAAAAAAGGGGGTTTGTAGAAGAAGAAGAAAAGAAAAATATAAAAAAATTAACTTGTTATAAAAAATAAAGAGAAAAATTTGGCAAAAAATATCAAAAAAAGCTCTTGACAACACCGTGGCCACCCGTGGCCCTTGGCAATGATGACGATGATGAAGACAAGGAGCCCATGATCTAGCTATGGCCACTCATGGCCCCTTGAAAATGGTCATCAAGAAAATGATGAAGATGATGAACCCATGGCTTTGCTATGGCCACCCATAGTCCCTTGAAGATCACAGATCCCCATCACTATAAGTCAGCCTTCAGACTCGCATTAAGCCAGCCTTCAAGCTCACACTTAAGCAGCCTTTAAGCTTACATTTAAGCTAGCCTTTTGGTTCACATTTAGCCAGCCTTCGGGCTTGCACTTAGTCAGTATTCGGGATCACACCCAAGCCATCCTTCGGGCTTGCACTCAGCCATCTTTCGAGCTCACACCAAGCCAGCTTTCGTGCCGCACTCAACAAGCCTTCAAGCTCACATTCAGCTAGCCTTTGAGCTTGCATCAAAGCCAACCTTCGGATTCACACTTAGCTAGCCTTTGGGCTCGCACCTAGCCAGTCTTTGGGCTTGCACCTAGGCCAACCTTTGGGCTTGTACTAACTAACTTTCAAGCTTGGACGAAGCTAATCTTCGAGCTCGCACTCAGCTAGCTTTCAAGCTTTCACCAAGCCAGCTTTCAAGCTCACATCAAGCTAGAATTTGAGCTTACATCTAAGTCAGCCTTTAGGCTCATACATAGCCACCCTTTGGGCCCACACCAAAGCTAGCCTTTAAGCTCACATCCAAGTCAACCTTCGAGCTCATACTTAGCTAGCCTCTAGGCTGCATCCAAGCCAGTTTATGGGCTTATACTTACCCAACCTCTGGGCTCGCATCCAAGCTAGCCTTCAAGCTTGCATCCATGTCAGCCTTCAAGCTCGCATCCATGTCAGCCTTCAAGCTCGCATCCAAGCTAACATTTGGGCTCGCATCCAAGCTAACATTTGGGCTCGCATCCAAGCTAGCCTTTAGGCTCACACTCAGCCAATATTCGGTCTCACACTTAGCCAACCTTTAGGCTTGCATCTCAATTGATCTTCAGACTTGCACCCACCTAGCCCTTGGGCTCGCACTCAGCCAGCTTTCGGGCTTGCACTAAGCTATCCTTTGGGCTCGCATCTCAGCCAGCCTTTGGGCTTGCATCCAAGCCAGCTTTGGAGTTCACTTCTTAGCTAGCCTTTGGGCTTACACTTAACCAGCCTTTGAGCTTGCATTTTAGCTAGCCTTTGGGCTCACATCTTAGCCAATCTTCGGGCTTACATCCAAGCTAGCTTTCGAACTTACATTCAAGTCAACCTTTGAGCTCACACTTAGCTAGCCTTCAGGCTCACATCTTAGTTAATCTTTGGACTCACATTGAGTTAGCCCTCATGTTCACACTAAGCCAACTTTCGAGCTCACAAACTAAGCCAAACTTTAGGTTTGCATATTTGAAGTTGACTATGGGTCCAACTAAAATCATCATAAATAGCCAAGAAGTCTTAAATCAAATTGATTAAGCTAATGTAATTTAATCAAAACAAACAAATAAAGGCCAAATTGGCTTAAATGGGCTTAAATTGATTAAAAAAATTGACTAAAATCCAAATTGAGTTAATATAAACTTAGTCTCAGCCCTAGTCATGGGTTAATTTGGAATCAAGCTAAGTTCAAATCAAATCCAATTAAGATTGAACTAAGTTCAAATCAAACTCTAATTGGATCAAGTCCAAACTAAAAGGCAAACTAAAATTCAAATAAGAATCAAACCAGATTGAGCTTGAATTAAAACCAAGTTGAACCAAATTGACTTGACCTTGAACTAAAGTCCATCAAGATATAGACTTGGACTCAATAAAGGTCCAACACTGGGTTGAACTCAACTCAAGCTAAATGACATTAAACTTGAACCTAAACTGAATAGGGTCAAATTGAGTCTCGTTGGGTACATTGAGTCTTTAGCAATACTCCAAGGCTATGAACAAATGGGCGATGTTATCACTCTAACTTGAACCATAATTAGTTCAGATAGAACTAAATAAGGTAAACTGAGTCTCGCTAAGTATGCTACAAAATCACTTGGCCACACTTCAAAGCTATATATCTAATCCCATAAACCATTGGTGATGCTACCAAATCAAAAAAGTTAATCGCCAGCATGTTACAAAAGCATTTAGCCATACTTCAAAGCTATATCCAACCACCATAAGCCATTAGTGACGTTGCCAAATCAAAGAAGTTAATTATTGATACACTCTAAGCTATTGATCACACTTCAAAACTATACCAAATTCTATAAGCTGTTGGTGACACTACCAAATCAAAAAAGTTAATTGCCTATACGCTCCAAGCTATTGGCCATACTTCAAGACTATACCTGACCCCCTAAGCCATTGGTAACACTACCAAATCAATAAAGTCAATTAATAATACACTCTCGGCTATTGGCCATACTTCAAGCTAGATAGCCCTAGAAGCAACTGGTGATACGCTTTTCAAGTTAGTTAGCCCCAAAAGTAGCTGGTGATGCTGGTGATGCACTCTTCAAGCTAGACGACCCTATAAGTAGTTGACAAGGTGCCCTTCAAGCTAGTCAACCCCACAATCAGTTGATGATGCGCCCTTCAAGCTAGACAACCCTAGAAGCAACTGGCAATGCACTCGTCAAGTTAGTCAACCCCACAAGCCGTTGACAATGCACCATTTTAAGCTAGTCAACCTCACAAATTGTTGGTGATGCACCCTTCAAGCTTGCCAACCCTAGAAGTAGTTGGCAACCCATCTTCAAGCTATATCCAACCTTACAAGTTGTTGGTGATGCTACTTAAGACCAAAGAACTTATCATCTATCCTTGTAGGTTATGAAAATACTTCAACCAAAACCAATGAAGTAATTGCCTACACCTTATTGACTATAGAAATAATTCAAGATTAAACAGAGTTATCACCCATACCTTATCAGCTAATGGAAACACTCCAACCCAAATAGAGTTATCACTAATACCTTATCAACTAATGAAAATACTCCAACTCAAATGGAGTTATCGTCCATGCCTTATCAGCTAATGAAAATACTCCAACCCAAACAGACTTATCACCATTGCCTTATCAATTAACAAAAATACTCTAACCTAAATGAAATTATTGTCGATGTTCAAAGTTATTAGAAACACTTCAAGCTTCTCTCATTCCGTTATATGATTCAGGTCAGACGCCATATGGTCTAGCATAGGGGGAGTTGGGCAGCAGCACACATCAAAGTTTCTTCTCCATCCTTTCTCTTTTGCTTTCTTTATTTATTTCATGTTTTCTATAATCCTATGTTGAACTTCATTGTAAAGTGAGGGTATACCCTTACTTAAGCCATGTATCATCTTTCTTAATAAATACTTTTTTTTGTGTCTTTATTTTATTAGTTAGGTTTATTACTTTAGGAGATTCTTGATAATTGTTGGAGTAATTAATAATAGAGGCTTCTACCTATTAGAAGTCATGTTCCCATAATACCTTATAGTGAATTGAAAATTAAAACAAATTTTTATTTGTGATTCGAAGTCGCTCCTTAGGTCTTTGCTATTTCGGGTGACTAACTTTGATCCCACAAATTCTGGCATGACCGATGGGACATGAATTCTCCTCCAAGTATAGAAACTTAGTTAATATGATGGATACACTAATAAGGTAGAATTATAATTGAAGATTGATCAATTACATTCTCCTTTGTAGAAAAAAAATCAAATGGCAACAATGAAGAATATCTCCGCTCCAAGATACACAATCATCTTGGTGGCAAGTTCAGTCATGTAGTTACCTCAGTCAATGATTGCTATGGAACTAGTTGGAGTTCAGATCAAGTTCAAGACCATCTCTGAGTTCATCTAGTTCAAGAGGGCATCTACTACTGCACCAGCAGAAGTGGTCAACATGCAAGACCAGTCTATTTTTGACCTTCCATCATGGGGAAGAAGACCCAATATCATTATTCCTAATGAGAGGGCTATTCAAATAAAGACCCAGAAGTCATGCCTCAACCAATAAAGATGTCAGTCTTTCAAAGGTTAGGACCGAAACAAAGCTCAGTTTTCAATTGCATTCATCCAGCTCCTCATAGGGGGTAATCAAAAGCAAATCTAGACATAGAAATTGATGAAGAAGAGCTCATATTGGTAGTCACAAGTAAAGAAAAAGTTGCAGGAATCTTTAATCGACTTGAGAAGCCTACTCCTTGAACAAAGTCAATTATTACTATCCCTACCTCTAACTTCTTTGCTCCATTAGGCAATTTAGAGAAGGGTAAGAACAAGTCACAGGAGACATAGTCTTGTCTTAAAACTATGGCAAAAAGGTGAATCTCCAAATTAAAGCACAAGAGTCACCATAAAGCTGCAATCCAACACGATACTCACAAAAGGAGATCACCTACACTGTTAGAGTCATTTCTCACCATGACTTTGGAAGGGACCATGAACCTGCACTCAAGCCTGCTAAACACTGAAAGAAGGCTATCTGAGTGAGGTTTACTAATGAAAAAAAATCCAAGAGGAGAGGGCCCTTGTGGACCATTCCTTGCTACCATGTTGAAGAGAAGGTGTGGCAACCCGCTCCATGAGTAGACTCTTAAATTAGACAACTTGGCTGATGGGAGAAGTTAGCCTCAATTTAGAGTCTAGACCTAATTTTCAGGATAGGAACCACCATGTTCTGATAGAAACCTTGATCATAACTAAAATCTCTAATCAAGAAGTGACCATAGAAGCATTATAAAAATAGTTGAAACAACAAAGCAAAGAGAAAGATGAAGCTCAAAAGAAAGTCATGGACTTGATGGAAATGATGCTACAAATGCACCAGAATATTGATAAGTTGGAATAATCTCAACAACCATCTCAAGTTGCAGATGTAACAAAAGGTGCATCTCTTATAGATGAGGTCCACAAAATGTAGGCGCTTCACAATCACCTCGTCTAGTAAGGGATGCCCAATCCTCGATGTTAGAGATCCTTGAAAAATATGAAAATCCTAGTATACATACAATAGCAGGTACAATGAATGGTAGCTACATAATTGAGACAAAAAAGTGGGACAGGCAGGGTAAATGATGCTGACAAATTATACCCTAGCCATTACAATCAATTGCTATATCCCAAAGGCTATACAATGCCTGATTTCAAACAGTTCAATGGCTTGGGCAATCTTGAATAGCACATATCTCATTTTGTGACTCTGTGTGGAAATTCAAGTAATAACCCCTCGCTGTTACTCTACCAATTTTCAACAAGTTTGATAAGAGAAGCATTCGAATGGTATGCTAGTCTATAACCAGAATCTATATAGATTTGGGCACAGATGAAAGAGGCTTTCCGAATCAAGTTTGGAGGAGTTAGTGATGAGGTGACCATTGCATTGACACTGAAATGCGATAGTGAGTCAATTTTGGACTATATCACATGGTAGAGAAATATTAGCATTAAGCGTGAACAACCCATGAGCCAATTTGAAGCGGTAAATTTAGTCCTCGGTAATATAAGTGGAAAATGGATGACATCCTATCTAAGCACCTCTTCCATCCATACTTCCAAGACCTCATCACGTAAGTCAAGAAGCTAGAAAGGATTGGCCCAACAACCTTATCTAGCTCACAAAGCTTCAAACAAGAAAAAGATAACATAAGGTGTGAAGAGTCTTCCAAATATGTGAGGGCTGCATTCACAGCAATTAAGCAAAAGAAACCTCTAGACCTTACTATGAATAAGGTTAGTCCTCAGAAGCCACCAACATTAGGAGGAGATGGGAAGTGGAACAATCCAATGATCTCCAACAAAGGCTCAGAAAAGAAATATTCTATTAAAAGAGAAAGAGTAGCTAAAATCTTCTAGGATGCACTGAAGCTAGACCTCCAATTGCCAAAATCCAAGAGCCCAAGTTAAGCTAACAAAATAGAGCATCCAAACTATTGCCCTTACCATAGAGTCTTGGGGCATACCATTAAATACTACTATGTGTTCAAGGATTGGGTTGAGAAGTAATATTAGGAAGATAAGTTGACTCTCTCAAAGGTAGCTCAATTGGAAAAATCCATTGAGCACACCAATTATATTACTATGTTCGAGGATCATGAACCACTCATTGAGATCCTCTTTGGGGAAGAAGCACAATGTACCCCTGAATAAAGGCTTATATGAAATATCTATATTTTAAAAAGACATAAGAAATTGATGAAGAAAATAACTAGAAATCCTAAAAGCCTAGAATGGTGATAAAGAAAGCCTTATCAGAATAAACTGCCTTCTCTTCTTGAAGCATCAAGAGGAAGAAGAATAGAAGTAAGAACAAAAAATTGGTTCAGCCAGATGAATATTATGTTAAGAAATTGGCTATCCAAGTATACATCAATGCTCTAGATGAATACATTCAGGGAGAAAGGAGCCAAGTAACTCTTGAAGAATTTCTCCCTGATGAACTCAAAGCTTTACTAGAAAATCTTGATGCAGGAAATGAAGAACGTGAACCCCCAGTGGAAACATGCTCTGCAATATTTACTATTGGAGGTTTACAACCAAGCCTATCTCCACCCTGTTAATTCAATGATGAAGAAATTCAGGATATAATGTAAGAAGTAGTGAATAAATTTGTTAGTGATGAAACTAATGAAATGAGAGATTCCATAAGTCTCCCTGATAGTTTCTTTCAAGATGACTATCTTCGATAGTGGTTCACCCATGAGCAAAACTATGGCATGCTCAAGCTATAGCTAGACACTGTGAAAGAGTTGGCTACAACTAACATGAGAATTGTCAGGGGACAAATGCAAATATTGAACACATACATGCAGGCTATGATTGCCTACATGGAACATATGACAAATATGACCACCATACTCTATGAAGAAGTCGAGAGGATGGAAAATATCCTAGCAGAAAAGATGAAGCCATAAAAAGGACCTCATAGGGATGGTGAGACACCATCTACTGACCCTCCTCAAGATCAGGATGACTATTTGTGCCACCTACTCTAGAGATAGGTCAAGAAAACTAGATACTATCGAAGAAAGTTAACTAAGTCTATAACCTTTTATTGCATGGTGACTCATACATCTAAGGTGAATGTTGGTGGGCTGCCATCCGCGCTTCCATCAAGCAATCAAGCAACAAATACTCAACCCACTAGGTTCTATGAAGTCTTAGTCCTAGAACTTGTAGAAGGATGTGCTTTGCCAACTTTTGAGGAATTATGCATACAAGGCATGGATAATGAATATGACTTCATGTTTGACTCGGAACAACTTTATGACCCCTTCGGAAGGCCCTACAATAGTAAATATCAAAAGAAGAAGTAAGCATTTTAGGAGAAGATCAAATGAGCTAATGCCAAAACTCATTCTACCTTCGCATCAAATCAAGCCGAATATCTACATTTAAGCTAGTCTAAGGATCCACAAAAAAGACATCCTAAATATAAAGTCCGGAAGAAGGTTATGTTAGTAGATGAAATCGAGAGATTCATCCAGAGAGTTTCTAACGATCTCCTTACAAGGAAACCCCATGTGCCTAATTCTGATGTTGAATGGGATGATTATTAGGTAGTCACATCCTCCAACAATATTCAAGGAAGTACTAACTGCGGGTAAGATTCTTCTACTTCTTGTCACATGATTAGCCTCAAAAATGACTCTGAAGGTAAACCTTATTGGTCTAATGATGAGGAGAGCAAACTAGGTACAACTCTAAGGTGGGAAGGTGCTACTCCCAAGACAAATTCCAATGCCTAGGGATAAAAATATCCCTAAGGATAAAGAAAAGGAAATTCAAATAAGTTAGGGCATTGAGCCTTTGCAAGTTGAACCTGCACCTAAGAGGGCAGAGTATAATGTAGCAGCCCACCTCAAGAAGATCCTTGCTATGCTAAGTGTGTTTGATGCCTTGATAATGTCACAAGAACTCAGGAATACATTAGTGTACATCTTGTAGAATCTAGTTAACTATCAACATACTTTGCTAAAGAGAAGACAAAGGACTCCTTGTATGCATGCCAAACTCCCCTCATCACCTTCACAAATAATGACCTGATACCTTGAATAACAAACCACAATAGGCCATTGTATGTTACAGGAAAAAAAATGATGGGACGAAGATTAATTGCATTCTAATTGGCGCAGATTCCTTGGTCACTTTGATGACTCTCCAAACCCTAAGAGCTCTAACTTTAGATGTGTGCCACCTGGCATCCAATACTATAACTATAGAAGGGTTTAATTAAAATAGAAAAGAGCTCTAGGAGCTATAACTATCCCTTTGAAAATAGGCAAGTTGATGATAGACACTAAGTTTTATGTGATCAATGCTGATGCATCATACAAAGCGCTACTAGAGAGGTCGTGGCTGTATGAAACAAAATAGTGCCATCAACCCTACACCAATATTTTAAATATTTTGAGAATGGTGAAGAGCATCGAATTGATGGAGATGTACATCCTTTTGATATTCATGAGGTACATTATGATGATGCAAAATACTATTAGAGGTTCAATGCTGAAAGGGGGTCTGCTTCTATTAGTCAAGTAAAGCAAATGATTGCTAACTTGTTCTTTGCTCCTTCTCGCTTAGGAAGTGATTCTAACCTAGTCTCTTCAGATGAAGAAGCCCTACAAGTTTTCCTGGGTGGTTATACTTCTGACAAAGATAATGATAAAGGACAAATAGAAAATACTCTTTTTATCACTAAAGTTCCAAAAGGCTTAGTCAAGCCATTAGATGAGCTGAGCATCAATGTCGTAGAAGAACTAATGACTTTCTACATTCCTCCATGGCACAAAGGAGAAAAAGAAATACCATTTTACAAGACAATCTTTTGTGTCCCAAGCATACATAAAATTTTGAGGACTGAACATCTAGCAGATAATGGTGATCATCAATCGGTAGTCATGCCTAAATATTTCTTAGACCAGCTTCATCAAATAATCAATAAATCTGGCTATGCATGTCCACAAGCAAAGAGAGAGTTGCTTCTTGAAGAATCTATAGGATTCTCCCCGAGGATGTGCTTACATTCCTAGAGGAGGAAACAAGAATACCAAAGGACTAGACTATATTACTCCAAATACCCACACATGTCTTATGTTTACTATTAAACCTCTCTCCGGTACTCAGGATGACCAAATGGTATCAACACCTCCTGACATGTGCACCGAGGTGACCATAACTT
The DNA here is from genome assembly GCA_005019695.1 of Trichopus zeylanicus subsp. travancoricus. Taxonomy (NCBI): domain Eukaryota; kingdom Viridiplantae; phylum Streptophyta; class Magnoliopsida; order Dioscoreales; family Dioscoreaceae; genus Trichopus; species Trichopus zeylanicus. The sequence goes on from RXID01014251.1 coordinate 1,329,091, forward strand.
TTTAGAAATGACAAGGTGACATCCTCGATGGGATTTTGTTAGACCAAAAGAAAGATGGTATGATGCAATCGAAATGCTTTCAAAGGAACCTTCACCAAAACATGATGAATCACTTAGTGAAGAAATAATCCTCAAGTTGAAAGAAGCTCCACTAGAACTTGAGGATGGTGGGCAAGCCATAGTAGATGTACTAATAAAGATCAACCTAGGCTTAGAGGAGGGCCCCAAGCTAACTTTTATTAGCACTCAACTTTTAGAGGAAAGCTAAACCTAGCTCAAAGCAGTACTCCAAGAATATATTGACTACTTTGTATGAAGTTGCAATGAGATGCCTAGTTGGATCTTGAAGTTGCAGTCCACAAATTGGCCATCAATTTTGAGCTTTTTCCTATCAAACGAGCATCTAGGAAGATGAAATTTGACTTAGAATAGAAGGTGATAGAAGAAGTGAAGAAATTGATTGAAAAAGGCTTTATCTGGGATGAAAAATACCTAGATTGGGTAGCAAGCATCATACTAGTCAAGAAGAAGAATTGGGTAGCAAGCATCATACTAGTCAAGAAGAAGAATGGCCAAATCCTTATTGTGTGGACTATAAGAATTTAAATTAAGCATGTCCAAAAGATAATTTTTCATTGCTAATAATGGAAATCATGGTTGATATTACAATTGACTTTGAAATATTCTCTTTCTTGGATGGTTTTCAAGATATAACCAAATCAAAATGTATTCTAATGATGAGAAACATATGGTCTTCAGGACACTAATTGATATTTACTGCTACAAGGTGATGCCCTTTGGGCTCAAGAATGCAAGTACCACTTATCAAAGGGTCATGACTCAAATCTTTGATGACCTCATACACTAATTAGTGGAATGTTATGTGGATGACTTGGTAGTAAAAAATAAGCCTAAATATAGGCATGTCCAAGACCAAAGAGTAGTATTCGATCTCTATAAAGATGAATCCTATAAAGTGCACTTTTGCGGTATCATCAGGAAAATTTCTCAACTTTGTTGTTAGACATCAAGGGATTGAAATCGATCTATGTAAGATCAAAGCTATCTTGGATATGCCATCACCCAATAATTTAAATCAATTAAAGTCATTCCAAGGCTAACTTACATACATAAGAAGATTCATCTCAAATATTTCTGGAAAATGCAAGCCTTTCTCCAAGTTGATGAAGAAGGACACTCTATTCATTTAGGATCAAGACTGCCAACAATCCTTTAAAGAAATCAAGTAGTATCTCCTAAAGCTACTAGTCCTGGCAATACCTCTGCCTGATAAATTCCTTATCCTCTATATGGCAACAATGGAAGGATCTTTGGGGGCACTTCTTATCCTAAATGATGAAGAGGGTAAATAGAATTGCACTCTACTATCTAAGTAGTCCCCCATCAAAAAGCATTGTTTGACACTCATATTCATGGTCAGGAAGTTGAGGCATTATTTACTTTCTCATTATGTCATTTTAATATCAAAAATTGATCCTATAAAGCACTTAATGACTAGACCTATACTCACTGGGAGGCTAGCAAAGTAGGCTCTAATTCTCATGGAATACAATATCAAGTTCACTCCTTAAAAGGTCGTTAAGGGGCAAGCTCTCACTGATTTTCTTGTAGCTCATCCAGTACCAAACGATTCTTCTCTAAATTGTGAGCTCCCTAATGAAGAGATCTTTTTGGTCCAAGAAAGAGAACCTTTCTAAATGTTATACTTTGATGGAGCATCATCCACTACACCAAAGTCAAGCCAAAATTTTTGCAAATCAAAACAGGCATTGGACTCATTTATGTTACTCTATATGGTGGCATTTTACAATACTCCTATTCCCTCTCTAAACCATGCACAAATAATGAAGCTAAATACAAGGCCCTAATTGTAGGACTAAAAATGGCCCTCAATATGGGAATATCATGTCTACATATTTTTGGTGATTCAAAGCTAGTTATTAGCCAAACAGAGGTAAATATAAAGTCTACAATTTGAGCTCCTGAAGTATCATGAAAAGGCTCAAGAGCTCATAGGACAAATTTCTTGTGTTCAAATAACTACGATTTCTCAGTCTATCAATGCAGAAGTTGACTCCTTAGTGAAACTAGCCAAGGCACTGGCCGATCCTAATTAAGGAGAAATTCTAATCATAGTCCATAGTGGACAAGTGATAAACTAAGTCTTTAGCATCAAGCATGAGAAGATTGAATCTAAACTAGTAGAAGAGGCCACATATTGGAAAATATCATTCACCAACTTCCTCACGAGTGGAGAACTCCCATCAGATAAGTTTATGTGGGAATAGTTTAGAAAGAAGAGGGTTGTACGCTTTCTGCTTATCAATGACACTCTTTATAGAAGATTCTTAGATCAATTACTTTTGTGTTATCTCTTAGACAAAGAGGCTAAAAAAGTTATGTATGAAGTATATTCTGGAGTTTGTGGAGCTCAGCAATTGGGTCCAAAAATGATGATGAAAATTAAGTGTACGGGCTGCTATTGGCCTATAATAGTAGGAGATTGCATTGAATACTCAAGAGGATGTTACCTATGCCAAATCCATGATGACTTCATCCACCAACACTTAAATCCTTTATATCCAACAATGTCCTCATGGCTGTTTCAGATATGGGGTACAGACATCATTAGTCTAATTGAACCATCTTCTTCTGGAGGTTGTCGATTCATATTAGTAGCAATTGATTATTTCTCTCAATGGGCTGAAGCGATTCTATTGAAAGAGGTAAAAATGGAAACTATTATCTACTTCTTTCAAGAAATATTTTGTACTAATTTGTATCCCTCGAAGGTTCATCTCTAATAATGGACCATCTTTTAGAAGCTTCAAGATGGGATAATTCACACATCATCACAAGATAGATTGGAGATATTCATCCATCTACAATGTGAGAGCCAATGGCTCACTGAGGTATTCAAGAAGACTCTCTCTAAGATCTTGAGGAAAGTTGTGATAGAAATAAGTAAGACTGATACTAAAAGCTTAATGAGGCACCGTGAGTCTATTGCACTATAGATCAAACTCCTACCCAATCAATGTCATGTGCATTGGTGTTCGGGACTGAGTTAGTCTTACCATTAGAAGTGTAAATTCTTTTTCTAAGGATTGCTTTATAAGAAAAAATCACAAGAGAAGATAATGTTCATCTTCGTCTTGATGAGTTAGACTCTTTGGATAGGAGAAGGCTTGTAGTACAACAAAACTTGGAGATGTATCGAGCACAAATGACCAGGGCCTACAACAAGATGGCTCAGCTTAGGTCATTTTAAAAGGGAGAAATGGTCTTAGTTTTGAGAAGACCCATAATTCCAAACTAAAACAAGAAAGGTAAGTTTGAGACTAATTGGGAAGTCCCTTATATCATCAAAAGGGTATTTGAAGGAGGATCCTACCAACTGATCAATGACAAGGGAAAAAGGCCTATGCCACCAATCAATAGCCAATTCCTCAAAAGGTACTATGCCTAAGCTTTGATAGCAATACCATAACAATCATAAGTGTCTATGTTTTGTCTATAATGGAATGTCCGACTTCTCCAAAAAGGAATGCTTAATTAAATATGCAATCCATATTTCTTGAGGTAAAACATGGACACAAAACTCCGCCCATCTTATGTGGTTACTGAGCTCACATTTATATGGTAGATTAAGTCTATTTTCATGTGGCAAGCCAACCCCACTTTCACATGACAAACCAAGTCCACTTTCACGTAGATTAGTGTATTATTTGCTAAGTATACTTCCACGTGATAGCCTAAGTCTGCTTCTTATGGTAAATAAAGTCCATTTTTATGTGATAGACTAAGTCTATCATTGCATGACAAATCAAGTCTACTCTTGTGTGACAATTGGAACTCATATTGTCAAATCTTGAAATGTTGATGCTAGAGGAAGTACTTGAAAATTGGTCGCACCCTTTTCTCTCACCAAAACTCAAGAAGAGGCTGCGAAATGGGAAATTTGTTTGAGGTAATTTTTGTCACAATCAAAATTTAATTAAAATATAATTAATATTAAAATTTATATACCACTAACTTATGATTCAAATGTGAGCCTTAGTCAAACTTAAATCATGTCCAAGTTTAATCAAAAAATTAAGCTCAAATAATTGGGAAATTCAGACTCTAGCTAAGTCTAATCTAAAAAAGCTGAGCTGGCTAAATTTTTGGACCAAAATTAAATCCAAAATTTATTAAAACTTGGACAAAATTAAAAAATATAAGAATTTTGTAAATAAGCCAATGGGTTGAATAAATCTTCATAAATGGGTCCTTGGATGGATTTTTTTAAATTAGCAAATGAACCAGAATTTGTTCAAAAGGGGTAAGCCAAGGCTTTGGCTAACTCCAAGCATCGTTTGTGCACGATTCATGTTAGCTGCTGGAAGCTTTTCAAAAAATGGGTGTTCTTTAGTTAGCATTGATTGCTAATCAATCGAGGATTGTTTAATAAATGATTTAGTTTCTTTGGTTCAACATACTGGAAGGTAAAACTTGAGATCAAGTTAGGTCCTTGGAATAAGAATTTTATAGAAAAATTTAATAAAATCCTAAAATTATAAATTAATCCCACAAAATTTAAGATTTACAAATAAGCCCTTTAAAGAGTCAATAATTATGATTTGGTCCTTGTGAAGTTCAAAAATCACAAATAAGCTCCTCCAAAATTTTTTATTTATAAATAAGCCTCTCAAATTTTGATTATTTACAAATAAGTTCCTAAAAATTTTTTATTTATGAATAAGTTCAAGTTTTATTCATAAAGAACCTTGGAAGCTTAACAATTTTATAAATAAGTTTTTTTTGTAGAAAAGCCTCCTAAAAATTATAAAATTACAATTTACATTAATTTTTGAAAAAATTTGCAAATATCTCCTCTATAATTTCAATGTTTGGGATGAGTAGAACTTTCAAGATATCATTATCTACAACAAATAGATTTACACATATCTCTTCACAAACTCATCCAAACTCTGGATAAACTCTATCCATAACTGTCTACATCCACATTCATTATTCAAAATTCAAAAAAAACTTCGATTTTAACCCAATTCTATCTCTTCACAGGCTTATAAAAATCCATAGAACCTACAAAACAAAAAAAAGAGACAGAACAAAGACAAAGAGGAGGAAATCAGCAAAACAGAGGAGAGAAAGAATAGAGAAGCTTAAGGATGCTTTTTACTTTTTTATTCGTAGCTTGAGAAACTTAATGTATTATGATTGCCACCTAGTTTCAAGACCATAATTTTCTTGCTATTTGTTGCTATTGGAATATTCAGCAAGATTTATTGTTACACTATGCATGCTTGATTAGTAATCTTATAACACCAATTATAGACAAATACATTAAACATTAAGGGTTTTTATGCATTCTTAAATGTTTCTTTAACATTCCTATGATAATATAGTGCAAGTATGCCTTTGTTGGAGTTACAACAATCATGTGTTAAGTTATGCCTTTGTGAATATTTTTCATTAGATTATAAGGCTTTGCATATACAAGGTATTAGATTGAGATTAGATGTATTCGATAAGCATGGTCAATAGTTGGATTAAGATAAAGAGTCAACTAGATGCCAAATATGTAAATGGAGCAAATGCATTTTTGGACAATGATACAAGAACAAGAGACCAGATCAAAAAAATATAGTTTTTATGTATTAATTGTATGAACACGCACAATTAGATAACATAGAAGGTGTATGAACATGTAATTGTAAGATAATGGAATATCACGCACAATTAGATAACATAGAAGGTGTATGAACATGTAATTGTAAGATAATGGAATATACAGTATACTAATTGGACATTTCATGGTGAAGAGCCACATATTTACATAGGCCAAATCCACTAGACCAAGAAATTAATGCGATAATAGTAAATAATGAGGGAGATGATATCGAAGGATTGATTTATGATATCTTGGGGACACTGCATTTTCTCACAATACTCTTCTTAATGCAATCGACATGACAAGTGATGATTGTGATGAGATGGTAAAAAATTTTACAAAATACTTGATGAATCTAAAGTTGAGTTGTATTTGAGATGTGAGAACTTCATATTCTTGTCATTCATCATGCGATTATTGATCATGAAGTCCAAGTGTCAATGGAGCAATCACTCATTTTCTGTATTATTGGAGATATTGAAAAAGCTATTTTCTTAGCATCTTTCATTTCTCAGTTCATATCAGGAGACTTGGAATATTGTAAAAAATATAGGTTTGGGATACACAAAGATTAATGCATGTCCAAATAATTATATGTTCTACAAAAATAAAAGTAAAGCAGACACCTATTACAAACCTAATAATGCACTTCAGTATCAACATTTTACAACCTAGAGTGATAATGATAATTAGAAGGTTTGAAAGATTCATACTAATGTTGTATGATATTTTTCTCTCAAGTCAAGATTATAACTACTATTCATATCAATAATGACAACACCACATATGAGATGGCACGTTAAAGGCCGTGTACATGATGGGATAGTTAGGCATCCAACATATAGTGTTGAGTGAAAAGAGTTTGACTTATGATATTTGGACTTTGTTGTTGACATTCACAACATCTATTTGGGCTTAGCTTCTGATGGGTTCAATCTCTTTTAGAAAATAAACTACTTGTATGACATTTGGCCTGTCATTTTAATTCTATATAACTTGCCTCTTTAGTTGTGCATGAAATAATCATTGTTCACCTTATCTGTGATTATCACTGGAGCAAAGGGATGAGAAAATGACATTAATGTATACTTATAGTTGTTGATTGAAGAGCCAAAAGAATTATGGGAACTAGGCGTTCCAATATTTTATGCAAGCAAGAAGCATATATTTTATTTACATACAACATTGATGTGGATAATCAATGATCTTTTGGCATATGCATATCTTTATAGATATAGTACAAGAGGGAAGTAGGCATTTCCTCTATGTGGAAATAACACATAGTCCAAGTGGTTAAAATATTATTGAAAGTTTTGTAATATGTGCTAAATACAATTTCTGCTAATTGACCACAGTTTTAACTTACATATATTACTTCCATCCATGATAATGAAAGATCATATTGTTATTTGGATATCTTTCCAAATTGAAGAACTATATGCAAAACTATGCTCATGTAGAAGGTTCTATGGTAGAAGGTTATTTGGTGGAGGAATGCATGACCTTCTGCACAATATAACTAAATAACTTCCAGTCAACTTTTGCTCAACTTTTTCAAAACCATGATCATTATTTTCACAGTAGAGAGGGTTGTCCAATTGGACCTCAGCAAGGACTTTACTATATAGGTCAAACTCAGTGGGCACAAGCACACCTCTATATACTATTTAATCCGTACATCGTGATAACCTTTCACGAGTACATGCAATATTTTGATTGACTCTAATGAACTCCAATATTACTTACTTGCCTTCTGAAAGAATCAAAATCTACTTGTCTTTTGAAAGAATCAAAATCCATTTTGCAGGGAAGACTTGAAGTCAATAAAAGTTGATAGATAATATTGAGTTGGAGAGTTTGAATGGAAGAAAATTTAGAGTGACGCCTTTGTTAAGTAGTTCAAGGAGCATGTAAATGTAACTGAGACTTGATCCACACTTTATGTAAGCATTTATATATTTGATTCTTAACACATGGCTTATTTTAGATTGCTAAATTAGAAAGAAGTGGTGAGTTGTCCGAGGGTCCTAGAGAGATATTACTCTTAGTAGCTAGTCCTGATGAATAGGTGAGGAGATACATAGAATACATTATAAATGATTTTCAATTTCACACAAAAATGTAGGAGATAGACCACCATTTTCAAAATATAAGTGTGACTTTGAAGGTAGCCACAAGAAGTTTCATAAGAACAAAGGACAAGAACCCCATATTAGGAGTTGTATAGTTTTATGGTGTTTTAATAAATATTATTAAGATATGGTACAATAATGAACTTAACTTCATATTGTTCAAGTATGACTAGGTTGAGAATAATACTAGAGTTATAACAAATGAGTTTGGATACACAATAGTGAACTTCAACTATCTAATGTATAAGCACAACCGACATGAATACGAGCCTTATATTCTTATGCATCAAGCACATCAGGTTTTTTCATGGCATATTCTTTAGATCTAGAGTGACATGTGGTTGTGGAGATGACTCCAAGGGAGTTCTTTGATGCCTTGGACCACATAGCAGGTGATGACAATTATGATTTGATTGCAGGCCCTACACCACATAATAATTAGGAAATTTTGACTATGAATTTAAATAGAGAAATATGAAAGGAGTAATGATAGATGCATCATATACTGATTCATATTACCTACATGTAGAAGAAGGTTGTGAAGATGATAGCATGACCAACGAATCCAATATCAAAGAGGAAATCCTTTTCGAAGATGACAAAGATGATAGTGATGATGATAATGACAATTTTATGCTTGAAGAAAATAATGGGTAAATATTATTATCATGTTAGATTAGAATTTTCTATGAATGATTATTTATTATGTACTATTATATATTATTACATTGCTTATTTGACTGATGTTAGTTCTAATTTCATTACATTCTGGGTGATTTGATTGGTATACTATTCTATGCACCTTTTAGTCGAATGTGATTTAATCAATTCATATATGTATTTATTTTCTAGAAATTTATTTACTGTTTATGATATACTTAACTCATGAAATTATTTTATGCTTTTCTAAGCATTTTCTCCATTTGTAGATTGTCATGGATTACAAAAGAAAGGCACAATATGTGTGAGACATGGTGAAGGGGTTACAGGATGCCAAGACTATGGATCCAAGTTTTGAGATTAGTAGAGATTTTGATGAAATATTAAATCAAAATATTAAATCAAGTTGAATACAAACTGTGTATGCTACTCATTGCTAAATTTATCTAGTCTGTATTCAACTTGATTTAATATTTCTAACATTGGAATTTAATCTTTCAATTTATGTTGATTTATAGGTCCATCTGTAGCTTCCAAAAGTTGTGCCCATCATGACCCCAATAAACCTATAAGGGTTTGGGGTATTAATAGAATTAGATTGCTACTCAGTGTCAACCACCATGACTAGGTCATTAGTGAAAATTTGGTACAACTCTCAACCTAGTTAGGGATTTTTGCAAAAAGATGGGTAACAAGTTACCAATTAGTTAGGTTTCTATAAGAAAAAAGAAAGGTTATAGGAGAAAGTTAGTACTATTTGGCAATGAAGTCTGCATATTTATAGGAGAAAAGGTAGTTATATCACATTGTTTCCATATAGATATAATTGTTTGTAAATACCTTTTCAAATATTCCAAAAAGAAATATATAAATTTAAATACACAAACTTAAGTTCACACATGTGCATGTGTAGAGTGCTAAGTGCTATCATTGGACCAATTAAATAATTATATATAATTACTTAAATTACTAAATTTATCAAATTTAGTTTTCCTTCTTACTTTTCCTCCATCTTCCAAATCAAATTGAAAGTCTTATCTCAAAATATGAAGTACAAGTTATCCTTATACTTATCCAATATGGGATTAAGATTTTAACATATAAACTACTCATAATAATCCCCCAATTAGGTTATATGTTACTAATTTTTGGTTCTCATGCATAAAGAATGTATCTTTTGACTTAAACCTTGTATTAGTTTAAGTTTATCAAAGTCTTGAAAAAACCAATGGTGGCCTAAGCTTAAACCTAGGTTCTTGTATCAAAATTGGATATACCACACACATGAAACCTTCAGTCTCGAAAAGAAATTAATCATAATTATTTTAGCACTCTCTTTGGCCTTGTGCTTTATCCTATATACATGAACATTTACAAAGTTTTTTCTAACTTTTTCTAGAGTAGCAACATCTCATGTTCATGTAGGTAAGCTCCTATTAAATCGAACCTCATTAAAAGTGTCATCAATTATCCTTACAGTTTATATTAGTATTATCTCATTTCTAATGCTATAATCATTTATTAATAACTTGTTCTTACCCTTTAAATTTTTTACTAGTTGTAGAATTAGCAATAAGTTAGGTTCCTATTATTAATAAATTTTAGTTAAAAGGTCTTAACCCTATTATGTTAGAAGTACTTCTGATCATATCTCTTGAAAGTCCTTTAGTAAATAGATTTATTAAGTTATTATGAGACCTTTATATATACTATGGTAATAATACTATCAGATATTAATAACCTTGCATACTCATGTCTTAGGCTAATGTTTATAGATTTTCCATTGTATATCATACTGAATGCTCTAGACAATGTTGCTTGACTATCACAATATAAGAAAATAGTTGAAATTAGTTGTGGCCACAACTTTATATCTAAAAGTAAAATTTTCAGCCATTCAACTTCTTTACCTGATGCAACAAGAGCTATAAATTCAGATTCTATAGTAGAATGAGTTATACACATTTGTTTCATTGATGCCCAAGAAATTTCTCCTCCTCCTAAGGTAAATACCCATCTAGAGGTTGATTTATTATCACTTGCACTAGTTATGCAATTAGTATCAATATAACCCTCTATTACTACCAAAAAGTTATTATAAAACAATCCAAAATTTATAGTCCTCATTAAGTACCTAAGTACTCTTTCAATTGCTTTCTATTGTTCAATACTAGGGTTACTATTAATATTGATAGTTTATACATTAAATAAGCAATGTCTAGTCTTGTGTAGTGCATTGCATACATTAAACTACCAACAACACTTACATACTCAATTTGAGCTATTTGCCTATTAGAATTTTCAATTAATTTGGAAGAAGCATCATATGGAGCATTTGCTTCTTTGACATTCAAATGTTTAAATTTAATTAACATTTTCTCAATGTAGTGAGATTGATAAAGAGCAAAACCTTAACTATGCTTTTTAACTTTGATACCCAAGATAGTATCTACCTTATTTAAATCTTTCATTTTAAACTGAGAGGATAGATACTTCTTTATATCATTGACACCATTCATATTAGTTCCAATGATGAGTATGTCATCTACATAATGGCAAATTATTACACCACAATTTTCTGTAAACTTAGAATAAATACATTTATCAGCATTATTATACTAAAAAATTATATTCTAAAATTACAGAATCAAACTTCTCATACCATTGTTTTGGAGCCTACTTTAAATTATAAAGTGATTTGATTAACTTCAAACTTTTGTCTCATTTTTTGGTAGAACAAAACCCTCAGGTTGATTCATGTAAACTTCTTTATCTAAATTTCCGTTCAAGAAGGCTATTTTGATATTCATTTGATGTATGAATAAATTATATATTGATGCCAATGCCAAAAATACTCTAATGGGTATCACTCTAGCCACAGGAGCATAGGTATCAAATTAGTCTATCCCCTCTTTTTGATTGAAACCTTTGCTACCAACCTAGCTTTAAAGGTCTTTAATGATCCTTAAATGTTATATTTCCTTCTAAATATCCACTTACATCCAATTGGTTTTGAACTAGGAGGAAAATCAATAATAATCCATATTTTGTTACTTATTAACGAATCCATTTCATCATTGATTGTTTATTTCTAAAAAGCTATATCTCTAGAAGACAGATTTTTGAAATATTTTTGGATCATATTTCAAGTAAATCCTACATTTTAGTTGATTTGAAAATGACTTAAACTTGGTTTTCAAAACTTGAGGGTTTCTTTCATAAAAGCACGTGTCTTTCAATCTATTTGTGAATCTTTAAATTTTGATGGGTATTTTCCAAAATTATAGTGATTAATTGGATTCACAAAAATTTTGCACAGACCTTTTTATTATTGAAAAAGGAGACAAAATGTATTTGAAAAGTTTTGTAGATCTCGATCATCCATCAAGTTTTAGACCAATTTTCCACTGTATTTACCTAGAATTTCTTTTTCTAGGCCTCAAAGCTCCAACCTTGGGCTTCCTTGAGGCCAGGATCCCAAATATCTTGGTTCTGGGCCCAAGACACTCAATTAATTGGATGGGGCCCATCCAGTCCATGTGCAAGTCCTAGCTCCAAGACCATTTAAAACTCAAGTGGCCCAAAAGAAGAATAGGTGTCATGTTTTGTGCACCCACAGGGCCTAGGCATCCCCTGAGACAACAAAATAAAAAAAAGGATGCATCAATGCTGAGGGTTTTGATCATCAAACAAGAATACCTGCAAAATCTCAAACTTAAGGAGAGGCAAAGAAAAAGACTAGTTAAGCATAGGTAGCATGATGACCAATTTAGGAGGGATGGACATGGGAGGCTCCTTAAAGTCTATGATTTTAGTATCAGTTTCTGAAAGTTTGACACCAAATATTAAACCACTTCTGATCAATAGGTACAACAAGTTTTCTTAATTTTTTCAATAAGTACGCAACTATCATAGTTTCAGATATGTCCAATTGACTTTTATTGAATAGGGTCAAAATCCTCGGCAATCCACTCGCACATTCCCAACCTTTGTATTGGTTCAATGTCGTATCTTGCATGGAGGATGATAATGTGAGGCATGTGGTACAAAGTTTGGCAAGTTTTTTTACTCTTTTGATGGTGATGTTTGACGCAAGAGGTTCGGGATATTCTTTCTGTTAAATTACATGTCAATGGATACTGGGACAGTCCAAAAATATTAAATTAGGTCAATATAGTTGATCATATACTAAATTATCACAAACATTTAAACTAATCAAATAGAAATCAATTCATTATTTATATCAAATACTATTTGACCAATTATCCAACACCCCTAACACCTTAACCATCTCTCTTTTCAGGTGTATTGTGACTACATTATTTTTAAAAATATTGATCAAATTACTCTCTAATCAGTGTTATTAAAGAACTATTTCATGTTAGCTAAAAATTTCCTCATTGGTTAGTTGCATCTAAAGATACACAACTAGCTGCACAATTTTCATCCAATTAAAATTTTTCAGTTCAATACTAGTACTTAATTAGTGGCACCAATATGATGTTAATCTAACCCAACAACACATGTGAAAGGGTGTGAACTCGATACTAACATATAACTTAATCATATCATTGACTATCAAATTAGAGTGCATAACTATCATTTGAATTGTGATTGCACTATCAAAAAATAGAGTAATCTTAATCTCTTAACTCCAAAAGAGATCACTATGTGATTTGACAAAGGTACAATCCTTTCATCAGAGCCTGAGCCTAGGCTACCATAAAAGTTGTCTTGAAACATCTTGACAACTAGTCCAAAGTCATTTGCAACTACCAAAGCTTGGAACACAATGATAAATCTCATCATATTGGGGATGAGCTAGTCCAGAGTGAGGTCGAGGTCAGCCAATACTTTCAAGATGAAGTTATCTACCAAGAGTTTGAGTACTCCTCGAACATCTCCCAAAATGTGGAAAAAATGTGTCTAAATTGGTCTTTGAGGGAGGAGCTTCTTCCTCTGAACCCCACAGGTTGACCTCGACCCCATCTGAAAAATCAAAGATCTGATCCAAGTGTTTGAACTTCTTCTCCCAAAGGGTCTGGTTGGTCATCCAGACTCAAATAGAAGGGGGACTAGTACTACCTATCAAAATTAAAGAAAGTTGAGTTACCACATGGTTAGGTTAATTTCTATTGGAAGAGAGGTTTGCCAATTTGCCAAATGTCAAAATGTAATCAAGCCATGCAAATAAGGCCACCTATGAGCTATGGTAATTTGGGGTTATACAGTTATCTAAACCTAGTGGGTGTTCTAACCTAAAAAATGGTCATTTTCTACTTAGATCTATGTGTATGAGGTACAAGACCTAGTTTTCTAACCAAGTAAAAACTAGAATTCAGTGTAGGTTGAAAGAGGGAAAACTCATACCTAGGTTATAGGTCAGTGGATCTCTAGTAGCCAGCATAGTAGAGGCAGCTTGTGCAGACTTTCTTCACACTCTACTAGTCAAATTTGTGGCCGATATTGCTACCACAATTATCCCAGGTGCCACTATGATGGTTGTTGGCAGAGAGATGGTGTTGCTAGTAGGGAATTGCTTGTCTCTTGCCATGGGGAATTGTTGGAAAAATTGAAAAATGTGAAGCCTAGGGCTCGAGCTTGAGAACAAAGGGGGAAAAAAATAGAACCATTTGATGTCCAACACATGGCTAGATCTAAGCCACTCAATTGCCCATGTCATTTCAAATTGAGTATTTGAATTTTGGTGGACGTGTTGAGAATCTAACCCAGTTACTAGATGACCACTAGCATGATGCACAAAGGCAACTACTTGGAAACCAATGAGCGCATGATGAGAAGGCATCGTGTTATGTCAAAAGAGGGTGATGCTTCATTTCCCATGGAGCCATCGAGTTTATTGAGGAAAACAAAACAATCTCTTGTAAGTAACTCCAAACACCGAGTTGTGATACCTCATTGTGTGGGCTTGGGGGATACTAATGATATATCAAGAAAATTGACTGACCCCAAAGACCAAGAGGAATCGAGTCATAAGAAAATATGCCCAAGTTGATGACCTTGTATGCAATTGAGGTATGGGAAGCTCAATGTCTTCAGTTGGAGAGGGATATGCCAAGCTTAGCCAATAGGCTCGGATATGTTACTTCATACATAAAAGAGACTCGATAATCAAGGGGGTCTAATGTGTGCTTATCTCCGGTAATCAATTTTGGAAGATCTAGGATTCATGGTTATCCATTATGAGTTGTCCAACAAGATCATGGTACTAATATCAGAGGATTCTAAGTATGCTAAATCATTTTGCATCATATAAATAGCATGGTGCAAGTAGAGGTAAAGACTATTACCAATTTCATTCTCTACTATATTCTAAGTGATGACTACCAACTTGAGCATCAGAGTGGCCATCACCTAGGAGTTTCTAGCAGTATTTTTTATGGTTTTCTTCCACTTATAGATTAGCGAGAGAGTGGCCTAGTGGATCAAGATATTGAGGAGCCTCTTGGACCGAAGCCGATGGTGAACCAGGCTCCATTAATAGTATAGAGTGTTATATGTGTCCTTTTTGTGTTCTCTTGTTAATGTTTGGTGTGATTCTTGTGATTTTCACAGAAAATAAGGTTTAAAATATAATTTTGAACCCTGGAAGAGCACCATATTTAGTTGGGATCCCATAGGGTACTTGTTTCCCTTTGTTCCAAAAGGATTGTGTCTCATTTGATGCAAATTGTTGTATTTGCTCTTATGTGGGAAAGAGTTAGGTCTACGAATAATGGAGAAAAATGCAACATATGAAACATACATCCTTGTGTCATCCAGGATGCTTGTTTGAATGATGCTTGTGAGAAACAACTTCATTAATGAGGCAAGCATAGGGTTTTTTGGATGCCATAGCTAATGAGAAAAAATTGTTCTTTAGTAATTTTTTTTATTCTATCATAGAAAGTGGTCTAATTAATTAATTTATTTTGTCAATTAAGTATGTCACAGTGTTCAAGGTTGTGCATATAAGCTATGATTCTTAGTTGTGAATATTCTCAAGTTCATGGAGCATGTAGCTTTCTTTAATAACTAAAGGTCCAACACTTACCAACATTTATCTTAACTATGTTAGATATTAGATTGATGGGCAAGAGTTGGATCAAGATAAAATATCAGTTGGACTGAAGATACATCAAAGGAGTTAGTGCCTTTCTTGAATATGCCTATAGGAATAAGGGACTGGATAAAAGGATAAGGTGTCCATGCATTAATTATTTGAATATGCATAATCAGACATAATAGAGATTCACAAATACATAATAGTAAGGGGATGGAGTATGCCATATACTAACTAAACTATACATATAGATGAGCCATATTATCATCAGATAATGAAGCATAGTGAGGTTGCAAAGTCAGATGTAGTGTATGATAAAGATAAGGATGACATCAAATATTTATTCCATGATGCATTTCATGTTGCAATTGAAGAAATGCCAATAGAAGTTCTCGCTAAAGGTGACATGAAATTCTTCAGACTATTAAATGAAGCTAATAGAGAACTATGCCTAGGATACAAGAATTTCATATTCTTATCCCTCATTATCAGATTATTGACCATGAAGGCCAAGTGTTGATAGAGTAACAATCATTTAGCTAATAGAGAGCTATACCAAGATACAAGAATTTCATATTTTTATCCCTCAGTATCAAATTATTGATCATGAAGGCCAAGTCTTGATGGAGTAACAAATCATTTAGTATCTTATTAGAGACTCTGAAAGAGACATTCCATGAGTTGAGTTCATTCCCATATTCTTATCATGAGGATTAGAATATTGTAAAACACTTGGGTTTATAATATAAAAAGGTTCATGCTTATCCCAATCATTCATGCTTTACAGAAATGAGAGTATATCAGATACATGCCAAAGGCATTGTAAATCACCATGATACAAACAAGTGGAAATTCAAGGTGATGTTGATAGGAAGTGTGACAATCAGGGTAGTTAGGTACTTTCCCCTAATACTGAGACTACAATAGCTTTTCTTGTTTGAGAAAATTACTCCACATATAAGGTGGTATGTAGAAGGCTACTTAGTAGACAGATCATTGCAACATCCTACATGTAGCATGACTTGAAAGGATTTTTATCACAACTATCTTGACTTTACAATTAATTGTTGCAATGTACAGTTGGTATTGGCTTTAGATGGATTCAACCCTTTCAAGACAATAAGTATATTGCACAACACATGGTCCATGGTTCTAGTTTTGTATAATTTACCTCTATAGTTATGTATGAAGAAACTGTCATTCATTTTATCTATACTTATTGAGGGATCAAGGTGGCTAATAAAGGACATAGATTTATATTTACAACTATTGATTGAAGGATTGAAAAAATTATGGGAACCAGGCATCCAACAAATGATACAAGTAGAAAGAGAAGTTTTGTATGCGTGCAACATTGATGCAGACTATTAATAATTTTTTTATGTATATGATTGTCAAATTATATGAAAAAAGGATAAAAGGCTCATCCATTTGGTGAAAAAATTATATGATTTCATTTGTTAAAGCATGATTGTAAGTTCTACTATATGTGTTATTGACAATTTTTGTCTTAGATCATAAGTTTTGGCTATATAAGTTATCATTTGATGGGACATGTGAGTATGAACGTCCTCCCTCTTGCCCATCTAGAGAGAGGATATATTGAATGAAGTTATTGGTATACTAAATGAGATGGAAACCCATACAAAGATACTTTTAGTCACGTGAATATGAAGGATCATATGATATCATGATTGTCATATACTTGTACAATAATTGCTACCAATCACAGCTAGGGCTTATCTTTTCAAGAATGTGGCCAAAATATTAATTGCACTGAGTAGTATCTTTAGGTAACTAAATGTGAAAAACAAATGGTAATGTTGCTTCAAAGCTTAAGGGTTGCCCGTACTCTATGACACCTCGAACAAATATTCTTGCATTTAATCTTTGATGTCATGGAATATCTTCCTATTCATTTGGTGAAGGGGATAACAATTGCTATCCCTATACAATATTAGTCTATGTATCCTATTAAGAGGTGAAATTTGATGATCCCATACATGCATAAGGATCAATAAGAATCAATAGTGGAAGGGTATTTTAGCTGAATAATACATGATATTTTATACTATATATCTAAATATGTTTTAGACAAACTTTTATTTATATTCTTTGAATCGTGAGGGTGAGTCCGCATTTGAAGTAGGCCAGCCAATTGAGTCTTGCACATTGTTTATTGCCTACACGAGATTGCATAGACCCAAGCTCATCAATATGTACTTTTCAATCTTGACATTGTCGATACCTATTGTGAGTAATTACTAGTTTGGATTTCTCACCAATCAATCTTAAACTAATTAAAAATCATATGCATATATTTTTATGGGTATGTAGGGCATACCATCAGACAATAATGGTGGATCAACAATGTTGAGGAGGGAAATTTAAACAAGAAACATTCACAATGAAATATTTCCTAAATAGTTTATCAAGTAAGCACATACAATCTATTAAACATCTTCAATTTCCATTTTAGAATATGAGAATTTCCAAATTACTTGGTTGTTTGTATTTGTAGGTTGCTAGTTTAGAACACGTACCCAAAGAGATCTTTTTGTTAGCTGCCAAACCAAGGAAGCAAGCAAGAAGATTTTTAGGGTATCTCATTAATGGATTTAAGTTTCACAATAAAAGCTTTGAGATGAATTGATGAACTCAAAATAGTGGCATCATCTTAAAGGTAATTGTGAAAAGCTTTGCAAGTTGAAATGATATGAACTAGCTTCTGGAGATGTCATATTGTCCGGGGTCCTAACAAAATTATTGAGATTTGATACAAAAATGAACTTAACTACATGTTGTTTAAGTGTGAACAGATAGACAACAATGTTGGAATAAAGAGAGATAACTTTAGATTCAAATCGATAAATTTTAACCACTTGATGTACACCCACAATCGGTGTTATGTTGAGTTATATTCCTACTCACAAAGCTCATCAAGTATTTTATGTGTAAGATCCAGTACAATGTAATTGGCATGTGATTATGGAGATGACTCCTAGAGAGTACGTTGACACACTTTATAACAAATCAGTTGATGCTAACAATAAAGACCCAATGACAAAATCATGTAACATCTAACATGTTGAGTAGTGTGACATGAAAAATGTAAAAGTAGACATTAAAAGTCTGATTATTGATGTGCCTCTTTCCAAATTAGAGCAGCAATGTATAGGCAAAAATGAAGAAAATGAATTCATTAGTGATGGATTTGAAATGGAAGAGGAGGGGATCTCTTTTGGGAATAGTGATCATGACATTGCTACTAGAGATTATAATTTTATGCTAGATAAAAATGAGCCATAATATGATCATCAGTCTCAATTCTTATGTTTATATTTTAATTGACTATATATGATGTTATTTTCTATAGGTAGTCTTTTTTTATAATATGTTATTATATTAAATATATATTGTACTAATCAATGTATTTTTTTTTTCCAATTTTAGGTTTAGATGGTTTTACAAAGGAGACATGTTGGAAATATCATGGCTATCCTCAAAAATATGGAGATAGAGCGACCAACATTGGAGACTCAGTTTGTATTGGGTGATAGTTCATATTTAGATTCTAGTAAAAATGGGACAACTTCTTTACCCCATAGTGTAGAGGATACAGAGATGCACCAAAAAAAGGTTTGCATAATCTTCAATCAAGTAAAAAAAAGTTATAATTGAACTCCAATCAAGTCAAAACACATTCGAACTAAACTATCATAAGTTTGAATTAAACTTTGAACAACATTTGAACTAACCAATCACAAGTTTGAATTGAACTCAAATTGAATCAAACAACAATCAAACTAAATCAAAATAAATTCAAATAAAATTCTAAATTGAGTTAAACCATATTTGAACTAAATCAAAATAAGTTTGAATAAAATTCTATATTGAGTCAAATGACATTCAAACTAAATTATCATAATTTCAAATTGAACTTCAAACTACATTCGAACTAAACAAGTTCAAATAGAACTATAAATTAAGTCAAACCACACTTCAAAGCTATACCCAACCTCATAAGCCATTGGTAATGCTATCAAATCAAAAGAAGTTAATTGCCAATATACTCAAAGCTATCAGCCACATTTCAAAGCTATACCCAATCCCATTAAGCCATTGGAGACACTACCAAATCAAAAGAATTTAATTATCAATATGCTTAAAATTGCCAGCCACACTTCAAAGTTATACCCAACCCCATAAGCTATTGGTGACTCCATCAAATCAAAAGAAGTTAATTGTCAACATGTTCAAAGCTGTTGGCCACTCTTTGAAGCTATACCCACCCCATAGGCCATTGTTGAGGCTATCAAATCAAAAAAAGTTCATTACCAACAAAGTCAAAGTTGTCAGCCACACTACAAAGCTAAGCCAACTTCAAAAGTCATTGGTGACGATCAATTAAACCCAACCCCATAAGTCATTGGTGACTCTCCCTTCAAAGCTAGCCAACCTCAAAAGCCATCGCTAATGCTACCTTCAAAGCTAGCCAACCCCAAAAAGCTATGGGTGGTGCTACTTTCAATGCTAGCCAACTCTAAAAGTCATTGGTGATGTTACTCTCAAAGCTAGCTAACTCCAAAAGCAATTGGCGACGCTACCTTCAAAGCTAGCTAACTCCAAAAGCCATTGGTGATGCCCTCTTTAAAGCTAGCTGACCCCAAAAGTCACTAGTGAAGCTCCCTTCAAAGCTAGCCAACCCCAAAAGTCATTAGTGATGCTACTAACCTAATCAACAATAAACAAGAGGCCTTCAATTATCCAAAGAAGTCAAAGACAATAAGTAGAAAGTTATTAGTAATACTTCAAACTCTAACAAGGTCAACTAACATTAGCCAAGGTAGTTAGCCACACACATCAGTAAGTTATCAGCATTCATCAAGGATTAAATCAATACCCATCCAAGAAAATTTCACTTAGTCAAGTGCATGGGAGTGGGGTAGTGGGGCACATCAAGCCTTTCCCACTTTCTTTTCTTATTTTCATACTCTTCATATTTACAAAATTAAATTCATTAATTTATAAAGTAAGGGTATGCCCTTTCTTAATCATATGCATTTTTCTCAAATCAATCAGATTATGCTTTTTCTCTTGGAGTTACTATTTTATTAGTTAGGTTTCTTACTTTAGAAGGTTCTTAATAATTATTAGGGTAATTGATAATAGGAGCTTATACCTATTGGAAGTCATGTTCCCACAACACCTAATCGTGCACTCAAACCATCATTAATTTTAATTTGTTATTTTAAAATTACTCTCGGGGTCTTCGCCATCTTGAGTGGTCAATTTTGATCATACAAATTTTGGCATGCCTATTAGGACTTGACTTCACCTCCAAGTGTAGAAACCTAGCTAATGTGGTAGAGACATTAATAAGATAGAACTATAATTTAAAACTAATCAATTATGTTCTCTTCCATAGAAGAAAGCATCAAATGGTATCAACAAAGAATATCCCCATCCCAACAATCACCATGGTCTTGAGGGAAGGATTGGCTGTGCATTTACCTTAGTCGATCTATAGCTCAAATCAAGTTTGGAACCATCTCTAAGGTCATATAGTTCAAGGGCCACGTGCTAGTTTGCTAACTAGTGTTATAGTCATACAAGAAAAATCTGCTTGTCACCTTCCATCAAAGAGAAAGAGATCTAATGTCATCATTTCCAATGAAAAATGTCAATCTGATAAAATGCCACAAGGTATGCCTTAACAACAAGGACATCTATCTTCTAGAGGTTAGGCACAAAGTGAAGCTCAGTGTTCGATTGCCTTCACCCCACTCTCAATGAGGAGATACCAAAAATAACTCCAAACACATGCATGGATGAATGAAGAACTCATTCTAACTACCACAAGAAAAGGAAAGATTGCTAAAATTTTTAGATGACTTGGAAAGCGTATCACTTGAATGAAGACAATCATCATTATTCCCATTTCTAACTCTTTCACTCCATTAGATGGATTAGAGAAGGGTAAAAATAAGTCAAATAGGGCATAGTCTAATCTCAAGACTATAACTAAAGGGTGAATAACTAAAAAAAATAATAAGAGCCACCATTATCGCATCAAAATTAGTAGCCCAAGATGGCAAAGGCCTCGGGGAGTGACCTTGAAATAACAAATCAATTGTGTGTGATTTAAGTGTGCAATCAAGTGTTAAGGGAACATGACATCCAACAAGCCCAAGCTTCTATTGTTAACTACCTTAACAATTGTCAGGAATCTGCTAAAGTGAGAAACCTAGCTAATAAAATAAAGATATAGAAAAAAAAAGAAAGAAAGCATCATTTGATTGATTTTGAGAAAGGTAGGTACATGACTTAAGTAAGGGTATACCCTCACTTTACAATAAAATGAATTTAAGTTCATAATTATGAAAGAATATGAAATGAGAAAGAGGGAGAGAAGCATTGATGTGCATCGCTGCCCCACTCCCATGTGCTGGACTGAGTGGAACTTAACTTGGATCGGTCTTGGTTTGATCCTTGGTAGATGTTGATAACTTGGCTTGATTTTAGGGTGTGGCTGACTACCATGGCTCATGTTAGTTGGCCCTTCTGAGATTCAAAATATTGCCTAGTGTGAAATGAAAGGAAATGAGAGAAGAAGTGAAAGAAGCTTGAAGTATGGCTGACAACTTTGAGCATGTTGGTGATTAACTTTCTTTGATAGTATTCCCAATAGCTTATTGGATTTAGCTTGAAGTGTGGCTGATAGCTTTAAGAATTGGCGATTAACTTCTCTTGATAGCATTATCAATAGTTTGTTGCATTTAACTTGAATTATGGCCGATAGCCTTAAGTTTTGGTGATTAACTTCTTTTGATAGCATTACCAATGATTTGTTGGATTTAGCTTAAGTGTGGCTAATAGCTTTCAGCATTGGCAATTAACTTCTTCTTGATAGCATTACCAATGGCTTGTTGAGTTTAGGTTGAAATATGGCTGATAGTTTGAGCATTCACGATTAACTTCTTTTGATAGCATTACCAACAGCTTTTCGGGTTTAGCTTAAAGTGTGGATGGTAGCTTTGAGCATTGACAATTAACTTCTTTTGATAGCATTATGAATGGCTTGTTGGGTTTAGCTCATATTGTAGCTAATAGCTTTGAGCATTGGCGATTAACTTGATGTGTTATTGATAACTTTGAGTGTTGGTAGTTAATATCTTTTGATAGTGTTACCAATGTCTTGTTTGGTTTAGCTTCAAGTGTGGCTGATAGATTTGAGGAGTGGTGATTAATTTCTTTTAATAGTGTTACCAACACTTTGTTGTTATTAGCTTAATGTGTGGGCAATAGCTTTGAGCATTGGCTATTAACTTCTTTTGGTAGTGTTACTAATGGCTTGCTGAGTTTAGCTTGAAATGTGGGCAATAGGTTTGAGCATTGGTGATTAACTTCTTTTGATAGCATTATCAATGTCTTGTTGGGTTTAGCTTAAAGTATGGCTGATGGCTTTGAGCATTGACAATTAACATTTATTGATAGTGATAATAATGACTTGTTTAGTTTAGCTTACTGTGTGGCTGATAGCTTTGAGTGTTAGCATTTAATATCTTTTGATAGCATTACCAATGGCTTGTTGAATTTAGCTTGAAGTATGGCTGATATCTTTAAGCATTGGCGATTAACTTTTTTTGATAGAATTATCAACAACTTGTTTAGTTTTGGTTGGAGTGTTGCCATTAGCTTTGAGCATTGGCAATTAACTTCTTTTGATAGCATTACCAATGGCTTGTTGGGTTTAGCTTGAAGTATGGCCAATAGCTTTGAGCATTGGCAAATAACTTCTTTTGGTTTGATTATCAAAGGTCTCACTGGCATGTTGTCGATAAGAGTTTGTTGTCAACTAACCATGACTTGATTTTGGATTCAACCTTGATTGGTTTCTTGATGAAACTAGGTTGAACCCATTAATATGTTTTGGTTTGGCCCACATCAAACCATTTTGGGTTTGGGTTCAAACCAAAATGGGTTTGAGTTCAAGTTCAATTTGGTTTGATTCAACTTGGTCTTGGTTTAGGTTTTACCTATTCATGTTCAAGTTTGACCTATTTTGGTTCAGATTTGAATTATTTTGACCTATTTTTGGTTCAGCTTTTGACTTGTTTTGATTCAAGTTTTGGTCTATTTTGAGCTTGATTTTTGACCTATTTTGGTTTAGGTTTTCATTTGTTTCTGGTTCAAGTTTGTTCTAGTTGACCCTATTTGAGTTTTGGTTGAACTTGGTTTGATCCAATTCGGATTTGGTTCGAACTTGAACTTGAGTTTGATTTGATGACTAAGGTTTGGCTCAAACTTGGCTTGACCTAGTTGGGACTTAGTTCAAGCTTGGCTTGACTTGGTTGGGATTGGTTTAAACTTGGCTTGACCTAGTTGGGACTTAGTTCAAAATTGGCTTGTCCCAATAGGGACTTAGTTTGAACTTGGCTTGACCAAGTTGGGTTTGGTTTGAGTCCAATTCGAATTCATTTTAATTTGATTCAAATTTGGCTTAACTTAATTTTAGTTAAACTTGAATTTGTCTTGATTTTTTTTGAATGTTGTTTGACTCAATTAGAGTTTAACTCAAACTTATTATGACTTGGTTCAAATATTATTTGACTCAATCATCTTTCAACTTGAATTTGTTTTGGTTCTACTCAATTAGAGTTTAATTTGAATTTGTCTTGATCTAGTTCAAATATTATTTCGATTAGAGTTCAATTCAAACCTTTTTTTATTCCAAATTGACTTGATTTGAATCTGAATTGATCCAAGTTTGGATCATCCAAAGCTTAACCTAATTAGAGGTGAATCTAAACCCAATTCATCATTTTTTTTATTGAAATAGATGATCAATTGATGTGGGATCAATTTTGATAGTTTGAGATAGCAGAGATCACAGGGAATGATCTTGGTGCACAAATCAAAATGTGTTAATTTAAAGTGTACTATTATGTGTTGTGAAAACATTGACTTCCAATAGGTGCAAGCCTCTATTATTAAATACCTCAATAATTATTAGAAATCTCTTAAAGTAAGAAACCTAGAATATAAAATAATGACACAAAAGAAAAGAAGAAAGCATGATATTGATTGATTTGAGAAAATGGCACATGGCTGAAGCAAGGGCATGACCTCACTTTACAATTTAATTGATTTGAATGCATAAATGACATGAAATGAGACAAGGGAATGGGAAGAGCTCAATGCTTGCTACTGCCCTGCTCTCAAGTGTTGGACATAGAGTTTGACTTGGATGGGTCTTGATTTGATCCATGATAGATGTTGATAACATGGCTTAATCTCAAGGTGTGGTGAACAATCTTGATTTTTGTCAGTTGATCCTATTGAGGTCTAAGACATCGCCCGATGGAAAATTGAGAGAGAAAGTGGGAAGAGCTTGATATGCATTGTTGCCATGGTCTCATGTACTAAACTAAGTGGACATTGACTCGGATGAGTCTTGAGGTTGATCTTCGATGAATATTAACAACATGCTAATGGATGTGGCATAGCTTCACCAATGGCTTTGAGGTTGACTAGCTTGAGGGAACATTGCCAATTGCTTTGGGGGTTGACTAGTTTGAAAGGCACATCACCAACAACTTCTAGGGTCAGCTAGTTTGAAGGATGCATCACCAATAGCTTTTGGGGTTTCACTATCTTAAAGGGTGATTGACAGTTTTAAGTGTGTTGTCTATTCACCTTAATTGAATAAGGTGTACTGGTCAACTAACTAAGTGAGTTTAGGTCCACATTTTGTCCTTTTGATTTGAAGGAATGATCAGCAACTTTGGCTTATGCTAATCATTGTTGATTTAGTATTTGATGACCTATCTTGGCTTGTTTTGATTGAATTTGAGGTGTTATCGATGACTTTGAACTTGTTGTCAACTGATCTTATTTGGACAAGGGGTTTTGGCTGATTGACTGGGCTAGTTCAAACCAACCTTTTTGTCTTATTTGATTTGAAGAAATGATCAATGGGTTTGTCTTATGCTAATCATCTTCAGTTGAGTAATAGATAGCCTATCTTGGCTTATTGTCGATTAAATTTGAGATATTATCCATGGTTTTGAGCTTGTTATGAACTAATCTTGTTTTGGATGAGGCATTCTGACTAACTGACTGAGCAAGTTCAAGCCCACCTATTATCTAATTTGATTTTAAAGAATGATCACATGCCTTATCTTATGCTAATTATCTTCAATTTAGTAATTGATGGCCTATTTTGGCTTATTGTTGATTGAATTTGAGGTGTTGTTGATGACTTTCAGCTTGTTGTCAACTAACATTATTTGGATGAGGTATTCTAGCTGATTGACTGAGCAAGTTTAAGCCCACTTATTGTCCTATTTGACTTGAAGGAATAATCAATGCATTAGCTTATGCTAATCATCTTTGATTCAATAATCAATAGCCTATCATGGCTTATTATTAATTGGGTTTGAAGTGTTATCGATGGCTTTGGTGTTACACCTTGTGGGACTGAGTTTGATTCTATTTAGTTTTGTTCAAGCTTGCTTAGGTTTAGGTCAGGCTAGTAGCACTACCTAATGCTCATGGAGTTAGGCATACCTTGGAGTGCTACCAATGGCTCTCATAGCATGCCTAGTGGGATTAAGCTTGATCTTGTTTTAGTTCTATTTGAACTTGTCAAGGTTGGACTTGACTTGTATTTTGGTTCAGGTTCAAGTTCGATTAAGTTTGATCTAGCTTGGATTTAGTTTGAGCCAATTTGAAAATACAAACTTGATTTCAGTTTTAAGTCTAATTTAGTTCAATATTCAAAACTTGTGCTAGACTTAGGTCTAATTTGATTTAGTTTGATATTCAAGACTTGATGCATATCAAGTTTGATTTGATTTATCTTGATGTTTAAGACTTGATTTGGGTCAAGTTTAATTCGATTCAATTGAATGTTTAGAACTTGATTTTGATCAAGTTTGATTTGATTCAATTCAATATGCAAAACTTGACTTGGGTTAGGTTTGATTTGATTCTATTCAACATTCAAAACTTGATTTCAATCAAGTTTATTTTAGTTCAATGCACAAAACTCAACTTTGATTTGAGTATGATTTGATTTAGATCAGTCAAGTTTGGCCTTGTTTTGATTTATCCTTGAAATTTGGAGTTCAATTTGGCCAAACTAGGTTTTGCTTAGAACTTGACTTGACCCAATTAGCGTTTGGATTTGATTTCAACTTGACTCAATCATGGTTCATTTAAATTTGTTTCAACCTGATTGAAGTTGGTCTTAATGCAATTAGGGTATAATTCAAACTTGATTTTAATCTAATTAGGGTCTTGGTTTGAATTTTAGTTTGATTTTGGGTTAACTTGATTTGAACTCATCTGAGGTCAAGTCTGAACCAATTTCACTTGGATTAGCTTAATTTGGATTTGAGTAAGTTTTAGTTCACCTATTTGATCAATTTAGGTCCATTTGATGATCCATTTAAGTCTATTTAGTTTTATTTGTTCATTCTTGCTGAATTTGCTTGGGGTTAATATGATTGAGTAACCTTAATTTAATTGATTTGTGTCTATCGGTTTAGTTTGAGAGCCCTCGGGCTATCACTATAACTTTGGGTGAGCCCACAGGTTGCTCTAGATATACAAGCCTAAGGGTTGGCTTAGATGAGTGAGCCTGAGGGTAGGCTTAGATGAGCGAGGTTGGGGGCTTGGCTTACATGTGCAAGTCTGAGGGCTAACATAAGTATAAGCCTAAAGGCAAATTTAATTGTGAGCCTGAGGGCTATCCTGAGTGCAAGCTCAAAGGCTAGTAAAGTGGTGAACCCAAAGGTTGACTTAGAGGCAAGCCTGAAGGCTAACATAATAGTGAGCCCAAAGGCTAGCATAGTCATGAACTTAAAGGCTAAGATGATCATGAGCCTGAAGGCTAGCATAGAGGTGAGCCTAAAGGCTGACATAATGGTGAGCCTGAAAGCTAGCAAGAATGTGAGCTAGGAGGCTAGTAATGTGGTGAGATCGACGGCTAACATAGGGGCAAGCTCGAAGGCTAGCATAATGGCGAGCATGAAGGCTACCATAGAGGTGAGCCTGATGGCTGGCATGGAGGTGAGCCCAAAGGTTGGCATAGAGGCAAGCCTGAAGGTTGGCATGGAGGCAAGTCTGAAGGCTATCATAGAGGTGAGCCGGAAAGTTGGCATAGAGTCAAGACTGAAGGCTATATGATGGAGAGCCTGAAGGTTGACATAGAGGCAAGCTTGAAGGCAAACATTATGCAAGCTCAAAGGCATGATGCTGAGCTCAAAGGCTGGCATGATCATGAGCCCAAAGGAGAGCTCAATGGCTGGCATAGAGGTAAGCCTGAAGTTTGGCATAGAGATGAGCCTAAAGGCTAGCATGATGGCAATGCATGCAGCATGGAAATTGAGGCCAAGTCCTTTTGTTTTCTTTTTTTCTCTTCATTTTTTCTTGCTAGCTGGATTCCCTTTTTGGACAAAACCCTTATTTTCTATTTTTTTGCTTCTGCTCCTATTTCTCTTCTTCTCCCATGGATTCTCCTCCTTTCTCCACAAAACCCGACTGGGCCATGGTGGCCCGAGCTTCTCCCTAGTTAGATCTAGCTGGATTTGTATGGATCTGATCATAGTTGGTGGTGAGCAGTGGTGCGAGGTGACAAGGGGTTGTGCTAGGGGGCTACCCCACTAATGCAAGGGCAAGTAGGCCAGGAGCTCAGTAAGGCACTAGTCACCATGAAGCAACAGTGTGGCCTGGAGCAACGGTGCTACAATAGCTAGCATGCAAGCTAGGATTCTGGCAAGATGCGGTAGTGGACATGGTGGGGTCCAAGGCAGAGATGGACAATCATGCATAGCAAAGGGAAGGGCTTAGGCAGGCACAACTAGATATGGATGCTGGTAGCAAATTGGTGTGAAAGTAGTTGGCTCATTGGCGGGGTGGCTAGGGAGCATGATGAGGCCAACAAGGTCATGTGGGTGTAGTTTGATGAGTGGCCATAGGTGGCTTGCAATTGCTACAAGGAGGGTTGATGTGTTGCTTGCTCAAGGTGAGAGGATTGACTCAGGCTTGGTCTTCATAGTTGTTAGACTGCATGATAGGAGGCCACTGGCAATGAGCGGTTAACATTGGCAGGCTAGTGTTCCAGCCAAAGCAGTGGAGGGCAGAAACATACCTTCGGATGGTCAGCACCAAGCAAGTGGAGCAGATGCTCAAGCATCTCTCAAGGACAAAGCAAACAATGAATAGAAGAGCAGAACAAGATAAGCTAAGTGCAACAACCTTGTGTCTGAACTTTTGCTTGTTTAGATCTTGATTTCTTCTTGACTCTCCTTGTTCTGACCTGCTCCTGATGATGGCTCCTGATCCTCTTTTTTTTTTTCCTTTGCAGGCTTTCATCAATCCTTATAGGCCTCAAACAGGTTTGGAATCAAATCTTCAATTAGCTTAATTTTGGCATGTCATTGAATTGTGATTTGTATTTGGAAATTTTTGTATTGACATATAACACCATTGATTGGGATTTGTTTCCTTGTGGAAGGATTGAAAAATTGTACCAACTTTGGGTGTTAAATTTTCAAGAGGGTTAGTTAGAAATTTTTCGAAAAAATTGGACCAAAAATATAATTTTATAAACTTCAGAGACCTTTCTATAAAAGGTTTTTATTTATGAAATTTTGAAAATTTTAGATTTCTTTTTAAAAAATATTTCAGATAGGGATGTATTTGTAAAATATATTTGATCTTGGTAAAAATTGCTTCAAATAATTTGCCTCCTTTGCACCTTCTTCTTGAGTTCTGATGAGAGGAGAGGGTGCAAACAATTTCAAGTATTTGGCCTTGTGCTAATATTTTGAGTTTTGACCATATTTTCTATGTGAAAATGGATTTAATCTACTATATCAATGTAGGCCTAATTACCATATAAAATAGCCTTGAATTTACCATGTGAAAGTACATTTAAATTGCCACATGAGAGTGGACTTCATTTGGTACATGATAGTGGACTTGAGTTGGCATGTTGAGTGGGCTTGATTTGTCACCATGAGTGGACATCAGTTGCTACAATGAGTGAACTTAAGTTATCACAATGAGTGGATTTGAGTTACCACAATAAGTGGACTTAAGTTGCCATAATAAGTGAACTTGAGCTGCTACAATGAGTGGACTTGAATCACCACAAAAAGTGGACTTGATGTGCCATGAGAATGAGACTTGAGTTACCACAAGGAGTGGACCTGAGTTACCACAATGAGTAGTCTTGAGCTACCACAAGGAGTGGACTAGAACTATGACAATGAGTGGACTTAAGTCATCATAATGAGTGTACCTGAGTTGTCATAAGGAGTGGACCTAATTTACCACAAGGACTAGACTTAATTTGCCACAAGGAGTGAACTTGATATGTCATAAAAAGTGGACTTAATTTGTGACAAGGAGTGGGTTTGATTCACCATAATGAGTGGACTTGATTTGCAACAAGGAGTGAACTTGATTTGCCATAAGAAGTGGACTTAATTTACCACAAGGAGTGGACTTGATTTGCCATAAAGAGTGGACTTGATTTGCCACAAAGGGTTAACTTGATTTGCTATAAGAAGTGGACTTGATTTGCTACAAGGACTGGGCTTGATTTTGCCACAATAAGTGGACTTGATTTGCCACAATAAGTGGACTTTGAGTTGCCACAATAAGTGGACTTGAGTTACTACAATGAGTGGACTTGGTTGGATCGGGGACTTGATCATCACATAAAATTTACTAAACTTTGTGTCCATGTTTTGCCTCGAGAAACGTGGAGTGTATGTTAGATTGGATGTTCCTTTCTAAAGAAATTGAACTTTCCGTCATAGAAAAAACATAAACTCTTTTTATTTCATTGCTGTTAAAGGCTTTGAGCTTGTTGTGGACTAACCTTGTTTTGGATAAGGTATTCTTGTTCACTGACTAAGCAAGTTCAAGCACACCTTTTATTGTATTTGATTTGAAAGAATGAGCAATGGCTTTGGCTTATGCTAATCATCTTCGATTTAGTAATCGATGGCCTATCTTGGCTTGTTATCGATTGAATTTGAGGTATTGTCAATGACTTTAAGCTGATGAGGCATTCTAGCTGACTAACTAAGTGAGTTCAAACCCAATTTTTGTCCTATTTGATTTAAAAGAATGATCAGTGGTCTTGGCTTATGTTAATTATCTTTGATTTAGCAATCAAAGGCCTATCTTGTGTTGTTGTTGATTGAATTGGAGGTGTTGCCTACAGCTTTAAACTTGTTGTTGACTAACCTTATTTGGATGAGGCATTCTTGCTAGCTAACTAAGGAAGTTCAAGCCCACCTTTTATCCTATATGATTTGAAAGAATGATTAGTGGGCTTGCCTTATGCTAATCATCTTTAATTTAGTAATTGACGGCCTATTTTGGCATGTTGTCAATTGAATTTGAGGTATTATTTTTGACTTTAAGCTTGTTGTTGACTAGTCCTATTTGGATGAGGCATTCTGGCTAACTGAATTAGCGAGTTCAAGCCCACCTTTTATTTTATTTGATTTCAAGGAATGATTTGTGGCTTTAACTTATGCTATGTCGCTAATCGCCGTATATATGTCGCCCCACGGCGATTGCCTAGCGGAAGCTCAGCGCTTTTCGTGGATTTCTAGTGGAGAACAACAAGAAATAAGAAAGAGATATGGAAAACTCTCAGATTCTTATTGCTCTTTGGACAATTCTACAAACTCCTTGGACATGCCTTACAATGGGACTGCCGCCCCCTTTATATAGAGGGCCGGGCTGAGCTCATGACGTAAGCGCTTACGTCATTCTGCTACAGTGCGCTACAGTGCTACAGTGTACTTGCTACAGTGTACAGTGTTCTGCTACAGTGCACACCGCCCCTATGTACAGTGGTCACCGTCCTATGCACAGTAACCCTATACTAGAGTACAGACTACTACAGTGACAGCTGTCCTACAGTGACAGCTGTCTGTACGACTACAGTAGTTACAGTGACAGCTGTTGTCAGCTACAGTGACAGCTGTCGGTACGGCTACAGTAGCTACAGTGTAGCTTCAGTGTTTTATTCTCTTCACACCTTCCCACCACGCTCCGCTTGCTAGTCGTGGCGGCTACTTGCTACTGGTGCTAGGGCCTTTTCCTTTTGGACTTGCTGGGCTGTTGGGCTGGGTCGCCTGGAGACGTCGCCTCCACTGGTTTGCTGGCATCACTTTGCGTGGAGCCGGGTCTGTGGGGATAGCGTTTGCTGGTGTAGCTATGGTGTCGTCTGTAGCATCTGATATAGATGGTAGTGTTGCGTAGTGGCGGCGAGAGCGGTGATGCTGTCGGCGTGGTCGTCGTTGCCGAGGTTGGTGCTGGCAGGGTTCGGGAAAGTCAGTTACTAAGATGGTCTCCTTTGCAGAAAAGGGGTCAACCGAAGCAACCGAGGAGATGTAGTTGTTCTCAGATGGTGGTGAAGTATTTTCCTGCCGGCTTTTGTTGAGCTCCCGAGCCTGTTGCTTGTAATATGCTACCTTCCTTTGCAACCTCTCGATCTCCTCTTCACACCATGTTATGTAGTGTTGCTGCTCTTGCAGCAGCTTCTGGGAAGGACATGGTACAGGCGAGGTTGATGTAGTTGGCTCCTCCGTTTTATCATAGTGTGGCCCGCACAGGTTGCAGGCTGTAAGTCTGCAATTGAGGCAGTGTGCTCTTGTTCTTTCCATGGTCTGGTGTTGGTGATACGAACATCTCTCCTCTTCTTGTGGCAGAGGGCGATGTCCTACTTCGACTTCGTTCAAGGCAGAAGAAGCTTCTCCTTGCTGGGGCTGTACTGGGGAACTGGTGGACTCGGCAGGCTCCTCCTCATCATCGCCCCATCCGCTTGCTACTACAGGAAAGTCGTAGTAAAAAGATGGAGGCGGGGAATAGCGTACATAGTAGTCAAACCTGCCACTGGGTTCCCCTAAGGTATCCCATTCTCCGAGGGCATAGATGACTTCCTCATGTATAAGGGGGCTGAGAGAGTTGTGAAGGCTTCGAGTGTCCTCTCCTTCAGAGATGCTGAAGATGGCATCACTTTGTTCCTCCCCTTCTTTCACGGAGATGAGTTCATAATCTTCGGGAACGTTGAGCTGCTCGAAGATGGCAACTCTCTTCACGTTCCTCCTGTCATTCGGGCATTCTCTTGCAAAGTGCCCTTCATTACCGCAGAGGTAGCACTTGCACTGTCTGTTGCGTACCAAGTGCTTCCTCTTTTCTATCCGCACATGAGTGTCGTGCGGCTTCCCTTTGTATGTCTTCGCCTTTCTGACCTCGTACTTCTTCTCCTTGGTGTAATAACCTGGGATCGGGATCTTACCGCAGAAAGAAAGGTCTTTGAGGGACCTTTTGAATGCAGCATCCTTACATTCTTCTTCGAGAAATTTGTAGGCGAAGAGAATTCTCGGGATCACGCCTATGTTGGCTCCTGGGTATTGTTGGTCAAAGGCCATCTTCATTCTTCGGCCTAGTTCTCCCGGCATCTTCATCCAGAATTTTTCGGATAGTTCCGTGCTTATGAATAGCCTTCCTGTTTTTGTTACAAGCCTGAGATAGTCATTCATGTAAAGCAATATATCTTTTATATTTTCACATGAAAGACGTTCAAGATCCCGTTAAGCTTCGTTTTGGGCAAGGGTTGACCCTTGCGTTGGATCTTCTAATGAAAATACCCTTCTCATTTGGGAGAGGATATTTTGAGTGTCAGCTCTTCCTTCTCCTGCAGCAATGGTGGCTTGATACTCATTCCCGTACTGCATGCGCCATTGCACCCAGACGAGTCTTTCAGCCTCTCCTAGCAGGTTCTCGATGTACTCGATTTTGTCCCTTGTGTCCGTGAATCCTATGCCCGCAATGTGGTTTCTTGTAATGGCCTCCCATCTGGAAAATGCCTCATCAAAGAGGCCGAGCTGCTCGGGAATCACGAACATAGCCCCGCTATTCTGCTGAGCAGAAGGCAGGGTCCACATTTCATTATTGAAGCCTCTCTGGAACCTTCCTTGACTTCTTTGCTCAAATGTGGGTGTCATCCGGGACGTTGAAGGGACTGTGTTTGTAGCTGGCGGGTAGCCCGGGGGACCCATTGCAGCATCTTCTGGAGGCATGTATGGACGGTGTGGAGATGCCGCCGAAGTTATTGTACTTGCGTACAATTGCTCAGTTAATTTTTTCAGTACCGGGTATTCCATCTCCGGCTCAGCTTCACATCCTGCAGCTATGATATTAATTATGGGAATAGTGTAGGTGTTACCTTCCTCCTGCTTGAAGGGGTTGTCGTACACCTCTTCGTCATCAGGGTATACGTCCCATTTTGTCACTGGGGACAGGTAGTCCAGGTCTCCTTCTAGGAAGTCTTGGTTCAGAAGGCGATGGAAATAGCTTTCGTCATCGCTTTCTTCATCTTGTGCTGCTTCATCTATTAGGACGGCAAGTATATGAGTGGCTTTGAGCTCCTCCTCGTCGCTATGGACTTCTTCTTCTCGTTGGAGGTAACACGACCTCCTGTGTGTTACCTCTGGCTTGTATCCTCCAAATCGCAGGGAAATACTCCCATCCAGGAGGCTCCTGCTGGTCACCTCTTCAGGTTGTGTTGGGGTGAGCACTTGGGTTGGTCGCACAACCCAGCTTCATCCTTGTAGTGTTCCAGCCGAGTATCTGCGTCCTGGGAGGGCGTGTACGCCGTGGCTTGCCAAGTAGTCCACGACCCCTTGAATTTCGTAGGTGAAGCCTACGTTTGGAGTATTTGACAGTCGTCCGACCAATCCCCTGGTAATGAGCAGATTGGATTCTCCATTCTGCCAGTGTTCATATCCTTTGGTCAAGATAGAGACTTGGAGATTTCTGTAGAAATCCCCGATGGTTAGCATTATGTCTGGTATGACAAAAACTAACTGGCTGCCCTTAGCCAGATCGACCTCCATTGTGGCCAATATGGCCTTATCTCCTGCCCACCGATCATCTCGAAAGAGAATCAGTGCTATTGTTCCAACCTCCTGTCGGTGTAGTGTCTAGATCCGGAGCTGCAGTACCCCGAGGTGTATGTACTGCATTTCGCTCCACTGCAGCTGGTGGTAGCTCTCCTCTTGGATGAAGGACAGGTCCACCTGGTTGTTGTTGACACACAAGATCGACTCCTCCGATCTGTGCGTGTACACCTTATGGTGTATATCATCCCTTCGGGAGTGATAGAGAACCTCCGCAGGGACGATTGCAGCTCTCTCCTGCATTGATAGTTTCAGCTGTACCTGAGGATCAAGTTGCTGCTCCAAGGTATGCTGTGGGGTGCTCCGCCCCATGAGGAACTGGCCCACCCTTCTTGTTGCTTGCTGGGCGGTGTGAAGGCGCCGATGAGTTCTCCTGTATCCTCGAATCTGGTCTTCGAAGAGTGGAGACGATGTTGACGATTGTTCCAAGGCCAACTGGATGTTCGGCCTTGACGTCATTCGCCTTCAAGCTTCTCCTGCTCCTCCTTGAGTATGTCGAAAGGGTTTTTGAAAACCCTTAGGCTTCCTTGGGCCTCCTGCGGCCTCTGGGTGATGCCGCTTTGCTCTAGCTAAAAAAGAAGCCTTTTTACCTGAGCAAGTTCTTCAGTGGTGTGTAAAGATAGTGCGAGACTATCCTTCTCTGGTTGCCGAAGTAGCCTGGTTGCTTCAAGTGCAAGTTCCCTGGCGTCTTGTTGTGTGAAAGTTCTACTGTCAAGTATGACAGTTGTCAAGTTCGTCAGAGAGTCTCTTAGTCCCGAGACCTCTCGTGTGATGTTCTGGCACAGTTCAAGTACTTGTTTGAAGTTCTTTAGGTGAACTTTTGATGACAGGCAAGTCTTGTCGTAAATTACAGCAAGATTATGTGCTAGCTGATTTGTTGTAACTTTAGGTGTTAAAGCAAGGTCAAGGTATTCGAGATTAGAGGTTCGGGAATGCTCATACCATTCCTGAATAGATTTTTCCCATGCGTCAGACATATAAGCTTAATTCATAATTACAAAACCATCCTAGAGATAAGTTCCAGATTAGAAATAGACTATACTGAGATCACACAGGCGTGCCCTTGGGCTTACAACAGGCCTCCTGCCTCAACTGCCAAGTTAGGGCCTGTTCTTTTTCTCAGATCAGTCACCGCCTAATCCGCATAATACCATAAAGGACGAGAATTCGTAATCAATGAACTCAACCCAAGTCTTAACACGGTAATAAAGTACAGGAAATGGCAAGAACGATCCCTTACCTCATACTCTTAGCACCTTGACCTCGAAGGTGTTTACGCTGCCATATCTTTGACAAGCTCTGATACCATGTCGCTAATCGCCGTATATATGTCGCCCCACGGCGATTGCCTAGCGGAAGCTCAGCGCTTTTCGTGGATTTCTAGTGGAGAACAACAAGAAATAAGAAAGAGATATGGAAAACTCTCAGATTCTTATTGCTCTTTGGACAATTCTACAAACTCCTTGGACATGCCTTACAATGGGACTGCCGCCCCCTTTATATAGAGGTCGGGCTGAGCTCATGACGTAAGCGCTTACGTCATTCTGCTACAGTGCGCTACAGTGCTACAGTGTACTTACTGCAGTGTACAGTGTACCTGCTACAGTGTACAGTGTTCTGCTACAGTGCGCACCGCCCCTACGTACAGTGGTCACCGTCCTATGCACAGTAACCCTATACTAGAGTACAGACTACTACAATGACAGCTGTCTGTACGACTACAGTAGTTACAGTGACAGCTGTCTGTCAGCTACAGTGACAGCTGTCAGTACGGCTACAGTAGCTACAGTGTAGCTACAGTGTTTTATTCTCTTCACACCTTCCGATCATCTTTAATTTAGTAATTGGTGATGGGTCTTGGCTTGTTGTCAATTGGGTCTGAAGTATCAGTGATAGCATTGGTGGCACACCTAGTGGGACTCAATTTGACTTTGTTTAATTTTGTTCAAACTTACTTTAGTTTAGGTCGGGATGATAGCATTGTGCATTGCTCATTGAGTTAGGCATAACCTTAAAGTATTGACAATGACTTTCATAGCATGTTAAGTGGGATTCAGCTTGATCTTATTTTAGTTTTATTCGAATTTGCCCAGGTCAGACTTTGACTTATATTTTGGTTCAGGTTTGAGTTCCATTAAGTTTGATCTGGCTTGGATTTAGTTTGACCCAATTTAAAATTCAAACTTGGTTTTAGTTTAAGTTTGATTTAGTTCAATATTCAAAACTTGGCCTACACTTAAGTCTAATTTGATTCAGTTCAATATTTGACACTTGATGTGGTTCAAGTTTGATTTGATTTAGTTTATGTTTAAAACTAGATTTGGGTTAAGTTTGATTTGATTTAGTTTATTGTTCAGAACTTGATTTTGATCAAGTTTGATTTAATTCAATTCGACGTTCAAAACTTGACTAGGATCATGTTTGATTTGATTCAACTCAATGTTTAAAACTTGGTTTCGGTCATGTCTATTTTAGTTCAATGTTTAGAACTCAACCTCAATTTGAGTCTAATTTGATTTAGTTTGAGTTGGGTTCGACCTTGCTTTGATTGAGGATTGAAATTTAGAGTTCAATTTGACCAAACTAGCTTTTTGTTCAAACTCACCTTGTCCCAAATAGGGTTTGAATTTGAGTTCAACTTGACTCAATTAGAGTTCATTTCAATTTCCTTTAACTTGATTAAAGTTGCTTTTAACCCAATTAGGGTAATCTAAACTTGATTTTAAGCCAATTAGGGTTTTGATTTAAACTATGGTCTGATTTTGGGTTAACCTGATTTCAACCCGAATGGAGTTGAGTCTGAACTAATTTGACTTGGATTAACTCATTTTGGATTTATGTCCAGTTTGATTTGAGTTTTAGCATGCTTATTTAATGAATTTTGGTCCATTTGGTATCTGTTTGAGTTGATTTAGCTTTATTTGTTCATTCTAGCTAAGTTTGCTTGGGTTTAATGTGATTGAGTCATCTTAATTTAATTGATTTATGTTAATCGATTTGGGTAAATAGCTCTCAGGTTGTCATGATAACTTTGGGCAAACCCACAGGTTGGCCTAGATGTGAGAGCTAGAGGGTTGGCTTAGATAAGTGAGGCCAAGGCAAGCTTATATGTGCGCAGCCAAAGGCTAGCTTGAATATAGGCTTGAAGGTTGGCTTAGTTGCGAGCTCGAAGGCTGAAAAA
Source organism: Trichopus zeylanicus subsp. travancoricus (assembly GCA_005019695.1). Lineage (NCBI taxonomy): Eukaryota > Viridiplantae > Streptophyta > Magnoliopsida > Dioscoreales > Dioscoreaceae > Trichopus > Trichopus zeylanicus. The sequence goes on from RXID01014251.1 coordinate 1,366,826, forward strand.
GTGGCAAGCTTGAAGGCTATCTTAGAGGTGAGCCCAAAGGATGCCATAGAGGCGAGCTCGAAGGTTAGCATTATCATAAGGTCAAAGGCTGGCAACACCGTGAGCCTAAAGGTTAGCATATAGGTGAGCCCAAAGCCTAGTATAGTGGCAAGCCTGATGGCTAGCTTGAATGCAAGCCTAAAGGTAGGCAATCTGGTGAGTCCAAAGGCTAGTGTAAAGGCGAGCCCACAGACTGACACGATGGTGAGCTCAAGGGCTAGTATAAGACAAGTTCAAAGGCTGGCATAGTGGTGAGCCTGAAGGATGGTGTAGAGGTGAGCCTGAAGGTTGGCATTGAGGTAGCCTAAAGGCTAGCATAGTGGCAAGCTCGAAGGCAGGCATGGAGGTGAGCCTGAAGGCTGGTATGATGGTGAGCCTAAAGGCTAGCATGATCACAAGCACGAATGCTAGTATAGTGATGAACCCAAAGTCTAGTATAGTTGCAAGCTCGAAGGCTAGCATAGAGGCAAGTAAATGCTGGCTTGATCATTGTGTAAAATATATTTAATTTGCTATGTGAAAGTGAATTTGATTTACTATGTGAAAATTGGCTTGATCGTCATAAGGAAGTGGATTGAATTTGCCATATAAATATGGGCTTAGTTGACCATCTGAAAATAGGCTTGATTCTCCATATAAAAGTAGCTTGATTGCCATGCAAAAGTGGATTGGATTCACTGCATGGAACTAGGCATGAATTGTCATGTAAGAATGGACTTGGTTTTCCATATGAAAGTAGATTTTGACTCACCATGTCGATGTAGAATGGACAAGATTTTATGCTCGTGTTATGCATTGATAAACATGAAGTGCATGTTTGACCGGCCATTCCTTTTGATAAAGTCAGATGTTTTATCATAGACAAAAGATGGACATTTTTGTTTTGTTGTTGTTGCCCCCAGAGGCTCATGTATAATAGCTCTTAAAAATTCAGGCATTGATTAGTGGCATAGGTCTTTTTCCTTTTTCATTAATCATTCGGTAGGATCTCCTTCAAATATGCTTTCGATGACATAAAGGCCTTCCCAATTAGGCTGAATTTTTTCTTTCTTGTCTTGATTTGGGATTATGAGTCTTCTCAAGACTATGACCATTTCTTCATTTTAGAAAGATTTGAGCTGGGCTATCTTGTTGTAAGCCCTAGACATTTATGCTTAATACACTTTCAGGTTTTGCTGAGCTGTGATCCTTGTTTAATCCAAGGAGTCTAGATCATCTAGGTGGATGAACATTATTTTATTTTGCAATTTTCTCTTGCAAAGAAATCTTTAGAGAGGGAATTTGACTCATAATGGTAGGACTACCTTAGTCCCAAACACCAATAAATATGGTGTAGATTTGGTAGGGGTTTGATATATGGTGCGATAAGCCCACAATGCTTGAAAAAGTTTTTAGTAACAACCTCTTTTGTTTCTAGTGATGACTTTCTTCAATATTTTGGAGAGAGTCTTGTTGAACACCTCAGCAAGGCCATTCACCCTTGCATTGTAGATGGATGAATATCTCTATTTTATTTCATGATGATGTGAGAATTGTCCTACTTTGAAGCTTTTGAACAATAGTCTGTTGTAAAAAATGATCATTCAGAGAACACCAAATTGGTAGAGGATGCTTTCTTGAAAGAAACAGATGATAGTATCTACTTTTACTTCTCTTAGTAGGATTGCTTATGCCTATTTGAGAGAAATAGTTGGTTGCTCCTAATATGAAGCTGTGACCTTTGGAAGAAGCTGGCTCAATTGGGCTGATTTTATTTTTACTTCACACTTCAATTGGCCATGAGAATACCATTGGGTGTCAAGGATTTGGATGTTGATGAATAAAATTACCATGAATTTGGAATAGGTGATATTTTCTTGTATATTCGATGTAGTCCCTCACCATAATAGGCCAATAGTAGCCCATACGCTTGACTTTCATCATTATTTTTGGGTTTGATTGATGGGCTCTACAAATCTACTATACTTTGTACATGACTTCTCTTGCCTCTTCATTAGAAAGGTGATGTAGAAGTAGTTTATGAAAAGATTTCGTATAAAGGGTGTCCTTGATGAGTAGAAAATGTGCGGCCCTTTTCCTGAGTTGCACCTACACTAATTTATTCCTTGATAAGGATAAGCTAGTTGCTTTCTTTATTACTAAAGATTTATTCTTCTCATATTTGATGCTAAAAACTGAACTTATGACCTATTCGCTATGAACCGTGATTAGGATTTTTCCTTAGTGAGGATAAGCTAGTGTTTTGGCTAGCATAGCTAAGGAATAAGCTTCCACATTGATGGATTGGGAAATTTTAATTATTTGAACATGTGAGATTTACCCTATGAGTTATCAAGCCTTTTTATGGTATTTCAGTAGCTCAAATTTATGAATTTTATATTCACAACCCACTTTATTGATGATCAATTGTAGGTCACAGAAAACATGTTGGTGTGATGACCTCATATTGAGAGCCATTTCTAGCCCTACAATTAAGACCTCATATTTAATTTCATTATTTGTGCATGCTTTTGAGAGAGAGTAGAAATATCATAAAATGCCCCCATTTGTAATAACAAATATGAGTCTAATGCCTTCTTTAATTTGTGAAAGCTTTGACCTGATTCCTAGTATGATGGATGATACCCCATCAAAGTATAGCTTCTAGTAGGATTCTCCTTCTTTGACAGGAAGGATTTCCTTATTAGGGAGTTTGCAACTCAGTGGACAATCGTATGGCACTAGGTGAGCTATGAGAAAATTAGTAAGGGCTTGTTCTCTAACCACTTTTGGGAGTGAATTTGATATCATATTCCATGAGGATTGATGCTCATTTTGCTAGCTTTCAAGTGAGTACAGACATATTTATTAAGTATTTTATGGGATCAACCATTGATATCAAAAAGATCTAATGAGAAAGCAAAAATTCCTGAGCTTTTTGATCGTGACTATGAGTACTGTATAATGCTTCTCAATGGGAAAATAGTTGTTCTCTGCCCCCACTAGAATTTTACTCAAATAGGAGAGCACTTCTTTGCCTTGTTTATTGTTTTGGCTAAGAAGCACCCCCCCAAGAATCATTCCATTATAGCCATATATAGGATTAAGGGTTTTCCATGAATGGGTGCTGCCAAGAATGGTGGCTTTAAGAGATATTGCTTAATCTCTTAGAAGGCTTGTTGACATTCTTGCCCCCAAATGAATGGAACATCATTCTACATTAATATGGAGAAGGGCTTGTATCTTCCTGAGAGGTTCAGAATGAATTTCCTTATGTATGCGAGTCGGCCTTGGAATGACCTCAACTATTTTAAGTTGTTGGATGGTAGCAAATCCAAGATATCTTTGATCTTAGATGGATCAATTTCAATACCTCAATTTCTAACCATGAAGCTGAGGAATTTCCCAAATGACACTCTGAAGACATATTTCATAGGGTTCATCTTTGGATTATATTTTTTAAGGTGGTTGAAAACAACTCTTAGGTCTTGAATGTGCTTATATTTTGACTTAGTTTTGACTACCAAGTTATTCAAGTAACACTCCACTATTTGGTATATTAGGTCATCAAAAATTTGGGTCATGGCACTTTGATAAGTGGCGCCTATGTTCTTAAGTCTGAAGGGCATCATCTTATAGTAGTAAATATCAATTGGAGTTTGAAAGGTTGTATGCTTTTCATCATCAAGATCCATCTTGGTTTGGTCGCATCTTGAGAAATCATCCATAAAGGAGAATAGTTTGAAGTTGGCTGTATTGCCAATCAGAGGCTATAACTTTAGGGTTCTCCATTTTCTGGGATTGGTCATCTAGTACAAATTTTAGTCACCTGAACCCATCTGGTTTGCATGCCCAAAATTGATGACCAGACAATCAAACCCGTGACATCAATTATAGGTAGTTCAATTTTGACTGTTTGGATGTTTCGAATGCTTGAAACTTTTTTTATGGATGCCCGAACTCAACAGAGCATAGCAAGTAATAGCTAGCTTTCTCACTAATGGGTATACAAGGACTAGGAGCTTGTTCAATTTAAAACTTTTAAATCTCGAGCAATCCTTGAGAGAAAGAACAAGTTTTCCCAAGATCTCTATACTTACAAGTACTCTAAACCTAGAATCCACTCATTAAGCATACCATCTATTGAAGAGACCTATTCTTCTTCTCAACAATTTCATTTTATTGTGGAGTACTTGGAGTCAAGAAATTATGCTAAATGCCATTTTCTATGCAATAGGTTCCAAAAGAATGATTTTGAAATTCACCATCATGATCATTATGAATTGTAGAGATCATGTAAACTTTTCCATTTGGAACTCTTGTAAAATCCAACAAATGCATCAAAAGAGTCATTTTATAAGAAAGAATAAAACCCATGAATATCTAGAATAGTCATCTACAATTAAAAAAAGCATAAATTTTACTGCCTAAACTTGTTGTCCCGATAGGTCCGAACATGTCTAGATGAAGAAGTTGATGTGGCCTTGTTGAAGTTACCATAGCTTTGGACTTGTGGGAGGTCTTCACTTATTTTCCCATTTGACATGCCTCACATATGCAATCCTTGATAAACTTGCCCTTGGGTAGGTCTCTTACTAGCACCTTCTAGTAGACTTTGGCTAGGGTATCCATGCTAGTATGCCCAAGTCTTTTATGCCATAGCCATTCATTATCATCTTGAGGTACAAAGCACTTTTCATTTTTCAAGTCATTTTAGTCAATAGTATAAATATAACCATCATGATGACTAATAAAGGCTATTACATCATCAATATCATATTTAACTATGCAAAGTTTAGACTTAAATAAGACATGGAATCCTCTAAAGACAAACCACTAAAAATATTACCAATAACTATAATTTTACCTCTACCATTATCCACAAACATGATGTGTCCTCCATCCTTTTCTTTTAACTCTACAAACATGGATGGATTTCCCATCATGTGCCTTGAGCAACCACTAACTAGGAACTATTTTTCTCTTTGATCCTTAGAGTGGAAGCATAGTTAAAACAATCAAGAATATTGGAATGGAACCCACTTTAAATATGAGTCCATAAGACTAGAGAGTAAAATAACAAAAAAAGAATCAAGAATGCAATGTACGATAAACAAATATAGGAAGGAAATTCTACCATTTTGGATTAGCTAGAAAATGACCATAAGAATATGGCAAATTAAAGCCCATTGGCCACTTCTAGCTAACTTAAGCTTCTCAAGTAGAAGATGTTTTAAGAACCCAAACTAGTTTGGATTCCTTGGCTTTTGAGATCGTCTCCTTAGATACCCAAATTTGTTTAAGAGAAATATTTCTCTTTATTGGGCAACTAGTGGAGACATGTCTACTTTAAGTAAAATAAGTGCATTTTAGCTTTGAAAATTTTGAATTTGAATCCTTTATAAATGTAGACTTGGTTCCTTTTGATCTAGAAGAGGAAATAAAACCAAGTCCAAATTTACTTAAAATATTTCTTTAGCTTTTCAAAAACATGTTTAAAGTAGTATTGCCAATAAAGAAATTTTCAAGTGTCCTTTTCAAGTCCAAATTCTCTTTTTGAAGCTTATCAATACTAGTATTGGAATCACAAGAGATTCAAGATGATTTTACAATATGATTTTTCTTTTCAAGGTGCTCCAAGTCCTTCCAATCACAAGAGCTAGTAGATGATTTTAAAAATCAAGCTCATTTTCAAGTAAAAGTAATTTGTTTTTCAAAGAGGAATACTCATAATGCAATTTTTCATGTCTAGCATATAAGTCCTCAAATTCTTATTCTAATTCTTTGAAAGTTAAGTAACATACCTCATTCTCATAGGACATGAGGCATAGATTTGCACTTCTTTATTGGATGAGGCCTCTCCATTATCAGCCTCCGATTCATCCCATGTGGTTACCATAGTTTTCTCCTTCTTTCTATTGAACTTCTTTGATTGGGGGTTAAGAGGACAATTTATCTTCATATGCCTAAATTTTTGTACTTAAAGCAAGTTGGCACATCTTCATCTTCATCTATAGTGATGGCCTTTTCATTCCTCATTGGTTTGCTTGGCATGTGCTTCTTGTTCAAGAACTTCTTGAATTTTCTTGTGAGAAGAGCCATTTTTTCATCACTATCCTCTTCAAGCTCATCACTCGACTCCTTGGCCTCAAGCACTATGGTTTTCTTTCTTTTTTCTTCTTCTTTCTCTTGACTCCAATCTTTTAAGGTCATCTCATATGTAATAAGTGATCCCAAAAGCTCTTTCAATGGTAGCTTGTTGAGATCTTTTATTTCTTGTATCGCAATCATCTTTGGATCCCAAAACCTAGGAAGACATCTCAAAATTTTTTTTACCATCTCATCGTTAGTATACATTTACCAAGTGATTTCAAAGTATTTATAAAATCAATAAAATTTGTAAACATCTAGGCAATCAACTCATTTGGTTTCATCTAAAAGAGCTCATATTGGCTAACCAATATGCTCGCTTTGGACTCTCGTACCTGCCTTGTTCCCTCATGGGTGACTTCAAAATAATGCCAAATATCATAAGCAGTTTCATAACTTCTAATTTGGTTAAACTCATTTAGATTAAGAGTGCAATACCAAATATTTATAGTCTTTGCATTTAAAGAATCAATTTTCTTGTCCAAATCATTTTATTCTGCTCTAGGCTTGGGGACCCACACATTATCAATTATTTTGATGGGTGGAGTATACCCCTAGAATAAAAAAAATAGTCTTCTCATAATAATAATTCTTTGAATTCAAAGAATTAAAAAGTAAATAAACTTAAAATAAAATAATTATTTTTCTAATTTAAATAAATATTTTGAAAGTTATAATTTTTATAGTGCAACTATAATAATAAATAATTTTATAACTTATAGAGATGCAAATGTAAAAAATGAAGAGATATTGGCACACTAAAGGGCGTTATTATCTCAATATTGAATAACATAGATTCACATCACAAGGCTACAAATAAACAGACACAATTTATTCTCCAATCCAAAGAAATTTGCTTCTTCTCCCCTACATGGCAAGTATAATTCAAGTCTTGGAAAAATATCTTGGCAATGCTCTCTGCCTTCAGTGACCCTGACACCAACACCTCTCTGTCATCCTTGGCCCTTGCATTAAGGTCAAGACTCTCGAAAGTGATAGGTCCACACATGTTGAGTTTTGGGGTTTTTATAAAAATTCTAATATGAAAACTCTCAATAGTTGAAATATGTACTATTGAAAAGAGGAGGTCTTGTAGTAGATTGCCCCTCTTGAAGAGACGAAGAAATATTGAAATTTGCCATATAAAAAGATCAAAAAATCTAGACGGTTAAACCCAAAATAAGAGCACCAAGCTTTAATACAAATTTAAAGGCAAAACTGAACCTAAGAGGGGAGATGAGTTAGGTTTAATGAAAATGATAAATATTTTTTACGATTTAAAACCCAATACACAAATCAATATGCAAAATCACTAGTCCACAAGTAAAAGATCAAACCACAAGTTCTTATAAAGGAAATTAGAAGAGTAAAAAGGCACAAAATTTTTATGTGGTTTGGCAATCAACCGCATCTACTTCATAGCTATTGTCTTGATCTTGAGGACTTGGACTCTCCGCTAGAGTCATCGCTTCATTGATGAAGCCATCTTATTATAACTTCACTTCCAGTTGAGTGAATGTGCACTCTAATTTGGAGCCCTAATCCTCTCACACTCCTAACAACCTAGGAGTGTTTACAATTATAGAAAATATAAAAAAAATTTGCTTAAGCCATGCTACAAGACCTCTCAAATGCTTTTGAAGATTTAAAATTTGAAAGAGCAAAGCTTAGGGTACTTGGAGGCTAGTGGGCTAGTGAAAACTTGTGTTCTCAAACTAAGATTACTCAATATGTGCAAAACATTCTCTATTGAACAAGCCCCAATCCCTTAAATACTTATTGGGGAGAGAACTAGTAGTTATTCATTATTCTCTATCATGTCCATGTGTCCAGATCATGAGGTTCGGGCATTTAAACCATTCTAATGATCAAATTTGTCTAGTTGTTATAACTAATATCACAAGTTTGGATATCTAATCATCAAGTATGCGCATCCAAATAAGTAAGGTTTGGATGACCGAAACCCATACCAGATGACTGAAGCCAAAAAACCTAAAATCTTGGAGTTACATCTTCTAAAATTTGGGTGTTTGAACATGAGGGTCGAATGTCCGAAGTTGTCAATAATCCCAAAGTTATGTTTTCTATGTTTAGACATCCAAACTCTAAATTTTGAGCATCCAAAGTTAATAAAAAGTCTTAATTGAGTTACTTCAACTTAAATCCCCATTTGACATTAACTAATAACTCATCTTGGACAAAAATGATAGGTCACTGAAAGCATTCTAAGATGAGTTTGAGTATTAGCTAAAGTTCTAAGTTAAGAATTGAAAATACAAATCTTCCACTCAACAAAATTAAAAATCCAAACCTAGTGAGATGACTTGATCTCTTGAGCTTTCTTCAAGCCATCTCTAATTCTTCAAGTTTCATACATTGATCCACCATCATGCTTCATTTTCAAGATTATCTTCATGTCCATCTACACTTGAGGCTCCAAAACAAGCTTGATCTTCATTTTGAGCTTGACTTGGCTACTAGCTATTCATGCTCAAGATATAATCAAATATAAAGTTTTTCCATCATCAAAACTACAAAGGGCAATATCAATAAGAACCCATCAAGGGTTGGATCCAAGATCCATTAAGGATCCAGTAAGGATCCAGTAAGAACCCAAAGTTGAAACCAACATACACTAAAGATCCATCAAGAACCCATTAAGGGTTGGATCCAAGATCCAATAAGGATCTAATAAGAACTCAATCGAGATTGGATCCAAGGTCCAATAAGAATTCAATAAGAATACAATTATGGTTGGATCCAAGATCTATTAAAGATCCAATAAGAATCCATCAAGATTGGATCCAAAATCCACTAAAAATCAATAAGAACCCAATCAAGGGTTGGATCCAAGATCCATTAAGGATCTAATAAGAACCCAATCAGTTTTGGATCAAAGATCTATTAAAGATCCAATAGGAACTGATCAAGAGTTGGATCCAAGATCTACTAAGAATCCAATAAGAACCCAATCAAGGGTTGGATCCAAGATCCACTAAAGATCCATCAAGAACCCAATTAAGGTTAGATCCAAGTTCCAAAGGATCCAATGAGAACTTGATCAAGACTTTACATTTAGGTTTCGGCATAACAAAGCTTGCACTTGGATCTGAAGTCCAATAATAATCCAATAAGAACCTATTAAGGGTGAATCTAAGATCCATTAAGAATTCAATAAGAACCGTTGGACCCAAGATCCATCAAGGATCCAATTAAACCAAATAGGAGTTGGATCCAAGATCCATTAAGGACCAAGTCTAAGCCTTAATAAGAATTCAACATGGGGTCAGACCCGGCCTGAATCAAATCAAATCAAACTTGATTGACTAGATCAAACTTGAATTATAACCAAGTCAGGTCAAGTCAAATTCAAATCAATTAGGGTTAGTCAACAATAAGCTAAAAGCTATCGATAACACCTCAAAACCTAATCGGCACAAGACAAAGAGGCCATTGATTCTCAAGTCAGAAATGGTCAGCATAAGTCAAGGATGCTAATCATTTCAAACTAAACTAAAGGCAAGCTTGAACTCGCTAATCTAGTAAGTCAAACATCATGGTCAAAGGAAGTCAACCAACAACAAGCATGAAGCCATCAGTCACACTTCAAGCATGACCTCAAAAGTCATTGGTGATTCTTCAAATCCAATCGATAATAAGCCAGAGGCCATCGATTATCAAATAAAAAATGGCTAGCATAAGCCAAGGTCACTAACCATTTTCAAACCAAACTAAGACATGCATGAACTCATTTAGTTAGTCAGCAAAATATCATATTTGAAAGAAGTCAACCAATAACATGCGTAAAGCCACTGGTCACACTTCAAGCAACCGACACAAATATAAAGCCATCGGTGATGCTTCATACCTAATTGATAACAAGCTCAGAAAGGCCATCAATTATCAAATCAAGAATGATTAGTATAAACTAAAACTACTAATCATTCTCTTAAATCAAAAATTAAAAGAAGTTAATTGACAACAAGGAGAAAACCATTAGTAATACTTTAAATCTTAATAGGGTCAACTAAAACAAGCCAAGATAGTCAACCACACCCTAAAATTAGGTAAGTTATCAACATCCACCAAGGATCAAACTAAACACCCATTTGAGTCAAATTCCACTCAATCAAGTGCATAGGAGAGGGGCAGTGGCAAGCGCCAAGCTTTTTCAATCCCCTTCCCAATTTCATGTTATTTCATGATGATGAATTTAAATTATTTAACTTGTAGTGAGGGTATGTCTTTACTTAAGTCATATATCCTCTCTCAAATTGATCAATCATGTTTTTTTTATCTTTATTTTATTAGGTAGATTTTTTATTTTAGGAGGTTCCTAATAATTGTTAGAGTAATTAACAATAGGAGTTTGGGACTGTTAGAATTCATGTTCCCACAATTTCTGATTGCACATTCAAACCCGTCCTCAAATTCACTTGTTGTTTTGAGATTGCTAATCGGGGCCTTTAGCTATCTCGAGTGGCTAGTTGCAGCTTCACAATCCCATATTGGCTACTTGAGAAACTCGGCCTCCCACCACCACTATGTAAATAGTGTTTCTCCCACCCTAGGACATCAAGCAATCAATCTAGAAATGCATCAATAGGATATCTAGAGATTGAAGAAGACATCCAATTATCCAAAGGCTTTGAGGAATCAATCCAATTGACTAAGCAAGTGGCTAACTCAGAATTTTGGTTCCATCAGGGTTTTGTCAAAGAAATTTTCATCTTCACAAGTTCAAGACATGAGGTAGGAGCACAACAGGAATGGGAAGGTGAAGAGGATTATGCAATGTCTCCAATTACTTTTTTATCTTTTTTTTTATTACTCTATTATGTCTTTCAATTTCTTGCATTGTTCATCATAGTAGGACCACCCTTAGAAAACTTAGGGGGTTAGGAGAGGACTTTTGGGTCCTTCCCCCACTGAGGCAGCAAGTAAGTCTCCACCAATTTATTATTTTCTTTATTTGTTTATTTTATTTAGATAATACGCTCTTAAGACTTACAAAGCTCCTTCTTTCTTCATTGTAAGGTATGCGCACAGACCAAGCACATCTACTAAGGTGGGTATACCTCGTGCCTAGCAAAGAGACTCCAACAACCACTCCCAGAGATATCGTCCACCTTGTAGGCCGAGTCGCAAATCTCAATGCTTCATCAATATGAAATTTCAAAGGGACCAACAAGGTCTCAATTCATGATCTAGCTATTGATACTAAGCTATTACCTTCATTCCTACTGTTGATCAATCAAAGTGATTAGAAGGTGGGGAAGAGCAAGCACCAATAGATATGGCCTAAACCACTATTGTTGTTGTTTTTCCTTTTGCATTCTTTCTCTCTCTCAATTTTTTTAGCACTGTCGACATCATAGGATTCAGCAACCACATTTTGTACTGGACTTTTAGGGCCTTTTTTGTGATAGGTAATTTCAATCAATGAAGTATTTCCTTTCTAGTTATGTACTTGTTGTATTGCATCTTACTTTTTCTTGTGTTGCAAATTTATACATTCAATACATCATTTTAGCATTATTCCTGAGGGGTTTGTTGATCTAATCTCAAATGCATCCTTGACCCATGGTTTGCTTGGAATCTCAATTTCCAAAGCTTTGATTTTGACTTTCTATAGACCTACATCTTTTTGCTAAGCTTTACAATATTTTAGGTTTTGGGGTTTATGGAATTCAAATACCCAAGGCATGTAGTCACAACCTATTCCTTAGTCATACACCTTTGCTTGGGTTGGAGGAAGAGACCCTAGAAGTCCCCTTTGCCAGTTATCCACAATGCAGGATCTCAATGATCATCTTTCAAAGTGTAGTGATGGCCTGCTTTAGTTGGCATACATTTTGAACCATGGATGACTGTTGCCCAAGCATAAGGTTTGCACCTTTGCTTTATGGGTTCAATTATGAGTCCTTCAACCTCATTCTATTGTCAAGTGTATGACTTGTAACAAGGAGTTTGGGTTTTCTTGAGGTATGTTTAGCAGTAAAGCAAGCTAATGATATGAATTGGTTCATATAACTTAAATGTATTGAATATCATCTATAGACTAAATGTGTTGATGGTCAGATGTTGAATTTATAGGATCATAGGTGTCAACCAAATGTGTCAACAATCAAGTACTAGACTTGTGACCGAAAATATTGATGGTTGAATATTAGACATTAAAATGGATGTAGTGACGGTCAAGTTTTGGACTTGAAACTGGATGTATTGATAGTCAAAATTTGGAAGTCAAAATTTGGAACTTAGGACTAGATGTACTAACGATTAAGTGTTGGACTTATAACATAATGTATAGTAGCTGAATGTCAGATCTTAGGACTAGATGAATCAACCATCAAGTGCTAGACTTGCAAGAGGATGCATCAACAATCAAATATTAGATTTGTAGCCTCTACTTTTATCCATGCATCTGGGGGTTTGGTTTGGTGTTGTAGTAGGAGTTATTGTTAACATGAATTTACAATTATTTCCTTGATGAAACCTATGAGAAATTTTATTATTTTCTTCAAGAAAGCATTAGACTTGTGACTACTTTCTAGTATCTGCAATTCCAAAGCATAGTATTTCTTTTCATTTGCCTCTATTCCACTTTCAAAACATTGCCTCATTTTGCCTCAACACTCAGTCCAACGTTGGACTCATTGTCAGATTGTGCAATCAAGGCCCTGATGCCCAGCTAAGCATTTGTGAAAGAAGCTAATAGTGAAAAAAAGAAGTGATGACTTGTCCAATAGGGCCTAATCGAGATTTGATCAAGTTGTGTTCGGGTTAGGGAAATTTGACTTGTGATACCTTGTTGTCCTCGTTGACCCCCAAGCCTATTCTGCCCTGCAAGTCTTCAGTTATTGGAACAAGTAGACTTGAAGTTTACTGCAGACTTCTTCCCAAAGACATTGGCCCTTCTGAGTTGTGGGACATCTAGTTATGGGATCTCATACCTTAAAAAATCTAGCTTGGTGATCTTTCATCCTATGTGTAAGATTTTTTCAGGTATTGCATCTATTCAAATTTTGATGCACATCAAATCCTACCCTAAAGGGGTCCTTATCCTAGAGTAGGATCAGGAAAATCATAGTTGTTGGCAATATAGAGGAAGATCCTCTTATAAGGGTGCTGATCTTGAGTTTGGATCCATACAATCTAAGCCCTTAGCCAACTTTTACATATATTCTCTCCTTCTTCACCACTCTATTGTGAAAACTCCATTGAGCACCGCCATACTAGGACCTGCACCATCCTGCATTTTGTGCTTCTCCACCTAGATCCCAACACACTTCCACCCAAGTTTTCCTCTTCAATGATATCTAGTAAGTTTTCACTTCTTCCTCCTGCATTTCACTTGATTTTAGTTATTGTCTTTTGCTTTTTCTCACTTCTATGCCAGTGAAAATGGTGGTTTCACTCAAGAATTTTCTTTCTACACAAGTGCACCTCACTAGTTCGTACATGCAAAATAGTAGAAAATCGGCTGAGTTACAAAGCTTGGCTGTAGTCCAAGGACTTCAGTTCATATGATAAGTGTATTATGCATGTAGTTGCGGTTATAGCATGGGACTGGGGCTTGAGTTATTTTAATACATGAATGCTTCATTTGGACCCATTCCAAGGTTAACAAGTGTTGCAGCATCTCCGCTTAGAGAAAATGGAGAATGGACACCCTAGAGCTAATTTGAGGCTCGAGGTTGCATATGACTATGGAAGCCTATTTTGAAGGAAAAAAATATCAACCTTCTTGTATCGAAGTTTGGATTTCCATTAGGCACTAAAATAGACTATATTGTGACACAAGAAAGTCTGGACACACTAAACAAGGAGTATCGTCACTACTATCCAATGTACTGGATAGTGTGCAAGATGGGACTCTAGTTTCCTTTTGAGGGGTTCTTGCATGAAGCCTTGATAGAGTATGACTTGACACTAAACCAGATGGCTCCCAAGTCTGCGTGCTGATTAACTGTGTTTTGGGTGTTTAGCAGATCTCATGAGCTAGAATCTTCAACTGGAATGTTCAAAAATGCCTTCAGGTCATGCAAGTCCGATAGTAGTCTAGGTAAATAACATTTCACACTGAGGCTATGGTTTCAACTCTTCTAAGTAAATCCAAGCTCTATTCACCAATGGAAGGTTTACAAGATCTTATTCTATTCAAAAGATCTTGACATGCCAAAACAAACTAAGGATTGGGCCCTGCATTGAGACAAGCCAATGATCTCCAAGTTTAAAAAGGGGTTGTTGATGGATTGGGTGCATTCTAGAACCCCAGGCTTGCACAATTGTCTTGGTTGGGCTTAGGAGGAGAGCTTCCACCTTCGTAGCCTAAGCATGGCTACGAATGTTGGTATGTCTATTTGAAATCTGAGTCTTTGTGCCATGGCCATTGTTTCATCCATCTAGATTCTTACTAATCTCCTCCTTTTCTTTAGTAGGTCCAGATGCTCTTAGACTTGTGAACAACACCTTGGTGGAGATGATTTCTTATCCAAGGATGACACATCTGCCGACTTACACAAATGTAGTTGAGGATCATGGCCTTACTGCCAAGAAAGCCAAGGGTCAATCAACATTGAGAGCCAGATCGAAGAGAATAGGGAGGTCCAAGACTTCTCATGCTCGTCGAGACATGGTTCGTGTAGGTACCTCAGCGCAACCTTCCTAGGAGCTTAAGGGCAGGGAAGTGCAGGTAGAGATGCCTTCAAGTTCTTTGCTAATTGAGGTAAGGATGAAGAAGTTGAAGAGAGCATCTTCCTTAGCTCAGAAGTGGTAGGAGGTAAATCTTTTGCAGATTTCTAGATAGAGTGTTGGCATAAGTAACCATTGCATTCTCATTTTCTTCAGCGAATAGATGTCCTCTAGGAGACCATTGAGTGGCTCTACGAATACCAAAAAATATGTTTGAGGTGAATGACACCAAGATGGAAGTTTTAGGTGACTTAGAGAGACTAAAGGAACATGCAGCCCAACTTAAGGTTAAGCTATTGCTTCCCAAGCAAAAGCGAGGGCTGTAGATGCTCACGAGGCCATTTTGAGGTTTGAGCTTTTACATGCCGAAGGATGGGCTGCTTAGGCCATTTCATAATTTTGCTGCAATGCTGAGTGTTAGAATATACTCATGGAAGCTTAGACAAAAGGCACAACTCAGTTCCAATGGCTAAGAGCTTGCTACCCACAGAGCTATGGGGATCCTGCAAGGCTATGTGTACGGTGGATATGATTTGTTGGGGCAAGCTGATGACTGCAATTTTGACGCTTGCTGCAAACATTTCCTTGATCAAATCCACAACAAGGTGTTGGAGCACCGAGTTGCCTGATACATCACTGACAAGAACTTTAAGCCTCCCAAGAGCAATTTACCTAGTTTTAGAATAGTATCTCAAGAATGCTAATAGCCTTCTAAACCTAGCTTACACATATATACTTTTTTCTCAATGCAATTTTGTTATTCTAAGGCTCATAGCTAGATTTTGTAACCACTCTTCGAAGCCTTTATTTACAATCCTCTTGTACAAATGAAACAAGTTTTGCAACTCAGCATTAGTTCCACAGCAAATTACTCACATATAGAGCATAGTCTAGATTTCACTTTCTATGTGATATTTTTATTCAAGACTACTTTTAAATCTAATTCATAATGACCTGATGTTGTTCTATGGATGGTCACTGAGAACTTGGTTAGTTGGATTCCAAGCTGCCAGGGATGAACATAGTCATACAATTGGTAGGCTCCAATGTTAGTCACCATGGTCGCCCAGCCAACTTGTCACATCAAATCACCAACAAGATCTGGAATCGAGCATCAGACTCGATCTAGTGGACTCTTTCTAGCGATGCTCTTATCATTACCACCAAAGGGAGGCTGTATGGATAGAATACATAGAAATGCTTTGGTCGGTGAGGTTTTGATGGCTATAACCTCTTGAATATGAAATATAACACTGCTACAAATATGACTCTTTTATAATGTCAGGTGTAATGAATTAATCCCACATCGAATATTGGATAGATAGAATCTAATATACATAGTGAAAAAGATTCATATCCCATGAGGTTAAGTTTTTATGATGGTTTGGTATCCAGCTCACTATATTATTTCAGTTTGACACTCTTTCAACTCTCCTAACAAGTGATATTAGAGCTTCAGATTTGAAGTTGTGCAAACTCTTTAAGACCAAAAAAGAATTCTTAATTAAGAGTGTTAAAATTGATGTAGTTAAATCACATCTGAAGGGAGAGATTGTTATAATGTCAGGTGTGGTGAATTAATCCCACATCGGATATTGGATAGATAGAGTCCAATATATATAGTAAAAAAGGCTCATATCCCATAAGTTTAAGCTTTTGGGATGGTTTGGTGTCCGGCTCACTATATTAATTTGGTTTGATACTCTTTTGACTCCCCCAACACGACTCCAAGCTAAATCTCACTAGAGCGTGGTTGGAGGAACCTCAATGAAATCACCAATTTATTGTAATACAACAAGATATTGAAGCTACCATGAAGAGATCCATTTAGATGAATCCTCTCCAAGCTTTGAAGCAATTGAGCCATAACTACAAAACAAAAGAAGCTACCTATTAGGTTTTTTATCGTCGGTAGTCACTTTGATACCCAAGTCAGATGGATTTTTGGGATAATGTAAATAGTAATCAAAACATTTGGAGAGATGAAAATTTATCTTTAGTTGGGATGTTGGAAAGTTTCTCAAACAGATGATAATATATCCCTAATGTCATTGGATCAGAGCTATGGAGGATGGTGACTCTTTTTGGGCTCCAACCATGGATCAAAAGCCCCTTGTCCCTCTTATTTTTTTCTCCTTTTCTTGAGAAGATGGAGAGGAGAAGAAGATAAAGAAGATCATGAAGATCCCCCTTCTCTCTACTAAGTATAGAACTTATGTTCATGTGGCCAAGTCACAATTTTTCTTTCCAAGTTATAACATAGATCAAGAAATACAAAAGACAATACAAACTACTTTAAACTCTTATAAATATATTGAAACACATATCACTTAACATAATCTAATGATAACAACACAGCTCACATAGCACAACAACAATGAAAAGTGAGAACTTGATTATAACTCCTTAAAAGTCAGCAGCTCTCACATATTGTTTGCAAATACTATTGAACATTCTTGGACTTAGCTGATTTTGTTGCTGAAATGAGCATTATACAAGAGAAATAAAATTGAACTATGAAAGAGTAGTAACTATATAACTAAAAATAACTACTAGTAAAAAAAGCACACTACTGTCATAACTACAATGAAAGATATACATAAACTCACTCAACATAATAAAAATACCATATAATTGAAGAGGAATTCACATTATAAAGTTGACTAGATTAATAATCTCAAAACATCTAAAAAAATAATAACTAATAGTACTCATTGTTGTAAAGTGAATACAAATTCTAAATTAATCTTTGATTCACCCTCCTTTTAAATCTTGTCAATTTCTTCATTGCTCAATGTTGTTCGTTAGTGCTCCTTCCCTATTGGGATTTGCAGCAAAAGGTTAACGAATCACCTTATTCTCAAACAACATAAGAAATGAGAAGTAATACAACATAAAAGAAAATAACAAGATAAAGTAGCGAGAGATCCACTATAAAAAAAAAGGCTTTTACAAGAGTTTACAAGAAAGACTTCACCTTTTCTTACTCAACTAAATTCTTTCACCAAGCCTCGGTAACGCCTCCACCTTCAAAGAGAATATCCAAGAGAGCACCACGAGAAACCACCACGAGAGACCACCGAGAAGTACTAGAAAGACCCACACACGAGAGCCGACACTCTCTCTCTTTCTCTTCTCTCTATTCCTTTTTCTCTATTTCTCTCTAGTTCAACCTCAATACTACGTCATACCTAAGTCCTATGTATTATAGTATATTTATAGACCTTTATTGAGTCTGAGTTTTATTCTAATTACAACTCCTGATATTACAAATCAATTATAAATCTAAATCTAACTTTGGATTCCTACTTTAACTCAAACTTTAATTCGAGTTTAAGATACCTAAAACTCAACACTTCCCAAATGCTCCTTCACTTTCATCTACAAGAAGAGACAATTCACAAAGTAATATTAAATTAAATGAGCACTAAGATAATAAAATTATTATTTCATTGCTCCTCAAACTGAAATACCTAACCATTTTCATTATCTTGTCCCAAAGGTTGATCTATGTTGTACGAATTATATGTGTCTTCATCTACTTCTTTAGATGAAGTATCATTCTTTGCGACCCAAGCTTCAAAAAAATAGATAAGATCTTGTGAAAGAGTGTCAAAAGATTTTGAATCCAAATCCACAAAAAATACATTTTTCATAATTGAGCTAATATTGTTCAACATTAAGAGAAAAAAATTTATCACATCTTACTTTTGATGTAGTCACAATTTGTAGTGAACATTAACAATACTATTTTGCTCGCTGTGCTCTAATATATTCATTTTCTTTATGTGAATGTGATTGAAAATTCTCCAATTTGTCTAACAACTTGATGGCTAGCAATTTGGCTCAAAATATGAATGGCCATTCTTTCAAATTTCGGATGCTACCACTATAGTTTTTCCACAAGTAAACTATAAAGAAATCATTTTATTATGTTAAACCTAAACAAGATAAGATAAATTATGTAATAAAATTGAGAACACAAAAAAACTGCTATAGTAAAATATTGAATTGATATAAGGCTTAATAGAATAGTAATGCCCCATAATCAGATGATGAGCTACCAAAATTGGTCACCTCAAGCATGTTTTAAAGTTCTTAAGAAATTGTCGGGGTTAACAAACAATTTTTATGGTAAATGTTCTATGAAAGAGGAATAAAGTTGTTTTGACATATGACAATATGCTAGTTGTAAGAAAAAAAGAGTCACCATTCCGGATATTCCCCAATGTTTATGGGATTACGGTCCCGAAACACAATGAATACCTTATATTTTTGTGAAGAATGATGGGAATTTCCAACATTCTTTACAAAAAAGCTGGGCTTTCCCAGTGGCTTTTTTAAAAAAAACACTAAGAAAGCCTTACTAGATTGGGAACCTAGTTTTAGCTAGCCTAGTTTCATCTTTCCCATTTCCAACACAAAATTCTCCGTCCCCATCTCCATCTCCTTGTTGTGACAAGCCGGCTCGATCTCCATCCCCATTTCCTATAGTGCCTCCTTCTTCTTCCTCATGAGCATTCTGAACTCCACTTCCTCCTCAAAAGGTATGCCCTGAATCTCTCCCACTCTCTTTCTTCCTCCATCAAATGCTCTTTTTTTTTTTTACAAGTTCTCTCTTTTTTCTTATTCTCTTGGTGGTGGAGTTCTTCATTGCTCTCTTTTTTGAGGAACATCTTCATTTCTAAATTGACATACTTGAAATTTTTTATTTCTATAGATCCTAGGGCTATTTGTAGGATTTTAGCATCAATAGTTGATTTTCTTACTTTTTTTAAAAGCTTATAAGATTTCTTATATTTCTTGTCTCTAATTGTTAATGGAGAAGGTTAGGATTTAGTTAAAACTCTTTATTCGAAGTAATTTGGTCTTTTGGGTATGGGAGGACATGGGTCAGACACGGCGCAAATATGAGAGAACATGGGTTGGACATGATGCAAACATGGGTGAATAGAGGGCAAATATGGGTGAACATAGGGCGAAGACAAGGCAAACATAGGATGAACATAGGTAGGATATGGGTGGACATGGTTGAACATGAGCGAACATGGGTAGGTCATAGGTAGAATATATGTTAGACATGGGAGAACACGGGTGAAAATGGACAAAGAAGGGGAGAACACGAATATGATACAGGATGGACATGAGAGAACATGGATAGAATATGGATAGAATATGGGATGGACATAGCTGAACATGAGTGAATATAGAGAGAACAAGGGTAGAATAAGGTGGACATGCGTGAATATGAATAGGAATCAGGTAGGATACATGATGGACATGAAAAAATATAAATGAACATAGGGAGAATATGAGTAAGATATGGGGTGGATATGAGAGAACACGGGTAGAATACAGAATGGATATAAGAGAATAAAAGTAAGATACGGGATGGACATGAGAAAATATTAGTGAATATAGGGAGAATATAGGTATGATACAAGATAGATAAGGGAGAATATGAGTAGGATACAAGATGGATATGAGAGAATACTGTGGAACACAAGTAAGACACAAGTAGGACATGAGTTGGAAATCAATATAGAAGAGGATAATTTTATACTAACGGAAAATAAGCCTTAATCTAATTGTCCAGCATCAATAATTTAGTTTATGATGTTTGTTGTTTGATTGTATACTAATGTTGCCATGCATACATTTGACTTTTTTTAATTACTTGTATTTCTATTTGGACCAGATATATGTATTGATCAGTATTTACTTTTTTTTTCAACTTGCAATTGTTTGACCATGGAAACATATTGGAAATATCATTACTTCTCTCAAAAATGTAAATACTAAGGTACTAGTATTGGAGACCTAGTTCTCATCTAGTGGAGGTTTCCATTCAAATTCTAGTGCGAATAACATAATCTCCTTACCCTCTGGAGCAAAGGATCAGAAGATGCACCCTGATAGTTTACATAATTTAAGTTAATAGCATTTCTAATTATTAATTATTTTATGGGTTATTAGTTATTTCTTGGTCATGCAATCTTTGAATTTTTGGGTCCAAGTTTCACACAATATTCAAGTAGAACAAGCTACGGACTTAGTAGGCCAGTCAGAGTTTAGGGTTCTGAAGGATGTCAATTGGAGCTACAATCAATACAGGCAACTCATCAAGCACAATTAGGCCAGGTTCTCTACTCATTTGGGCCTAATGGCCAAGGATGGAAATAATTTGTCCTTGACTTACATTGATTGGTAGGCAATACTAGAGACAAATAAACAAAGGATATAGGAAGACATTGTGGTATTATTGTAAAGTTAATATATTTATAATTTGTATATTGGTATATCTGTAGTTGATCATTCTCACAAAAATCAATCTTTGATTATACATGCAAACACAAACCTACAGGAGGATTGCAAGAAGGTGATCTTGTAGATATTTGCCAAGCACTAGCACAACTAGAAGGCAAATGTGAAGAAGGCCTATTTTACACCAGTCAAGAATTAGCCGGATGAGCTCGCCACTTGCCCATATACCAAGATTGAAGTGGAGCAATAGCCCCTATTAATGGGATATTGGCTAAGCTCATATATCCATATATCTTTTCCTCTTGCATTTGATATATATGTCAACTTTTGTAGTTGTTGAATTAATATACTTGTCATTAATATTTTTTTAGGATTAAAGTAGAGAAAATAGAAAATGGGTCACTCTTTAGGACACAGGGGATATGCCAACTTGTGAGCTAAGTCAAAGGATTCTCTATTGGATATTGTGCCCAAAATGAAATCCACCCCCAAGTTTTTGGATGTGAGAAGCATGGCCAACTGCAAATGTTCAATATGGGGCCTATGCTCACCCATGTCTTCGAGAGTACCTCCGAAGGTTCACACAACAAACATTATTACACTGAAACTCAAGTAGAGGCTATGATATGAGCTCAGGTTACTCCTCATTGAGAGACGGTAGCCCAACTCCAGAGTACCTTTAGTCTTTGCAAGCTAGTATCATCGGTGAACTAATTCTTGTCCCTACATTATATATTCTTCGTGTTTTGTACTATTTTTTTATTTTCATATATTATTTGTTTATATGACTACATGAAAATATGAGATTAACCAGGTCCTAGAGAATGAAAACTAACATAGAACCGAGGGATCTGGTATACCAGTGATATTGGGAGGGACTCCATCCATTTCTTCAGCAACTCAGTTATCCCATGAAGATAATGATTTATAGTATTATTTTATATTATAGTTTATCATTACTGCTTATATTTTCATTATTTTGCAAGGGATTAGAGCCGCTCAGGGATTCGCAGCTATGTGCATAGGTAACAACTGAGGATGGGTTGGCATTTGAGAAGCTACAACCAAGAGTGATGGTACCTTTTGGAAATATTGCGACTTCATTTTTTTTTCTCTAACTTCCATTTGTAATATGAAACTTTGTATATAGTATGTTGGTTGCAAAACTATTTTATGGTAATACAATTTTGAAAGTATGTCATGATGTGTTACAAATTTTGTGGATAGTCTTTTGTATTTGTAAATATAGGGCATATATACATGGATTATGTGAAAAGAGCAGCTGATAAAGGATTTTCTAGCATTTCTAGGCATTTTCATGGAAAAAATGTCAGAAATATTCTTGGCATTTATGCAAGAAATGTCAAGAATTTCCATTGAGAATATTACTGGCGTTTCATGGAAAAAAATTGGGGATATGTCCTGCATTTCAAATGAAAAATGCTGAGAATTTTATCGATGTTTTATAGTCCAAAAAAACTAGTAATGGATAGCATTTTCTCCAAAAATCCCAAAAAAATCATCTATTCTAGACATTTGTAAATCGTCTTGAAAAACATTGGTAAAATTATTAACGGTATTTTGAAACACCGAAAAATGTTGCAATATTTTTATTTTCTTACTGTCATAGAAAAACATCAAGAAAGTATTTCCAATATATTTTTTTATTATTAACAGCTTTTAGCTCTGTAAATGCAGGAAATGCCCATAAATATTGTAGTGCACTTAGTTGAGTATAACTCAAAGTTATATTTCTGCTATGAAACACAGTCTCAAGTCAAAAGACAATTGCCTAAAGAAACAAAAAGAAAAATATAGGTACCCATAACTCAAAAATTTGCATCTTGATACAACATATTAACCAATTTAAGCCTAGCTTTCCTTCTTAAATGCCAACAAGAGTGGAGTTTTTATCATGTCCTCAATCTCTATTTGGTTTCAAAAAAAACAAAATCAAATATGCGAAACTAACTTAGACATAACTAAAGATACAATATGACTCAAATAATTCATACTATCAATGCCTCATCTAGCTTGAAAAAGAAGATGCTCATAGCCCAATTTTCAGGTTTATATGTCACAATAGAAATCAATTTGAAACTATACCATTCAACCTGAATTTAGATCAACATAACCAATATCTCTATCATTAATGGATGAGAATTTGGACAAAAATTAAAGTGAATAACATAAAGGGGTTTTGCCTTGTATATTCCTATAAAATACTCAAATTGCACCTATGCCCTTTGTAAAATTGTAATTGCTCCTATGTGCTTGTAAATTCAATTTATGTAGATAGATACTCCTAATTAATTTCTAATAGTGTTTATTTAGGTTAAGGCAAAATTAATATGATCTAAATGGGAGGATTTCTAGCTTAGAATCAATGAGTTTAAGGGAGATTGGTCAAAAATAGTTAAAATAAAAACCAACAAAAACTAATGATAGGGGTATTTATTTAAATAAATTGAATTTGTAGTAACATAGGAGTAATTAAAGTTTTTCAAAGGGTATAGGTTTAATTTGAGTATTTTCTAGAAGTATATAGCCAAGATTTTCTAACATAAATTTTTTTTGCTATAACTAAGAATAGTTCTACAGCCCCATAATGTTGTTAACTTGCTTAAATAAAATAAATTCCTATTGAAAATCATTCATAGACGGAAGTGTTTGAGTCAATTTTAATAAAAAATCATATTTAATTAAATTTTAGTTAAAATATGAGATTGAATGTCACTAGATTATTGTCTAAATATAGATCTCAATGAAATCTAAATTATGATCAAATTTTACTGAAAATTGAGTTTATTTTGAAATTAAATTATCAAAAAATTTGAGCTCAAATTAAAGTGAGTTGAATGAGCTGAATATTTGAACCCAAAATTTATCAAATATTTACAATAAGATGAAAAATGTAAAATCTTTACAATATATTCTCAAACGAAATACATTTTATAAATAGGCCATTTCAGAATTTTCCTTTAAAAAGGATTCTAACGCTTTAAAATTTCATAAATAAGTCCTTTTTGTAAAAAAACCTCTGAAATTTATAAAATTATATTTTTTTTCATTAGATTTTAAAATCCAAGTTCCTCATAAAAAAAACTCAATCCAAGGGATTATACATAAATAAAAAAAATTTAAAAAATAATTCAATTAAAATATCACAATTCCACAAATATTTTAAAATCGATCCAATTGATGATTTAATTTTGAACCTTGTTAAGTATATAAAATTAAGAACTTGCAAGTAAAAATATAGAAGCCAGAGGAGATCAGGAATCGAACAGGAGAAATCATTAGGAAGAAAATTTGTATCAAAAGAAAAAAAAGAAGATGTGAAGCTCTCATTTTTATTTTGCTTTCTGTTTTCTTCCTTGCTTCTCTTCGGTTTTCTGTGCAGTAACCCTACTACTGCACCTCTGCTCCTCTGCTCTCTTGACTGAACTCAACCACGGCTGCCTTTCCCCATGCTGATCATTATCTGCAATGCTCGACCTATGCCCTACGCCTTCCCCGGGCCGCCAGCAAACCACCCCGCCACACCTCACCATGCCTACATGACCGCTCCCACTCATGCCTTAGAGCTTGTTGGCCCCTTTGCTTGCTAGCCTAAGCAGTCGCAGCCTGTGACTTCGACACCGGAGGTAGCTCACCGCCCGACCGCACTACCACTGACCACGCTACCTACACGAGACCAAGACCTGGCTAATTTCGACCAAATCTCGGCTAGCCGGTTGCTGCCATCGAATCTGCCCATACAGCCCCATCCTCATGCCTTGTAGGCCCAACCTCACCCTGATAACTCGCCGCTGACCGCCTCTGCCTGCGCTCGTGCAAGAACCACCCTTAGCTGCTGACTTTTACTCTTGCCCACTAGCTTTGCTCCTGTGCTCTGGGTCTCAGTCTGCTGCTCTACAACCTCGCTCACCAACCACGCCCTTCTTATCACCGAAACCGTAGCTCCTGTACCGTGCCGACCGTGCTTAGTTCCTGCATCCCGCTGGTCAGCATGCCACTCCACCACCCTAGCTCACACATACCGTCGGTCCTGCCTCTCCTCCAGCTCCGCCCATGCTCTGCACGGCCTCCTGCCGCCCTAGCTTTGCCGGCTAGTGCTTTGAGCTCCCCGCCTTCTGCCGCATCTACACCGTGCCTCCGAGCCGCCACCACTTGCTATGAGTTCATAGCCGCTTGACTGCCAAAGTTTGTGGCCAGATCCGACCGAGAAGAACACAGGCGACGATGGCCCAGTCAATTGAAGAAAGGAGTTATGGTTTTGTGAGAGGAAAAAGAAAGAATCATGAAGGTAAAGAAATAATAAAATAGAAAACAAAGAAAAAAAATCTTAGCAAAGGAGATTTAATCTCAATGTCCGTTGTATATGGTATTCATAGGCCTATTTTCAGGTCTATTAAATTATACTAATCTTTAGATTTATTGAATTAAATCAATTTTTTGACTCACACTCATAGGCCAATTTTTAGAACCATCAAGTCTAGTCAACTTTCTAACCTACTAAATCAAGTTAATTCTGGAGTTTACACTTATAGGCTAGTCTTTAGGTCGGTCAAATTAAATCAGCTTTCAGATATGCTAAATCAAGTTAGTTCTTAAGTCAATTTTTAAGTCAATCAAATTAGATCAGTTTTCAAGTCTGGCAAATTAAGTTAGCACTTGTGGTCACACTCATAGGCAAGCTTTTAGATTTGCCAAATCAAGCTTGTCTTTGGGTCCACCAAATCAAGTTATCTCTCAAGTTTACACTCATAAGTTAACCTTCAGGGCCTGACAAATCAAGCCAGCTTTGAGCTAGTCCAAATTAAATCAGTCTTGGACTCGTATCCATAACCCAGTTTTCGGGCCTGCAAAATCTAACTAGCTTTCAAGCTCACTCATCTAAGCTGGCCATTGGGCTTACACAATTAAGACTAACTCCTAGGCTTTTCCAAAATTATCATGATAGCATAAGGCCTCTTAAATTAAATTGATTAATATGAAGTGACTTAATCACATTACACTCAACTAAAACAACTAAATAAAACTAAATTTACTCAAATGGACTACCAAAAAAACCTAAATTAATTAAACAAATTGACTAAAATTTAAATTGAATTGAACCCAAAATCAAATTGAGTTAATCGAAACCAAATCAGCTCATACCCAACCCTAATTAGGTTTAAATTAGATTAAATCAATCAAATTCAAGTCAAACCTTATTTGGGTTAAACTAAGCTCAAATCAAATACTAATTGAGTTAAATTAAGTTCAAACAAAAAGTTAAGTAGGTTAAATCAAATCCAAAAGTCACACCAGAATAAAGCCAAGCTTGAATTGAAACCAAACTGAACCTAAATCGACTTAAATCAAAGTCCATTAATACACTAAATCAAATCTGATAAGGGTCCAACATAAAGTCAAACTTGATCCAAATTCAATTAATCAAACTCAAGCTAAAATCGAGTTTTAAATATTGAACTAAATCAAATCATACTCGGATCAAAATTAGTATTGCTCCCACTAGAGTCAATGATTAATATTTGATAAATATTCTTCTGAAAATAAATGTCAAGCTTGGTGAATTAAATTCATTATTACAAATCAAACATTCATCGTTAATATCAAAAGTGATTTTGTGAATGGATGTTTCACATGGTCCTCCTAGTCATGTTATAAAGCAATAGTGCAAATATAATCACCAAAGGTCCTAGGCAGAGGAAACTGGAACATATCATTATCTTTTAGGAGGGAGTTAACGAATCACAATTGACTCAAATTTTAAATATTGAATTAAATCAAATCAGACTCGAATCAAAGTCAAGTGCTGAAGATTGGACTGAATCAAATCAAACTTGACCGAATCAAGTTTTGAACATAGAATTAAATCAATTCATACTCGAATCAAAATCAAGTTTTGAATATTGAACTGAATCCAAATCAAACTCAAACCCAAACTTGATTAGTCTGAATGAAATTGAATAGGGCCAAACTGAGTCCCACTAAGTGTGCCAAATCTTTGGCAATACTCTACGACTATGAACAATGGGTGATATTATCATTTTTTTCTAACCATAACTAGTTCAAATAGAACTAAACTAGGTCAAATTAAGTTCCATTGGGAGTGCTATAAAAGCCTTTGATAGCACTCCAAGTCTATGCCCAACTCCACAAGCAATGGGTAATGTTACTTTCAAACTTATGAGGTTAATACCTATATCTCATTGGTTATGAAAATACTTCAAATTCATGAAGTTATTACTTACACCTCATTAGCTATGGAAACAGATGAAATTATCGTTTATGCCTTATTGGTTATGAAAATACTTTAAACTCATAAAGTTATCGCTTACACTTTATTGGATATAGACATATTTCAAACTCATGAAATTATTGCTTATGCCTCATTGACTATGAAAATACTTCAAACTCATGAAGTTATCATTTATGCCTCATTAACTATGAAAATACTTTAAACTCATGAAGTTATCACTTATGCCTTATTGGCTATAGAAATACTTCAAATTCATGAAGTTAACACTTACGCTTTATTGTCTATAGAAATACTTTAACTCATGAAAGTATTGCTTACACCTTATTAACTATAAAAATACTTTAAACTTATAAAGTTAATACTTACGCTTCATTGACTATGAAAATACTTCAAAATCAAACTATGAAGTTATTACCAATGTCGTATTAGATCTAAAAATATTTTAAAATCAAAAGAGTTATCACCTACACTTTATTGGCTAACTGAAATACTTCAAATAAAATGAAATTGTCACTTAAGCCTCATTGGTTATGGAGATACTTTGAACTCATGAATTTATTGTTTACACCTTATTGGCTATGTAAACACTTCAAACTCATGAAGTTATCCCTTATATCTTGTTGGCGATGAAAATACTTCAAACTTATAAAGTTATCACTTATACCTTATTGATTATGAAAATACTTCAAACTCATGAAATTGACACCTATGCCTTATTGCTTATAGAAATACTTTAACTCATGAAGTTATTTCTTATGCCAAAATTGGTTATAAAAATACTTCAAACTTATGAAGTTAACACCTACGTCTTATTTGCTATGAAAATGCTTCAAAATCAAACCATGAATTTATCACCAATACCTTATTTGCTATGGGAGCACTTTAAAATCAAAGAAGTTATCATCTACACTTTATTGGCTAACTAAAATACTTCACATCAAATAAAATTATTGTCAATGTTTTATTAACTAGAGAGAATACTTCATGCAAAATAAAGTTATAACTAATACTCAAAGTGGTTGGAGACACTTCAAACTTCTTTTATCTTCTTCCATGTCCCACCGAACTACATTATCAACATCTGCTGAGGATCAAGAAAACACCACGTGGTCCAGCACAGAGGAACAGGGCAGTAGCATACGTTAGAGCTTCTTCTCCATTCTTTTTTTCTTTATTTCTTTCATATTTTTCATAACTCCAAATTGAAATTTGTTGCAAAGTGAGGGTATATCTTTATTTAAGCCATGTGCAATTTCTTAAAATTAATCAAGTGCTTTTTTTTGTTTCTCTATTTTATTAGCCAAGATTCTTAGTTAAGGAGGTTCTTGACAATTGTTAGAATAATTAATAATAGGGTCTTGCATCTGTTGAAAGTCAATGTTCCTATAATATTTGGTAGTGTACTTTAAATTAAACATACTTTGATTTATACATCGAGATTGCTCTCTGGAATCTCCGCTACTCTAAAATTGATCCCACAAACTCTAGCACACCCGATGGGATTTGACTTCTTCTCCAAGTATAAAAATCTAGTTAATACAGTAGAGACATTGATAAGGTAGAATTATGACTGAAAATTGATTATGTTCTCCTTTATAGAAGAAAGCATCAAATGACATTAACGAAGAACATCTCCACCACAACATATACCATTGTCCTAAGGGTAAGATTGATTGTGCATCTATCTCAATCAATGGTCACCATAGAAGCAGCTGAAATTCAAATCAAGTTCAGAACCATCTTTGAGGTTGTCCAGTTCAAGAAGATACTTGCTATTGCACCAACTAAAGTTATCTTATGCAAGGGAAACCTATTTCTCACCTTCCATCAAGGGGAAAGAGACCCAATATGATCATTGCAAATAAGAAGGATCAATCTGATGAAGAGCCAGAGTCCATGTCTTAACAGGCAAGGATGTCAATCTTCCAGAGACTAGGACCAAAATAAAGATTAATCTCTGATCGCCTTTGCCCAACACCTAATAGAGGGGTAACCAAAAGCATGTCCGGATACATGCATGGATGAAGAAGAACTCATCCTAACTATCATAAGTAAAGAAAAAACTATTAGAATTTTCAGCCGACTTGGGAAACCTACCACTTGAATGAAGTTGGTTATTACCATTCCCATCTTCAACTCTTTGACTCCATTGAGTAATTTAGAAGGGGCTAAAAGCACATCACATGGGACATAGTCTTACATTAAGACTGTGATGAAGGGACCAAGCAAAATCACAAGAGTCACCGTAAAATTATAACTCAGCATGAGAACTCATAAAGGGAGACCACCCACACTGTCAGAATCATTTCACATTACAACTCTGGGAGGGATCGCGAGCTCGCACTCTAACCAGCCAAATGCCAAAAGAAGGCTATGTGAATAAGACTTACTAATGAAGATATTCAAGAGGAAAAGGCTCTCATGAACCATTTCTTGCTGCCATGTGAAAGAGAAGTCGTGGTGACCCTCTCTATCAGCAAACTCTTGAATGAGGCAATCTAGCTGATCGGAGAAGTTAGTCTTAACACAAAACCTAGACCTGACTCCCTAGATATGGATCGTCATGTCCTAATAGAAGCATTGATTATAACTGAAAGCTCCAATCAAGAAGTGACCATAGAAGTACTACAAGAACAGCTAAGACAGCAAAGAAAAAAGAATGATGAAGCCCAAAAGAAGGTCATGGAATTGATCGAGATGATACTACAAATGAGCCAAAAGCTCAAAAAGTTAGAATAATCTCAATAGTCATCTCAAGTAGTAGAGGCAACAGAAGGTGCATCTCCTATAAATGAGATCTATAAAAATGTAGGCCGTTCACAAGCACCTACTCTATCAGTCAGGGAAACTCAATCCCCAATTTTAGGCATCCCTAATAATATAGGACTACCAGCATATATATAATAGTAGGTGCAATGAATGGTGACACTACAATTGATATAAGAAAGTGAGGTGGGTAAAATAAACAATGTGGATAAATTATATCCTAGTCATCAAGATTTAGTATCATATCCCAGAGGCTATATGATGCCTAACTTCAAGAAGTTTAATGACATGGATAACCCAAAATAGCATATAGCCAACTTTGTAACTCTATGTGGAGATTCAAGCAATAGCCCCTCATTATTACTCTGCCAATTTTCAACAAACTTGATAGGAGTAGCATCAAGTGGTATGTCAATTTACAACTATAATTGATACAAACTTGGGCAAAAATAAAAAAAAACTTTTGAATTAGGTTCAAAGGAGTTAGTGATAAAATAATCATTGCAGACCTCATCTCGACAATAAAGTATGATAATGAATCGATCTTGGACCATATTACATAGTGGAGAAATCTCAATATTAAGTGCGAACAATCCATGAGCCAATTTGAGGTGGTAAATATAGTTCTTGGCAACATAAGAGGATAGTGAATGGCAACTTACGTAAGCACTTCTTCTATTTATACCTTCCAAGACCTCATTATGCAAGTCAAGAAGCTAGAAAGGACTAGCCTACCAGCTGCACTTGGTTCACAAAATTTTAAACTAGAAAAAAACAAGGTGAAGCATAGAGAACCTTTCAAAAATGTAAGGGT
The DNA here is from genome assembly GCA_005019695.1 of Trichopus zeylanicus subsp. travancoricus. Taxonomy (NCBI): domain Eukaryota; kingdom Viridiplantae; phylum Streptophyta; class Magnoliopsida; order Dioscoreales; family Dioscoreaceae; genus Trichopus; species Trichopus zeylanicus. The sequence goes on from RXID01014251.1 coordinate 1,397,806, forward strand.
GGCATTCGCAACAACTAAGTATAAGAAATGTTTGAACCCCAGCATGAACAAGGGTAATTCTCATAAACCATCCACTCTTGGAGGAGATGGAGAAGTGAAACAATCTAATGATCTCCAACAAAGGCTCAAAAAAAAAAATTCATTCAAAAGAGAAAGAGGAGATAAAATCTTCCAAGATGTCCTAAAGTTAAACCTTCAACTACTAGAATGTAGAAGGCTGAATGAGGCCAACAAAAAAGATAACCCAAACTACTATCCTTACTATAGAATCTTGGGTCACATCTTTGAAGACTGCTTTGTATTTGAAGATCGGGTCAAAAAGTGGTACCAAGAGGATAAGTTAACTCTCCTGAAAGCTGTCCTATTTGGAACACCCACTGAACACATCAATCACATTACTGTAATTGAGAAGCATAAACCACTTGCTAAGATCCACTTCGAAGAAGAAGCACAACATACCCCCCAATAAGAATACTTATGAAATATCTAAGTCTTAAAAAAGCTAAAGAAGCTTATGAAGAAGATGACTAGAAATCCTGAAAAGCCTGGGATGGTGATGAAGAAAGCCTCATTGGAGCAAACTACCTTACTTGCTTAAAGCATTAAAAAGAAAAAGAACAGAAGCAAGAAGAAGAAGCTATTTCAACCTGTTAAATGTAACATTAAGAAATTAGCCATCTAGAAATACATCAATGCTCTAAAGGAATATGTCTAAGGAGGAAGAAGCTAAGTAACTCTCAAGGAGTTACTCCATGATAAACTTAGAGTTTTGCTTCAAAGCTTTGACATTGGAAACCTGAAGGATGTACTTCTAGTAGCAACATATGCTATCACTTTTTGGACATCTAGAATCAAGATAATCATTGGAGTCATCCCATCATTTCAGTGATGATGAAATTCAGGATGCAAGGCGAAAAGAGGCAAATAGATTCATTGGTGTTAGTGATGAAATAAAAAAAATCCTAGGGTCTTTCCGAGATGACTATCTTAAAGAGTGGTTCACCCTGAATATAATTATGGCTTGCTCAAATTACAACTAAATACCATGAAAGAACTAGCTACAACTAATATGAAATTTGTCAAGAGGAAAAATGTAAATGTTAAATGAACACATGCAAGCTATAACTCCTCACATGGAAAGCATGTCAAATATGACTACCACACTCTATAAGAAAATCAAGAAGATAGAAGAGATGTTAGTAGAGAAGGCAAAGCCACACAAAAGACTTTACAGGGGTGATGTAGAATCACCTACTCACCCTCTTTAGGGTTAAGATGATCACTCATGCCACTTACTCCAAATATGCGTCAAGAAAGCTAGACACTTTCGAAAATAATTATCTGAGTTTATGGGCTCTTTTGCACGGTGACTCACACATTTGAGGTAAACACCAATGAGTAGCTGTCCCAACCTCCATCAAGCAATTTAGCAACAAATGCTCAACCCGCTAGAACCTACGGAAGGATGCACTCTACCGACTTTAGAGGAATTATACATATAATGCAGGGATGATGAATATGACTCTATGTCTAAATTAGAATAACTTTATGACCATTTTAGGAGGCCTTACGCCAACAATCACCAAATGAAGAAGCAAGCATTCCGAGAGAATATTAAGTCAGCTAATGCTAAATCTCATTTTGCTCCCCCATCAAGCCATTTTGAGCACCCATAGATGAAATGTCCTAAATACAAAGTTCTAAAGAAAGTCATGCTAGTAGATGAAATAGAAGGGTTTATCCAAAGAGTTTCTAAATATCTCTCTACAAGGATGCCCCACGTGCCTAATTTTGATGTTGAATGAGATGATTATCAACCAGTCACATCCTCCAAAGACATCCAAGGAACTATCAATCGGGGGCAAGGGTTTGCTACCTCCTATTGCATGAATAACCTTGGTAGTGATTATGAAGGCAAACCTTATTGGTCTCATGATGCCAATTTCAACTAAGAAGAACAAACCAAGTATAGCTCTGAGGTGAAAAGGTGTTACCTTTAAGACACTCTAATGCCTAGGAACAAGAACACCTCTAAGGACAAGAAAAAGAAAATTCAGATAAATGATGACATCGAGCCTTCACGAACTGAACATGCACTCAAGAAGGTGAAATACAACATAGCAACCCACCTCAAGAAGATCCCTGCCATGCTAAGCATGTTTGATGCCCTAATGATATCAAAAGAACTTAGGGATATATTGGTGTACATCTTACAGAATCCAGCCAACTATTAAGTATACTTTATTAAAGAGAAGATGAAGGAGTCTTTATATGTATATCAAACTCCTACTATCATATTCACAAATGATGACTTACTACTAAGAACAACAGGCCCTAATAAACCGTTGCATGTCACAGGAAATAATGATGGGATCAAGAATAATCACATCCTAATTGAGCCAAGTTCCTTAGTCAATTTGATGACTCTCCAAACTTTAAGAGCTCTAACTCTAGATATGTGCTACCTATCATTCGAGATTATAACCATCCAAGGGTTTAATCAGAATACTCAAAAAGTTTTGGGAGACATAACCATCTCTCTCAAAGTAGGCAAGTTGATGAGAGATGCCAAATTCTATGTGGTCAATACTAGTGCATCATACAAAGCACTACTAGGAAGACTGTAGCTACATAAAAATAAGGTAGTGCTATCAACCATACGTCAATGCCTCAAATACTTCAAGGGTGGTGAAGAATATCGAATTGATGGAGATTTACATCCTTTTGATATTCGTGAGGTGTATTATGATAATGAAAAATACTATCAAGGATCCCACACTGATAGAGGGTCTACTTCCATTAGTCAAGTAAAGTAGAAGATTACTAGCATGATCTTTGCCCCTACTCATTTAGAAAGTGACACTAACTAAAACTCTTCAAATGAAGAAACCTTATGAATCTACCTAGGTAGCTATACTTCTGACAAAGATAATAAATGAGGTCGAACATAAAATATTCTCTTTGTTACTAAAGTTCCAAAAGGCTTATTTAAGCTATTAGATAAGCTGAGCATCAATGTCATGAAAGAATTATGACTTTTTATGTTCCTCCATGACATAAAGGAGAAAAAAAAAACTATTTTACAAAGAAATCCATTGTACCCCGAGAAAACATGAAATCATAAGAACTGAGGATCCAGTGAATGATAGTGACCATCAACAAGTAATCAAGCCTAAATATTTTGTGGATCAGCTTCATCAGATAATCAAGAAATTCAATTGTAGATATCCAAAAATAAAGAGCGAGAGAGAGTCATTTCTTTAAGAATCTATGGGATCTAACCCAAGGGCATGCTTACATTCCTAGAAGAGGAAACAAGAACACCAAAGGGTTGGGGTACATCACTCCAAACATCCACACATATCTCATTATTAGTATTGGACCTCTGTCTAATATTCAGGATGATCTAACAACATCAACACCTTTTGATACATTCACTAAGGTAGCCACGACTCTCCAAACACCACGAGAAGGTAACATTCTCTACAAAATTCTATCAAGACTAGAAGAAAGGTGACATAATACAACCAAAACACCCTCAGATGAACCTTTGCTAAATCTCACTCAACATGATAAACCACTTGGTGAAGAAATAATCCTCCAACTAGAAGAAGCTCCATTAGAACTCAAGGACGAGGGGCAAGCCACAATTGATGAACTAATGAAAATCAACTTAGGCTTAGAGGAGGACCCCAAGCCAACATTTATCAGCACACAACTATGAGAGGAAAGCCAAATCCAACTCAAAGCAGTGCCCTAAGAGTATATTGACTACTTTATATGGAGCTATAAGGAGATGCCTAGACTAGATCTTAAAGTTGTAGTCCATATGTTTGCCATTAATCCTGAGCTTCCACCTATCAAGCAAGCACCTAGGAGTATGAAACTCAAACCTAGAACTAAAGGTAATAGAAGAAACCAAGAAATTGATCAAAGTAGGCTTCATTAGGGAAGAAAAGCACCCAAATTGGGTGACAAGCATTATGCCAGTCAAAATAAAGAAATGACCAAGTCCGCGTCTATGTAGACTGAAGGGATTTGAACAAAGCATGCCCAAAAGATGACTTCCCATTGCCAATAGTAGAAATCATAATTGGCAACATGGTTGACTTTGAAATATTCTCTTTTATGGATAATTTTTTAGGGTACAATCAAATCAAGATGTATCCTAATAACGAGAAGCGTACGACATTTAGAACACCAATTGGCATTTACTATTATAAGGTGATACCCTTTGGGTTCAAGAATGCGGGGACCACTTATCAAAGGGCCATGACCTAAATTTTTAATAGCCTCATACACCAACAGGTAGAATACTATGTGGATGACTTTGTACTCAAGACCAGGTCCAATAACAAACACATTCAAGACCTAAGAGTCATTTTTTTACCATCTTAGAAAATATGACTTAAAGATAAATAATGTAAAATACACCTTTGCTATTATCAGAAAAGTTCTTTGGATTCATTGTCAGGCATGGAGGGATCAAAATTGATCTATCTAAAATCAAAACTATCTTGGATATGCCATCACCCAGCAACTTAAAGCAATTGAGGTCATTCTAAGACCGACTTGCCTACATAAAGAGATTCATTTTAAACCTCTTTGGAAAATGTGAGCTTTTCTCTTGATTGATGAAGAAGGATACTCCATTTTTTTGAAATCAAGAATGCCAAAGAACCTTTGAAGAGATCAAGCATATCTCTTAAAGCCACTAGTCTTGGTAGTACTCCCTATCTAATAAACCCTTAATCTTCTACATGGCCATAATGGAAGAGTTTCTGAGGGTACTTCTCACTCAGAATAATAAAGAGAGTAAAGAAAATGCACTTTACTATATGAGTACAATGCTAGTGGGGGGCAAAAAGTAATTACTCTCCTATTAAAAAGTATTGTCTAGAGCTTATATTTGCAGTCAAGAAGCTCAAACATTATTTATTTTCTCATCAAGTCATTTTAATATCAAAGGTTGATCCTATAAAATATTTGATGATTAGGTCTATACTCATTGGATGACTAGCAAAGTGAGTTTTAATTCTCATGGAATATGATATCAGGTTCACTCCTCAAAAAGCAATTAAAGGGCAAGTCCTCGCCGATTTTCTCATAGCTGACCAAATACCATATGAGTCTTCATTGAGTTGTGAACTCCCTGACAAAGAGATCCTTTTGGTCGAAGAAAAGAAATCCTACTAGAGGTTATACTTTGATGGGCTATCATCCAATTGACCAGGGATCAGGCCAAAACTTTTGTAAATCAAAGCAGGAATTGGACTCTTATTCATCACTTATAATGGGGGCATGTCACAAGACTCCTAGTCCCTCTCAGAACTATGTACAAACAATGGATTGAATATGAGGCTCTAATTGCAAGATTAGAAATGACCCTCAACATAGGAATATCTCACCTATATGTTTTTGGTGATTCACAACTGGTCATCAATCAAGTCCAAAGCAAATAAAAAACTGAGCGCCTAAAATAATGTGAAAAGGCTTAATAACTCATGGGACAAACCCCACATATTTATATAATTAATATTCTCTGATCTATCAATACAAAAGTTGATTTCTTAGCCAAGCTAGCCAAAGCACTAACCGACCTTGACCCGAGAAAAATTTTGATCATAGTCCATAGCAAACAAGTGATAAGCTTGGCCTTCAATATTAAACATAAGAAGACTGAATATAAACTAATAGAAGAAGCCACATATTAGAGAATATCATTCACCAACTATCTCAAAAATGGAGAACTCTCAGAAGATAAATTAGCTTGGATACAACTTTAAAATACACGCTTTCTACTAATCAATGACACTCTTTATAGAAGGTTCTTTGACTTATTACTTCTATGCTATCTCTCAAATAAAGAAACTAAAGAAGTCATGTATGAGGTGCATTTTAGGGTTTGTGGGACTCATCAATTGTATGAAGATCAAGCGTATAGGCTAATACTTGCCCACGATAGTGAGAGATTGCATTGAATATGCAAGAAGATATCACCTATGTCAAGTTCATAGTGATTTCATCCATCAATACCCAAACCCTCTACATCCAATGGTATCATCATGGCCATCCGAGGTATGTGGAATAATATCATTGGCCAAATTGAGCTGTCTACTTCTAGAGGTCACCGCTTCATATTGGCAGCAACTAACTATTTCTCCCAGGAGACCAAGGCGACTCCATTAAAAGAGCTAAAAGCATATACTATTATCCTTTTCTTTTGAAAAAATATCTTGTATCAATTCGGTGTTCCTCGAAGGATCATTTTTAATAACAGATCATCTTTCAGAAGCTTCAAGGTAGGATAATTCATGTATCATCAAAAAATAGATTGAAGGTATTCATCCATCCATAATGCAAGGGTAAATGGCCTCATTGAGGCATTCAACAAAAATCTCTTCAAGATATTAAAGAAAGTCATCACTAGAAACAAGAGAGACTGACACAAAAATTTTTTGAAGCATTACCTCCCTACGGATTATTTTGCGTGAAGAAATCACAAAATAAGATAACATTTGTCTTTACCTTAACGAACTAGACTCCTTGAATGAAATAAGGCTTGTAGCTCAATAAAATTCAAAAATGTATCAAGCACAAATATCTAGGGCATGCAACAAAATGGTCTAGCTTAGATCCTTCCAAAAGGAAGAAATAGCCTTGGTTATGAGGAGACCCATAATTCTAAATTAAAATAACTAAGGCAAATTTAAGCCTAATTGGGAAGACCCTTATATTGTTGAAAAGATATTGAATTGAGATCCTACCAGCTAATTAATAACAAAAGGGAAAGACCTATGTCATCAATCAATGTCTGATTCCTCAAAAGATACTATGCTTAAGCCTCTAGGAGTAATACCAATAACTAAAAGTATGCATGTTTTATCTATGATGAAACGTTTGGCTTCTTTAAAAAAGAATGTGTAGTTAAACATGCACTCCATGTTCTTGAGGTAAAACATGGACACAAAATCTAGTCCAGTTTGTGTGACGATTGAGTCGCCAACTGAATCAAGCCCACTTATCATGGTAACTCAAGTTCACTTATCATGGTAACTTAAGTTCACTTATTAGGGTAACTCGAGTCCACTCATTGTGATAACTCAAGTCTACTTATTATAGTAAATTAAGTCCACTCATTGTGGTAAATCAAGCCCATATTTAAATGATAAATCAAGTCTACTCTTGCAACAATTCAAGTCTATTTTACAAGACGATCAAATTCATATTTAAATGGCAAACCAAGTCACTCTTATGTAGTAATTCAAATCTATGTTACATGGCAATCAAGCTTGCATTTACATGGCAATCTAAGTTTACTTATTGTGGTAAAATAAATCCACTTCTTATGTTAACTCAAGTCCATTTCTATGTAACAGATCAAGTCCACTCTTACATGATAAACCAAACTCACTTTCATATGACAAATCAAGTCTACTTTTAGATGATAGTTCAAATCCACTCTCAAGATATTGACGCAAAGGGCAAGTGCCTACAAATTTTTATTCGCATCCACTCACCTTGCTGATGAAATATGTGAAGTAGATGCAAATGGGGCATTTGTTTGAGCCAATTTAGGCCAAAAATCATATTAAATCAAAATTTAATCAAAATATGAGATTGAATGTCACTAAATTATGCCTCAAATATTGATCTCAATTAGACACAAATTACGATCAAATTTGACCAAAAATTAGTTTCAATTTGAATTTAAATTATTAAAATATTTGAGCTCAAATTAAAGTAGGTTGAATGGGTTGGATATTTGGGTCCAAAATTCATCAAATATCTAAACCAAGATAAAAAATATAAAATCTTTGTAAATAATTTCCTAGACCAAATACATTTTATAAATAGACCGCATTCAAAATTTTATTTCAAAAAAGAGCCTGAAAGTTTCAAAATTTTATAAATAGGTCTTTTTATCAAAAAGCTCCTAAAATTTATAAAATTATATTTTTAGTTCAGATTTTTTGGAAATAAAAATTTAACATCCAGAAATAGTACAAGATCTGAATTTCTTCATCAAAAAATAAATCCCAATTCAGGGGAATTACATATAAATAAAAAATAGGAATTCAATCCAATCAAAATATCACAATCTCACGAATATTCTAAAATTAATTTCGAATATTTTGAATCTATAAAATTGAGAACTTGCAAGAAAAAATAAAAGCAAGAAGAGATCAAAAACTAGAGGGGAGAGATCATTAGGAAGAAAAATTTGCATCAAAAGAAAAAAATAAGATGTAAAGCTCTCATTTTTTTTTTTCTTCCCCTTAGTCTCCCGTGCAGGAACTCTACTACCTCTGCTCCCTTGATTGGACTCAGCCACAACTGCCTTTTCCTGTGCTAATCATCATCTGTGATGCTCGAACTATGCCCTACGCCTTCCTTGACCTGCTGGCGAACCACCCAGCCACACCTCGCCAGGCCTACACAACTTCCCCTACTTGTGCCTTAGAGCATGCTGGCCACTTTGATTGCAGGCCCAAGCTATCATAGCCTGTGACTTCGTCACTGAAGGTAGCTCACTACCCAACCACACCGCCACCGACCACGCTACTTGCATGAGACTGAGACCTGGCTAATTGGCTAGCTGGTTGTTGCCGCCGAAATCTGCTAGCTTTCGATCCATCAAATAAGTCAGTTATGAGGCTCGTTGAATCAAATCAACTCTTAAACTAATATTAATAGATTAATCTTCGGGCCCACCAAATTAGATTAATTTTTAAGCCCACAGAATCAAGCCAACTCTTAAACTCTCACCCATAGGCCAGTCTTCAAGTACGTTAAATCAAGTCAACTATCGGACTCGTAGTTATAGGTTAGTCTTTAAGCTCATCAAATTAAGTTAGCCTTCGAAACTATCAAATCAAGTTAGACATTGAAATCACACCCATAGATCAGCTTTTGAGCTTGCCAAATAAGGTTAGCCCTCAGGCTTGCATACATAGGCTAACTTTTAGACTCAGCAAATTAAGTCAACCCTTGGACTCATACCCATAAACTAGCCTTCAGACCTATCAAATCAAGTTAGCCCTTAAGCCCATACCAAAGGCCAGTCTTTGGGTCTACCAAATTAAGTCAGCCTTCGAATTTGTACCCATAGATCATCTTTCGGGCTTGCTAAATCAAGTTAGCACTTAGACTCTCACCAATAGGCTAGCCTTCAAGTCCGCTAAATCAAGCCAGTCCTTAAGCTTGAACCCATAGGTTAGCTTTCGGGCTTACCAAATCAAACTAGTTTTCGGGCTCACCAAATCAAGCTCTCGAGCTCGTACCCATGGGTCAGTGTACAAGTTTGTCAAATCATGCTAGCTTTCGGGCCTACCAAAATAAGCTAATCCTTGGGCTCATACCCATAGGCTAGCTTTTAAATTTGTCAAATCAGGCCAACTTTTGGACTCGCCAAATAAATCTAACCCTCAGACTCACACCTATAAGCTAGCCTTCAGTCTTGCCAAATCAGGCTAACCTTCTAGCCTACCAAATCAAGTCAGCCTTTCAGCCCACCCGAATCAAAGTAGCCCTCAGACTCATATCCTTAGACCAGCCTTCAAACCTGTTAAATCAAATTAGCTTTCAGACTTACTTATCTAAGTTAGTGCTTAGGTTTGCACATCAAAGACTAGCCCGCAAGCTCACTCAATGTTATTATATAGTCCAAGAACTCTTGAATCAAATTGATTTACCTCAAGTGACTCAATCACATTCGACTCAAGTAGAACAAATAAATAAAACTAAATTGACTTAAATAGACCACCAAATAGATGGACTAAAACTAAAATTAAACTAGATCCAAAATCTAAATTGAGTTAATTGAAACCAAATTAGCTCAAAACCAACCCTAATCAGATTCAAATCAGGTTAATTTGGAATCAAGTCAAATTCAAGTCAAACCCTATTTGGATTGAACTAAGCTTGAATCAAATCTTAATTGGGTTAAATCAAGTTCAAACTAAAAGCTAAGCGGGTCAAATTAAATCCAAAAGTCACACTAGAATTAGGTTAAGTCTAAACTAATACCAAGCTAAACCTAAATCGACTTGAACCAAAGTCCAATAAGATGTAAACCTAAATCCTATAATAGTCCAACATAAAGTCAAACTCAATTCAAATCGAATGAATTAAACTCGAGCCAAAATCAAGTTCTAAATATTGAACTAAATCAAATTAGATATGAATCAAAATTAGTATTGCTCCCATTAGAGTCAATGATTAGCATTTGATAAATGTTCTTCTAAAAATAAATACCAAGCTTGGTGGATTGAATTTGTTATTATTAATCGAGCATTCACCATCAATACCAATAGTAATTTTGGAAATGATTGTTCACATAGTCCCACTAGTTATGTTATAAAGCATTAGTACGGATCTAATCATCAAAGGTCCTGGGAAGGGAAAATTAGGATATATCATTCTTTTTTAGGAAGGACTTAGTGAATCACAATTTAATCAAAGTTTATCAAATGGAATCAAATCAAAATTGAATCAAAGTTGAGTCTTGAATATTGAACTAAGTCAAATCAAACTTGACCAAATTGAGTTTTGAATATAAAATTAAATCAACTCAGACTTGAATCAAAATCAAATTTTAAATATTGAATTGAATCCAAATCAAACTCTAACCCAAACTAGATTAGCTCGAATAAAATTAAATAGGGTCAAACTGAGTCCCATTGGGTATGCCAAACCTCTGACAACACTCCATGGCTTTGAATAATGGGTGATATTACCATTCTTTTTTGAACCAAAAGTAGTTCAAATAGAACTAAACTTGGTCAAACTAAGTCCCATTAGGTGTGCTACAAAAGGCTTTGATAGTACTCCAAGTTTATACCCAACTCTACAAGCAGTGGGTAATGCTATTTTCAAACTCATGAGGTTAACACCTATGCTTCATTGGTTATAAAAATAATTCAAACTCATTAAGTTATTGTTTACATATCATTGGTTATTAAAACACTTCCAGCCTATGAAATTATTGCTTACATCTATTAGTTATAAAAATACTTAAAACTTATGAAATTATTACTTACACCTTATTAGCTATGGAAACACTTCGAACTCATGAAGTTAATACCTATATCTCATTAGTTATAGAAATACTTCAAATTCATGAAGTTATCGCTTACATCTTATTGGTTATGGAAATACTTCAAACTCATGAAGTTATTACTTACGCGTCATTGGTTATAGAAACACACTTCAAACTCATGAAGTTAACTCTTACGCCTTATTGTCTATGAAAATACTTCAACTCATAAAGTTATTGTTTACATCTTATTGGCTATAAAAACATTTTAAACTTATGAAGTTAACACCTATGCCTCATTGGTAGAAATACTTCAAAATTAAATCATGACATTATTATTAATGTCTTATTGGGTATGAGAAAACTTCAAAATCTAAAAAATTATCAACTACATCTTATTGGCTAATTAAAATACTTCAAATAAAATAAAGTTATCACTAACATTATATTAGCTAATGGAAATACTTCAAGTCAAATAAAGTTATCGCATATACTCAAAACAGTTGAAGACACTTCAAACTTCTTTCATCTCCATTCATGTTCCACTGAACTACACTATCAACATCTGTCGAGGATCAAGTCACGACCTATCCAAGTTAAACACCACATGGTCTAGCATAGGGGACATAGTAGTAGCATACATGAGAGCTTTTTCTTCTTTTTTTTTTATTTCTTTTATTTTCTTATAACTCTATGTTAAAATTCATTGTAAAACGAGGGTATACTCTTATTTAAGTAAGGTGTTATTTCCTAAAATTAATTAAATACTTTATTTTTTTTCTCTATTTTATTAGTTAGGATTCTTATTTTAAGAGGTTTTTGACAATCGTAAGAGTAATTGATAATAAGAGCTTATGTCTGTTGGAAGTTAATATTCTCATAATATATGATAATATATTTTAACTTAAACACATTTTGATTTGTATATCACGATCACTCTCCAAAGCCCCTACTGCTCCCAAACTACCAAAATCGATTCCATAGGTAGGAAAGTGTTGCAAGCATTAATCTCCATACGAGGTCCAAAATCACCTAATTCTTCTCGGTAAATTTTGGTCTCAGTGGTTATTTTATTATGAATTCATTTTGGCCAATCTTCATTATAATAATCTTCTCCATATAGTCAAGATAGTGCTAAATATTTTGTGATCATAAGAGAAAGTGCTTGTATGGTAAAAAAGGTTGGATACAATCAATAGCTAGCTACATGAAGAGGGTGATCCAATTGGTTGTCCCACTTGTGATCAATTGGTTCTCAATATGCCTTCAAATACATATCCCATTGCAAGTTTTTCATCATTGTCTACCACTCGAAATAGTTGAACAAGAGGCTCAATAAATCTATATATAGCTAAACAATGAAACAAAATGGAACTAGTCAAACATTAGTTCTGTCATTGATCCTCATTGATGACTCCTTAATAACTTACTGCGTGTCTAGTCTTTTGAAGGCATTAGTGTTCATAGTGCATCTTAGTTTTCTAATGTAGTTTGTAATGCAATGAAACTGGCAGTACAATAGGTTGTCCTAGAGGAGTAGGTTCTTTTCCACGATTGTATTTTCTAATGATCCTTAATGCCAAACCATGATTATAAATAAATTTTATCAACTTGCGATAGTTTTTACTATAGATTCCATAGGTCTTTTTGTCCCATGTCCTCAAACATCATATTAATGCAATGTGCTGCACAAAAACTCCAAAATATAAGAGAATACTTTCTCATCAGAAACTTACAAGTAGCTACATAATTTGATGCATTATCAGTAATAAGCTGCACCACATTTTCAACTCCCTCAAAATCAACTACCTCATCAAATAAATTGAATAATAATTCAATAATTTTTGGATGATCAGTAGAATCAACAAATTTCAGAAAACAATTCCTCTAAGGAATTAAACAAGAAAATTTATAAGAGTTTGTTGTCGTAAGTCAATCCATCCATATGTCATAATAGTATAGTCTATCTCTTTCCAAAATTATCTAAATGTTTAAACATTTCTCATCAAAAAGTTTCCTCATAAATCATAATATGAGGTTGTTTTATAACCATGATCAATTATAGTTATAGCATCAACCATTTGAATACTTCTAGATTAAGTTGAATTAAGTGGAATGTAATTCTCATAAAATTATGTACCTACAATTGCATGTGCCGCCTTGATAGCATCTTAACTTGCTAGGATACTCTTAATGGTTGATTGGGCTCGTGGACCAACATAAGGTGCAAAATAATTTATTATAACTTTACCTTTTTCTTTTTTGTTACAAATGCATTTATCAATATTCTCCTCGAAGATTATTTGGCTGTCCAAATATAAATAGAAAGTGTAAAAAATTATTTTGTTTCACTTTAGCCCACTTCTAAAAGTAGTCCAAAGTGATCAACTTTGGTATTTGGTTGGACGTAAAAAAATATAGTTATTGATATATAAAATATTATTTGTTTAAAATTTTCACAAATAATTTTTAAACATTATAATTAATAATATTATTATATTAAAAATATAATTAAATTTATTATTAAAGTTATTGTAATTTAAAATATTATTAAATTTATTTTTTAGAAGTTATTTTGGATAAAAGTATAAAAAATAAAATTTAGTTTATTTTTAATTTTTGAATCCAAAAGTTATCACAAGTGTACTAACTTCCAAAACAACACAACATAGTAAGTGAAAGTGATTTTACTTCCTATTCCTTCTGTCCTTTTTTTGATAAACCAAACACACCATCACTTGAAATGATCTCAATAACATCATTATTATCATATGGAGTCACTTTTCCTTCACTGCATTTTCAAGATTTTGTTGTTTGTATTTCTCAAGAGTAATCTCATCTATAGTACAATTCAGGATTAATGTATGACAAAAATTTTCCCATTAAAAAGGTTATCAAACGTCCTTTAACAAGCAAAACAAATAATTGAGGTATAAGTCCAAAACTAATTCACAAGACACCACAAATAGAATCATATAAATCTAAAGGCCCTCTTTGATTTGAGATCAGGATCAGTCCATTTCAGATTTTTTTTTCTTATAAAATTAATATTACTTATTTTACATTATTATTAAATTAAATTAATATAAAAAATAAAATAATTTTTTGAATTTTAAATTATTGAAGTATTAATTTTGATAAAAAGATATTAATTTACAAAAGTGATTCACTAGTCTTGATCTTGATCCCGATCCCGATCTCGAACCAAACGGTGCCAAACTGTCCCGACACTAGCAAAATAAGTGGGTCAACAGAAACCAGTGCGTCTTGCTCTATAATTACAAAGACAATAAATAATATCTTCAACTCTTTCCTCCTCCAAGATGAGGCTGATATTTTTCTGTAATAGAGTATCGCAATATGATTAAGAGTGTGCATTCGGTTAAAACCGAACCGAACCGAACCGAACCGAACCGGTCGAACCGAATTTTCCGAAATTTTCGAAAACCAAAACCGAACCGAACCGAACAGTAATAGAACCGAACCGAACCGAACCGAAATATCGGTTATAACCGAATTGCAAAACCGAAATTGACAGGGTTTGAATCTGGTCATTTGCATAAGGGATTAAGGGGGAAAAAAAAATTTAGTACAAGATATACAACAACAACACAGCAGGAGCAACACAGCAGCAGGCTAGGAGCAGCAGCAGCAGCACTTGAAGTATAATGTACATAATTGTCATATTTGCAAGAGCAGGCAGCAGCAAGAGCAACACAGGCACACAGCAGGAGGCTAGG